>CM075692.1:42335857-43623357 GCA_037954015.1 Psophocarpus tetragonolobus
GGAACGCAGTCCGGGATAACCGTGACCGTGTAATAATATATATATAAATCTTCGATGCTGTCATTTCGAAATGTCCGCTTCAACCGCAGTTTCACCTCCCAAAAAGCTTGGCTTGACGAGCGCAGATGCGGAGCAATAAAACAAAAAATCTCATTCTTGTCCTTCTACTTAAGGGGCAAAGAGAAGCGCTTTTGCTACTGAGAAAGCGAACGCGCGAAGGTTCAAGACTTAGCCGAGCGTTAGCGAAGCTAGATTCTCATAGCGAGGCGCTTCGAGTTAGCGAAGCGCTGTAGTAGCGCCGAAGCCCTATGTGCTATAATGCTGAGCCAAGGACGCTCTGCCTTATCTATAGAAGCAGTCAACTGAGTTCTGAACGAATTAGCTCCTTGGTAATGGCTCAATCTATAGATAGAAAGCCCTATGATGGGAAACTATCACGTTAGGTTTGGAGAGAGATCGGACCTATTATTTCTTATATTAAATAGGGAGAGCAGATGCAAGCTTTTTCTTTCAATAGCCGGCAAAATGACTACAGGATCATCGGTCTACTCTACCTCAATTCACCATTTCGAACTTTATACAGAAGGTTTTTCCGTACCAGCTCCTTCTACCTATACCGCTGTTGAAGCACCTAAAGGAGAATTTGGTGTCTTTCTGGTCAGTAATGGAAGCAATCGTCCCTACCGTCGTAAAATAAGAGCACCTGGCTCTGCCCATTCACAAGGACTCGATTCTATGTCCAAACATCACATGCCAGCAGATGTGGTCACCATCATAGGTACTCAAGATATTGTGTCTGGAGAGGTGGATAGATAGGACTACGTCTTGCTCGATCAGGACGCTAGCTTTATTGCGAGCCAAAATTTTCTATTTTCCCTTTTCTACAGGGGAATGACCGTCACAAGTTAAATGAAAGGAATTCCGCTTTAACTTCGCAATCTGGGAACTACATTCATAAGCAGTTGAAGTTACTATAGCAGGAATTAATAAAAAAAGGCTCCTCCCCGAGTATGCCTTAGGAAAGTAAAAGGAGGGGTTCAAAGTGCAGAATTGGGGCACTGCTATATTCCCCTTCTTCTTACTGAGGAAGAACGGATTTAAGGAAGCCGACTCTCGTTCTTTATCTACGGGAATATGAAAAGTAGACCTGTCGCGCTTCGAAGAAAGGTAGTTCCCTGGGGTCTGTCTATCTTACTATATATACGATGCACCTAGGTTTCCAGACGTTCAGACTTCAGTCTGAGAAGGCAAGAAGAATTTTATCTAAAAGTGAGAACCTTTTTGTTGTCCCACCAGATTTATAGGGGAAATATTTGAGGCGACATGGGGTTCATTGAGGATTTTGAGTAAGGCATTCCTGTGAGCTTCTCATGCTATCAGGAGACCTAAGATAGATATCCGAGCTGGCATCTTATTGAGTTGTTCAACCACACTGAATTCACTGTTGTTGATGATCCTCAAGAATTCCTAAATTTCTTCCTCTGCTGCTTGACAGGTTCAATATCTCCCATTTTCTCCTTTCTTTTCTTCCTTCTTAGTTCCAACTCTTCTGGAGTATAACATCTTCCAGAACGAGTCATTCCTCCAATTTCTGCCACCTACCTCGGGCTCTTTTCCCCTTGTTCGGTAGTAGCCTCGATGCCGTAATTCCAAGGCACAGCATGATTTCCCGTGTAAGGTTCCAGGAGGCTGATAGTGATGGGTCCCTTCGAGGGTGGATAGGTGATAACCATCGGTTTTGGGATGGGTCTGAGTGTTAGGATTTGCGGAACCTTTGGTGCGAAAAATGATGCGCTTGGAATGGTGATAACAAGGGGCTGCGGTTGTGATGGAACTGGTACTAGGTAGGTGGATCGAGGGGCTTGGTAGGACGTAGGCCTATTTTGTGCATTCTGAACGATCTGGGAGATAGCGTTGTGCAGATCAGGGCTATTCCTGTGTTGAGGCCGGATCGTAGGGTATATCATGTTAATCTCAGTGCAATCCGCGTCTTTCACCTTAGGCCAAACGAGCCTATCTTTGAGTGAAATGGGTGGTTGTATCTGGGACGTCTTTCTCTTCTTGCATATACTACTACTCTCTGATTCATCCTGCAATGAGGGGCATGGATTCTTCAAAGCGTAATACGCATTCCTCCCTCGCAAATAGAAACTCAACAACGGATGGTCCAGAAGATCTTGGATCCGATGCCTGAGATGGTAGCAATCATTGGTCCAATGACGTATACCTCCGATATGATATTCACATCTTGCATCTGGTCCCGGAGCCTGAGGATTCGCCGGTTTAGGAGGCATGGGAGTGATCAGTTTGGATGCAATCCATTCTGGAAGTAGGCGAGATGGCAGAATTGGGAGGGGATCGAATTCCCTCTTCTTTTTGACCTTCTTGTCCATTTATTCTTTGTGCTGCTGGACTTGAGGGAGGAGTTTGGTGGGCTCTATTCCCCTGGAGGATACCTTAGCTGTCATTAGTTGCACCATCATCTTCATTTGTCCTTTGAGCTGTTCTAACTCCCTCATCATATGTGTCAACTCGGACTGGTCGGGCGCTGCTGCTTCTTCGGAACCTGCTCTTTCTTTTAGGATCTGTTTTCTGGACTTCTTCTGCTTTTTGGTTCTTCCTCTGTTAATCTGCCCCAAACACAGTCGTCACAATCGCGTCCCACCCCTGTTTAGTCTGCCCTCTAATCTAATAGAGGGGTGCCATTCAAGTAATAGGCAACAATAGGAAACTCCCAGTCAGCAACAGGTACGAGTCTTCCTTTCTCGAATTGAGGAGCTAAAGCAGCCCTTTAGAGATAGGGGAATGTACTGATTGGTAAAGAGGGGAACCATCGAGACGGTATGCAATAAGTAGAAACTCTAAATCGGCGGCAGGCCGAAGGAAACCCTTTTTAATCAGTGGAGTGACAGTAGCAGTACCAAGCCAGTCTAATGCAGGGGATCTTCTGAGGAACTTTTTCACCATTTGGTGTATCGTCAGTAAGGGTGTTGTACTCCTACTCAGTCTCAACTGATTTCTTTATCATGGAGAGATCTCGCAAGATGGGACGGTCTTCTTTTCTCTTTTATTTCCCGGTCTCATGGCTATTATCAAAGAAGTCCTCCTTTCCGCCTTTGTGAGAGTCAAGTCTATGGGTAAGAGACCCCCACCAGCCGGGTATCTCCCTCAAACTACAAGCCGGATTAGCTTCTCGATAATGAAACCTCCGTTCTCCCTTTCTAACAAAGGATTGCCGTGCCCTTAGTCCCGACGAGCTCCGCCCGGCTACCACTAAATAGGGGACTTTTGTCCTTTTCTTTTGCGGTATTGATCATTTGAGGTCATCGCTCGAAAGAATAAAGAAAAAGGGCTTCCGCTAAAATCAAAATAGTCATAGAGCTCGTTCTTTCACTCATAAAAGATGATGGATAAGCAGTCGTCCCTGACTTTATTCCTTCCTAAGGAATGGCGGGACGGATTCAAGCAAGAATCCCTCAACTCCTTCGGTTAACTATATCTGCTAATATTTATTAGAAAGACGAAAGGGGGTATCCTTTGGTATAAGTAAGGGGGAAAAACAACATTCCTTCGAAAGTTGCGATGCATACAAAAGGTTAGATAACTTAATGTCAATCCTAACAATAGGAACATTTACAGAATGGGTTAACAAGAACTTCAACTATCAGACCAGACTTAACTAAAAAACTTCTTTATGCATAGATAATCAGTGAGCGCGTGCTGTCTCCTTTTAAAGTCTCAAAGAAGCGAAGTGGGACCGATCTAGGAAGTAGGGTTGATTTGTGACAACTTTCGTCACCGTCTTTCTAAGTGGTATGGTACGCTAGGTAGTTGACGGGCTTTTAACTGCGGTCTGGTTTCAAAGACTGGACACCTAGAAAAGTATACTACTGGATTTAAGGCGTTTTGACGTTGGGATGATGACGGAGTCTCTGCCCGCAGACGAACACTCTGGAGACTACGGGTCCCTACGGTGCTACCCCGCTTAGGTCGGAAGCCATCCCAGCCCGAACGAATTGGGTCTTTGCATTAACTAATAAGGATAACATCAGGTATAGGAAGGACTTCTTACAGGAGCACAGGAGAACAACCTATATCAAGGATGGTAGCTGACTAGCACTCACAAGAAGGCACTGATGGGATGAGTTCCTTGATTGGCTAGTCAATCAAGGGATTTTCCGGAGAGCTATTACTAAAGATTCCAGCAGGAATTTCCTAACCACGAAAAGTGGTACGGTCCCAATGAAAGTGTCTCTTAGCTGGTTTACAGGCTTCGGAAAAAAGAAAGAAAATAACAACCCACTGTCATAACTCCAAGAGTTCATTGTCGTAACTGCTCAGGATGTTCTTTGTCGAGTTGACTGGCTTTAGTTCAGACAGCGGAAACAGGAAAGTAAACCGCCACCCTTCCGCGGGGGTGGGACGATAAGGGACGTAGGAATGGCCCTTAACTGTCCGGAAGGCTGAAATAGCTTTCTCGGGAGCCTCTGGGAGGTCGGGGTATTCAATCCCGTGATACTCAAGGAGCAAGGCGTCGTATCCTAGGGGTTCTACTAATACATCGTAAAGCGGATCCTGGTTTTGGTTTATAGCCGGGAAAGGTCAACCACTACCCCCTATTTGCAGCTAAAAACAGACTCTGGTAGCAGTTTTTGCTAGGATGAATGCAGGATAACAAATTCTTCAGCTTGTCAGGAAGGGTTATAGAAAATCTAGTTCTGCTGGTGAAATGGTTGCTGCACCGACTGCACACTGGATGGACTAGTTAATCAAAGAATGCGCTGCTGGAAGGAGGCTGGGATGCTACCCTTGTTTCTGAAACCAACTGGATCGACGGGTTTCACAACTAGAACTGGCTATAGATCTCGAACTGAAGCATTCCGCTTTGGCTTTGGAGCAAGTGACGTGAGCTATCTTTCTCATGAGGGTAAGTCCGCTAGCGGGGCAAGGGAGGTGAAGTGATCCCTAATTCCCTATCACTAGATAAAATAGGAATCGAAGGAGATCAGCCCGGCAGAATAGGAAGGCAAGTCTGTAACGGAAGCAAGCTCGCTAGCAAGTCATTGCGGATCCTCTTGCAATTTCACTGCCTTTATCTGATTGGCAACCTAGTCGATGCCATAGATAAAATATGCTTTATTCCCTCCTAAATTTCCTTCCCCATAATATGTGCAATAAGTTCCTTCACACCAGTCGTAAGGTGGCAAAAAGTATGTTTTTCAAGGGTAGCGGAAATCCAGTCTTTTCCTTCTTTCCCATCGGGATGTCTGTGCAAGCCTGTCTCTTTATAGATAGTCATTCCTTTCTTTCCTTTGTTAGAGAATCACCCCTCTCTGGTCTGGTAGGAATTCCCTCTCTTCTGTAGTCATGCCAGGGAGTGAGGAAAGCCGCTTGAAAGCCAGTACGGTACCACTCTCTCCGCTATAAGAATGGGGTAAGCCGATCCCATTCATTGCTTTAAATCGGGGTGAAAGAAAGGCTAGTTAAAGGTCTTTTCGATAAATGACGTCGTATCTCCGGTCGAGTGGAACCAAGGCTCCTGGCCGATTTCAAATAATCAAAAAGATATGACCTATAAATAAGATAAGGTGAGACCTCATGCTTGTAGCTTCTCTTCTTGCTACTCGCTACTAATAAAGAAATGGCGTGATAGAAGATCAAATTCTCCCAGTATCCCCCCCTAAATCAAGATGAGATGGGCGGGTTCAGTCTGATTTTCAAATGCCGTTGACTTCGCCCCTGAACCTAGAAAAAAAACCTATGATGCCTTCCTCCCTTCGGCTTTCTTTTGAACTAAGCGGACTTTGCATTGGCAGCTGAGCTTCTTCCGATCCTCACTCAGGCAATCAAGGAAAGGGTCGTGAGGATCCCAACTCTGAGAGGAAGCCAACATTGACTGACTTTCATGGTTAAGATTCGACAAAAAAGAAGAAGAACCAACAAGATAAGATCGAGCGGTCTCTGCTCCTCTCTAACTAAGAGGAGAAGCGGAACTGTCTATGGACTGCCTTGCTTGATCATCCTATCAGTCATGGTAACGAATTGAGTCTCTCTTCTTCGGTAGCTGGTTTGACTGTTTGTGATAGAACAAAACAAGAGCAAGATATATCGTAGTAAAGTAGAGCTATAGACTGCATGATTGGCTTGTAGGAGAAAGAAAAGAAGGATTCGGGACAAGACGGAGATGCAAGCTTGTCTGCTATTGGATGTTCTAGTTTAGCTCGCGGATTGGTCTTCATGGCGCACCATCCGGCTGGTAAGAAGTTGAGATTGTTCCGCTAGTGTTGCTTGGTCAACAATTTGGAGAGTTTGCTTTTCTTTCATCTTTCTAAGAGCAGTCTGTTTGATCAAGGGATCAGACCGCTCCTGGTGTTCGAACTAGTCATTAATGGTCGGCTTCATTGGTATCCTTTCTTTCGGTATGCGTTGCGAACACTTTCATTTTTAGCGTCTCATCTTCTCTAGAGAAGCGAAACTCGAACGGATAGAGCAGATGGTCCAACTACATAACTTTTTCTTTTTCATTACTTCTATGGTCGTGCCTCGCGGCACGGCAGCACCCTTACTATTGAAATGGTTCGTCAGTAGAGATGTTCCCACAGGTGTCCCTTTTTCCAACGGGACTATAATTCCTATTCTTATCCCTTCATTCCCTCTTTTGGTCTATCTACATTCCAGGAAATTCATACGCTCCATGGACGGAGCAAAAAGTGGAGTCTTGGTCAGAGCAAGCCGCCCTATTCTATTACCAGACATAATTGGGAGAAAGTAATATTGATTTCTAGAGAAAGATTACAAAACATTACTTAGTTACAACAATTGTTACACAAAAGTATATATACGCTACAAACAAACTCACATGACACAATTAACTGACGTGACCTATAGACAAGACATTAATACAACTAAAAGCTACATACTAATAAGACATTATCGTCGAGTGCCTTAAAACGCTAGTCACCAAACACGCTTCTAGTGCCTACAAACACACTCAACAAATGTGACCATAAGATGCTTCTACTAGACTCATTTCCAAACATAAGACACTCTGTCAACAAAATCTGAGTTTTTCTTTTATCCTCCTAATAGAAGTTGAACACAATGTTAAGAGGGTTTATAATAACTCACGCACTCTACTCAACCAACTGAGCTACACCCCCTTAACAAAAATCCGAGTTAATTTTATTTAGAATGTATCATGTGAAATTTAATGTTGATATATATCTTTACTACGAACTTCTTAATTTGAAAAATTAATTTAAAATCATCAAATTTGAAAAATTATGGAATTATATGTCTCTATTTTAAAATAAATAAATAAAAATTACGAATTAAAGACAAAAATTATATTTTGATTTTTACTTATATTTGAGAGAAAATCACATAAGAGAGTATTTACTTTTAGAAAGTATTAGTCTTATTTATCTAACTTAATATAAATTAGGCCGTATAATAATATCTTAATAATACATCTCATATAAGAGGCTAGCATTTGTTTACTTATAAGATCTTTTCTAATTTATTTTAAATTTTTCAAAGTTATTTTTTAATCCATTAAGTAATTTGTTCAAAACAATTTTTTTTCTTCATTAAGATTGAAAAATATGGACAACCTTATCAATCAAAATATTTTTTCTTATTGAAAAATTTAACATGATAAAGTAAATTAGTTACTTTTCTTAAGATGTTGAAATTATTAAAATACATCTTATAACAAGAGATGTGGGAGTAATAAATATCCTAAAACATAACAAAATGTAAAAAAAAATATAACTTTGAATACTATTAACATATTCTTTGTTGAGGATTATATATTAATTTTAAGATTTAGAAATTAATACATTTTGATTTTATTATTATTAATATATTCATTTTTAACAATAATTAAAGATATCAAGATACCAATCTAATGAGTAGTTAGTCCGTGCTGTGTACAGTAAAATAAAGGTACGGTGAAAATAGAACAAAAATAAAATAAATAAATAAATAAAAAATTCACGTTAATTATTTAGCTTATACGTGACAATGGTTAAACAGATATTATAATATTATTAATAAAGAATAATTTTTAGGACTGCTAACCAAATTCTCTAAAACCATTCTTCTTTAGAGGCTATTTTATGAATGATTAAAATTTTATAAAAATAATTAACTTTAATAGACTTTTTCTACAGAGTTGATGAGAGAGTTTTTTAGGTATTCTTTTATAAACTTTTACGGACGGACAGATTAAGCACCCTAAAGATAAAAAAAAATTCACCGATGGTTAAAAAATTCGTTCATAAGAAACTCAAACTAGTTTTTTATAATTTTTTTTAATGAAAATTATCATAAATAATCTATGATAAATTCTTATAAATAACCTACATTTTTATAATTTTGATTTCAATTAACTAATATTATCAACGTAAAATTTAATTTTAATTATTATAAATATATTAATTAATTTAATATATCAAACTACAAATACTGAATGAAGTATGAATTTTTGTATGAGTTTAATTAATATATATTGTAAGTGTAGAAATTCAATTAAATTTTTTATTAGACTAAATTTATTGATTTTTTTCATTATTTAAGTATAATATACCCGTATTGTTATAAAATTGGTAAACAAATGGCAATGGAGATGCTTTAAAGTGGTGGCGCGTTTTATGTGTTGGGCAATTAATAATCTGGAAGCGATAGGAAATACATGAATAGGCAGGCTTCAGACTGCAACGCAGGTGTACCTTGGATACGTTGTCGTTTCATTGCCTCGGGTTTTGACTTTTGCCGCGGCTTTGACATTGTTTATTATTCATCCACTCTGCTATCTTCTTCAGTACACATTGACTCAATCTAGGTCACCCACGACCACGTGATACATTTCATCATTTTCATGGCCGACAAGTGGCAGTTACATCATCACCACCATCATCTAACACCTTTTTTATGTCTTCGTGTCGTTTTTTTCTTCATTATCACTTCTAGTCTTATGCTCGTTTTTTTCATGTGCCTTCCTCCCACTTTTTTCTCTTCAACTTTGTATGAAAGCTAGTACTATTAATGTTCACATTGTAATCCTAGGATAAAAATACACAACCCCTGCCAGAAGTACCAGGAGAATTTAAATCGGAAGAAAAGACATAGCGTTTTGAAATATATAGAGTAGTTTTTTAAAAAGGTGTAATCTACTAATATAGATATATATATTTTCAAATTTTAGAATTAATTCAGAGTTGATTAGAAGACTTTTTTTTAAATATTAAATGCATAAAAAACATTCGATTTATCCGGTTATGCAAATACTAGTATTCAAATGTTTATTGGGCCACTCTGGCTTGTTAGTAGCTACGGCTTGATCCTTTATAGTCTTGTTAACAATTTGATATATTGTATTTGAATGAAAAAGAAAGACATGGAATGAAAGACTTTTTTTATGTATTAAATTAAATGTATAATTTAAAGAGTTTAATTTCAATGTATAATGATGAAATAGTTTTAAGGTAGTTTTTGTAAAAGTAAGTAAACTAATTATAATAATCATTGTTGTTTGAATAATTGTCATCTTTTATTGTTCATGTATACACTGGCTATTTTCTCATCTTTTAAGTCAAAAGTCAAAATCCTTTATCCCTTCTTTTACATAATCGATAAAATATTTATATTATTTTTATTTTTATTAAATAAAATTAATATCTCAAATTAATGTCATACATGAAATTAAAAATATAATTAAAAAATACATTCATGTTATATAATTTTTTATTTACATAATGAATTAGCTATCTAAATGTCAGCAACTTTAATCATAATTAAAAAAAAAATCAAAGGTCAAAATCCTAATTATTAGTTTTTTTAAGGTATGGGCAAAGTTCAAGAAAGAAAAAAAAAATTAATCAGATAACAACATACAACTTGAAATCCTTATAAGTGATGCTGCAATTGATGAGTTTTCTCGCTCCTCCATATACAACGATCCAATATGGGAAAGTAGAAATTAAATAGTGCAAACCTCGTCCCATAATTTAATCATATTAAGTAAATATGATTCAATAAATAAGTTGTAGAATCCATGCTCACTATCAAAGTTTGGAGAATAGCCGCATCTCAGCCTTATCTACGTCATAGTAAGGAATCTTGGTGAAGAATCCAAGAATGAAATTACCTTTTGCAATTACGTACTATGTCTGTCACAACAACTCTCATGTGGGATGTAAGGACAATTGCATCATAATTGATCTTACGTGTGCTTAGCATTAGGGGCCCACCATGCGGATTTGTAGCCTATATCAATATAATGAATGCCCATTTCTTTCATGATTGATCACATTTTATGAATATTGTTGAGGTTAGTGAGAATAAAAAACTTGTACATCAGTTTGACTATTTTCATTGAATATATATTTCCTTTCCAACACACCCAATCTAGGACAATACTAAAAATTTGAGGTCATTTGATATCATTCTGAGCCAATATGAACTTTAAATTTGATAGGAGTCATGACTTAAAATCTTGTTGAGAGAAAAAGTAAAGCATGCATTAAGGTATGCAGACAATTGTAAAGCATGCATCATAGTTTCCCTATGCTGACCACAAGGATGGCAAATAGGGGTGATAGTTATATGTCTACTATAGTGTAGCTCATCGGCATGGAGAATAGTACAAGTCAGCTTCCAAAGGAATAAGCGAATGTGCTTAGGCCCATCCCATTTTTGCATAGTAAAAAAAATAGGCCTATGCTATATATTATTATGCATCAAGATTCTTTTATAGGTCGTTTTGCTTGGGAACATGTTATCTAACTCTTGTTCTCAACGAGGATAATCAACCACTATATCTCATCTAGGGGCCTCAATGTTGTATATATACTACACGGCCTTATCTAGTAAAAAACGGTGATAATTATGCACATCCTAAGAGCTATTTGAATCCATAAAGAAACAAACTTTCTTAGTTGCATGAATAACATTTGCATCAGTACACCAGTTAATCAGAGGGTCTTGCCCAAACACCTAATGGTCCACCTAAGTTAATGACCTTGTTATATTCCAACCTTACATATAGTATCCTGGATCATGTTATCTCATGATTCTTTAATACCTCTCTAGATATTAGTGCCTTTAAGAGATAGGTAAAAATAAATGGTTTGACATTCTTCCATACTTGTATTTAGAATGAATGAGCTTTACCCACAACTCATATTTTCTGTTAAGATTCCACCATAATTTTGTGATAAGGGCTAGGTTAGCTTGTCGTGCCTTATGCAGACCAACATCGTCCACCTTTTTCGACTTGCGAAAATTATCCCAACTAAGCCAGTGGATCCTTTTAGTAGACTTAGAATCTCCCTAAACAAAATCTCTAGTTTTTTTATCAATTAGGTTACTCATTGAGATAGGTAAAAGGTTAGTTTGCATAACATGTGTAGGCATTTCTTGTACAACTGGTTTGGCAATAATAAGTTTGCCTGCAAACGATAAAATATTCCTTTTCAAACTACTTAATCTATGTTGAACTTTGTCAATAAGAAACTTATAGGAATGCTTAAACACATGATCATGGTGGAGTAAGATATTAAGATATTTGTCAAGGTTGCAAGTCCTCTCAAATCCCAACTCATGAAAAATTTTCTCTTGTCAATGCCTATGAACATTGCTGAAAACGATACCCGAGTTTTTTCTTGCTAACTTTTTGACTTGAACTATTGTAAAATAGTTGTAGAACATGGTTAATCACCTCACTTAGTCAAGAGAAGCTTCTACAAGTCATAGGAGATCATCAACAAATGCCAAGTTCGATAATTTTGGACCTCCTCTCGAGTGTTGGATAGTTCAACATTTGTGTTTAATAGTAAGGTTAATTATATGAAGGAGGCGTTCTTGGCATAGAACAAATAGATAAAGGAAGATATGATCCCCTGACAGACCCTTCTAGATGGCTTGAAGGATTCCAAAGCTCTACTATTCTACATTATGCACATGGTAGAGGTGTAGATACAATGTCATGCTACGTCAATAAAAGTAGAGGTAAGCTCAATGGCAAGCAGTGTATCTTTAATAAACTTCCAATTTAATCTATTATAGGCTTTTTTCAAATCGACTTTAATAACCAGCCACATCTTTCTCGTGCTTCATGAAATGGATAAGTTCTTGAGCAATGATGATATTATCATGATTGTTGTGATCCTAACTATTAGTTAAGTTGAACTAAAGAAACATATATTTGAATTCAATCATATTTATTTTAATTCGACATTATTTAATTTTAAATTTTTTAAATTTATACAACTTTAGATATATAAAAGAAAGTGAAACATATTAAATTTATATTTGATGTTATAATCCATTTTGCCAATTCTCGGTATCATTGGTAATAGGAAATTAAACCTGAAATTACTTCAGTTTAAGCTAGCTATAAATAATAATATCCTATACGGGTAAAACATATATTAATGAAAGAGAAAAGTACTTGTGTATTTTACTAATTAATATTTTAAAAAACATAAAAATAATGTATTTTGTTCAAAGTATAAACCTCTGTTACATTACGAGTACATAGTTTTTAAACTCTTAATGAAATTTAATTTGCATTGTGAAAGTATCCAAATTAAGAATTTTAGGGGCATTTATTAAGAGAATATTTTTAGGGGAATGTTAGATTCGGAAAAACAGATTCTCATGTTCGGTATTCATTTTTAAAATATCACATCACCAAAAAATTATATTCCTTTCATTTTTTTAAGGATCATTTAAGATAAGATTGGAGCAACTAATTAAGTCATTAAATTTCTTATTTTAAGAGAATTTCATAGTTAAAATCAATATTAAAATATTTTTCAATAAAAAATCATCACTATTGATTAATAGATGATAAATATATGGTTTAAAGAAATTAATATTACTTTAAAATTTGAAAACAACAGCACAAAAATATCTCAAAAATCCGAAGAGAAAAAAAAGCATTCTCCATAAATGTTTTTAGTCAAGTTTCCCACCAAAACTTTTCCATGGAACAGAAGGGATCTAATAACTTTCCTTTCTCAAGTAAAAAAAAAATTATCACACTAAAAAATATTACGTTATACAAGGGTTACTTTTGAGTATAAAAAAATTTCTCTTCTAATTAATAAACACCCGCTTAGTGTCAGTTTTACTAATATGTCGAAATTAATGTCATGCTTATGATGATAGTTTTGGTTCTAGTGAGTCATATTTATAGGATCAAGTTATTATAATCTTTCATTAATTTTCGAGACAATCATAAGTAAAATCTCATTATGAAGATTTATATTTACAATAATAAAGAGAAAGATTATCAATATGTACTGTATTTCAAGTGGATTTGAGAGGTAGGAAGAGAACCATAAGATGAAAAAAAAAAGCAAAATATAGAGAGAAACAAAATAATAGAGTGTGAAAATTAAGATGAAGGAAAATAGATGTATGTTTATAAATGATTATTTTTTCACTTTTTTTTTTTTTGCTTTAAGATGCAAAACAAATCCTATTAATCGGTGAAAGGAGAGAAAGTAAGGATGATAACAACTTAACAAGATGATACGTAACTTAGATGGTTTAAAAAAAAGGAAGGAAAAAAATTAAATAGGCTGCGGGTTTAATTTTTTTTACTAATAAAATTAACACTCTAATATTAAATTAATATATATCTATAAGAGTAACAAATAAAGAACAAGATAATTTGATTATCCCTATCCTCTTGTAGGAGAAAAAAAATTTAAAGACAAATTTGAAAGAGATAAGTACAGGAAAATATGAAACTCAACCCATCTTATAGAGAGGTAAAAAGTTTTACAAGGAACCCAACCACCTATTTTAATATTTTAATTTATTAATATATATTTTTTAATAAACCACATATGTAGTACATAATACTAAATTATTAAATACATTTAAATTTAAACAAAATATAAAAATAGAAAAATACTCGAAGAATTTTTTTTAAAATTTATCAAAAAAACATAAATTTATGTGGATTTAACTTTATCATTAAATGATTCTTTTTTATAATTATGTAATTTTTAATAAATTATAATCAATAATAAAATTTGTGTTAAAAAGCATGTGTTTGAAACTATATTTTTTATTGAATGATTTATTATTTAGATGAGAGTACAACTCACAAGCAAAAAAGAAGAAATTAGTATATAATTTGTGTAGTATTATTATACTCAATCCACCGCACATATAATATGCATAATATTATATAATTAAATTAAAATATTATATAAAAAATTCAATTAAAACTTAAGTATAAAATAGTATTATTGTTTGTACACGTAAGAATTTTTCCAAAGCAACAGATAAGATGCGTATATAAAAAAACTATGAGTAAAAGTTGACTTTTTGGTTTTATTTTGGGCATATTGTTGAAGGAACAAATTACAGGGGAAGCTAGTTGCAAAAAACTTAGCATTTGTACGTTATATTTATATATATACACTTTTAAATTATTTCCTACTAAGATTATTTTGGGACTGAGTCCAACGAGATTGCTTGCTGTGTGCATATATATTTAATGCATATACGTATATAGCCGGAGTATATTTTTTAATAAGACGTGCTCGTGTTATTTCTTCACTTCTTTTTAAAATATCATATAAATAAGTTTATTGTAAATTTAAACGCTGACATATCCAAACCTATGTATTTTTCTTTTTTTTTCTTATTAAAAATATAACAATGAAGTGTCTAACTACCAAAAGTCTGATATTGCGAGCTTGATTAATTCCAGCTGCGTGCTCTTTGTTATCACATAAATTTATAATTCAGTGTTTGTTATAAAAATATGAAAAAACAACATAATCATGTAGTCATCTAAATATGAACTAGCGAAAACAATTAAATGAAGATTAATGTATTTTGAAAATGTTTAAAGAATCATCATGTGCAATCATTTTCAAACTCTAAGAAGTTTCGTGACTGTATAAGGCCACCTATACTATATAATATATAAAATTAGAACTTTTTTCTTCTTTTTTTTAGAGAAAGTAAAACTTATACTCCATTAAATTTCAAAATAAGGTTTGTATTTGAAAAAAATTATTTTAATAAGTATCATATTTAACTTTTCATATATAATATCGATATTTTTCACTATTATCTTTAGAATGGGTGAAGTAAATAATTAACGATATCATAGATTGAATATTTTATTTAATTTATGAAAAATAATATTTATATATGATTTTCTGATGTATAATTGGCTTTGGAGTAAATGACGTGTGACTTTGAATAATTTAGGCCCAGTTTATATTAGTTTTTTTGTTTTTAAACTTTTTAATTTGCAAAAATAAAAATAGTTTTGATTTAAAGATTTTAAATTTATAAAATAACATTTTTTAAGTTTTAAACTATTGGTGTGAAATTTTAACTCCTTCAAAATTTCTCATTTGCGACAACCATTTGTGACAGTTAAGTTGGAGACTTGTGACTGCTATTGAATACCAATGTTAAATGTTGACTATGGTGGTTGAAGATTAATGATGGTAATCAAAGATTGAAAATTGGTGGTGATGGTTAATGATTAACAATTGCTAATAATATTAAAAACAGTTTATGATACCCAAAGATCATTGATGATCGAAGATAAAAAATGACAAATGACTTCAAATATAAACTATGATGGTTAGAGATCGACACCTAATGTTAATGACCAATGACTGACATTTGATAGTAGTTGGTAACCAGCTACTAAAATTGGTGATCGACAATAATAAATGGTGACTAATGATCACAAATAATAAGGTTGAGCAAAAATAAAAATAAAAATCTTATCAATTTAATTATTTTCAAATGTGATAAATTTTTTTTTGCAAATAACTATAAAATAAAAATTGCAACCATTCTGCTCAAACACATTGCTATTTCAAAATATATTTTAATTAAAACACAAAACAAGAAACTAATAATCACCTCATATGAAACCTTCCTAGCTAGATTGATTTAATTTATTCAAAAAAATTCCACACGATCGATATTGATATCCGACGTCTATTAACATTTCCCTCCTCTTTTTGGATTGAAATAATCTTTTGTCTCAAATTGTTATCTCAATTATTGTTTCAATCAATCAATAATAATCGTGTCATTTAATAAATTTTTTTTTATAATTTTTGTATATCTTATATAGCTCATTAAATTTGTATGACATTTATTAATTGGTTGAGACAAAAATTGATACACTAATTTGGGAGAGAAGATTCTCATCTCCTCTTTTTATTGCAAACTTGTAATATAGTATGTTCATTATTTTTTAATTTAAATAGGATTTATACATATAAATAAATAAAAGAGATTCATTTTCTTCAAAATAAAAATACAAGAGACTTATTCTTGCTCTTAATAATTTATTTTCATAAAATTTAATGGTTAAGAATAATTATTTATTATAATCATTAAATTTCATGAAAGGAAATTATTAGATGAAGAATAAGTATTTTATATTTCTTCTTCGAGCAAGTTTTCCTTCCTCCCTCACTCCATATATAATAATATGATTGAATCTATGTAATTAATTAAGGTTAATTTAGTAGTATAAGGTTTTATTATACTGTTTATAGAGTTATTCCATGTAAACAAATGATAGCGTCTGTGTTAATTAAATTTCAGTCTGTTGAATGCGAGATTAGACTTAAGAGATTCCACATTCACACTCATGAACCAATTAATTAAATAAGTCAACTAATTATTCATATTTTTTTAATTAGCTATTTCATTTTTCACATGCATGTACTAAAAAATGTATATCCATTGGTAGCATATAGCTATAGTATACATAAAATAAATTCCAGATTTTCTTTAATAAGAAGTTAAGGTACTAAATTATTAAGTATATATATACAATGGGTCAACGAACAACATCCAAATATAAGCTAGCTATATGATTATTAACTAAAGCAAAAGAATGATAATCAAATTTTGAGTGTTTCTCAGATTTACTTTTTCGTATATCTCGTTTTACTTTTTTTTATTCCAAGTTTTATCACATCATCCATCACATTATTAGAGATCTGACTTGGTTTAAAAGTGTCCGTAAATGTTATAAATCTTATTTTTTAACACATACTACTATTAATTATTTAGAATTCTTTTTTTGTTTTGGTGATATATAGAAGTATTAGTTGTTCAAAGTGAAACAAAAATAAAAATTATAAAAATTCAAAAAAGTAAATACTCATGGATATTTTAAATACATGGACACGTATTGAGATATTTATTAATCGAAACTTATTTATTATTATTATAATTGATGAGAGAAAAAAAAACACCTTGTTTGGTCTAAGAACTGTGACAACTGGAGTGTAACTGTATAAGTAAGAATCCAGCGAGTGAGGTTGTGGTGAACAACGTGGATGAGAATGGCACCGCGCGTCACCCAAATGAAATGTGAGTCTTTTCTTTTTTCTGTTGTTGCTCTTTTTGGTAGAATCAATTAATTTGATTCTCAATTCTGAACCATCGATCACTAATGTTTCTTAATTTCTGAAGCACTGCGTCAATATTTGTTTTTTTTTAATGTCGGCCCGAAAGTCAACCCTAGCGTTTAACTGAAACCTGCATGAGTTGGAGCTAACCAACCAACACAATATGAAAGAGAAAGTCAAATGGGTATATCATAAATGCTATCCAATACTAATATCCAAATTAACCATTTCTCTGCGTACATGAGTTATTTATTAATTTATTTTCTTCATCTTCCAGCTCCTTTTCCTATTTTTAATTCATTGATTCAAATTTTATAAATGCATAAGGATTTACAGGCAGTGTTGTTATTTTAAAATAGTTTGAAATTTTCTTACTTAGTAAAACTTGTAAAATGAATTCTTACAGGGGGTTTTATCTATTTTTCTTTACAAATCAAACTATATTATTAAAATTAAAATAATGCACAAAGGCGTTGATCTATTAACTGGGAAAAACTAAACAGTAAAATTAAATTAACGTTATAAAAATAATCTTGTATTTTATTTACTATAAATTTTTCTTTTTCTATTATTTGTTAAGTATTTATTCTTTTTGTTTCTATTGATTACCAGTTTACTTATTAAACATGTGCCTTGGCATGATTGTTAAATAGACTTACTTTTAAAATATGTAGTCAATTTTTTTTATCTTGTTTAGAGAGGTCCACCTCTTATTATTAAATACACCTCTTTACTTTAAGGATTAGTCTTTGAATTTTTTGTCCAAAAGATACATTAAATCAACATGTCCCTTATTGTTTAGAAATAAAAAAATATATTTATATTAAACAAAAATATTATTGTGATTGATTGATAAATTACTTTGTATCTTAAAGATTTTGAACAAATTTTTCATACATTAAAAGTTGAGGTTTCTAAAATGACATTTTATAACATTAAAAGCTTAATCAATATATTAGAGGTATTAATAATATGAGTTAAAATAGAATTGACTAGATTAAAATTTATTTGGCCTAAAATTTTGATAAGAACATTTATTTGAATTAAAATTCTATTTGACCAAAACTCAATACAAAGTCAATCTAATTTATTAACATAATATTTAATTATATGTAATTTTACCTCATATAAACTATATATAAAATTAAAATTCAGATAAAGAATACTTTTTAATATAGGTTTAAAATAAATTATATGAATATAAAACATAATGTCATATAAAATATAATGCAATTGATCAATAAACAAAAAAAGTCTTATTATCAGCTGGCATATGGTTATTATAACAACATATCTTTAATAACTATGAGAAATTAAATATATTGACCAAAATCGACTGAAAATATAACTAAAATTAATCCAGCTCTCTCTAAAACGATTCGAAACTTGTGAAAATGAAACACTGGTATAACTTAACGCTGACAAAAAAAAAGAAGAAGCTAGTAAGCATATAACTTAAGATTGTGTGGAATGTGGAATGTCTCAAGTTGCAACATAGAAGGATTGTTAAAAGTAAAAACTTAAAATTAAAAGCCCACTTGCAACTTGTGTCAAAATCAACCCTTAATTTAGCGCTGTTCAAGTTGATGTTGGTGACCACGTAAAATTTAAAGCTTAGGCCTTTTCCTTTGAGTTAATTGGAAAAGTCATTCCTTGGAAGGAGCTTCATTTTTCCGTGTTTTGACTTTCCATTTTCCACCAATCTGAAAGAGCTTACACTATAAATAACAACCACCCAACACCCACCCTCTCTCATATATATCAAATCTCAAACTCAAACCACAACACTGAAATTAAAAACTTCAACCTTCTCCTTCTCTCAATCCGTGATGGACGAGATCGAAGTGCCTCCGTTCTTCTTGTGCCCAATTTCCCTCCAACTCATGAAGGACCCCGTAACGGTGTCCACGGGAATCACCTACGACCGCGACAGCATCGAGAAATGGCTCTTCCACTCCAAAAACGACACGTGTCCCGTCACGAAGCAGCCCCTCCTCCCGGACCTCACTCCGAACCACACCCTCCGCAGACTCATCCAAGCCTGGTGCACCGTCAACGCCTCCCACGGCATCCAGCGAATCGCCACACCAAAACCCCCCGTCGACAAAACCATCATCCAAAAGCTTCTCAAAGACGCTTCCGACTCCCCGAACCTCCAGCTCCAGTGCCTCCGCACCCTCAAATCCATCGCCTCGGAGTCCCAAACCAACAAACGCAGCATCGAGTCCTCAGGCGCGGTTAAATTCCTCGCCTCGGTTATAACCAACGCTACAAACTCGTGCCTAGACGACGACGTTGAGTTGGAGTTAAAAAAAACCGCCGCAGACGAAGCGTTAAGCCTATTACACACCATTCACTTATCCGAATCAGGGTTGAAGACTCTCATAACTCAGAGTAATCAA
Source organism: Psophocarpus tetragonolobus (assembly GCA_037954015.1). Classification (NCBI taxonomy): domain Eukaryota; kingdom Viridiplantae; phylum Streptophyta; class Magnoliopsida; order Fabales; family Fabaceae; genus Psophocarpus; species Psophocarpus tetragonolobus. The sequence goes on from CM075692.1 coordinate 42,355,689, forward strand.
GAGTTTATAAACTCATTAACGAAGATTATGCAGAGAGGAATCTACGAGTCACGCGCCTACGCGGTTTTCTTGATAAAATCGTTAACAGAGGTGGCGGATCCGGTGCAGTTAATAAACCTAAAAACGGACACATTCACCGAACTGGTTCAGGTTCTGAAGGATCAGATTTCAGTTAAGGCGTCGAAAGCGACGCTTCAGAGTCTGATCCAGATTTGTCCGTGGGGGAGGAACAGAGTGAAGGCGGTGGAGGCAGGCGCGGTTCCGGTGGTTGTTGAGTTGCTGTTGGATTGTAAAGAGAGGAAGCCGTGCGAGATGATGCTCGTTTTGTTGGAGATGCTGTGTCAGAGCGCTGACGGCCGCGCCGGGCTGTTGGCGCACGCCGCGGGGCTCGCCATTGTGGCCAAGAAGATTCTCAGGGTCTCCACCATGGCCAACGATAGGGCGGCGAAGATTCTCTTGGCGGTGTGTAGATTCTCTGCGACCCCCGCGGTGGTGCAGGAGATGGTGCAGTTGGGTGTGGTGGCCAAGCTGTGTTTGATGCTTCAGGTCGATAGTGGGAGCAAGGCCAAGGAAAAGGCAAAGGAGATTCTCAAACTGCATGCAAGAGCGTGGAAGAACTCGCCCTGCATACCTCACAATTTGCTTGCTTCGTTTCCAAACACTACTTAAGAAGTTCAAACCAAAAAAGAAGTTTCTTTTGGTTGTGACTTTCGAGTAATCCTGGTAACATCATACACTAAATGTACTAGTCATCTCATCAGCAATAGTTCAAGATTCAACTAGCAAGAAATTAAATCACATTTTTTGAGTTTTGCATGTGTTAATTAATTCCTTGCTACCTTCTTCTTCAATTGTACCTTCTTATTTCATGTTGTTTTTGGCTTTTTATTGTTTTGGTTATTTAATGTACAGAATTGTTTGCGAGCAAAGGATAGGTGTGAAATAGACATCAAATGTGTAGTAGCCCTGAAACAAAATGGAATTTATTGTGAATTACATAGAATAGAATACTTACACAAACTCATTTCATTGATTTTTTTTTTTTTTTTTTATAAACTTCGTGGTACTGATTTTTTCCCCCTTGGTTCCAATCTTCGGTTTTCTTGTAGGATTTTATTATGGTTTTACTATTGAAGATGATTATTAAGCTATTATGATTAGTTAAACCGATAAATGTTAATTATTCATTCTCTAATTATCCTTACACACGGTTTATTATTCATTAAAATTGAAGTTGATTGAAAAATTAAAAAGTCAAAGTTAGATCACATAAATTTCCTTCTTTTCAATGTTATAATTACAAGTTTATTATGATATTATTCTAAATAAGTACTTATACTAATCTAAAATCTTTTTCTTGTTGTGTCTGTTAACTTGTCAAATACCATGATTAATGATGATTATGTATAATAATGTATTGTATCCATTTTATTAAAATTAAAAACTAACTAAAATAGTATAAATGATTTCATCTCTTTTTGGATAGCAAAAAGTTACAAGATTTATTAGGAGTTACTAACTTTTTTAAAAAAACTAGTAGCGGATTTTGTTTTACTATTTTACCTTTCTTAATTAATGTATTATCTTCAACTAATTCTCTCTTTTCAAATAATACAATCATTGCTCTTCATTAATGTAATTATAATAATTTACAATCCAAATATATAATTATTAAAAATTCTAATTTAAATATTTATTTTAAAATTTATATATTTAGTTATAGAAAATTGTAATTTAAATATATAAAAATAGTAATTTTTAATTTAAATATGTAATTATATAAATTTTTAATTTAAATATATAATTAATTTATATTATTAAAATGTTCTATAATTAGTTTAAATACTCCCTTTTGATTATGATTATAATAATTTTACAACTTTCAGCTAGTTGATCACATTGTTTTACAAAATACTTACAACTAGTTTTTCAACTTTTAGTTAGTTTTTCAGCTTTCAACTAAATTTTAGATTTCAAGTAATCTTTTTAGCTTTCAACTAGTTTTGTTAAATACACCTTAGGAATGTGTTTGGTCTTTCATTAGCTAGCTAAAAGCTAAAAAATTTAGTTGGATAGCAAAAAGTTAAGGAGTTTTTTTAGAAACTACTAGATTTTTCAAAAAAGTTACTTTAAGTACTTTTTCCAAAATATTTTCTATTTTCAATTACTAGCTAATCTTTTACAACTTTATCTTTCATAATTAATATAATCTCTCCACTAATTTTCTCTCCTCATTTGATACAACTTCTCTCTTCTTCATTAATATAATTATAAAATTTAAATATATAATGATAGAAAATTATAATTTAAATATATAATCACATAAATTTATAATTTAAATATGTAATTACAAAAATTTTTAATTTAAATATATAATTATAATAATTTATAGTAATTATAGTAATTTATATTGTTGATCTAATGATTAATAACCCCTTACTTGTTATTTGACAATTTTCAGCTAGTTGATCAACTAGTTTTGTCAAACACTTACAACTAGTTTTTCAACTTTTGATTAGTTTTTCAGCTAGCTTTTTAGCTTTGCCAAACACATCCTAAATGTATTTTTTTAACTAATTTATTGGTTGTGTTTGAGAAAACCTTAAAAGAATGAAATGAAAGAGATGGAGTAATATTATATGATAAAATGAATTAAGCACGATCAATGTAAAAAAGTCATAAATTAATTAATCATAACCCTTCATGTATGGTAAGTTTATTGTTCTTACCAATTAATACTTTACCAATAATATAAATTAAAAGTTGTGATTAAATGTCAGTTTTACAAGTACATATGAATTAAACTCATTATATTTTGCTGGAAAAGAAATCTTAGGTTGTGTTAAAACTTTGTTATTGCTTGAAAGAGAAATACTATGACACACTTGATTGAATACACTCTCTCTGTTATTGGTTAAAATTTAATGGAAAACATAAATTTTGATTAGTCTTACACATCATTCAATGTCTCTTTCATAATTTTGAAATTTTAATAATTTTCAATAAACAATAAAAATGTGTTACAAAGAATATGTTACTAACACTTCTAAATGAAAAAAGAATGTAATTAAAATTATTTGGTTGTGTAAAAAAGAACATTGTAAATTAAAGTTTTCTTTACACTTTTCTTTTTTTTCTTATCGCCTATTTTGAATGAAAAATAAAACATGTATAATCTATTAAATTGATGACATTTTCTTTATTACTTTCTTTACAATCGAACTAAAAAATAATAATTTTTCTCTTATTTTTCTACTCAGTTAGTTTTTCATTCTTCACTTCCCTTGCAATAGAGTTTAAGAAACTAAAAGAATAAACATATTAGCAAAGCAATTATGTAATTTTACACATTTCAATAAAAAAATTACCTTTTAATTTGTTAAATAAATCAGAACAGTTGTTTGCATTTTCCATTTTAGAATTTCAACGTGTAATTTCGTATTTTTTCTCAATTATATTTGGAGTAGAATATTAATAATTTATTTTTTACAAGGTAATTAGTTATCGAGAACAATATAAGGTAATTAATATATTATAACACTATTTCTAATGGAGTTTGTATTAAAATTATCTAATCCAAAGAATTTTACAAAGAGATCGCTTCTAGATATTTGTGAATAATAAATAAGACTATAAATTAAATATTTTTAAGCTGAGTATAAAAATATTGACCAAGAATTTAAAATGCATTGATTAATGTAATTCTGACTGCTTTCCAACGGGATTGAACGTGAATCTATTACAACGGGAAAGGAAACCGTTAATCTACTTGAACCGATGGTAAGGATTTTAATTTTGAATGTGAAAAGTGTTTGTTAAAGAATAAACTGTTTATCATATTAAAAATATAAAATTTTGATTTAACAAATATTTTTAATTTGTACCAACTACCGAGCATATATACCAACTGATATTAACAAAATTGAAAATATAGCTATACCTTATGGCAATTTTAGATGTCGATTAATCAGTAATGTTCAGTAGGTAACTAGTCTGAAGAAAATGTTTGATTTAATAAGTCTTGATGAACAAATTTTCAATTAACATAGATTGATGATGACACTTAAACCATTGTTTTGTTTTGAAATCTTTATTATTCAAACGTTATTTTTTAAGTGTTGATTGATTCGAATGGGTTAAGTAAACTCATATGTGGTAACATAATTTCCCCCAACGACCTTTTTATTTCATTGAACTGGATCCAACTTATATTTAAAGAAAATGTAAATTCTTTACCAGTGAAACTAAAGTAATCATTAAAATTAAAAATATTGAATTTTAATCATATATATCTCCAACTATCATGAGTTTTTTCTTCTTATGTTGAGCTATGTAAAGATTTCTTCAAAACCAGGTTCCTGGTTGGTTTTGAAGATTCAAATTCAAGTAAAAATAAAGGTATATCAGTAATTACAAGAAATTGAAATTTTATTCCTAGCTAGGACAATATAGAAGACAACTTGATGAGATAATATTATAAATTTGCTAGAGAGCCAAAAAAATTGTTCTAATGATGCGACAGAGAATAGTTGACTCTTCGACAAGTTAATACGTTACTGTTACTTATTTCACACAACAACTATATTTCTTAAATTTTGTGAGAAGTCTAACTTTAGTTTTAGTTTTATATCACCACTCCTAATTAATTTTATCACATTTTCGAGTTTTTAAATGGAAATAAATTAAAGGATGTAAGTTAAGATATAATAAACAAATATTGTATGTAATGCCTATATATATCACCTCTACGTGGACCATAATCCTTGAATTGTTTCCTACCCTTAATTGGAAATTAAACCATACAGCTAGATTTAGGTATCTGATAATACCTACTTCTGTATCTGAATGGAATAAGTGAACGAACATGTCCAAATATGTGAAGGCATAGCTATAGTTGATGAACATGATGAAACCGTTATATAGACGGCATATATATCCTTTTTAATTTTACTATTAGTTTATTTGCCTCCGATGGAGGACAGGTCCAACTTTATGGCTTAAACAGCCGTTATAGGTTGCTTTAATTGCGGGGTTTTTCTTTTTCAAGTTTAAAATTTTATGAATTAGTCATCCTGATTCTGATCTGCCTCAATCAGAAATTAAAGAACAACATACCCACCATTCAAGCAATATGTAGTTTTTGTTTTTACCTTAATATTATTATGTAACCTTCTTCAGCTACATATATTTGAAATGGAAAATGTTTTCTCACAAATAATTTGACAACACTGGTTGATCACATCAAACCAGTGGATTTTTATTTCTTTCCTTCTTTTTAAAAACAAATGAAAGGTATACCATTATAACACCACTAAACTCTATATGGAGTAAAGAATTTAATTACAATAAATTAACAAAAGAACCCTGCTACAAAATTACAAACATCCTAACGGGTGCATACCAAGCATAAAAAGTTAGGTTCTGCTTCCCCCTTACAAAAGAATAACAGTCAATATCAAGATAAAGATTTGATATTAGCGACAATAATATTCAAGTCCTTCAAATTACAATTACAAAAAAATGACTTGATTCCTAGCAACTTAATTAATACACCTGTCGGTGTCCAAGACTACTTAAATGTTGCATACACATATCAAACAATTGATATATGTGTTGAGACCAAACCACCTCCAATCCAAACCAACCAAAAAAAGCCAAACCAGACAGATTTGCAAAGTAGATTTTGATTTCTTGAATTTGACCTTCACAGACATATATCCATACATGTAAGTGTAATAATGATGTCTGTGTCCATGTGTTATATAAATAGTCTAATTTAAGCATATCATATAGCTAACAAGGTAATTTTAGCTGTAATTTTAGAAAGAATCATTACAGCAGGAATGATTATAAGTTTTTATATTCACTTGGGAGACTAGTTCAGAAAAAATTACAAAGATTTACAGCAGTTGAAACTTATGAGATTTTAGTAATGTTTCTTGAATGAATAAAAAATTCTCTTTTTCTCGCAAATTTTATGTACTTCTAAATAAAAGAATTTAATAGTAGCATAACATAATTACGCAAACTTATTCACACAAAAAAAAACAAACCTACACAACCTTAAGGACGGGTATGTAGGAGTTTTTATTGGATTGGGTGACTCGATGACCCAATCTGACCTAATGCGATTGGGTTAAGCTTTTTTATTTTAAATTTGGTGAAACTTAATCCAACCTAGTTAAACTCAATCCCCTAAAGGTTGGGTGACGGATTCAGTGAGTTGAATCCGAGACTCAATCTGATAACAATATTATATTATTATTTATTATTTTAAATAAAAAATATCTTTAATAGTTTAATTTATAACTCCTGAGTCAAGACTGTCTCACACTAAGGTAAGCGCTTTACACTGCAAGAGTACACCTTCACTCCAACAAGCTAATGTTTATTGGTAGATAAAAAATCAATAATGAACTTTCAGCCAATAGTTTAAAGTCTTCTAAGAATTATTCTTCACATTGTGAGAACCAGTAGTTTATAATTTATTTTTATGTTACAACAATGATATATTTTATTCTTTTAAAAAAATCATAAAATATATATAAAAATATTCTAAGCATTCAATTTATTCTTTAAAAAAATATTTTAAAAAATGCTGACCCAATTAATTCAACTCAACCCAACTCGTTTAATGACGGATTGAGTTGAGTTTAATGAGGAAAAAAAAACCCAACACAAGATGAGTTGTGATTGAGTTGAGTCTTGAATTTGCCTAAACTTAATTCAACTCAACCTGTTAACACCTCTATTGAACTGGTTCTAGTGAACCCTAAACCCATAAAATTTAACACCTAAAACCCTTCGTAATTAACTAATTATTCTTCAACTACAAGTAAGTGTGTCCAAAAATATTTCTTACTTCATATACGATACATTCGTTACTGAAAGTATTTTGATTGCATCAGATAGACATATTTAAGGAAAAGAGATTAATTGGTATATACTGTTAGTATAAAGATTTTTTACACTGACATTCAATCACAACCTTTATTTATGGTAAATTTTTTTTATTTTACTTGTTACTATTTTAAAAATCACATAAATATAAAGTTATGATTGAATGTCAGTGTAAAAATCGTTTATACTGACAGTGTATACCAATTAAACTCATAAGATAATATGTATAATGGATCATGGGCATAAAATAAGAGATAAAAAGAAACAGATAATAAGGAGAGGAGGGTGGAGCTTTAACTTTTAATTTTGAACACGTTAATGGTAGGAAAGATTTTTAAGTTGTGATATCCTCTTCAGATTAGCTCAGAGAAAGATTGCACAGATTACGTCTACTCGAAAGTTTTAACAGGACTTAGTAAGAATAGTTGGGAATGAAATTTTCATACTCTTTTAAAATTGTGATGGTGTACACTCCCACAAATTAAATAAATTCGGCATAGCAGCATACATATAATACACCAAGCTATAGTCGTGTCAAATTTTAACACCTAAATTAATTAATTAAAAAAAAAAAAAAGTTATTTTACTGATAAGCCTTATGATTTTCTATATTTTTTAATATTTATTGTTTTATAGTGTATTCCGTGGATACCTTACTTTTATTATATAAATTTCTGCTGTCTTTGCTCTGTTTCTGCTTTTACTCTGTTTTTGTTTAAATTTCTGTTCTGGTTCTGTTTTCTCTTTTCTCTATACATTTATTTTATTCTCACAAATATAAAATTTTACAAAATGACAAATATACAACCTATAAAAGGTAAAGAATATCACTCAGCTCTTGCAGCTGTTGAAAATTTTACAAAATCTCCTCTCGTAGGATATATAAAACCAACTCATGACACAGATTTTGTTCATACAATATTAATAGGACAAAATAACACAATAATAGCTTTACTAGAAGAAGTTTCTAGAAAACTATCTACTCTTATTAATCAGCAACACAAAAATATAAACATGACTGATGACATAAATGATTTAGTCAATAAAGTTTCTAAGTTATCTTTAGGAACAACTACACAAACTAAAACAGTCTGTAAAAATACTCACAAATTTATTAAAGTTATTGCAACACCAAACAAAGCTGAATCTAGTAATAGAAATCAGACTACACAGGACAACAATAACTCCAATAAAGATAAAACTATTAGTTAAATATGAATTTTACACCAAATAATAATTCACAAACACAAGTACAAGAAATTTCTATGGATAGTTCATCTAATAGGAATCACACATCAGAGAGGTTTCCCGGAACTTCTCGAAGATTAAGAGAACATAATACAAGGAGACAAGATCTCATCCAACATCCTGGAATCTTAGATAGATTTTTACATAGAAAAAGATCTACTAATGTTAGAAGACTAGAAGACTTAGTAGATATACAACAAAATGTTGAAATAGGATCTAATTCTCGGATAGATTCTTTAAATCCTAGACAGTTATACAACATAGGATGGTTAAGTTCCGAAAGAACCAGCCTCTACAGGTATAGGAGAATAGAAGATTTCCACCTACCTGATAATACTTATGAGATAATACCATTAATATCTCAGCAAACAGCCACACAACTCCTAAACCAACATGGACGATATGTTCATATGGGATTAATTACTATTGGTGTAAGATCCCTAGCTAGACATATGATTGGTGCTAGAGCTTTAATAGTTCTCCATGACACCAGATTCCAAAACAATGATTCCCAAAGTATTATAGGTATACTAGAAGTTGACCTAAATCAACCTATATCTTTGATATACCTTGCCCCTAACTTTACACTTACTCTTCAAGATTTTGTAAATCACATTAGTCTACAAGTACAAATCATAGGATTTGGAACAAATTGGATAGGACATAACTTACACTTAGACATAACTTTCATAGGAAGAATAAGTAATTATATTTCTTCTATGTATAGAATAAACACTAGACCATTAGAAGAAGCCATTAGTTCAATTGGTACACAATTTTTGCCAGCCCAAGCTTTTACTCGAAGAAATGAGGGACATCTTTGGCAAACCCATTTACAAAGGGATGAACAAAATCCCATTACAAATCCAGACACTGTCATTCTACATAATAGGTCTAGAGGTCTTAGTCTAAGTTTTACTGACTACAGAAGCACTTCTTTAACAGATCTAGAACAAGATCGAAGGGATAGTACATCTGTTATTCCTGACAATGATCATATTGCTATGATGAATATCATAGATAGTGAAGATGAAGAAGATGATGACATGACTGAAGAAGAATGGAATCATCATCAAGCAAACATAGTCATGCTTAGGCAAGGAACTTTAGAAACTAATTTTAAACAAGATTCTTTACAACAAAGCATTCTTAGTGAGTCAAACTGGGAACCTTGGGATTGTTTTCCCTTAGAACAAAATGAAAATGATATAGTTAATATCTTTTTACAAAATTTAAAACTTGAAGAACAAACTGAAGAACAAGAATACTTTTACAAACTTCAAGAAAAATTAAAAAATAAAGAAGACGATGAATTATCTACTACTTCTGAAAATACAAAAGTAGGATTAATCAATGAATATGAAGAATCCACTGCTACAAATTATAGGTTAGATCCTGCTGGTACTCAGAATTGTAGTCCAGGATTTTTACCTAGAGACACAGTTCAAAATATTGTCCTTAGTGATAATAAATATATCTCACATGGTAAACGATTACCAGTAGAACCACATTTTCAAATTCCAAATCTACTTCTTAACTTAGGAGGAATAGATCCACAACTCCTTCCTACATACATTGAACAATGGACTGCTGCTGTAATACGTGATTATGGCATACATCATGAAAAAGATGTGCAGTCTTCCCAAGAAATGATCGCAAAAGGAGAAACATATCTCGGCGATATTGCTAGATCTGGTTGGGAATCATTTAAGAAAAACTTTCCTAATGATCTGAATACTTTGGTCATAGAACCCGGTCCAAACATTTACAACTTTTGTTCTCTTGTTCAAAGATTGTTTACTTCACAATTCGCCAATGATGGTAATACAATTCGACAACAAATGGACATTTACAAAGATTGTCCATTGAATACTTTGGAAAAATAAAAGAATATTGCCAAGATTATTTGTTATACGCGTCTATAGCTGGATGCTTCCATGACGTGAATATAGGAGATAAAATGTTCCTTAAATTGCCAGGCAAATTAGGACAAAAAATTAGAGAAAATTGGAAAAATGATGAGGTTACTCCCATGTTGAATAATCTCTCAATACGTATACAACACATTATGAAAATAATGGAAGATACATGTACACATATAGCCATACAAAAACAACTTAAACATTCTGATGCAGGAATATGTAAACAAATATATACACCACAACAATATTCACAAAATAAATATAAAAATAAAATAAATAATTCTAGAAGTAAACCTAGAAATATTAATACACAAAAATATTTAGGACCAAGAAATCCTCGAAAAACTTATACAATAAGGGCATCTAATGCTAGAAAACCTACACTCAATCCTACTAGACATGTTAGAAAATACAGAGATAATAAAACTTACAAACAAATATTAAAATGTTTTGCTTGTAATCAACCAGGACATTTTTCAAGAGATTGTCCAAATATATCAAATCTTTACACTAAAGAAGCAAACTTAATAAAATCTTGTCATATGAATTTGCTTCCAATAGATGAAGACGTATCAACAGATTCAGAAATTTTATCTATAATCAGCATAACAGAATACACTGATGAACTAAATTCTAATAAAATACACAAAAATTATGATTTAATCAATGAATTTACAAATAATGAATATAACCATTTATATGCTAATACTAATGAAGATACCTTTCTCATGAGAGAAGAATACAATGAAATGGGTCAATTATTAGATGATTTAGGATATTGTCTAATGAATACCTTAGAAATACAAACTTGTTCTCATAAAATCCAATATTATTCAGGGACAGATTCAATCCTGTGCACATATTGTGACCGTTATTTTCATATATAAAAAAGGGCTCATTGTCCACTTTGTTATAAAAATTTTTGTATTAAATGTATAGAAAAACATTTAAACATATCAGAACAAGATATACCCTCTTTTGAAACAAGAGAAAATACAAATAAATCTAGTAATAAAGATTTAACTGATACAAAAGTTTCTGTATTAGAGACTCGCATAAATTACCTAGAAGAAAAAGTTATTCTTTTAGAAAAATTAATAAAAGGAAAAACTAAAATAGATACCCCTGAGACTAGTCAGATTTCTATACAAAATAATATGATGGGAACAACAGAATGTATCCCATTAGTTTGTAATAAACAAAAATTAATAACTCTAAAAGTATTAGTAAAAATAACTTTTCCAAAAATAAATAATAAACCTTCTACAGAAAAAATTATACAAGCCTTATTAGATACAGGTTGTTCAGAAACAATCATCTGTAAAACTGTAACTCCACACCAAAACATAGTTAAAAGTAAACACATACAAAAAACTAGAACTATGTCTGGTGAAATCATGATAAATGATGAAGAAATTAATAATGTTGTTCTTCAATTTAGCACAAACTGTGAAATTTTTGGGTACAAAACCTTTATCAAAACCATGAGAGTAGAAAACCTAGTTCCTTCTAAACAAAATATGATAATTGGTTTAGATTTCATCTTAAGACAAAATCGATCAATTACTATAAATAAAGACTATGTCTTAATAAGTGATAAAACACAAATGACACATATAGTCAGTGGTGATTCGGTTAAACAAGAAATTATTACTGATAATTGTAATTGTAAAAATTCAAATACATGTAAATGTAAAACAAAATATTTATACACATTAGAAGAAATAAATGAAAATTATTTTTTAAATAATATCTTAGATGATACAGCTGAAGTATTCTCTTCTATAAAAATTTCAAAGTCAATAAAATTTGAAAGTATCCAACAAATCCTTGATAGGTTAAACAAAACAAATATAATAGGAGAAGATCCAACAAAATTCTGGGATAGAGATCCCGTAACATGTAAACTAGAAATAATTAATCCTGATTTAATTATAAAAACAAAAGATATTCAATTTAACAATTGGGAACAAGAAGAATGTCAAACCCACATACAAAATTTTTTAAAATTAAAAGTAATAACACCTAGTGTTAGTCCCCATAGAAGTCCAGCATTTATTGTTAATAAATCTTCAGAACAAAAACGTGGTAAATCTAGAATGGTTTACAATTATAAAAGATTAAATGATAATACTGTTGAAGATAGCTACACAATTCCTTCCAAAGATATTTTAATAAACCGAATTCAAGATACTAAATGGTTTTCTAAATTCGACTTAAAAAGTGGATTTCATCAAGTAAAAATGGATCCTGATTCTATAAAATGGACGGCCTTTTCATGTTCTGAGGGTCTATTCGAATGGAATGTGATGCCATTTGGTTTAAAAAATGCGCCGGCTGTTTTTCAGCGTAAAATGGACAATATTTTTAAAGATGTAAAATCTTTTACTTGTGTTTATATGGATGACATTTTAGTCTTTTCCAAAACAAAAAATGAACACTTTCTTCATTTAAAACAAGTTTTATATAAATTAGAACATTATGGTTTAATAATTTCTAAATAAAAAATGGAAATTTGCAAGAATTTCATTGAATTCTTAGGAACAGAAATAGGTAATGGAACCATAAAACTCCAACCTCATATCTCTAAAAAAATACAAGAATTCCCTGATAAAATGGAAGATATAAAAACACTTAGATCCTTTTTAGGATTACTAAATTATGCAAGAAATTTTATTCCTAATCTAGGAAAATATACATCTGCTTTATATAACAAAACTGCTTTAAAAGGAGAAAGAAAATTTAACTCCGAAGATATAAAATTAGTTCAAAAGCTAAAACAAATGGTAATAAATTTACCAACTTTACAATTACCATTAGATTCAGACTATTTAATAATCGAATGTGATGGTTGTGAACTTGGATGAGGAGCAATCCTCAAACGAAAGAAAAATAAACATTTACCAAAAACAGAAGAACAAATTTGTAGATATTCCTCAGGAAAATATACTACAAAATCCAAAATTTACCAAACAAGCACTGACTATGAAGTTAATGCTATAATACATGCTATGGATTCTTTTAAGTTATTTTTAATAAATAAGAAAGAAATAACAATCCGAACAGATTGTGAAGCCATAGTTACATATGGTAAAAATCAAATTAACAATGACAAAAAACCACACAAAAGATGGTTACTTTTTAAAGATTATATAAATTTTTCTGGAAAAATTATTAATTTTGAACATATTAAAGGAACTGACAATACTTGTGCTGATATTTTGTCCAGGTTTATCAAATAAATATTAGAAATTCTACAAAGACCTGATTGGTCACATCCACACATATCCATGACATTGGAACCAACAAAGAAAGTTCTTCAGGGCCCCAAACAAGTAAGATCACCCTTTAGGGTAGATCAATACACAAAATATGGTAAACAAGAATTGCCAATACTCACAAATATTTATCAGTATCCTGGTAGAGACAATACAAACATCAAGCTCAATGTCTTGATCGATAACATTTGGAATATTCCAAAATATACAACAGAGAATGAATCTCAAGTAACAAAAGTTAAACAAAGCATTATCTGTGCTCTATACAATTTTTGTGGACAAAATAATCAAGGAGTTGTTTTAACATCTCCAGCCTCTCCCTCTGGAAAAGGTTTTACACACTTTGCTCTAATTGATGGGCCTAACAAAGGGGTATATACCTCATTCAGAGATCTCTCTGAAGCCAAACAAGACCAATTTTGGTCTACCTACAAAGGCTTTTACTCTAAAGAAGAAGCCCAAATGGCAGTAAGACTCCAAACAATTGATGAAGAAAAGATCAAAACTGCTTTACAAATGGAACCCAAAATCCAAACTCAAACTTATGCTGGTGCCACTAGTATTCCGCCCAGTCTAAACCCAAATATTCTTTTATCAAAATTTAACCTTTTTCAAGAATTCCTTTTTGAAGCACACTCAGAAGCCATAAAATTTAATGGCTTATTTGTTAAAATACAAACTTATTTCAATCACAAAACTGTTTGTGTCATCTCTTCTGACTACTGTAAAACAGTAACCAAAGACTGTACCTGTCAAATAAAATATTTAGTCAGAAAAGCTCACATAGATTTAGAAACTTTCGAGCAATTTTTACACAGAGATTTTCTCATAACTCCTATGTCATTCCTAGAAGTAGGATGTCTACACACAATCTTAATACCACCTACGGATAGATTTCAATCTTTATCCTCTCCCATAAATTCAGTCATAAATGAAGTACAGGCTGAACACATGCAAAAGGTTGCTCTACAAATTACTACTTCACCAAGAAGTATAACATTACAAGATAGTAACCCAACACATGTTATAAAGCTATACACAGAAGTGAACCCTGAGTTTCATTCTTGCAAAACATCAGATCATGATGAATTAAAGGGTCTTTCACTAAACAAAAATAAAACCTATCAGTACAACCTTTGGAAAGCACATACTGAAGGTTCAAATTGGAATTTTTCTAAATTCGATTCAGAAACATTGATTTTATTAAAAGAAACAAAAGATACCAAGCTCTACTGGAAGAAGAGTATGGGCTCCAAATTTCATCCTTTCCCCACTGAGGCTAATCTTACCTTAGTCCAACATTTCGAAAGAGAAAGGATTTTCAAAGAAATTTATGAAGAAGCTGGCTGTTATGGCCAACAAACACCAGGAGCATCAGGAGCTTCCTCTCTTCCTTCTGAAGCAGGAGATGATCAATCTCTTCCTGAACAAATGGACGAAGAATTCCAAGATTTTACTGCATCCAACACTCGTCTGAAATAAAGTTTTACCTGTGACACAGTAAATTTACCTTAGGGTAATTGACTGAAGGGTAAAAACTGACACAACAGGTTTCCAGTAATCAGGTGACCTATACAGCCGGTTCCTGGTCATACATTTTGTATATAAATAGGCCTTAAGTCTCTTATGCGGAGCAGGCTAGAGACACACCCTCTCTCTCTCTAAACTCTCTCCCTTCTCTCTAAAAACTCTCCTGTGTAAAGTTTCTCATTCTGCAATAAAATACGAAGATTTTCTTCACCCCTCCCCTCTTCTCCCCTCTGTAAGTCTATTATTTTTCTTTTATGTTTATGTAATTTTAATCATGGAGTAGTCTATTCGTTAAGGTATCTTCGGATGCCTAAAATGATAAATATCTAAAGATGCGATAATCATTTAAAGGCTTATCATATGTCTGTATATTCACCATCACCATCTTTCTCATCTTCTTCTGAAAACCTGGGTTCTGCCCTTGTATTTGCGAAAAACCTGGGTTTTGGTAAACTTGTCGAGTTGAATCTGGTATTGCGCGGATTACCGCCGTATAAATCCAGTCTAAACTCATGAGGTGTGACCAGGAATATCTGGTATTGGTCGGAGTACCGCCGTATAAATCCAGACTTTCTTGTTTCTTGTTTCTCTTTTTTTTTATAAATCCAGACTTTCTTGTTTCTTCTTTTCTTTTTCTTTCAGAATGTTTAAGTTGTTTTTGTATGGCTATATGTGTACATGTATCTTCCATTATTTTCATAATGTGTTGTATACGTATTGAGAGATTATTCAACATGGGAGTAACCTCATCATTTTTCCAATTTTCTCTAATTTTTTGTCCTAATTTACCTGGCAATTTAAGGAACATTTTACAAGATTTGTGGAGGTAGAGGATGTAAACATGTTGGCAGTGAGGTTGGATAATATCTTCATTGGCGAGGAAAAGTTGTGGGTCAATCTTCCACGTTATGAACAAAGGTCCGAGCAATATAATAGGATGATACAGAAAGTGAACGGGCAATCCGCAGAAATCGGTCATTACAAGGGTGAGGTGCAGAATGGGCAATAAGCAACAATTAATGAACACCCAAGGAAGACATTTGCAACAGTAGTGAGTAATCCAAGGGGAGGTCAGAGTATGAATGCTCGAAAGGATAAGGGAGAGTGCAAAGTTATAGAAACGCAGATGGTTTACAAAGCACCAGTTGAAGAGGTGATACGGCTCCGAACGGCATATGTGGGAGAGGTTCTTAGCAAAGGGAGTTCCTTTAGGACCCAACAATTCCTAATGGCTCATGGTATTCACGGGGTTCGCGCAACGCCAATGGGTGTTAACAAGGTATTGCTGGAAACGGACCATGGTGACACACTCAAAGAGATCATACAGGGCAACCAAGTGTGGTTAGACAAATGGTTCACCAGGATACACAGATGGGAGTCTGGCTTTGTTGACACAGAGAGCAGGGTGAGGGTAAAGTGCTATGGTATTCCTATGCATGTGTGGGGGGAAAATTTCTTTAACAATCTAGTGGCACCATTTGGGGAGTTGCTGTATGTGGAGGCAGAGACCTTAAGAAAGGAAAGGTATGATGTGGCAGAGCTTGCGATCTCTCGAAAGGCCTTGTATCTGATAAATACGGTTATTCAAGTGAAGATTGACGAAAGGATGTTCCATATCAAAGTCGTGGAGGTTGAAGATGTGAATGAACCAAAGCAAAGTCAGGATGACATAACCAATTATAGATTAGAAATGAGCTCCTGCAGGGAGAGGAAGATTTTGATGAATCGGTTAAGGCAGAGAAAAGGTTTGCCGAGTTGAAGGAGGAGCTGTTCGGGAAAGAAAAATGGAAGGAGACAGGAGTAGATGAGGGAGGGAGTGCCACCTTCGATGGATAGACACTCAGGCGTGGCGGCGATACAGTGGTTTAGGAAACTAATGGGTTAACCTCCGGGATGAAACGGCTAGAGGAAGGAATGCTAGAAATAGGTCTAGGGGAAGGATATAACAGAAAGGCAAGTAGGTAGAATACCCAATATGGGAAGGGAGGAGACAAGGAAAGGGACAATACTCACGGATCAACAGAGGATATGGAGGAACAACTTTCACCAATGGAGATATGGAAGGAAAGGGAAAGGCCATAGAGAGGAGTTCAGGAAAGGGTTAGTACGAGTAAGCCAAATATGGAGGATGAAGTCCAGCTTTTTCTACGGGAGCGTGGCAGAGAAAATGAAACGGTGCAGGATGGAATTGATAGGTTGGGCAGCGTGAATTATGGCTCGATTGAGGAAGGATTGATTGAGGAAGAGATGGGGAAGGATAAGGAGGTGAGTGACATGGGTAAAATGTGGAAGGCTATGAAGGACATTGGAATTTCTGGTAGAAAACCAGATCAGGAGTATATAGAGGAACTGAGGGGTATGGAAATGAGGGATAAGGTGGAGAACGAAAGGAGGGAAAGGAGGATAGCTTGAAACAATTAAATGAAGATTTTTTCATTGAATGTGAGGGGGTTCCGGGACTGGGCAAAACGAAGAAGACTCAGGAGAATCTTGGTTGAGCACAACATTGATATTTATTTATTACAGGAAACAAAATGTAACAAGGTGAATGAATGGGAGATAAAGGAGGCATGAAGGTCGACAGGCTATGAGTGGAGAATACCTTCATCAATGGGGTTGAGCGGGGGGTGTGTGACAATATGGAAGAAAGATATGCTGGATGTGGTATGGTATATCTAAGGGCAGGGGTTTATGGGAGTTGGATTCCAGGGAAAGAACCTGAATGAGGTAAATTGTGTGGTAAATGTGTATGCTTCATCTTTTTTAGAGGGCAAACAGAAGGTACGGGAAGATTTGATGATGAATAGACGCGAATTTCAGAAGGTAAACTGGGTAATTGGGGGAGATTTTAACGTTGTGGTGGATAGGCAGGAGGTTAAGGGGAGATCGAACTATCACTCTAGAGCAGAGATGTCAGACCTCAAATTTTTTATTCAGCGAATGGGATTTATGGATATCCCAGTGATTGGGAAAGGTGTTACGTGTATTGCTCCGAACGGACAATCGTCCAGTAGGTTGGATCGATTTTTGTTTTCTCTGGATCTGATGGGGGAGTGGGTAGTTATTGCACAAAGGGTGGGCACAAGAGAGTTCTCGAATCATTGTTGGGTTTTAACAGAAGATAACAAATAGTGTTGGGTCCGAAGCCATTTAAGTTTTTTGATCACTAGCTGTAGGAGCCAGAGTTTATGAAATTGGTGAGAGAGTTTTGGAGCTTGGAACAATCTCAAGGGTGGAAGATGTATCAGTTGGAAAGTAAATTAAAAGGCTTCAAGAAGACAATTAAAAAGTGGAAAGGTGAGACTTGGGGCAAGGATGAGAAATTCCTGACAGAAAAGGTATTAGAGTTGGATTCAGTGGATCATCAGTTGGGTGCAGGGGTTCAGGTGAGGAGTAATTGTAGACAGGACATCTTGTCAGAGTATTGGGGGCGGGTTAGGAGGATGGAACACTCCATTCTACAGAAATCCAGGGTAAAATGAGCGCTGAACAAAGATAACAATACCAAGTACTTTCATAAATGTTTCAAGGTGAGATGTTTTGCAAATTCCATATTGGCAATTAAATCAAAGGTGGGTTGGCTGGAGGAAGTTCAAGACATTCAAGATCATGTTCTGAATCACTTTTCAAAGTTCTTTAGTGAGAGAGAGGTGGGGCGATCATGTTTGGACGGGGTATACTTTAATCAACTAGATAACCATCAGAGGCTAATGCTGGAGGAGCCTTTTTCAGCGGAAGAGGTAAAACAAGAGGTCTGGGCATGTGAGGGGGGAAAAAGTCCGGGACTGGACGACTTCGGTTTCAATTTTTATAAATCATGTTGGAAAATCATAGGGAGGATGTCGTGAAGGTAGTGCAAGAATTCCATGAATCAAGCATACTATCAAGAGGGGTCACTTCCTTCTTTCTTTCCCTGATCTCGAAGGTGGCACAATCAGAGAGGTTAGCACAGTACAGACCAATATCCTTAATTTCGAGCATTCATAAGATTATTTCTAAATTGTTGTCTTTAAGGATGAAGAGAGTGATGGGAGGAGTGATCTCTAAGTGCCAGTCAGCCTTTTTGTGAGGAAGATCAATTATGGATGGGGTGGTGGTAGCGAATGAAATAGTCGATTGGGCAAAGTGGAAAGGAAAATCTTGTTTCTATTTAAGGTGGATTTCCAAAAGGCATATGATTCGGTCAATTGAAATTTTTTGGATTATATGTTGGCCAGGATGGGGTTTGGGAGTAGATGGAGAAGATGGATGACCAACATTGTTAGAAATAGCCATGTGTCTATTCTAGTAAATGGAAGCCTAACTGCGAAATTTAAACTAGGGAGGGGATTGAAGCAGGGTGACCCATTTTCGCCTTTTCTGTTTCTAGTGGTAGCAGAAGGTCTTTCAGGTTTATTTAAATCAGCGGTGGATAAAGGGGTGTACAAAGAGCTCTCTATAGGAGACAAGGCAAAGTTCTCAATGTTGCAATATGCAGATGATGTGATTATGATGGGGAAGCAGATCTACAATCAGTTTGGTACTTGAAGGTAATTCTCCGAGGTTTTGAGCTGACATCTAGGTTGAAGGTGAATTTTAGCAAAAGCCAATTTTTCGGGTTAAATGTGGATGAGCCATTTAGGTGTGCAGTGAATAGTCTCTTGAATAGTGTGGTGTCTTTACCGCCATTTAAATTCTTGGGGATACCGATGGGGGTTAATCCAAGGAAGGTAGAAGTGTGGAGGCCAGTTATCGACCAATTTCAAAGGAAACTGTCAGGGTGGAAGGCATCCCATCTGTCATTTGTAGGAAGGTTAGTCTTGGTTAATTCAGTCTTGTCAAGCCTTCCACTGTACTTATTCTCCTTTTATAAGGCGCCCAAGAAAGTTCTAAGAGTTCTTACGGGACTGCAACGTTCCTTTTTTATGGGGGGAAAGGACCACGAGACCAAAATTGCGTGGGTTAGCTGGGATAAAGTGTGTCGGCCAAAGGAAGAGGGGGGACTTAGGGTAAAGTGCCTGTGGAAATTTAATTTGAGTTTGCTAGCAAAGTGGAGGTGGAGAATGCTAATAGAGGAGAATGCAATATGGGGGCCGCTGTTGAAAAGTAGGTACGGTGAATTCTACAAATTCAATAATAAACCTGGTTCATTTTCTCAAACTTCTCAGTGGTGGAGGGATTTATGGGCTATTGATGGACCAAAGGCAGTGATACCAGAGTGGTTTGAGAGCAGCGTCAACAAAATTGTAGGCAATGGTAATGATACCTTCTTCTAGGAGCATAACTGGTTAGGGAATAGAGCTATCAGTTCAATGTTTCCCAAGTTGTATGGGATAACGGTGGATAAGCTCATCACGATTAAGGACAAAAGGGACTCTTCACCAGCAACACTAGGGTGGAAATGGGTATGGCGAAGAGAGTTATTTGTATGGGAGGAAGAGTGGTTATGCTACTTGGAAAGCTTGTTGCAGCAGGTGGTGATTCTTGATTAGGTTTTGGATGCATGGGGTGGAGGCAAAATAATGATGGGGGGTTTTCTGAGGCTTACAGGGTTCTATGTGGTCAACATGTCCCCCCAAGATTAATTGAGGTTGACCCAAAGGACCTACGACGAATATGGAAGGATAAATTGTCATCTAAGGCAATAGCTTTCTCGTAGAGGTTACTGTTAGATAGATTACCAACCATGGATAATTTATTGAAGAGAGGAGTGGACATTCCAAGAACGGAAGCTCAGTGTGTGTTTTGTAGGGATGAGATTGAGAGTAGAAATCATCTATTTTTAACATGCTATCATGCTCAATCAGTGTGGAATAATATGATCTGCTGGTTGGGGATACAAGGCCCATTGCCGGGGGACTTGACACAGTTGTTCCTCTCATCTACTACATGGGTGGTAGGTAAACGAAAGAAGAAATATAGGTACGTTTTCTGGCTTACTGGGTGTTGGAGTATTTGGATAGCTAGAAACCAGATTGTTTTTTATAGGTTAGGGTGGACTCTGTGGATATTATGATGACCATAAAAGTAATCTCCTAGAAATGGTTATTGATTGTACTCCTTCGGTTTCAATATGGACTGTGTATTTTCTTATTGGTTTGGAAATCCTAAAATGTATATGCTAAACATGAGATAGGATTTTTAATTGATTTAGGAGCATCAATAGGACTAGGGTGGGGCTCAATCCAGTCTTTGTAATGTTGAAACACTTTGTTTCTTTAGCTCTTCTTAATAAATTAATTTGCTCTTAAAAAAATTCATTTTTTCACGCTTAGCCTAATAAGTTAGATTAAACTAATTGGACTATACAACCCATTTTACAAGCTCTACAAAATATTCAATTACAACTTAAACTTAAAGAAAATGATCATTAATTTTACACTATAATTGGTTAAAACGCTCAACAATCAACAATAATTAATTAAATTAAATTAAATCATAAATGGTTACATTGTTCAAAACCTGAACCAAGTTTTCTATTGAACTCATTAATTAATTACATAAGTAAAGATGATAAAGTGGGTCATGTGATAAAGTTGTCATAGCTAAAGAAGTCATGTTGAATTTATTAAATAACAAAACTAACATGAATCAATAGATAAACCAACTTCACCTCTTATCTACTTTTTTTTTTATTTATAAATTATTTCTATTAACTCTAAATGAGAGGAGAAGGTACGAAATTGTAAGAGAAACTTGTGCTTTGAGAGTGGAAGGGATTTTCAATAATCAAGAGCTTTATAAGTGCACAAGAGGCGAGGTTTAAGATGACGAGCTTCCAATAGTTTGAATATCACATGCTAAAGTGATATCTTTTTATATTTGAATTTTCTATGCTGATTTGAGACAGGTTTTTCTCAATTGTGTTTGTCTACTAGGAGAGGCTTATACATGTTTCTTTAAGGTTTTTCTAATAAGGTTTAGAAAAACTTGTGTTAGTCTAGTGTTGACGTACGTGTTTGTTGTTTGCAGTCAAGTTTTGATGTGTTTGTTGTTTAGAAATTCTTGAAGAATATCTAAAATGGTTTTACTAAGGACTAGATGTAGATCATAATAGTGTTGATATATTGAACTAGGTAAAATCATTGTCACATATTTTCTATCTCTCAACTCATCTTTATTTTTCTATTTGGGATGTTTCCTTATTTTTATGATACGTTAATTCATATAGGTTGCATTCTTCTTTTCATTTACTTTACTTTTTACTTTTCAATTACCTTATCAATTTATCTCACCGGAATCAACAAATCATTAAGAGTTGGGAGTTGTTATGCCTTAGTGTAGTACGCAAACCTAATATGTTTATTATGTACATATCATATTTGTCTGGCAAACTCCTACTTTTATACTCTAATTATCACACAATTATTTTTGTCAATTTAGCTTTATGATAAATGTACTAATCAATTACATAATATTTCATCACTGAACTAAAAACAATATAGCAAGAATTTTTTTCAATTTATTATTAATTAAATAAAATGTCTTAGTCACAGGAAATAAAAATAAAATTTGGGCCATAAGATTGTGAGATCCAATATTTGGTTTTCAAAATTTTAAAATTGTTAAAAAACATTTGTGAGAAACTTTATTAGTGAAAAAAAATTAGACCGTGCTTTGCTCCTAGGCATGGCAACAAGATTGGGTCGAATTAGGTATGACATTTTCATCCCCATCCCCAAACTTATCATCATCCTTGTCCCTAATATAGGTATGAGATTTATGTTTCATTCCCGTTTCGTTCGTACTTGTAAAAAATTATAATAAAATTTTCAATAAAAAATTAGCTACTTAAATATAATGATATTAATTCAACAGTTATCTAATAACACGGAGTTTGTAATTTGTATGTCTAAACATCCAAAAAATTGTAATTTATGAAGCAAATAAGAAATCTAAGGGGTATTTGATTTGAAAATTAGGTCTAATAAATCAAAAGTGATAGTTTAGGGTATTTTAGTCATTAAAATAAGGGTATGTAAGTATGGGGATGGGGTAGATATTTATATATTTATCTCCGACTTAATAAATCGGGTATTCCGTATACCTGTACTCATACTCGGCCAAATAAGAAATTCCCACTCAACTTTGAAATGGGTTTGGAGATTACCTATGGATACGAATTTATTTATCATCTCTATGAATATGAGACTCAAACAATTTAATGTGCTAACGAGATAAAAATAGGTTGAAATTAGGGTTGGTTAACCAAAGTTTTTGGTTTGTCCTAGTAAGAATCAAAGAGAATATAAAATGATTTACAATAACTTACACACCCTACTCAACCTACTTAGCTAAAATATTTTACTAACCCAAATTTTCTAATAGAAAAGGAGAAATTTTTATTAAAAATAATATTCGAACATATTTCAAATCATAGAAGAATGTAATTTTAATATTTTAATAATAAAAAAAAATTGTATATAATTTTTAACTATTTGACATATGAATCCATTAACACGAGATTGTTTGAGCATAGCAAATGATTTTGAGAGTAAATTTAGTATAGCTATTAACAATATCTATTAAAGTAGTCAAATCAATTTACAGCTCTTATTTGTGTGACTATCTTGAACCCAATACTGCATAATTTATTAAAAAATAAATTCTATCTCTTGTCGGTGCCAGATTAATGAAAAAAATATATTTATGTAATAAAATATCTTGTGATGCTAATATTTATATAAAATTATGTTATAGATATATAGAAAGCTACAGCTTGCACAGGGTAATGCCTCCCTTCGTCCTTCCATGACCGTTTTATGGAATGAACAAATTAGTACTCTGATAAGGAAAAGTAATAAGATAGATGAAGATTGTTTAAGAAGATACACACATGACATGTAAATTAATATGTATTATTTTCCTATGGTCCATCGAAGAAGGGATTTTATCA
Source organism: Psophocarpus tetragonolobus (assembly GCA_037954015.1). Classification (NCBI taxonomy): domain Eukaryota; kingdom Viridiplantae; phylum Streptophyta; class Magnoliopsida; order Fabales; family Fabaceae; genus Psophocarpus; species Psophocarpus tetragonolobus. The sequence goes on from CM075692.1 coordinate 42,379,442, forward strand.
ATCATGTTAATAATTTAAACATTATTTTCATCTACTCGAGATGGATCGTGGGGGCCACTTTATTGGATCTTGGGCTTTTCTGGGATCATGTGTTGCACACAGTTTGAGGTCGGTGGATGCTCGCTTTCCAAGTTTGTAGTTTCAGTCCCTCTACTCTAAATATTCAAACTTTGAATATTTCTTTCCTAAAAAAAAAAATTAAAAGACAAAAAAACTAGTGGTTGCCCAAAGCCCCAAAGGCTTACAAAATGTGTGGTTCATGAATTTGGCCACATATGCATGTCTAATCACCACAAAATATGTGCAATTTGGCCATTTATGTTCATTTAATGTGGAAAGTCAATTAAATACACATACACCAACATGAAAGAAAATGTATATATGAACATAATTTTGTGACCGAATTAGGGAGAAAAAGTGGCCCATAATCATCCAAGTTATGTCTATTTATTATTCCATACCATTTATTTGAAATTCAGAGGGTAATTGAGAGTCACAGGTTAATTGTAAAATGCATTAATTAATTCCCTAGAGCTGACCCATATACTTGTCAAAGTTGGTGATTCAATTCAACACAAAATTATTTAAATCCCACATATTTTCAAGTAAAACCATGAACATAACCAAATAGTGAGTCCATGATATATACTTCAAAAGTATATGGTAATTGTGGGGTACTTCTTGTTGCAATTCATTCAATCTATTAAGACAAAATTGGAATGTAGACTAGAGAGACGACTCAATAAAACAAGAAGGGGAATAGTCGGTGGGATGAATACATGGTTATGCAGAAACTCCTCTTTGAGATTTGGGGTGAATTATGACGTGTGAGAATGTTAAACTTTCTAAAAGTTTTATGATAATTAATGGCAGTCATTTTGCGTTATCTAACAAATTAGGAAAGTCGAAAAAGAGGAAAGTCCAAGATAATGAATCATTTAATAATTTAAATCAGCAAGTTCATTGCATTAAATATAGTAGTAACTTCTGTTAATTTGAATATTCAAATGGAAAACTCTCACATTATCTATCTAGAATAATTAAGAGTTGGATAGGCTTTAGTCTTCTAACTAAGAATTATACAAGTAAACCATAACATCACTCCTCACTTATATATCAAACTTTCCGTCACGCATAAACACTCCACAAAAACTTTTTTATAACTTTAAAAACTGAAATGCATAAGTTAGTGGAGTTTCTCTTACCAAGTTTCTCACATTTAATTTATTTGATTTTCTGGTTTTCTTTTCTTATAATGAAAAAGTTTATGTATATTATATCACTCCTGTCATGCAAGTTACGGAATAACAATTATTTGAAGCCAAGAAATTATGAGACAAACTCTAGTTTCTCAGGATTACGAATTCCCTTTTCTTACAAACCAAAATTGAAAACCAGGGAACTGTACAACCAGACTGACGTATAACATTAAATGTGATTATCAAGAGGAATTAGAGTTTATCATATATAGTACGTATATTGTTACTATATAGACCAAATCCCTATTAATTTGTCTACATTTATAAACTGGTTATTTGGTAGTAACAGTTTATTCTATACATGACTACATATAACAAGCAAGCAATGCAAAATGAAGAGAATCATTTGCTTTAAATCAAGGTCCAGAAAAAGAAGCATCTCTTGGCAAATCAAAGGGGCTCCAATTACCTATTAACAAGTCAGCATCGTGAACTTCAGGTCCTAATAGTGGCGGTTGAGAGACTTGAAATGCATGATGATTTATCATCATCCCAGAATTGTTCCACATCATATGATCATGTGATGCTTCCTCTTCACCCGGCAATGGAGGCAGCTCAAAATTCATAGCACCAGCATGACTACTACAATGCTCAATTCCATCTTTCTGAAGCGTCTGCGTTGTGTGGAACTCACCATAACATATTTGATTATTGTTATTAGCCTCACCAGAATGTGTAGATGGTTGTTCAGGAAGATTCAAACATCCAGTAAGACCTAGTTCTTCGGGCAAAGTACTTGTGCCAACATCTGTGTTTGTTAGTCTTGAACTATTTTCTCGATAAGGATCAAACCCTGTTTGCACTTGATCTGGATTATTACTCTCTAGCCCAGCTTCAGAATTGGGCTTTTGGTTGAGAAAATTTGCATAAACTAATGCAAGATCAATATTAGGTCCATCAATGACCACTGAGGAGGAGCTAGATGCTGAAGAAGACCTTATTCTAGGATCATAAGGGTTATTATTATGATCTGCAGCATTTCTACAAGATGATGATGATGAGTTTTTGAAAGTGAAACCATCAATGGATTGTCTCAATAAGGTTTTGTTACCTCTTCTGTTTTTCCTGCAGCCACCACCAACAGGCACATTGCGGAGAGACCCTCCTTTGGTCCAGTACCTTCTGCATCCCTTGCAAAAGTATCTTGGTTGAGTTAAGCTGTAGTTATTGTAGTAACAAAACTTGGTGTTGGAAGAACCACACCTTGGACAATTTGGAGACATCTCAACCTCAGGCTTCAACCCACTCTCCATCACCTCAAAGCCTATACCTGCATATATTCAAGGTTTTACAGTAGAATTTGTCGCCATTTTTTGTTATTGTGAAAATTGCGGAAAAATGTAGCTGATGTGGTCCCAATTGCAGTTGCAGACACCTCAAAAACCTTGATATATATTACAGTCAAAATTGTGGTTGGGGACCCTTTTGAACACCTTGCTTGGATTGTTTCATAAAAAATATATACACTTCGACACTAGCCTTTGTGTGTGTGTGAGAGAGGGAGTAGTTTCAAGAGAAGGTGGCAATACTAATTTGCTAAAGAGTGGGGTTATATGTGGAATAGGTGAAGCTTGAGCTTCCAAAGCACACATTGAGTGTTGGGGTTGAGTTTGTTTTGAGGCACATGAGATGATGGACATGATGATCTTGGGAATGTGTATGCACCCCATGCACATGAGGATGCATGGGGTAGGTAAGCCTGTTAGTGTGTCACAACTCCGTAGGCTAATAGAGGGTGTCGGTGTTGAGGACACGTGGCATGATGGGATTGGTGCTGATGGGGGTGAGTGGTGAAGCAAAACCATCGGTAGCACCATTTCAGGTTTCTTTGAACAGCAGACAATTAACCTAGATATGAGAAAGCACATTCCCACAAAAGGGTAGCATCCCAATTAATGCCCCAACCCCACTCTTCACCTAATCACTCAGTGCTGATTGAGATTAGAAAGTGGAACACACGGTTTTACACCCATTCCATTTTTGAAAAATTAAAATTTTACAGCAGAGATATGGCTCTTACATTATGTTGCACATAATGTGTACCTAAGGCAACTTTAAGAATTGAAGCTACGAATATCATATAAAATGAATTTTTAAAATGTATATAAGATAAAATAAATAAAACGACTTGTATATAGTGGATGAAAATCCCCATTCCCAAATTAATGTCTAATTTGGAGCAGAAGATGGATTATTCCGTATATATAGTATATAGAGATTGTTGTGTGAACAGTTATAATAAAAAAAATTATAATACACATCTACATGTAAAAATGAAAATGTAGGTTTTGATTGATTAGTAGAGAAAATAAATAAATAAATATTTTTTTTGTTAATTAGTTTGATTTTCATGTTATTGTTTGTCATTTCAAATTAGTAGATTTATTTTTTCTGATATTCATATATATATATATATATATATATATATATATATATATATATATATATATATATATATATATATATATATATATATATCAATTAAATATATAATCAGAAATTTTTCTTCTCAATATTAATTATCATAGGATATAAGTTAATAAAATTTATTTTATATATATCTATCAGCATATACCCATATTTAAGAAAAATATTTGTTTTGATAAGTCTACGTATTTAATATATACCTAGGTATGACAACTGTCGGGTCAGGGACGATAAGATATTTTTATTTTCATCTTCGTTTTCAAAACTCATTTACATCCCCATTTTTATACCTAATTGATTGAGTATCAGATATATTTATATCTATCTCATATTTGTCAAAAATTATAATAATTTTTTAATAAAAATAATAAATTGTTAGAATATAATGTTATTAATTAAAAAATTATCTAATAAACATAAAGTTTGTCATTTGTAAATTAAATATCAATTTTTTGAAGACAAATGTGAAACTCTAAATGTTAAATCTTTCTTAATAGGATCCTTTGATTTGAAAACTAGGTCTTAACAAATTAAGAGTAAGAGTTTGAAATATTTTAGTTATTAAAATAAAAAATTTTCCATCAACTCGGAGATGGAGTAAGTACCTATACTTTCATCTCAAATTTAACAAATTGGATATTCCTCGTATTCATGCCCAATCAAATAAAAAAATTCCCCATCTACTACTTAGTAGATTCAAAGATTATCCACAAGTAAGATGAATTTATTTGTCATCCATTCATATACTTTACACATACCCAATATGTTGTTATGGTCACAAAAATGAAGTATCCATAAGTTTACACCTTATACCATCATTAGAGAAAAACATTAGAAGCCCAGAAGGATAATAAAAAAAAAAAGTTTACCTTATAGTTATCATATGGCTTAAGGTAAACTATTTTTTCATATATAACCTAAATAATCTGAAATGCTACTAATCCTTCGGCTTCTCTATGCAAGTTCGTTGGTCCACCATTTGGAGGTATTGCTGTCATTTCTGCAAGAAAGAGGCACATGGGATCGAGATAAGTATATTAGCATTTTCAGACGAAAGAATGTCTCTTTCAAAGATGATAATGAATTTTTCGTTGACTCTTTTTTCTTGGATCAGGGGCTTCTCGGATCATGTATTCTAAGATTTTCATTAATTTTCTCAAAGCCTAAGTTCTTTTCCAAAGCCAAACCACCTTTCTCACAAGCTCCCTAAAACAAAAAACGTACAAGTAAACGTACTTCCCGAAAAGAAAAACTGGAAAATTGTAAACAAAACTGAGCCTAAATTAATAAAAAAATATATGAAACTTTCTAAAATATGCAACACACAGCAGTAGATGATTATCATGGTAGCTTTGAAGGGATCAAAGGCTTCTAGCTAGTGATGTCCGAGACCAATTAAAGTTAGTAAATTAGCCGGTGGGCATGCAATACGAGAGTAGTTCTGAATAAAATGCCTATAGAAACTCGAGAGACTGAGGAACCTAATTAATGACACCATTGAAGTTGGATTAGGCCAAAGCACCATCATACGACTCGATGAAAATTAAAGGAAATAATATGTCCAAGGCATTTAATTTTCAGTTGAGAGTGAAGTAATGAACACTTGGGCTCTTAAAAAAAATAATTAATAGAGCTTTGAGCAGTTTAGTAAAGTGTGCTCCAAGTGGATGGGATGTTCTTGAAACATTGGACCATTATACACAAAAATATGTCAATCATAAAAGGTCAACAATAAACTAGAGCAAAGATGGAGTATCATATCAGAGGGTAAATGTGTGATTGATGCATGCATATTCAGCTGATGTCATTTGGAAATGGAAATAATGGGCAATAGGGTTGCCTATTAAAAAAGAAAAAGAAAAAAGAGGAATAGGTATTTAAGTTGTTGGGTAGAAATATAGATAGCTGGCTCCCTATATTAATTTTGTGTTCGATGAGTTAGTCTTGTATGTGTTTTTAGTATATTCTTTTACCACTCCATTCAAGTATTGTACAATGGAAAGTAATTTGTGCCTTATAAAATGAGCATGTGTTTCTTGAATTTTATTAGAAGTGCGAGTGAAATGGGAATTGTAAAGGGATAAAAATTTGGAACATGATGTGTTGTTATTATTCAGTTGATGTCATTTTTTTCTATTATTATTTAACGACGAATATTATGAAAGCAACAAACAAGTGGCAGCAAAATACATATCAAAATTGCACATAAAAGGAGACTGTAAATGTTATTACTTTTATTAAAAAAAATAGTGTAAATATAATTTGAAATCTGTTCTTCAAAGTTTGGGTATTTTGCAAAAATAAATATAAAAAGGGAGTGGATGAACAAAATTGGGGAGCGAAAATAGCAATTTCCTATTTTAATAACAAAAGTCAAACCAAGCCCAAGACTATGGCCGAAAACAAAAATTTAAGGGTTTTTCATTTACCACCCTTTTTTATTTCACACCTACTTTTTTTAAATTTTTTTTAAAATCCCTGTTATACCTCTCTAAAACTAACCCTATCTTTAAAATCCCTGTTTTTTTTTCACTCTAGTTTTTCTAAATTTTTTATTCACGTGTATATTTTTTATTTTATGGTTTTTTATTTTATAGTAGATCTAATTTTTTTATACGTAATTAACTGTTTTTTATTTTATATTATATACTAAGAATTTATAAATTAGTAGTGTAAAAAATATCTAAGTTTTATTCACTTATAAAATAAAAATTTATTCACTTATAAATTTTTTTACTTCTAGTTGCCTGCTTTATTTTATTTTTTTTGCTGTTTCTAGTTTATGGTTTACAATTTTTTTTATTTCATGGTTTTTTATTTTACAGTAGATCTTATTTTTTATTTTACATTACATTATATACATGATCGAGTGTTTTTTATTTTACATTATATTATATATTATATACTAAGAATTTATAAATGAGTAGTGTAAAAAATATCTAAGTTTTATTCACTTATAAAACAAAAAATTATGCACTTCTAGTTGCTTGGTTTATTTTTTCTTGTTGGTTTAGTTTAGGGTTTACATTTTTTTTATTTTATGATTTTTTATTTTATAGTAGACCTGATTTTTATTTTATATTATATTATATACTAAATGCTCATTTTTTTATTTTACCTTATATTATATATTATATACTAAATGTATTAGAATTTATAAAAAAATATGTAAGTTTCAAGTTTTATTCACTTTTTATAAGTGAAATAAAAGTTAGTAAAGTGAAAGTTTAAATTTTATTAAAAAATATCAAAGTTTCTTTCATGTATTGTTTTTAGAAAATAGAAATGAAGAGAAATATGTTATAATAAATATTTAAAATTAAAACATGAAATATGAAATTTAAAATTTGAAATTTGAACTCCTAGAAATTAGCAAGAATTATATTATAATAAATATTTAAAATTGAAATTTGAAATTTTAAATTTGAAATTTAAATTCTTAGAAATTAGCAATTTGAATTTACAATAAATATTAAAATTCAAACATGAAATTTGAACTCCTAAAAATTAGCAAAAATTATGTTATAATAAATATTTAAAATTAAAAATTGAAATTTTAAATTTGAAATTTAAAGTCTTAGAAATTAGCAATTCATAGAAATATGTTATAATAAATATTTAAAATTCAAACATGAAATTTGAACCGTTAAAAATTAGGGAGAATTATGTTATAATAAATAGTTAAAATTGAAAGTTGAAATTTTAAATTTAAAATGTTAGAAATTAGCAATTCATAGAAATATGTTGTAATAAATATCTAAAATTAAAATTTGACCATTGAAACTTTAAATTTGAAATTTATACCAATAATTAAAACAAGATTTATTTTAGGGTTTAAATTTAAAATTTAAAATTAAAACAATATTTTGAAATTTCAAATTTCAAAACTTCAACTATTAAATAAATATTGTTTTAAATATGTTTAAAAATTAGATTTTGAAATATATTATTCGTAATGATTTTATAGTGTAAGTTATTTAAAATGTTAATTAATATTATTGTTTAAGATGTTTAAAATTTAAAAGATGTGTGTTGTTATTTTTTTATTTTTAATTGAAAATTTATTTAGTGCTGATTTTTTCAGTTAATTGTTTAATGTTTTTTAACAAAAAAAAATTATTTTATTTATTTTTTATATTGTTTATAATATTTTTACAGATATGCTTAGGACACATGAAACTATTTATAACTTCCATATCAATAATGAACATGTATGACCAACTACGTCTACACGTAGATGGTGAATGCCTATACAAAATGATGCAGTTAAAGACCAACCTATTGCGCACAAAGATCTCTTCAGAATGGACTATCTAGGAGACCAGAAGATACTACTCTGTTAATATCATATGATGATCATGTAGCACATCACATATGGATGGCGAAGTAAGTATATGATATTTAATTTATTATATTTTTATTATAATAATTATATTTTTATTATATTATTTATTTAATTACATGTTTAGTATACTTAGTTAATTAAATATCTGGTTTTTGTAGTTTAGAGTATATGTAGTATATTCATGTATCTAATTTATTAAATCTTTATTATAGTAATTTAATTTGTAATTATTTATTTGCGTGTAGCATATTCATATAGTAATTTAATTAAATATGTGGTTTATGCAGTTCATAATGTAGTCTATTCATATAATAATTAAATTTATTAAATTTCTTTTTTTAGTACAGAAGTTTAATTAATTTTTAGTGCACTTAATATATTATTTTTAACATAGTTATTTAATTACTTAATTATGTGTTTAGTATAATTCATAGTTTAATGTGTTTTTGTAGTTATGTGTTGACCTTAAATGCATAACACACGAATGGAAACTGTGCGGATGGTTTGAGAGCCTCACGTTGAAATTCTAGAATATGTTAGTCATTATGGATTATTACCGTTAGTTAGCTGCACATATGAGACAATAGACTCAACCCTTATTTGTGTTTTTGTTGAGAGATGACATAAGGAAACATCTACCTATTAGGGAGATGACCATCACAATTGATGATGTGTCGTGCTTGTTTCATCTAACAGTGATAGGTGTATTTTGCAACTACGATTACCTAAACATGGAAACGAAAATTCCCGTTTTGATGGATTTGTTGGATGTATCACTAGAGGAAACCTTTGATGAGGTTACCACTTGTAGATGCGAGTTTGTACGTCTCTTTTTGGCTAAGAGAGGTGTATCAATAAAGATGTGTTCAACCAGCAATTAGGAGTAGTTGCTCGAGCATATATGTTGCACCTTGTTGGGTGCACCATATTTGTAGACAAGAGCAACACATCTATTTGCGTTTAGCTGTAACATTTTTTTCAATATGATACTCACACAACAAATTAAATGTTTCTGAAAAAATGATTTCAATTGCCTTGATAAGAGCTAAATATCTATCTGTAACAAACATTTTGGGTAATGCATTAGCAGAAAATATCATACCAACAATTTCAGGTAGGCGATATTTGTTTGTTTTATACATACTATCCAATTGTTAAATGTTTTAAGCAGGTTTCATGTGACTTTTGTGACTTCATCCATTCTATGCCAAAAAGTGTGTCTTGGAGTACGCTTGATTACTTGTTGGAACATTATTTTCATTGTGTTCCTTCATGGTAAGAAAAATGTTCTTCGATTTGACCATATTTTTTGTCAAACGATGAAATAATGTTTTTTCCTCATCTACCAAACAACCAACATATGGATGGCCAACTAATGTTTCCTTTAATGGATGATTGTGAAATCCACGTACTACCTTCAGCTTCCACCCATGTTGATTCTTTAGAGGTCATCCTTTTAATCTGAATGGACAATCACATTTCTTTGTGGTCTTCATTATTTTACGAACATAGTCGTCATAGTTTTTATACGGTTTATACCGCTCACACCCTAAGTCATTTTCAAACGCTACCCCTCTAACCACTTTAATAAATTGTCTTACGTAAAAAAATCTAGTTCAATGAATAATAGTTTTAAAATATTTTACTTAACAATTAAATAAAATTAAAGTAACACAAATATTGAATTTGATTTGTACCTGTAAAATCAATGACATTCTATAGAATTTTGTTGTTCTTGATCAATGTATAGTTGTTGACCATCATTCAAAATTAAATTGATGTCTTCCATATTTACATCGTTGAAATTATTTCTAAAAAAATCCATAGAAACTTGCAACAATAATTTAAAATTAAATTCAACTTAAAATATTTAAAAATTTATGTGCAAAATTTAATGAAAATAAAATTTAAATTAAATTTATGTACAAAATTTAATGAAAATGAATGAAAATTTAATTTCAATTTTTGTAGAAAATAAAATTTAATTAAAATTTATGTACAAAATTTAATAAGAATAAAAATTAATTTAAAATAATTTTTAACAACAAATAATTCTATTAATTCAAAAAACTATATTAACCAAAAAAAATTGAACATAAAAATTATTTTGGATATTTAATAATAGTCATGGTGGTGGCGGTATGTTAGAATACAATATTTTTTATGAATTAATTTTTTTTGTAAATATTAATTAATTTTATATATTTTATATTATTACTGCAATATTAAAATATAATTTATATGAATTATTTGCATATAATTTATATTATTAATGTAATTTACAATAAAATATTTTTTATCAAATTAAAAAAATTTATTAATATGAATTAATTTTATATGATTTATATTATTACTGCAATATTAAAATTCAATTTATATTAACTAATTTGATATAACTTATATTATTAATGTAAGTTACAATACAATTTTAAAATATAGATAATGTAAGTTACAATAGAATATTTTTTATCAATTAAAAGAAATTATAAATAGGAATTAATTTTATATAATTTATATTATTATTGCAATATTAAATACAATTTATAATAATTAATTTTATATAACTTATATTATTAATGTAAGTTATAATACAATTTTAAAATACAGACATTGTATTACAATATTTTTTATCAAGTAAAAAAATTTGTAAATATGAATTAATTTTATATAATTTATATTATTAAATAAATTTTTAGAAGGGTATATATATTATTATCTCGATTGTATTTATAAGATTTATAACAAAACTGATATTTATATTATTAACTAATTTTTTAGAAAAATATATATATAAGTCTTTGTGATAAGAAAAACCACATATAAATTGTTAACATAACATAAATGTTAGTCGTCTAAAATTATATTTTTACTATACCTAACTATATTATGAAAAAATAAACTTACAAGGAAAATATGTTGAACAAATTTCTAAGAAACAAAGGATAAAGTACGCACAATGGTAGAGAAGAATAAAGTAAGAATGAGATAATGAACAATCAATCATGAACAAATGTAACATAAAATTTTTGCTTTTATAGACATAAAGTAAGGGTATATTAGTAATTTCTGAAATTACTAATATACGATATTTGAAATTTAGGTAATAAATAATTTTTAATAATTCAATAAATTAAATCAACTTAATATACTTTAAAAGATAATAATTAATTTTAATAATTGTATATATTCAATAATTCAATATAATTTATTATATGATTATTATAGCAATTTAACATTCAATAATTAAATATAATGTATTATATAATTTTATAAATTAAATAAATTTCATATACTTTAATAGATAATAATTAGTTTTAATAATTTTAATAATTATATATATTCAATAATAAATTTTTATATCAATATAATGTATTATATAATTTTATAAATAAAATAAATTTCATATACTTTAATAGTTAATAATTAGTTTTAATAATTTTAATAATTATATATTCAATAATAAATTTATTATAAAAATTTATTAAATCACTTCAATTATTTAATACATTTTTTTAAAATTTGTTAAATAACTTCAATTATTTAATAACATGTTTATAAATTTTTAAAATATAAAAATTTATATTTAAAAATAACTTCAATTATATAAATTTAATATTGAATAATTTATTTAACAACAAGTTTAAAATTTAAAATTATAAAATCAATTATAAAACTAATTAAAACATGCAACGAGCTAAAAAATTATAAAACCTAACATTTAAATTTTAACATTCATGCAACTTTTAACCTTAACATTACATGCAACCAATAAGAAACATTAAACTTTGTATTTTTTTTTTCTACCTTATATGCAACCAATAAAAATAGACGAAAATTTGCATTACATTTTAATTGGTGCATTCAACCAACTCCCATGCAACAATAAGCCAATAGAACATGATCAACCACTTCACTTCTCATGCAACCTTACATGTATCCAATAGAGGCGTGGCTTCTTGCATGGCCAATTGTGAATTGTTTTCCTTTCTCTGATGATGCACTGGAGAAGGAAAAATAAAAGGAATATTAGTATTTTTTGCACTAATAAATGAAAAATGAAAAATAAATAAATGTTAAAATCAAAAATCCAAAATTAATTGAAGCTTGTCATGATTCCATGGGAACTAAGTTGTTATAGGTTGTTTGCAATAGTTGTTTCGGTATGGAGGCAACAAATATTAATTTCCACGGTAACTAAGCAAAATGCTTATAAAAGTGAAACATAAGCAAAATGCTTATAAAAGTGAAACATGACGTACATTATTTATTTTGTCTTCTAATTTATTGAGGAAAACTAGTTGCTCTATTTTTTATTATGACTTTTCTTTATTTTCATATATTAGACATGAGTTAAAATACCAATTTTCATATTAGGATTTTCTTCAACGGCTTAATTAATTTTTTCTACATGTAGAATAGATTTTTTTAGTTTTCATACTTAATACTTTTTAGCAGATGAGGTAACTAATAGATGTGTCCCATTATCAAATCTACATTATTTATGACTTCCTAAGTCAAGTGTAAGTGACAGATATATTCTTTAACAATAAAAAATTATTAAGTACTAAAGTCAAAATAAATATAAAGGGTAGATTCTAAAATAAAAGTTAGGTATAAATATACGAATAAAAGGATTAGATATAAAAATCAAAATACTTTTATTTTATAATTACAAAACAATCATGCAGTGACAACCATAACCAATTCTATTTTAAGTTAAATTTTTTTATTGATCACTTACTTTGTTTACTAGGTTCAATTTGGTCCCTTTGATTATGTCTCTTATTTCTCAAAATATGTTCATGGGCTACTTTTCCAAATTCAGCTAAATTATTAACTTTTAAATAAGAGCTAAAATCAAAGAACTTGTTTTATTTAGGGAATTTTAGAAATTTTAGAATTGTGAAAGTATGGGTTTTTTATTCAAACTAGTAGTAATTTACTTTCAACTAAATATCATGTAAATTATGTTCTATCATCATTTAAAAATCATTCGATCTGATTCAGTGATAAAAGCAACGATAATGAATGTTTTTTGTTATTATTTTTAGATGAAAGTAATAAAAATTCTTTAGAGAGGATGTACTTGAAGTTGTACCGAAATGGTGTAATACATATAAGATAAAAGAGAGAATTAAACGAAATGAAACTAAAGACTAAACTAGACTGAAATTAGAAATTTAGAAGTGTAGAAAAAACTAAACCACATGAAAGTCTGAGTATGAACACATGTTAATCTCATTTCTGTTAAGTATCTTAGGTATCAAGATTTTATAGATGTTGTAACAAAAAAGAAATGGCAAGGGGAATGAGTATTTGTAAACTAAATTACAATGGCTAAGTTTCTGTGAAGGCTTACACATGTCATATTTTACCTTCAACAAAGAGAAACTCCTTGAAATGGACAAACCGCAGACAACTTCTTTATGTCCTTGATCTCTCGTTTACTGGACTTTTGAAGACTTTGGTTCTTGATGGCTTCAGTGATTGATATATCTGCCATATTTGCTTGCATTGACACAAAAAGGTGATTGTCTGCTTGAATGTCGTGACTGTCTCTACACGGCATTTTCTTCGATATTATTGTATCCATTTTACGAGCAGGTCATGTTCTCAATACAACTTCTTCTCTTTGAACTTTATTATCGAGACAAGTATCATTTTTATTACTTTTATTAATATTTCTTAGGACAGAAATTCACATAAAAAATATTTACTCCCTTGACCCCAACAACCAGATAGAAGAAAATGAAATGGGAGGGAAAGGGAGACTTTACAGTTAAATTAAAGAAATTATGGGGTTTTGTTAGTAATTTCATTTTCTACTGAATGCACTCCTCTTTTAACAAGTTTATCTTCTTATTACAAATAAGTCAATACTTTAGCACAAAACCCTAAACCCTAAACTCGTCCACCTCATTTTCATAATTCAAAGCCCACTCACCTAAGCTCAATCAAACATATATATATATATATATAAACCAAGTAATCATACATTAAACATTATTTTAAAAAAGTATAAATAAATACCACAACTTATCGTCTCATATAAGTAATTTATGACTTAATACTCGAATTAAATTTAATTTCTCTTTTAATTAAAAGATATGCTTATTTAGAACAAGCAAATAAAAACATGACCTTACAAAGAACCAATTTTTCATGAAGAATAATTCTTCTGATGTGGCAAACCGATGTACTCCTACAACAGTGGTTCTTGTGAAGAATGATTCTTATGATTAAGAACTACCATTGTACATACTTATATTAAAGATCATATATTATTTTATTATTTATGATTAGATAGTAATTAAATATTTACTCTTTATGACCTATTATTAGATTGATTTCTAGTCTTTATTAGAGAGATTTTATGTAATTAATATTTTTATTCTATTTACTCATTATAAATAAATACGTGGTCATAAAAGACGCACATTTACATTATATCAGAAATCGGTTATTCTTAATCTTGGCTAAGGTATCACAAAAATCATGTCTCTTCGGGACCAACTATCCTCAATGGCTATTTGCTTACCATTTTCTTTCAATAACATTTTTTAGTGTCCAACCACTATTAGTGGACATCCTCAGTGACCTTTTTTACTATTCTAAATATCGTTATTTGGCCGATATACATCAATCCATCAACAATCTCTTGAAACAACAACCATCGAAGCGCTTTCATGCACGTCCTTTTACTTATGCTACCTGTCATCAAGGTGAACATTTCACCTCTTCCCCTCTGAAGACTCATCCACGAAACCATTCTTAGAAATCATCATTTCATTCATATGATAAGTATCCTTTTTACTTGAAAATATTTAGCTTTATTACACTTAAAAAAAATTGTAAACCCAACTTTAATTTAGAAAATCAAAATTTGTGTTAATAGGTTTTTTTCAAGAGTACTATATTTATACATTTGATCCTTATATTTTCTACGTAGATGAAGAGATTGCATTTCAAATCTAGAGTAAAACTACTTTACGCTTTGTAATTAGTTGGACGAATTAAGCAAGAACTAAAAATTTCATTCTACCAAAATTTTGCTGAGCAGAATCGGCTAAAAATTATTGATTAATTTTAAAATTTAATTTATATAATTTTATAAACGTGTCACAGCCTTTGTACTTTTCTTAAATAATTTTCTTTTAAAAAAAACTTTCACTTCTAAAATTTAGAGCGATGTTCATTGATTTAGGAATACTTTGTAACACTGAAAGGGACTATCGTGTTAACGTATATTGAGAGAAGAACATTTATTATTTGTGTTTAAGAGTATCAATGCAATAGGGATATTTACTCCTTAGGGAGAGCGTTTTGCGTGTTTCAACCAAGATTATTCTAAACCTTAACTTATTTACTATTTGTGTTTAATTATTATTATTGATTGCTTTGTTTTAAAGATCTAGTGTTTATTATTGTTGAAACATGTCATTTGACAATTATTTTTTTTTTCTTTAATTAATTTCTAAGAGAATCAAAATCGCTAAGTGGATTCAGACTAGCTTAAAGAATGTGCACCTCACTTAGTCATTTCGATTCCACTGAGCGAAATAATCTCTTACTCTCTACTCTGTTCTAAAATTCAG
Source organism: Psophocarpus tetragonolobus (assembly GCA_037954015.1). NCBI lineage: Eukaryota > Viridiplantae > Streptophyta > Magnoliopsida > Fabales > Fabaceae > Psophocarpus > Psophocarpus tetragonolobus. The sequence goes on from CM075692.1 coordinate 42,395,068, forward strand.
AAGGTATAAAGGAAAATTCAAGGAAAAGAGCGAGGCAATTGGAGAGGGAGAGAAAAGAAAAACAAAGGAGTCAAGAAGGAATGTCAAGCTCTTGAAAAATGGTTGATTGAAACCATTTTCTTTCATGTTGTATCTATAGAGGAGATTGCTCTCCCCTATCATGAGTTGTTAATCTTCACTTTGTTGGAATTTAGTGTAATCTATTAAACTCTTTTGTAATCCTTTTGATTATATATATATATATATATATATATATATATATATATATATATATATATATACTATTATTTCATGTTAGTGATTTAAATCAACTTTCTTAATGAATTAGATAATCAAGAGATTGATTATTGAATTAGGATTCTTAGAATTTTCATGTTATGGAATTAATTTGGAACAATTTAATAAATTCAATAACATTGAGTAATGGAAATCATATATTAAGAATTAGATGATTGAAAAGGAACAAGGTAGTAGATGAAATCTGATCTTTACATTCATCTCACAAATTTTAGTTAAATTTCAACATTGCACCATAATATTCTAAATACTTGCTATTTACTTTCTAATATTGAAATTACAAATCCATGACCTGTAAATTATTTTTTACAAATTTTATTTAGGATAATTGAAATTTTAAAATATCTTACAACTCCCTGAGGATACAACCATATATAGTTATCAATTATAATGAATAACTGGTGCACTTGCCAAATCGTCAACATCATGTACTAGCCAACTCAAAACATTATTGTCGTAGAGCACGAAGTTCAAGCACATGATGCATGACACATCTACCAGGAATTTTTTTTCAAAAACCTTTCTCAAAAACTTTTTTCAAAAACCTTTCTCGAAGACTTTTCTTAGAGACATTTCCTAGAGACTCTTCTTGGTGACTATTCCCAATGTTTTTTTCTTATTTTTCCATCTCATGGTGTGTTTTTCCTTCCACCTTAGAGTGTGCTTTATTTACAAATGAACAATACCTATTGCAACTATAGTTCTTTATTGACTTTTGTTGAGCCATATTTATCTGATACAACCACGCGAGAGTAGAATCATCTTTCGTTTTTTATTCTTATTAGATTTATCATATCTGTAACAAGCTTAATTAATATCACATATATGTTCCAACTTGAAGGGACATGTTAAAGAATAGATATTAGTCCCTTATTTATTATTAGATAGTAATTGAATATTTATTCCTTATTAACTAGCATTAGATTTATCTTTAGCAATGATTAGAGGTCTTATGTAATCAATATTTTATCACATTTACTATTTATAAATAAAGGCATTTTGTGGTTATCCAAGACACACATTTACAACTTGTTTGGTTAAATGTTTAATAGATAGGAAAATATTCTCATACACATGTAAGAAGTGATATTCAATGCCATTTTAGAATGTCCCAACATTAAACCAAACATGCACTAAATAATCATATATACAAGTAGTTATAATAATCATAACTATAAGGATTCCTTAACCGAATATCATTTAGCATAATCAACTATATAACCAATTATATATTTATAACTAGTTACATTATACATATATCAAAATTTAGTCATATAATAGATCATGGATATATAATTGGTTAGTTACCTAGATATTTGTTCATAAGCAAGTATATAACCAGTTGAATAATCAATTTTGAAAAAAGATTTCCTTTTTAAAATTTATTTTTTCTGCTTAATACATTTTTCAAAATAATGTGGTCATTGGTAAATGTGTGGGAGGTGTTGGTAAAAGGTTTTTTACTCAACACATTATCTATAAGAGAGTGGCCTTTCTCGAAGAGACGTAGATAACTTTTATTTGCTTAACACATTTTTCATAGGTGATGGTCACTGTCACACTAAGGTGGGTGATGTCAGGAAACTTTTCCTTTTCAACATGTTTCTCACAAGGATATGACTATTGGAATAGAGTTATAGGCAGCATCTAGGGATGGCAAAATTACTCATACCCTTGGGTACTCGCCTGAACCAGCCTCGATTTTGACGGATGTTACTCGCTTTGATAGGGTATGGACACGAGTACATATATTACCCGATATGTTGAACTGGTTATGCGTATGTGACTACCCGCCCTATACCCGAACTCGTACTCGTCCCATTATAATTTTAATAATTATATAATAAGTTTAAATTATATATTTAATTAAAAAATTTAATTCTTAAACTTTAATTTATAATTTCTTGTTATTAATTATTTTTTATATACTTTTTAAATTAAAATATAATTAATAACTTAATATATATATATATATAACTTATTTAACAATAAATAAGTAAATTTAAATTATAAAAAATAATATAACGGGTATCTGCGAGTATATCTAAAACTGAGAATATCTGACGAGGACAAGGATGAGAATTAAAATTTTATACCCCATTTTTTTTACCAAGCACTGTGCAAGGACAGGTAAGGCCAAACCTGCACCCACTCTGCCCGTTGCTATTTCTAGCAACATCAAAATAGTTTTTTATACACAACATGTTACCCCACAAGGATGTGGATTTTTTCACAAAGGTATGGGCGGTTTGTGAGTAGCTTTTTTTTTTTTTTTCTTTAACACATTTTTCATAGATTATGACCACTATCTCAAAGATGTGATCGTTGTCACGAAAGATGTTTCTATTTAACATGTTTTCACAAGGACTATAACCATTGACAAAGAGGTGTGGATGATTTTAAGATAGGTTTTCTACTCAATGCGTTATCCATATGACTGTTCCCATAAAAAAAAAAATATATATATATATATATATATATATATATATATATATGTATATATATATATATATATGTATATATATATATATATAATTTTCTATTCCTATAAAAATAATTAGAATAGTTTGGTTTTTATTTTTATAAGAACCATTAAAACAATCAAATGAAATTATTTTTATAATTCTAAAATGCAATAAAAAATAAAAAATAATTTAACATCAATTTTTAAATTAGTTCTTAAATGTTAGTTTTAAATTAGTTTTATCAAGATGTAAATAAATGTATTTTATTTTATTTTGAGTTTACAAAAAAAAGAATTAAAAGTTAGAAAATGCAGTCAAAATTTTAATTTATAGTATTATTTTATTTTTCTCCATCTAACATTTCTTTTATTTATATCTTTTTCTTTTTCTCCTAATAAATTAACTAGTCAAGTTATGAAAAAATTCATATATTTGAAAGAAAAAATTAGTGCTATAAAAAAAAGAAACTTTTGCATTGGAATCATTCACCAACACTTTTTGTAAAAAATTAGAACGAAAGAAATTTGATAATAACTAAAAATAATCTGAAATTAAGTTTAATCATAGTATTTTTTGAATAAAAATAAGTTAATTTTATTAATCATATTTATAAAATAAATTATAGTTATATAATCAAATTTGTTTAATTAGTTATTACATTATGAATTATTATTAGTTATGGTTATTTTTTTTAAAATTAATTTTTTTTAGCAGCTCTAGGTTCAATGAAACGAGTAAGACAGAATATAATCACAAACATTTAATTTTGGAGAATAAATATATTATAACAAAATATTCTAGTATAGACTATCGGATCCTGACATACAATTAATAGCCACAATTTCAAATTAAAATCCTCTCCTGAGTATTAATCCAACCAAATTGATGTTCCCAAGGATAATCAATATTTAGTTCTAAGAAATTTTGTTCCCATCATCTTATACTTAATTTCAACAACATTTGCATATTAAGCACTATTCTCTGGTGAATGATTCCATTTGGTATTATCAACATTATTGTTGAAACTAGATGAATCACTCCATGATGTTTGATCAAAGTTGATTTTACCATCATGTTAAATTGTTTCTTGGCGACAAAAAATAGGCTTTGGGGGCATTTGAAGTCTTTCAATTTCTCCTTCAAGCATTTCTACAACCTTTTCTATTGAAGGGCAATCATTTGGTTTTAATTGTATACACCAAAGTGAAACTATGAACATCTTTTTCACTAGAATTTTAACCTTTTCTGATCTATTTTCCAATTCAATGTCTTGTTCTTCTTTAAATTGATCATATATCCAAGAGGGAAAGTATTGTTGACTTGAATGCTCTGCAATAGGATCTGAGTTTCTCCTTCCACTTGCCATTTTCATCAAAAGTTTTCCAAAACTATAGACATCGACCTTATAAGATACTCCACCAATATTTTTGTAGAATAATTCTAGTGCTATGTAGCCCAAAGTTCCTATTGCTTCAGGTAAAACAAGAGACCTATCTTTCACAGGAGGTAGCTTTGCAAGTCCAAAATCTGAAACCTTTAGAATGAAGTTATCATCTAAAAGAGTATTGTGAGGCTTAATATCAAAATGTAAGATTTGACATCACAACCTTGATGCAAATATGCAATCCCACGAGCTACTCTCAAAGATATTTCATATATTTTCTCATAACTTAAAAGTGCACTTCCTTCTTTAGAGAAAATATACTTATCTAATGATCCATTAGACATGTACTCATAAACTAGAGCATGTTTTTTTCCTTCAACACAATATCCAATAAGAGGCACAACATTCGTATGATGTATTCTTCCAATAGTAGTCACTTCACTAATAAAGTCTTGTCCATTAGCTTTGGATTTGGTTAACATCTTGATTGCTACATTTGACCCACTTCGAAGTTTTCCTTTATATACAGAGCCGAAACCTCCTCGACCCAATATCACTTTGAAACCTTTAGACATTTTCTTAATTTCACTATATTTGTACCTAATGGGATTTAGATCGTTGTCTAGCAGAAAATTTTCAATGTTTTCATACATTAAAACATGTCTTCGGTTCCATATAAAGAAATATAATACAAGCAGAAGTGTTACTCCAAAAAGATATCTAACTACTAAAATTATTGGTAGAACATCTTGTCCTATGAAGTGTCTGTTATCAGCTTGCCAATGCAATAGTTTTGTGTGAAATGATATTCTTTTGACAAATCCTATAAGGGTGAATTTCATCATAAGAATAATTAAATAAAGCATGCTTTAGTCTATTCAATAATTATGCTCAAATATAAAATCAGCTGACATATTATTTATCGTATACTAATAATAGAAGAAATAGATAAGTTGTATTACTAGCTATAAGACCTTTAAGATAACCTGAAAATAAAAGATTGTGTAAATTAAAAAAGCATAGCATACATAAATAAAAAAAAATAGCAATTAATGATAAATCCCATTTTAGCTATAATTTTCATGGGGCTTATTGTGACATCATTTAGCATTTATTATACTCCAAAAGGTTGATTTTATGACTAATTAGGTGCTACTTGCTGTAGGACCATACAAGCTCCAAGATAATGGGGAAAAAGGGTGAAAAGAGAGCAATTTTATCCCACAGTTATAAGCACGATCATGCTTTATTTATGTGCGATTAGGCATTTCTTATAGGTCTTGTGTGGCTATGCACAAGGTATGCTTGAAAACTCCATTTATAAAAAAGTAAGCATAATCGTGCTTAATTTATGCATAGTCATGCCAAGGATTACACAGCAAAAAGTTATAAACTTCATTAAAATTCTTGCACATATTATTTAATGGGAAACCATTTAGGTTCTACTTTTATTTGTTGTCTATAGTAATACGAAGTTGTATTACATGAACATAAAGAATGTTTTCCTAAATAGTAATGCTAAAGAGATTTATATGAAACAACCCAATGGATTAAGGGTGATGTTTTTCATGAACATGTTTTTAAAGTCATTAGAGTTTTATATGGGTTTAAAGCACACTTCATATTTTCTAAAGATAATCTTTAATCATAAAAAAGATAATCTAACCAATAACGAAGTTGAGTGAAGTGTTGTGGATTGTAATCACTAGTATGTCAATTATCATAGGCATTATATTCCCTTAGGACACTTATTGAGAAAATTATCTTCATAGTTTATTCTAAATATTTTTTTGTAGTAAGCTAGTTGTAGAAGTATGTTGGAATTGAAGGATTGGAAAGCATGATGAAGCAAAAGTCCTTTTGGAAGTATGAAGTTTTGGTTTTGGAGTAGTATTTTTTTAATTCATTTTTATGGCACCAAACACGTTTGATAGGTGTGGTACTTGTATTGTGTGTTTAGATAGGTATGAAAATGTGTTTGAGTAGCAAAGGAATAGATTACATAGGCTGGAAAGTGCTGAAAAATCATCAAATCTTATTTTTGAGATAAGGTAATCGATTACCTTATTATCTTAATCGATTACCCTTTGAAAAAATTGGGTACTCTAAATCATGCTCTTGGAGTAATCGATTACTTGTAAATAGTAATCGATTAAATCCGAGACCAAGCTTTTTGGTTCAGTTTGGAAGCAGTTAATCAGGTAATCAACTAGCTAATCAATTACATGTTTCAAAACTTACATAAAAGCATTTTTAAAAGAGTGTTACATAAGTTTTGAAAAGTCCAAAAAGAAATCTTATTCATTCCTAACTTAAATACCCATTTTCTACAAGAGGAAAACCCAGAATTTGATGAGTTAAAGCATTAAGAATTGATTGATCAAAAGGAAAGAATTTGATTTTGATTTCTATTGTTTGGGTATTCATCACAAATCAAGTGATATTGTTCCATATCCTTTTTCTTTGTGTTTTTGCACAAAGTCTTGATAATATCTTGAGGTGTTCTTGAGGTTAGTCTGAAATCTTGCAACGAGGTGTTGTGACTGAGGCATTGTGAGTGGCGAGGTGTCACGGCCTAACAAACTCTTGTAGGGTGCAAGAGAAAGTCTCTTTTATTATGTTGTTTGAATCTTTGTAGGTAAAAATTTGTATATGTGATATGCATGCATTAGGTTTTTAGTGGAAAGCAGATTAGCAGAATGTTAAGTCTGGAAACTAGATGTATGTCAGGTTAACCGAACCAATATACACAACTATACAAATTCTCTTTTACTCTAAATTCTTCGTGATTGATTGAATTGGTTTCTTGATTGTCTTGCAAGTAGGTTTTGCTGTTGTAATTGAATTTATACATTATTATGCAACAAAATTGATTTGTGTATTCATATAGCTAAATTTGGAATTGGGTTGTTGAAACTTTAATTGAATCATTGAATCTTGACACTATACTTTAAAAAACTTGTTTCACATGTTTTTTGAAGATGTAAAAAAAAACTTGTTCATATTTACAAAAATGTCATTAGTAAAAAACAAAAAACAATTTATTCTCCTTGTATTTTGAATTTTCAAAATAAAAATACAAAACTGAAAAATAAAACTACTTATTCCCCTTTTAGTTTTTAAAAGCTAAAAAATTGAAATTGTTTATGAAAATTGTTTTAAGAAAACACAAATCAAATGAGTTTTTTAATTTTTAAATACTAAAATATTAAAAACAATTTTATAAAACTGTTGTTAAACAAATGCTTATTCTTTGTGTTTTAGCATGTATAATTTATTTGATGATATGTTTATAAATGATGATGAACAATTCCTTCAATTTGATCTTTGTTATATTTTGAGGCTTTGAGTAAGTTAAATGATGAAATGATATGTTGTGGTTTATGTTGTTTTTGTGGTCTTTGATGATTCAAATGAGTTAATTAGTATATGCATGTAATCTTGCTTAAGATGATTTACAACGAAGTCTAAAAAGCTTTGGTAATGTTTAGGAATATGATTGATTAATTCACACTCGAAGTTATGCAAAATTACGCATTTCAAACAAATTCATTCGGGGGGTTATCACTATGCACTTACTCTAACTTTAATGAACCATTGTGATTAAATACCGGCATGGATCCAAGTTATTTCCGATTCTTTTAAATAGGGATGGAATGAGTGTGGATATAAAATTATATTTGTAGTCATCTTCATAATTTTTTTTTGTCAAAACATGTATAAATATAATATATTAAAGAGTTTATTGCTATAATTTTAAAAATATAAATTAATTAACTTATTGGTTAAATAATTGCAATTATATTTGAATAATAATCTTAAAATTTTACATTTAACCAAAAAAAAACTATTTTAATTCTTTATTTTTAATTTCTTTGTTTCATAGTTTTCACCTATTCTAAAATTCCCCGTATGTTAACCAAATTGGTCACCAAACCAATTCTCTGAAGAGCCTTTAAAGTACTTTTCAAAAATTAGATAAATCATCCCAATAGCTGATAAGAACTTGGATAGTTTTAAGAACCGTATATGTAATAAGTCATTTCAAGAATCTTGGTTTCCTCAAGCTGTTATAATACGAATTTTTAGTGATAGGGATGGTTTCATACTTTGAATATGACCTACCCTTTATATTGGATCAACACTCCTCCTAGCCACATAACTAGTTGATACCTAAATGTCTAACCGTACAAAGTTCCAAAAATCATTTTTTGTCAACAAAATGATGCAAGATGTGATACCTTTTAGGGAGGTATTACTTTTTAAGTGCAATAATGTTTATAAGACAATCTCAACTAGTTAAACAGGGAGTAACCAGTATTGTTCTTGTTTCTAGGCACGATTCACGTATCACACTTATTTTTTCAGTATGAGGTCAATCCAATCCAAGCCACAATGACCGGGGGATCAATTTGGGTTTTAGAAAGTCATCCATCCAACAGCGTTCACTTTTTGGTGATTTCTCTCCCAAAACAATATTAATGTTTGTTTTTATATGTTAACCAATTATTTAAGAGTTTAATTGATATATATTATAGTATAAAATATCTTTTCATTTATATTCCATCATAATTTTTTATTTATGTGATTTTTAAAGTAGTAACGAGTAAAGTTAATAAATTTACTATGAATCGTGAGTAAATTTCAATGTAAAAATCTTTACACGAGAAGTGTATAACAATTAAACTCTACTTATGTCAATCACATCTCTTATTTATGTAATAGAAGTAGTAGTGCTTATCTGATCAAATTTAATCAAGTAAAGGAGCTTCAACTTCTTATGCTCATTAATCAAATTCTAAACCTTAAAATACTTGAAGAAGAGGAAATAGCTAGTACGAGAAAAATGATAAAAAGATAGGATAACACGCTTACCTCGTATATGTTCAAGAATAATTGATTTTAATACCTAGAACACGAGAGAAAAATTAATTAGCTTATGTAACGAATAAATTATTCAATTAACATATTTTTTATTATAATTTTTCATAAGAATAATTACATATTTTAGTGAATAGTACTTAATTATAGTTATATATCATAAAAGAGTCATGAAAAGGAGAATTGCTAGAAAATCCCTCTTTATGAAATTATTCTCCCTCTAAAATCAGTGATTTTCAATCAATTTTCTTTCATGGAAGGGTTTTGGAAAACCAGAGTTTCAGATATAGAGTTTTCTAGTATTTTGTTAAATAAAAATAGTTAAGGTTGTTTATAGTTTACTCTAGTTCAGAATTTCTTCTCAAACTAGACTCAACTAAAATTTTGAAAAGTTGAGTTGTACTAATGTATTTTCAATAATTCAGTTAATTAATTTAATGAAAATGGATGAATCATATTCTACTATTTTTTTTTATATTTTTTTTGTCCTTTAATATTCATACTAGAGAATAAACAACATATTGTATTTTACAAAATGTCTGACTTTCTTTATTTTCATTCTTTAATAATCATTTACACAACTTGCATTTATTTGTCATTTTCTTTGCACGTTTTATTCATAGAATAATTGAGTTTTTTTTTTTCTATCTATTGATGATTGAGTGGTCTACTTCTTTAAAGTTAAATTATAGAAACATATTTTACATGCATCAAAAGGGTGTGTTTATTCTCCCATAGGCTTAGGAGACTTGCTAGCAAAGAAAAAATGATTTGGGTCCTCCTATTAAAGTATGACATACACAACTATTAATATATTCGAGACCTATTGTAGTATATTATCTACACTTCTATATGTATCACATCTCTTTGAGCAAAACCATCCATATTCTTTCCTTTTTATGTGTCTCCCACACTTATATAGATATATTGGGACATGTGAAAATGATAATTATAGATTTTTAACTTCATTTTTAGTTAAGCATTTTAGTTATTGTTAATATAATAAATAATTATTTTGGTCAATATTAAATAATTTGTGTGATTGTGTAATAACAATATAGGGTTTAACAATTTAATTATAATACACTAAACTAGTTTGTTATTAGTATAGTTTTCAAAAATGAAATTTAAAAAGTTCAAATTTAATTATTTTACAAAACAATTAAATTTTTTTGAGTTTAGTTTAAAATAGGTTTTTGAAGTTGATATCCATTTTCAAAATTTGTGAAATTCTAATTGGATGGGAAATGTTACTGGCATTGATATGATGTATGATAATTAATTAACATAATAATAGAAACCATCTTGTTTTATGAAAATTAAAGGGGAAAGAATACGTTGTTCTCACCGCACTTAATGGTTTGAGAGTGGAAGATAATGCAGCGGTTGACATTGAAGTTGTTCTGTGGTTTCATTGAGAGAGCATTGGAAACCATTTGTGCAATTAATCAAACAAGTTTCCTGCTTGGTTCAGCGACTTCCGGATATCATGGTAGGACGAAACGCCACCGTTTGGCTGGACGCACTTCCAGTTCGTATAGCTAGCAGCCTCTGAAGAAGATGATGATTGATAGCCATTGATTGTGCAGAGGCAAGTCGTTGAGGCGGGACCACTCTTTGAATTTTGGAACCAAAACAAATGAATGTGGTTCCGTTTCCAACTAACTCCGTATAGCTATGTTCAACTGCTGCAGGTATGCAATCTCCCTTTCCCTCACCTTTTCTTCTATTTATACATAATTTCAATGGCGATATAAGATTAACTTACTGATTAGGATAGTGGGTTTAAGGATGCAAGAAGAATAGGGAAAAGGTCACGGGTTCAAATCATAGTTTCAAATTATACTAGTGAAAAATAATATTGCAGTTTAACAAGACTCTGCAACACAAATTTTGTAAAATTTGGTAATTGCTACTTCAGTTTAATCCTTTCTCTTATATTGTTAATCATTTTGTCTATAACATGCTTTTTCGCCTACAGGAGGAATAGTTGATTTGATGCTTTTGCTGCTACTGGTCACTGCATTGGTTTGCTTGTATCGCTACTATGAAATGAAAGGAGAAGACCAAGCTCGAATAGAGAAATTCTTGGAGGATTATCGAGCAATGAAGCCTACCAGATTTACTTATGCTGACATTAAGAGAATCACAAATGGGTTTAGTCAAAGTTTAGGGGAAGGAGCTCATGGAGCAGTGTTTAGAGGAATGCTCTCCCGAGAAATTCTTGTTGCCGTGAAGATACTCAACGACACAGTGGGAGATGGGAAGGACTTCATAAACGCAGTGGGAACCATTGGAAAAATCCATCACATTAACATTGTTCGCTTGCTTGGATTTTGGGCAGATGGCTTCCATCGTGCACTTGTCTATGATTTCTTTCCAATGGGGTCACTACAAAGATTCTTGGTTCCACCCAACAACAAGGAAGCTTTCCTTGGTTGGGAGAAGTTGCTACAAATTGCTCTTGGTGTTGCCAAAGCAATTGAATATCTCCATCTTGGTTGTGATCATAGAATACTTCATTTTGACATCAATCCTCATAATGTTTTACTGGATGACCACTTGGTTCCAAAAGTCACAGATTTTAGACTTGCCAAGTTATGTCCTAAAAATCAAAGTACAGTGTCTATGACGGCAGCCAAGGGAACCTTAGGTTACATTGCCCCTGAAGTATTCTCAAGAGACTTTGGTAAAGTGTCATACAAGTCTGACATTTATAGCTATGGAATGTTGTTGTTGGACATGGTTGGAGGAAGAAAGAATACAAGCGTGCTAGCTGAGGAAAGTTTCCAAGTTTTGTACCCAGAATGGATCTATAATTTGTTGGATGGAAAAGATATACAATACACTATTGAAGATGATGGAGATGTTAAAATTGCAAAAAAACTTGCCAGCATTGGACTTTGGTGCTTCAATGGAATCCAATTGATCGTCCATCCATGAGAACTGTTGTGCAAATGCTTGAAGGAGATGGAAACGAGCTAATTGCACCTCCCACTCCTTTTGACACCTCATCTTCTAGAACAAATGTTATTATTCCAACCGGACGGAAGAACGTATTTGAACTAGAAGTTATTCCAGAAATAGAGGAGCAAATACGTCCTTACCTTTAGGTTTCCTTTATTTGTCTACCATTTTTGTAATTTTAATTTTTTAATATTATAAGAAATAAATTAACTTTAAATTAAAATTAATTTGTGTACATTAAATTAATTATTTAAAATAAAAATAATTTAATTAAATGAAGAAAAATTAATTTAATTAGCTAATTTAGAAAATTAGTAAGACAAAGAATTATAATATTATTCTAATGGTAAAATCCACATGCATAAAGATCGTAAATTTAAATCTCTTCACTAAAAAAATAATATATTAACATTAATAACTAACATTTAATTAATAAAAGAAATAAAATTAGTGACAAAAAAAAATATTTATATTAAACTTTTATAACAGGTAAAGTTTTAAAAAATTATAAAGCAAAATTTCCTTTAAATAATTCAAATTTCAAGGTTTAAATAAATTCTTCATTCTATAAATCTTTTTTTTCTTCACACTTTTATGAAAAACATTCATCCATATTATTATACCATGTGTACTATCTATGGGAGTCAATTTCAGATGAATTAATATAGATCATAAAAAAAAAAAATTCTAAGCGTTTTAACACAATTTTAAACTTAAGACTCAATCTTGGAACAATACCTTAAGATCAAACATTCTCTTTTTGTTACGTACACTTCTATGTTATATAAAACAAAATATTTTAAAATCTAATGAAGTATTTAAATTTAGAAAATAAGAAAGCTAATTAAAAATTATAATTTCTAACTAATAACATATAATATGATTCCAAAAAATTGCTAATCCCTACAAATAAAGTGAATTTTTTTATTTGGTTATATATAAATATTAATTAAAGTTTAATTAGTATACACTCATTTTAAAAAAATTTATACTGACATTTAATCACAATTTTTATTTATGATAAATTTATTTATTTTACTAATTATTACTTTAAAAGTCATACTTAGAAAAGTAATCAAACATGCATACTAATTAACCTATATTAATTATCCGTTATACTTTATATAAATTTACATATTTATTACCATGTCCATAAAATAAAACACTCAAATTGAAAAATCCACCTTTGTTTTCATGTGTCTCGCATCAGTGGAACATCCACTTTATCATACATTGGGAAACACTCAAATTGTGGTATAATATTTCTATCATTTCCTTATCACTTAAGTATTGTGCATTCACCTACAGCTTAAAATTTAAGTAAACAATTAATTACACATTAATCATTATCTTATGCACTAAAGGTCTCAATTTGAACAAATGTAGCCCGAACGAGGAGCAATATACCTGTACTGTACACCAGTTAATACAACAAAGGGCATAATGATTGCACCAGTTATTAACACTTGGACCACTGCCCTAGTGACTTTCAATGTAAACATCCCACTTGGCTCACCAGAAGCCACTACAACCATAATATTGGGCATCAATACTTTGCTCATTGAAATAAATAAAAAAAATACGTTCATAAAAGTACATATCAACAAAATTTCAGGCCTGAAGCATAAGCATCAGCGCAACTCATCATTTGGAAAATGAATGTACATTTACAGGGATGAATTAGGCAAGTCATGTATCTACGGTTCTACTTGGTCATCATGCGGCTACAGTTGGCCCAATCTTTCCTGCATGAAAAAATTAAATAACATAATAAATAAACCATCGCAATTTTTGTAAAAGGAATTTATGTAGATCAAAGACAAGCCTAATCATTGTCATTAAATACTAAGAATGCTGCGAAGTGAGACCAGTAAAGTTATACATAACCAACAGACATGAAAACCTTTATACCAGTTCAGCAGTATACCACTCCCAACCCTTATCCTACCAAATACGCACAACAATAAGAAATGTACGGAAAAAAGAGAATTTGGACACTATTCAATAGTTATAAAAAGAAAACCATTACTATTACCCCTCCCTCTGTAAAGAAAATAACTTAAGAATGACAAAATAAATCCCAAGAAAAATAACCTGAAGCATCTGCATTAATTTCGGATGCTGCTCCAAAAGTTGGCAAAGTTTGTCCCGATCTCTCAATAAAGACTGCCATGTCAGAAGAGTAGAATGAAAAGATTTAAAACAATGCTGATCAAATTGTCAAAATTATGCATGGTATATCCTCCCAAAATGTATTAAGATTGGAAAATACCTGAATTGCCTCAGGAGACTTAAAATATTCATGTAACGACATTCCTGCATCCAGTTGCTGTTGTGACTGTGAATCCCCTGGCTGTTGAGTATATTCAACTTGCTGCTGCTGGGTTTGATAATACGTCTGCATTGAAGGAACCTGGGACTGCTGCAGCATCTGTAATTGATGTGCTGGAACATTGCTTTGCACAGCCATCCCTTGCTCCAACTGCTGTAAAGCTTGAACAGGTGGCCTAAGGAGCTGAGGTGGTTGCGGTGGGCGTGGAAGCTGGGGTGGTTGTAGTGGCTGCAACTGAGTAACTGAATGCATCGCCTGAAAGGAAGCTGGAGAAACAGAGGCACTTTGTAAGATGCTTGGCTGGCTATCAGTCTGTAGCTGATTTGGGGTGTTACTAAACATAGTCAATGGCATAGAAGCTGGCCTACTAAACCCCACAGACAGCATTTGAGGGTTTGGGTATGATGACAATCTGGTTCCTGAAGATGCAATGGAGGCCTGAGAAAGTTCATTGGTCCCAATGCTTGTCTGATTATAGATAGAAGGCTGAGTGGCAGAAGTTTTAACAGATGCTAAATTATACTGACTAGATGCAAAAGGAGGTGGTGTAGGAGGAAGGGGAGGAGCAACTCTATTAGGTCCACCAGGGGAAGAAACAGAAGTCCTGGAGTATTTTGGATCTGGTACGGGAGCAGAAGATCCTAATGCTGCTGCAGTACCATTGTTGAATGGAGATGAATAGTCCGACTGAACCTGCAAGGAGGAATTGTAAAAGTAGATGATTATCCAGGGGGGGAGGGCATGGGAAAAAGAAGATTCACATAACTGAAGCAGTAATCACAAAAGGAAGAAATAACTACAACAGAATAAGGAGGAAATGTTCCTCACTTGGAATGCTACTGGACGTTGTGTGCCTGCGGGAGAATTAGCAAATGAAGATGGCTGACTTGGAACTGAATCTGTAGCATGCGATATTACAGGCGAGACTGTAGGTGGAGGTGGCATGGGTGGTAAAGGAGGTTGGCTGGGCAAAAATCTCTGATCATACAGACCCTGAGAACCAGTGGCAATACCACCATGCTGAGGACTGTTCTTTAAAAAGTAATTTTGTGAAACCATCCTTGAATTATCTGGTAATTGCATAGATGTGGACGGATTATTGTAAACGGACATTGGAAATGAACTATTTGATGCTGCAGAGTCATATCTGCCAGAGGGCTTAATTTGAACATTTTTCAAGTCATCAACCTGTTCAACATACTTCCTGTCTGAAGAAACACTTGATTCTCGAGTCAATGACATATCAAAACGTGAACCAGACATCTTTGAAGAAAATTCACTTTGGGCATTTTCATCAATGTTGGATCCTAATGGAGTACCCATTTGAGAAAATTGACTACTATCAACAACATCACTTTCTGTTTCTTCAACAATTGAGTGAGGAGAACTTTGCTCAACAATAACTGGGGCAGGCTGCTGTAAGTTATCATCCAGCTGAGGGAATGGCAACTTGTCATCAGGGTCAGATTCCTCTCCATCAAAAACTATATCAATTCCTTGAAGATCATCATTAAGATCTGTTCTCAATTGCTTGGATTTGTTTAACTTCTCTGTATCTGCAGATTTCACAGGAGAAGCATTTTTGAGGTGTCCCACAGCCTCACCCACTACTGTTGCTGAAGGATTTTGTCGTTCCCTCTGTCTTGCCATAAATTCATCTACGTGAATGGATGGAGGTCTCCCACCAGTAGATCCTGCTCGTGGCACTGATATTACATTAGTAACCCCTTCAACATTTCTCTCTCTTGCAACATAATCATCCACATGCATAGATGGTGGTCTGCTGGTATTTGGCTTGCGCTGTCGGAAGGCATCCCTTCGGGTAGGACCAGAAGAAACAGTAGACTGTGCTACTCCACGGGAAAAAGCATTTTGAGAAGGGATATCAGCCTGAAAACTATCTCCTCTAGCTCGCCTAGCTGGACCATCCATTGATGGAAGCTTCCTCTTGGCAGCAATATTTGTCTGCGTTAATCTATCAGGTAATGTTTCTGGACATTCCCAAAGAAATTTGTCCCCAAGCCCACCAACACAAAGATGGTCATCAATCTTTTCAACACTGTTTTCAAGCAGCTGATGTGTCTTTGAAAAAACTAGAACTTCATTCTGAGGTAAAACGAGATCCTCTAACTTCATCGAACCAATAGACCTTTGCAATACTAATGACAACGACTTAACAGACTCAGAAACCTTACATCACAAATGAGCAGAAGTTACAAAGTAATACAGGTAAAAACTATGAATAAAGAAGCTGTGTTCAAATAGATATATACCTGATATAGTGGGATTTGGGAGTGAAACGTAACCAAACAGTCCGCAAAAGAAGCTTTGGAACTTAATAGAGCACTAAATTCTAGTATGTAATTTATATTTTCCTCAGGAAAGCCAAATAATCTTGTCGTATCATCGGAAACCCCAAAGAGGTACTTCAACACAACAATCCTGTCGGAATTCAAACTGACCAAAAAGAAACCGTAAATCATCCTGTTATGCTGTCTAAAAGAATAACCGAAAAAGTATATACAAATATCAGTAAGCATTGCAAGAGCAGGAGTTCATAACAACAATATAGATAACATTGGTTGAAATTTTAAATTGTTGTTTCACCTTAAGTTCATCTTATGAACATACCTTATATATGTTTTACATTAAGAATGGGACAAATATTGGCACAACAAGGATGCCATGATGCATGTTCTAAATAAGATTATATCCATACATAGCAGTTAACAGCGAGTAATAATGACACTATCACGATGGGTTGGCGCGGACTATCCACTCGTTGCTCCGATGGCCGACATTGGGTCACAGCTTGCAAGAGCAGGAGTTGCGCCGCCCGGCAGCTAAATTTACAACCACTCTCTGGCTTTGAAAACCATGAAAAGGTTCACCAACAAATTTGAATTGGTTAGGTATGGAGTGACTTGGTTGGCAACAACTTTTCTCGCCTTACAAAGGTTGCAAAATCAAAAGAACCTTAGAAAAATGTTCACATCTAATGAGTGGTTGAAGTCCAAGGCAGCCAAGGAAGCAAAAGGAAAGAAAGCAACCAACATTGTCCTCATGCCCACTTTTTGAGTTGATGTGATTTACACTCCCAAGTGTATGGGACCAACTGTTCAAGTTTTGAGGCTGGTTGACATTGATAAAAAACCAACAATGGGGTATACATATATCAAATTATGGATAGGGCAAAAGAAGCTATCCAAAATGGATTCAAAGGAAATAAAGAAATACAAATAGGTGTTTGATGTAATTGGTAGAAGATGGGAATGGCAACTCCATCATCCTTTGTATGCAGTTGGTCACTATCTCAATTCTCAATTCTTTTATGCTAGCATTTCAAAAAGAATTCTTTTATGATAATTCAACTCTTTAAAATGATGCAGAGACTATGGAAGGGTTGTACAAGTGTATTGAAAGGCTAATGGAAGTAATTAGGAGTAAGATAAGGCAACCCATGAGTTATCGATTTATATGGGAGTTGGATACTATTTTCAATCTCCCATGGTAATAAAATGGCAAACTACTTTAGCTCCTCGAAAATAAAATATCATTATGCAATTTTAAACGATTATTTTGTAAAGGAGCTAGTGCGTTGTGGTATGTTGTTTAAAGTTGAATGGTGAAACAATTAGAGATCAAAAACTCCAAATTTACAAAAGATTGTCATTAAAATGTTAAGCTTGACTTATAGTTCTTCAGGATGTGAGAGGTATTGGGGCATCTTTGAGCATGTATGTAATTTTTAAAATTACTTCATTTTAAATATTTTTATGTAAGAATGTTGTTAAATTAATGTTAGATGTTGGTTATTAGTTATTAGTTGCGGTATATTATGTTTCATTTATTATTGTATGTCAGAAGTTGATGGTAGTTGTATTCACTACTCTGATTTTCTAGATTGTATCATATCTCTATTTAATAAGAGGTTCTAAGTTGAGTAAGTTAACTCAAGCTTTTCTATATTCAAGTTGGTATCAGAACGGGTTCAACCCTGCTCTTTAACATATAGAGTCACACAGTAGGTTGTCTACCACTGTCCCCACCTTCCGCTGCGTTCTCCGGCGAGTACAGATCCAGGTGCGCCTCGATGTACGTGTTTTATCCCTGCAAATCGCTCCTCCATACGTCGCTCCACACGCCACCCTAGTCATGCCAAACAGAAAGTGCATGAGCTCCACGGCAGGCGAAACGATCTCCGTTTGCCGTCTTTCCGGTGCCGTCTGACTCGCCAAAGCCTTCTGAAGCCATTACTGACCTACGTGGTTCACTTTGAGCAAGATTTAGTGGATTTAAATCAAATCTCTTTATCGGGTCTCTGTTTTTTCTATTTTTCAGATCTGAAAAAATGTCTTCTTCTACCTCAGTCAACTCTGGTCCCATTCTTCCTATTTCTAGATCTGCCGTCATCACAACAGAAAATCTCAATGGTAGAAAATATTTAGCTTGGGCCGATTCTGTGGAACTCTGGTTCCTTGGTCAAGGACACCATGAGCATCTAAAAAAGGTATGATATTGAGGGATCAGCTGAACAGAAATCTCAGGAGAAGAGACTTGACTTTCAGCTTTGTGCACTTCTATGGAAGTCAGTGGAGCCTAAGATATTGAGAAACCTCAGAGCTTTCAAAACCTGTTACTCGTTTTGGAAGAAAGCCCAAGATATCTACTCTAATGATATCCAACGCTTGTTTGATTGTGTTCAAAAGCTAGCCTCCTTAAAACAAAATAATTTAGATATTGTGTCATATGTTTCCGAAGCTCAAGCCACTGCAGAATAATTGAAGCTTTTCTTAAAAGTTGATTCTATAGAAGAAATAAGGAAACAACTTGATAACCTCTATATGGTTATGATTCTTCGTGGTATGAACCCGACATTTAATCACATTCGTGATCAAGTTCTGACTGGTCAAGATATTCCTTCCATGGAAAGCTTAACTACTCATCTCCTCCATGTTCCTACCTTAAGCAATGAGGGTACCTCCCTTGAAAATAATATGGAATCCTTTGCTATGATATCTTCAAGAGGAAGAAGAGGACATGAAAATATAAGTCATGGTGGAAGAGGTAATCGTCCCCAATGCACTCATTGCAAAAGGATGGGTCATACTCATGCGACATGCTACTCACTGCATGGTTTTTCAGACAAGTCATGTATCAAGGACTGAGAAACCGGAAGAGAGAAAACTGTCTGAAGAAGAATATCAAGGATACCAAGAGTATTTGAGGATAAAATCTAACAGCCTTGTTGGACCTTCTTCTGGACCTAATGTCTCAACGGCCTGCATTTCTCAATCTGTGGAAGGTCAAAACCTACAGATTGTTGACTCTGGTGCTTCAAACCATATCTCTGGTAATAACTCCTTGTTTTCATCTTTATTACCTCCCAAATTTCCACATCTTGTCACATTAGTCAATGGATCAAAGGTTTCAACTCAGAGTGGGTTCAATTTCTATTTCTCCCTCCTTAAATTGATCTTCTGTTTTGTACATTCCTTCTTGTCCCAATTTACTTTCCTTAAGTCAATTAACTAAGTCCTTAAATTGTTCAGTTACATTTAACTCTGACTCCTTTGTCATTCAGGACCGTGGTACAGGCAGGCAGATTGGCGCAGGACATGAATCACGAGGCCTCTATTACCTGGAATCTAGCTCTTCAGTGTCTTGTCTTGCATCCATCTCTCCTAAATTGTTGCATGAATGGTTTCGACATCCTAGTCTTGCCAAATTAAAGATAATGGCTCCTAGTACCCAGAAAATCCAAACTTTAGAATGTGAAGTTTGTCAATTAGGCAAACATGTTAGGTCTTCTTTTTCAAGTAAAGATAAATCAAGAAGTAATTTAGCCTTTTCTACTGTTCATTCATATATTTGGGATCCTAGTCGAATTACTTCTTTTGGATTTAAATATTTTGTCACCTTTATTGACGAATATTCTCGATGCACGTGGCTTTATTTAATGAAAGAAAGGTTTGAACTTCTATCCATATTTATGTCCTTCTTTCATGAAATAAAAAATCAGTTTAGAAAATCAATCAAATGTTTCAGAAGTGATAATGCAAAAGAATATTTTTCTTCTGAACTCTCATCATTTTTGTCCTCTCAAGGTATATTACATCAGTCTACTTGTCCCCACACTCCTCAATAGAATGGGATAGCCGAAAGAAAGAATCGTCACCTTGTTGAAACCGCTCGCTCTTTAATGATTAATACAAAAGTTCCATTACATCATTAGGGAGATGTGATTCTTTCTGTCTTCTATCTTATCAATAGGATGCTCTCTTCCTCTTTTGATAATCAAATTCCTCATTTCATCCTATTTCCAGCTGAACCTCTATATCATGTTTCACCTCATATATTTGGTTGTACTTGTTTTGTTCATGATATGTCTCCAGGCCTCGATAAATTGTCAGCTAAGTCAATTAAGTGTGTTTTCCTGGGATACTTCCGCCTTCAAAAAGGATATAAATGTTATTCTCCTCATAACAAAAAGTATTATATGTGTGCAAATGTTACCTTCTTTGAAGATTCTCCCTTCTACTCATCCTCCACACCTGACTTCATTTCCATCTAAGAGGTCTTGCCCTCTCCCTCCTCGAGTCAAGAGATCTTATCTGAAACTGATCATTCTCCCTCAACTCATCCTCATGGCATGACACCTGAAGCTAACCCCATCATTCCTGATGACTCTCGTGGCTCATGTCCATCTCCGTCTACTTCTTGTACAACAGCTCCTAATTCTCCTTCCATGGTCGATGACAACTCATGTTGGTCTGTTGCCCTTCGAAAAGGTATTTGCTCTTCTCGAAACCCTCATCCTATTTACAATTTCTTGAGTTATCATCGTTTGTCTCCATCTTATTGTTCCTTTATAAATTTCTTATCATCCATCACTATTCTAAAAAATGTTTGTGAAGCACTTGATCACCCTGGATGGCAACAAGCCATGATTGATGAAATGCAGGCCCTTGATCACAATGGAACATGAGAATTGGATCATCTTCCTCCCGGGAAGAAAGTTGTTGGTTGTAGATGGATCTATACTATTAAAGTTGGTCCAAATGGTGAAATTGAACACCTTAAAGCTCGTTTGGTAGTCAAAGGTTACACTCAGATATATGGGCTTGATTATGGAGACACTTTCTCTCCGGTGGCCAAGATCACTGTTATTCGTCTTCTTCTTGCCATAGCAGCTATTCGCCATTGACCCCTGTATCAGATGGACGTTAAAATGGATGCATTCCTCCATGGTGAGTTAGATGAGGAGATTTCCATGGAGCAACCTCCTGGCTTTGTTGCTCAGGGAGAGTCTGGTCTAGTGTATAAACTCATGCGATCTCTCTATCGTCTTAAGTAGTCGCCAAGGGCTTGGTTTGGAAAGTTCAGCAAAATTGTCTAAGGTTTCGGAATGAAAAAGAGTGAAGCGGATCACTGTGTCTTCTACTATCATAAATTTGTTGGCAAATGTATTTATTTAGTTGTTTATGTTGATGACATTATCATTACAGGAAATGATAAAGTCACAATATCTCAACTAAAACAACACTCATGCAATCACTTTCAAACAAAAGATCTTGGTCATCTGAAATATTTTCTGGGAATAGAAGTAGCTCAATTCAAAGAAGGCATTGTAGTTTCACAGAGGAAGTATGCTTTGGATCTTTTGGAGGAAACAAAAATATCTGATTGTAAGCAATTAGTAGCTGATATGGGAGACTTATACTCAAATCCAGAAAGGTATAAAAGGTCGGTTGGGAAGCTCATATATCTCACTATTACGAGGCTAGATATTTCCTTTGCAGTTGGAGTTGTAAGTCGATTCATGAATTCACCTTATGTTGATCATTGGAATGGAGTAATGCGTATTCTCAGGTACATAAAAAAGGCTCCAGGTCAGGGTCTGTTGTTCGAAGATAAAGGAAATAGCCAAATTGTTGAATACTGTGATGCTGATTGGGCTGGAACCGATACAGATCAACGCTCTACTACTGGTATTGTGTGTACCTTGGTAGTAATCTTATCTCATGGAAGAGTAAGAAACAAAATATTGTTGCTCGATCTAGGGCAGAAGCTGAATATAGATCTATGGCTCTTGCAGCTTGTGAGTTGGTGTGGGTTAAACAACTCATACAAGAATTGAAGTTGTGTAAAATTTCTCCAATGCAACTTTATTGTGATAATCAGGCAACTATCCACATTGCTTCCAATCCGGTATTTCATGAAAGGACTAAACACATTGAAATTGATTGTCACTTTGTAAGGGAAAAGGTGTTGTCCAAGGAAATTAGGACCGAATTTGTTGATACCAATGACCAGCTTACAAATCTATTAACCAAACCCTTAAAGAGTCCTCGGATTGAATACTTGATTTCCAAGCTTGGAACATATGATTTATATGTTCCAGCTTGAGGGGGAGTGTTAAATTAATGTTAGATGTTGGTTATTAGTTGTTAGTTAAGGTATATTATGCTTCATTTATTATTGTATGTCAGAAGTTGGTGGTAGTTGTATTCACTACTCTGATTTTTTCTAGATTGTATCGTATCTCTATTTAATAAGAGGTTCTAAGCTAAGTAAGTTAACTCAAGCTTTTCTATATTCAAGTAATGTCAATGTCAAACTAATTTAGTTTCATGTGGATCTTTATAAAATAGGTTCATTCTAAAAAGATAAGTCAGCTTGAGCTTCAAAAGTTGCATTATTTGGTATACTATCAAAAATATAACCAATCACTCAAGGAACATTTTGATTGTGAAGATGTGAGAGATTCTATGGTTTTGAATGAGGTTGATGGGATTAATGAATGGTTAGTTGGAGAAATAGCCAATGAAGATGAATAACTTGTACAAGAAGATTAAATTGTGTTTGATCATTTAAGTTGGGGAGTTGTGGCAGCTGCACAGGGGTAGGGAAGCCTTTTAAATACGGCATCACCAACCCACGAAGATGAGCAAGAGGAAGATGATGATGAAATTGGAGGTGAAAATGAGGATGAACAAATTTACAAGAATGAGAGTGACGAAGATGAGGATGAAATCGTTGACATTTCAACTGAAATTGATGATATTTAGCTAGTGTCTAGTCTTTAAGTCATGGAATATGTTTGCTAATTTGTATATGCAAACAATAGAAATACACCTTTTATCATTTCCCTCAAACAATAAATATATATTGTATATTTCCTCAAAATCAATTCTTTATTTTACAGCACATACATTATATTCAATTAATAATGTACATTTACATGGGGAGCTAAATAAACAACAATCACCCCGCTCCCACTATCCCGTTGTAGCATTTTTGGAAGGTGACCACTCTATGCAGCTAATAACTACTATGATCCCATAACAGTTGTATTCAAGGCAGTGTTGTCAAAACGCCGGTATGGCGACGCCATAACAGCAAAACAGCGGAGGACGCTTTCCGCGATGGGCATTACACCCTGGTATGACATGGTTCCGCCATTTAGTGTGTGGTGGGCGCCATGGCGGAAACACCGTGGCAGTTTATGGCAGACATGGCGCCCAGGTGGACTTTTTTTAATGTTTTGGACCCGAGTCGACCCGACCCAGTTTGATGCCAAACATAGTGTTTGGGCATCTGTAGCCCTAATCGCAACTTTGGCAGCCTTCAGCACGAGCTTTCTCCCACTCGCGCATCCTCCCACGTCGTCGACCAACCGCTGTGCATCCTCCGACGAGTTCTCCGACAACTCGCGTTCTCTTGTGCATTCTCCTACTCGCGCTCTCTCTTGCATTCTCGCGCATTCTCCTCCTCGCGTTTTCTCCTCATGTTCTCTCCTCCTCGCGTTCTCGATGTCTCACGTTTTCATTCACCCATTCTCTCATTCTTGCTGTAAGCTCTATCTCTGATATCTCTTTTTTTTTTGTAAAAGAGATTTTTTTTTTTTTGTTTCCTTTTTCTGATTTTTTTTATAGAAGCTATTTTTCAATTTTTTTCCAGTTTAATAATCATGTCAGGAGCAGAAACAAACACCCCAAATGTATCCTCAAATTCAATCAGCTCTAAGAGGACTGACGTGGGATGGAAGCACTGGACACCCGTTAGAGAGAATGATACAAATGAAATCTATTGTAATTATTGTCGGAAGGTTATGAAAGGAGGTATAACAAGGGGAAAACAACGTTTGATTGGAAAAGTGGGAGATGTTACAGCTTGCTTGATGGCTCCTGAAGCTGTAAAGGCTGAGATAAGGACAGTTATGGATGAAAAGAAGCAAAAGCAAACTAAAACTTTTAAAAAAGTAATGCAAGATATTGAAGAACATTTTGAAGAAGGGTTCATGGAAATGGGAAGTTTTGATACTTAGTCTAAGCTACCTCTAGTTGGTGATTTGAGATTGAAAGATACAAGGGACCGTTGGACCTTTTTACTCAAGCTCAGTCTACAGCTGCAAAGAATAGGAAAGAAAAACTAGTGCAAGCGGGCATAAGAGAGCTTTGTGATAAAAAAGCTTTAGAAAAGGTGTACCAATACATTGCTCGCTTTTGGTACCAAGCTGGCATACCTTTCAACTTAATAAAATTAGAAAGTTTTCAGGATATGCTTCGCAAAGTTGGGAATTTTGGAAGACATTTGAAAGCTCCTTCCTACCATGACATTAGAGTACACTAATGAGTTAATGCAGCCACTAAAGGATCAATGGGCAAATTTTGGGTGTTCATTAATGTCAAATGCTTGGACGGATAGAAAACAAAAAAGCATCATAAACTTTTTGGTGAACTCGTCTTCTGGGACAATGTTCTTAAAATCTGTTGATGCATCTAACTATGTAAAGACCGGAGAAAAGATGTTTGAGTTATTGGATTGTAATGTGGATGAGATTGGAGAGAAGAAGATTGTTCAAGTTATAACAGACAACGGAAGTAAATATGTTCTTGCGGGAGGATATTGGTAAGCTGCCCACTATAAAGAAGACCATTCAACGAGCTATCTCTCTTGTTGGCTTCATATATAGCCATTCAAACATGTTGAGCATGTTAAGATTCTTTACCGGTGGAAGGGAGTTATTGAGGCATGCCATCACTTGATTTGCAACATCATATCTTTCCTTAGTGGAATGAAAAGAGTGGAATGTTTGTGTCAGAATAGTGGAATGAAAATAGGCTAGCAAAGGAGGCCAAGGGAAAAGAAGCCACTAAAACTGTCTTGATGCCTAGTTTCTGGAAGAATGTGGTTTTCATTCTAAAAGTAATGGCTTCCCTGGTGAAAGTGCTTAGACTTGTGGATAGTGAGCAAAAACCAGCTATGGGCTACATATATAAAGCAATGGACAAGGAGAAGGAAACCATTATGAAATCTTTTAAAAATGAAAGCAAATACAAAGATGTGTCTGCAATCATTGATAAAAGATGGGATATTCAGCTTCATCGCCCTTTACATACTGTTGGCCACTTTTTGAACCCTGAGTTCTTTTATGCAAACCCACAGATGGAATTTAATGGTGAGATTATTAAGGGTTTGTATGATTCTATAAATAAATTGTTGGGAGATTCGAAAATGGAGAAGATTGTTCATAAGGAGTTGGCTCAATATAAAACTGAGAGTGGAATGTTTGGGTCCACAACTGCTAAAGCAATGAGGGATGAAATTGCACTTGATAAGAGACAAAAGATTGCAACTTTTGAACTTTTATTATTCAAGTCATTTGCTGAAGTGTCTGAGTTTAACATATTTTGGTTGCATTTGTAGCTCAATGGTGGCGGATGTATGGTTCAGAAACTCCTTATTTGCAACAACTTGCAATTAGGATCCTTAGCTTGACATGTAGTGCTTTGGGTTGTGAACGCAATTGGAATGTGTTTGAGCAAGTAATTAATTTCCTATTTAAAGTGAACAATCAATATCTTCCTTATAGTTATTCCATAAATAATGAGTATTTATTTAATTGTTTTAGGTTCATACTAAGAGAAGAAATAGACTCGAGTATCAAAGACTACATGACTTGGTATTTGTCAAGTATAATCAAGCATTCCATTGAAGGTATAACCTTAAGGATGAAATCGATCCAATTAGTCTCACTAGAATTGATGATTGCAATGAGTGGCTAATTGGAGAGATGGATGGAGAAGAAGGTGAAGATGAGAGGGTTCGTGAAGGAGATGATGACCTTACTTGGAATCAAGTTTATGAAGCTTCGAGACTTAATGAGCCTAGACAATACACTAGGCGTCATAAAAGGAAACAACTTCAATTGGAGATGGGCAAGTAGGAGCATCTTCTAATCCTTCTAAGAGAGCCAAAGGAGTAGCTTCAAAGAAGAAGGGAAAAAAGGGTTGTTGTTGAAGAAGCTGACTCATTAGAATATTCTGATTCTAGCAGTGACGAGGAGGAATTAGGGTCAAATGCTAATTTGGCACATTCAGATGGAGAAGAAGCTGAAGGATTCTTGGATGAGCAGCATCGCCCTATTGAAGTTAACTATGTAGACATTGATGAAGATGAGGAGGATTAAATAAAATAATTTTAGGACTTGTCATTGTGTTTACTGTTTTTAACTTTGTTTTTTTGTTTTGATGGTTGTTTAATCCTTTTGTTTTGGTTAGGAATTCATGTTTGTAAGTTTTAATGATGGCAATATCATTGGATTATGAATTCTATGAATTTTAAATTGTTAAATTGTTGGTTTTGATTAATCTGGTTGTTATTTTGCTGTTTTTGCATTATATATATATATATATATATATATATATATATATATATATATATATATATATATATATATATATATATATTGTCCGCCATGACAGTATAGCGCTTAAAGGTCCTGGCCGCCATCCGCCGTATAACCTTCGTGACAACCTTGATTCAAGGTTTTAGGAGTGCTTAAATTAGCCAATAGTTACATTTAAAATTTACACAAACACATATATGGAGGGAATCCACAGATCCACTTACGCCAAGAATAAGTATAAGAAACTTGCTTTTCATCTCGACCATTCATTTTCAAGGATTGTAATAAGTAATTCATATAAACCAGTAGATTTCAAAGAAGCAACTTATATATATCATATCTTGCTTATGACACATTTTTGTATACATATTACATAATATGGTTCTATTAATTTTCATAGAAAAATATTTATTTTTGTGTGTTGGATGATCACACAATGCATCTATTTATAATGAGCCAATGTGATCAAATAAGATCAATATTGATTACTGTTAAATATAAGTTTGTATTTAGTGTTAGTTGAGCTACATTTTATCTTTCATTTATGATTGTATATCAAAGGTAGGGTGGTTGTTGAGCTCCCTTTTCGGATTTCTTATGTACTCTTATTTTATCTCTATCAATGCAATGTTCTATGCTCAGTGTAAGTGATCACTATAGCTTTTTCCCTATATTCAAGTATTACATAGGATCTTTTTAATAATCAGTTCAGATAAATCTTAATAGTAGATAATAAAGAGTAAATTTCTAATTATTATCTAATCATAAATAAGGAATAATATCTAATATTTAACACTCCCCCTCAGGGTTTTAAATTGCAGTTGCGGTCCTTGCAGTTGTGAGTATCGTAGTTATTGCTGTTACAGCTATTACGGCTGTTGTGATACAGATTGCGACTGTTGCAACATGAAATTATATGTTTACACTCAATGTAAAAAAGAATTTTACAATTATTCTAATTATTGTTATTTTTTTTTTTATTGGTAAGATAGCATACAATGTTTTATTCATTTAAGATTTAGTATTTCAGCTCTCATATGACCATGACTATTCAATTATGGACCTTCATAAGTTTAAAATAGAAGATTATAATCTAAATTTAATTTATTTTTTTTACAAAAAAGTGGAATAGTACAGTGTTAAGGTTCTGTTGCGGCTCCATTACAATTCCGTTGCAGACATATAGCAAATGCATTGCGGAATTTAATGATTCAAAATCACAACACAATTGCGGACCGATGCAGTTGCAGAGAGGACCGCAACAGCAATATTACGACCGCAATTGCGGTAGCAAACTGAAATTCAAAACCCTGCTTCCCCTCAAGCTAGAACATGTAATGATATGAACCAAGCTTGTTACAAATGTAGTATAAGTCTAATAAAAATAAAAAAGAAAGGTGGTTCCAATCGTGTGGTTGTGCCAAATAAATATGGCTCGGCAAAATTTGGAATGACAAAAATATTGTTCACCTATAAATAAAGCATGTTCTAAGGCATAAGGAGAAGCACGATATGGGGGCGGAAAAATAAAAGAAAAACACCAAGAAGAGTTTCCTGAAAAAGTCTCCAGAAATGTGTCATGTCATCACGTGCCTGAACTTCGTGCATCAGGGTCCTGCATGGGACCACATGCAGCGGTGTTTTGAGTTGGTTGTGCAAACGGATGGTATGACGATTTCTGGAAAGTCTCCGGAAAGGGTATTCACTAAGGGTCTTCAAATCGGAGGGTGGAGAAATCACAGTGGATCACCAAACAGTGATCTTTCGGTGATGAAAGTGACTATGATAGTGGGTTCACCACTGGTGGCAACAGGCCACTGACAAACAATTTAGACACTCACCCTCCTAAGATCTACTTTAAGCTCTAATATCATGTGAATGTGCATCAATGTGTATTGGATGATCACAAAATGCATTTATTTATAATAAACCAACACGATTAAATATGATCAATATTGATTACATAAGATCTTTCTAATAATGAGTAAAGATCAATCTAATAACAGATAATAAGGAGTTAATATCTAATTACTATATTATAATAATTAAGAAATAATATCTAACCTTTAACAACTTGCATACATTTTTAGGAACATTTCTTACCTTCTGCTCCAGAACACTTAAATGACTACAAGAACACTAATTTTAACAATGATGACAAGCTTAACCCAAAAAATTCAGTGTTAGGATGTCTATAACCTTCAGTATCAGTCAGTTATTCACACTAGGTGTATTTCCTATAATTCAGAATTTCTGTTTGTCAAAACATATCAATTCTTTAGGAAGAAAAAAAAATCAGCTTTCCGTTAGTTACTACCAAATTTAACCCAACAGCAGTAAATGTCTCAAGCAAATCATACCACTACTCTCAAGGAAGCAGAAAACAAAAGGTGAAGGATGGGCAATGTTTTAATAACTTAAACTTCTCCATTCTAAAATTATATGGGGATCTGATTACACACTAGTTGTTGGAAAGAATCTTTGTTTTTCAAATCATGTTATCATAACACATGCACATGCATAGAAGTTAATTAAAAGCAGCAATCCAGAAACAAAATACAGAACTCACCTGTTTCCACTCAGGCAAAACTGTAGGGATCCCACAGATAATGCATAGACAGCCTCAATGGCATCAGTTGACAAACCCTCCTTTGAATCAATCGATCTCAACAACTTCATCCAACAACCAAGTAAAGGTGGGCATTTTCTCCATTCTGCTACACTAGATACATTATAATTTACATTCCTATCATCTTTCCGAGACTCAAGTTCGTGAGCATGAGAGTGGATATCAAAATGGGCGGCTCCAAATGCCATTTGACCTTCACCACAAGAAGCTAGTTCTTTGAATGCAGTAAGACAGGCCAGCAACTCTTTTCCAACAGGCAGGACCTTGAAAAGACAGAATTCTTAGTTCTTAACATTAAGAAAGCAACAAAAAGAAGCACACTAAAATTTGAAACTATACGCTGATTTGTAAGAAATGAATTTTGACCCCTTTGCCCAAGGACAAAATCTTAATTTAGATTCAGAAGGGCAACTCATTATCAATACAAAACTCAAATAGATCGACAAGTATATATAATTAGTATCAGAGAGTCACCTGACAACTCTTCAAAAGATATTGTAAAATCAGCACAAAATCTTCATCACTCAATTTTTCAAATTTTTTACTGCCAGAAACAAAAATTGTCACTTAGCTGTCAAACACTCTCAAAACTAGAATAAAATATAATATTTACAAGTATGTAAACTGCTCACAAGTCATGTCTTCGGGGATAATGTCGAGATGTTTCAGAATGAAAAAGAACTGTGATAAACTTGAATATTGGGATACACCAACTAAAAAAATCAAAGCTGCATTTTGTGGAACTTCTATCAGGAGTCAGTTTTCCGTCAACATCAACAATAACAAAACATCTATCCAGTACTTTTGTTAGCATCTGAAGAGTACCCTCTCTCAACAACAGGCCCTGACAGAGAGAAAGTGGACCAGCTTTATATTATGTTAACTACTATTATCAACAACGGTTAATTAAACTACATTGACACAATAATCATTATGAAAATAAGAGACAATAACAAAGGAAAAAGCAGATAAAATAGATGTCACCTTTCCATGAGGATGCTCCAACAGGCTGACAAGAAAATCAAGAAGCCTCAAAACCTACAAATAAAGAAAATATCATCAACAATGCCAAACAAAAAGGAAGAACTACAAGCTCCACATTTTATGGGCAGACAAGAATCTTACCTTGTATGCATCTGTATCTGATACAGATAATGATTCCAAAACATGATGAATAATTGACGATAATACTGGTTTTATGAGCATGGATGCATACTTAGCATTTTGACAGGCGATTCGAATTACAAAAACACGCAGCAGATCTTGAATGACCACTAACGCCTGCCCAAAAATCAGCATAACACAAAAATAACATTTATGTAAGCTCTACCAACAATACCTACTCAATAATAGAAAATAGGAAATTCATTATTTAAGCAGAAACTACATACAGAAATTGCATAATGTTGTATAATCTCAGCAATTTTGTCAAGATGTGGTGTCAGCTGGCCAACCAGCTTCTCTAGGTGTCCAGATTCCAAATACCAGTTGACATGTCTCTCCTTCTGAGGCCCTAATATGGTTCCAACAGCCAACATTCTTCGTGCAGTTAACAAAGGCATGCCACTAGTCCAAAGCCATATATCTTCTTCAGGAAATAAATCACTCTTGCAATAGAAAACAAATAAGATCAGAGGAGTTAATCATAAAAACAGTCCATCAATCTTATTGTACACAGCATAAAAAATAAAAACATAATTTTGAAGATGGATGAGCACCATGTAATATATAGCATTTAAAGAAATAACAGCAACAACAAACTTTTGCATAGTAAAATCTTCAAATGGAATAGCCATACCAAAAGATAGAGCAAACTGCATGTTTCTTTTGGACCTAGAGTCAACAATGAAGTACTCTGAACACTGGCAAGAAGGGTGTGAAAAAGACCTGGACTCCAACCATGTACTGGCCAGAAAGCAAGTGCCGACGCAATAAGATGGCAGACAGCTCCATAACCAATAGCATAATCAGGATATGGAGATGATAAGTCAGCAGCACATGCAGCAAGCTTGGGGCTGCAATAACCAGGATTTTATCAGTGTAAAGAATATTATTGAACCAGATGAAAGAGAAAGAACTAACAGATACCTTATTTCCCTGTGTAATCGTAAAAGAGCATTCATTAATTTTGTATTTCTGTGTTGCTCCTTTGCTTCCTAAAATGCAACCAAAACAAGCTCTATTAAATACACTATGACTAACTTGTGTTGCATGGTACTGTAACTCCAACAGACAAATTTTACATTTTTTTAGTTTTTTATTGAAAAAGAAATTGTTAAGATCAGAGAAAGGTAACAGCATAAAACATATAATAATAAAATGAATAAACTATGTCCTCCAACTAAATTATCACATAATAGACACAAAAGGAACTTAGACAAAAGTAACACAGACAACATAACACTAAAGTTGTAAGGAAAAACCTCAAGTGTATCATCAAATCTGCTCATTAAAGAACCATGGGGATGTTGAAACAAATTCAATCTATAAAAAAAATGAAAGTTATGGAACAACATAATACCTGCTACTTATTAAACATTAAGCATTACAATGAGAAATATTTACCAATTACTAAAATCTTAAGTTCAGAAAAATAGCATGCTAGAAATAAAAGTCCAAGAGTAACAATGTGCAAAAAGAAATCTTACTATCTTAGATACAAGGACAAAAAGAGCATATTGAAATCCATCTAATTCCTAGAGCACAATCCATTATCTCCAGCAAAGATTCATCTGGGTGTAAGTTCAATTCTGACATCACCTCTTCCTTGAACCTATTTTCAAGACCTTGAGCATATTAGGAGTCCATGCAATGCAACAATCCTAGAAAGGTAGTTTGCTTCAACCCCAAGAATACTTCATACAGGTTCTACATCATTGAGGATTGGAACCTTCAATCACAGCATGTAGAAATTAAATTCAAGATTGATTTTCTGAGCAAAGCTCCCACCGTTTGAACTCTTGGATTAAGGTTTCAGGCCTAACTCAACCTCACAAATTGTAGGCCTCTAATCAATAAGGAATCACAACAAGAACCATGAGAGCACTAAACTACTCACTTATCAATAGCCTCCATGTTTTACCCTTCCCCAAAAAACCATTCCTTTGAGCTTGAAATAGTATTCGACCCCATAGACCCATTCATCCAACCATACTCATCATATCTAGAAAACAGGGGAATCACCCAATTCCTCCACCATTGTTCAACCAAGCCTATTCTTGATCCTCCTACCTCCATGCAATTACCCAAAGAAAAGATCGCATTAACTTATTTTGCCATTTTCAACTTGCCTAGCCCCTGTGACATTGATTCCACCCAGAATATTCACCAGGTTCCTCTCCTCTTGACAAATTCAAACGAAACCTTCAATTAGGTCTTCCAATTTCTTCATCCTCAGTTCTCAAAAAAGCGCTTCTTTCCAATCATCTCCCATTGCTTCACCCAAGCTTCAAAACCTCTCTCCAAGAACTCTAATTACCTATCTCAAACTAAATGATTGCAACTAAGCATTTTTGGTTTTCTATACCTACAGAGCCAAAGAGATATTTGAGCTGGCACAAAAATATTTTGCTACCTAGTTTTCTGCCTTGTAAATTGTAACATGTGAAACAAATATCTAACGAGTAATGAAAGACACTTTAATTGAATAGGGTTACCTAACATCCACACATGTGATGATTTGCTCCTTGAAAGCAACCCTAGGGAGAAAAATTAGTCTTGTACTGTACCCATAGTAGTCAATAGCGGAATGTGGAGTGGCCACCCATCAAAAATGCTATAGTGGGATGACCACTATAACAGTATGTCAAATTGTTTAATATTTTTATTCTTTTTTACTTGTATTATTATTTAATTTATTACATTGTATATTATGTTCAATTTAATTTTTATTACTGTTAACATTAAATTATCATATAGTATATTATGATTTATTTAGATTATTAGACAATTATTTTTGTAGTTTATTATATTATATATTATGCTATAAATAGTATTTATTACTATCATTATTTAATTATTATATCATATATTATGCTTTATTTATATTATTAGATAATTATTATGTATTTTGTTATATTATATTATATATTATGCTTTAAATAGTATTTATTACTACTATTATTATTTAATTATTATATCTTATATTATGATTTATTTAGATTATTAGATAATTATTATGTATTTTATTATATTATATGCTTCAAATAGTATTTATATTTTTAATATCATTATATAATAATTTTATTATTATTATTACTATTATTCTTTAGCCAGCTAAAAAAAAAATTATTTCCCCAAGCCTAAAATAATTAAGACTGATTTGGCCCAATATGCATTATTATTAAGACTCAAGTCCATAAGTAGACAGCAACACAAGATGCAAACCTAAACCTAAGACCCACTACCCGACCCACATGTCTGCACACTTGCACCTCACAAACAAAAAAGGATAAGTGGAAGCACAGCAGCTGCAAGAAGAAGACGAAGGTCGTCTATTAGTGCAAGAAGACAAAGCTCACGGGTAAAAAAACTTAAACCTAGCAAAAATAACGTCCTTTTGGGTTTTTTTTTTTAAAAAGAAAGCTAGATAAAACGACGCAAAAGTTTCGTCTTCTCCAGCACAACTAGGAGCAACGCGCCAAACTACGTTTCTCCTCTATTCACTGTGATTTGGCCCACGAATGTCGACACAACCGCCACTCCTCCCATCCATGCCACGACGGCCACCTCCAGTGCTGCAAAGGTCTGCACCACCTCGCCGCTATAGCACGCTTTTGACTACTATGGTTGCATCACACAATGGGTGGGCACAACCAAATAAAAGCATTCATCAGCCAAAACCAAGCAATTAAAAAACAAGGAACCCAACGGCAACCATATCTCCTGGGTTTTTTTGTAGCTTGATTCCCATTGCTTTAAAAAAATTGAGGTTAATGTTAGGTTCAAGGAAGATATAGGCCAAATCAATGCATATTCTAGAAGGGGTAAAAGCAGTATTGTGCATGGTAGCAGAGCATAGTTATGGGGGATGTGGGATATAACAGGTTAGCATCACGAGGGCGGTTGACTGATTGCTATTCTGTTTTTACCATTACGTTATAGCTGGGCAGTAGTATTAGTCAGCTCTGAAGAACCGTGGCTATCGGGATTATAGGAGGACACTCTTGTAACCAACAATAATCACAGTAAACAATACATCATTTAAAAAAAAAATATCAATGTCAACTGAAGAGAACCAATCATATATTTATATGTTAAATTTAGTTAGGCCTGGGCCATTTCATTTTAGTATGGTATCCAAGTGTATCCAATCTTAACATTGGCTATACATAGATGCCCATTGCTAGGCATGAGGAGTACTTAAGATGTCCCACATAAGCTATGATAAAGACCAAAGTACTCCAAATAAGACTTGGGTGCCACCCCTCTATTGTGCTAGCTTTCAAAGTAATGTTATGTTCAGTCATTTCCTAATAGAAAATCAATCCAAACTTAATAGAAACATCAGTTCAATTGAAGGCAGCCCTGTTAACTTTTCATGGATGATTTTTTGCTTAGTAAAATATGTGTTCACCTTTCACTTTTTCAAATGTAAAATTGTAACTTGTTCCAAACTTTCAACCTAATTAATAAAAATGACAACTTTTTAAGGACACACCTGTAATTTCTGCAATAGTGTAATCAGTAGCACTAGAGAAGGAACCAAAAGATCAACTATGCTCAGCTCACGATTACGTTCAAGTAGTAAATCTGAAGTAGTATTGCATTCTGTACCCTCGTCTACAAGATAATCTGTTCAAAGATATGGGTATTACATTAGCCAAGTTTTTGACAAAATGGATAATATGAAATTTCTTTAACAGAAAATGGAAGTGCATTGCATGTTACATAAGGAAGCAATGAAAGTTGCTGAACAGCAAAAGTTGTTTACAAAAATAGCTTATTGCATGAATCAACTTAGGATGTTTCCTGTGCATTACAAAGGTATTTTTAAATTTAGCAAAATTACAATGTAAATATAAATTTAAAGAAAAATGTATAAAATAAAACTTAAATATGTTTAAAATTTATTACATAGGAATGCACAATAAAATATATCAATTTGAAATTTAAATTTATGACTTCAAATTTAAAAATATGGAAAGTTTTGGTATCAACAATCAGATAATTTAGGATAAACAATTAAAGCAATAGTAAAGGAACATTTTATGTAAAAGAAGCCACATGACACATTGATAATACTCAAAAGAGTAAATTGACAGAGAAATCCTTGTTCCCAAAGATGGAAGTTTTAATGTTTGTTTAGCAACCGTTTTATAAAACTGTTTTTAGTATTTTAGTATTTAAAAACTAAAAAACCCGTTTGAATAGTATTTTCTGAAAACAGTTTTCAAAAACAGTTCTGGTTTTTTAATTTTTAAAAACTAAAAAAAAAAAAACAGCTGAAAGTAGTTTTGCTACTCAGTTTTATATTTTTGTTTTGAAAACTCAAAATACAATCAGAATAAGTTGGTTTTTGCTTTTCATTAATAAAATTTTAATAAATATGAACAAGTTTTTCCATTTTTACATCTTGAAACAATTTTCAAATAACACTTACCAAACAAGTTTTTTTTTCTTTTCTTCCCGAAAACAATTTTTGAAAACTATTCTTGAAAACTCTTTTCAAAAACTAAAAAACAAAACCAAATCAATCAAACTCTTATACTTATCAAAGTTCATGCAAAGCAATATATTCTACACAAATCACAAATGATTTCCACAAAACCATTCTTGAATTGTCAAATACACTGCCCTCTTGTTGACAAATGATGGCGACTCAGATAATATGGGATGCCTAAATCCCATATTGAGTGGTATGGGATACCTGGAAGAGTATTGATGTTCTTGGTTCTCTCCTCTTGATAGTTACCTTTTAAGGAAGGGTGTTTCCAAGTGCTTAGGTGCTTATCAATTGGTACCAAAGCTAGTTGCTGATGTCCCATAAAAAATTAGACTCTTGGGTGGTTCTATGACAGGGACTTGGGTATTATGAGGTTCCTGAGTTCCAAATTGAGTATTAGCTTTGAAGGGGGGGTTCACCAAGTACTTGGGGTATTATCATCAAAGCTATTATGTTCACTCTCTACTCCATTAAAGTACCATTGTCCATTTAGTTTCAAGAGATTGGAAACTCTATTAGAAAACAATGTAGTTGAGATCATCTAATTATGCAAACCTAGTAACCCACACTGAGCAAATACACTTTATAATACGAAAAAATTTAGATATATAAAATGTCTGTCAAACAGCTATTTTATTAAAAATTATTCATGATAACTCACTAAGTTAATATGTAAGTATATTATGATATATTATGAACGGAACTAGGGAAGATAGGATAATTTGATGTGATAACATGATCAAATATGCAACCTATTGTAAATTTGTAATTTAATTACCATAATTGTTTGAGGACCTCTCAAGCATCAATCTGCAGTTGACCAATATGGCATAAATAACTATTACAGCGCCTTCATCATAAAGAGTCGCAGCAACAGACTGCATTGATTAAAACTGTCATAAGAAAGGACATACAAATTATACAAGGAAGAATTCAAAATAGATGATAACATACTGTGTTCTCAGAAATAAAAGACAATATCCTTAATGCAGTTGTCAATTGTGCCAGAGAAGAATCCCGAAGAGTAACACCATCAAAAGACTTCTCAGATATAAACTTTCCGAGATTCTCCATAACATTAATATCAGAGGCACTGGAAGTGTCTCCAACAACATTTTCAACATCAGTCAGATCTGAAACTAGGATGCTAGTTGAAGTTAACTGGGCATCTCCTCCAGAAGCCAATACAGCAGCATATCGCAAGAGACCAATACCCCCATGTTTGTGGTAAACTACACCAGCATCTATCCATTCCAACAACCGTGAGGGAGCATCTTTTCTATTGGACCCTGGAGAGGAGAAATGCAAAGCCCTATGAAGTTCCAAAACATGTCCAATCCATGAACCCAGTGATGATGCTGTGGAATCTGTAACAATGGCTTCAATGATCTCAGCAGCTGAGTGAAATATTGTAAGATTTACGGCTGAAGATCCTGAATACAGTAGAGTAAAAATAAGCAGTTTAGACCACTAAAGAAGAAATTATGCCAATACCATGTCAGTACTCAGTGTATAAGAAAGAGGTTAGAGTGACTTGACCACCACTGTTTTTCCCAACAGATTCAGATTCCTTGATGGAACATAGTGCTTCAATTAAGATAGAAACAGCCTGTAGAAAAGGAAAGAATTATATTATACAAGTGCCTGAAAATAAGCACTATATCACATACTAAAATGTCTAATATCACAAATACAACTCCAGTCATATAGATCTGTAACATAAACTGCCATCTGTAGCATTTACAGCTAATTTCTGTAACTGCATTTAGAATTTATTTTAAGGACAAAAAATCACATTAAGAATATCATAAATGAAACTGCCACATATTTTAGGAGGCAGTTGAAAGAGCTTTGATAGCTTACTACCCTTATAAGCTTTTAGCTTATTTAAATAAGCCTCGCTTATCCAAAAAGAAATTAATAAAACTCTTTCTGACTTACTTCTTTAATTAGTTTCATGGTCAAATTTATGAGATGATCTCCAATGTGATAAAAGCTTATTGAATAAGCACTTAATAAAGTTATTTACTCAAACACACCCTTAGGCATTGAAGAGTTGGAGTCAAAGAACTCATAGTATAATACAAAAAAAGAAAGACCAAGCATTGTTCACACCTTCTGCCAAATACTATCCAGTCTTCGAGTGAGTAAGCCAACAGACCATACAATCATATAGCATACGTTTTCTGAAGCATTATTATTATATATCTATAGTCAATTACTTATGTGAATACCTCAGGAAAACTTCCCAAAGCTAATAATGCCTGGCGCCCACAATCAGATCTACAAATCATCAGCAGGTTTAGTTCAGAACTTAAACTGTGTTATGAACATTTCAAGACTCGATTTTAACAAGAATAAGGCAATTGGCACCGTGAAAGCGTAGAAAGTTCCCAGACAACCCATAAGAACTCTTCTGACTGCGGATTTGATGAAAGCAAACTATCAATGGCATTAACCTAGGGCAAGCATAGAAATTATCACAATTAGATATAAGTCAAAAAAAATTAAAATTCATGGGACTATGGGAGTGAAAAGCAGAAAGGGAAGGAGCAAAGAAAATAGTGGGCATGACAAAATTACAATTTTGTTGCTTAACTAACCATTTTTAAATGCATCTCGATTATCATTCCTATCTCCAGTGGACTACAAAAGAAACCCTTTGAAATCAAAACCGAAGCATATCGAAGAGGAATACAATCTTCCTTGTTGCCTCGATGACCACCCCTAAGAGCATGGATTAATGTACTAGAAAGTTCGGGATCCTGTAATAGGAATATCAAGCCTACAATGATAGGGAAAAGTGAACAAAATTACTTGATATTTTACTTGCTTCTTTCTAATAATTGGTGAAAACAAAGTATGTTAATTTTGCTTCTTTCTAATAATTGGTGAAAACAAAGTATGTTAATTTAGCTAACCTGAACGACAAAAAAGAAATGATAGGATCACTGCTTCTATGGATGACGTAACATCCATGAAGATTTCCATGGCGTGCCCCCTCTCTACACGCAGTATAGATGAAGACAACAATGCCGTTGACAATGAAAGAAAACCCCTCTCCTGCATCAAAGATAACATGAGAATATAAATGATTAAAATCACAAGTGCAACGAATACTTGTAAAAATAAACAGAAATCAATCCCCATCCCTCACAATCAAATACCATTTTCCTTTAGTTATATACATATGAGAATGCAGATTTCACTTCATAGAGACACATGATTTTTATGTTCAACAAGCTGCATCCCAAACCAGAGCAGGCCAAATTTCCAGACAGAAAAAAAAAATCCTGATAAAATGGTATACCTTCAAGAGTCCCAATAAATGGGAATCAATATCACAATCTGAAAAGCAACAACTTGAAGAGCTAATCAAGCTGGAAGTTGTTTTATATGCCAACAATCCATCTGATAGACCAGTAATCAGAGATCTGCTTGCACAGGCTATTGGGGAAGGATCTTCAATCGGACCACGTGAATTTATCAATTTCTGCATTAGTACTTGTCAACAAAAATTAACAATAAACTTATTTAAATTTAAAATTACAGATTCTTACTCAGAAGTCAAAAGAAATAAACTATCTAAGTAGTGGGGAAAATAAAATAAAATATTAAAACTCTGCTTACTACTCCTTTCTAATACTACAAAAGCTATAATTGATTGAATTAAAACTGACCAGGAGCTTTCTGAGCAGAATTTCAGCAGAGCTGAGCATATTTAGTGTAACATCTGTAACCCTGCCACCGGTACTGATGTTTCCCAGCACAGAAAGAACTGCAGACTGGCAAAAATTAAATTACTACAAGATAAAGATGAAGTTCAGAAATGTAAAGAAACATTTATATCAAGCACAATCATTGAAAGTAATACCTCATATCGTGAAGCAATTTCATAAAATCGTAGACGATGAAGCAAATAGGTTGCAAGAGAAGCAACATCATGACGAGGTTTTGACAATATCAACTTTAACAAATGGCTGTAACCTTCACTGATACCAGAGGGGATACTTTCATCTTCCCGAGGCCACCAACCTAAAAAGGCTTCACATCCAACTGAATACCTAGTAGCCCGCTCAACAACACCAAGAAGCAGTAGCATAATAGTCGTAGAACTTTGACCATCCTTGGAAAAAAAAATTGCAAGCTGCTCCATTCCCCCATTACTAACAAATTGAAAGCCACTTTCTCTACCAGAACATAGCAAATAAGCCATGCTCAATCCTAATAGGGCATGCTCACTCTGCAGTAAAGCATATGGATACATAAGCAGAATAATAAAATAAAAGCAGAAAACACAAGCAAACAAGCAATAATGAGGGAAATGCATTCCTTTGATCCAAACTTTCTCAACTAATAAGAAGATGCTGGTAGAGAATTTGACCAGAAAACAATATCCATCAATCAGGAGGGAAATGCATTACCTGAGAAAGGCAGTGATCTCCCATACATGAAGAGTGCCTTCGAAAATGAAAGTACATGTTAAACATATCCACCAACGTTTTTGCATCCAAAATTTCAGCATCCATATCAACATAATTGCCCTCTGATGAACACTCAGTAGATTCACTCCTACTTTTTTTATGAAGAACCCTATAAACCTCAAGAAGCTCTTTCCTTGCCTCACTAATAACACTGTGCAACTCTTCCAAATTCTCAGATCTCTTCCGCATCTGATAACTCCCACTGACTGATTCACATATGTCGCTGGAAATGTAAGAAGAGATTGCAGACACTACAGTATTTACAATTTTATGTCCAACATCCCCAAGCTCTGAAAGCTCCAAAATTTTTAACATCAATTGTAGAAAAAGATTGACTTCGATAGAAATATCTGTTGGAGGAACTGGAATGGACAACACACTCAGAGAAGAACGTAAATCATCAATTGTAAGATTAGTAGAGCGTAATGCAGGTGGCAGGTCTTCAAGCTTCCCCTCAGTAGAATCAACAAGATCAGTAAACGCATTGTCATCAATATCAATGTTAAATTGACCCAGATCCTCAGCTGTGTTGCCATATATGACCAAACTCAGACTACGATAGCTGCCCCTTACAACTAGATGACTAGTAACAACAGCCTGAGAAAGAGAAAGCTGTACTCAAACACCAATAACAGTACATATATTTTTTTATAGGAATAATAACTATTAACTGTTTGGCAATCAATTTATTAAAATCCCTTAAGAAATTATAAAAAAACAGAAATTATTTTTCCAAAATAAACTAATACAAATACTAGCTTGGGCAATTTAGTAAAAACCAGGATGACAGTGCATCCCCCAAATTTAGCAAATCAATAAAGGAAAAGAAAGTAATATACCAAAAGTTGCTTATATAAAGATATATGATAAGCAAACAAAAACCATAAGAACTCAATTTTGAATCATATTCTTCTCACAAATATTAATCACCAAACTTAAATTAATATATATTATAGATAAATTCATGTCAAAAGATCTTTAAACAAGTATGAATATTGAAATATTAAAAATTTATTTAACTACTCTTTGACCAAAAGAAAAGAACTTAGAATTAGAAGTTTGTCATGCACAATTTATATTCCGTGAGATGCATATTTTAAATATATGTATAAAAATAACAAAACAAAGCTCAAGAACTGCATAATAGAAATAGTAGAACAAACAGAAAATTATAACACTATTGAGATACTGTTAATCAAATCCAACAGAAATAGCTGCACGAGTAAATATTCAAACAGGTGGAGTAATCAGGAATCAGACACTTAATAAAAGCCAGATTACAAAATTGTCTAAGATGTCACGATTACCTCTACTTCTAGTACATTTGACGAAGAGTGTGAATAGAGAAAAGGCTGACAAAGTCTTCTAAACCTTGTCTCTCCCTCACAATGAACAAACACCTCTATCGCAAATGATGGAGGTGAAGTCGCCCTGAAAAGATCACCAGTAATTAACTAAATTATTACAAAAACTTCAACAGCAATCCAAAGTCATGAATACAAAATAATCCTTAGGACCAATCAAGCATGAGCAAAATCAAGCCAAAGTGCATCTGAGTAAACAACTTAATTCTGCACCTATTCTAAACTTATCACACAAAATCTTATATATCATAAGCTTAACCATGAAGCACAGAAATAAGATAGAAAATAATTATTTTGATATCTTTCACCAATCACCATGAAACCTATTGAAATAAGGACATAAGCCATTCTCTTTAATATGAAAGCTAGTACAAATAGTTGGACACACAACTAAGCATATTATAAACTTCATATAAACATCCCACAAGTATATATAGTATTCCTCTATATTCCGTCATACAATGTGGTCTTCTAATTTAAAACAAGTATGAGAAACCAAAATAATCAAACTCTAGACACCATGAAAGAATCTACACCACGCAGTCCGTTATTCTATCATTTCAAAATAATTTCAAAAATCCACTGACAAAAAAAAAAGAACATACCCAACAAGTGTCACGGCTTGAGCAACTGACGAAGCACTCTGTTCCAGAAACTCGCACGCAGTGATAACAATGGGCTCCGAAAAAATCACCTACAAGAAAAACCTGTTAGTTAATAGTTACTACACCCGACAAATCCATCAAAACCCTAGCAGCAACACCAACTCGGCACCCCACTAAAACACATTCCAAACTTCCTCGCAGCTAATCCACACAAAAACTACGGTGAAGAGTACTAAGAACCCAGCACTACCGGCGCTTGAATCTTAACCAGAACAATTCGTTCAAATTTTCCACCGAGCATTGCAATTGAAAGAACGAGTCTCGTTGAAAAATAGAAGAAGGTGGGAAAGCGGCGTTACCTCGTCGACGTACTCGTCGAGATGCGGGTGAACGAAGGTTTGGGCGAAGAGAACGCATGGCTCGGGTCGACCCATGTGGAAATTGGGATCGAGAGAAGAGGAACATGCAAATTGAAAATTCTAGGGTTTATGATGTTTGAGCCTCTCTCTCTCTCTCTCTATTACCAGTGAACGCAGATTTGTTTTATGGTTTCAGCGCTTGTCGCCGACCCGAAAAAGAACGAGAGACAGGGTGCTTGAGGAGAGGGAAATAAAATTTTGTGTTTTTTTACTTTTTAACATTTTAGTTTAATTTTAACAACATTTATTTATTTATTATATTTGAATTTTTAAATGAAACTTTAATATAAATAAATCTTAGTTTTAAAAGAATCTCATCTCCGTTACGTATCTAAGGTCAAGAACTTTTTAATATATTAAAAAACTTTAAAATAATAAAAATTAAAATTAATAATTTCAAAATGCTATTTTAAAATGAATAAATCTTAGTTATCAAAAGAATATTTTCTATTACGGATAAAAGGGCTCAAGATATTTTAATACATTATAAAATTTATATTATTAAAAAAAATAATAAAAAAAATAATAAAAAAATAAGATATTATCTCTTATTTTATACTAGACGTATAAATAATTGTAAAATTTTTAAGTAAAACAAATAATAATAAATATTTTAGTGTTATCATCATGTGAATCAATAGGAACCATGTCATTTGGTAAACTTAACTAATAGTCTCAAATTAAAAAAGAAAAAAAAACTTATTAAAATTTTAGTAGGAGAGAGAAAAAGTTATAAAGTGTGTGTGACCCTTCAAATATATAATTGCATTATTTGTCTCTTAATTTAATTGTTTTTAGTAAAACCAAAGAATGAGTTATTATTTCATATGTAAAGGGAATTGCTTTTTAAAGAAATTAGAACTTTTCCTGAGTCTCTCTAGCCAAATTTTAATAAACGAATTAGCTCAATTAGACTACAAAATATGAATTTATATATAATATAATATTTTAGATTACTTATAACAAATTATAACAAATTTTTATTTTTTATAATTTAAATTTAAATTAAAATTTATTTTTCTCTATCAATAATTTTATTTACAATTTTATTTTTTTCATGATTATAGTCCACAACTTAAAAATTTTTGGATTTTTGTAGCGTTTATAATATAGTTTAAATATATAAAATATTTATTTACTGTGAAATTTAATTTTATATATAATTTATACAAATATGGTTGAATAAGAAATATTCATAAACATAGTAATATTGTTTTTTATAGGCGATAATACTGTCTTTTAAACATAAATTCATAATTCTTAGTATGATTGATCTCATTCATTCATTGAATCTAATAGTTAAAAACTTAGTTGGAGAAACTCCACTATTGGAGATGATCCAAACTCTTTTTGAAACTTTCTTATCTGTGAGTTTAAATTCATGTTTTAATTAATAGTTTAATTTGTCGGGTAGTTAGCTTTATTTATGTTCTTGGTTGGAATTTGCTAATTAAATCAATAATGTAAAGATGCTAATATATGTTGTTTTTTAAAAGGTGTTAATATATGTTGTTGTCTTTTTAAACAATGATTTGTAGCGA
Source organism: Psophocarpus tetragonolobus (assembly GCA_037954015.1). Taxonomy (NCBI): domain Eukaryota; kingdom Viridiplantae; phylum Streptophyta; class Magnoliopsida; order Fabales; family Fabaceae; genus Psophocarpus; species Psophocarpus tetragonolobus. The sequence continues at coordinate 42,439,794 of CM075692.1, forward strand.
GTCATATGCACCTAGAGTGTGTTAAAGGTTCAAAAAGTTATATATATACATTTTACATCTAGTGAGAGGAAGAAAAAATAAAATTATATATATGTAATAGAATTTATTATGCAATAAAATTATATAAATAAAAAGAAATAAAATTTATTTATGAGGTGTATAAATTAAATAGATGTACATGTATCATCACTTTAAAGGTTAAGAACCCTTAGGAGAAAGATTACGCAAAATCATAACTTTCTATAAATCATAATTTATTAGGCAAAAATGTGATTGGCTAGGTAAATTTGGAACATAGGCAAAGGTGAGTCTCTCTAATTTGTTGGGCAAATAAAAAATTAATAGTAAATGGCCCCAACACTCATGAGGTTTGCAAGAATTATATGTGCCCCTTCTTATTTTTGAGTGAACAAAAAAGACTTACATATTGTAACAATATATCGGTGACACTTTTTTTCCTATTGATAATGTTAACTTCATTAATAAATCTGTCACGTGACATACTCATGATGGTTAATGAAATCTTTAAAAGACTAAAATATGTCATTCTCCTTTCTTATGAACTTAACATTTCTTATTCAAAATTTTCAAACACAAGTTTACAAGTTCACTTCATCTCCTTCCTCGTCAAGTTTTTGGCTTCACACATTATTTTCATAGAGCTCATACATTAATAGTGTTTAGTATCATCCCAATTATTTTTTTATTTTTACAATTTATTAAGTATTTTAAGTGTGTTCGAGTCTTGATGACTCAAACTGCATTACACATTTGGTTCTACTGTTGGGTGCATCTAGGTGTAAATTTTTTAAAACGCAATGGGTATTGGTGTGTTGTTTTAAGAAATAAAGGTGGTGCAAGTGTAACATTTTTAAAAGCGGATTGAGTGCCTGTGATTTAAAATATTTAAGATAAAAGGAAGTACATATGTAATAGTTGTAATAAATAAGGGGTGCATGTGCAACAAAATTAAAAATTGGAGGATGATTGTGTTATTTTTATTTTTTGAAAAAAAAAAAAGATGATTGTTTTATATATTTGCATGTTGTGCATTATATGTAACAATGAAGAATATATAATTGAAACTGTGGAAGACCAATAGAAATTATATGTAGAGGAATTGAAGTCAAACCTAAGAAACTATTTTATGTCTTCGAGTTTAGCTTATAATTTCTTAGTGGTGTGAAAAAAAAATATTGATCATTAGTATGAAAAGTTTTTCTTATAAACAAATGTTGATTGTTAGTGTATTAGTTTTGTTAATATGAAAACTTAAGATAATTAAAGGTATAAAATTTTATTTTTGAGAAAAATATTCATTACTTAAACAAAATGTTGTAGTGTTTACATTATTATTATAATTGTTATTGGTAGTTGTATGTGATTATTGTTGTACGATGTTGGTTATATTTACGTATACACTTTACAATGTAATGTGTTGTGTAATTATTATTTTTATGATTATAATTTTCTTATAATTATTTGTTAAAATTTCTCCTTCTATACAAGGATGGTACATTAAAATTTGGTGTCAATATGTAAAGAATTCAGGTTGAGTGAATATGGAGTAGCAAACTTCATTATATATTATAGTCATATTTGTCTATAAACAAAGAAGTGAATCTATCATTGTATTCAAACTAAGCAACATTATCATTATACCTAAATTGTGCAACATTATCTCTATACTCAAAATAAGCAAATTGTACCCAAGGTAACATTTTGACTATACTTAGAATTAACACCTTTGTATCTAAAAAAAACATAGGTATCATTCACAATTTCCTATACCAAATCAATATGTTTATATTCAAAAACTAGATCATCAAAGTGTTTTCCAAAAAAAAAAATGTATATAGTAGATGTCTTTCTTAATCATTTGTGTTTAATTCACAAAAATTGCAATTATTTACACTTTTTATGCTTATAAACTTTGCAATTTTCTCTTATTTTCTTCTAAACTCATCTTAGGTTATTGAAGAATAATATGTTTGTTTAAAGAAATTCTCATACAGGAATAGGTTGGATGATGATGAGAAGAGTAACAAAAAGCGTAGAGGATGCAGAGAAATTAAATAAGGAGACTTGGGAAAGTCATACAAGAAAGAAACCTCTTATAGAACTCACTTGAGTGAGTCCTACACATGGACAAGATCCAAAGTCATTGTAGTCGCTTAAGCATGTCACTAGATTGCCTAAGTGAGGTTATTTTGGAAGCACTTAAGCGAGCTCTCGAAACTTGCCACGTCATCTAATGCATAAATAGGATTTATTTTAGGAAGTAAGACATCTCACTTTTGATTTTGCAATATAGTGTTATGAGCTAATTGAAAGAGTTAAGAGGTTAAGTTAGATGTTCTGGGAATGACACATCTTATTGAAACTTAGGCATTCCTTCATGGCTTTGTTTGATGTAACCAGAATCATTCCACTTAATGAAAGATTTCTTTTTGTTTTATTCAGTATGTTATTGTTCCTTTCATTTTTTTTATTATTTATTTTGGGATTGGCGACCCTATTGCACAAGTCTTTTAATTTAACGATCGATCATAAGACACTTTAAATTTAGAACTATTAGGAATAATTAATTAATTGTATGTCTATGAATAAAGTATAATCTATCAGTCACTTTTAAGTCTGTATTTTGTAATCAATGTATTCTCTTGTTTTATAAGTCGAGTAATGAAAAGGAAAACTAAGAGAATTAGTCTTTCTGTTTAAGAATGAACTTAATGGTACAATTATTCTTGTGGTAAAAATTAATCCAATTATTGGTTAAGATTGCTGGAACATTGTATTGAGAATTGGTGAAGTTAAACACTAGTCACCCTCTAAACTAACTATTTGTTAATTTACGCTCTAGTCAACTATTTAATCAATTGTTTTTAAGTTATTATTTAATTTTTTGCATATCTTCTCAAAAATTTTAGTTTATGAAATTCACTAGAGTTAATTTGATTATTAAATGATTTCTTATGGAGATGTGTGGATTGTACTTAATTGATAATATAAATTTATTTATTTTTGCAAATTTTCATTCAAAAATGGTGAAAGAGGAACTTATAAATTTTGTTGAACTCTCTTATATCAAGTATAAAAACTTACCTTTAATTAGTATCAAACCTTCAATAATAAAATGACACAGGTTTGTAAATCTATATGTTACTTGAAACTCTTATCTACTAAATATGTGACATTCAAAAATCTTTCATTCTACATTATTACATCCAAAAAATCTCTAACTCTAGGGCTTGTTAAATGTTGACTTTCAAATTTTGTTTCATTTCCTTATCGAGAAGTGTTAGCAACACCGTCTCTAACACAGTACTTCTCCTATTACACTCTCTATTATTAGTTGAAAATTATTAAAAATAAAAAAATTAGGAGAGGGAATAATTAATAACAAGTGAAACCCACATAATTTATTACTAACATTTCTCTTCCTTATTTGGAAAACTTGTCATAAACATGCAAATAATACTCTCAAGCTTAGAAAATAAAGTTTTCTTTTGATCATCACTTAACCATGTATTAAACACTTTGTACACATTATTAGTCACATGATCACTTTTGAATGATGGGTTACATGTGTATGTTACCCATATCTCTCTTAGCCTTTCTTTTGCAAGTAAACCATACAAGTTCTTGATTGTTCACTTTTCTCAAAGTTGACATGACTTTGTCAAACATGCCTTTGTTATAACTATTGTACATCTCCAAAGATAATGTTTTTTTTATCCTCCTAATAATAGTTGAAGACCGTGTTAGGGAATTTATAATCATTCACGCACTCTACTTAACCAACTGAACAAAACCCCTTGACCAAAAGATAGCATGTTAACAACAAAATTTTAAATTTCAATTTAAAATTTTTCAGAATATAATTACAATATGCAAGGGTGACTAAGAAAATTTATAGAATTAAAACAAAAACATGTACATTGTTCACATGTTTATTCACATTGACTAATTATCTAATATTGTCATCTACAATAATGACAAGAAAAATAATTGTTTATAACTACACTTAAGACCTCAAATATTGATCATCTATATAATAGGTTTTTGTATTGATTATTAAATATACCTCTTTCACCAAAGGATTTTAAACTACTACATATGCAATGCACATGACTAAAGTTTGAGAGTTATTCTTGTAAATCATTCATTCATTCTTATTGTATTTAGCCAGAAGTGACCAGTTAGTTTAAAGAATACTCAGCTAAAAGTTAAGAGTGTCCAAGGGACAAATACTACTCAATCTTAAACTTAGTAGAGTTGAAGGATAAAGCAGGAGGTGTAAAATATTCATTGTAAACCATAAGTGGTAATAAAAATACTTATGTATTTTTGTTGAAATAGTAGAACATTTCAATAGGTGCTTAAAAGAAAATTGGACTTAACTTTGGAGTGAATCAATATAAAAACAATTATTTTTACTATCTTTTATTTAGGCTGATTGACCAAAGTGAGTTTATTTTTTAAAAAAATTACCAAGATGAGTGTCTTTTATAAAATATTACTAGTATGGGTCTGTTTTGGTAGTTGAATTGGTCAAACCGCAACTCCGAATTGCGATTTCCGTGCCACGTCAATAACGTGATTACGTGGAAACCAGCAGGGCAAAAATGACTATGAAACCGCAAGTGGAGATTGCGGTTTGACTGGTCTTTGACCAACACCTCCTTCTTGTCCAATGGGTAAAAAAACAGAAAACGACGCCTCTAAAACTGCAAGTCAGACTTGCGGTTTGACTGGTCTTTAACCAGCCCCCCCTTTACCCAACAGTTGCAAAAAAAATACAAATTTATACTCCCATAAAACCGTAAGTGGCATCTGCGGTTTGAATTAAAAAATTAAAAAATTTTTTTCCGTTGCCCATCGGTTTTAACCCACGAAGAGGAAAGGGTGCGGATTTTTAGGAAGGGGTGCGGATTTTTAGGAAGAGGTGCGGTTTTTTACGCAAGCAAAACCGCAAGTGCGAACTGCGGTTTGCATTAAATAATATTTTCCACATAAACCGCAGATCAGACTTGCGGTTTATGTGAAGTTTTTCTCCTATATAAACTCCCCGTCGCTCCACAGAACCGCACACCCCTTCGCCACAGAGAATCGCACACCTAGTTGGAGACCACATAGTGATAATCAAAGAAAGCTTTTGTTTTCTGAAAATTATTTCTAAATATTGAGGTTAGTTTTCTTATATAATATTTTGATATATGTTTGTTATATATTAATTTTATATAATATTTTGATATATGTTTGTTATATATTAATTTTATATTTTGTTATATATTATTTTGGGTATTATGTTAACATAATATTTTGTATTAAATTGTGGCAATTGTCATGGCATCATCTTCTTCTCGCCCTTCTATTGATTGTGTTCATTCTGGACCTGTGGAGAATGACGTGTTGTACATGCAAAATCAACACGTTTCTCAACATATATGGAATGGGGAGGACGACAAAAAACTCTTAATCAGACGTGCAGTTCCCACGTACAATGGAGAAGAGTCAATTCCTCCTCAAATTGTACGATATTTACGACAAACGGGATTTTACACGGTCGCCCAGATGAGTTTTCTTCATATTAATGCAGGTTTAATTAATGCATTTGTTGAGCGGTGGAGGCCGAAAACTCATACTTTCCACATGAGATGTGGAGAAAGCACTATCACCCTTCAAGATGTTGCAATTTTGTTGGGTTTACGAGTAACTGGCATTCGTGTCATAGTTTCAACCAATATTAATTGGGTTAAACTATGTAAAGAAATGCTTGGGGTTTCACCCAATAACGATGAAATTGATGGTAGTTCTATTCGAGTTAGTTGGCTAACTCATAATTTTGGTGATATTGCTAATTTTGAAAATAATGAAGAAAACTTATAGAGGTTTACTAGGGCATATATTTTAAGCCTCATTGGTGGTGCCCTGTTTGTTGATAAGTCTAGTAGTAAAGTATCTTTAAGGTATTTATTATTGTTGCGAGACTTTGGTGAGTGCAGTGCATATGCATGGGGTGCTGCTGTACTTGGTTTTTTATATAGAGAACTATGCGTCACAACAAATTACAAAATAAGATTCATGGGTGTTTATGCCTATTAATACAAATATGGGCATGGGAAAGATTCCCAAAAGTTGCATCGACTATATTACCCCCATACAAACCAAACAAACCCATTGGATCAAGGTAATTTTTTTATTGAGTATAATGTTAGTTATATTTTACAATATTATTCGTGAATTAGTTATATAATATTTAATATTAATTATATAATTTTGGTAGGTGGCTACAACGGGGAAACCGACACATTGGAGCCACCGATGATTTAAAACATCATCGTCGTTTACTGGATACAATGAAGCAAAATGATGTAAGAAAATGTATGTTATTATTTTTTAATTTTGTTTACCTACTAACTACTTCTTATTTTATATAGGTCATTTGGATGCCATATCCAAACGAAGTTTTGGAACAGTTACCCCCGATATGCGTAGAAGGGGTTAATGCGTGGAAATGTGTTGTGTCATTGCTTTGCTTCAATATTTGTGAATAACATCAACCAGATAGAGTAATGCGGCAATTTGGGATGCGGCAACCCATACCCCGTCCTCTTTTACAGCCCAAAAAATTACATGGGTTGACTATGAGAGGAAAAGGTTCTAAAACTTGGCTTATGTTGTTGCAACCTACCATTGGAATATGGAACAACCTAGACCAATTTAGGGTCGAAGAAACTGGAACTCAGGTTGGAGACCTGACATTCAACTCTGAGTACATGGTTTGATATCGTGCCAAAACCAAATTGTTTATCGACCCAAGAAATGCACGAGCATCGTTGTTGGTAAAATTTGTTATACTTATCCAATTTGTTTTTTAATTTTTGCAATAACATTTTTATGTTTTTAATGTTTTTCATTCTATTTTTATTGTAGGGTGAAGTTAGAGAGACATTATCATATATGGTGTCTCCGGAGGGAAGAAACAAGTGGTCAGTGGACAATTTAGTCCTATATGTTGATAAAATAATGGTCTTATTGGAAGATGAAGATCGAATCACGCGAGCGGCAGTGCCAGCACTCGAAAGTATGCCTGAGGTAGATGTTCCAGATTTTCAAGTTAAACAGTCATATCATGAAAGTTGTGGTCTAACTAGACGGAGGGACATCGTTCAGGCAGAAGTTTACCCTGTTCCTAACTTGCCTGAACGTCAAGAAGGCATCTATTATACACCGACACAATTAAGTGGAAATATGCCTACTACTTATTATTATCCGTCTTAGACACACGAAGGACCATCTCACCAAAGTGGTACACCGTACGGTGCTGGCATGCCCCAAGGCCATATTTTTCAGGAAATATTTGGATCACTACGCACACCGGAGATGTCACCAGAGCAACAACCCGCAACGACAGGAGGTATGGCCGAACCGCAGTTCAATATACCTTGGGATTCTCCCTATGCTGCCGCTAGTCTAGGATTAGGTGGACAATTTGATTCACATTCATGCCAAAATGTAAATGACGATGATGATGATGAATGAAATATTTTTTTATTTGCAATAAGGTTTTTATATTATTTTATAAAGATATTATTATAATGTTTTTTAAAAAAATGATAACAAATTATAAAATATAACAACGTTGAAAAAGTTCGAAAGAGATAATAACAAATTATAAAATATAACAACGTTGAAACACACATTAACATTTAAGGTAATTACATATCAGCATCGGTTGGTTGAGAGCATCCTACATCAGCGTGCAAAGGACAATTTCTTCGATTATGACCCTCTTATCCACATCGGCAACATTTATTTTTTCTGTGTGTTTGTGATTCAGTAAAATCCATTTTATTTCTTATCCTCGTTGACTTCGGACGTCCTTTTCCTCGAACAGCAGAATAGTTTGGGATAAAAGTCCAACTTTCTTCATTATGAGGGATCAAGTCATCATTCCCAAGAGGAAACCATTGACCAGAGTATGCACGCATGATGAAGTCATTTCGTGTATACTTCATCAACAAATTGATAATAGTCTAAACTAATTGCACCACACACAACTATTACATGTGAACAAGGGTAATGGAAAGCTTGGAATCGGCCACATTGGCAGTATTTGTCGTTCAAGTTAACTACCCATTTTTGTCCTCCACGTTAAGTCACTGGATTAAAAGCGTCTTCAACTTCAAATCTAGTGGTTTCGATATTGTATTGACGGACTATATGGGAACAAGCGTCTTGTTGGTTTTTATGCAATGCTTGAATTAATTTATCACAATACACCTTTCCAGCTTCTAATTGGGACCTACCATGGGATCCTCTTTCGACAAAATATGCAACACATTTACTATATGTTGACCTTACCAAAGCACTGATGGGAATATTCCTACAATCCTTCAACACTTTGTTAACACACTCAGACAAATTAGTTGTCATGTGTCCATACCTGTAACCTTTTGTATCGTATGCCATACTTCATTTTTGCTTCGATATGTCATTTATCCAACTAACTACTTCAGTGCTTTCTTGACAAAATTTTTCAAAGTTTCGGTCAAATATATGCTTGCATGGAGTGTAAGCTGCAAAACAACACAATACAATCGGTTATTTATAATAATAAAAATACATTTGAAAAGAAATTAGTCATGTTTGTAAAAAGAAGTCATACCTAATTTTATCAACATTTTTTTCTGTGCCATATTTTTAAATCGGGTGTTGAAATTACTTGCAATATGGCGTATGCAATACTTATGATAAGCATATGGTGGTTGCCATCCTAATGATTTTGCACAGCAGACTTAATCCCAGCATGCCGATCAGAAATTAGACATATTCCTTGTTTTTGTGTCACATGCAGTCGTATGTGGGATAGGAACCAAGACCACGACAACGAGTTTTCACTTTCAACCACAGCAAAAGCTAAAGGTAATACATTGTTATTTCCATCTTGTGTGGTTGCGATTAACAATGTTCCACGACACTTTCCATATAAATGTGTTCCATCAACCTGTATCAATGACTTACAGTAGTTAAAGGCATCAACACACTGCTTGAATGTCCAAAACACTCTTTGAAACTATTGGTATTGATGGTAACCTCAATTGACAACAACAAGATCATCATGACATATTTGATAGAAAAAACCTGGTGATTTACTTTGAATGAATTTCAAAAATGTTGGAAGAGTGGCGAATGATTCATCCCAGTCCCCATAAACACGCATAATTGCTTTTTGTTTTGCTTTCCATGCTTTCCTGTATGATATTTTGTATCCATATTGACTATAAATTCTCTCCTGAATCAAATTAATTCTTAAAGATGGATCTGAACCAACCATTCCTAAAAAAATTAAAAACTTAATAACAAATCATAATAGTTTAATTTAAATATTACGTTATATATGGACAAGTAAGCAAACCTGATATCAAGTTACTAATGAAAGTTGAGTTTAATTTTTTGTGGTCTTGTGAGAGTGCCGGATTGAGACATACATGATCTCCACCCCATTGAGTAACCGTCCAATTTACTGTTTTCTGAGACAAAATTGCCCTTATATAGAATGGACACCCATCTTTATAGTTGGGACATTTGATAATGTATTTTGAACTTTTTGACTCCACAACATGATACGTTTGATGTGTTCGCATTGAATATTGTATCAATGCATTTTTTAGATCTTCTTTTGTCTCAAATTGTAGACCTTTGTACAATGCATCTCCAACATTCCATGACTCATGTAACTCTTGGCCTAAAATATCTTCTTGATCAGGATGCAACCAATTAATGTGTGTATAATGAGCTGCATCAGTCCAAGGTGGACGTTGCCCTGCAAGTGTAACAATATTCTTATTCATGTGTCTCTTATTCAAGAAATTAAAGTAGTTATTCTTAACAAAATAATAATTATTGTTAAACATACCTTGTTCGACATATCTTACCCACAATGACTCCATATTACGAGTTTCATCATCATCAGTATCAGATGAATTATCATCAATTGGAACATCATTTTCTTCGTCATATGTTTCCTCACCACATGATTCACCAATAACATGATCATCATCTACTTCAACTATGTCAGAATTCATTATACCAGTGTCTACTGCAGTGCCTGAACTAGTACCAACTGATGATTTCTGAACATACAATTCTATTATATGAACATTATTTTTTTGTTCAAAAGCATTCAACATAATTTCAATATCTTCATCATCAACAATTTGTAGTGACACATATTTTTTAGAAAATAAAAATCTACAAGTTACAGATGATATAAATTCATTTGATTGCATTTTTAACTTTTCCTGAATTTTGTTCTTTAATGAAGTAAAACTCATAGCACGCGTAATTCTAATTGCTATTCTACTCCCTTAAAAAATAACACCTTTGTCTCCTTCGTACATTCTTCCATCACTATAAATGAAGGTGACAATTGGAGCAAACATAATATTGATAAATGTACCTACAAATAAATAATAAAGTAAATTTAAACATAAAAAAACAAAGTTAAAAAAGCAATTTGTTTTTAAAAATATTGAAAAACACAAAAATTTTATAAATTACGTTTTTTACCTGAAAAACTGGATTGTAACGTAAAGCTTTATTTTACGTTGGGTGCAACTAGGTGTGCGGTTATCTGGGTCGAAGGGGTGTGCGGTTCTGTGGGACGACAGGGGGTTTAAATAGCAACTCCACGTAAATCGCAAGTCTGATCTGCGGTTTATGTGAAAAATAATATTTAATGCAAACCGCAGTTCGCACTTGCGGTTTTGCTTCAGTAAAAATCTGCCCCCCTTTCCTCTTCGTGGGTTAAAACCGATGGACAATGAAAAATAATATTTAATGCAAACCGCAGTTCGCACTTGCGATTTTTCTTCAGTAAAAATCCGCACCCTTTTCTCTTCGCGGGTTAAAACCGATGGACAATAAAAAAAAAATTTAATTCAAACTGCAGCTGCCACTTGCGGTTTTATGGGAATACAAATTTGTATTTTTTTGCAACTGTTGGGTAAAGGGGGGGCCGGTTAAAGACCAGTCAAACCGCAAGTCTGACTTGCGGTTTTAGAGGCGTCGTTTTCTGTGTTTTTTTACCCATTGGACAAGAAGGAGGTGCTGGTCAAAGACCAGTCAAACCGCAATTCCCACTTGCGGTTTCATAGTCATTTTTGCCACACTGATTTCCATGTAATCACGTTGTTGACGTGACACTGAAATTGCAATTCGGAGTTGCGGTTTGACCAAGTCAACTAACAAAACAGACCCATACTGGTAATATTTTATAAAAAAGACCTATCTTGATAATTTTTTTTAAAAATAAACCCACTTGGGTCAATCAGCCTTTTATTTACTCCAAATTTTTATTTAGTCAATTTTACTCTTGTTAAAACTATGAAAAAGTTATTGTTTTTACAATAATCTTTTAAAACCTTCTATCAAACTTCTTAAGAAAGTATTTTTAAAGAGTTTGCACAAAATTTTCTTATAGTTCTATTTAACACCCTTGTAAAGCTAACCTTTTATTTCAATTAAATAGAGCTAACTATTTCTATTTATTTTATTTTCCAAACTAAATATTTCTTAGAATTTAAAAATAAAAATTGTATGAAACTAATTATAGTAAACAAAGCTATAAACTAATAAATAAATAACTTTAAAATAAAAAACTATGTACAAAAACCATGTAGATGTGTTTTTAGTTTTCTTTTTATTATTATACCTAGCATTCTTCCATTAATTTTTTAATACTGTAAAAACCCTCTTTAATTTTTTAACTTTCATTGTATAAATATTTTTTGAGATTTTACTTTTATTATACTAAGTTATTAATCTCCTTTTTGGAAAAAAAAAATACTACACTAATTTTCTTAAGGATTTAAAAGTAATACAAGATAATAAATAAGTAATGTGTGTAATATTAACAAATTTTAAAAAGATACGTGATATGTAAAATTTACTTTGATTACAGAACAAATGTTAGCCACCACCTGAAAAAGTAAAACTAGACAACTTTTGGTTGGAAGTGTAAAAAGATATATTCCCATATGATTTTTAAATGTTTTATAAAAAATATGATTTTTAAATGTAATCCTATATTATTTTCAATAAACTCTTTCTTGTTTAATAAACTCTATATGTATGTGTGTATATAATAAAGTTTGTTAACTTCTTCGATAATTATTTGAAAAATAAATAAAAAATGCTTTTTATTAATCAACAATATAAAAACTTTAAAAAAGATAATATTTTCATTCTTTGGTAATAAGGAAACTATTACATTAATAATACATTCCTACTAAATTTATAAATTTCAAACTAAATTATAAAACTGAAATTCTCATAAAACAGTATGCTAGAATTTAAAGTTAAAATAGATAATTTATAATTACTTCTAATATGATGTTAATTCTTAAATAATTAATTGAATTTTCTAGTTATACAATAGAGATTGAAATAAGTTTGCATTCTTTTAGCAAATTTTACTATATCACATAATTAACTTTCTTAAAATTTATTGAAAACTTTTTTTCTTTCATTCTTAATTTTTCCCATTTTTATGAAAAAAAAATATTTTTCATTCTAAATCTTCATGAATAAGAGGGTTTTATATTTTATTTTAACTAAATATTGAGATGGAGGGGAAAAAACATTTGGCAAAAGCTTAATTGTACAAAATTTAGTTAAAAAGCCTTTGAAAACTTAGTTATAAAATTTTATGTTATACTTAATTAGACTAAATGACCAATATTACAAATTTTACGTAAAAGTATAGTTTGGTAACGCGTAAGAGAAAAGTTGAGTTTTCTGAAAATTTAGGGTTGAGAATCTTTATTTTCCATAGTTGGTATCTATTTTCAAAATATAAAATTTTTAAAAAATATTTTCCAAGAATGAATATAAAAATAAATTATCTCTTATCAAATATCCAATAAATGTGTCTGTTAAGAGGACCACAATTATGAATTTTAAAAAATAGAATATCAAAATTTCTATATATGTAACCTTGAGCAAGTTGATGTAAAAGTATAACCTTGCCAAAGAAATTAAAGTATAACATGCTGAGTCAAATATTGCTATATATTTTACGCTGCAGAGTTCTCTTTACGACAAGAATCCACCGTGAAATTCGATAATGACCATTATTATCTCCCTTTTAACCTAAGAAATCAGAAATTGCACATCCACATTCCATATAAATACTATAGCTAGCAATCATTAAAAACTGCTACCAAAATCGCCAAAATTTATGCTAACTAGAATAATATCTAACGAATGCTAGGACTCAGAACAACTTGCTGTTAGCCCTGGAAAAAGAAATTATCTAATGACTTGACTGTGCAGCAATTCAACAGCAGCAGCAACCACTCCCTTTCCTTCAGAAGAAATGTCGAATCCCGGTTCTTCAATTTTTCTGTTCAGAAGCTTGTCAAGCTCACCACGTAATTTCTGCATATTCAATTACCATGAGATTATTATGTTCAAGCAAGGCATAAAACAAGTTGCAAAGACAAATCAGAAGATGTTTGCTAGAAAAAGATGAAGAGAAATTACCCTTATTAACTCAATAACACTCTTTGAAGCAGAGAAATGAAGGTAACCTCCAAGCATTTCAATGCCCTCACCACTTCTGTGAGGGACAAAATTACCACCAAACAGAAGTAGTGCATAATCTGAAATGTTAGTGGAGTCTCTAATATAGATACTGGTTGTTTTCACCTTTTCACTATACACCATGTAAGGCAGAGGGAAGAGATGAACCCCAGCATTAACAGAAGCAGGATGGATGTCAACCTTCCCTACTTCTTTAGTGTAGAATGCTGTCCGTTTTCCTCTTCTTTTGCACTGCACAACATTAGGGTAGAGCCCAGCACAAAGAATTGCACAAACCATCTCCAAATCATGACTATACTGGTTGTAAGCCTGCAATGAAATACATTATGCTTGATAACCACTCTCCTAAAACTTGTTCAAAATCTAGACAAACTATACTTGCTTTTACTTTTCCGAGAGGGAAACAGAACTGGGGGAATGATGGAGAGAAGGATTTCAGTGGAAAAGAAAGGCAATAGAGACTGGGGACTTACATTAGCACCCCTGGACTTGTCAACAAATCCAATGTCAGATAATAAATTGAGAAACTGCATTCTCATATCATCAATCAACCGCAAGGTTACAGGGGAAAGAAAACTATCCCAACAAAACTGCTTTTCGTTCCCACTTCGCTTTGCCTCCTTCCATCCTTCAAAAGCTTTGAGAAGGGCTATGTGATCACTGAATTGAAAATATATTAATAATTGAGCACTAGCATGATCATTGCAGTAAAATTTGAATTAACATCACCGGAAAGGAACATTTTCTATATATGAAGGACTTACCTGCAAGAATCACCTGCAAAAGATTGTTTTGCAGCATCAGCTTCCTCTTTTCTGTTTATGGGTAATACAAATGGATTGCGGTAAGCAAGAGCAGCAGCAATAGTAAGGGCAGGATTGAGGCATTGAAAGATAGAACCCATGAGAAGCATCTTCCCTATATTTGGGTCCAAAGGTATGTTACAAAGATGCCGACCTGTAAGTATCAAATTAGCTCAACCACGGATAACATCCAAAAAGAAGGACTCAATTGCTTAAGGAGACAAACATATATAATATACCCAGTGGAGTGAGCTCCTCCTGTTCATCTAATGACCCAATTGTTTTGAGAAGGTCAATGGCATTCTTAACAGCTAAAGGATCTGGTGGCTGAAGTGCCTTTTCTAAAAATGATCCCACAGTTCCAAGTTGCAAACTTTTAATATGAAGGCACAACTCTTGCAAAGGTGTTCGGAGGATTTCCGCTAACTGATATTGAGGCATTGCATCATGGATCAGTTTTGGATACAATCTATAACAAACTCCAGGTTGCACTCGCCCAGCACGACCACGTCTCTGAAAAAGCCTACCCATCAGTAAAAGTAAAACATTGCACATTACTCAGTTTCTGTCTTATTTTTGGAAATGAGGAATGGAGAAGAGCAGGGGGACTAACGTCATATACAATGTTTAGCAACTAACAAATTCAGGAATAACACATAAAGCTCAGCCTCTGAAGAGTCACATATTCAATCAGAGCAATAAATCTTGTATGTTGTGAACAATCATGTTCTACAACTTCAGTACCTGATGAGCTGAAGCCTTTGAAATCCATGACGGCAACAAGCAGGCAAGCTTATTTAGAGCATCATAGCTGGTCTCCTTTGCTTTGCCACAGTCTATGACATATACAACATCATCTATTGTGATGCTACTCTCAGCAATATTCGTTGCTAGCACAATTTTTCTACAAGAGCAAAATAACACAATCAAAACCTAGATGCTAAAATGAAGAGAAAATAAAATATATAAGAGCAAAATACACCTCATCTTTACTTATCATCTAATGCATATTACAATACAGCAAAAAGTCAACTGACACAATAGTATTCAGTATCACATGTAAATAATATTAACATTAATATGCTTGCAGCCTTTCTCCAAATTAATATATTTCAAAGAAAATTTAAACCCCTTGCCAACCTCAGCCCTGTTTATGAATAAAACAAAATGCTTTCTACTAATGCTAACTTGCTAAGCTACATTTGGAAAATTCATAAGTTAGCAATGATATGGTTTATACAGGGTAAATCCCTGAAAATAAAACCAAGTAAACTAGATCAACCAGTTTCCATTCACTAGATCCCAATCCAGGTTCAAGTTCAACATGATGGTTTTTAGTTCTGGCTTGATCATTATCCCATTTATAGATAGATTGTTCAGATTGTCAACTTTCTACTCATAAACTTCTCCAAAGATATTTCCAAATCAAACCATCTACGATGAAATTGGCAAAAGAAACATGCTTGCCTCTTGTTAGGGGGAGGACGATCAAATATTTCACATTGGTTGACAGTAGGCATTGAACCATGTAAAGGAAGGATCATAAACTTGCTAGCATCACCAAGTAAGTTATTTGCTTTAAGTTTGTCAAGCAGCTTAGAAATTTCATCCCAACCAGTAAGAAATACAAGAATTGCTCCACCAGCTTCATTCCGACATATATACTCAATTGTTGCCTCTACCTGAAACATCATAGCTGTTAGGCATATTTCAATATATGGGCCTAAGCCCATCTCTTTGTAATAACTCATTTGTACAACACATATATAATATTTTCCTTGGTTGTGCTTGAGACACACAAGAATTCATGCATATTCATCCCTTTCTACAATAGCAATTACAATGAAACAGGCACACTTCAAAAAGGATTTGAATCATCGGGGAGGAAAAGGAATCAGGAAAATATTTTGCTAACTGATTAAAGAAATTTCAGTAAAGGTGTACAGCCACACACATATGTAAAGAAAATAATGAGAAAGCAACAGTAGCAACTGAGGATACTGACAGTCTGACCAAATGCACAATTCATTGGCAAGAGGAAAGTCAAGTAGCAAATTGTTAGAATAGTAATGTAGATTCATTAGCACATTTAGCATATGTGAGAGTACTAGTCAACTGTAGCATATGATAGTAGTTAATAGCTGTTAGTTATCTCAGAAGATGGTCCTTCTCAGCTCCTACAACACAATTATTGAATTAAGTATACATAAGATGAACTCGTTGTATAAATAAGATGAACCATAAAATACAATTCTCCCAAATACTTCCTGTTTCAACAGACTTTTAATTAGCTGCAGCAAAAAAAATTCAAATTTCTAATGCATCTTGACCAGATAATTTCATACTAAGTTTCTTACACAGAGTAAGATAAAAGAGACTAGTCCAACAGTTAAGAAATTGAATTCATAAAATACAGATAAATCTGCCAAAATAAAGTGCATCCATTTACCAAATCCAAATCAATCTGTGAACTTGACCAAGCTTCTAGAGATTTTCGAACACCCAAGCTGTAATTTTTGTAATTAGTATCTACATCAATATCCTGTAAGAACAAAAATGTTTGAGCATTTTATATACATCATGGAACTGTAAATACATTGATTGATGGGTGAACAGTACATACCTCAAACATTTCTGTCAAAGGATCTTTCTTTGAATCCTGTTGTTTCCTTCTCCTTCTTGAATTCCCCTCAAAATTGTCAAAATCTGACTTGATGGTGTATCGAGTTTTCTCCAACACATCTTCTAGGAAGTGCTCTGCCACAGGGAAAGTAAAACCCTGACAGATATGTTGAAATAAAATTAAAAAGGAATATTTTATTTGTATTGAAATCCACCAATATAACTTGATAATATGAGATATAAAATAACGCATACCGGTATATGTATCGTTGGGGCATTTGCAAAGTATTTAGAGAACAAATCAGCATTAATAGTGGCACTCATCAGAATCAGACGCAAATCTGGACGCCGTGGAAGAAGATCACGCAAAATTATAATTAAAAAGTCTTCATTCATGCCTCTTTCATGAATTTCATCCACCAGCAAATGACTAACACCTGTTAAGTCTGGGTCTTGTACCTATTAAACAATAAAGAAAGTAAAAACAAGTCAAGGTCACTAGTTGGCAGTTGGTGGGAAGAATATAAGAATTTCCCATATATCATATATGGATGCCAAATTCTTAACTATGTACTTTTCCTCTTGCCAATTAAAGATAGAAATTGAGTTATAGATCAATCTTGTAATTGTAATCACCTAACTATTCTATCCTCTCCTCACAGTATGAATTTTGTTATACAAGCACCACTACTATAATCTGCAAACAGAAACTGTCCCAAAAGCTTAAACAACTAGGTGAGTGGATGAAGGCTTATGATTAGTTTTATAATTCACATCAAACAACGGCTTACACAAGCATTTAGAACTAAAAAAGCACAAACTAACCTTTATGACTTGTTGAAAACTTGAAATACAATTTTCTTTTATTTGGAATAATGAGGACAACAAGAAACGAATTTCAGACCATTATAACATGTCATTACCAACTCTAACAAAAGTCAAAAGCTTACACTATTTGATGAGACGTATAAATGGTTTCATATTTACTATATTACATTTAATTCACCCCCCCCCCCCCCGGTCCCCTTGTGCTAAGGGCCAAAGAAAAAACTCAGGAAAATAGCACAAACCAACCTCGGACAAATCCAAATTAGCAGCAAAAGAAGAAAGAACTAAGCATAAGCAAGTTTGAACAGGTACTGGAATCTAAAAAACAAGTGACTTTTGAGAGGAATATAATAATACCAACTGCCGAAGTAATACACCAGTGGTGCAGAAAAGAAGCCGAGTATCTGCAGAACGTTTTGATTCAAGACGAATTTGGTATCCAACTGTTTCTCCAAGATTCTCGCCTCTTTCAGCACATATTCGTGCTGCAACAGAAATTGCAGACACTCGACGAGGCTGAGTACAAATTATGTTGCAATCAGCTCCACGCAAACACGATATTTCTTTTTCTAGAATGAATTGTGGCAGCTGAGTTGTTTTACCGCAACCTGTCTCTCCTGAAACTACTAATACCTGTGGAAAGACAAGCCAAATTTTATGCTGTTGCAGAATCAAAGGTGTAACCATAACCAATCATTCTTCAATTGATGATAATTCAGGAACAGTAATAAACAAAGAAGGAAAAGAAATCCAAAAAGACCATTAACATTCATATTAACAATTTACTCCATACATAGATCTAGCAATAAAGTTTTCCCTTTCTTATTTCCAAATATCTATAGATATATTACTTCATAGACTTGTTATGAATCAAGTCAATAAACTACAAATTTTGTTACAATAGATAGAAATATCTGCCCACCTGATTTTCTTGAACAGATTTCAGAAATTCAGACTTCATTTTAAATGCAGGAAGCTTCTCCCTAAATGATTTCATTTCCTTCATACTATCACTTGCCTACACATAAGATCCAATCCTGATATAAGTATAAAATAGAACATCAAGCTGTCAAGTAGTTCGAACAATAAATGCAAACATATGATATCAGATTATGGTCAAATTACTTCCAAATGCCTAGGTACCTGTACAAGTTCTTGCCTTTCCTTGAGTGCAACACTAAGTTTCTCCTTAGAAGAATCAGCTTGTCGTGAAGACACAGATTTTATTGTGGTAGTAGATTGTTTATGTCCAAGATCATCTAATACAGAAGGCAAACTAGATGCTGCAGCCCCCATTGACTGTGAGCTATTCAAAAGATTTCCCACCCTTCTCTCAGTGTCTGTGGACATTCTAATCTGCCAAAATTTAATATAGTTAGCACTTAGCATGTTTCTACATTCAGCAAGAAATAAGCAATCAGACATTGAAATAGGATAGGTATACTCCACCTCCTTCTGTGTTGATCCATGACGCTCATCAAGATCTGCACGATAATCAGGCAATGGAACTTTGCTAACGACAAGAATCTTCCCCTTACTATAAGCATGGCTTTCTTTGCCCAAGCACAAATGAAGCCATTAAGATGTTAATTAAAATAAAAAATAAGATTCCGAACCCAAAGTTAAAACACCCTTAATTCACACAACAGCGCTAATATAACATCAAAGCAAAACATAAGAAACACATTGCAAAGACGGATCAAACATTAGCCAGAGAAAAGGGAAACTGTTAGAAGAAAACAAACTAAATACTTTATCTAAGTGATAAATTGGAATAACCCATCATATTAAGACAACAAATCCATTCCACAATGAAAATGAGGAATCACAATCAACAACAAAAACCCTTTCCCACAAAGCACATGAGGAACTAATAAACAATTAAACACAGTTCATTCTACATGTGCATTTATGCTATCATAATCCCAATCAAACCTTGATTCTCTTTATGAGCAATAATACATGAACACTTGCAATCCTACAGTGTATAAAGTATAAACCTAATTGACACTCTTAATTTCTCTATATCCCTCTTTTTATGTCACATCATATCACCTATTATATCTAAACTTTTCTCGCTTCTATCTCTATCTCTATCTCTCCGAGTGCGTGTCTATATTTTGATAAGCCAAAAAGAATATAATTAAAACAAAAGAACACACAAGAAGTGCCTTCTGGTGGTCCACAAATATATATATATATATATATATATATATATATATATATATATATATATATATATATATATATATATATAATCCTTTTCTTAACAACTATTGCAGCTCTTTGTTTATCCCCCACCACACTAAGGAGCTACATAGTAAAACATCAGAAATATAAAATTGAAAGTATAGTCCCAACTAACTAACTATCTGGTTCAATGATGAAGCAATAAAAACTTAAAAAGCATTCAGTGAACATACAAGTAAAGCTCATGCTGATAAGCCATATCAGCTAGGGTTTTCTGGTCCGCAACACTAAAGTTACGCTTAATCACCATCTCTTGCTCCCCTCCTCTTTTCATCTTCTCAATCTTATCCCACCACTCATTCTCATCCAACACCTCCTTCTGCAAAACGAAATCAATCAACACGTTAACAGTAAAGAACTTGCATCATGCATTATCTTATATAAAATAATAACAGTAAGCGTTGTACATTGGCAAAATTTAAATTATCTATTTTGCTTTTGAACTTCGAATTGAATTTACCTCGGCTTGTTGTTGCCTCAGGCGCTCGGCGCGCCAAACAGGGTCCCACCATCTTTGTTCGCCGCGGCCTCCGCCACCTCCCCCGCGACCTCCGCCGCCTCCACGGCGACCACCACCGCGGGAGGCGGCGCCCCTGCGGCCGCCGCCTTGGTGGTTAGGGCGGTAGGACATGATGGTGCCAAAGATCCGAAGGTTAGCTGGGAAAAGCTTGGGTGCGGGCGGGTGTAGGGAGACGAAGCTATTATGGGAATAGTAGCAGCAGAAAGTAGGGCGGAAAAGGTAGCGCGGCATTTATAGGAGGGACAGTGAAGAGTGGAACATATAGGTGTATAAGACGTGTTTGGGGCTACACTTCGTAAGTGGGAGTTGCAACTTGCTGGGTTGGGCACACAGTCAAGTTACAAAAAATTCTTCAATTTCACACCATGGATTAGTCTCTATTAATTACAATTTAATTAGAATAGTAGTATATTAAAAGAATCTACTTAGTTAATCATAATCTTAATCTTAATACGCTATTTTTTCTTTATTATAACATCCTGTAGTTGAATTGGTTATTTACATTAAATTTGTTAACTATTGGTATTATTTCTCTAAATTATCTCTATTCACTCTTCACTTAAATTAATGTTTGGACAGAGAAAAAATCCTCTTATGAATAAGGTATCCATTCTTAGCAAGGGAGAGTGAGTTGCTTTGAAAAAAAAGTTTATTACTCAATTAAGGATAGCCCTGAAAATAATAGTTAATGCTTTAAAACCTAGAAAAAATATTATAACTTGTCCAAAGTAAGTCTTGAAAATTCTATTAACGTGAGCGGTTGATTTGTTTCATTTATTTGAGATTTATTTATAATTAGAAGTATGTTATATACTCAAGAAAAAATTACATCATGAATGTTTCTGTTGTGATCTTTGTGGTTATTGTTACAGGGAGAAAAATATATAAAATGATAAGTATATAAAAAATAAAACTTTTAAGAACAATTATGTAAATAACAATTTTTAGAAGTTCTTTTTATGGTAGGAGGAAATATCTTCAAATAACATATGATAAATATTTTAATAATATAATAAATCAAAATAATAGATGGTAGATTTCACAAAGGCTTTTATGTTCTTAAAATTAATGGTTTTTCAATTTAAGAATGACATACAAATTTAATGTATCTTAAATTATAAACACATAAAAAGTATCTCAAAATGATTATTATTTTAGTCTAATATTTCATTTTTTTTACTCATTGATCTACGTAGTCATAAATTCGAGAATATACATAGTTTGTTTAAAGTCTATTGACTCTACCAAAGTTTAGTTTACTAAAATTTTTAATAATCATGTTCACAATAATTTCAAAAGGAAAAGTATGTATCCATACAACATTTAGCAGGTAGTTATAACATAACTTAGTTAAATCTTAGGTTTTTCATTATATAAACATGTATACTTATCTAGTTGTGTAATTGATAATAGTAAATTAAGATACTATTAATTATAAACTATTTTATGTTTGAGGTTATCTTTTTTTTTTTCATGTCTTTGTCTTCTACGAGAATTGTAGAGTTTAGGGTTCTCACTTTTTTATGTTCTCACTTTTTTATAACTACCTATTAAACGTTGTATGTATTCATATAACGTTTTACATACAGCGTTTAATAGGTAGTTATAACATAACTTACTTAAATCTTAGGTTCTTCTTCATATAAACATGTATAGTTATATAGGTGTGTAATTGATAATAATAAATTAAGATACTATCAATTATAAATTATTTTATGTTTAAAGTTATCTCACTCTTTTTCTATGTCTTTGTCTTTTATGTGAATTGTAGAGTTTATCTCAGATAAATAGAATGTTGATTTATTTATGAAGATTGATGTTTTAGATGTTTTCGTTAAAAAAAAGAAGTTTGTTATAGGTTAATGTAATCTAATCTTACTACTATAGATTTAATTGGATAGTTCTTTTATAAGCAAATAAATTCATTAAAGGGTATAAGGGATACCCATCAATATGTAGAGGAAGGAATATGGATGGTTTGGTAATACTACCAAAGCTAAGAATTAGCCAACCATCACAATCCCCATTCATAGACAAAATGATCTATAATAATGAACATTCATAACGTAGTAGTTTATTAGATGAAATGAAACCATCCCAACATCAGAGCTAACTATTCCCACAATGTCAACCCATCCCAACAATTCATATCATTTCATTGTGTATAATTTTACTCAAAATATTCCCCCCATGCTCAGTCCTTACAATACAACTAGCAAGATTCATAAATCAATTAGAAAATGAATATGTGAAAGTTGAGGCAAGAGAATAAGTCTTCTATCCATGGACAAAGTTTTATTCTTCCAGTAAGCTAGCTTGTTTTCAAAATTATGAATGATTGGTTGTCATGTATTGAACCTCATTGGATTAGCTGCAATAGGTATGTCAAGGTATGTGAAAGGCAAGTTCAACAAATTGCAATTTAACAAATCAACAAGTCTACACAACTCTATTTGGGATAGTCCAATTGCTCCAAATCTACCTTTATTGAAATTGACTCTAAGTCCAGAAACCATCTCAAAAATCCTCATTATTTCTTTTATGGTTCTTATGTTCTTCATTGTCGCTTCATCCAAAAAGACAGTGTCATCTGCAAATTAGAGTACATTTACCTGCACATTTCCTTACCACACATATAGCTTTGGTACAAACTCATCCTAACAGCCTCTCTTACCAATGCAATGAGCCCTTCTGCAACAATTATAATAGGAATGTTGTCAACATGTCACCTTATCTTAGACCTCTTCTCATAGTGAATTCATTAGTTGGACTTTCATTAACTAATGACCTTGACTGATGAGAGGCATTCTAATATCCAGTTGATTCATTTATATGCGAATCCAATTTTTTGAAGCATATGTAACAAGAACTCCCAATTTAATTGGATAGTTAAATATTTAGTATTTGATAGTTATGAACAAATACATGTTACAGTAATAAGATATAATAGTTTTATCTATGTCTGATATAGCTATATTTGTTCTTAAAATAAACTATAACAATTTAACATCAACATTTTGTTGTCATTTGTGTAGACTATAGCGAAAAATTTAACCTCATTTTTTCAAGTAAAATATAATAAGATAAAAGGTTAATTAAATGTAACACGGTGTTGCATTACATGAGATGCCTAGGTGGGATAACTTCATCTTCAGCCACCTGTAGTCAATCTTATCGTTGAAAGAAAAAGTAGCTTATAACTAATTAGTGTTAAGGTTGCACTTTGACTCGATCAATTTTATTGCAAACTATCTTCAAGTTTTAAGTTTTATTTTGTTTTAAATTATTATCATTTTTATTTTATATTCTCACATTGGTTGGGGAAAGAGTAACCATGGATCACAGTTTAAAGGATAAAGTCATAACAGAATAATAACGTTTAACAAAAATTAAAATTGTGATAAATAGAAGGAAAATACATGTGGTGATTATAAGAAACTATCTAAAAAAAAAGAAAAAAAAGAAGAGAAACATAAATATAGAATTACTTGTGGTTAGGTTATTTTTAACCATAACCAATAAATAATAATATATGAAAGTATTTATAATAACTATAATTATAATCATTCTCTCAAAACCAATTATCATTATAAATAATTGGTTATACATTTATAACTAGTTACATAATTGAGGGATTTAACTTGTTATTTGTCCATAACCAATTTAAATAATCAATTTTGTAAAATAAAATTATTCTTAAAATTGAGTTTTCTATTTAGCTTGTTTGCCACATGAATGTGTGACCACATAGAGGTGTGAAATACACCAGAAAATGTTTTTTCTACTTTGCTTGTCACAAAGTTTTTTATTCTCAATGTTTTTTTCATATGGATATGAGTATTTTCGCAAAGATGTGGGCGGTGTTAGAAAATTTTTTCTACTTAGTACATTATCCACAAGTATGTGATTGGGTATTTTTTTTTGTTAGTACGTTTATTCACAGGTTGTGGTCACCTCTCACATAGGTGTCGGCAATGTCAGAAAAATTTTTCGTTTTCAGTACATTCTCCACAAGGATGTGGTTATTGATACAGATGTGGATCATGTCATAACTAGAAAGAATCGATTATAAAACCAAGCTTAATCATTTTTTAAAAAAAAAACTAAAACTAAAAAAATAACAATAACTAGAAAAAACCAGTTATAAAATCAAGTTTAACCATAACAATTTCTTTAATAAAAGCAAGTTAATTTCATTAATTATATCTACAAAACAGGTTATAATTTTATAACTAAATTAAATAATAAGTTAGTATATAACTAATTATTACTAGTTATGGTTATTTTTTTCAAAACTAAATATTTTGAGCACTTCTAAATAAATATATACTCTTGAAATTTGCTAAGTGATTGTCAATGCTATGGTAATTAGTACTAGAATGCTTTATGAAATTTTCAAAAAATAATTTACTTATAAGATCTTCGTAGATGTGTAATATGTCTCTTTATGTGAGGATTTGTTTTGTTCATTTTACATGGAGTTGTGAGTGAAGTTTCTATTACTATTATATTAATTTTCTAATTGCAAATTTTATTTTATACATTATGTTTTATTTTATGATAATTGTATGAAGGATTGTCTTTTCAAAAAATAAAATAGAAGAGTAAAATTGGATAAAAAGAATAAGTTGGCTCAACATTGTCTTTAAATTTATATGTTCAAGTGTTTTTACATTTCAATTTTTATAAACTTAACTTGAAAGTTTAATGTTGTTGGCATAATTATGTGAATTAGACACAAGTATTAAAAACATCAAAGAATGTTGATGTGAGGAGAAACATGTGTGTTGGAAGAAGAAAAATATGTTTGGATTTGAAAGGGATATCTTAGCTATTACACTTGAATGTACATATGTGAATTGAGTAAGAGGACATTCTATATTGGGTGTCAAATATAAAAAAATAGTATAGGAGTGTAAATGCAAAATAGTAGCATACAACTTTATTTATAGTGT
Organism: Psophocarpus tetragonolobus; assembly: GCA_037954015.1. Classification (NCBI taxonomy): domain Eukaryota; kingdom Viridiplantae; phylum Streptophyta; class Magnoliopsida; order Fabales; family Fabaceae; genus Psophocarpus; species Psophocarpus tetragonolobus. The sequence continues at coordinate 42,465,386 of CM075692.1, forward strand.
TTTGTTGCAAGTGAAAAGTATATTAAATTATTTGTTAAATTGTTTGGTTATTAGTTGCAAAAAGTGTAATTCGAATCGTAATTATTATTCACAAAAGCAGATAAAATTATGCATGGGAGTACAAGACGTTGTGGTTGGATAGACTCAAATATAAACAAATCTAACTAATTTTGTCTTATTTAATGTTATTATTCCTAAAACATCATTCATTTAATCATAGTTATGACTCTTTTTTATTCATGATATTTCAATTATTTTGTACATGAGATTAATGAAATTAAATTATGATAACTAATTTTTCTTAATATGCGTGAAATTAGATATTTTTGCTTATATATAAGTATAGAGGAAGTAATATACATTATGATAGCTAATAAGTAGTGTGAGGTACTTTGTAAAACTTTAAAGAAGTGTGAGATAATGTGCAACACAGATGTGTGAATTAATAATAATCATTGTGCAATTGAATGTGATATAGTTTTAAGTGGGTATCAAGATGAGGGACCAAATCACATGTCCTATTTCCAATCCCCAACCTTATATCACCAATAAAATTATGATACATTAATTAAAAAATTTAGCTCCTTTCTAATTAAATTTAATGAAAAAGTAAGGACATTTATTTTTGCCTTTGTCTAGTATCATTCTTTCTTCCCTTTGCATTCACGGAAAAAAGAGTGTTGTTATTCGTTAATCAATGCTTCTAGTGATCATTAACACCTTTGATGTTGGCATCTAACAATAGTCTTGGAAAAATCTCCTTTATAAAAATTTGCATGGTGTTCCTTTTATTGATGCAAAATAGAATGTGTTGCCCTGACAGAGTGACCACCTGATAGTTATCTATTGCAAGTTAGCATGCATTTGTTGATCCTTGGTGCTTTATTAGAGGGTGACCTTAAAAGAAAAGAACAAACAATTACAAAGAACAATGCTCTTATCTCTACGAATGTTGAGAAAAGAAAGAAAGGCACTGGTCAAAGTCTAAAACAAACATCTTTACTCCTCTATTTAATTTTATTAGAGATGAGCTCAATTGTTTAATTAACATGTCATGTTTTGTTGGTGAGACACAATTTAGGAAAATGGGACCATGTGATTTGAGTCCCACAATAGGTTACAATAGACTTATCATATACATAAACTTTAATATGTTTTCTATATAGTTGACACAACTCAAGTTACTACAGAGTTGTCCAATATAATAATAATAATTATAATATTCAGTTTGCTTGTTAATTAAATTCTAGAATATTTTAATTAAAATTAATAATAATTATATTTAGCCATTCACTTTAATTATTATTTTAAAGTGAAAATGTAATTTATTTATTTTAATCATGGTAGTCACATATAATTTTATCAATTTAAAATGTTTTAACTTTGTAATGTTCTTTTAATAAATATAGTTATTAAATTTTACTTATATAGGCCTTTGATATTTATATATTTTTATGGTCCAAACTCTTTTAAATATTGGAGAATGCACTTTTGAGGATAAAATACATTCATAAATGGTTAAAAATATAAGTAATTTTAGATTTCGTGATCTATGAATTTGATTTTATCATAAATATTTTTTCTAATCCATGATTATTATGCAGTTTATCTTCTAAAGTAAATTTTCCACACTTTAAAAAAATCAAATCCTATCTTTATATAGTACGAGTATTTTTCTTAAATTTTCCTCGTACTTAATATAATAGAATTGAGAAAATGATAGTGTACCCAAAATGCAAAATAACTTCACAATCTCACCTAATCATAAATGATTATATTATAAATAGTTTTTTAATAGACTAATTATATTATAAATAGTAAGTTTATGACTTTTATAATAATATATTTAAAAGTCAATTAAATGGTACTTTATGAATGAATAGTATTGTAAAATTGTATAAATAACTTATAACTTGATCTTGACTTTATTAAACACATTGTTACACAGTATTCTACACACTTAAAGATTTAATAGTCTTTATTTCTTTACTATGCAGAGAGAAAGGAGAAATCCACTTACTGTAAATCATAATTCATTTTTTTTAAAAATTTTAGTGGTTGAGATTAATTATTTATTATAATTGTTAGATTTTAAGAAAATGAATAGTAAAGATTAAAAGTAAGACACACACATATATAGACAGATAGATAGATAAATAGTATGAAGTTATTTTCCTCAATGTGAGAGTTTGAGGTTTTTTTATGATCAAATAACCTACTTTAAGATAATTTTTCTCCAAGATAAAAGCCAATTTTGGTTTTAAGGTGCAAAGATGAATTGTATCTTTTCAATGTTCAAATCTTACATTAAGTAGTTTATAAAAGATAAAAACTAAATCTTAAAAGACTAAAAACATTAAACAAGTCAGATATAAAACAATAAACAAGTCAAATTGATTTATGGATGAATGAATTTATAGAGTTCAAATATGCGAATTAATTTAATTAAGGTTTGATGATTTAGTAAAGGTTGGATTGAATAATATTTGATCTGATTATATTTGGATCAATTTATATATATAGTTGAATTGGTTTAGATGATTGAATTCCCTGATCGATCCAAATCCGTAAAAACCCTTAAGTATAATTCAAAATATGGCATAGTCTTTGTAGGATTTTATTATAAAACTTCATTAGACATAAAACACTTTTTAAGGTCTGTTGGAAGTAGTTTTGGACTTTCAAGAATTTAAATTTATAAAAACTAGTTTTGATAAATTTCAAATTTATAAAATAACATTTTTTTGGTTTATAATTTTAAAATATTATTGTCAAATATCAATATCATCACATCTCTCCTCTGTAATGATCCATGATCGAAGACTAACGACGACAATTGAAGACTGGTGACAGTGGCTAAAAATTAGTTATCGATGAACATGATAAGAAACTGACTACTATGGTCAACAGTGATGGTAGACAAGGTGATGGGTAATGATGAGTTGTAATAAACAACAATAATAAAAAAATGATAATAACGATTTGAGACTATTGGTGATTTTGACTAAAAACCGATGATGATAGTTGGAGACTAGATATTGTCGATTGACAATTAGATACTCCCAAGGACAACTAACAGTGGTAATTGGTGACTAATGGATGACATGGTGGCTAATGGCGATGACAAATAGTGGAAACGAGTGATGGTTAGTGATAATAATCAGTGAGTTTGATAAAAATAGAAACAAAAATCTCAACAAAATATTTATTATTTTAAAAATGAGGTAAAATTTGTTTTGTAAATAAATAAAAAAAATCAAATCATAACCATTTTTCGAACACGTTTATGTTTTTAAAATGCATTTCAAAATAAATAACAAAAAAGTTGAAACCATCTAGAATGATACCTAAATGTTTTAAATTACAAGAACTCCAACAAATATTCCTATAACAAAATATAATATGGATTGATACAACTTTTCATTTCATATTTTTTAAATATATGTCACATCAATTAACATTACATACTCGTACTAATGCTACCTCACATATGCAAGTATTATTGTCATTCCTAGAAAGTGATACATTATGGAGAGTTATTGTCTTCTTTTGTGTATGTAGAATTGAGATAGCAAGAATAGAAAAGATAATGCTAAAAAATGAATTATAAAATATTGACTAATATATTTTTTAATAATAAATTTTTCCCTTATTGATTGTTTCGAAAGCAGAGATAGTTTACTTAGGGTGTTTTTTAGAAAAACTGAGAAAATTATTTCAGAAATACAAGATAATTGGAAAACATGAGACTTAATTTAAAAAAAAAATGGAAAACTAATCCTCTAGAAAACTAAAAAATTATCAAAATTAGTTTTCCAAAGTTGGAAAATTGAAAAACACATTTTCAACCACATCGAATTTCCTTACCCCTTTCGTCACTTTTACCTCTATATCTTACGTGTCTTTTACCCTATTATTCTATTTTTCTAAATTGAAAAATTAAAAAATGTCTTGACAGGTTTTCTCTTATTTCTATACTTTTTCAAGCAATTTTTCTACATTAAACTCCTCTTTTATGTTAAAATTTAAATACACCATCATCCATTATTCTTTTGTTTTAATTTTGTCTGTTAAATTTAGTTAGAAAAAAATATTAATATTTTTATTTTATCACGGTTCAAATATACAAATATTACATTATAATAAAAGACACATTCTCATTCATCAAGAGTGTGCATGATAGTTAGGTTTCCACTACCCAAAAATAACCATATCTCTCTAGTATACAGACAGTCACGTAGGGTATGAATGGTAGTCTCAAATGGGGCGAAACATCTTGGGTAAGAGGCAAATTGGGCTAAATAACATGTAAATCGCTTGACATTTGTAGGAAGTACATCTGGCGGGATTTGCCAAACAAATAACTGTATTTTCTCTAAGACATGAAGGTGCCATATCATCTTCCAAATTGGATTTGTGGTCTCAATGTCAGGTGATAAACTGGAGTAGCCATGGGCTGTTGTCTAAATGTAGTTAGCACTATGTTGCTAAACAATAACATCGTCCATCGTCCATCGTCGGAGTAGTTGGGATGGGAAATGTTAGAATTTTTGTTCTGATTTGAGCAGGGATGGGCATATAAAGTCTTTGAAGGTTTCAACTGTCAGCTGTCCAAATGTCTGCTATTTTCTTATAATTCATATTTTTAATTATTATTTTAAAAACTTTATCCCGTGATTGATTATTAACTTTAATAAACAAAATAATTTAATTAAAAATATGTTTTAAAATATTCCAGTGAATATTATTTAAGTATATTTATTAAATTATATATTCAAAAAAATAATATTCACATTTCTCAGAAAAAGGAAGAATAATTAACTCTTTTATATTTTGGTAAAATTAATTTACCTTCGAGTATCATATTTTTTATGATGAGTATGGCATTTTAAAAGTAAATGGAGAATAGCTGATTTTATTTGATTAATAATTTATAATTACGTATAATGTAAATAAGACATAAATTACAATTCTGTATTCATTTAGTTAATTTCAGTTCAGGAAAAATAAAAAATATTTTTTCCAAAAATTACAGGAAAAATTATAAATATTTTTCTAACAATTAATTTTTTTTGAAGAGTCCAACAATTAATTTTATTCACCACATAATTAACTTTCTCTGATAAAAAAAAATCTATAGTTATCAAGCTCTGTCAAAATTAACTTTATTAGTCCGAGAACAAACTAAACGATCAATTAGTAGGTAAGATATTTTCCCCTTATCTCTGTTTTATCCCCTATTTAATAATTAATACTTATAATAAACTAATCATCATCATCAATAGTTAATGGAAAAGTAAACAAACCTGCAACTACAAATGCCTTTCTGTCTACGCTGAGTGGCATGGTTGAAAACTGAAATACGAATTATCTTACCGTAAAAGTGCTCTTTCCTTTCTTAACTTATCCTCTTAACCCCATTCTAAACGCGCTTTCTCTCTTTACGCTTAAGCAAAAGAGAAATGATTTTTGACTTTTCAGTACAAAATTAGGACAGCATTGTATCGTATATTTTTAAGAAATGTAGTTATAAATAAGCATACTTTTTTTATGTTATTATACACACAAATATTTATTTAATATATACTTATCATTCTTTTAATTAATTGTTAGTATAGTTACAATAGTAACATATAGACATTAAGCCCACTAAATAAAATTGTATACAATATATGCATAGAGAATTGGGTATGTCGTGAAAATATAAATATATTTTTTTTTATGTTGCATCGAATTATTATATGTTATATGAAAAGATTCATAATTAAATAGTTTTATATTATTATTTTATTAAAATTTCCTCATTTGTAATTAATATTAATTATTTTTTACATTTTCATCTGTAAACTCATATAATATAGTTGTTAAATTTTATAATAATTATATTAAAAAGTTACAATAATAAATTTTTTATTAATTTATATGTGAAGTTTTTTCATAAATAAGTAAAAATTAAACTCAATTATTTATTCTTAATATTTTGTATTTTTCAAAGTAAATTTTACTAACTTTTATGATTAATTATTAAATTATACTAGTATTAAGTAAAGTAGTACCACACATGATTAGCTCTCCAGCAGAGAAAATATTATTAAAAAAGTATATTGTTAGTTGTCATTTAAGAAAATAGAATAAAAAAAACATGATGGAAGATAAATCAATAATGATGGATGAAAATGATGTGATGAAACTATGAAAGTAGACCGGTGTTGTTGAGAAAAAGAAAAAGAAAAATTCTGACGCGGTTGCATGGTTCACCGGTTCAACTCTTCAACTCTTCTGCAACTCTGGGTATGGTCCACGTCAGCTTTACCCTCACGTTGACTTCTCGTCTCTCCAATCTCTGTCTAACGCGGTAGTTGAATCATACACAATTCATAATAATAGCCCCTTACCCAATTTTCCATCTTCAATTTTCACAAACCAACCCTCGCTCTTTCTGTTCGATCATTCTTCATCATTGAAGCAAGAAAATGAACGACTTGTTCTCGACCAGCTCCTTCTCGCGCTTCCGCAGCGACCAGCCCTCGCCGGACCGCCACCATGTCATCGAGATGTCGGGGGTAGGAGGAGGAGGAGGAGGCGGCGGAGGGGGGCGCGGCGGCGAAGTGAACCTGGACAAATTCTTCGAGGACGTGGAGGGAGTGAAGGAGGAGCTGAAGGAGTTGGAAGGCTTGGCGCGGTCGCTGAGGAGCAGCCACGAGCAGAGCAAGACGCTGCACCACGCCATGGCCGTGCGGGACCTCCGCTCGCGCATGGACGGCGACGTTTCGGTCGCCCTCAAGAAGGCCAAGCTCATCAAGCTCAAGCTCGAGGCCCTCGACCGCTCCAACGCCGCCAACCGCCACCTGCCTGGCTGCGGACCCGGTTCCTCCTCCGACCGCACCCGCTCCTCCGTCGTCAACGGCCTCAAGAAGAAGCTCAAGGACTCCATGGACAACTTCAACGATATTCGCCAGCTTGTCTCCTCCGAGTACCGCGAGACCGTCCAGCGGCGCTACTTCACCGTCACCGGCGAGAATCCCGATGACAAGACGCTCGATCTCTTGATCTCCACCGGTACGCTTTCGTTTCGGATCCTTTTTTTGTCGTTTTTGAATCTTAGGTGGTAAAATTATTAAATTTCATTACGTCTTTGTCATGCTCATCATCATTGCCTAGTAAGTAGGCTAGTACTCCTCCTCCTCCAAGTGGTAACAAGCTCAATTTATTTTTTTCAGTACCTTACAGTTCTTAAAATATTAACGAGTAAAAATAATGACATATGATTAAATGTTTTATCTTTTATAAGTTTTTTTTTTTAAAGCTATTATATAAATTTGTAACTTTTTACATGGTAAAAAAAATAGACATTTTTTTTTGTCTAAATTAGAGTTTTGATTCCTTAAACGTTCCATATGTCATATGATATGCGGATTAACGAGTGTGTGAAATTATTTTAATTTATTCTAACCTAATAAGTGGTTTTCTTAAACTTGAGCATCGGATGTGTCCGTGTTGAATGAATACTTAGAAGAGATTTGTTGTTCAGATTGATCTTATTAGTTGAGTAGAATTGTCTTATACTCTTATGTAGAAAATAGTTATTCTGTTAAGGAGGTTTAAATTGGTTTAATAAGTTACATGAATATTAATATTATAGACCCCTGACATATATTTGCTTTAGATAAAAAATAGTAATTGTGGTGTTATTTGTTGATGATTGTGTGGAGAGAAATTATATTTGGATATTTTATTTTATACAACAAGACGGAGCGATAGAGGTAAAAAGAAGAGTTGGTTTGAGGAAAGATGATGGATATGGGAAAGGGAGAGAAAGAAATAAAATAATGTTGGAGAAAAGTCGTTTGAATAAGATAACTAAGTCTTTGAATCTCTAAGATGTCGCATCCAGTAGAGATAGGGTAACCAAGGATTTCGGTTTTGGGGTCTTCAGTTGTCTTGTGCCTAATTCTATTTTGTATGATTAATTTCTCATTTTCTCCATCATCGTTTTAATTGAAGAACAAATAGAACTTAATGGGATTGGTGGATAGTTAATTAAAATTCTTAGTGGTCTTCCAAATTATAGTCTGTGAAACACTATTTTGTTCTCATGAGTTTATGTTTGGGTTGAATTTTGTCTAAGTCTGATTTAATGCAAGTTTGGGAAGTCTTCTAATAATCTGTGTTTTTCACTCTTACGCAGGTGAGAGTGAAACCTTCCTTCAGAAGGCCATTCAAGAGCAAGGAAGGGGTAGAATTCTGGACACCATTAATGAGATTCAAGAGAGGCATGATGCTGTAAAAGAGTTGGAGAAGAGTCTCAAGGAGTTGCACCAAGTGTTCCTTGACATGACAGTGTTGGTGCAACATCAAGGTGAGCAATTGGATGATATTGAGAGCCATGTGGCAAGAGCTCATTCGTTTGTGCGCACTGGAGCTGAACAGTTGCAGACTGCACGGAAGCACCAGAAAAACACCAGGAAATGGACTTGTTATTGTATCATACTTCTTCTGGTGATCATCTTGGTTGTGGTGTTCTCCATCACGAGGCCATGGGAAAATAACAGTAGTGGTGGAAATGGTGGTGGTCAGCCTGCACCAGCTCAAACACCTCCATCTTCACCTTCACCTCCAGCTCCTACTGGTACTTAACCTTAGGGTTTAAAAGTCTATAATTCACAAAGCATACTGGTTTCATTTATTTTTTAATTTGAAGAGCTTTTATATTTTGGGATCTAGAAGGGTGAGGGGAACATGGATTGCCTTATGCTTTGTAAGGAAATCTGTTGGGGTGACCAACAGTGTTGTTTTTGTTTCAATCGATGTAAAGGTTGGAAGATTAATCTGAGTCTGTAATCTGGAAGGAAGTGGTTGGTTGTTCTATTGAGATGGATTTTTGGAGATCATTGTTTTGATCATCATATTCTTTTTCTGTAAGTAGCTTATCAGTTTGAACAGTTGCCTTGCTGGCTGATGGTTTATATAAGTCATTCCCTAAATATGATGTATATTATCTTACTCCTTCCTTGTGCTACATCCTTACTATATTCCCCTATAAGTCATTTGCCTTCTCTTCGTTAGGGTTCATGAACTCTTAACTAACTCCGTTTCAATTGAATCTGTTGATATTATATACAGTAATACAGAAGTTTGTATTGTCCACTCTTCTAGAAATTTTGGAACTATAAGATAAAATTAGTTAACTCATAAAACGGGGTATCAATGCTGACAATATACGGACTGACCGTTTTGACACCCCTATCAATGTGCATCTCCATAATTTGTCATCGGTAATGCAGGTTAAAACAATTATGTGGAGAATGATAATGGTGGAAAGAGGGCATAGTAATGGATTTCTCTGTAGGGGTTTTGTTTGTTTATTTATAAATCACTATATACAAACCAGAAGTAAATTCTTGTTTCTAGTATCCTTTACGTTGATTTTTTAATGGTAAATTGATGCTACAAACCTTGTCAATTTGTAGCATTGTATAGCTCTGTTCTGCTTTTGTTCTGTTATGGTCACAGTGATGAAACTCTGACTAGTATCTGTCAAAATTCTTCATTGACTTGTTGGCTTTGATTTGTTCTGGAAACATATCCAAAGCCTGATTGGGGCTACAAAGAAGTTGCATTCGAAACTTCCTTTCCTAGAGTCGTCAAAAGTAGGGGCTGCTTGACCATTCTTAAGTGACCAGGCCAACTCAATTAATTGACCAAAATCCAAATAATACCCATGATTCACCTTTATAAACAAGGGCATGGAAATCAACTTGTCCACTGAGTACCGAATAAATAAGATGTATTATATCGTTAAAAGGATGTTCATAACAAATATATTGAATTAATATATATATATATATATATATATATATATTATTTTAACAAAATTTTATACTGTATTTAGATAACCTGCACGAATATTAAACCAACTTTACCGATAAAAAAGTATTAAAACTATTCTACTTAAAATTTTGATAAGTGGATCAAGTAAAAACAAAATATCCCTTGTATACGAGAATGTTAACCAATGTTTACGCTGGTTAATAAACTATGAATTTTTTTACTTGAATATGGAAAATCACTCATATTTGATTTTAAATTACTCTTACAAATAATTTTAATAAAAAATTCTTTTATTTTTTGACTAATGTTCTTAGGTTATTGTTAGCAAGACTCTTATAAATATTTGGTGTACGGTTGTGTGGAGATAAAAAAAGAAAGAGGAGTCATAGAACTATATAATTAGGGTGTCTAGTAGAATGTCTTATTTTTTTTTATTTTTATTTTTTTTCATAGAAAAGGGTTAAAGTTTAGAAAACAACTCTTACAACCTTACAGTACAATCTATGATTATTCTCATATTATTCTTATGCAGAAGGAGGAAGGAACGGGTACTGTAATACATAAGTTTTTAGAAGATACAAATGACAATATTTGTTAGTGATTGATTATCATGTTGAGCTCTTGATAGATATGAATAAAGACAATCTCTTAATCCTTACATGACCAACCTTGGTGAAGTTCACTTGAGGCTAATATGGGTGAGATCACATCACACCTCCATCAACAAACCAAATAGCAACTTTCAAGTCACATTCGACACATAGTTTCTAAATTTCCTTATTCTAAACAAACTGAAGAGTAGAGATAGTTCCCATAACTCTGCCATAGTCACATTTTTTGACCTCACGTTGTGAATAAAGTCATCCAACGGCTAATCCTTTTATGTTTTCAATATACTCTTTTATGTTTCTTGACTTCCAGAATAGTATGAGTAACTAATTATGTTACACTTAAAGTATAATATAGGGAACTCATGTGAATCTTGATTCTAATCTTAATTGAATTAATATTATTTGATGATTGAATTGTTAATGAATACTTACTTGTTATTAAAATTGATTAAGTTAAATGTAGCTAGTTAATTGAATTAAGAGGGTAAATCCTTTTCTTTTAACAAAACTTGTTAATAATTGGACTTAGTGAATTGAATGGTCAAACATGAAAATCTCCAATTTATCTCTTTGAACTTGAACCCCTTTTCTCTATAACCTTTTGATGATTAATCTAGGGTTAATTGATTAAGGGAATACTAATTGTTGATGACCAATTATGCATACTAATTTATTATAGAGTTTATAATCATTACAATAATTGAAATTAGAATTAGGGGAATGGTATCAGTCTTGTGAAATTACACCACTACTCTTCTTAATCTATAACACTTCTTAATTACAATTGATTTAATATGGAACTATAATAAGTCCTTTGGGTTTGATATATGAACTTTTGTCCATCGTTACTACTAACAGGGTACATTTGTCCTTAGACATATTCCAAACACATTATCCATCATATTATTTCACAAAGGTTAACCCATTCTTGATTACTTTTTATTGGTTGAATTGGAAGAGGGCTAAGATATTTGAGAATGTATAGATAACCAACATTACGTGTTATATTTCTAGTTATATTGGATACCTTACACGAGATTTGAGCCAATGTTACCATAACATGCTTATAAGGATCCAAGAATACTGCAATGCTTTAACATAGTTCGTAGTAGTGGTTTGACATCAAACTTGTCATGTACAAATGAAAATTGGTTTATGGCAGCTAATTTCAGATTATGCACGTAATCTTGACAATCTATACCAAATCAACATGAGTTGACCCAAAGACACCGATTGGGCTAAAGAGCATGTACAATGAATTGCCATTTGAAAGGATAAACGAATTGCTCTTTCTTTCTAGTTAACTTATCTAAGGATCTATCCATCACACTACTAAATATTTGGAGTGTTTTTTTTTTTCAAATTCAATATTTTATGTGCACAGATATCAATAAATGTTCATGCCACATTGACAAGAAATATACAAATGCCAGGTCTTGAACATTCACACCAACATCTAATGCCACTATCACATGTGCAATACCTAAATGAACAATAATATTTTGAATCTTATCTAGTGCACATACTGAAAAAATAATTATTTGGTGTAAACATGCAAATACTACTATCCGTATATGCTAACTTGCAATTCATGAATATTCCTTTATTTTGTCTTGTCATGCCTAATTTGGTAAAAGTTCCTATTATAGAAAATGTAAAAAATGTTCATTGCAAGGACCAAGATGAACCAAGTCGATAAAACACAAATGTCGAAATCTCCTAAAAAACAAGCAACATATATCCAAGGTGTGGTACTAGTGAATACAAACACTATTAGGTTATGCATAGTTGTCCTTACAAATGTTTGTAACAATTATCATGTCATTAAGAAATTATAATTTTAAAAAAAATATATTTTATAATTTATCAAAAAAATATATTTTATAATTTTAAAGTTTAAAAATTAGAAATTTAAAATTAAAGAAAGCAAAGGAGAATATTTGAAATAAAAAAACAAAGGAAAGAGAAATATGAATTAAAAAAGAAGAAGAGATAAATGTGAACTTAAAAAAAAAAGAAAGGAGAGAAATAAAAAAAGAAGAAAATGAGCAAAATTTTTAAAAAATACTACTGGATTAATTAAGAAATCAGTTCTCCAATTTATTTCTTTACATGGACAATAAAATGTGTTATTTATGTAAATAGTTTAAAAAATTTATTTACATAATTTTTTTATGTATTTAAAAAATTCATATAAATCACACATATCTTCTAAAAAATAAATAAATTGTTTATCTAAATTTTTACATATTAGAATCACGGATGAAAATTTCTATCCTAATTTGTGTTTTCTTTTTTGTAACATCAATAGAAAAGAATATTATATTATTTAATCAGTTACTTAAAAAACAAAATAAATTTATAAAAATGATTTAAGTATAAGTAATTAAATAATAATAATATAATATTTTTTATTGATAAAAACAAAAAATAAAGCATAAAATAGAGAGGGAGGATTTCTTCCATGTCATGACTAGTTTGATCGCTGTCCCATGCTTCCACAATAAGAATGTTAACTCAAATCATGTACAATTGTACAAAACGCGGAGAAAGACTATATACTAGCATTATTCCCATGAAAAAGTAGACTATAATTAAAATTAGTATCTGCAAAACTATAGTCCCCATCCTCTCAACCAAACCACAATTTTTCTCCATTCCAATTCTTCTATTTCTTCATTTCTAATTCCCCTATTACCCCTCCCTTTGTGTCCATATTTCATGGCTAATTATGCTTTTGCACTTCACTGGAAATTTCATCCCCCACAAACCCATTTGTCCAGTTCCTATTTTCCCAAGTCCCAACCTCCCTTTGACCCGTTAACCCTTTTTCCGCTTGCCACCATTTCACACATATTCTTATTTTTCTCATATATACTGCAATAGCCACCATTAGTGCAAGACTCATAAACTTTGCACAAAATAAAACCGTGTTTTTCTCATTATTCCTTATATTATAAAAAATTACAAACCATATACTACAAAATAATATTGTCACGGTTTGAACAGGTCTTGCCCACTTTCACCCAAATATTATTATTAAAGAAAATTTCAAATTCTTCGTTCATCAGCCATCTTCCCATTTATATATACATCTTAAAGCCATATATATAAAAACTTGTTTTAACATAATTATCTCTAATCTTATTAACTTCATTCAATTCTCTATCAAAAGCTGAAACACTAAAATGAACGATTTGTTCTCCGGGTCCTTCTCCCGCAGCAACGATCAAGTCTCGCCGGACCACCATGTGATCGAGATGGCGGCGGTGTCATCGCCGTCGGCAGAGGGCAGCGTGAACCTGGGAAAGTTCTTTCAAGAAGTTGAGCAAGTAAAAGATGAGCTGAAAGAGTTGGAGCATCTTCATGAGACCCTCCGCGGATCTCATGAGAAGAGCAAAACCCTTCACAGCGCAAAAGCTGTGAAGGAACTTCGCTATCGCATGGATGCTGATGTGGCACTTGCTCTTAAGAAAGCAAAGCTTGTCAAGGTCCGGCTTGAAGTATTGGACCGGTCCAATCAGATAAGCCGAAACTTGCCTAATTCAGGACCCGGTTCGTCTTCAGACCGGACCAGGACATCTGTGGTTAGCGGACTGAGGAAGAAGCTGAAAGATTCCATGGACAGTTTTAATAGTCTCAGACAACAGATATCATCGGAGTATAGGGAAACCGTGCAGCGTAGATATTTTACTGTCACCGGAGAGAACCCTGATGACAAAACCATTGACCTTCTCATCTCTACTGGTAAATTCTCATAACTTTAATTCATACGTCTTTACGTTGTTTATAATTAAAAATTTTGGTTGTGTTTCCTACGTTAATTATAAAGTAATTAGAATGCATCTTTTGAGGATTATGACTCATGGAATCATGCATGTTATCACACATATATGGAAGCACATAAACATAAGTATATTGCTTAAGCAGCAAACTATATGCAATTTTAACTATTCATGCATGTGTCATCAAACAACGGGGAGATGTAATTAGAGTTAGAAAAATGAAAAATGTGATTTAAACGATGTAATGTGAAAGAGAAAGAGAAGTAGAAGTCTGTACAAATCTAAAAAAAAAACATTATTGTTTTCAGATTTATTTTGGAAATGATATTAAAGCAAGTGGCCTAAAGTTTAAAACTTAATCGTCACTTTAATATGACTTGCTTGGCTAGCTTTCATTAGATAAACATATAAGCAGAGAAATAATTAATAAGAAAATAAAAAAACTAATAAAATTAATTTTGAATAATTATAAACCCCGACCTAGTTTGAAGGGATGGAATCAGAGAGAAGAGAAAAATAAAAAAAGAAAAGAAAATTATAAATGAACTATGTAGCATGTAATATATAAATGCAAAAGAAAGTATTCCATCCGTAACAAAATAATTGCAATTTGAAAGCTTAATTTAATAATATATTTATCGAAATAAAAAATAAAATAAGGCTATTTTAATAAAATTATCTCTTAATAAATATTATTTTCTTGGAATCCTAAATTTTCTTAGTTGGTGTAAAGAAATCTTAAACATAAGTCACTATGTGAGACGGAGGAAGTCACATTTTAAAAAATAAACGTGTATTTACAATAACTCAATCCAAAATTTGTGCCACACATCATTAGTACATATTTTTAAATTCATACCGATATTAAGAAAGTATAACTTGGTTGAATATTAATATTGTAAACTTGTTGCTACTGTGTTAGGTTCTTTGGGAGATGAAAAGAAGTCGTTCTAATTATAATTTTCTTAAATTAATTGTTCAATATTGCATGAATATGAAGTGTTACATACAGTAACAATTATGTCGGATCAGGTGAGAGTGAAACATTCTTGCAAAAAGCCATCCAGCAGCAAGGTAGAGCGAGCGTGATGGACACGATCCAAGAAATTCAAGAGAGACACGACACAGTCAAAGAAATAGAGCGAAACCTTAACGAGCTGCACCAAGTGTTCTTAGACATGGCCGTGTTGGTGCAATCCCAGGGCGAACAGTTAGACGACATCGAGAGCCACGTGGCACGTGCCAACTCGTACGTGCGAGGTGGGGTCCAGCAGTTGCAAGTAGCAAGGAAGCACCAGAAGAACACCCGAAAGTGGACCTGCATAGCCATCATTCTTCTCATAATTATAATCTTGATCATAGTTCTTCCCATAGTTCTAAGAAATTGATGATGAAATTAATGCACTTTCTGATTGGTAGGTGGTGGCTGCGAACAACGTGGACTGGTTCAAACATTGTTATCTTTTTAGTCAAGTCAATTCGTGCTGCCTAGACCATTGCATTAGAAAAATAATATACCTTTGGTTTTTGTGGTTTAATTTTATTCTTATCATGTGTTGATTAATTTGCATTAGAAAAATACGCATTTGTACATGTTTGAAGATTGAGAAATTTTGGTTTGGTTTCTAGAAGCGTCGTGTCTACGTGTACCGTTTCTATGAAGCGGTTTCATATCCGGATTTGGCACCTGCGTGAAGGGAGAGAAGATGATGTTCATGGTGGTACATTTTTTTTTGAAGATATGTATTCTTTAATTTGAAATTTTAATTTAAGTAGCTGTATAGTGTATATATAAATATGAGTGAACTACTTTATGTATTGCACGAGTTAGTTCAATTTGTTTGGTATGTTTATGCTCTGTACAAAAGTAAATAAAAGTCGCACCTTATTATATATTCAGTAGCATATTGCTGGCATTCCTTTCATATATTATTAATATCAGAGTAAATTATATTGAGATTTTTTTGAATTATACTTATATATATATAGATTTTTATTTTTGGTGTAAGTCTATTATATTTTAAAATAAAAAAATGTGTAAGATTTTAAAAAAAAATTAAAATGTCTTTAATGTTGGAAATCTCACATCTTTTAATAACATGATCAGTATATAGAGGTGCAAATATTACCTATTATTGAATTCGAAATGATAAATTTTACAAAGGAAATGACATGTTTAGAACACTCCCTAATTATGCTATTTGTTTCAGCGTGTTTGACATTCGGCTGTTTACGAAATACGCCAATTCAATTGGCGTGTTTGACTGTGATTATATAATTTTGCTAAACATGTCAATTAGGTTGACGTATTTTCCGGTTAAATGATTAAATTATATTATTTTAATAATATTTGGGTTCACCACCCTATTTTTTAAATTATTCAAAAAATGTACCTCTATTTACGTTTAGCTAGAAACGTTGCCATGAGATATTAAGATGAAATTATGGAGACATCTACGTTCACTTAGAATTGAATCGAATAATGCTTTCCATTTTTGAGTGATAGAAATTGGAGTTGCCCAAATAGACTTATTTTAAGTTAGGTTAAACTAAAAAAAATAAATCTAAATAGAAGTAAGTTTTTTGGTCAAACTCGTTTGATCTAACTATGTAAAAGAACTCGGCCGGACTGACCTAGTAAGCCACGGATCTGCCTGAATTTAAAAATAAATATATAAATTTAAAATTATATATAAATATATAATATATATAATATTGTTAAAAATATACATTAAATGAAGAGTTTAATTGGTATACACGGTCAGTGTAATCACAACCCTTTATTCATGGTAAATTTGTTGACTTTATTCATTACTACTTTAAAAGTCACATAAATAAAAAGTCATGATTGAATGTCAGTATAAAAATCTTTTATCCTGATAGTATATACCAATTAAACTCTTAAATAAAAAATATCCATATAAAAGTAGAGCTGATGTTAAGTCAATTTATACATATTTTTAATATACATATAAAAAATATATATAAAAATACGTTTAATGTTATTTAATAATATATTTTAATAAATGAAAGTTATGTTCTTTTAAAATATATATTGAGTTAAAATATACATATAAATGTATTTTGATGTTGTTTTTTGATTGATTTAGTGTGTTATTTTGAATTTGTTTGGGTTTGTATTATACAATAAATTTCAAGGAATTTGAATTGACACCTACTCAATTTTCAATTCCTACCTACTAGTGGGTAAAATATCAATATACCTTCAATAATTTTACTCTCAGGTAATGCATCACCGTAGTAAAAAAATTTGCAATTTTTTTTACTTCTCTAGCGATGCATTGCCAGAGAAGTAAAAGAATTTGCAACTTCATTCATTTATTTCCTTCCCACTTTTAGGTTGTTCAAGAATCCGCCACTCGAGGAGATTTGCTCCAGAGGAGTGCCCGTTACACCATGCATGAACTTATCCAAGTTGCCTTTACAAGGTTACTAGAGATTGAAGCTAATGATCGAGAACCCGACTCTAAATCTGACATGGATGACGGTGACGATGAGAGTACCTTTATGGAACATGGCTACAATGTTGATTGTGCCATTGACATTTTTCACTTTTTATGCTCTTTGTTGAATGTTGTCTCAATTGCTGAGTCAGATGGGTTCGCTTTTCACTGCTGATGAAGATGTTCAGATTTTTGCCTTGATTTTAATTAACTTTGCCATTGAATTGAATGGGGATGAAATACGAAAGGGTAAGATTGAGAGAGAGAATTTAAGGTATGGGAAAGGATAAGATTGATATTTTAAAAAAAATAATTTAAGAATAGTAGGTGTAAATTCAAAATCCTTAATTTTTTTTAATAAAAGTTGGAATCTTGATTTTTTTGTTTAAAAAGTCTATTTTAGCTGGATGGTACAATACATACCTTACCTTATATATCTGAATTACTGCTTCTGCCCTATACTGTTTACTCTGCTTTCTTAATTACAGTCTTACTGATTTATCACTACTCTCTCGTTTTCTTACACATAATCTTTTACAAACATAAAGTTTTTTTTTACAAATGACAAATATACAACCCATTAACGGGAAAGACTATAAATCAGCTCTTGCAGCTGTTGAATCCTTAACAAAATCTCCTCCAGTAGGATATACAAAACCAACCAAAGATATATATTTTGTTCATACCATAATAGGACAAAATAACACAATAATAACATTGTTAGAAGAGGTTTCTAGAAAATTATCAAATCTTATAGATTTAAACAAAAACAAAAACAACAATATATCAGATGATATAAATGATTTAGTTAATAAAGTTTCTAGATTATCATTAGGAACAACCACACAAACTAAAACAGTCTGTAAAAATACTCACAAATTTGTTAAAGTAATTGCAACAACAAACAAAGCTGAATCTAGTAATAGGAATCAGACTACACAGGATAACAATACCTCCAACAAAGATAAAAATATTAGTTAAATTATGAATTTAAGACCTAATGATAGATCACAAACACAACTCCAAGATATTTCTATGGATAGTACACCCAATAGGAATCAAACAACAGAGAGGTTTCCCGGAACTTCTCGAAGATTAAGAGAACATAATACTAGGAGACAAGATCTCATCCAACATCCAGAAATCTTAGATAGATTTCTACACAGAAGAAGATCTACTAATGTTAGAAGATTAGAAGACTTAGTAGATATACAACAAAATGTTGAAATAGGTTCAAATTCTAGAATAGATTCTTTGAATCCTAGACAATTATACAACATAGGTTGGTTAAGCTCTGAAAGAACTAGCCTTTATAGATATAGGAGGATAGAAGATTTTCACCTTCCTGACAACACTTATGAGATAATACCACTAATATCTCAACAAACAGCTACACAACTCTTAAACCAACAAGGACGATATGTCCATATGGGATTAATCACCATAGGTGTAAGATCTTTAGCTAGACACATGATTGGTGCTAGAGCTTTGATAGTCCTCCATGACACCAGATTCCAAAACAATGATTCCCAAAGCATTATAGGAATATTAGAAGTTGACTTAAACCAACCTATATCTCTAATATACCTTGCCCCAAACTTTACACTTACTCTTCCAGACTTTGTAAACCACATTAGTCTAGAAGTACAAACCATCGGTTTCGGAACCAATTGGATAGGAGATAACCTACACTTAGACATAACTTTTATAGGAAGAATAAGTAATTACATTTCTTCCATGTACAGAATAAACACTAGACCATTAGAAGAAGCCATTAGCTCTATTGATACACAATTTTTGCCAGCCCAGACTTTCACTCGAAGAAATGAGGGTCATCTATGGCAAACTCATTTACAAAGGGATGAACGTAATCCCATCACAAACCCAAACTCTGCCATTTTACACAATAGGTCTAGAGGCCTTAGTCTAAGCTTCACAAACTATAGAAACACTGCATTGATAGATTTAGAACAAGATAGAAGGGATAGTACATCCGCTATTCCTGACAATGATCATATTGCCATGATGAATATCATAGACAATGATGATGAAGAAGATGATGACATGACTGACGAGGAATGGAACCATCATCAAGCAAACATAGCCATGCTTAGGCAAGGAACTTTAAAAATTATGTCTAGACAAGATTCACTAGAATATAGCCTCATTAATAATCCAAATTGGGAACCATGGGATAATTTCCCCCTAGAACACAACGAAGTCGTACAACTTCAAGAAAACAGAGAAAATGATGAAATTGATAATATAGTCAATACCTTTTTACAAAAATTAAAAATGGAACAAAAAATTGAAAATAAAGAATTTTCTTATCAATTTACAGAAAAACTACAAAACAAAGAAGATGATGAATTATCTATAACTTCTGAAAATACAAAAGTAGGATTAATAAATGAATATGAAGAATCCTCTGCCACAAATTATAGGTTAGATCCAGCCGGAACACAAAATTACAGTCCAGGATTCCTTCCCAGGGAAACTGTACAAAATATAGTCCTTAGTGATAACAAATACACCTCTCATGGTAAAAGACTACCAGTAGAACCAAATTTTCAAATTCCAAATTTACTTTTAAACATAGGAGGAATAGATCCTCAACTCCTCCCAACATACATAGAACAATGGACTGTCGCTGTAATCCGTGATTATGGCATACATCATGAGAAAGATGTGCAGTCTTCTTAAGAAATGATTGCCAAAGGAGAAACTTACTTAGGTGATATTGCTAGATCCGGATGAGAATCTTTTAAGAAAAATTTCCCCAATGATCTGAATACTTTGGTCATAGAACCTGGTCCAAACATTTACAATTTTTGTTCTCTTGTTCAAAGATTGTTCACTTCACAATCTGCCAACGATGACAATACAATTAGACAACAAATTTATCTAGGACATCTAGAAAGATTGTCTATAGAATACTTTGGCAAAATAAAAGAATATTGTCAAGACTATCTGTTATATGCGTCTATAGCTGGTTGCTTTCATGATGTAAATATAGGAGATAAAATGTTCTTGAAATTACCAGGAAAGTTAGGACAAAAAATTAGAGAAAATTGGAAAAATGATGAGGTTACTCCCATGCTGAATAATCTCTCTATACGTATACAACATATTATGAAAATAATGGAAGACACATGTACTCACATAGCTATACAAAAACAGCTTAAGCATTCAGATGCTGGGATCTGTAAACAAATATACACCCCTCAACAATATTCTCAAAATAAGTTTAAAACTAGAAGAAATATATCTAGAAATAAACCTAGAAATATTAATACACAAAAATACTTAGGACCAAAGAATTCTAGGAAAACTTATACAATACGAGCATCTAATGCTAGAAAGCCTACATTAAATCCTAATAGACATGTTAGAAAATTCAGGAATAATAAAACTTACAAACAAATTTTTTAAAATGTTTTGCTTGTAATCAACCAGGACATTTTTCTAGAGATTGTCCAAATATCTCAAATCTTTACACAAAAGAAGCAAACTTCATAAAATCTTGTCATATGAACCTTCTTCCAATAGATGAAGATGTATCAATTGATTCAGAAATTTTATCTGTCATTAGCATAACAGAATACATAGATGAACTAACACGAGAAAAAATTCATAAAAATTATGATTTAATAAATGAATTCACAAATAATGAATATAGTCATTTATATTCCAACAATGAAAATGATTTCCCAATGGGAGAAGAATATAATGAAATGGGTCAAATATTAGATGAATTAGGATATTGTCTAATGAATACCCTAGAAATAAAAACCTGTTCACACAAAATACAATTTTATACAGGAACAGAATCAATTCCGTGTACATACTGTGATAGATATTTTCATATATAAAAAAAGGCCCATTGCCCTCTCTGTTATAAAAATTTTTGTATTAATTGTGTAGAAAAACATTTGAATATAAAAACACAAGATATACCCCCTTTTGAAAAGAAAGAAAATATAAATAAATCAAGTAATAAAGATTTAACTGAGACTAGAGTTTCAGTATTAGAAACCCGCATAAACTATCTAGAAGAAAAAGTAATTGTTTTAGAAAAATTAATAAAAGGGAAAACTAAAATAGATATTCCTGAATCTAGTAACACACACGAACAAAACAATATGATGGGAACAACGGAATGTATCCCATTAGTCTGTAACAAACAGCAGCTAATAACTCTAAAGGTATTAGTTAAATTATCTTTCCCAAAAATAAATAATAAACCATCTACAGAAAAAACAATACAAGCTTTAATAGACACATGATGTTAAGAAACAGTTATATGTAAAACTGTAACTCCAAACCAAAACATAGTTAAAAGTAAACACATTCAAAAAACTAGGACAATGTCCGGAGAAATCATGATAAATGATGAAGAAGTTACAATGTTATTCTTCAATTCAGTACAAATTGTGAAATTTTTGGCTATAAAACTTTATAAAAACAATGAGGGTAGAAAATTTAGTTCCCTCTAAACAAAGTATGATAATTGGCCTAGATTTTATCTTAGGATAAAACAGATCAATTATAATAAATAAAGATTATGTCATGATAAGTGATAAAACACAAATGATACCCATAGTTAGTGGTGATTCAGTAAAACACGAAATTACTACTAAAGACTGTAGTTGTAAAAATTCAACAAATTTTGATACATGCAAATGCACAACAGAATTTTTATACACAGAAGAAGAAATAAATGAAAATCAATTTTTAGATAATATTTTAGACAATACTATTGCAGCATTCTCTTCAATAAAAAATTCAAAATCAATAAAATTTGAAAATATTGAACAAATCCTAGACAGGTTAAACCAAGCAAACATAATAGGAGAGGATCCTACAAAATTCTGGGATAGAGATCCCATAACTTGTAAATTGGAGATTATAAATCCAGATTTAATTATTAAAACAAAAGACATTCAATTTAATAATTGAGAACAAGGAGAATGTCAAAACCACATACAAAATTTATTAAAACTAAAGGTAATCTCACCAAGTATTAGTCCACACAGAAGTCCAGCCTTTATAGTTAATAAATCTTCTAAACAAAAAAGGGGTAAATCAAGAATGGTTTACAATTACAAAAGACTAAATGATAATACAGTAGAAGACGGATATTCTATTCCTTCTAAAGAAGTTTTAATAAATCGAATTCAAGATGCTAAATGGTTTTCTAAATTCGATCTAAAAAGTGGATTTCATCAAGTAAAAATGGATCCAGAATCTATCAAATGGACAACCTTCTCATGTTCCGAAGGATTATTTGAATGGAATGTCATGCCATTCGGTCTAAAAAATGCTCCTGCTATTTTTTCAGCGGAAAATGGACAATATTTTTAAAGATGTAAAATCTTTTTCATGTGTCTATATCGACGATATACTAGTTTTTTCTAAAACTAAAGATGATCATTTTCTTCATCTAAAACATGTTTTATACAAATTGGAACATTACGGATTAATTGTTTCAAAATCAAAAATGGAAATTTGTAAAAAATTCATTGAATTTTCAGGCACAGAAATCGGTAGTGGGACTATAAAACTCCAACCACATATTTCTAAAAAAATACATGATTTTTCAGATAAAATGGAAGATATTAAAACACTTAGATCCTTTTTAGGACTCTTAAATTATGCAAGAGGTTTTATTCCAAACCTAGGAAAATACATAGCTCCTTTATACAATAAAACTGCATTAAAAGGAGAAAGAAAATTTAATTTCGAAGACATAAAATTAGTACAAAAAATAAAACAAATGGTAACAAATTTACTAACTTTACAGTTACCATTAGATTCAGATTATCTAATAATCGAGTGTGATGGAAGTGAGATTGGTTGGGGAGCAATCCTCAAACGAAAGAAAAACAAACATTCTCCAAAAACAGAAGAACAAATATGTAGATATGCTTCTGGAAAATACACAAAACCAAAAGTTTACAAAACTAGTACTGACTATGAAGTCAATGCTATAATACATTCAATGGATGCTTTCAAATTATTTCTAATAAACAAACAAGAAATAACAATCCGAATAGATTGTGAAGCCATAGTTTCATATGGCAAAAATCAATTAAGTAATGATAAAAAAGCCATATAATAGATGGCTACTTTTCAAAGATTACATAAATTATTCAGGAAAAAGTGTTCATTTTGAACATATTAAAGGTACTGATAATACGTGTGCTGACATACTTTCCAGATTTGTCAAGTGAAGTTTGGATAGCCACAAAAGACCTCTTGGTCATTTCTACAAAGATCTATCTGATCACATACACAAATCTCCATCTTAATGGAAAATACAAAGAAAGGAGCTGTGGGTCCTAAACAAGTGAGGTCACCTTTTCAGGTAGACCAATACACAAAATACAATAAAGAAGAATTGCCTATACTTAGAAATAACTACCAATATCCTGGTAGAGACAATACAAATGTCAAGCTAAATGTCTTGATCGACAACATTTGGAATATTCCAAAATACATATTACAAAATGAATTACAAGTGACAAAAGTTAAACAAAGCATTATATGTGCACTTTACCACTTCTGTGGCCAAAATAACCAAGGAGTTGTTTTAACTTCTTCAACCTCTCCTTCTGGTAAAGGTTTTACACACTTTGCCCTAATAGATAGGCCTAACAAAGGGGTATATACCTCATTCAGAGATCTTTCTGAAGCTAAACAAGACCAATTCTGGTCTACATACAAAGACTTTTACTCAAAAGAGGAAGCACAAATGGTAGTTCGTCTTAAAATTATTGATGAAGAAAAAGTTAAGTCTGCCTTACAAATGGAGCCTCGAGCTCAAACACAAACTTATGCTGGAGCTACAAGTAGTATTCCACACACACTTAACCCAAACATCCTTTTGAGCAAATTCAACCTTATACAAGAATTCTTGTTCGAAGTACATTCAGAAGTCATAAAATACAATGACTTGTTTGTTAAACTTCAAACTTATTTTAACCATAAGACTGTTTGTCTAGTCTCTTCCGAATTTTGTAAAACAGTAACCAAAGATTGCACCTGTCAGCTTAGGTTCCTTGTCCGGAAGGCACAAATAAATGAAGAAGAATTCGAACAACTTTTACATAGGGATTTTCTTATTACACCCATGGTTTTATTAGAAGTAGGGTGTCTTCATTCAATAGTAATCCCACCTACAGACAGATTCAATTCACTCTCCGCCCCTGTAAACTCCATAATAAACGATATTCAGGCGGAACACATGCAGAAAGTGGGTGTCTTCATTCAATAGTAATCCCACCTACAGACAGATTCAATTCACTCTCCGCCCCTGTAAACTCCATAATAAACGATATTCAGGCGGAACACATGCAGAAAGTGGCTTTGCAAATAACCACTTCCCCAAGAAGCATACATTTTCCAGATAGTTTTCCTACACATGTTATCAAATTATACACTGAGGCAAATCCGGAAATACATTCTTTCATGGCTATGGAACATGATGATTTGAAAGGATTCTCTCTAAACAAAAATAAGACCTACCAATATAATCTATGGAAGGCATATACAGAAGGGTCAAATTGGGGTTTTACAAAACATGATTCAGAAACCCAGACACTACTAAAAGAGACAACAGATTCCAAGCTTTACTGGAAAAAGAGCATGGGATCAAAATTTCATCCTTTCCCATCTGAAGCCAATCCTTCTTTGGTCAGACATTTTGAAAAGGAAAGGATCTATAAAGAAATCTATGAAGAAGATGGTTGCTATGGCCAGAACACACCTGGAGAATCTTCTGTCCCTTCCGAAGGAGGAGACGATCAGTCCCTCCCTGAACAAATGGAAGAAGAATTCCAAGAATTTACTGCATCAATTACGCGGATAAAATAAAAAAAAAGTTTTTACCCGTGACACAATAATTTTACCTCACGGTAATAGACTGAAGGGTAAAAACCTACACAGCAGGTTGCCAGTTACTAGTTACCTACATAACCGGTTCCCGGTTACACATTTGGTATATAAATAGGTCATAAGACTCTTATGCAGAGCAGGTCTGAGAATACACTCTCCCTCTCTCTCTAAAAACTCTCTCCCTTCTCTCTGAACTCTCTTCTTGTACACACTCTTTATTTGCAATAAAATTCTAAGCTTTTCTTCACCCTTCCCCTCTTCTCCTCGCTATAAGTATATTTTTATGTTTATGTAATTTAAATACGGAGTAGTTGCTTCTCTAAGGTATCTTCGGATGCCTAAAACGATAAATATTTAAAGACGTGATAATCATTTAAAGACTTATCATATGTCTGTATATTCACCTTGTTTCTCATCTTCTTCTGAAAACCTGAGTTTTACCCTTGATTTTTCGAAAACCTGGGATTTGTAAGCCTTGTCGGGTTGAGAAACTCATAAGGTGTGCCCTTGATAATTGGTATTGTGCGGATTACCGCCGTATAAACCCAGCTCTTGTTGTTCTCTTCTCTCTCTTTTTTTTTCTTGGTATACAAGGTCAAGTTTCTTGAAATTAAAACAAATTTAATTTATAATATTCTTTTTGTGATATATATATAAAAGAATTTATAATTTATTACTAAATATTAACGAACAAAATTCAAGTATAAAGTTTTGTAAAATGTGAAGCAAAAACTATCTTGTAATATACATCGATAATCTTCAATTTCTTTTACTGAAAAAAATATTCTTGGTCTTGCATTTTCAAAACTTTACTTAAAAAATCATCAATTAAAATATTAAGTTTTACTAAAAAACCAAACTTTACTTCTTAAAAACCACATTTTCCTTACAAATTGAATTGGATTTCTATATTCTAAATATTCATATAATTTCTTATGATCATCTTAATCTAACTTTTCTTCAATTACTAAGGGATCTTTTATATGTTAGAAGACTTGGAAGCATATACGTTAGCCGTTGGGTGATCGTTGTGGCCTGCGGGAGATGAAAGCCATTGACTTTGACATATAAATCAGAATTACGAATTTCGGAGTGAGTAATTAATCTTCTTATCTTCCATGATCATCGATCTATGGAAAGTTGTAAATGCACACTCACACTCTGAAGCTTCACTGAAGATGCCATGGGACATTAATTAATATATCCACCTAATTAACCCCACACCATGATCAATTAGTCAACGTCAATTGAAATATACAATTTTACAGTTAGAGTCATTCTTAGACGAAATAGCCATGAAGCTTCCTGAAGAATATCACGAGGCATAATTTTGCTTCCTGTTTGCATGTTGCTTGATTTATAAGTAAAATGAGGTGTAATTTTACACTGCCTTTTACTATATCAAAATTCCAAATTTTACACGTCCTGCCATTAAAAATTTAATCATCAAGACTCAATATCTTTATTTGCATCAACATTAAAATAAGATGTTTAAGATATTTATTGTTTGTGTGTTTTTATTTCCAACTATATATCCACGATAAGCACTTAACACCATTTATTTATCTTCTTATTTTCAAGGTTAACTATGTTTTTAATCTATGTAATATATTATCTTTAGTTTTTGTATATTGTTGGACACAATTGCCCCAATTTGACCCGTAAGTTTTTTGAATGGGACCCAGAAATAATTTCACTAGCCTAAAAATCATATAGATTGAAGACTTTGAAGTTCTAACATTGCTGGGAAGGCTATGTGCCATTGTATAATGTTTCATATATCTCATTCACTGCACCAACTAATCTTTCTTCTCACTTCTCATGGCTATGTCATCATCTTCTTCTTCATTTACTTATGATGTCTTCCTCAGCTTCCGAGGAAAAGATACTCGTTATGGTTTCACTGACTATCTCTACAAAGCTCTTGGTGACAAAGCAATTCACACCTTCATGGATGACCAAGAGCTCCGCAAAGGAGACCAAATCACCCCAGCACTCGAAGAGGCAATTCAAAAGTCCAGAATTTTCATCATCATCCTCTCCCAAAACTATGCTTGTTCCTCTTTTTGTTTAAACGAACTTGCTCACATCCTTAACTTTAATAAGGAGAAGGGTCTCTTGGTTCTGCCAGTTTTTCATAACGTGGACCCTTCTGATGTTAGACACCATAAAGGTAGTTTCGGAGAAGCATTGGTTAATCATGAACGAAGGGTCAACATGGAGAAGCTCAAGGAATGGAAGGATGCTCTGCGTGAGGTAGCAGATTTGTCTGGATATCATTTTAAAACAGGGTACCCTTCCTCACCTATCTTATTTTAAATCATTCATTTTCATTTTCTAATGATATTTTGATTAAGTTTTAATTATTTTCTTGTTCTTCAAAAATACACAATATTTGCATTTTTGTCTCTACACTTCAAAATCACCAGTTTTAAGTCTCTAGACATATATTTTAATCTTTTACTTAAAATTGTAGGGTTAAAATGGATAAAATACATGCATGCGCGCAAGAACTAAAACAAGTCAGGAAGTTTATGTTTAACAAATAAAATAAAATGACTAATTTTTATGTGTGGAAACTAAAAATATAAATTGTGTGGATATAGAGAACAAGTAATAAGTAATTAATGGTCAATCTTAAATTTAAAGAGATAAAAATAGTTACTAATCTTGAACATACATATATGTGTCGAGGCATGGACATGAGATGTTTAGTTTGACCTCACTCAAATTTCAATTATTATACAGGGAATATGAATACAAGTTCATTAAAGAGATTGTTGAATTGGTCTCTAGCAAGATTAATCATGTTCCTTTACCAATGGTGGATCGTTTGGTTGGACTAGAGTCACAAATGCCAGAAGTAAAGAAACTTTTGGATATTAGGTCTAATGAAGTTGTCCACATGGTAGGGATCTATGGATTAGGTGGCATTGGTAAAACGACACTTGATGTAGCAATTTATAATTCAATTGCAGACCATTTTGAAAGTTCGTGTTTTCTTGAAAATGTGAGAGAAAATTCAAACAAATATGGATTGCAACATCTCCAAAGTAACATTCTTTCTGATGTAGTTGGAGAGGACATTAAGTTAACTAGTGTTAGACGAGGAAGTTCCATAATACAACATAGACTCCAACAAAAGAAGGTCCTTTTGATTCTAGATGATGTTGACAAAAAGGATCAGTTAGAGGCAATTGTTGGAGAACCTAATTGGTTTGGTCCTGGCAGTAGAATCATCATAACAAGTCGGGACAAACAATTGCTAGCTTGTCATGGTGTGGAAAGAATGTATGAGGTGAAAGAATTGAACAAGAAAGATGCTCTGCAATTACTATGTTGGAAAGCTTTTAAAAAAGGAAATTTTGATCCATGCTATGAGGATGTTTTGAATCAAGCAATAACTTATGCTTCAGGTCTTCCGTTGGCTTTAGAGTAATAGGTTCCAACTTATTTGAAAGAAACATAGAAGAATGGAAATCTGCCTTAGATGGATACAAAAATATTCCTGATAAAACAATCCAAGAGATACTTAAAGTAAGCTATGATGCTTTGCAAGAAGATGAACAAAGTGTTTTTCTTAACATAGCTTGTTGCTTTAAAGGATATGCACTGGCAACGGTTGAAGATATACTTAAAGCTCATCATGGCAATTCCAAGAAATATCATATTAGAAGGCTTGTTGATATATCTCTCATAAAGATTTGGCTTGGTGAGGTGACACTACATGATTTGGTAGAGAACATGGGTAAAGAAATTGTCAGAAAAGAATCACCAAGAGAACCTGGGAAACGTAGCATTTTATGGTTCTATGATGATATAATTCAAGTTTTAAAAGAAAATGAGGTAAATAAGATTGATGCTCATGTCGATGATTGGCATTTTTGTCTTTAACCACTTATTAACTATTTTGTCTGAGTTATAATATTTGGATACTATAAAATTTTATACGCCATACAGTTATGCTTTAAAATATGTACGTTTACTAAATATCCATGTTGAAGTCCTGTTGAATGTATTCACATATTGTGGCTGATTGTGATTTTTGTGTTAAAAGGGAAGTGATCATACTCAAATTGTATTTATGGATTTCCCCTTGATTGACGAAGAAGTTAAATGGGATGGAGTTGCCTTCAAGAAGATGACAAAGCTCAAAACACTTATTATTATGAATTTCCGTTTTCCCGAAGGTCTCATACATCTTCCTAATACTTTAAGAGTATTGATATGGAGGGGATATCCTTCAAAGAAATTGCCATGTGATTTTCATCCCGAGAAACTTGCTATATGCGAATTAAGTGGTACTTCCCTTACATCACCCGAGTTGGTTGCCTTATTTAAAATGGTAAGTGTAATGAGTTCATTTACTTCATCTTTTATCTTAATATATAAAGTTCACTATTCTAAGGTTATTATTATTTCTCTTTTTATGTTTTTAATAATAAATTAACGTCTATCTTATTGAGTTCTTTTTTTTTTCCTTTTCTTTTTTTTCAGAAGTTCGTGAATTTGAGAAGTTTGAATTTTGACATGTGTACATATTTAACAGAGATACCTAATGTATCTGGTCTCTCTAATTTGGAAGAATTATCATTTTCTAACTGTGATAATTTAATTACTATCCACTCTTCTGTTGGGCTCTTGGAAAAGCTTAAAATCTTGGATTCTTCTTGCTGTTCCATGCTCAAGAGTTTTCCACCCATCAAGTTGATATCTCTCGAAGAACTTAAACTTTCGGGATGTAGCAGTCTTGAGAGATTTCCAGAAATATTAGAAAAGATAGAAAATATTTCAGATCTTTCGTTGGATGGAACTCCCATAAGAGAATTTCCACATTCATTTCATAAACTTAGTGGAGTGGAGACATTAGAGCTGAGCAATCTTGGTAATCCTACAAAGTTAAGTGGGTTCTGTAATGCTGACATTTTAATTCAAAACATTTTGATGATGCCAGAACTCTATAGCATTGAAGCTTCGGAATGGGATGGGTTGGTATTGCATAAGTATGATGAGGGTGCAGAAAAAGTGAGCTTAACATTGAGGGACTTCTATCACAGATGGAACAAAGTATCTTCAAACGTTCAGTATCTTTATCTTAAACATTGCAACTTGACAGATGATGTTTTTTCTCTATTTCTACCATATTTTGCAAATGTGAAGGAGTTATTCCTACCACAAAATAATTTCAAAATTATTCCTGAATGCATAAAAAAATGTCACTTTTTAACAAGACTTGTTTTGGATGGGTGTGATGATCTTGAAGAAATAGAAGGGGTTCCTCCAAACCTGAAAGTTTTCTCTGCCAAAAATTGTGGATCCTTGAAACCCTCATGTAG
This sequence comes from Psophocarpus tetragonolobus, assembly GCA_037954015.1. Lineage (NCBI taxonomy): Eukaryota > Viridiplantae > Streptophyta > Magnoliopsida > Fabales > Fabaceae > Psophocarpus > Psophocarpus tetragonolobus. The sequence continues at coordinate 42,496,309 of CM075692.1, forward strand.
AAACATGCTTTTGAATCAGGTATCATTTTTTATGTATTTGATCTAGAAATATATTATACCTATTTGTTTTCTCTCCATAAATACTATCATTTTTACAGATATTCTTCCATCTAATTTTTTCATAGCGTATCATTTTTGAGTTTAATTGGTATGCTTTCAAATTGAAAAAATTTTACAGCAACCTTCCATCACAATTTTTAATTTAATTTATGGTCAGTTGTTGACTTTATTTATTAATATTTTAAAAATCTTTTAATGTCAGGATCTGCGTGAGGCTGGGAACAGCATCTTCTATTTGCCAGGAGGAGAAATTCCGGAGTGCTTTGGGTGTCAGAGCTGGGGACGGTCAATATCTTTCTGGTTCCGTATCAAATTCCCTGCCTTAGCTATTTGTCTTGTTCTAGCTGGAATGGAATACTTGGCAGAGAGTTTTACTCCTATCCTGATCATCAATGGGATTAAACAGGATTGGGGCCAGTTGGAGATGGAATCAGATTGTATTTGTCTTTTTGATCCGCAGGGGTCAGAACTCAAACATAATTTAGATGAAGCTTTTTCACAAAATGAATGGAACCATGCAGAGTTTGTATTTGAAGATTTGTATATGGATCCAGTCTATATAAAATGGGGAATCCGTGTATTGAAAGAGCAAAGTTACAGGGAGGATATTCAATTCACTAATCCCTGTAGAAAAAGAAAATTAGATGATGATGTAAATAATTCAGAATCACAAGACCAACAGACTAAGTATTCTACTGAGTGGGAAAGACCCTCCAGAGACTGGGTGAAGTGCAATGTGCACACTTCAGTTTTAGGTAATCCAAGAACGTGTGGAGGTGTTTTTAGAGACTGTGATTGTGTGTGGTTGAATGGCTTTCAATCAAATCTTGGCCAAACTTATTCTGACCGTATTATGGCAGAATTTTGGGGCATTAATTTTGCTCTTAAAACTGCTTGGAATATGGACATTAGAAGATTATGGATTGAAAGTGATTATGATGAAGCTATCCAAATGATTACTAATGCTTGCGATACCTCCCATTCAGCTTGGTCTATGATTCAAGATATTAAGAATTGGCAAGAAAGACCTTGGACCATCAGGTTTTCATATTCCTTTCCGTCGAAGGCTAATAATTTAGTGGCACAGTCCCTGGCTAATAATGCACATAAGATTTCTTATGGCACTGTTGCACTTACATCTCCTCCTGCTTATGCTTCTTATCTACTCTTAGCTGATTCTATAGACATTGCTTGGCCTACATATAAAAGAACGAATCCACAAACCAATGCATAGTTGTTGAAACAGAAAAGATCTGCGAACATGGAAGTTGCTGAGACACTTGTGCTGCAGCAACAACTTATGTGATTTTTGTTGCCCATGTGGAACTGGGCATTATGGTTTTTCGTTGCTGCTAAAGCAATCAATAATTGGATAATAATATGAAGATGGATTCAAGTTCAATGGCATTGAAGCAGAGAAAAGACAACACTGTAACTAATTTTACTTTGATTTGGTTTCAACGGAAATAGATCGAGCATTAGATTATTTTTATAATTCTTTTTCTGAATCACTGTATATTGTTTCGTATGTTACTCTCCATCCAGATTCCAACTCTTATAAAGTTTTACATGGCAAGGAATCAAACTATAATTGTCAACTTAAATATGCAACTTAAGAAAATAGTTAATTTGTAAAAACTACAACAAAAAACATAGACAGTGAGAATTGAGAACTGAGATCACACTTCCATCAAAGACAACCCATAGGTCATCAGTACTTGGGTACTAAACTAAACCAATACAATAAACAGTAAAATATGACTTATTAAGGCATATACACAGTAAAATGCAATTTGTTACCATTGTCTCTTATGGTGACTCAAACTTATGATCTCTTGGAGTTCTTGGTGATGGTCATGATCTTGCATGCAACTTGGGACTCTTAAGCAAATTAAACCCTTGTATAGACAGTTTGTCCTTTCTTTGGTTTCTCTCCAATAATAGGAGGATAGAAAGTTATAGGAGTGATGCCTGACCTCATTGGCAATCTATTTCTGTTGATAGTTTTAAATATTAATGTTGAAAATAATATTAAATATTAAGTTTGACATGCTTAATGTCTTTAATTTTTTTTTCCTTTTAGAGAAGTGAATAAGTTGCAAATAACGACAAGGAAACTGCTATGGAACAAAATAAGCAATGATTTGGTACCAAAAAAGCCATGAAATATGAAATTGGAAAGCTCTTTGATCTATCACTTATCTTTATTTTATAGTGACCAAAGGACAAATTGCCGGAGAGATTTGGAGTCTTGAAATTGATGTCTAGCAAGTAGCAATTTTGATTTCTGTAGTTTTTGGGTTTTCTGAAGTTACATTTTGAAATGGAAGTAGATTAAGTGGCTATTTGTATGGGTAAGGATGAATAGAAGCAGGGTATTCCATCAACACTTTTGAAATTGAAGTAGATTAAGTAGCTATTTGTACTGTTGTTGAAGATACGCATAATATGATTAAATAAAAGTATATAAATGATCAATTGCATGTCTCACTTACAAGTCCGTTGTATAATGTTAAATTAAATCCAAATCCACCATTTTTAACATTGTATTAAAATCTATCTAATGCTTTGTGCTTGTTAGGTTATTGTGTTACTTTCTATATTGTGTTATTTATTATTGGATCACTTATAAATGATGAATCAGTGATTTTTTAACCAATTGATAAACTTCCAAAAAGAAATGTAACCTGAAACATTTTATTTCTTTTTTAACCAATTGCAACTCTCGGAAGCCGAGCGACTGCTTTTCTTGTTGTCAAAACTATGGTTATGTCATATATATATATATATATGTAAGAATGCAAAAGAGGGCAAAAGAGACAATTAATAATAAAGGAGGTGAGGACACCTGAGAAAAAGACAAGTGGAGATCAGGAAGAGATCTAAGCCCAAAATAACTAACATAAAGCTCATGATTACTATTTGATATAAAGAATAAAATAAAAGAGATACTTAGAGGAAAGAGAAGGGGGAGAAATTGAATTGTGATCCTTTTCTCTTTTGTGGATCTGCTTTAGTCATTTTCTTTCTATTCCGTTTTTTTGCCTTTTCTGCACATTTTGTTTTGTTAGTTTATTTCAGAATTTGCATTATTCCTATTATCGTATTATGACTTTGTAACTAGAGGTTTTTATAATGGATGAGGAATTTTAGTGTCTTTAATTTTGTCTACCATTGTTCTTTATTTCCATTGTTCTTTATTTGCTCTGTTTTGGGCTTTTCCCTTATTTATATATATATATATATCAAATAGAAATACAATTTCACCACTGTACCATACTACAGGGGCTACGTTTTTTGCATCCCAAGACACTTCATCGTAAACCGTACTGAACTGATCATAAGCATGTAAAGTTGGACAATGACCACTTTGAAAACCAAACCAAATCGACCTTTTAGAGTTTATATTGGCAAATCCACTCTGTTTAGTTTGATTACACTCTGTGTTCCAGCTAGCATTTGTCTGTCCATTAAATGAGTCCTACACAATAATTGGCATATCCATATTCCTACATTTCTCAAAAGAAGAATTATTAATAAAAACTGAATTATCTACCACTTCATAGGGGTAAACTTTTTTGCTTTTAATTCTTAAACCTTTTGAGTTTCTTAGATGATCAAGTTCCTGGCACAGATAAAAACTGAATTATCTGTTAGAACATCTCACCTCTGAATATACCTTTTAAGTAGTGTAATATAATACCATTCCACGACAAATTAATTTCAAGAAATACTCAACCAACTATTTTATTATTTTAGTATTTTTATTATATAAATAATAATTAACAAAATTTTTGGGTATATGAATATTATTTTTTGTCTTGGATTATTATATTCAAGTAAAATTTTTTTAAGAGGATAAAATATCCTTATAGTTAAGATTTTATTTTGTTAGTGTATTTTTTCTTATATAGATAGTAAATTTTTTCTTAACAGTAGAAGATAATAGATTTAAGATTGTGGTATATTGAATCCAGAATTTTTTTATCAACATTTAGAGCATGTGTCCGGCTGCTTTGCTTTCAACTGAACACAGAAGCAAAAGATAATATTTCTTAACCAGTGCAGAACAATATTTATATGTAGTCGTTATTATAGTGGACCAGCAACAGTAGGACAAGAGGACCCACTCAAACAACATGTGTCGTTATCTCCGAGGTTGGGCGGTCTTGTTTGATAAAGACTAGTGATGCTTCACCGAAAAATGCCATTTAAGTTTTATTACGAGATCCAATATGGCACCTACAATCTTATTAACTAACCTTCTTCTCAGTTCTCATGGCTATGTCATCATCCACTTCTTCCTTTACTCATAGATTCAGTTACGATGTCTTCCTCAGCTTCCGAGGAGAAGATACTCGTTACGGTTTCACTGGCTATCTCTACAAAGCTCTTTGTGATAAAGGAATTCGTGCCTTCATGGATGACCATGAGCTCCGTAGAGGGGACCAAATCACCTCTGCACTTGAGAAGGCAATTAAAGGGTCCAGAATTTTCATCATCATTTTCTCCCAAAATTATGCTTCTTCCTCCTTTTGCTTGAATGAACTCACTTATATCCTTAAGTTTATTGAGGGGAAGGTTAGGTTGGTTTTGCCAGTTTTTTATAAAGTGGATCCTTCTCATGTTAGACACCAAAGTGGTAGTTTTGGAAAAGCATTGGCTGATGAAAAGAGGTTCAACGCTAACAAAAAGGGTTTCAAACTTAACATGGAGAAGCTGGAGGGTTGGAAGAGAGCTCTTACTAAAGCAGCTTACTTGGCTGGCTATCATTTCAAACACGGGTACCCTTCCTCACCATTCTTAATTTGTTTCAATCATTACTTTTCACTTTTAATTAATGTTGCATTTATCTTTGGTTTCTATACTTTTACATTGATTACACTTAAAAATTACACCTTTACGTGTAATTTTCTTTTTATCTATTTTTATTTCTGCCATCCACAATTGTATGAACTAAAATAGATTAACTAAATGAGTTAAAAAGTGTATCTATAGAGATGAAAACAAAGCGGTTCATATGTATAAGGACTAAAAGATAAAGATTCTATAGGTATAGGAATAAAAAAGGCAATTAAACCTTTGATTAAGCTGAAAATTAAAGCAACTAAAATACTTACTAATCTTTAACCACTTACATACGTGTCAAGACATGGATCTGTGCTGTTTAGTCTGACTTCACACAAATATCTCTTATTGATAGGGATCGATATGAATATGAGTTTATTATGAAGATTATTGAATTGGTCTCTAGGAAGATTAATCGTGTTTCATTACCGATTGCTGACTACCCTGTTGGACTAGAATCACAAGTACTAAAACTTAAGAAAATTTTGGATGTTGGATCCGATGATGTTGTCCACATGGTTGGGATCCATGGACTTGGTGGCATGGGTAAAACGACACTTGCTGTTACAATTTATAATTCCATCGCTGACCATTTTGAAGGCTTATGTTTTCTTGAAAATGTGAGAGAAACATCGAACAAATATGGGTTACAATATCTCCAAAGTAACCTTCTTTCTGAAACAGTTGGAGAAAAGGACATTAAATTAACAAGTGTCAAACAAGGAATTTCCATAATACAACATAGACTCCAACAAAAGAAGGTTCTTTTTGATTCTGGATGATGTTGATAAACACGAACAATTACATGCTATTGTTGGAAGACCTGATTGGTTTGGTCTAGGCAGTAGAGTCATCATCACAACTCGAGATAAACAATTGCTAGCATGTCATGGTGTTAAAAAAATGTATGAGGTAAAAGAATTGAATAAGAAAGATGCTCTTCAATTACTTAGTTGGAAAGCATTTAAACTGGAAAACATTGATCCAAGTTACCAGGATGTTTTGAATCAAGCAATAACTTATGCTTCGGGCCTTCCATTGGCTTTAGAAGTAATTGGTTCCAACTTATTTGGAAAAAGCATAGAAGAATGGAAATCTGCTTTAGATGGATACAAAAGCAAGCCTCGTAAGACAATCCAAGAGATTCTTAAAGTAAGCTATGATGCTTTGGAAGAAGATGAGCGAAGTGTTTTTCTTGACATAGCTAGTTGCTTCAAAGAATGCAAATTGGCAGAGGTCCAAGATATACTTCATGCTCATCATGGAAATTGCATGAAATATCATATTGGAGTGCTTCTAGATAAATCTCTCATAAAGATTAATTGGTATGGTAAAGTGACACTACATGACTTGATAGAGGACATGGGTAAAGAAATTGTCAGGAAAGAGGCAACCAATGAGCCTGGAAAACGTAGTAGGTTATGGTTCCATGAAGATATAGTTCAAGTTTTAGAAACAAATAAGGTAAATAAGTTTGATGCATTTGGATGATAGGTTTGTCGTCCTTAACCATTTATTATCTGTTTTGGTAACTATATGCTCCTATCGCAGTTTTTTTTTTCTTACTTTAAATTATGTATATTTCTCTAAATATCATGTTGAAGTCCTAATATATACCCATGTATTTTGGTTGATTCAAGATTTTTTTGTTAAAAGGGAAGCGATCAAATTGAAACCATATTTTTGGAGTTCCCCTTATTTAAAGAAAGAGAAGTAAAATGGGATGGAGATGGCTTCAAGAAGATGAAAAATCTCAAAACACTAATTATTAGAAATAGTATTTTTTGCAAAGGTCCCAAACATCTTCCTAATACTTTAAGAGTATTAGAGTGGAGGGGGTATCCTTCAGAAGATTTGCCATATGATTTTAATCCGAAAAAGCTTGTTATATGCAACTTACATGACAGTTGCATTACTTCACCGGGGTTGGTTGTCTTACTCAAACAGGCAAGTGGATTGATTTCATTTCCGTGATTTTTATCTTAATATATTAGTTCACTTTAAGGTTATTCATTTTTTATTTTGTGTTTTGTAGTAATAAATCCACTATTAGTTTATTGAGTTTCTCTTTATTCCTTCTTTTATGTTGCAGAAGTTCGTGAATCTGACAAGTTTAAATTTTGACTCGTGTCAATATTTAACATATATGCCTGATGTATCTTGTATATCACATTTGGAAAAATTATCATTTTGTGGGTGCAAGAATTTATTGACAATTCACTCTTCAGTTGGACTTTTGGAAAAACTTAAAATCTTGAATGCTTCTTCGTGCTCAAAACTCAACTCTTTTCCACCCATCAAGTTGACTTCTCTTGAAGAACTCAAACTTTTGCATTGTGGCAGTCTCGAGAGTTTTCCAGAAATATTAGGAAAGATGGAAAATATAACACAACTTTGGTTAGGAGGAACTCCCATAAAAGAATTCCCACTTTCATTTCAAAATCTTACTCGACTTGAGAAATTAGGTATGGGCTGGTACGGAGGACCGAAGACTAGGTTATGTAATGCTTCCATTTTTATTCGGAACATTTCCATGATGCCAAAACTGGTTGAGTTTGGAGCCATTCAACTGGAAGGTTGGGAATTGCCTAAGGAGGAAGAGGGTGCAGAAGAAATGAGCTTGACTGTGTGTTCTAATGTTCAACGTCTTCGTCTCAAAAACAGCAACTTGTCAGATGAATTTTTTCCTATGTTTCTCCCATATTTTGCTAATGTGAGTGAGTTAAACTTATCATCAAATAATTTCAGAGTTATTCCCGAATGCATCAAAGAATGTCGCTTTTTAACTAGGCTTAATTTGGATGATTGTGATCTTCTTCAAGAAATTCGAAGTATTCCTCCGAACATGAAATATTTCTCTGCAAAAGGTTGTGTAGCCTTGACTTCCTCATGTAGAAGCATGTTACTCAATCAGGTTTACTTTTTATGTATTTGATATGACCAATATATTATAGATAAACTTCTCCATAAATACTCATGTTCTTTCACCTTTTTAGAAGTTCTCTTATCTATTTTTTTCAAAAACTGAAGTGATAAGTAGATTTTTATTTATTGATAAGTTTTAATTAAATTATGGAAGAAGTATATCTAGATAAATTAATCTGACTAAGATCTTATTATTGCTAAATTTGATGAATTATTTCTCACCAACAGGAACTGCATGAGGCTGGAAAAACCATCTTTTACTTGCCATTTGGTAATATTCCAAAGTGGTTTGAGTGGCAGACTAGGAGATTGTCAATATCTCTCTGGTTCCGTAACAAATTCCCAGCCATAGCTATTTGTCTTGTCATAGGACCAGTAGTTGGCCTGCCAAGAGGAAGATATGCTGTTTGGCTCAAAGTTATCATCAACGGCAAGAAAATGGTGTTGGACAGTTTGTTGATGGAAACGAATTGCACGTGTCTTTTTCATTATATGGATATGAAACTTAAACATATTGTTGATAAAGAACTTTCAGAAAATGAATGGAACCATGCAGAGTTTGTATTAGAAGGTTTGAATTCTATCCCAATCCTTGTAAAATGGGGAATCCATGTATCGAAACAAAGTAGTATGGAAGACATTCTGTTCACCAATCCTTGTAGAAAAAGAAAATTAGATGACTACGACAATAAGTCAGAATTGCGAGTCCAACAGTTGCAGAAAAGGCAAAGATTAGTGAACATAGAAATTGCACAACCACAATTTGTACAGAGGCAACAACACATTGGTATTTTGTCGTGCATGTGGAACAGAGCACTAGTGTTTCTAATTTCTTGCTGCTCCAGCAATCAATGACTGGAAAATCATTTCAAAGAGGATTCAATGGTGTGTCAACACGGATAAAATCATTTCAGATTCATTACTCCATCCAAGATGCTCCTTATGGTTTCATTAAAAATCTCTAAAATTGGCTGATTATTTTACCATTTATATATATAACTAAGGGAAATGTTAGTAATATTTTTTAACACACTCCTTCTAACTAACCCATTCTATATGATTGATTGAAATTTATTAAAAACATCAAGTGGATTTCACTTATAATTTTACACATGATTCTCTCTTGTGTGAAAATAGCCTGTTATGGACAATTTAATTCTTGTTATAGCTGATTAACTGCGTTTCTTACACATCTATTGATATAACTACACCATTGTGGGTGAACTGTTGTGGTTCCAATGCGCATTACACATATCTATGAATATAACCACACCATTGTGGCAAACTTTTGATGTTTATAAACGTTTTTCACAGGAATTTGGGAGAAACATTTTAATTCTTTTTTTTTTTTAAATTTCTTTTACTTGTTTAACTAGTTCTTTTAAGGTTAAGCGACTACTGAGTTTGTTCCCAACAACCTTCTGAATCTCAATCCTTGGTTAAGCAGATTCAGTTTTTTAAACAAGAGGTTTATCATATATGCAAGGTAACTAGCTATATTAAAAAAATTATCTTACTTTGAAATTATATGTTTCACACCTACACAAGACGTATAATTTTAGACTGCTTTTTCCTATATTAAAAGTCCAAAATATACACATGCATTGACATTAAAAGTTTAATCATCAAGACTCGACATCTTCATTTACATTAAAATACTATGTTTAAGATATTTACTGGTTTTGTGTGTTGTTATTTGCAATCATATATACACGATAATTACTTAACTCTATAAATGTTCTTATTTTCAAGGTTAATTATTTTTTTAATCTATAAAAATATTGTCTTTAATTTTTTCATATTTTTTACTTTTTTATTATCTAATTTTTATTATTTGTTCTGAATTAAATATTATATAAATAAATAAATGCATGTGTGAATGAACACGCGGATTACTAACTAATGAACAAACAAAGTTGTCATATAATGTTGGACACAATTGCTCCAATCTGACCAGATGAGATCTTAGAATGGGACTCAGAAATAATTTTACTAGCCTAATTAAAAATTACATTAATAGAAGACTTTGAAATATGAGAAGTAGGGAGTGAATCCGACGCGTTGGATGAAAGAAAATCTTATTTCAACTACAGATTATGAATCTTCTCCGAAAGTGTCATGCGTTGTAATTTCACTTTGGAGTTCTACTGCTATATAATGTTTCATATATTTCATTCAGTACTTCTTCATCCACAATCACACTAACTAATCTGTCTTCTCACTTCTCATGGCTATGCCATCATCTTCTTCTTCCTTTACTTATGCATTCACCTACCATGTTTTCCTCAGCTTCCGAGGAAAAGATACTCGTTATGGTTTCACTGGCAATCTCTACAAAGCTCTTCGTGACAAAGGAATTCACACCTTCATGGATGACCCTGAGCTACGCAAAGGGGACCAAATCACCCCAGCACTTGAGGAGGCAATTCAAAAGTCCAGAATTTTCCTCATCGTCCTCTCTCCAAACTATGCTTCTTCCTCTTTTTGCTTAAACGAACTTGCTCACATCCTCAACTTTAATAAGGAGAAGGGTCTCTTGGTTCTCCCAGTTTTTCATAACGTGGACCCTTCTGATGTTAGATACCATAAAGGTATTTTCGGAGAAGCATTGGTTAATCATGAACGAAGGGTCAACACAGAGAAGCTGAAGGAATGGAAAGATGCTCTGCATGAAGTAGCCAATTTGTCTGGATATCATTTTAAAACAGGGTACCCTTCCTCACCTATCTTATTTTAAATCATTCATTTTCATTTTCTAATGATATTTTAATTAAGCTTTAATTATTTGCTTGCTCTTCAAAAATATACAATGTTTGCATTTTTGTCTCTACGCTTCAAAATCATACATTTTAAGTCTCTACTCTCTACACATACACTTTATATCTTTTATTTAAAATTGTAGGATTAAAATGGATAAAATACATGCATGCACACGGGAACTAAAACAAGTCAGAAAGTGTATGTTTAACAAATAAAATGACTAATTTCTATGTGTAGAAACTAAAAGATATAAATTATGTAGGTATAGAGACAAAGTAAGAAGTAACTAATGATCAATCTTAAATTTAGAGATAAAAATAGTTGGTAATCTTGAACATACATATATGTGTCGAGGCATGGACATGAGATTTAGTTTGATCTCACACAAATTTTATTAATTAAACAGGGATGAATATGAATACAAGTTTACTCAGGAGATTGTTGAATTGGTCTCTAGCAAGATTAATCATGTTCCTTTACCAATGGTGGATCATTTGGTTGGACTAGAGTCACAAATGCTAGAAGTAAAGAAACTTTTGGATATTAGGTCTAATGAAGTTGTCCACATGGTTGGGATCTATGGATTAGGTGGCATTGGTAAATCGACACTTGCTGTCGCAATTTATAATTCAATTGCAGACCATTTTGAAAGTTTGTGTTTTCTTGAAAATGTGAGAGAAAATTCAAATAAATATGGATTGCAACATCTCCAAAGCAACATTCTTTCTGATCTAGTTGGAGAGGACATTAAGTTAACTAGTGTTAGACGAGGAAGTTCCATAATACAACATAGACTCCAGCAAAAGAAGGTCCTTTTGATTCTGGATGATGTTGACAAAAAGGATCAGTTAGAGGCAATTGTTGGAGAACCTAATTGGTTTGGTCCTGGCAGTAGAATCATCATAACAAGTCGGGACAAACAATTGCTAGCTTGTCACGGTGTTGAGAGAATGTATGAGGTGAAAGAATTGAACCAGGAAGATGCTCTTCAATTACTATGTTGGAAAGCTTTTAAAAAAGAAAATTTTGATCCATGTTATCATGATGTTTTGAATCAAGCAGTAACTTATGCTTCCGGTCTTCCATTGGCTTTAGAAGTAATAGGTTCCAACTTATATGAAAGAAGCATAGAAGAATGGAAATCTGCTATAAATGGATACCAAAAAATTCCTGATAAAACAATCCAAAAGATACTTAAAGTAAGCTATGATGCTTTGCAAGAAGATGAGCAAAATGTTTTTCTTGACATAGCTTGTTGCTTCAAAGGATATGCATTGGCAAAGGTTGAAGATATACTTCAGGCTCATCATGGCAATTCCATGAAATATCATATTAGAAGGCTTGTTGATAAATCTCTCATAAATATTAGTTGGCTTGGTGTGGTGACACTACATGATTTGGTAGAAGATATGGGTAAAGAACTTGTCAGAAAAGAATCACCAAGAGAACCTGGGAAACGTAGCAGGTTATGGTTCTATGATGATATAATTCAAGTATTAAAAGAAAATGAGGTAAATAAGATTGATGCTTGTGTGAATGATTGACATTTTTATCTTTAACCATTTGTTAACTATTGTGTCTGGGTTATAATATTTGGATACTCTAAAACTTTATACGCCATATAATTATGCTTTAAAATATGTGCATTTTCTAAATATCAATTTGAAGTCCTATGTATGTATGCATATATTGTGGTTGATTTGTGATTTTTGTCTTAAAAGGGAAGTTGTCATACGGAAATCGTATTTATGGATTTCCCCTTGATTGACAAAGAAGTTAAATGGGACGGAGTTGCCTTCAAAAAGATGACAAAGCTCAAAACACTTATTATTATGAATTGTCTTTTTTCCAAAAGTCCCGTACATCTTCCTAATACTTTAAGAGTATTGATATGGAGAGGATATCCTTCAAAGAAATTACCATGTGATTTTCATTCGGACAAACTTGCTATATGCGAATTAAGTGGTAGTTCCCTTCCATCACCCGAGTTGGTTGCCTTATTTAAAATGGTAAGTGTAATAACTTCATTTACTTCATATTTTATCTTAATATATAAGTTCACTATTCTAAGGTTATTATTATTTCTCTTTTTATGTTTGTAATAATAAATTAACGTCTATCTTATTGAGTTCTTTTTTTTTTCCTTTTCTTTTTTTTCAGAAGTTCGTGAATTTGAGAAGTTTGAATTTTGACATGTGTACATATTTAACAGAGATACCTAATGTATCTGGTCTCTCTAATTTGGAAGAGTTATCATTTTCTAACTGTGATAATTTAATTACTATCCACTCTTCTGTTGGGCTCTTGGAAAAGCTTAAAATCTTGGATTCTTCTTGCTGTTCCATGCTCAAGAGTTTTCCACCCATCAAGTTGATATCTCTCGAAGAACTTAAACTTTCCGGATGTAGCAGTCTTGAGAGATTTCCAGAAATATTAGAAAAGATAGAAAATATTTCAGATCTTTCGTTGGATGGAACTCCCATAAGAGAATTTCCACATTCATTTCATAAATTTAGTGGAATGGAGACATTAGAGCTGAGCAATCTTGGTAATCCTACAAAGTTAAGTGGGTTCTGTAATGCTGACATTTTAATTCAAAACATTTTGATGATGCCAGAGCTCTATAGCATTCAAGCTAAGGAATGGGATGGGTTGGTATTGCCTAAGTATGATGAGGGTGCAGAAAAAGTGACCTTAACATTGAGGGACTTGTATCACAGATGCAAAGAAGTATCTTCAAAGGTTCAATGTCTTCATCTCGAACATTGCAACTTGACAGATGAATTTTTTCCTCTATTTCTCCCATATTTTGCTAATGTGAAGGAGTTATTACTCCCAGAAAATAATTTCAAAGTTATTCCTGAATGCATAAAACAATGTCATTTTTTAGAAAAACTTGCTTTGGATCGGTGTTATGATCTTGAAGAAATTAAAGGAATTCCTCCAAACCTGAAACTTTTTTCTGCCAAGCTGTGTGGATCCTTGAAGTCCTCATGTAGAAGCATGCTTCTGACTCAGGTATGTCTTCTATATATTTGATCTATACATAGCGTATTGTAGATAATTTTTTTCCATAAATGCTTTCAATTTTTATACATATTCTTTTATCTAATTTTTGTAAATATGCACGGTTTGAATTGTCCTTCAAATATATGTAGAGAAATTTATTCATATAACTATTTAATATTGTTAAATTTAATGAATTATTTGGAACTAACAGGAACTGCATGAGGCTGGAGACACCCTCTTCTATTTGCCAGAAACAGAGATTCCAGAGTGGTTTGAGTGGCAGAGCAGGCGACCGTCAATTTCTTTCTGGTTTCGTAACAAATTCCCTGCCTTAGTTATTTGTCTTCATGTGGTACCAGACTTTGTAGAGGACCTTTATGTTGATGCTCGTGTCATGCTGACCATCAATGACATTAAACAGCATTGGGGCAAGTGGTGGACTAGAAATACATGTACTTTTTATCTGCAGGGGTCAAAAATGCAACATAATTTAGATGAAGCATTTTCAGAAAATGAATGGAACCATGCAGAGTTTGAACTTAAAGGTTGGCATTGTACACCACCACCCTGTGTAAGATGGGGAATCCATGTATTGAAAGAGCAAAGTTGCAAGGAGGATACTCAATTCACTAATCCCTATAGAAAAACAAAATTGGATGATGATGATGTCAATAATTCAGAATCACAAGATCAACGGATTAAGCTTTTTACTGACTGGGAGGGACCCGGCATAGGCTGGGTGAAGTGCAACATGTATGTCTCATATGATGGAAGTTGTGGAGCTGTTTTTAGAGACTGTGATGGTGAGTGGCTAAATGGCTTTCAGTCAAATCTTGGGAAAACTTCTGATGGCATTATAATGGCAGAACTTCGGGGAATTAATATTGCTCTTGAAACTGCTTGGAAAATGGACATTAGAAGATTATGCATTGAAATGACTTATAATAAAACTATGAAATTGTCTCAATTGATTACTAATGGCTGCGATACCTCCCATCCAGCTTGGCCTTTGATTCAAGATATCAAGAATTGGCAACAACTACGTTGGACCATCAGGTTTTCACATTGTTGGGAGGGTTATATAGATAATTTAGTAGCACAGTGCCTGGCTAATAATATGCATAAGATTTGTGAAGGTGGCATAGTTTTCCTTGCATCTCCTCCTCCTTATGTTTAGTCTGAGCTTATTCTAATTCTAATGGCTATATATATAAAGAGAAAGAATCACAAGACTAGAGCAGCAGTTGCGGAAACAGCAAAGATTACTGAACAGGGAGAATTACAGACACAACTTGCGCAGCAGCAATCAATAATTGGAGTAATCAATGTGAAAGAAGATTCGAGCTCAATCATATCTGTAGATAAAGGACAGCATTGTTAGTTACTTGTGTATTTTTGTTATTATAATATTGTCTATAAATGAAAACAAGAATGTGAAATAAAAATAATAAAAATGTTAATTAACAGTGTAGTACTTATTGTCTGATATAACAAGAGTTAACTGTCAGTTTAGGTGAAGTTTGTTTTTAGATATTTTTTCTTTTATTTTTATAGAAAACAATGGTTAAATATTATATATATTGGTTATAATTTAAAAAATATGTTTTTCTAAAATTATTTTAAAAAATCTATGAAAACAGAAAACATAAAAAAATTGTTTTAAAAAATTTAAACAATATAAAAATTTAATAACAAATTTAAAATTTTATTTTTTAAAATAGAAAATATCAAGTGAAAATAAACATATTTTATTGTTGAATACTTCAAAATAAAAATTATTTTTAAACAATAAAAATAAAAAATATTTTCTTAATTCATTAATGTTTTAACTTGTATACATAGTTAATGAAAGTGTTTATTTTTCATAAGAAAAAGATTAGAGTTTTCAAGTGAATTGTGTTGATTTGAGTATTTTGACCTACCTATTTGAAGACTATTTCTGCGATAAATAAAGAACTGAAAAATACTTTATCTACAGTAATGTTAAAAATAAATTATTTCTTTTCTAATAAAAATATATAAATTATCTATATAAAAACTTCAACTCTGTTATATAAATATTAATTAATAAAATTATTAAATTTATATTAAAAATTATTAGTAAATACATTTTAAAAAATATTAAATAAAAGATATAAGATTATAGTTTTATAAAAAATTAAAAATAATTTAAATTATAATATTATTAATAAAGTGATTTAAAATTATTTCATAAAAACATAATATATAAGTCATTTTTAAATAAGGAGTTAAAAAAAGACTGTATAATAAATATATTAAATTATTAGATTTAAATTAATTAACAAAATATTTAGTTATGAAATTATTTAAATTTATTCTATATGATTTCTAAGTAGTCGTTGAATCTGGTGCGGTTTAATTTGATTTAGATTAATTATAAAATAAGAACTAAATTAAACCAATCTTTTACAGTTTGGTTTGGTATGATTTTGCGGTTTAAAATTTATATTATTAAGTATTAAAAAATACATTGAAAAAATTTATTTTCACAATTGTATAAAAATTCAGTCACTTCCAACAAAATCATAATAAAAATAGTAATCATTAAAGTTAAAGTATAGACAATCAATTTATTTAAATATTACATTTTAGTGGTTATCGTCAAATTGTATCTAATAAAATTAAATAAAATAATTTTGCTAAAATATTTATTTATCAAATAATTCATATTAATTAAAAATATTAATAAAAGATTATGTCAAAATCTTATAAATTTAGAAAATAATGAAAATTGTATATGCCTTCTAGGGAATTTGCTAAAATAACCAAGAATGAGCGGTTTGGTTTGATTTGGTGCGGTTTCAACATTTTAAACTGCAAAGCAAATCGAACCATGCAATTTAAAAATTATAAAAATCAAACCACTCAAAACTAAAATGATTTTTTGCAGTTTTTAGTTTGGATGGTTCGGTTTTCTGTTTGGTTCGATTTCGAACACTCTTAGAGTGTAGGTAATAGTGAATTCTACAAGGGTATTGAAAGGGAAGGAAGCCCTGAGAGAATCGAGAATGGACTGTGAAGTGGTGGGCTGCTATTATACCATGTAGAGAAAATAGAAAGTATAATTTTTTCACTTGATTGCGCAGTGCACTATATATAGAGAGAGGGAAAGGAGTAAGTTTAACAGAATTAATTAAGAGACTTGATTCTAGCGTAATCATAATATATTAAAAAATACTAATAAGATATTAACTTGAGAACTTGATTCTAGCCGAATGATAATATATTAAAAGATCTGATAAGATATCAAAAGATAATTGAGAAAACTGATTCTAGCTGATAATACCTACCATGATCAACCTTCTTCATGCTTGTATTTTATATAAACATTTGTATTTGTTCATGCTTTGTTTTAATGAGTTTTAAACTAATTGTTGTTTTCTTTTTTATGTACGAAATCGGTCCATGTTTCAAAGATGGACAACTATGTATAATTAGGCTTTGTGTCTATAAATAATACAAACATAATTCCTTTCTAAACAGTAATTTTGTCATTATTTTACTCTTATCTTCTTTGCATTTTTATGGTTAAGTTATTTGAGAGTTGTTAGGCTTTAGAAGATAACAAGATCACAGATGGTGAATTTTTTGTAAGATTTTTATTCTTAATAACTTTGTTATACCACGTGAAGTGCTTTCAGATATCATAATTAACTAATTTTCTTATAATTGGGATTGCAATATAACATACTCCGTGAATGTTCATTTCTTGTTTTAATCGAATTTCGATTGATTTCTTTATGCATATTGAATTAATAATGTATGTTTATTGATTATTAGAACCAATCAAACTAAGCACAATTGATTGAATTGAGAGTGTCATACCATGAGTAGCCAACTTTCTTATAATTGGGATTGCAATAAACATACTTACTCTTATTTTTAATTGAATTTCGATTTCTTTATGATTAAATTAATAATGTATGTTTTTTTATAAGCTAAAAAGTTTTATTAAAGAAGATTGTGGTAGCATAAGTACTAGCCACACAAAAAAGCCAAAACACAACACAATTAATACCATTCATTCAATATAATAACTTCGGTTCATGACCCATTCCACCATAAAATGATTAGTGAGGTTAGCCAATTGACTCCATTCCCACAAGTTACTAGATATCCTGAAGGAGTTCATATATATTCCCTACTTGAGCTCTGAAACCCGTCGTGTTTCTGACTCTCCACAAATGTCAATCTCTGTGGACCACACAAAAGACCATACTTTTCAAAGCTCCTTTGACCCATCGACCAAACCCAAAAGTTGGTAGAAGTGATACCTGACCTCCTCTATTGTAGAGTCACAGAGATCTCCCACCATCTACAAATAGATTGTCAAACCCATATTGATACATTACAGATGAAGAATATATGTGCACCAGTTTCCTCAATGATTCCATATAAGCCATAAACTGCTTCGGAGCCTAGCTGAATGTTGCCTCTGTGTAGCAAATTACTCCCAGTAGGTAGTCCTTTGCATCTAGTTTCCACACCAGTATCTGAACCTTTGGAGGCATTCTAGCGTTCCATAACATATTAAGAACTCTATTGAGATTGAAGTGAAGAAGCTCTTGTTAAAACCTTGTACACTAAAGATACCATGTACTAACTAGAGACATTCGCTTTTCACACCATCTATCATCTACTCCCTCACTTACCACCACGTCTTTTAGTCTCTCAACCAATCTATCTACCAACTCCTCCTCCCATGCAAACAATTTATGCCTCCACAACCACTATCACTCTGCCCATAAACCTTGCATTACTTTTACCGACATCATTGGGTTTTCTACTAGCTTGTATAATTGCTCAAAACAATGCTTAATGTCTGCTCCTGAGCTATCTAAACTTCCAAAATAGCATATGATCTCCCTTTTCAAGCACATGTTTCACATTTTCAGACTACCAAGTCCCTCTCCCCTGACTCTCATGGTCTATAGATTGTAAATCCCTCCACCACTTTGACTCATTACGATTCACTCATTCCCAACACCCTCCTTCTATCCCATACTTAACCTTGAATAGTCTATCCCACATGGAGTGACTTTCTATGCTCGCTCGCCATTACCAATTATCCAACAACACTAGGTTTATTGATTATGGAATAAACCAAACTAAACTTCGTTAATTGAATTGAGAGTCTCAAATACTATTTTGTAAATTAAGAGAATTAATCTTGTTCTTTTATTGGGGCTCATCAATAATTGGTTTTATAAAAGTTTCATGGTCAAACCATTTATAAAAACTTTCGACTTATCTCTTTGAACTTCAACTTTTCTTCTTTTTTCTCTATAATTATTGAGGTTCAATAAAAAACTAGTTAAATAAATGATTATGAGTTGTTTAGATTTAATCACCCTTAGTAACCAATAGAGAGTTTGAATTCATTATAATATAGTTTAATTGAAATTAGAATGAAAAATTTTATAAGTCTTATAAAGTTACAACAGTAATTTTAATTCTTAAAGTTTCTCAATTATTCGCAATGCCAAATTTTATTTTACTTTAGCTTTTGTTCGACCACAAAACCAAACTTTAATATTTCCTTCGGGCACATTAAAGAGAGTTTATCAAATTAATGAGTTTTTAGAAGTAATGGAAGCATGAACTGCGATATCTTTACACTAATATGCTCTATAAAATCTATTTATATCCCTTGGAGGAATTAATTTATATTTTAACATTTTCTTTGAGATATATCATTTGATAAGTTTTTTCACCCATTTTTTTCTTAATAATTTATAATTAATATAGTCACACTTTTATTCATTTTTTCTACAAACAAAAATTCTTATTTCTATTATAAAGTTATTTAACTCAATCGATCAACTATGTTGATATATTGAAAAACCATAAATTAAAATATTAAATTTTACTTTAGAAAACTTTAATTCTTGGAAATTAACCACATATCCCTTACAAATTTAATGGAATATCTATATCAGAAGCTTTTTCATAATTACTAAGGGATATTTTTCATTAGAAGACTTTGAAGCACATACCGTAGATGTCTGGTGAGCGTTGTGTGTCTATGAAGAAACTTCTAAACTCATTAATTTGGTCAAAAACGCGTACATACATCACACTCTGATGGGTCTTTGTTTGAAAGGTTGTGTATGAAGCTTCTCCAAAGATGCCATATTGCCATGGGACATTAATAGCTTTGCCACTTAATTAACCTCACACCATCCCCAATTGATCAATGTGAATACAAATATATAATTTCACAAAATTCAACAATTTGTTCTTTTTTCTTCTTTTTTTTAAGTCAATTTCTTCGATAGTTTGTTTAGTCTATACAACTTGTGACTTGACCTGTAAAAAGAGAGAAACCTCCAAGTTGACAATAATGTAATAAAAGTAAAGAGGCTATGAAGAAGGAAATGGAATAAGAGTGACACTAGAAACAAAAGGATATTTATGGTTAATATTATTATAAAAATTTGGATAAATTCATTAAGCTGGTATGATTGGTAAGAAAAGAAAAGAATTAAACGAAAAAGGTGGAGAAAGAAATTTAAAAAAAAAGAGACAATTAGTGGTGTTATCACTACAAGAAAAATTGAAATTATCCACACCCAAAATCCATGTGTAATTGGTAAAATTTGTGAGGAATGTTTCTGACGAATTTTTATTTCTGTGGGTAATAATTACCCATGACATTATTTTGTAAGCATTTTCGTGAGAATACGGAATTCTTTGGGGGAAGTTATAGATGGATATTTTTCACTTTCTTCTCTGTGAAAATTACTAACAGATATATTTCTCACAAGTTTTTTTGTCATTATTTTTATGGATTTTTCTATTGAAATTTTCAAAAGATTAATTATTTTTGTCAAAAAACAACTATTTTTATATGTATATTATCTGTGGAGTATTTGTGATTGATTATTATATATATATATATATTGAAATTATAAGATTGATCCAGTAAGAAAATTTACATGTGAGAAAAAGAGAGACTATAGATCCAAAATTTCTCTAGATAGAATACTAACACATTAATAAGTAATATTTATCTATTAAAAGAAATTATTATATATTGTTTGATTTTTTAAAATTTCAAAATAATCAATCATGTTAAATAGTAATAAATTAAAAATAAACTTGTCTAGTTTTATTATATAACAAAAGATTTATTTTTATGAAACATAATTTAACATGTTTAAAACATAATAACCTAATTTTAACAAGTTCAACCACAAATCTAAATAAAACCATATCAACTAGTCATGGAAAATTTAGTTTTAAAAAATAACTTAAACACATTAATCAAACTATCTAATAATGATAATATAAAGTATAATTAGTGTTTCTAATTTACTTTCTCTTCTTGAATGTCTCTCATATCTCTATGGTTGTGATATAAAACTGTTAGTGGATGCCTTTCTTTTTTTAATGAGCAAAAATATATTTTAAAAGTAGAAATAATGAGAAGTACAATATATGCCTTCTAATGTGAGTACAAAATTTTTAGTTCAAAACCACATAATACCTTTATGAATACAAAGATTAGATCCCCATACAAACCAAACTAACAATCGCATCCTACTTCATAGTAAACAATAAGATGGACTCATAACTCACTCTACAAAAGAGTATGAGTCACCTATGTTGTCTTACTCCATTCTCAAGTGTTGAGTTGAGATGCAAGTATGGTGGTCTGAGCATGTGATACTTATTCTTGGAATATTGAATCATTGTGTGCTTTTCATAGATGTTAGAGACTTGCAAATCACACAAGCAATCAGGCTAACCATGTTACTTTGCTGGCACAAACCAATCCCATAAATTAGATATCATGACTTTGAATATTGTCATATAATGTTGTAAATACTCCCTACTATAAGACCAAACGATAACATTCGTGGGACATGATTAATAGAAAAAGAAAAAATAATAATGGATAACATTGAAATGAAATTACATCTAAAAATAATAGTAGATAAAATTAAACATTTTGAAAAAAAAGTAAAATAAAAATTAATTAAACCTTAAAACAATGAAAAGTAAAAATATTTGTTTGAAGCAAGATAGAAAAGAAAGAAAATTAAAAAAAAGAACTTATTGTTATTAATAATATTGTTATAAATTATAGTAAAGGAAGTTATATATGCAGAAACAACTAAAAAACTTGACAAAATATATTAATATTAGGGATCTCCTCTTGTAAAGTGACGTGTCAATTTACATCTTAATTAACATGTTATTTAATGAATTATTTAATTATTTATATAAAATATAAAAAATATTAACAATCCATTCTTTAACATATTTTATATAATTCATTTAGACTCATAAAAAATAACAAATTATATAAGTCTCATTTATTATTAAATAAGTTTTTTTTTAATTTTATAGTTTTTAATAAATTTTAACAAACATGAGATATCCATTTGAAACAAATTTCCATCCTAATATAAGGGACACCGGCATGCATAAGTATGCTTCTTAATTGTATACGTGTTGGTTGATTTACAACGTGACACATCCATTTATTTATTTTCCCTTCACCAACCATCCCTGCAAAAGCAAGTGAGACTTCTCTAGATTTAGTAATTGCTTCACCGAACAAGAAGATTTAGTAATCTTCTTCTTACTTTTCATGGCTGTGCAACTGCCATCATCGTCTTCTTCTTTTACTTCTACATTCACCTATGATGTCTTCCTCAGCTTCCGAGGAGAAGATACTCGTTATGGTTTCACTGGCTATCTCTACAAAGCTCTTCGTGACGCAGGAATTCACACCTTTATCGATGACCATGAGCTCCTCAAAGGGGACCAAATCACCCCAACACTTGAGAAAGCAATTGAGAAGTCCAGAATATTCATCATCATCCTCTCCCAAAACTATGCTTCTTCCTCCTTTTGCTTAAACGAACTTGCTTACATCCTTAAATTTGTTAAGGAGAAGGATCGGTTGGTTTTTCCGGTTTTTCATAAGGTGGACCCTTCTGATATTAGACACCAAAGAGGTAGTTTTAGAGAAGCATTGGCTGATCATGAAAAGATGTTCAACGTTGATGAAAAGGGTTCCAACCATAACATGAAGAAGTTGGAGGAATGGAAGATGGCACTGTGTGAAGTAGCTAACTTGTCTGGCCATCATTTCAAATATGGGTACCCTTCCTACCTATCTTGTTTTAAATCATTCATTTTCACCTTCTAATGATTAAAATGTTAAAAATAATTATGGATTAGTATCACTCAATATCTATTATTATTAACCGACTCAATATCTATTATTATTAACCGACGATATAAGATATGATTATTATATCAATATGGTTATTTATCTTTAATCGACAATATTTTATCGTATCAATATCGTTATTTGAAATGGGATTACGATTGACTTTGTGATGGGTTAGGAGGTCAATCAGATTAAAAAGCACAATTAAGAGAGGTCCCTGCCTTGTCTATCCTGACGGGTTATAAATTTGCATCCATTAAGCAATAACGGTAGTTAGAAGAACCTTCTAGAAGTTCTCTTCAATAGAACTCATGGACATAAACGTTAATTCAGGTACACATTCATTCCATTTTTATCAATACAATATTGATAGTTGACATGCTATAATTTGTGTCTAGTACAGTATAATTCAAACCTATTTTTATACTTCCATCATAAAATGCATAATGTTAATTTACTTTTTTCTTTCTGCTTAAAAACTTCTAGTTTTAGTTTCTATACATACATACATTTTTAATTTATTTTTTAAAATTGCAGGGTTTAAAATTGATTGAAAAAATATATCTATGCGTAGAAACGAACACTGGGTAATAAAAAGTGTATGTGTAAAAAATATAATGAGTAATCTCTTAGGGACTGAAAGCTATAAAATGTGTAGGTATTGAGATAATGAAACAGTAATTGAAGATATGAAAATACATACTAACCTTGAACAGTATACGTATATGTCAAGGGATGGAAATTTCTATCTCAAATTCGTTTTTCACTTCGTGTCTCAACCCATCGTTAAATCATATGTGATTTAATAAGTTATATAAAATATAAATATTTTAGTGTTTATTGATGGGTGGAAATAGGAAGTGAGACGCCAAGTTGGTACATAGGATTTCCATCTATATGTCAAGACATGGATATAAGGTGTTTAGTTTGAATTAACACAAATTTCATTTATTGAATAGGGATGGATACGAATACAAGTTTATTAAGAAGATTGTTCAATTGGTCTCTAGCAAGATTAACCGTGTTCCTTTGTCAATTACGGATTATCCTGTTGGACTAGAGTCTCAAATGATGGAAGTAAAGAAACTTCTAGATATTGGATCTAATGAGGTTGTCCACATGGTAGGGATCCATGGACCTGGTGCCATGGGTAAAACAACACTTGCTGTTGCCGTTTATAATTCCATTAGTGACCATTTTGAATTTTTATGTTTTCTTGAAAATGTGAGAGAAACTTCGAACAAACATGGGTTGCAGCATCTTCAGAGCAGCCTTCTTTTTCAAGTTGGAGTGAAGGGCATTAAGTTAACAAGTGTTAGACAAGGAATTTCTATAATACAACATAGGCTCAAGCAAAAAAAGGTTCTTTTGATTCTAGATGATGTTAACGAACTTGAACAATTACATGTAATTGTTGGAAGTCCTGATTGGTTTGGTCCTGGTAGTAGAGTGGTCATTACAACTCGGGACAAATGGTTACTAACTCAGCTTGGTGTTGAAAGAATGTATGAGATGAAAAAATTGAATAAGGAAGATGCTCTTCAATTACTATGTTGGAAAGCTTTTAAAAAAGAAAATTTTGATCCATGTTATAAGGATGTTTTGAATGAAGCAATAATTTATGCTTCAGGCCTCCCATTAGCTTTAGAAGTAATAGGTTCCTACTTATTTGGAAGAAACATAGAAGAATGGAAATCTGCTTTAGATGGATACAAAAGAATTCCTAATGAAAAGATCCAAGGGGTACTTAAAAAGTAAGCTATGATGCTTTGCAAGAAGATGAGCAAAGTGTTTTTCTTAACATAGCTTGTTGCTTTAAAGGATATGAATTGAAAAAGGTTCAAGATATACTTCAAGCTCATCATGGCTATTCCATGGCATATCATATTGGAGTGCTTGTAGATAAATCTCTCATAAAGATTGGTTGGTTTGGCGTGGTGACACTACATGATTTAGTTGCGGACATGGGTAAAGAAATTGTCAGGAAAGAATCGCCAAAAGATCCTGGAAAACGTAGCAGGTTATGGTGCTACGATGATATAATTCAAGTTTTAAAAGAAAATAAGGTAAATAAGATTTATGCATATATATATATATATAAATAAAGAGTTTAATTGTTGACTTTTTCAATTAGTACTTTAAAAGTCACATAAATGAAAAGTGATGGTTGATGGTAAAAGTTTTTTACCCTAATAGTATAAACCAATTAAACTCATATATAAATATGGGTGTGTTTGGTTTTTGTCTTTAATTATTTATTATCTATTTGTTATGTATTAATATGATATTTGGACATCCCACAATCTTATACACATCATAATTTTTTATGCTTTAGAATGTTTACGTACATTTATAATATGCATGTTGAAGTACTAATATATATGTGTATATTGTAATTAATTTGTGATAAAAGGGAAGTAGTCAAATAGAAATCATAGTTTTGGAATCGTCCGTACATGAAGAAAGTGAAGTAGAATGGGATGGAAGTGCTTTCAAGAAGATGAAAAATCTCAAAACACTGATTATTAGAAATGAAGTTCTTTTGGAAGGTCCCAAACATCTTCCCAATACTTTAAGAGTATTGATATGGAGGGGATATCCTTCAAAGAATTTTCCGTCTGATTTTCGTCCAGAGAAACTTGCTATATGCGAATTATCCAACAGTTGCCTTACATCAGTCGGGTTGGCTCCCTTATTCCAAAAGGCAAGTGTAATGACTTCATTTACTTATCTTTTATCTTAGTATATGAAGGTTATTATTATCATCATTGTTTTATATTTTGTAATAATAACTTCACTGTTATTTTATCGAGTTCTTCTTTTTCATTATTTTTGTAGAAGTTCGTGAATTTGACGAGTTTGAATTTTGATGAGTGTAAACATTTAACAGAGATACCTGATGTATCTTGTCTCTCAAATTTGGGACAATTATCATTTTTTGAGTGTGAAAATTTAATTAAAATCCACTCTTCTGTTGGACTCTTGGAAAAGCTTAAAATCTTGAATGCTTCTTGTTGCTCCAAGCTCAAGAGTTTTCCATCCATCAAGTTGACCTCTCTTGAAACACTTGAACTTTGGGGATGTGACAGTCTTGAGAGTTTCCCAAAAATATTAGGAAAGATGGAAACTATATCATATCTTTCGTTGGACGGAACTCCCATAAAAGAATTCCCACCTTCATTTCATAATCTTAGTCGACTTA
The DNA here is from genome assembly GCA_037954015.1 of Psophocarpus tetragonolobus. Classification (NCBI taxonomy): domain Eukaryota; kingdom Viridiplantae; phylum Streptophyta; class Magnoliopsida; order Fabales; family Fabaceae; genus Psophocarpus; species Psophocarpus tetragonolobus. The sequence continues at coordinate 42,522,321 of CM075692.1, forward strand.
ACACATTAGAACTGAGCACTCGTGAGTGGCATACATCATTGAGTGGGTTTTGTAATGCTGTCATTTTCATTCAGAACATTTTGATGATGCCAGAACTAGCATCTATTAAAGCTTCTAGATGGGATGGTTTGGTGTTGCCTAAGGAGGATGGAGATGCAGAAAAAGTGAGCTTAACATTGAATGACTTCTATGGCGGATGCAATGAAATGTCTTCAAACGTTCAATGTCTTAATCTCAAACATTGCAACTTGACAGATGGTTTTTTTCCTACATTTCTCCCATATTTTGCTAATGTGAAACAGTTACACCTACAACAGAATAATTTCAAAGTTATTCCTGAATGCATTAAAAAATTCCACTTTTTAACGAGTCTTAAGTTGGATGGGTGTTATGATCTTGAAGAAATTAAAGGAGTTCCTCCAAACTTGAGAGATTTCTCAGCAAAAGATAGCAGATACTTGAAACCCTCGTGTAGAAGCATGTTTCTGAATCAGGTATTATTTTATTGTATTTGATCTTGGCATAGTTTATTATAGATAAACTTTTCCATAACTTTCACTTTTACACGTATTGTTCAATCTAATATGCTTAAAAACTGAGATGTGACAAGTTAATTTTAATATATTGGAAAAGTTATTATTTTACATTCTTAATTGTTTTTCGGAAAACATTTTTTAAGCTCAATAAAATTTTATTATAAATAGCCTAATATGAATACAAGATGTACCCGATAATGAGAGCCACAAAGTACAAGAAGAAAACAATGTCATGTAACAATTTTCTTCTATACAGGTTCTACATAAAAAAATTACATAAGGAAGCCACCTGACACCAACACAAATAACCTGATATATACAGAACTGTCTGAATTTTTCTATAAACATATGTAGAGATTCATTCAAATAAGATTTTATTATTTCTAGATTTGATGAATTATTTGTGACTAACAGGAACTACATGAGGCTGGAAACACAGTCTTCTATTTGCCAGAAAGTGACATTCCAGAGTGGTTTGAGTGGCAGAACTGGGGACCGTCAATATCTTTTTGGTTCCGTAACAAATTCCCTGCTTTAGCTATTTGTCTTTCTGTGGGACAAGATCACACAGATATCAGACTTTCGGGATTGATTTTTACTCCAATCCTGATCATCAATGGAATTAAACAGGATTGGAATGGTTTGATGATGATGACAAGGGATTGTACATGTCTTTTTTATCCGCAGGGGTTGGAACTCATTAGCTTTAATTTACATGAAGCATTTTCACAAAATGGATGGAACCATGCAGAGTTTGTATGTAAAAAGTTGTATTTGGAGCCTGTCTCTATAAAATGGGGAATCCATGTATTGAAAAAACAAAGTTGCAAGGAGGATGCTCATTTCAGCAATCCCTGTAGAAAAAGAAAATTAGATGATGATGTGAATAAGTCAGAATCACAAGAGCAACAGACCAGGTATTATACTAAGTGGGAAAGACCCCCCAAAGGCTGGGTGAAGTGTGATGTACGTTGCTCATTTTATGGTGGAGATTATAAACTAAGAACGTGTGCAGGTGTTTTTAGAGACTGGGATGGTGTGTGGCTGAATGGCTTTCAATCAAATCTTGGCCAAACTTATTACGGTATTATGGCAGCACTTTGTGGAATTAATTTTGCTCTTCAAACTGCTTGGAAAATGGACATTAGGAGATTATGGATTCAAAGTGACTTTCATGAAGCTATCAATTTGATTACTAATGGTTGCGACACCTCTCATCATATCATTCAAGATATCAAGAATTGGCAACAAAGACCTTGGACCATCAAGTTTTCACATTGTTTTGGGGATGATGTTAATTTAGTTGTACGGTCCCTTGCTAACAACGGGCATAAGATTTCTGATGACACTGTTTTCCTTGCATCTCCTCCTGCGTATGTTTCTCATTTACTCTTAGTTGATTCTGTAGGCATTGTTTTGCCTACATATAAAGAGAAAGAATCTCCAAACAAACAGGTGTTGGAAGTGAATCAGAGTCTTTTGGACGGGGAACATGGTGTAGAGCTGCTGCAAGGTATGAAATCTTATTTTCGGAAGTTGTTCTGGCAACTCAAATTGGATACAAATGTGAAAATGTGTACTGAAGTTCTATAGTATTGCTCTGATAAAAGACAACACTAACTAATTTTTCTAGCTCTGATGCTTACTTCAAATTGGATAAAAATGTGAAAATGTATTAAAGTTGGATGAAAATAACTGTAATTTTCTGGTTGAATGGAATCAAGACATCTTGCAATAATTGATCCAAATTCTGAAATGTTGTTGGAGTTATTTGCCATGGCATCTGGAATTGGTTCGCAATCAACTTCAAATCTATAAAGACATTGACATCCAGGATATGGCTGTCATCAGTGTGCCAATGCTTCTTCCTCCTATCACGAAGAACTCCAAAAAAATAAGTGAGGATAGCATGCTGTTGCTTCTAGAAATAGATAAAAAATTATTTAGACAGTGTTTAGAGGACCAAGATTAATATATTTCAAATAATAGAGAAGTCAAAATAATACAAAAAAATTTTAGAGAATCTATTTAATATATTAAGAAATTTTCTAAGGACCTAATACATATTTTACTCTTATTTTTGTTTTAATTTTAATGTTAAAAATCAAATTTTATATGGGTTGGATCTTGCTGATGCTTGCGGTTAAACTAATTGCCACCTATATGCTGTTAGACAAACAAAAGCTTTTACAGGTAATCAATTGTTACATTTTTGTTATTTTTTTCTTTTAAATGTTTTTGTATTCCATTCTTAATTTATTTTAAATTCTAATAAGACAAATCAATCAAATTTTCCTCTCTGTGTAAAACACATCCAGACCCCTCATTAGTGTATGTTCATTTTTATTTTTTCTATGCTATTAAAAGACAACACTGTAACTAATCTTCCTTGCTCTGATGCCACTTTAAACTGGTTTAGGTTTTCCAGTGAAGTTTGGTTTTAGATATATAGCTTCTGATTTGGTTACAATGAAATTAGATTGAGCATTAGACTATTTTTATACATTCCTCTGAATCACTGCTTATGGTTTCAAATGTTACTCTGTATCCAGATTCAAAATCAAAGTATAAAGTTTTAAAAAAAAAGTACAGTGAGGACGCGCTTCCATCAACAACAAAGCAATATATTATCAATGATTGGGTTAAACTAAACCAATACATGCAATCAACAGTAAATTATGATGTGTATGAGGCATATACATAGTAAAATGCAATCTTTTACAGTTGGGACGCAAAAAAATCCTAAATCGTTCAAACAAGAGGGTGGACATGGTGTATATATATTAGAACACCTCCCTTGATTAGAGATATTTTGGATAGTAACCAAAGAGCAAAACCACTCACAACCTTTTAGAATAAAAGAAATTTTGCTAATTTTATTTGTGACATTAAACTTTTATAAACTTAGAAAGATTCATATGATGACAGATGACTCAAAACCTTATCAGCTCTTCGAGTTCTTGGTGGTTATAATCATGGATGCAACTTTGGATTCTTAGGCCACTTAAACCCTTATATAAATAGCTTGTCCTTTCTCTGTTCCCTCTCCAATACGAGGATAGTAACTCGTAGAAGTAATGACAACATTTGCAATCTATTTCGGTTGATAGATTTAAATATTAATGTTGCAAATAATATTAAATACTGAATCTGAGTTGTTTAATGTCTTGATTTTTTTTAGAGAAGTGAATAAGCTGCAAACAAAGACCAGAAAACTGGAAACTGGAAATCTGTGTGATGTACACCTTTCTATCCCTGGTAACTTGTCTGAGTGATTCTTTATCCTTACTGATATTGCTGTGATGACAACAGTTAATAGAATTAACTAACCAAACTCCCCTTCACTCTTTTTTCTAAAATAAGACCTCTTAAATGGAGGGAGGTTGTTTTTCGACAAAGGGACAAGCTCCCGGTGAAATTCGAGTCTTGAAATTGAAATAGAATTAGATTAAGTGGCTATTTGTATCTGTCAGAATGGATACAAGCAGTTTATCAACACTTTTTACATCATATAACTCATAATATGATATCAGATATTCTACATTTTTTATTGTGATTTTAATTCACTCCCTCTTTAATAATTTATTGCAAAAAGTTACAAACATATTTCATGTGCAAGAGTAATTTTTCCTTTAGTTGTAATATAGATTATGAATAACCAATTTATAGCCATCCAAAAGAAATGTTTTCTCAAATGTTTTATTTCCTGTGGCAAGGCTTAAAGTGCAAATTTGAATTGAAGCTGACGAGCAGTGTGAGTATGCATTTGGTTGGCTTTGGCATATCTTACTCCTCTCAACCAAAAACGTGCTTTTTAAAATGAAGGCCCTTATATCGAAGATATTTCCTACTTCCAAGTTCTATTTATGGAAATCAGAAGTTGTCCATGAAAAGGTTGGCTGCAATGTATATCTACCATCAATAACTTAATAGAAAATAATGGTGTTTTATTTATGAACCCCATAATATGCTATCCTATGATAATCTTACCATAGATTACTGTCTCGGATTTCCTCAGTAAGGAAAGTTCAAGTAGAGTAAGTAAATCAATCTGAAAGCAAGCAGGGTGATAAAGCTTTCTAAGCCAGTTAGAGCCAGAATCTGAAACAGAACTGAGGAACAAAAAAGACTTGAAAACAGTACGTTTCTTACATATATATATATATATATATATATATATAAAAGTTGGACTAACACAATGAACGTTGGCCATTAGATATTAAGAGGAAATAATTGAGATACCTGAAATTTTCTGTGGTAATTCAATGTTGCTGATGTTGACTCGAAATCTTAAAAAGTTCAGAGCTTCAGATAGTTTGTGAGCAGGTAAGGTAAAAGAAAATGTTCATTAGAGTGAAAGTGCGTCTGGTGAGAAAGCTTCTTGTAGGAGATTGGCTTATGTGAGGGTCAAGCGGACCATTTGGTGCTCACGCATTGGGACCATATGTTGTATGTTCTTACAAAAACTTCTGACATAATCTTAGTTCCTTCTAGCCTTTCCCATCAGTCTGGTTTTGGTATATAGAGGTACATGGGTTAGTTAATTCATTAGACAAAAGGACATGTTATAAGTTCTATATTTACCTCTTGTAAAATGGTTTCTATTACATGAACACTCAATTTTGCAAAATCATACTCTATTTTTCTCTCTAGTTCTCATTCATGATTCTCTTTTTTGTTTTTGTGAGTGTGATTCGCTTGATCTTTTTATTGTTCTTGTGTGAGTTTTGTATAACAAATCTCAACAAGTGATTCCATCTATAGGAAGTGTAAAACAATCAAGAAAAATATGTGAATCAATGGCAACGATGTTTGATATTGAGAAGTTTTCTGGAAGTAACGACTTTGGAATATGGAAGATCAGGATGAAGGTGATCTTGATCCAGTAGGGGTTCGAAGAAGCATTATAGGGGAGGCCACACGTCACCATCATTAGTGTTAGCGAAGAAGAGGAAAATGATTGATAGAGCATGGAGAGCGATTGTTTTGTGCCTTGGTGATAAGGTACTCAAGGACCCTAAAGAGAAAACAACTATTAAGATGTGGGTGAAGCGCTTGAAGCCCTGATTATGCAAGATCCCCTTGCTTCACATACTTTATTTGAAGAGGCAATTCTATTATTTCAAGATGGTTGAATAAAGAATGAAAGAAGAGCAGTTGGCCAATTTTTAGTAAGATGATTGACAATATTAACATTGATGTCAAACTTGAGAATGAGGATATGATTCTCTTCCATTCATTACCAAAATTCTACAAACATTTTAAGGATGTATTGGAAGGAATAGGTGATTACCTTATAGTAGGTAGTTACTTTGATTTGAACCAGGGTGGTGTGTATGTCATAATATAGAATGGTATATTTTATTTCTTTGAACAAAGGGACATACATATAGTTTTCATAATCTCCTAATTTGGGAAACTAAGAAAGTTTGTATTATAAAATAATCCCACAAAATCTGCAATCATATATAAAATAGGAAAACAAGAACCCTCTAATCTCTCATATGTCAACTCACAACACCCCCTCTTAAGTTGGTGCATATATTTCTTAATGCCTAACTTGGTGAGTGAGTTGTGAAAATCATTACCAACGACAATTTTTGTAAGTATATTTTCCAATTGATCTTTAGATTTGACAAATGGAAAATGCATTTCCTTTGCCTCAAGTTTTTCTTTGATGAAATGATGGTCTACTTCAACATGTTTTGTATGGTCATGTTGGACATAAGAGAGGTAGTTTTGTAGAAGCATTAACTAGTCTAGGAAAGAAGTACAACATTTGTTAAAAAACATAAAGCGAAAAGCAAACCATAAAAAGAGAAGAGAAAAAAAATGTATAAGAAAAGAGGATAACAATGGAGCAAAATAGATATGATATATTTCTGATTTCAAGCTCAGATTTGCACACTTTTATTTGTTACAACTAAGAGCTTTAAAAAGAAAACTAACACGTTTCTCATTGGGTAAAATAAACATCAAATTATGACTACCTAAAAGTAGGCATCATTACCTAACCGCTATAGATTACTTTTCTGAACACAAGCAACTTTTTAACCAAATTTAAAGCAACCACAAAACATGCAGATACATGTAATTATGCAAGGTGAAAAATCTCATTTTTCAACACTCTTCCTTGAGATTTTTCTTTAACACTCCAAGTTAATCTTTCACCCTTTTATGAAGGATCTCCATCAAGTAGACAACCATCTTCATCCTCTTACTTAATATAATTTGAAACAATATTTGCAACTTTCTTAATCCATTTTTTATCTTGCAAAAATTTAGTTTTTGGTAATGGATGAGTCATGACAATTATAGCAACATTATATATCTGTATGAAATTTGACTTAAAAAAAGTCTTTTTCTTCATTTTCTTCTTCTCTTCAAATGTGTTGCTACCAAAGAGGTTCATCTTCTTAACAACTTTTGTTTTAGGTTCCTCCTTAATAAGAATGTTATCCAACTTCATGACTTGTTCTAAAATGGTATGTGAGGCTTCTTTCTTCCATTCCATGGGAAAACTTTTGTTTTTCATTTTTATGGACATAAGCTCACAACCAAAAGGATCAAATACAATGAAACTCATATTCTTAAAAAACAAGAAATAATTTATTTGTAACATTTGTCCAACATAAAAAAGATTTTGTTTTATCTTAGACACAAATAAAACATCTCAAATATATTTTGTACTTGTTAGAGTTTGAACAACAACAACTCCTTTTCCTTTTATATTACCACACTCTCTGTTACCAATGGTGACTTTGGAGACGTAGAACTAATCAAAATTTTTGAAAATTTTACCATTGCGAGTCATATGATTTGAGCACTCACTATCAAAAAACCAAACTAGTTTGTCATAACTTGTTGGGAAACAAGTTGCAACAAATAAATGTTCCTCATTTTGTTTTTCAAACTCAACAACTTAAGTTTTTTGTACTTGTTGGATTGCTTTATTTTTCAAACCTCCACATGGTCAAATTGATTGCACGCCATACATTTGACGTTTGGCCTAAAAAACAAAAATTTTTAATATGATTACTTTTTTTGCAATGGTGGCACAGTGGAAATTTTTTCCATCCTCCTTTCTTATTGCTTTCTTCTGCTTCTAAAAATGGTTTTTCCCCAAAACTTTTATAACTTTGGATTTTTCCTTTTGTATGTGCTGCAAAATCACCTTCAACTTGTTTTTTCATTCTCAAATATATTTATGTTCAGTGGCTTGTAAGGCATTCACAAGTTCTACAATTCATAATTTTGAAAAATCTTTATTTTCTTCAAGAGGAAATTTTTACTCAAACCACTTCGGGAGACAAACCAAAATTTTTTCTACAACCCGTTGATCACTAAGTTCTTCACCAAGTAATCTTATTTTTGTAGTAACCTTGGAAAGTCTATCTGTAAAATCTTTTACAGATTCACCCTCCTTCATCTTCACGACTTCAAACTTTCTTCTTAGGTTCAACATGTGCATTCTTTTTGTTCTTTCACTCCCTTGGTACTCCCCCTTCAATTGATCCCATGCCTCTTTTACAGTTTCAAGAGTCATGATCTTCATAAGAACATCATCATTTAGTGTGACTTGTATAATGGTAACTATTTTGCCACCTCATCACTGTGACTCTTCATTTGAGCTATTGTTGGAGTTTGTGGTAATAAAGGTGGGTTACTTCCATTTTCCACTACTTCCCACAAACTTTGAGCTCTAAGATAGGTTTTTAATTTTGCAGCCTACAAGTGATAGTGTAAACTTGTAAATATAAGATGTGGAAGTAAAGAATTACTGTTAGAAGCCATTTTTGGTGTTTGAGGTTTTTATGTGGTGTGGGTTATGTTTTTCAAATTTTTTTCTCCTTCCCTAATTATGGTTTTTTTCTCACACAAATCCCTAAAGATCAATTAAGCTCATAAAGTGAAAAACAGAGCATAGAAAGAAAAGAGAAAAAGGATAAATGTATAGGAAAAGAGGCCAACAATGAGCAAAATAGATATGATATATGCCTAATTTCAAGCTTAGATTTGCACACTTTGATTTGTTACAACTAAGAGCTTTAAATAGAAAACTAACAAGTGAGTAAAATAAATAGCAAATCACAACTACCTAAAACTAGGCATCATTACCTAACAACTATAAATTACTTTTCTGAACACAAACAACCTTTTAACCAAATTTAAAACAATCACAAAAGAAAGAAGCTGGAAGAATGGACGATGACTTTGGTTGAAGCAGCTAACTTCTTGGGTTATCATTTCAAACATGGGTACCTCACGTATCTTGTATTAAATCATTAATTTTTGGATGAAAATTACTCATTTATTGATAGGCATTAGAGACCGATATGAATACAAGTTTGTTTCGAAGAGTATTAGATTATTGAATTGGTTTCTATAAGGATTAATAGAATTCTTTTATATGTTGTGATTATGTAGTTGCATAGGAGTCACAAATGCTAGCTTTAAAGAGACTTTTTGATGTTGGATATTATGATGTTGTGCATATGGTAGGGTCCCTCAACTTGGTGGCATAGGTGAATCGATAATTGCTTTTGCAGTTTATAATTTCATTGCCGACCATTTGGAAAGGTTATGTTTTCTTGAAAACAGTGTGAGAAACTTTAAATCTGCATGGGATACAATATTTCCAAAGCAACATTCTTTCTGAAATAGTTGGAGAAGAATATTAAAATCGTGCGAAAATTGAGCACAGAGTAAAACGAGAAAGGGGAATAAATGCAACTTCCTTTTCTAAATTATTTGAGCAAGACAGAAGAATATATACATAAGAGAAGGGAGAGAGAAAAAGGTTATAACCGTGAGAAAGAGAGGAAATCCTAACAGAAAGATTCTAATAGAAAGGGTAATAATGAGCAAATCATAAAAGCCACAATAGAAATGTGGAGAGAACATGAAACGAATACATGAAACATGAAACACAAGTATAAGCTGCATGAATTGCATGGGAGAGAAGAGGTCATTTATCATGGTTTGCATCTTCCACAATAAGCTTGCATTAGGAAGAGAAGGAGTTCTGATATCCCCCCTCAAACTGGGAATGACTATTTGTCATTCCCAGCTTGCCATAAGCAGATTTGAAGACCTGAGGATGAAGGGCCTTAGTTAAAATGTCAGCTAATTGCAGGGATGAGTGAATAGGAAGCAGCTTGAGAGTGTCGAGATTAATCTTTTCCTTTACCACATAATAATCTATCTCAATATGCTTAGTTCTTTCATAGAAGACTTGGTTATGGGCAATCTGAATAGCAAAATCTTTGTCAGAAAACAAAAGGGCAGGTTTCTCATAGTGAACATGAAGATCATCGAGGAGGAAGGAATTTCACACGTGGCTGAAGTAAGAGCTCTATATTCTACTTCGAAAGAACTTCTTGACACAGTGACTTGCTTCTTTGATTTCCAAGATACTAGAGAATCATTGAGGGACACTGAATACCAACACCAATGGATTGCTTTAGATATCTAAGAATGCAAAACATTCTTCTGTAATGGGATAAGTGGGAGAAGCAATGAATTGGTTCAAGTTCTGCACTACAAAAGATATGTTGGGACGAGTCGAAGTCAAATATATAAGCTTCCCAATCAATCTTCTATATGATGTGGGATCGGTGAGGACAATGCCAATATCTGAATCCAGTTTGGTAGTGTAATCAGTAAGAGTGGACATAGGAGCATAGGCCAGCATCCCTGTCTCACTCGATATATCAAGGATATACTTCTTTTGCGAAAGATGAATACTAACATGAGAACAAGCCACCTCAAGACCGAGAAAGTATTTAAGATCACCAAGATTTTTAACTTTAAAACTCTAATCAAGCATGAGGGTAATCTGTGTGATTTCACTCATATCATTTCCTGTAAGGACAATGTCATCCACATACACTAACAAAGTTGTTGTGGCAGAACCAGAGAACTTTAAAAATAGCAAATGGTCTACTTGTAAGTGATGATGTCCATGTGAAAGAAGGAAGCATGACAGCTTGGCATACCATTGATGGCTAGCCTGTTTTAACCCATAAAAAGAACGTTTGAGAAGCCAAACCTCGCTTGATAGAGCATTAAGACCGGGAGGCACGTGCATATACACTTCCTCATTTAAATCCCCATGTCTAAAAGCGTTATTGACATCAAGTTATTTAAGAAACCATTAGTTGATGGAAGCTATAGCAGGGAGACCTCTCATGATTGTGATCTTAGCAATTGGGAAAAATTTGTCCAAAAAATCCAATCCTTCATGTTGATTGTAGCCCTTTGCCACAACGCGTGCTTTATATCTTTCGAAAGTCCCATTGGCGTTGTATTTAATTTTATACACCCACTTACACCCAATAGGACTCTTATCAAGTGGCAAGCTAGTTAGATTCCAGGTTTGATTCATTTCAAGCGCAGCTAGCTCATCACTCATGGCCTTCACCTAACAATCAGACTTGCATGCCTCAACATATGATCTAGGCTCAGTGACCACCGAGATAGAACAGATGAAATGTTTGAACGAGTGAGATAAGCAATGATATGACAAGAATGAATGGAGTGGATACCTTACTTTAGAAGATACTGATATAGTTGTTGTTAAGTTACAGTGAAAATCTTTCAAGTATGATGGTGGCAAACATGCCCGAGATGACCTTCTGAGGGTGGTTTGTGGAAGTGAAGTGGCTAAAGGTTCATGTGGAATGGCAAGCGAATCAGATTGGTCACTGTAGGATGAGAAGGAGTTGTGAGACTCAGAGGTCTCAAGTAGGCTTAAAACAGGTTGAGTCTCATTAAAGCAAGGTTGAGAATTCCTAGGAGATGGTTGACATATGTTAGGAATGTCACATGGGGTATTTATTGAAGGAATTAAAGTTGGTTGGGCCTAGAATGATTCTGTTGCAATATTAGACTATGTAGGCTGGAGGGAGTCAGTTTCATGAAAGGAAAGAACACTGTTACCACTATATAAAAAGGTGTTCTCTTCCTTTTCATTTAAGCCTGGCATATACGGAAAATGTGTTTCATAAAAAGACACATTCCTACTGACATCAATAACATTGTTTTGCAAGTTGTATAAAAGGTAACATTTCACATGTTCTCTAAAACCTATATGAATGCAAGGAACAACACGAGAATCCAACTTCTTTCTATATGCTGATAAGGTATTCTCAAAACACAAACAACCAAAAACTCTAAGAGTTGAAAAGCTCTTTATGTCTTGGTAACACTCAAAGGAAAATCAAGTTTCCGTTGCTTTGAATAGTGACATGTGCTACAAACGTAATCCTTATTCATGGAAATATAAGGGTAAAGCTTCATCGTGGACGCAAGCCTTTTACAAGAAAGGTGGCCTAAACAAAAATGCCACAGTAAATGGTTATAGCTCTAGTAGTGGGATGTAAAACAGCAGAACAAATAGAAGGTTTGATCACAGGTTTTGCGGCCAAGACATAAAGACTGTTCCTAACTTCAACTATACCAATCTTCTTCATAGTAAGGAGATCTTGTATAATACATTAATTGGGAAGGAAAGTCAGTTTGTATTTAAGGAAGAAACCAATTTACCAATGGAGATTAGATTAAAGCTGAAATGAGGTATAAATAAAACATTATGAAGGATGAAATGATCACTAAATTTTATTGTTCCTGAATGTGTGGCATGAACACTTTGGCCATTAGGAAGCTTGACAACTATGGGCTCTATCACAGAGTATGAAAGTGAAGAAGATATGTGATTTGTGGCACCCGAGCCCAAAACCCAAAGGATGCTTGTGCTTTGTGTGATTGTGTTAGAAATAAAGTGATTACCGTCAGTGTTAGGCAACACTGATATTTGATTAACTTGGGTAGTATTGGATGAAGATCGCTGAGTAGAGCTTAATTGTTGCATCAAGGCCATAAGCGCATGATACTGCTGTGCAGTGAGACGAAATTCCTATTCCTCTAGCTTTTGAGCTTGGTCACTCTGAGTGATAGTTTTTCTTCCTTCATCAACAATAACACTGTTAATACTATTACTTCCATTCTTCCCTTGATTTTTGAATCCTGGAGAAAACCCGTGCTTTTATAGCATGAATCTATAGTGTGTCCATTTCGTCCATAGTGTGAGCACATTCTGTTCCCTTTATTTTGAATGCCTTTGTTCCCTTTGGAATCAGGGAAGCCATGCTTCTTGAAATAAGAGTTTTCTGAGTGCCTGATCTTTTCGCAAAAACTGCATGTTGCAGCATTGTTGTTTTTATTTTCTACGTTTACATTGCCAGTGAAGTTTTTGCCTTGGAGTTGCCGTTCTTGCTAAACAAAAAAGGAAAAAATATTGGTTATCTGCGGAAGGGGTTCCATGAGAAGAATGTGTGACTGCACATTGCTATATTAGTCATTCAAGCCACGGAAAAACTGCATAGCTTGATCCTTGATCCTGTGTTTTGTGATGCTAGGGAAACATCATAGGTACATTTGCTTAGGCATTTGCATACGAGCTCTAGACGATAGTTTTCCAATTCATCCCATATGATTCGGAGCTTGGTGAAGTATTCAGTTACCGTGAGATCACCTTGTTTGATAGAAGAAACTTCTCGCTGAAGCTCAGACACACGAAGAAGATCACCTTGAACATACCTCAACTTCAAATCCTTCCAGATATCTATTGCATTGCTCATCCATAGATACTTTGTCTTATGGGAAGAGATAACGAGTTAACGATCCACAATGCAACCATGTTGTTGCATTGTTTCCAGGTGCCATGGTTTCTGTCATCTATGCCTGGTTTAGGAGCAGTTCCATCTATGAATTCCAACTTATTTTTTGCGCTCAAAGCTGTCTCCATGGACTTACACCAGGTGTGATAGTTATTCAGTTCCAGAACAGGGGATACGAAGGGTGTGCTGGGGTTTTCACTGGGGTGTAGATAGAGAAAGCTATGTATGCTGATGTGCAACTTTGTTTCTTCATTCATGATGGAAGAGGAAAACACCATTAAAAGGAAATAAAGAGAAAGACGAGTGGCGCAACGGAGCTCTTCTAAAAGAAGAGCTTTGATACCGTATTAAAATCGTGCAAATACTGAGCACAGAAGAAAATGAGAAAGGGGAATAAATGCAACCTCCTTTTCTGAATTATCTGAGCAAGACAGAAGAATATATACATAAGAGAAAAGGAGGAGAGAGAAAGAGGTTACAACGGTGAGAAAGGGAGGAAATCTTCTGTTAGATTCTAACAGAAAAGGTAGTAATGAGCAAATCATAAAAGCAACAATAGACACGTGGAGAGAGCATCGGTAAAAAACTGCAATATATGCATGAGACGCAAGCATGAGCTGCATGAATTGCATGGGAGAGCGAGCAGGAGGTCATTTATCATGGTTTGCATCTTCCACAGTAAGCTTGCGTGAGGAAGAGAAGGAGTTCTGAGAAAGAAAAACACTAAGTTAACAAGTGTTCTTAAATGAGGAATTTCCATAAGGCATCATAGACTATAACAAAAGAAGGTTCTTTTGATTCTTGATGATGTAGACAAACAAGAGTAGCTAGATGCAATGTTGGAAAACCTGAATTGCTTGGACCTGGCAGTAGCGTGATCATCTAGGATATCATAATTGTACATGTCTTTTTGATGCTCGAAAGATAAAACTCAAACATAATTTCTATGAAGCACTTTCAGAAAATGAATGGAACCATGCAGAGTTTGTATCGGATTGAAACAACAGAGAAGCATGGAAGATATTCAGTTCACAAATCCTTATGGAAAAAGAAAATTAGATGATGATGTCGATAACTCCGATTCACAAGACCGACAGTTGCTGAAAAAAACCAAGATGAGTGAACATGGAATGATGGTTTTTTGTTGTGCATGTAGAACTAACTAAGCACTAGTGTTTTTAATTTCTTGTAGCTCCAGCAATCAATAACTCTGTAAATAATTTTACTTGTTCTAATACTTAATTGAACTAGTGAAGTTTGGTTTTAGACATTTAACACTGATTTGGTTTCAATGAAATTAGATTGAGCACCGGAATCTTTTGATCCCTTACTCTGAATTAGTTTTTATTCATATTTTACTCTGTATCCAGCAAATCTCTGATTTTAGGAAGCAGTCTCAAATTAATCTTTGGTCCTGACTCCAGATTCTAGACCTCTCCACTAGGTTTCTATATTTCATTTAAAATTGGAGAAAAATAAACTTAATTTTATATTTGGTGTGTAGAGGTAATCCCTTTTTTTATTCTTCATATAATTAATGGTCTTTTCTTGAGCCGTTACTTGCTACTGTTCATTGGTCTTTTACTGCGCTATGTTGAAGCATAGGTTGCCAAGCGAATGAAATACAAAAAGTAATTCCTTGATTCGACACTGCTGTTAAACACATTGCATTTTTGAGAAATCCTTATAATACAGCATTTCTTCTTTTAGCAGATAGCAAAATGGACAAACTGAGATTCAGATTTCTTATAGGGAAAATAATGTTCAGGATTTCAGGGTCAATAAATCCCGATCTACATTATTAATTTGTAGCACTAACATAACATGTAATTTCATTTCAAGATACTTAAAGTGGCAAGTGTAAATTATTCAAACATATTACAACTGCTGCTGAGGGAGAAAGGCATGATGAACACAAGTTGACTTATGAAAATTGAGTGTAGAAGCTATAACTTGAAGACTGGCTATTTTCATTTCTTCTCCATAATCATGCTATTCTCTATATTTTTCATTCAACTTTGTGTGAATTGCAAAAGGAGTAATTGCAAATAACCATATATCAGCTAATTATTTGTTTCAGCAAAAGAACATGTACCCAGTGCCATTTCGTGTACAATTTTTCCAAAAATTAGAATAAACCCACACCTACTCAACAGAATATTACCTACTAAAATAAGTAAATATATTTATATCAAGGAAAGAAAGTTTCATCTGTATGATGTGGCGGCTATGTGTGTGCTTAGTACATTATTACCCAAACACTTAATATGTCAACTCACCGTTTTTAACTACATTAAATTGTAGAGAGGTGATCAGAGAGATGTAACAAACTTTAGGGAATCTTATAACAAACTGATGCAAATGATTGGTTCACACAGCACTCCTATGATGCTGACCAGATATGCAAATATGAGCCTGCATTCTAAAATGGATGTAATCATCCCACATATGCTTGAGGCCTTTTGATGGATCTCTTGGGCCGTCTGATGCAGGAAACCCCTCCAGTGGATTACTTAGGTCAGTGACCCTGTGAAAGTGCTAGCAACAGATTCTCTTCCATACCATTTGTTGAGATTATGAATTAGTATCTATTTTATTAGAGTTTACTAGTGGTTATAGTAGAATTCATATTTCTTACTGTTATGGCCGTTACAATTTCACCATCTTTTGTATTTAAAGACTGTTAATGTGAAGTAAAATTGATGAGAGATTCAGTCCTCATTTTATTGTCTTCTCTGAATTTTGATCGTTATTCACATCATTGTAACACACTTTTTTATTTGTTAAAATTATTAAAAAATATTCAGGACCTACAAAAATATGAGTAGAAGTTATTTTTAAGAGTATATTATAAGTGTATTGATAGTAATTCTCATGATGGTTTTAAATATGAAGTCCCTCATGTTTAATGTCTTTCATTTTTTCTTTCGATAAACATGACTAAGTTACAATGGAAGTTAAAGGTAACTGTCATAAATCACAACATGCACTATAATTTTGAACCAAAAAAAAAAAAATAATGAAATAGAAAACTAGAAAGTTGTGTGAGCTACACCTTCCTAGCTACCTCTTGTTTGTGATGACTGACATTACTTGTTAACAAGTCTGATTGGCTCTCTAGTCTCAAAAACGCTAACTGACATCTCTGTTATGACAATTGTCAATATAATATGATTAATTAGGTGGACTCCCGAATACTCTTTCTAATATAAACCCTCTTAATTGGAATGGGAGAGGTTTTACTATCACTCATATATTGTTTGTAGTTACAAATGATAGGGATACAAGTTACCTGAAAATTTGGAGTCTTGAGCAATTTTGATTTCTCTACCATTTGGTTCTTTGAATCTGAGATGGCAGTTAGATTTTGAAGGAGATGTAAACTAAATTGCAATTTCTATGGGTTAGGATGGGCACAAGCCAGGTGTTTTTTATCATGATGAACAATCTTTTTGGTTTCCAAAGTACACGGGAAGCAAGACTACTCCCTCAAGATAAGGAGATTCATTTAAGGACTTGACTTCTCCCAGCAAGTATTTCATGCAAGGATTGGGATCAAAGCCTTGACACATGTTTAAACAAGCTTATCTATTAACTATGTTACAAAATTATAGAAGGTATATTTTATGTTTTGAAACGATCCGTTTCATTTAAAAAAAAAAAACTCTTCTCTCAATTTTTTTATCTAAACACTAAGTATTTGTTTGACAACAGTTTTATACAACTGTTTTTAGTATTTTAGTATTTAAAAAGTTTGTTTGGGTAGTGTTTTTTGAAAATATTTTTTGAAAAAAGTTCTGATTTTTTAGTTTTTAAAAACTAAAAAACAAGAACACCTG
The DNA here is from genome assembly GCA_037954015.1 of Psophocarpus tetragonolobus. Taxonomy (NCBI): domain Eukaryota; kingdom Viridiplantae; phylum Streptophyta; class Magnoliopsida; order Fabales; family Fabaceae; genus Psophocarpus; species Psophocarpus tetragonolobus. Next base: position 42,539,376 of record CM075692.1, read on the forward strand.
AAAATAGTTTTGCTTTTCAGTTTTCTATTTTTGTTTTAAAAACTCAAAATACAACGAGAATATGTTGTTATTTGTTTTTCATTAATGAAATGTTAATAAATATGAACAAGATTTTCTATTTTTACATCTTCAAAACAATTTTCAAACAACACTTACCAAACAAGTTTTTTTTTTCCTTTTCTTCTCAGAAACAGTTTTCGAAAACTATTCTTGAAAACTCTTTTTGAAAACTAAAAAATAAAATAAAATCAATCAAACCCTCATTTTCCCTCTCTTAACCTCTGCTCCTCTTTTTCTCCCCCTATTCTCCTTTCTCTCCTTCATTTCTCCTCTCCCCTTCTTCATATTCACTTTCTTTCTTTCTCAATCCCTTTTTTGTGCTCAGATCTATTGATTTCTACCTCGCATAATACTCCTGAAATTGTTGGGAAGTGATTTGGTTAACTCTCCATAGTTGTGAGTGGTTTAATGGTCATTGTAGCCTATTTTAATAGTTTTATAATTATTATTTTAATTTATCTTATTATATTTTAATGTCGTCTACTTAATAGATTTGGGAAACATACTCTTTATTTTATTTTATTCTCTATAAAAATTTAATTCAAAGGTTGAGCGCCTTATAATTTAAATTTATTATGTTTGATGAAATTGGAGATTTATTTTGGAACGAATAGAATATATTGGTAATTATATTATGAGAATCCATGTTAGAACCTCATATGTCATTAGCAGATAATAACGACCTAGATGCACCTAGTTGTATAATTCCGAGTGGAGAGGGCTATCTGTTAGATGGAGTTGCCACTTTGTAGAGAGGGCTATCAACGAGATAAAGCTACCCCTAATGATGTGATATTGAGACATGATAGGATTCGAGAGGAGAGGTCACTATTGGAGGAGAGGGCTATTGATGCAATCTCACCTTGAATGCATCATGGCTAGGAGGACTCAAGGAAGGCATGACATGCATAAAAGTTCATTGAAGATTCGAAACCATAGTCTTCATTATTTTTAGCTTGTAAATATTTTATTTTAATTAGCTAAATAGAAGGGCATTTTTAATTCCCTTAAGGCCATGTATTTTCGGCCATCTTCTTATCTTATAAGGTATAGGTGTCTTTAGCTAAAAAGGAAGAGTAAGCTTAGAATGGGTATATAAGTTAAGACATGATTTTGGGCTAACTTATTCACATTAGGAGATGCTAATTACACCCATGGGTGAGCCTAGGTGCCTCACTTAAGGCCTAAGACTTGGGTTAATTAGTCTTAATCCTAATTAAGCCCAAGTCCCACATTGGCTAGAAAAGTGTGCTCAAGCTTTCCCATTGGGCTATATATACTCATTCCCCCTCATTGTAAATTTCACCTTTGAAGTTGAATGAAAATAGTCTCTTTTTGAGTACATTTTTAGTAAAAGGTCTTGAGGATCCTCTCTCTTGAGGAATTTTTATTAAACACTTTGGTTTATCTCTCTTCGAGAGTAGTGCCCCACCTCCATTTTCTTTTCCCTCCATCATCCATTTTATGGTGCTTGGAACCTCAAGGAGAAAGATCAAGGGGAGTGCAAAAGTTTTTTGCATCACCTATCAACAAGATGAAACTGCCTCTTGGTTCTATCATGAGTGATCCCATGGTATTTACATTTCACTTTATTTCATTTTACAGTAACATTTCATTTCTGAATTTGCTTATTTAACATATATGTATATGATAAATCTATAATTGTTTGAATATGCTAAATGTAACATTTTTATGTTTGGTATAGGTTATATGTGGTTATGGGATTCAGTGAACTTGGTGATTAGTAAGTTTTATATTGAGAAATATTTTTATAAACAATTCGTGCATTAGTATGTGTCATTTTTTGTTCATGGTGGTTGTCAGGCCTTCACTAAGTCTTTATGACTTACTTCCTTCCTATTGTTTTTCATTCAGATTCTCAGACAGCTGAGTAACAGGTTGCCTACATCTTTATCTATTCCAGCTCTATTGTTATTTCTTTTTTGTATTCCTCCTTTGTGTTTGTGTTGGTGACTATTTGATGTTATTTTGGAACAATTTGCACTTTCTACAACTATAGGAAGTCTAGTCATGGTGTTTACGCTTAGGTATTGTGTTTTGATATTGTTGGAAACTCTGGCTAGTGCATTATATTGTTAGTAGGTATTTTTGTAAATTTTGGGATGTCCAAAAATACAGAAGAGACTCTGTCAAAATTTATGCAGAATCTTAACAATGTGTTAAATTTGAAAATGTGTATGTTATATTTTGATCTATTCTTGTTAGACTTGTCAGTCTAACAATGTTAGTCTGTGCACCAGTCACGACCTTGAATTTGGGTTGTGACAATTTTTTAGTTTCTTAATAATATTCTTTTAGCTAAAAAAAGCATGCTACACTATTTTGATCAAGACTAGGGGTGTGCATGAATTGAACTTTTTGAAAATGGTTTAAAACCATTTTTAAAACCGTATAATAAAACATCAATTTTATTTTAATTATGATTTTTTTTCAGTAGATTTCGATTGAGCAATTTTATTTAATTTTTTTCTTATCACAACTAAAGTTAATATTAAAACTAGTTTTAGTAATGTTTAGTCACAACTTATTTGATTTATACAAAAAATACTATTTATCATAATAATAAAAATTAAAAATAAAGTTAAAATTCGTAATCATTCTAACATTCACAATAATGAGTGATTATGTCTACGAGAAAGTGTAGGGAATGAGCTAGAAGATACATTGTATCAGTGACTTGGTACATCAAGGGAGAGAGATGCACACTTTCTCTTGCAATGTATCTCCCATACCCCAGTGGTATATGTCAAAGCTATCTGATCTAACCCCAAATGCTTTTTTTTTATTTTCTTTTAGTATGTTTCTCACATCTTTGTAAAAATAGTTATATTTTTGTGAAAATAAAAAATTTAACTATTTTACAAATAAAATAAAAAAAATAAAATAAATGGTGCTCATGGTTACTAATAAAGTAATAATAAATTAAATATTTCATAAAATACAATATTTGCTTACCTCATTTAAGAAATGAAATAACTTATGTATTTATTTTTTGAATAACAATTTATAAGTCTTTAATATTTTAAATATGTATGAAATTTTAAGTTTTAATTTTTCTATAATTATTAGTAAACTTTCATATAGTGTAATTTATATTTTCAAAATTTCATATACCTAAAAAATGAGTAAATTTTAGAATATTTTATTAACGATTCTATATATTCATTTGTTTAGATTTTGGATTTTTAAAATTCAAATAGTCAATCGATATCAATTAATTTGATTAAAGGATTTTAATATGAAAATAACATTAAAATGGAGAGTTTTTTTCTTTGCACTTCCATATTTTTCCGCACCTCCATAACCTTGTGAAATGTCAAAAACACTTTTAGGTAAAAAAAGTTAAAGTTTCGTTCTCGCGTGCTTTTTTACAAGTTCAAATTGGCTAAATCTGAACCTGTAAAAAAATTTGTTTTCGTGGGTCTCGATTACCCAATTTGGACTTGTAAAAAAAAATTTATTTTTTTTTTACAATTGTTTTGCTCATTTTTAAGACTTTGTTTCATATGCAATTAATTATAAGTTTCATACTCATTTGAAGCACATTTGCTTCATTCTTTTTTAATTATTTGTATCCGACAATCTAGCTCTGGAACGACAAATTGCATCAGCCACCAATTTATAGTAATATCCTGACCAAGCACTCTCTTACGAAGAATATCCTAACCAAGCACTCTCTTACGAAGAACCTGTTCCACCAAGATTAACTTTTCCCTTTTTGTTTCAACAATTTTTACAAGTTCGAATTACTTAATCCAAACTTGCAAAAATAAATTTTTTTATAAATACATATTGGTAAATCCAGACTTATAAAAGAATTTCAATCCAGACTTGTAAAAACAATTTTTTTTACAAGTTAAGACTCACAAATTTTTAACTTTTTTGTACCTAAGGCCTTTTTGACATTTTAAAAAACTAAGGAAATGCAAAAAAAAAAAAAACTAGAAAGGTACATGAGAAAAATTCTAAGATGAATTTAAATAGATTGGATATGGGTCAGGGATTGATTTTATACCATGACGAACAACTTTACATCATATTATATGATTCTATATTTTATCATGATGAATTCACTTCCTAGACAATAATTTATAGCAAAGCTTGTGATTTCTGTGTACAAAGAGGCCGGGAGCACATCACACCTGCTAGTGACTTCTTGTACAGTTCACATTTTCCAAATACAAAATGATAATAAAATTCTAACATTTCAAAGGAGGGTAAGCCCATATTAATGTCTTATTTTCCCTAACAAAGATCACAATCCAGAGTTCTAGGTTACATGCTCCACAAAAAGTCAAAAATCCAGAACAAATTAAAATGTCACACCTAGACATGACTGAAAATACACATATGAAGCCAGATATGTTATTTTAACACAAACAGACACATCATATTCTACTGCATCAGGATATCAAGCCAATGGCATGTCTACACATGTTATGGCAGGCCTGTGCCTAAACAAAGAAACAGTACTACTAATATAATGAGCCAAGGATGAGTTGCCTAATCAGTAGCCAAGAATGGTTTGCCTAAAACCAGATGTAGGGGCATGCCTCTGGAACGAAATTTGTCACAATAAACACAACTCTTCAGCAGAACTTCTTCATCTGGTCCCTTGCAAGGATGGGATTTGATGCAATATTGCACCAAACCCATTAGTCTCCTTGCAAATCAAACTTTAAGGTTGCAGCAGTTACCTTGAAATGCTGCAACCCACTTAGTGGGCATGATAATACCATGCCCGCTACCCATCATGTCTGCAAGAGAGTGGACGGAAGATCCAAAAGTATTGACAGCAAAGCCATCAAAACCTCCTCGTGAATACATGCTAGTCACCTCTGAACCAGAGATATTCGAACTGCTTCGATTTGTCTCCTTTGATGAATTTAAAGTTCCAACCTCAGATTGCAGGATTTCAGAATTCTGAGAGGCACTGGACTGCAATTGTCGTCCACCAGTTTTATTCACTTCACTTTCATTTCTACCATTTCCATTAGTAGAATTTTTTGTGTTCAAGAAGCGACCACCACATCCTCTTGGTCGCCGCATTGCATGTAGATGGCGTGATTCATGCATATATGGCTGCAAGATAAACACAACCCAAATATATATAAACAACAAAGATAAGAGGAAAAGAAAGCCCTTTCACATATAGTCGAACATTGTCATTAGGAAAAAATGCAGGTGATTGGTCTTTTGACTGAATGAAGGAAAAGCATGTTGATCTTAGTCCACTATCTTAGGTTATAATAATATAATACTTGCTTCCCAAAAAAACTTGTGATACTTTAGTTTGGAACTTGAATAAACCTTCGTTACAAAATTATTATTTAATAATTCCAATTTGTTTTTGTCGTACTTTCCTTTATAATTCATCATCATCTTATTTCAACTTTGACAAAAGTAAGAATAGAAGTGCATTGCTATGTCATACAACTAACAAAGTGGTATTCCCCTATCATTTCTAGTCTGTTTTTTACACGTACACAGTCTTGCATCCTGAGAGTGACCATGTAACACCTTCCACATCAATTTGGTAAAAGTATCCTATCACAATCACAATTCACAAACTACATATTTTCAAAGTAAATCTACATTAATTGAGTAGCTTTATCTAGACAGTTTTGGATACACATACAAGGGATCATACCTTGCGACGTTTTATCAATTTATTCTCAAGTACAGCTTTTGCTCGTGATTGCCGACGTCTGATGATTCCATGGTACTGCTTCGCATTTACATAGGTTGGTCCATCATCCGATGTCAAGTTAATTGGAAGCATTATACGTCCCTAATTTATTAAATATGGATACAAATATAAATTAATAAATACTGAAAGACTTACAGTAGGTAATCAAATGATAACTACAAGCAGAAGATGAATGCATCCATCTATTGCAACACTGAATGGGATGTATAATTTAATCTCAAGGCTATATGTCCATTGCATTTCAATTGTTTTCTAATGTATGTTTTGATAATATTGACAATATTATCATTATCACCTTTTACAACCATAACCATAATATCATTGTATCTCCCAACTAGTCTTTTCATTCTATTCTAAAGCCTTCCCTTAACATATCTACAAGTTACATAAAACTTTATTTTGCTATGCTTTCGTAACAGAATAACATGGGACTTACTTTTTCCTATCACATTACCTAACTTTTAATATCAAGTACCTGATCAAAATTATTAGCTTTAATATAGCAAAAAACTCACAACTACAACTAGATGAGAACAGGGTATATGCAGGTGAATCGTTACAAAATTTACTCGAGGTTAAAGTTACTAGAATCTATCTTAATTTATTGAGTTCTCACTTTCTTTTCTAATAAGTAGTCACCTTACCATTTGTTTCAAACCTAATGCCTAAAACTCAGTAACCTCTATGAACATGAAAAGCTGCACACCCACAATATCACTTGGATCTTGGGTACATAGATAGATAAACACAGTAATAACATTCTACAATTCACTTGATTATGTTTTAAAAGGCTATGTATGATTCACAATAATGTGGATACATAGTTGTATCATGTATTGATTTTTAGCCTTCTAATGTATGCATTCACTATACATATATAAAACAAATCCCCATTTAAGAATGTTTTGCATGATTTATATAGATTCAGAAACTAGTTGAGGTAAAGACAAACCGAAATTTGAGGTCCATAAGCTGAGAAGAGCCTGTAATATTGATCCGTGTAAGGATATTTTGCACAGATCTGGGAATGAAAGCTTGCCGAGGGTTAAATTATGTCCAGCAGAAATAAAATACTGAAACAACAAAGAGGTAGTGTTGTGAGATGTCTTACCATAGGCTGATTAAACCCTATCTCAAAACGATTTTGGGGCTCAGCAAGTGATGGTGACTGCAGCAATAAGGTTGGCTGAGGAATTTGTGAATCACCTGACATTTTACAATCATCTGAAGAAGAAAAGTCTGATCAGCAACAGGAAAGTTAAGTGTTGAAAACACCAAAATTTCTCACTTCCAAAAAATTAAAAGAAAAAATAAAAAGTTGTGAAAGTTTAAATATAAAGCAACAGAAAATGTTGCTAGAGATTGGAGCAAAATTTTAGATTCAGACCTAATGCAGAGAATCAAGATAGAACAATAAATGCAAGTTTCTTCAAAGGTAGAAAGAGGTAGAAACTACATTTATATCTGCATAATCTGTGTGTGTGTGGTTTTTAAGTTAGAATGAACAATCTCATGTTGTCAAGTGATGGAACTTGTTTTTTCTGCTGATAATTTGTCTCATTCATAATTAAATTATCAGACTGACATAAGTGCAATTTTCTCCCCTCTCTCTTTTTCGGCTACTGCAATATATGTACAAGTCTATGTTGATGCATCTTATTGATGCAGAAACTATCCCAATGATCGTTAACTATTAGCATGTCTCAACTCTAAACTCATCTTTAAGCAGATGAGACATAATACCATTCTACAAGTTAACTTCAACTAATGCTGTACCAATTAGTTAAATAACATCATTTGATTGGCCTTGGAAGACATTTCCTCAAGGGCAGAGCATATTTTTGAAATAGAGTAAACAAGTAACAAGATGCGTAAGATATTTGTAGTTTAAAAATACTATTTCTGCATTAAGAATATCATCCTCAAGGAAGAGGATATTTTTGAAATAGAATAATGAACACGTAACAACTAACAGGACGTGTAAGATATTAGTAGTTTAAAAATAATATTACTGCATTAAGAAGAGAAAGTAACACCCTCTATCCAATAATCCTGGTAATCCTAAAGTTGATTATAGAGAGATTTGTTGTAATGTATTTCTATCATCCAGAGTTTAATTAATCTTACCGCGGTCCTCATAAAGTTCATCAAGATTAAGTAAATCATGCTGAAATCAAGGAGGGAGGCAAAGTTTATAAGCCAGTTAGAACAAGACATTAAGATAGACAGATGAATATCAAAGACTTGAAGATAACAGATACTTTTATTTTAAATGTTGGATTAACATAATGAGCTTGATATGGGATATTAAGAGGAAATCATCAAGATGTGTGAAATTCAGGTGTAATGGAATATATAATACTTTCAGTCTTTGTGTGTTAGACATTCTCTCTCATTTATTCATTTAGAGACTGCCACTTTCTAGAAAAACTTTTAGCTCATCAGACATCCTAATGAACTCCATAGCTATTCTGGAGATTTGGTAGTGATGTTAATGCCACTAGTATTCAAACATGCAACCTGGAAATTAGTCCACACAAAAATATATTTTAATTTAAAAAAAAAGAAAAAAAAGAAGAAGAGTAAACACCCAAATCTGCAGCTTCCCTTGATTTAGATTTCTCCAAAACAGGAGAAGAAAATCATGCAATTCTAACCTAGACAAACATCTAAATTTCCAAAACAAAATTAAATACCTGGAAAGATGGTAAACTGAGTAGTACTTGCATGTCCTTTATCCAACAATTGTTCAACTCCTCGCGTCGCATGCTTAACGGCACCAAATTGGTCTACATAGTTGGAAATCTCCAATGAAAAGGGTTTCATCTGGCTACAATACTCCCCATAAACTGGTTGAGATCCACAGGCATTCCACCATGGAGCTGAAGTTACAGCAGATGACAATTGTCCAACAGAATTGTGGACAATTCCTTCATGTTCTTTCAGGTAAACAGTTTGCATCGCTATCTATAGCTCCCAACAATGACTTCTATCCCAGTTAATGAAGTAATTTACTTCCTGTAAGAAAAGATTGAAGAACAGCTACCAAGACAAGTAATAACAATCAGTTAAAAGAACAATTTTTAACAAAGAGAAATAACAAGGAGACATGTCTATGTCTACCTGTAATTACTAAGATTCTCTTAGCTCTACCACGTTTCTAGAAACCACAGTTCTGCCTCGGATTTTATCTAGTCATCAACAAAAGAGGAGCTGAAATGAAAAATAGGCATAAAAAACCAAACTTTAAACTTTACTTTGCATAGCATATCAATACAATTCTGCAAAGGGAAGTTTACGATTGTTGCAAAATGCCTAAGCCATGAGGACTCAAACAAACTTTAACGCTCCCAAATGGAACATGAAAGTGAAAATAAGGAGCCACAAGGTAGCATGACAAAAAAAAAAAACAGAAAAACAGAAAGATATGCAAAACAAGAGCACTTGAGTGAAAGTCAAGTTCAGTAGATTGAGATCACAAGACCCAGTAGTTGCAACAAGAAGGAGCACAGAAGGAAAGTAGAAGACTTACTTCTCAGAGTGAGTGGTAAAAGCAGAAGAAGAAATTGTAGCAGCCTCGGTTTCTACGAAGAAGTACATGAATAAATGAACACCCCATTAGGATGGAGTCATGTCGGTACTAAAATGAAGTAAAACACACTCACACACAAAAACATAGTACACTTACACACAAGAGAGAAGAATGAGCAAAGTGAGAGAAGAGGGGGCAAGGAGAAATCGTACATGTGGTGTTGTTGTAGAAAACCAAACCACCAATGATCTTTGGCTTTGATAGATCGAAACGATGCCTCCTTTTAGTACTATGTTCTTCTGTTTTTTATTATTTATAAAATTTCCACTCATTTTTGGATTATTTTATAATAATTTACATTTACATTTTTCACTTAATTTTACACATGTTAAACAACAACTAACATATCTTTAGTAGTATAAATAAATTCTTAGATATCTGTCAGTATTACACCACTTCCCTAAAAACAAAACATAAAATATGATGGTATTGAATTAAGTTTTACCACATCTAAAAAATAAATAATAAGAGTGAAATCAAATTAAAGCATATTGCTGATTTGAAATTAGTAACTTTATGAATTACTCGTTTTTACTTTTATTTTACAGAATAGGTCATATATTAAGAAAAAACACTAATCAGATCCATAGAATTTCAATTTCATTATACTAAAAGTAAATTATATTGAACTAAAGTTGGACAATATTTTTTCCTAATAACAAGAACTACTAATAATCAACAGTGCTAGTAACACATTTCTTGTTATTTATTTTTAATTATTGTTTAAAAATTATTAAAATTATAAGTAAATGTATACTAACATCCACATAGTTTTGAAGATTTTGAGTAAATTTTAGTTAAAAATAAAAATATATTTAAAAGAGTGTGTTAAGAGATTATTTCAAAACATACAATGTATTTATGTTTAAGAATGTCTTGATACTATTTCTCATAAAACTTTATGGTCATCCTCCTGTTTCCACATCCCCTTTTAGTTTATCTGAAGTTTCTCAAAGTAAAGATAGGAATTAGGAGGAGGTGCAAGAAAATGTGGAGAGGTGGCCAAATAAATGGAAATATTTTAACAGCCATGGAGGTATTAGTGGTAATGTTTATTAACTGATTTCATAATATATATTCTCACTAGCTAGTGCAGGTTGAGGTGTATTGTTCACTGTGCATTTGATATTTGAAAGTGGTCCCAATTATGAAGAGATTTTTGCATAGTTAGTCTTAAGGTGCATGAGTTGGCTTTGGCCCATCAACTCGTGAGAGAGGTGGGCAGCATTAGGCTCATTTTTCTATTCAAGATTTTGGTTATTCAAGAATCTCTTGCGTTTCTTCCTAGGCGATTTGTATTGTCATGATGGAATATATAGTTGCTTTCATCACTTCAAACCCCTTCATGCCCCTGGCTTGACAATTACATTTGATGTAAACAACTCATTTGTTTTAGATTCAGTAATCTAACAAGGTTGTTTCAGGAAAATAAAACCTTTGAGTTTTTTGTTTTTTAAAGTATCCTCTACTTCGATCGATTTACTTGGTTTAAACCTTATGGATGATATCTAATAAAAGAAAATAGAGGGGCCTTTTATATATGCCTGTAAAGGATGTGTATAAAAGAAAATTTAATTAGTTGAAAAAAAAGAAGAAAATAGTTTCTGATCATTATCTTGAGAATATTATATATGTATATATACAAAACTATGTGTACTTGTTTGGCTATATCCAAAATTTTACATTAAAAGTTAAATTTAAAGATTGCTTATAAATATTTTTTTTTTTAATTTATCAAGACATCTTTTTATCATAAAATTGTGATAGAACTGCTCAACTTTAAAGCAAACTTCTTCAAAGTAATTAATTTTATAGATAGTGACGCGATGGAAGGAGCCTCAGCTACCCTCAATTTTTTTTTAGTTAAATTTTTAATATGTACAATGTTATGATTTATTATTATTATTATTATTATTATTATTATTATTAATATAATTATATTTTCATTGAGTAGATTGTGATTTTGAAGATATATTTAAATTTTTTTAGTGACGTATTTTTCTTTTTGGGTAAAACAAAATACTTTATGTAGCCTTCAGTTGAAAGATTATTGTATGTATTTCTTGTCGTCCTTGGTTGTCCTAGTATGATTTTAACTTCGATGCTACCACAAGGGTTTAAGCTACTATCGTCCTTTTAGTACCATATAAACACTATTCGTTGATCTTTATATAGATCTTTTGCACCTTTATTATTATTATAAATAAGATATTTATATATTATAATTCTTTATATATAATAAATTTTACTTATTAATATTTTAAAGGTAATGTAAATAAAGAGTTATATTAAATATTAGTATAAAACTATTTTATATTAATAATAATTAAAATAGATGTTAAATTAAAAAGAATGATCATATAACTTAGCTAGAATAATAAAAACATTTTTATTTTTAAAGCAGTAATTGACCAGACACTCGAGGATAAAGAAGCATGTGTAGTAATTAACTTTGTGGTCAATCATAATTTTCCTTTATTATGCATGCTTCTATTAAAATTTCACAATTAAACTACATTCATCGCTAAAAGTTTCACAACCAAGGTCTGAATGAACTGAAATCTCATTGAATGATCAAACTTTTAGAGACAAGTATGAAGTAGAAGAGCTAATTCATATCATAATTGTAATTAACATAATTAAAGCAATTTTAATTTTGACCCCAAGGAAGAGTCAACTATACAAACAACAAATAATCACAATGTATATATAACATAACTTTGTACCCTTTCAACTGATTAATTAACACACGCATGTTTCAAAACTAGCACATTAACCTCGACATAATTGCACTACATATGGAGAATGTTACCTAACTTAATTACCAAAAGGCAAATTAGAAAGTTAAAGTCATTTTAAGGTACAAAACCTTGAAGCCGGTGCATACTAGTTAAGTAGTTATGTCACATTCTTGTAGAATGGTTCTAGTAGTTGGTACAGTGGTTAAAATAGACCATTTATTAAACTATAAATCCTAGCATAAACATCACAAGTCAAATTTTGCCCTTTGATATACAGTAACTACACTATGTGGAAGTCTAAATGCCTTCACGCTTTAAGATTGGGCTGTTTTTTTGGCCGTCCATGAGCATTTTTTTGTTAAAATATGCAATAATTAAATTAATTAATTAATTAACAAAAGAAACGATTTTTATATACATTGATAAGACTTGGCTCTCCGAGCTATTGATGGAATTCAATTAGATTCTGTTTCAGATTCATGATCTTAAGCCGGTTTATTACTTTAAGAATTAAACATTTCACGTTTAAGGTATCTAACATGTCAATTTCATTTACTTATAGCAAATCCTTTGTTGCATCATATGCCTCCTTTTTTATGACACAGTGTTGCTTTTTCCTTTTTTCTGATATAAGAACTTTTGGTTCCACTAACTATAAAAGGAAATAAATCCCCTATTTAATCCAAAAGAAGAAAGAAAGAAATATATATGGAAAGGGAAGAGTTAAAAAAAAAAAAGGTAGAGAGGACCAAGGACCACACATTAATAATTCCTAGGATGACACGTAGTTTTGAATTTGTTGTTCTCTTTTCCTTTGTTGCTGTGTATTGTTATTAATCATTATAATTGTATCCATAAGTCATTAGTTCTAATAAAATTTAACATCTTGCAATGAAAAATAAGGTGATGAAAAAGAAATACATTAATTATTAGTAAAAAAATTCAATAAAGATCAATCATCCACAAATATTCCACCATTTGTAAAAAAAAATCATTTTGTGGGACAACTTGTTATGAGTCAAAGTGATAAATATGGATCTTTCTTCCTTGATCACCCTGTTTTTCTTTTGTGGGATATTATGTGGTGTCATTAATTATTATAGTTATTTTGTGGGATTATCATGAATCAAACAGATAAGTATGGATATCTTCTTCTATGCTCACTATGTATTCCTTTCCCTACTAGAATGAGCTTGGAACTGCTAATAAAGTTAAAAAATATATTAAAGAAACCTAATCTTACATCTCCTACCGTATGTCTTCATGCTATGCCCTCCATAATGTAACTACTAAGGTAAGTAGCAAGATGCTAAATTGATAAAAAAAAAATATTTTTTATAATTAATATGATATTTGCTTTATAGTAATAGTAGTGCACCTGTTGATCTAGCTAGTAGAGTTGAAGGGTACATATTGTACATGATCTACATATAAAATTGCTTTATGCCCTTCCATGTGCTCCTTTCCTACAACGAACGGTATTTTCTTTTTATCTACAATCATAAAAGAGCAGAATCCTAGGCATATCTATTGAAGAGAAAACAAAGTATATCCAAATTCTAGAAATTGTCATATATAGTGTGTCCATATCATTAACCGTACCCCACATAACAAATGTCCTACCACTAAATTAAATTACAGTTTATTAAAGGGTGAAAAAAAACACAAAAAAATAGATTATATAGACATTAACACTTATATCACTGAAAAATATTTTGTTCAATGAAAATTATAAACATTAACACTTCTACGTCTAAAAAGGATTTAATTACTATTAATTCATATGAAGGTACACTAAGCACCAGCACTAACACAGATTAATTCTCTAATATGATTACATTGATATACAAGTTGGTGCGATTTAAGAAAAACGTAAAAAAAAGAGTCTATATTAATTATCTATAAACGCAACAAAATGTCTATAACAATAAAATTATATATAACATATTGTAATTAAGTATAAATTTACAATTATTTAAATTTTATCACCCAATGATTAAATAATTGATAGTTGTCTTGTATGTTTAATTTTATATGGGTATATGAGAACTAGCATGATAGTGTCATAGAATATTACACCGACATTTAATTACATCTTTTCTTTTATATGATTTTTAAAATATTAATTAGTAAAGTCAACAAACTTAACATAAATTAAGGTTGTGATTGAATGTCAGTGTAAAAAGTTTTACCTTATCAGTACATACTAATTAAACTCATTATCTTGATTCTTCTTTATTAAAGACTTTGTTTTTTCTTTTATGTAGAAAATAGGCATAATTAAGAATTTGGATTATATATTTGAATATGATTAGAAATTATTATTATTATTATTATTTTGAAATATACATACAAGTTTTAAGGTTTGTTCGAAGTAAAATCATATGATCAAGCAATCCGCTTAGTGAATGTTTTTGTTGCACTTTAAGGAATTAAGATATGAATATTTGCTTAGGTGAAGTATCAATGTCTAGTTTGGGAGTACCCAATAATAGAGAGTAATTTTTAGTTGAGACACCACTGCCAGTGCCCGTTCCGTGGGCGCCTAGCTTGGTGTCCCAACTCAGCATTTGAGTTGACCGTCCAGTGGTCAGAATGGAATCACTAAGTGGTGGTGTTCAAGCTGTCAATTTATAAATGGAGTTTTTTGCTGGAAAAAGAGATCTTCACTATTTCTAACCTAGGGCAACTTCAAGAGCTCTAGGCTTCTATTCTCCTCCAATTTACCTTCTTTTTGTATTTCCTCAATCCTTTGGGATGTTCATCTTTTCCATGAGTGGTTGAGTTTCTCCTTTTTGTATGCTTTATTTATCTTATTTTTCATTTATTATACATTTTGAATGCAATTGGAAAATATATTTAAATCATAAAGTGTGAATATTATCCAACTATGATTATTAGTAAAAATAGAGTAAAACTCATTCATCATCATTAAGTTATTTTCTTAAAACAAACTATTTGATTTAGGTTATGTCAGATATTGATAACTTAAAATTCAAATAGGCTTAGACCTACTTGTAAGAGATTAGTATTAGGTTATTTTTATGAATAATGAATACATGAGTAATAAAACATGATTAGTTCTTCATCTTAATTTTTTAAAACCTCTTTTTTTATGCATGTATGCATAGCAATAGTTTTTAGCAAAGTCAAATCCCAACTAGTTCATCTTAATTTGTTAAAACCTCTTTTTTTACACTTTTATGCTTTTATCTTTTTATTTCGCTTAGTAGTTCTTAGTCAAACACGTATATTCATTAAACAAGTAAAAGAATATAAATTTTCCAAGTATCAATGGTTTTTGTAGATACAACATTGTACTCACTAGGCTATATTACTCAATTGGTATGCTTGACCAAGCTTAACAATAATATAAGGTGCATAATATTTTGGATTGAAACATAAAAAAAAAATAAAAAAAGAGAAAAGTCTCTTTGTCTTTCCTTTTGAATTTAACCAAGAATTTGGATCTTTCTCTAAAATCAAAAAAATGAAAAAAAAATTTGGTAGAAAGAAAATCAAAGCCTACTTACTTTATTTTTTCACTATGTACTATTTATTCCAAAATTTTTAAAATTGAATAGGTCATTACACAAATATTATTTTTTATATTTTTTTAATATAGTAATATATTAAGAAAAAAAATGAAGAAGTTATGTATATGATATTACACAAATCTAATACATCATATTAAATTTAAATGTTGTTTTAAAAAACTTTATAGCATTACAAAAGTAAAGTCTCATATTGTCTAAAATAACTCTTTAATATTATAATTATCATACACATAGTAAAAAAATAGCAAATGAAATAAATGTTTTGCATATTTCTTAGTGGAAGAATTTTAGACGGTATTAATCATGTTACTTCTATTTGCTTGCATGACAAGTCAATCTCTTAAACTTGTTAGTAATAAAAAAAATAATATAAATTGATTCAAATACATAAAACACTAAATTGTAAAATTTAAATTGTTGAAAATGTATCTTTATCTTTTACTGTAAGTGGAAATTTTTTAAAAAAAATCTAACATTCTTCCACTTTAACAATACTAATTTATTTTAAAAGTAATTTTTTCAAATGACTATTATGTAGAAAAAAAGTGTGCCATAAAATCAACCTAAATATAATCCTCACAAAATATAACCAATACAGCTATCAAAATTAGTAGTTAATAGTATGTCATATATAAAGATAAACTATTCAAAGTTTAATCAATTTAGTGTAGGTACACATCATGGAACGGTAAATGTAGGAGTGAAAGTATAAATGTGGAATATTATATTGAGTAGGAATTACAAATATAAAGTGATTTAATTAATTAAAGAAAGAGATAAGTGAAAAAATTAGTGGATTCAATCCTCATTTATAATAAAAATCAACATTATTTTTCTAGTTAACAAATATCTAACTGATTTATCTTTATGCCTAATAACTTTATAATTAAATAGGCAATTTGACATCTCCACTTGGTTAATCTTTGAATTTATAAATTAATTTAGTTCCCAAAAATACTTATAAATAAATTTAATACCAGGCAAGTAAAGAATCCCTCTAGAAAAATAACATATGTATTTATTCTTTATATAATAGATTTTAAAAATTAATTTAAATCTCAAACATGTAAAGCATAACACTGTGATTTATATAATTTGGTTGCTATGTTAAAGTATTCTCCTTTAGAATCTTGTTGGAGTTTATAAAATGTGAAAATTCTGCCTTAGAATCTTCTCCTCTTATAATTAACTTAATGACATCCTTAATTTATTTTGATGGCCTCCAATAAAAGAACATAAGTGGAGAGATACGTCATTGGGGTCGTCAACTCCATATAGTAATTGATATTATAGGACAGTACGAATAATTAATTAGTATTAATTTATAATTGTGGGTTAGGCAAGCTATATGATGACATTTGTAGATTTCATTTTATACAAAAAATGTATTAAAATACATTTACTGAAATCAATAAGTGACTCGTTTTATAGAATCTTGCACTCAGATAATCAACTACCAAGAGAAGATTGAATTTAATAAAGAACAAGAAAAGATTTATCTTATCAATAATTTTTCAGTACACTACTAATAAGAGAAAATCAATAATTTAACAAGTATAGTACATTTAATTTTTATCATTCTTTTTAAATCTCTACCCTATATATACATTTATGAGTGGGTGGGTGTTGGATCACGATTCATTTGCATATATTAGATATATTAGATATATTAATAAGTCAACTTATCTTTTTAATAACTTATTATTAAAAAGAATTATCAATTCAATAGTTGAATTTTATATATTTTATCAATTAGATAAAAAATATAAAATTTTGTGCAATTTAAAATTATTCAACAATTTATCATTTTTTTAGAAAGATAAATTCATTCAGCAATAGCAATCCATCCTTAAGTCACAAGAGATGATTGGATAATATTTGCAAGTTGCAAAACTGTCAAAATATAAACTTTACAGAACATAATACCCCTCAATGCATTTGCAGATTACAGAAGCATCAAATATACGCTTTACATAATGCAAAATACCCCCCAAAGTATAGATACAATTCAATGTTACAAATATCAAAATTTAACTACCTAATCAGAGTAAAACAATAAATTGACTGAGCAAATCATTGATAAAAGAAAATTAACAACTTCTTATAAAACTCACGGACACACAACCATGATCTTTGCAAAGAATTCTATTAAATTTGTTCAATGTTGAAAGACACCATCTGAAACACCAAAGAGTTCCTAGTCAATCAAATTCCCCACACAATAGCTAACCAAACAATGCAAAGAATAATCTCAACTTCCTTCTTGTTGGAATTCATAATACCCAATTGATACCAAAAGTGAAAGTGACAAGATGATGGTAAAATACATAAATAATTTAACCATCTATAACATTTTTTCCACACTTTATAACTTAACTTGACTCACAGGTAAAAAGCAGGTGTGACACAAATCTAAACCCTAAACATTTCATCAAACTCAATAATTTATCATATCACTTAATATTAACATATAAAATTATATTTAAAAATATCTAAATATTCATTATTAAATAATATATTTTTTTACAAGTTACTAAATACAGTATATCTAAAAAAGACAAATTATGTAAAATTAATATACATAAATTTTAATATAATATCATAATATTAAACCATTAGAGTGATAAAATTTACGTTTCATATAAAATAATTGAAATTTCAATTAACTAACTCTATATTTATAAATAATTTTTACATGAAAATACAAAGTTAAATATTAATTATTTATTATATTAGCATACGTGTACAATAGTTAAGATCATGATATCTTTTTTTTATATATAACAAATTACATGATAACTTAAAAAATGTAGATGTACAACAATTAATATCTAAAGTCCCACATCAGTGTATTTAGCTTACAAGGCCAGGACCTTTTGCAATAAAAAGGACCTTGGTCGTTCCATTGAATGCATTGCCAAGTACACATATAAGGCTGATAACATTAGGTACATGTTCACCCTTTGAGTTATTATTAGACTAAAATGGATTTTTATCATGTTTTTTTATCTATCAATTTTGATTTCTACGAATTTTATGTGAATCATAATTCATCTAAACTTAAATTAATTAATTAATTATTCAGTGTTATTAAAGAGAAGAAAATGATGATTTTCTTATGAAAGGAAATAAAATATTCTTGTATGTAAATATTCAGTTTGTCGATCATCTTCAAACAACAAATACATCTAAAATTAAGAATGATCAAATTTCAGAATAAAATTTTAAAAAAACTAAAATTAAAAAATAAAAAAAATAGAATATCCAAAATTTTCTTTTACCCTCATTATTATCTTACTAGTATGGTGCTAACCGGTATCTAAGTATATTCGCCCTTTTTTTTTTCACGATCACACTTTCACAGGTGCATCCGATTTTATCTAAAGTCAGATTATTGCTGTTAAATGTAGCTATCTCCTGATATAATTTGAAGGTTTGTTAAAATCTCTGAGAAAAATTCTTCCTTATCTCCACAGCTTCATTAATTGTTTTTTATGCATAGACAATGCTTCGTGCCCCTGACAATGAATTAATGTTGATAAGTCTCTTCCAAGATTTTTAGTTTGGATCTTGCTCCATTGTCATCGATATCAGAACTTCATCTAGAAATTTGAATCAGATTTGCATCTTCTTTCTAAAATCCAAAGCTCTCTGCATTGATTTTGTCCGGAATTGAATTATATGCATGGTTTCGGTTGAGGTATAGCATCATTTTCAAGGCCGAATAAATTCTTCGAAACTACACAAAGTATGAAAGCAACATTTTGAGAGATTTTAAGATGAATCTATAGAAACAACACAAATGACAGGAGTTGCAGCACCGCCATTTCAGTAGTGGCAGCACCGCCATTTTTAAGTGGCCGGATACACTTTTCGAAGGATGCAATTCCATATGAAACCCTAAGGAGGTATCATGCACTTAAAATATTTATTCAGAAATGTACAGCTTAAAACTATGTTATATATGGTAGACATGATAATGCATGTGAAGTGAATTTTAAATTAATTGAATGATTGTGTAGACACTGATTGATTTTGTAGGGAATGAAAAGTCCCCATAAATTACACTCTTTAGGAGTCTTAAAGTATGATTAAATATTTGAATTCTAAAATATTACATTGATATAACATATTATTTAATAATTTTTATTAAATAAGTTTAACTCAAAATTTATTGTAAAATTCAAAGTTTATTTTATATAGACTACACATATTTACAAAGTTGATTTCACATGTTAAATTTTATAAAATTTAGTAATATAATCTATGTGGAATAAATTTTTAATATAGGCTATCTTTTTAAAACTAGATCGGATTGAAGCGATAAAAGTATTAGTTCATGAGTTATTGATTCAATCGTTGTTGAAGTAGTGGTTGAACCGGTCTTAATAAAATGATTTTTTTATTATTAATGTATTATAATAATTAAGATTATAAAAAAATTACTTAATATATCTTAATATTGCTCAATTAATTCCTTTTATTAATTTTTAAATTTAAAAGGGATTAACTTAGGAAAATGAGGATACATTTAATAAAATTTAAAAATAAAAAAAATTATTAATTGGTTGAACTATCAATTTTACCAATTTATGATCGATTCTTCAATTTAAAATTGATTCTTTGCAATGACAGATTTTTTTAATATTGACCGAATCGATTATCAAAATCAATTCACAATCGAACCGTCAATTTGATTTCTTAAACATAGAATATAATTGTGAATGTGAATTTTAGATATAAGATATAAAAAATGACTTGATTGATAAGGAAGTAAGGAAGTGGAGAAAGTTCATAGATTAGATTCTTACTTCTAACATAAATATTACTAATTATTCTAAGATCTGTTATATCAAAACAATAAAAAAGATAAATTTTAGATAATTTATTCAATTCAAAGTTATTAAATCACGGTTTGATTCAACCGAAATGGAGGAAAGACATTTTGATGGAGAGGAGAGAACCAAAGAAATTTTAATTACATGTTATATTTAGTTTAAAGAAAGGAAAGAATAATAATTTTAATTCATGAGAGAAGGAAAAAAGTTAATTACCTTTTTATCCTTAAAAAGTTTATTTGATTATGCAACTTTTAATGTATATATTAACAATGTTCATGTAGTAAATGTCTCAGGTGACTTTTAGTGTTTGGGCAGGAATCATGATAAAAAAAAAACCAAATATAAGATTAAAAAATATATAATTATAAAAAAATTAAAAGAGATTAAAGACAATTTAAAATTATATAAAATTTATTAGTTAATTTTCTTTCCTTTCAAATACACTCATCATTAGATAGAAACTAAAATTGACTGAGGAGAAATGTTTTCTCATACAATCCTGTCTCCTTATTTCTTAAAAAATAAACAAAACACATACTTTTTTAAATAGTAGTGTAACATTTTATGTAAATTCAATAAAGACTCCAATTTTTTTAATAAATATTATTCAGTAGCAAGTATAAGAAAAGAAAGCCAAAATTTTTTTGGACAACTATTTAAATATATTATTTTTAATAAATAATATAATTTATAAAAATATTTATTATTACTTATATGGATAAAATTATAGATATAAGTTTTGATTAAAAATAAGTTTTCACACACAAAAAAATACAAATATAATTTCTTATGAGTTTAACATTTAAACATCGTCAGTGTAAAAGAATTTTACACTAACATTCAATCACATAATTATATAAATTTTAAAACATTAATGGATAAAGTCAATAAAATTACCACATATAAAATATTATAATTAAATAACAGTGTAAAACTTTTTACATGACAATCTATAAGTGTTTTTTTCATTTTTGTATGCTATTTCAAACAATATATTTTTTATATGTATACAAAGGATCTTTGGTGAAACGAAGTAAAGTTCACCTTGAATATGTTTGTGACTCTGTATTCAAGTTACACTAATGTAATATCATTTGATAGCTCGTGTGTAGTGTGTATGTATCTGGGAGGGAAAGGACCCACCTAAAAAAATTAAATATAAAATATTTACTCTTAATTTTTAATATTTATTTTCTTAAAATCTAATGTTTAATACTAACTCGTGAATCATTTTTATTTATATATATTAATTACATATATTATAGAGAAAAAGGCTTGTGTATTATTATATAAATAAAAAGTTGTGATTCAATACAAATGTAAAACTCTTTTACACTCTCGATGGATAATAATTAAACTCTAAATATTAACTATTATGTTTTTATTTAGTAACTATTATTATATATAAGTTATTTTCTCTTATAATTTAATTTTTTAAAGTATATTTTACACACTTTAGAAGAGGTAGATTCATAAATTTCAAATTTTAATACATAAATATTGGTACATAAGAATTCTAATGTCAAAACTTAGATGTCAATAGAAAAAACTGAAATAATAATGAGAACTTTTATTAATTTTTCTGAACACCGTTTACTACATTATATCAACTTTTTATGTGTCATATAGTTATCTTAAGCACAACATGCACAAATCCATCCACAGTTCTTTCATTCCATCAATTTTTCATTGCGTAGTAGGTACACAAAATAGTATTTTCGTAAATTCATTTTTCAATTTGTGGCAACTGTCTTAATTTCTAAAAGAACAATTAGGCTTTTTACTCATCTCCACTCAACAAGTAATTTTTTAGCATCTACTCATGTCCTCTCAGCAATTAACCAATTTTTGTTTTTTTTCATTTTATTATTGTTGTTTAACATTGCAGATTGCAGATTAATTGATAACAATATGCATGAACTATAATATATTCCAGGTCATGTTATTGGTAGTATATTTTTTTTTATGTACTTTAACCTTTGAGAATGAAGCAATCCGTAGTTCAAGTTATAATCGACAATTCACAAAACCAGTTCACAATCAGCAATTATGTACTTTGACCTTTAGAATTTTATGCCAAAGCAATCTGCAATTCAAACAAGTGCATTGTGCTTGTACATGTCGACATCCAAGTGAATGAAGGACTTCAAATACACAAAACAACAAAAATATAACAAGAACGAGAGAATAGTTTAAGAATTTTTTAATAAATGGAGGGTACAAAAAGAAAATTGGAGGTGCAAAAAGAATAAACTACACAAGGGTTCATTATCTACATACACATGAACCGAAAAGCCATGCAACAACTCAAAAGCAGTATCCAACCGAGTAAAAATTCAAAAATAACATTGTACAGAGAAGTGTAATCAAAGTATCAATTTTCATTAAAACTTTTTATTTATCGATTTTATATCCATTATCTTTTAAGACATTGCTAATCCTTGAAAACATAATTTATTTTTTAATTCATGTCCAACAAAAACCTCTTTGAATAATTCATCGTCTAATCATGTCAATTGGCAATACCTTTACACCAATAATACATGTCAACCGCCTACTGGCAAGACAATAAACATGTATTAGTTTTTCACAAATCTTTCACATTAATCATTATTTAAATTTTATCTTAATAATTTACCATATTTCATAGTTGTTAAATTTTAAAAAATTTTAAAAATTGCTTTAATTCCCTTTTATAATATAAGATACAGTTTTAAAGTTACTTATATCTTTTTTATAAGATTATTTTGTACTTATCTTGGACATGAATTATTTTTTGAGGAAAATATTTTTAATTTTATAATGAATGTCTTCTATCTCTTGTAAAAAATGGAAAAAGATATGATTAAAGTACATTAATTAATTAGATGAAAAACAATTAAAGAGAAAGAAAAAAGTTATATATTCCAATAAAATAGAAAGTTAACCTTAAATTTAAAATTCTTATTTAAATTAATCTTTTCTTAAAAATATAAATTAATCAAATGTATCTTACATTTAGGAGCAGGGCAGAGGTGGTAGAAAACATGCATCGCTCAACAATTCACGTGGAACTAGAAGGCATTTTGATGCTTGTTTAATAGAAGCCAAACTACGTTTTTCAATTCAACTTGAAGGGTAATAACAATATTTCTTTTCGATTCAGTTATGAAAAATTCATATGTATTGACCCATTCCAGCATAATAAAAATAACTTTGTTATACAAAATATACATGCCATCATTCTGGATTTTCACAAATATATTGATAAGAGAAGGGTTGAGATCTAGATAAAATAAAAACAAGAGAAAATCACAGCAGAATGGTACAAACATGATTAACCAAATAACTTATCATACTGACTGGTGAGGGAATCTCTCAGATTTGAATAAAGGCCGAAGAGTGAATACTGTCGAAGGTTTTTCACTTCATACCAAGAGTTGAGGACTGCAAGGTGCTTATCAGTGCCAGAGAATGCCAATTGTATTCCAATGCTGCAATCCACAGTTCCTCCATGGCCCTTGCAGCTGGATGTTTGTAGTGCACAATCTTGATTATTGAGACAAACAGCTTTTGAGTTGCTTGAGCATTTAGCACACCCATCTCTTTTCCAGTATAAATTTTGCAGCCTGCCCTTCTGAAACTCAAGGACCTGCAGAGCCAGATTCAGTTGGATCTTAGTATAGACTATGATTTGACCACATAAATCGAAACATTACACATAAAAGAAAATCTCCTTACAAGAGTAAAACTGGTAACAGTATAGGTGCTGTTTGCAACAAAAGCAGGAGGGGACCTTGCTGCATACCTCCGGCCAGCAAATGCAACCATATATCCATATGAGTCCTGCACAAGGAAAACAATCAACAGACCAAATGACAAACAAACATTTCTACACAAACTAATCAACAGAGACAAGAACAAAATGAAACTGATGACGAAATCTATCTATACAGGCCAAGGTTTAGGAGCTGTATTCACTTAAGCCCAACCAATATCATATCTTTATAAAACCCAAACACTTCAGGAATTTCTGTTAAGGAAGATCAGGATTCAAATCAAGATGAATCTAAACTCTAAAGCCTTGTCAGCATATCAGAGCTGGAACAGAAATTCCATTACGGATCATTAATTGTACTTGGGGAGAGATCTATGGGAATACAACAGAATGAGAGAGAGGGTTGTTATGGCAGTTAAATCAGTTAGTGTTAGCAGAGTTAGGCAAGTGAGAAAAACAGTTTTGTAGGAGGAGGTAGTTAGGTATTGACAACTTTGTAAACAGGATCAGTTTTCTATGTTGAAGGAGAAAGGCTACTTGCATAACTGTTATTGTAAGTTCCTCATCAATAATACTGTGAGCTCCATTTTTGTGGGCTGATAACCAATTCTCTTCGCTTTCCTTCCCTATTTCTCCATTTATGCTTACTGTAAGAGAGGGTTCCTAATAAATTCTGACAATAGTCAACACTGGGACTATAATTTATTCCAAGTACACAGCAGCATAGTTTATTAAAAGTACATATCAAGATAATGTATTCATAACTCATATAAGAGACCTAGGGCCCTACATTAAGGATTCTAGTCTAGACTCTAGAGCGAACACCTATATAAACTATAAAACTAACGTCATTGCTATGAAAGGTACACATGTACAGATTTATTACATCTAATCACTTTGGTGGATTATTGCTGACTTAAGTGTTAGCCTGCCTTTGCAGATATTTCATCCATTGCTTGTGCATTTCTGTCACTCTAGAATCTCATCAGGAATTAACCATTTTGGGCGACAAAACAATCAGTGCGATCAAATAAATAATCAATTTGAACCAATCAGCAATCTTTTCTGGACTCATAGCCTCATAATTAATCAGGCTCTGTTAGGGGGAGCCATATAAATTCAATGTTTTCTTTAAAACTAAGGCAATACACATTTGAGTAAGTCAAAAATGGGAAACAAGAGAACTGAAAATGGTGCATGGCAAAGGTTTTAGTCTTCAATTTAACTCAAATCAATTTAACTCACTTTCATACCATAGGAGTGGCCAAGTTTTTTTTATTGTCTGACTTCCACTCCTCTTTAAACTCTTCCACTTAAGTAACATTGCTTCTATCCGTTGTCCAGTTACTCAAACAAGCATAACTTGAGTTTAGACATAAAACATACATTTCACCCTAAAGTAAAAGACTTGATTCATATGCACCAAGATTTCTACGTTAAGTGTAAAGCATCACAGAAATTAGAATGTTACCAAAGCCATCAAAGTCCAAAGAACAGCTAAAATTAGGGTTTCGTGATTATTTTCCAGTCAATTGGCAAGACCAAGCAAATTATCACATAGTTCAGTGCAAGATTTTGAAGTCACAAAAAAAATTCACAAACACACAAATCAACCAAATTATGAAGTAAAACATAATTAACTTAGGTTACTTTGATCACCAACAACACAAGCTATGTTCTCCAAACTAAAAGGAAAATAGAGGAACAGAGAACGAACCGCGACGAACGAGGTGGAGTTAACGGTGAGAAGCGAGATCTCATCAACCTTGGGCCTGAACACAGAGACCTGAGAATTCGAATTGGAGAGAGGTAATCTCGTATCGCACGGTGACAACTGAACACTGCTGTTGTTGTTGAGGAAAAACTTGTCCTTCGCAGCGAACGCGATTCCGAACGTGAAACCGTCGGATCTCTGCACTCGCGTGTCGGCGCATGGAGAGAATACTCGGTTGTTGTCACCGGCGTCCGCCGGCACCGCCGCCACAAGAACCACCGCAACAATCGCCGCCGTGAGTGCTCTGATAACCTCCATGAAGAATATTCTAGAAGCTTTCGCTAAACCACGCGGAGTCGCTGTTTGCGGTAAAGTGCGAATTTGGTTTTCTAGCGTTAACTTCTGTCGGTTCATCAAATGAACGACTACTGTCGTTTTGGAATTAAACGACTTGGAATGTGTAGAAACGACTTGGGAAAGTGCAGCAACTTTCGGTTGGTATTTTGTTCGAACACTTTGTGGGTAGGTCGCACACTGAATCCGAACCTTTAGGCCATGTTTGGATTAAAGGGGTGAGTATAATTTGATAGAGGTTATTTGTAGGTGAAATGGGAGAATTTTACCTGGTCTCACAACCTTTAACTTTCAGTCCAAAATAAAATTAAAAGGATGAAAGTGTGCAGTGAAATGAGGGGGAAAAAAAATGTAGTGACAAAACTAATTCTAGGAAGTGTGTGCCTAACTCCTACAGGTTGCCAACATGATTGTGGCCCCAGCCACACACCTGTGGCTTGCATTCTTTGCTTATACACACATAACACAATGTACAATGTTATAAGATATTGTTGCTATACGAATCTGCAGCTTGCAATGAGTTGTAATACTTTTGGAAGATTTATTCATAATTTAGGTAACAATACATTAAAAGGAGGGATATGTGACAAGATGTGTATGAATTGAAAAAAAGTAATATGGACATTTAATTAATTAATTAATTTATTTATTTATTTATTATATGATATTTTAAGAGAAGGGGAGGAGCTGAAAATTGGAATTTTCATTGCACATTTACTCCGTTTTTATATAACTCCTCTTTTTATATAACTCCTACTCGTTGGATATGTTTTGAAAAACTTAAGACTATCCTTATTTTTTCTCCAAACATCTATCATAATAAATTAATCTTACTCGCCTCTCAAAATATAATAATCTATTTTATAAAATAAGCTTTTTGGACAAAAAAAAATAAATAAAAAATTTATTTAAACTATTTATATTACTTTATAAATTTTATATTTTAAAAATAATCTATTTATAACATAATTTTTTAAAATTTTATATTATAAAATATAAAATAAATAAATATAAAACTTTATTACAGAAAACCTTCTCGTAATAAACTTTAATATTTTAATTATAAAATTTATATATAATATTTATATTATATTATAAAATTTTATATTTTAATAATATAATTTATTTATAATATAAATTTTTAAAATTTTATATTATAAAATATAAAAATTTCTTACAAAAACCTTGTGCTAGTAAACTTTTATATTTTATAAATTTTATTTTTTAAATTTTTGTTTTAATTTTAACATTTATTTATAATATTTATATAAAGAATTAGATTGGCAAGTGAATATTAGTATCACAAAAACATGTTCACTTCTCTGGCAATACACTACCAGAGAAGTAAAAAAATTTGCCAGAGAAGCAAATTTTTTGCTTCTCCAGAAATACACCAACTAAGAAGCAAAAAAATTTACAAATTTTTTTACTTTTCAAGTAGTGCACTGCCGGAGAATCAAAATGGAAAAGAGTTGTATTTTGCATTCATGTTTTGCATCTAACTGCACATTTCCTTCCTCAAAATCATGGACACCCACCTAAAAATTAGTTAAAAATAATCATTTTTAAGAGCCTTCCATCATATCATTCAAATAAATGCATAAAAAATACACATAAAATTACCTGTACTTTACCCTTTACTTCTACTGGTTGTTGATCATCTTAAAATCAATATTCCATATTGAACACCAACTCATGTTGCTATAAAAAAAAGTCAAAGAAAATTTGAAATTTATTGGCATTATAAATTTTTTTGCTTCTTTCACAATGCACTGTTGGAGAAGTAAAAAAATTTACAAATTTTTTATTTCTCTGGTGATGCACTTTGGAGAGTAAAAAAATTTGCAAATTTTTTTCTCTTTGGAGATGAGTAAAATAATTGAGAGTATGTTAGTATTTTACCCACCAGTGAGAATTGAAAATTTAGTAAGTGGGAATTCAAATTCCCCTGAAATTTTGGATAGTTCGGTCCAACTTAACAAACAACAACAAAATAGGTATGGTTGGCCCATCTCATATTTCATTCAAGATAGCTCTTGCCCATTAGGCCAGAGAATTTGATTTAGGTGTTAATTAAAAAACTCTTAGGTCAGCTTGACCCATGTTCATTTACATAGTTAAACCAAATGGAACGGATCAAAGGCTCGCTTTTATTAGGGCTCTGATTTTGGAATCTGACTTGGATCATTTTGTAAGCCTGCAGGCCAAACCAATTTTAACAGCTCTAAATTCTACTAACACACTCTTCCTAATATATAATTTATCATTGGTTAAAATTTATTAAAAATAAAAAATTAGGAGATATGAACATATAATCATAAAGTGGACCACATAAATTTGTATTTTTTGAACCAATCACATATGATGTGTTCAAAAGAGTTTTTAATACTCTAATTCAACATTTTCATCTCATTTACACTTTTTCTTCTCAAACAAACAATTTAACTTAATAGTTTTTTCAAACTTTATTTTATCCCTTTTCACTCAATTTCACTCCTTACAGTTTCACTCCTTTTCATCCCTTCTTACTAAATGCAACCTTAACAACTTACTATTGTTTTTAATTTTTTATTTAGATTTTTTCCCTTATATTTCCTTATTTATTGGATCTTTTGTTTTAATAACAAAAATGTATTAATATAAATTGATAAATATTTTTACTCTTGTGATATAAATTGAGTATTCAATGATAGTAAAAATAAGATTAGAATTCATTTTTGTAAAGTAAATTTCCCAAATTTTTTACACCTTTTTTTTATCTTCAATTTCTCAATTTTTTTATACCCTCGATCAATTCATTTATAGACAAGAGAACCACCCAAAGTTCAAGTACTAGCATGGCAATAAGATGCTAGAATATTAGCTACATGTGAGAACTTGGCAAAATGTGGGATACTTCAAAGTGATAATGTTATGTGCAGCATGTGTGACACAGAGCCAAAAATAGGCTATCACTTATTTCTATCTTGCTTTGTGTCTGTTAAGTTTAGGTTGTGATTTGTGGGATTGTGGTATCCCAAAGGTACAAATCCTTCCTTAATTGGTTTTCCTGACTCTGACTTTGCATGTTGCAAGTTAGACAAAAAAAACACAAGTGGAACTTGTCATTTATTTGAGAATAGTCTAGTATCTTGGACAAGCAAAAAACAAGTATGTGTGGCCTTACTTACTGTAGCATCTGAATACATAGTTGTTGGAAGTTGTTGTGCCCAATCCTTATGGCTGAGGCAGCAACTTAAAGACTTTGGCATCACAATCAAGAAAATACCTCTCAAGTATGACAGTACAAGTGCAATAAATCTGACGAAGAATCCTATACTTTACTCGAAGACATGATCTTGATGTGTGTTATCAAGAATAGTATCAAGGTCAACTGGTGGATGTTATTAAGGACAACATGTTGAAGACTTGTCGACTGGATGAGTACAAATGTCCATACACAGTCTTTATCTCAAAAGCTCTGGATAAGTTTGGTGTGGGCACCTAAAATAAGGCAAGAGAATTCATTGGGGATGTTCACTTTGTTAAAGACTGTGCATTGAAGATGATGAAATTAATTAGAACTGATGAGGTTGCTGACAAAGGAAGAATTGCAAGCTGAAGATGAAGATGAGTCTGTGGAACCAAAGGTGTTGACTCTGAGGACATGATCCTAAAGCAAATGGGGGAATTGTAGCCTTCACAGGAGAGAGAGTTCCAGGAGATAAAAGACTCCTTGGAATCGATCTCAGAGAGACTGGATTTGTTGGATGTCTCTTTCCATGGACCATAGGATTAGGATTTGTGTGTGCATCTTTATCTTAGGATTAGACATCTTAGGACTTACATTGTTTGTGTATTGTCTTCAGTTTATCTTCTTTGCATTTCTTTTCATGACCACTAGTTCTCTCATCCTTTATTCATTGTTTGCAAGTTGAGTTCTATTTGAATTAACTTGAACCATGTTTGATAAGGAACAAAGGTAGATACATATCCTATCTTTGCAAGATCGTTCAAGTTTAATTTTTGTATTTTTTTTTTGTTTATTGACTCATTATGCAGCAATTTTTTGCAGAATTCTTAACATTCTAAGTGCAGATTACGTATTGCACCAGTTGAAGTTTCTTCCTTGCAACTTTTAGCCCTCCCATCTATTTCTTTTTCCCTAACATATCACTTGTTGTTATATGCATCTTGTCTTTTTCACCTTTTCATTTGAAGTGTCAAAAGGGGGAGAAAACTTGTAGAAGATATGGTCAAGCCATAGGGAGAAGACTTAGTGAAGTCTTTGCTACAATTTTCTCAAGTACAATCAAAACTTGATTCAAAAGCAAAGAACAAAGGTACTAAATGGTACTAGAAGAATAAAGCTCAGCTTAAGAATGGTTTGGAGAGTGGTTAGGATCATCAAAACAAAAAAGGGAGAGATTGTTGGAACCAAAGGAATTACATTGAAGTTTGGTGAAGTTTTGGTTGCTTTCTCTTTTTGTTTTTGCTCTTAAATCAATTTTATGGTACCAAACATGTTTACAGGTGTCATACTTGTATTGTGTGTTTTAGATAGGCTTGAGAATATGTTTGGGATGGTTTTGAATAGATTTCATAGGCTGTGTTGTGCTAGAAAGGCTTCAAAAATGAATTTTTAAGTAAGGTAATCAATTACTTAAAAATGGTAATCAATTACCCTGTGAGAATTTTGAGAACAGGAATTGATGTTTTCTGTGGTAATTGATTACCTGATTTCAGTAATCGATTACTCTCGAGAACAAGCACTTTGGACTAGTTTTGTGCAAGATATCAAGTAATCAAGTGGGTAATCGATTACCCTACATCAAAACTAATATAAAAGCATTTTGAAAATAGATTTAATAACTTTTGATTAGTCAAATCAAGTGTTTGCTTCTCTCATATGATTTCTAAGAATTCTCTCCAAGAATCATGCCCATTTTTTATAGTTTGAAAGTGCTTCAATTTCAAGATTCAAGGAAGAGACTCTATTGAGTTTTAATCTTTTCATTTGGGTATTCTTTACATCAAGTGATATTGTTATGTACCATTATTTGTGTTTTTGCACAAGGTTACCAATCTCTTGAGGTGTTCTTTAGATTGTGGGAAAATCTTACAGCGAGGTATTGCAAGTGAGGCGTTGTGAGTGGTGGGGTGTCACAATGTAGTAAAATCTTGTGGGGTGCAAGAGGAAGCCTCTTCTTGTGGTTTAAATCTTTCCGGGATTAAAATTTGTATGTGTGGTGTGCATGTACTAAGATTTTAATGGAAAGCAAATTAGCAGAAGGCTAATTTTGTAAACTCGATGTAGGTTTGTTGGACCGAACCAATATAAATTGCTATGCAAATTCTCTCTTCTTTACACTCTTTAATTTTAGTCTTTATTGAATTTTTGGAGCACTAACAACTGGGCTTTTACCGGCTGTGTTTGATTTATTAGGATTTCTTGTTGTGGATCATATTCTTGTTATATGTATACTTGATTTTAAATTTAGGTTTTGACCTATATTTTGTGGTTTGATTTTTGTTCTTTCTACTCTTTTCTTTTGATCTTGAATTACTTGAAATATAATTCTTGTTAAGTTTCTCTTCTATTTTATTTGAAATCATCATTGGAGGAATTGAATTAATTGGTGTTTTTCCTTAAGGGTTGAATTCTTGAAAACCCATTTTTGTAAAAGAAATTAGATTTTGAGGCTTTTATACTGTTGAATAGAAATCTTTGAAAAATAATTTGGTGAATCTATTCAACCCCTTTTTGGATCCCCATGGGACCACCATTTATTGCTCATTGTTAGAATTCTTCTTTACCTTATGTTTTGTTTTATATTTATTGTGGATTTTACTTGTTGAATGAACTCAAGAAAGAATTTTAACTTATAAAATGAGAATAGCTCTCAATGGGATTTATTGCTATTTTACTTAAAGGGAGTTATTTGACTTTAGATTGTACACGAGAGTGATAATTTAATACTCAAATAACTCAGTTCCTTAATTGCGAGAGATGGATGTTAAGGATATTGTTATAGGTGATGAAAACGTGACCAGTGAACATTATTTTGTGAGTCATATGTATGTATCATTAGAGAAATGACATAGTGAGAACGAAACTCTACCAGTTTTCTCATTTATACTACTTTTGAAAAATCCCTAATCTAAAAAATATATAATTAAAATTATAGAATTTGCGGTATAGGTTACACATGTTACATATACCTGATTTGCAAACTTAAACGGTATTATCTATTTGTCAAGCTCTAATGGCAATCACGATAACAAATATCATTATTTTATTTTATTTTATTGAAATAATAAAAGATCATTATTCTATGTAAAAAGAATGTGCCTTTTTAAGACTAAAATTCAAATTCCCAAATATTTTTTTATTTATTTTAATATAAATGTATTTGAAAATGAGTTAAAAATCATTTCAAATCCATTTTTGTCAAAAAATATTTTATTTATAAAATAAAAATAAAAAACTCACAAAAACATCCAAAGAAAGTCTAAACGGATGGATATACTTATTCTCTTTTGCATTTTGAGTGAATTTGGTTTCTGCAAGTATGTATAAGTTTGGATTAATTTGGACTTGTGAAAAAACATTGTTTTTACAAGTCCAAATAGGTCAATCTAGTTTTGTAATTGCAAATTTTTTTATAAATACAGATTATGTAATTTGGACTTGTAACTTACGAATGGAGGTTCGTTGCAAATGGAGCTTGTGACAAACATAACTACATCGACAATTGAGATGCATAGCAAATGGAGTGTGCGTCTAGACTTAAAAGGAATAAGATGATTGTTGAATGAGTGAAAGATGTGCATGCCACAGAGATAAAGTTTTAGTGTTTTTTTTTACCTAAGTTAAGATTATGGAGGTCTAAAAAGAAAACATGGAGCTACAGAAAAAAAGAAACTCCTCAACTAAATGACTCAACTAAATTAAACCTAAACATGTAACTCTTTTGGGTCATTTGGTGGTCATCTAAAAGAATCAAAAGCATAAATAATTGGTGATTCTGCACTCTGTAAGCCTTCACCTGTACACATGGTTTTTCTTCTCCTGCCAAGCCAAGAGGTTTCTAATTTCTACAATCATTAAACCAACCAAGTGGAAGAGAAAAAAGCCACGCTGTCACATTCAACTTGTTAATTTGACATTTTCATATGAATGCAAGTTATTTAACACCAAGGTAATAAGAAATTTTGTTAAAGAATAATTTAAATTTTAAAATAAATAGAATTGATGGAAATTTAAAAAAAAAACTGCTTAAGAATTAGTTTTGTTTTAAATGTTTAGGATATTATTTAAATTGAAATATTTGATTAGTTTGTTTTTTAAATTAATTTAACAATTTATCTTTTTAGAGATTAAAACTATGGTTAACTCTACATATAAAGTAAATAAATAATAATAAAAATTAGTATAGTGCTCGGTTAAATATATTTTGGTATAGAGAAAGAAGATTTTTCAACAATTTCTTATTAAACTAGAAAAACCACATGTTAGTTCATCTAAGTCGACATTCTTTCTTGTGTACGGGTTTGATCGTATGCACCTTATGACAAAGGTAAAAAATAAATAGGAAAAGAAATAAACTGTATTTGTGAATTTTGGTGTTTATTGTAGGGACAGGAAAAGAATAGATTTTTACCGTTCATCTTCATGTTCGGTGTTCAAAATTTAAAAATATAATAATTATGCATGAACAATTAAACATTATAAACTATAAAAAAATCTGCAGTTTTGATTTATCATATTTTTGGAAAATCTTTCGATTTTCTTAATCAACTGTTACATATAGTTGTACCGTTTTGTTTAACTTATTGTACATCTCAATTCTCACCTTACTAACTTACACGAGTCCAATCCAGTTATTAACATATTTTGTACTTCTAATTTAAAATACAAGGATTGATCCATACGCAATTTTGTTTAGTCTTACTAGTTTGACTTTTCTAAATTTAAGGTTTTTTTATCAAATAAATAAATATAACAGTATTAATGTGGTTGTTGATGGCTTTAATGAAAACTGGTGAACACGGGCAATTATTTTTGAATTATAGATCAATCTTGTTGCATGAGAGAGAGAAAACGTACACTTACACTTTGGCTTTAAAGTCTAAGATTTAATCTATAGTAGCTAGGCATAACTGGCCAGCCAAAAACTATTAAAACTTCATGGACAACTTTCCTAGTAATGCATGGAACGTGGGTACTCTCTACAATTGACCACTGACAGATAAGTTTTTCTAATATAATGATGTTTTAAAGAAAGTTGTGAACTCTATCAAATCAAATCAATCGTATATATATGGAAATAGTGACATACAAGGATAGTTGACTTGCACAAACTTGTGGACATTTAAACATAATCTAACGTTGAGAAAGTGGAAGGTATTCACATGCAGTGCCTCATTGGCTTCTCTTTACTTAATCCGAAATACAAGTCTTTCCTTGATTCAAACGCAACTCTTAAGGATCAATTTCTTAGCCCTCTCCCCTTATTCCCCTCGTTGACTTTTTAACATGATTTTTTTTTCATCAGCAGCCAAATACCCAATAATCCATCACCATGGCTAAGATAAGCACTTTTTTTATCAACCCTCTTGAATCCAAGCCTTTATTCTAGCACTGGCCATCGGCAAGATGAACAACACAACTGATTCCTCTGGATTCCTTGGCTCCAATGACATAAGTGGCTTTGGCATGGGGATAGGAATTTCAATTGGGATTCTTCTGCTTATCACAACCATCACACTTACTTCCTACTTTTGCACCAGGGGACAAGTGCCAACTCCTCCTAGGAGAAGCAGCACTGACCCTCAATTCCTTGAGCCACAGCACACAATAGTTGATGTTGGTCTAGATGAAGCCACAATCATGAATTACCCCAAGATGCTGTACTCTGAAGCCAAGCTAAGGAAATCTGATTCCACAGCAACAAGTTGTTCCATATGTTTGGGAGATTACAAAGGTTCTGATTTGCTTAGGGTGTTGCCTGATTGTGCCCATCTCTTCCACCTCAAGTGCATAGACCCTTGGTTGAGGCTGCATCCAACTTGTCCTCTCTGCAGAACATCTCCAATTCCAACACCTCTCTCAACACCTTTGGCCGAAGTGGTCCCTTTAGCAATCAGGCGAGATTAATTCTTAGTTTTGAATGTTTTTTCATCGAGGTTTATACAAATTTCATAAAGTACCTTTATTGATTGATTCTATATTGTAAATTCTTCTCTTGTATCCTTTTC
This sequence comes from Psophocarpus tetragonolobus, assembly GCA_037954015.1. Classification (NCBI taxonomy): domain Eukaryota; kingdom Viridiplantae; phylum Streptophyta; class Magnoliopsida; order Fabales; family Fabaceae; genus Psophocarpus; species Psophocarpus tetragonolobus. The sequence continues at coordinate 42,574,963 of CM075692.1, forward strand.
CAGAAGAAAAAAAAACGGACTGATATTGATTCATCTTGAGTAGAAACTAGAAACTAGAAACTCAGGAGTTAATGCTTCATTTTGTCATTTTCTTTTAGTTTTGTGTACATAGAATCAATTCATCTTTGTAAACCGCTTTGGCAGCTTGAGAATTGCCAGAGTAATCTCAATCCTTTTTCTTGAAAGGACAAAACATAGGTGTGGTTCTATAGATATTTTTGTTCGGTTTTCAATCAAAATTAAAGTTTGATTAAAATAATTCAGATAATAAAAATTTACATTAAATGTCAACCTAGCCTATCCTAGTGAAAAATCAATTTTAAAACACACCTTAGTAACTACATGTAAGTTTTGTTATGAAAACTGGTTTTGTGAGGTCACATAAGGACATTTACATTCCTACTAGTTTTGCTTTTTAGACAAGTTATAACACTTTTTTTTTATAAGTCAAATAATAACAAAAAACAACACACAAGTTATGCTTTTCTACAAAATACATTAGAATGTGAATAAGAATAAAAAAATATACAAGCACCTCCATTCTAACACAACAACTTGGAGTCATTCCATTCCACAAAGGAGTCACATGTTAAGTTAACTACATAACACTACGTCCACGAACTCAATTGTATTGCATGAATTATCCCAATAATATATGTGCTTTAACCCCTTGAAGATGAGATTGTTTTGAGTCTTCCAAATGTTTCATAACCCAACAAACCATACAAATGATTATGCATGACATACTCCCTTGGCTCCACTAACGGAACCCAATAATTGATTACACTGTTCTTTAAACCATTATTGAATCCTGTGTGAATTTTCCACCAAACGCATAATGCTCCCCACACCTATGTAATTATTGTACAATTGAAAAATGGATGTTGTGATGTTTCAATTTCTACATTACAAAACACACAATCGTCACCTTCACTTTGTAGTATTCCTCTTAAATTATGTCTTGTCGCCAATCGATCTGCTTCCGCCTTCCAGACTAGACATGTACCTTGACTGGAATGTCGAGTGCTCACAAGCTGTTGTAAAAATCATCCTTGAGGTAAAATGTAGCCTCGGTCAATATCCTATAAGCAGACCTATAGAGTACATGTTTGACCCCCATTTGCTTCCCAACTCCAACTACCTGACATCCCTCCACTCAATATTCTTGACTCCAACATTTGACGTAGTTGTGCTAACAGTTCCTCTTCCTAAGTAAATAACTGCCTCTTCCATGACCACCTCTGACACATCTCACACATCCTCATCTCTTTTACTGTTGAATTTGTGTCTAACACTAAGCAAAACAATTGAATATATTTATTACATAAAGGTTGTTCCCCTAACTATTTATCACTTCTAAACATAAATAGACTGTCATCCGTAAACTTCTTTTAACATTTCTAGGCCACAAACCCTATTAACCCATACCTTAGTTCTCTATAGAATTGATGTCTTGTCACCATCGTGAACAAGGACAACCTTGTACCTCCCAAAGCCCATATGATTTTTTCATATTTGGATTGTCAAATATAAGCCCACAAATTCTTAGATTTCATCTTAATTAAGTCTCTACTTTTACTTACCCAATAATGCCAAATTGAACGTTAATATCTCTCTCACAACCAACTCTCCTTCCTCCTTTCCTTTACACACTCGATCCCATGCTATCTAATGAACTTTGTTCCTACCCTTTTGTCCAACTACAAGAAATTTTTGAAAAATAATTGAAGTTAGGAAATAATACCTCTTATTAGTTATAGATATATTTAATTTTGGGTCTACTTTTCTATTTTAATTTATTTTAATCAATTTTAACAGCTACAAATTGTTTTTCTAAATAAATACCAGTGTGTTAAAAATAATCACAAATAATTTTTAAAATATTCACCGGACACATCGTTAGATAATTAACTCCTACAAATGGTAAGACCAAAAACAACCTTTTTAAATATTCGGAACTAGATGAAAAAAATCATTAACCTAACACAAAATTATGACCTAAAACTTATTTAATTAATGCTAATTAGTATAATAAATTAATAATTCAGATTATAAATAATTATGCAATAAAATTAAAATAAGGCAATTTATTTAAAATGTTTTAGTTCTTAAATTTCTTAATTTTACTGTTCAGGTTGTTTATTAATGTTTATTTATTATTTGAGTTAAAATACAATTAATAACAAGATTTTTTTTTTGTAGTGAAAAGTTTAGGTGAGTGGGTCTAGGGGCTCAGCCAAGAATTACACTTACAAAGGTACTTTTAGATTGTCCACCAAGGACTTCAAATCGGTATTGATAGGATCCCAACCCACACCTTTTTGGGATATAAATATGTTCCTTACCAATTAGATTAGCCATGATACATTTTATTTTAAACCATATATAAGTAATTTTTTTAAAAAAAGTAGAAAAAAAGAATATTATTTCCCTGCGAGTTAACCCAACTCTAACATAAATGAAATTGCATTTTAATAATCTATTCCTATCTCTTTTAAAGCTACCTGCAAACTTAACTTATCCTGGACAAAGGAGAAAATTAAAACCCTTAATTGAAGTTAAGATTATATATTTATTAATATAAAACAGGTTTAATTATATTTTTTCTCCAACTGATTATTTAATATTCATTTTTTTCTTCCTATTATTATTTGATTTAATTTCGTCTCTTAGTTTTTAAAATAGTTTTAATATTATCCCATTATAAGTTTTAGACTAAATTTTGTCCCACAAACATTTAAATAGTTTTAATGTTATCTTTTTCATCAAATCAAAACTTCATGGTATTATTGATAATGTCTATAATTCATTAAATAAATTCAATTTTATCCTACAATAACTTTTTAGCGATAAAATTATTAATAATCATAAATAAGTATGGTAACAAAGCGAGCAGACCCGCTCCCGAAACTCATTCTCATCACTGCCTTCGTACCAATGAATATGAGATTTATGTCTCAATCCAGTTTTCATTGTCAGGTATAAGTAAGAGTTTGAAATATTTTAATTGTTAAAATAAGGGTAAAACAGAGACACAGATGAGTGTGTATTTATATCTCCATATGAGTGGGTATTTATATCTCTATGACTTAACCAATCAAATATTCTCAGTACTCATAATCATGTCAGTCAAATCCAAGATTTCTTATGAATTTCTAAACGAGTTTAAGAATTATCCATAAATACAAATTTATTTATTATTCCTAATCGCAAATGTTAATTATTTAATGGGGTTGTGGCATTAAAATTATTCAAAAAATTATAGAAAAAATTATATCTAAAAATAATAGCAGAATAACATTAAAACTATTTAAAAAATTGTAGAATAATAGTAAAACTAAATTGAACATTTTAAAAAAGGATTGAGACAAAAATTATAATTAAAAAAGACTTTTTTTTTTTCAAATAACACAATGTAGAAACTACATGCATTATTATAGTCCCTGATGACAAAACATAAAAGAAACGCACTTCACCGAAACATATGATGAAGCTAATTCAAGATAACAAAAACTAAAACCCCAAATAATGAATCCTAATTAACCCTGTCTCACACACGAAACTGATTAAGTTAGTATTCATTCGCAACAAAAAGTAAACAACAAGAACTAAAAATTTAGATATGTGATGAGGACTTCTTCTAAAAGAGTCAAAAGAGCCCTAAAAGCAAGTCTTAATTTCTCTATGTCAACCTCCAAGATTGTTATCAAATTAATTGATAGTAGCCCAAAGGTTCCCATCAATCACCCACACAATTCATGGACTAGGAGTGTTGGTCTTATCAGCACTGGAGGAGGAGCCTTCACCTGCAAAAAATTGACTTGATAATTTGGTTAAAGTTTTCTCAAAGAGGAGCTTCTCACGCTTATTTGTTAAACATGCCTTCACTTCATCCAACAGTTTCTTGTAATTTTCAAGCTGGGCCTTGTTCATTTTTTTAATTGGTGTGGCCCACCAGAAATTTTCCCTTGAGGCCTTCAACATTTGGTTGAGATGTTTCTTGCGTTTTTTTTCCGCAGCAATCTGTTCATTCAAACGGTTGAGTTCTGCACGGAGTTCAGCCTCATCCTCAGTGCAGTAAGTCTGGTTGAGGTCATGGGTGATGATGGGGTGTGGTTCTCGTGCCATATAGCGTTGGATAACGGACTCAACATTTGGGGTGCCAAAGGAGAAAACTTGGTTACTGGGTGAGAACATAATCACAGCAAGGTCAACACCACAAAGGGTGGCAAGCTCACTGGCTTTCTTCACAATTCCAGTGCGACGCTTTGAGAATGCTACTCGAAGTTTACGCTCATTGCTTATCTTTTTCATCTCGATTTTCTGTCGACCTTTGGTTTTCTTAGGGACTTCATTCAAGTTTGGTATGTTTCTTGAATCCATGGGTATAGGCTATGAAATGTGAATGCAAAGTGTGTGACATAGAGGTAAGATTGGGTTTAATTTATAGGCATACAAGTCTAGTTTTTGGCAAACCAAACAGGCCTTAAGAATTTCTAAGCCAATGTTTTGAACACGTTAAAGAGGTTTCTAGACTAAGTAACGCTTGGAAGTAGGAATCTCATTTAAACTCATTAATATATGTGAGAGGAGCGCAAATTACACATCTCTTACATATTTCTCTTAATATACTTCTTAAGGATATACACACATGAGGTTAGGTGAGGTCGGATGGGGTGAAACCCATCACTCAACCAATGTTTTGAATATGTTGAAGAAGTTTCTAGATTAAGTAACGCTAGGAAGTAGGAATATCATTTAAAGTTATTAATATATGTGAGAGGAGCGCAAATAACATATAATCTTACACATTTTTCTTAATATACTTCATAGGAGTGTACACGCGTCATGTAGGATAGGGTAGGGTATGGTGGGGTGGGGTGGGGTGGGGTGGGGTGGGGCGGGTGAAACTCATCACTCAATCCAATTAAAATTGTTTAGGTTGGATTGTATTAAGTTTGTGTAATTTTTATTCAAACCCAATCCAACTTAGCCTACTAGGAAATGAATTGAGTTAGATTGGATTAATGGGTCAAATAATTTATTTTTTTAAAATTAAAATTTCAAAATAGTATTTTATAACAATTTCTTTAAAAATAATAATTATTGTAATGTAAAAATGAATAGAAAATTATAACTACAACTAAAATATTTAAATCAACAAATAGACAAAGTGTTACCAAAACTCAAACCATAAAATATATTGTAGCACAAAACATTTAACTTATAGGCATACAAGCCTGGTTTGGCAAACCAAACTGGCTTCTGAGAATTTCTCGGTCAATGTTTTTGAAGAGGTTTCTAGATTAAGTAACGTAGAAATCACATTTAAAGTCATTATATGTGAGAGAAGTGCAAACAACACATTATCTAACACATTTTTCTAACATAATCTTTAGGGTTATACACACGTTGGGTTAGGTGGGGTGAGTTTTGGTGATACTCATCATCGAACCCAATAAAATTGTGCATTTGGGTTGAGTCAAATTTGTGCAATTTTTATTCAAACTTAATCCAACCTAACCCACTTATAAATGGGTTGAGTTAGATTGGATTAATTGGGTCAAACAATTTAATATTTTTTAAAATTTGAAATTCCAAAATAGTATTTTATTAGATTTTTATAACAATTTCTTTAAAAATAATGGTTGTTGTAAATTATAAAGTGGATAGAAAATTATAAAATGAATAGAAAATTATAACTACAACTAAAACATGTGAATCATCAAATAGACAAAGTGTTATAAAAATTTAAGCCATAAAATATACTCTAGCACAAACATATTTATGTTAACTAAAAAAATTGTAATAACACAAAAAAAAAATTATGTTGAACAATCGTAGGATCTCATCAAATTTTATATTTTAGTATTTTTATATTTTTATTTACTATAATTTTTAATATGTTATTATTGATCTAGTTAGGTTGAGTTGAGTCTCAAATTGAAAATTCAAAAGTCATCACCCAACCCATAAGTGATCGAGTTTGATTTGGTTGGGTCACGTTTGACCCAATTGCTAAGATAGTCGAACTCAATATATTTTTGTTGGTTTGTGTCTTAAGTCATTGGGTTACTTGATCCAATGAACACTTCTAACACCATTTATTATAGGTTGAAATTTATTGAAAACTACAAAATTAGGAGAGAGACATTTAATGACAAATGGGTCCTATATAAATTTGAATTTTTAGATAAATTTCAATTAATCATTAAGGGTGTATTTAAAAGAATATGTCAGAGTGTGATATTAACATTTTTCTTATATGTTATGCTTCAATAGTATACTTAATAGATGAGTGTTAGAGAAACTCTTGCAGAAACCATCTTTCTAAAATTCTCCCTATAATTTGTTATAGAAAAAAGGCTCATACACTTATAGTGTAAAAAAATTTTACATTATCATTCCATTATAATCTTTATATATAGTAAGTTTATTGACTTTATCATTTAATACTTTAAAAAATTCATATAAATAGTGGATTTTTTTTTTAATGACAATGTAAAAGTCTTTTACATTGTTAGTGTATGAACATTTAACTATTTGTTATAATTTATTGGAAATCATAAATTTTAGGAGGGAAAGTCTTATAATGGTAAGTGGAACCCACAACTATTGATTCTGATAATTGTTTTTTGAATGACAATGTAAAAGTCTTTTACATTGTTAGTGCATGAACATTTAACTATTTGTTATAATTTATTGGAAATCATAAATTTTAGGAGGGAAAGTCTTCTAATGGTAAGTGGAACCCACAACTATTGATTCTCATTAAATTCTAGTTAATTATAAGGAAAGTGTCTAAAAGAAAGTTTTCTAGCACTCCTATGTTATATTTTAAAAACTAGACCAGCCGATTTGATCAGAAAATTGATCTGTTAACTGATTCGGTTAATACAAAAAACCAGTGAGGCAAAGAACTAGTTTTAAAATCCGAAAAATGGTCAAGAATTGGTAAAATCGGTGAAAATCAGTGGTTGAATCAATTCTTTGTTTTTTGGAAACTTTTAGATTTTTCTAAATGTATCCCTCATTTTCCTAAGTTAACCCATTTTTAATTAAAAAATTAATGAAAATGGAAGTTAACTTAGCAGTATGTAGGTATATTTAGTAATATTACTTTTTTCTTTTATAATTACATCTTTAATATATTTTTTCTTTTATAGTGTTAATTGTTATAGTACATTAACAATAAAAAATTATTATTTTATTAAAATTTGTTCAACCACTAGTTTAATAATACCATGAACCAGTAGTTTCACTAATTCGATCACTGATTCAGTTTTAAAAACATAACTCCTATGTATAAGAAGTGTTAGGAAAACTCTTTCAAAACCTCTTTCAATTGATTAAAATTGATTGAAAATAAGCAATGTTAGAAGAAATGATAATTTAATATCAAGTGGTACGTACCAAATTGATGATTTCCAATAAATTTTAACTATAAATTATAAGAAAAGTTTAATATATATGATTAGATTTATATATATATATGTATATATATATAATTAAATGTCTTATACGGTATTTCATATTAAATTACGTTAGAAAATTCATTTAAAGGTCTTATATGGTATGCATTCAATAGACTTTAAGTACTCCTATAAATTAAATCAATTTTGGTGGGTAACAAACATTTAAAATTTATGATTTCCAATAAATTTTAATTTTATGCAATTGACATAAAGAGGTTTTACATCATTATTGAATCATAGTTTATCTTTTATCATTTTTTCAGTATTAATTGATAAAATCAACAAACATATCATACACGAAGGGTTATAATTAAATGACAGTATAAAACTTTTTTTTAGAGTGAGTACATAATTTTTAAGAGAAGTTTGAAAAAAAGTTTTCCTAGTCTTCATATATTTATCTTAAGTGCTAAATATCAATTGTCATATATATATAAAAGAAACCCAAGGATCTACAACCTAAAAGGAGAGAATAGGAGAGATGCTATGCATGAAACAATAAAACCAGATGTTACACGGTGGTAGTCAGCACAAGACCAGGTATCAAGAGACAACCGGTGAACCGAGCATTAAATCTCAGGTTTTCGAAAATATGATTTCAGAATGCAACCAAGCAGAAAGTAATACAAAACAGTTGTATTGATTGGAGTTAGAGAATTACAGAGAGAGAGACAAAGAGACAGAGAGGCTTCGTCTAAAATTCTCCTCCTCTCCTCTTTCAGATTGATACAATTTATAGAAAATGAAAAGTTAATATTACAACAGTAAATTGTACTATTTGAACAGTAACTTAAAATTTCTGCTAGAGTGAACAGTGTACAGTGTACAGTGACTGGCGGCTCCGCTACAGTGCTCGGAGATGAATAGTGAATTTCCGCAAAATGCATGCGGGATTGGAGTCAGTCTTTGTCAGATTCCTCTATCTGGTAAAATGAACCGGAGGACGAGGATGGAGACAGACTGTCTTCTTTCTTCATCTTTTCTTTGGACGAACTAGCTTCTGAGTCTGTCGAAAGGAGATTCGAAATTTGATGAAGATTTTTTGCCAAGGCTTCATCATCTGTTGATGCTGCAAGGGCAGCTGCAATCTTGGCCTTACGATTGAGGAACTGGCAGGTCTCTGGGTCTGCCGATTTGAGGCTTTTTGGGTTCTTCTGGAACCATAAAGCCACCGCTTGAGAATTGGCGTGGGAGGCATTGAACTGATCCCACCATTTGACTGAAGCTTGTTTTCCTAACATAGGCAGAAGCTTGGGATTTGTTGTATTTTTCTGGTACTGATGGTGCCAGGCAAAAATCCATGCTAAGGAAAACATTGAGAAGAACCGAAGAGATGGGTGAAACGGATTGTTTCCTTCTTCAATTCTTGATTTAAACTGATTGAATCCTGACTTGATCTCTTCAGGAATGATGGATTGAATTGGTCCGAAAAAGTCCCACCATTCAGCAAACCACTGAGGAAAGAAATATTAGACATTTTTCTTGAAATAAATCAGCCACGAGTGCCGATAATTTTTATTTTGAAACCAAAATACATTGGTCCAAGCATGAATATAATCCCAGTAGGTATAGCCAATTGGGTCGAAAGGCTGGGAAAATTTCCTTACTTGGTTTGGTTTAGTTTCAAAATCTTTAAAAGTTAAAACTTTTAAAATTTGCAATGTAGAATGAGTGATAACATTGTTATCATTTTTGTCAAAATTATGTTTTATTGAAACAGATTTGGAATCCACAAGAATAAATTCGTAAAATTTCCTAGTCTTATTGAGACTAAGAGGTTTAAATAAAAACGTTGGTGGAAAGATTTTTTTGCAAACTTTATTTGGGTTAGAATCCCAAAATTCGGGTTCCATTTAAATAGTTTGATAAAATCTTCCTTCTTTTGGCAGATAGGAAGAAGGTTGTTTCTGGGAAATTGGTTGAGGCTGCTCCACTAATTCTTTTGCATGTAAGGTTAGCTTAGATTGGGCTATTTCTGAAATAATTGATTTCAGGTTCTGATTCCAGAAGAGGTCATCTGATTCTTCTGAAAAGATTTGTTTCCAAGATTTGGATGGAAGGTTGGTCAGCCCACAGTCTTGAAGGGCTTGAAGGGTTGGAAGGGCCATCGCATAGTCGGATGGTTTGGTTACTAGGGTAGAAGACCCTTTTGCTATTTGCGGGGTAGACGATCCCGTCTTGGTGATGGCCTGCTGAGTTGATGACTCAGACTTAATGGTAGTCGGCTGGGTTGATGACCCAGTCTGGGTAGATGACCCTTGATTTGCAGTCTGTAAGGCGACTTGAATAGTGTGGGCATCCTCTACGGAGGAAGATGACTTGTCTGTCCGGGATGATCCCCGAACTGCTTTTCCCCGGCCTTTGGAGGAAGCGACCTTCATTTTTAATTTTGGGGGCATCTTACATGTGTCCGACCCTGAAGAAATTCACGAGTCAGATAGTCAGGAAGGGTGTTTGATGTACCTTTGATATATTCAATTTTGAAATAAAAAATACTTAGTATTGCTTGCCAATGGGCAAAAATTTGTTTTGATGCAAGATTTTTTACATCTTTTTGTAAAATTTCTTTGGCTGACTTACAATCAACCCGAACTAGAAATCTTTGATTTAGTAAATCAGATTGGAATTTTGATATGCAAAGAACAATAGCCAAAACTTCCTTTTTAATAGTGGAATAATTTTGTTGGGCTTTGTTCCAATGTTTTGAAGTAAATGCAATGCAATACTCAGTATGATGCATGCGTTGTTTGAGGACGCCACCATAACCTAAGTCAGAGGCATCGGTTTCAACAATCTTAAGGAGATTGGGATTAGGTAGATACAGACAGGGTAACACTTTGACCTGCTGTTTAATTTGTTTTACAAGATTGGTATGGATATCAGTCCATGGAGGGGGATACTTTTTGAGTCTGTCATGAAGAGGTTTTGAAATTATACTGAGCTGAGGAAAGAAATCAGCGACATAATTTAGACAACCCAAAAATCTTTGAAGTTGTGATTTTTCTAAAATTTGATTGGGAAATTTGTCAGCGAACTCTATGACACGACAAATTGGTTTAATGGTTCCCTGAAAGATATAATGGCCAAGGAACTTGATTTTTGTCTGAAAAAGACAGATCTTAGTTTTGGAGATGGCTAGACCATTTCGTTTGATAACTTTGAAAAAGATTTCAAGATGTTTGAAATGTTGGTCGACAGATTTGGAGAATATAAGATCATCTATATAGACAATGCAGAAATTGGAGTAGGGATTGAAGATATCAGTCATGATATTTTGAAACTCCGAAGGAGCATTTTTAAGACCAAAGGGCATTACGTTCCATTCGTACTGCCCAAAGGGAACAGTGAAGGTCGTCTTGTAGTGATCACTGGGATTGATTTGGATTTGCCAAAATCCAGATTTCATATCAAATTTAGAAAAGATTTTAGCCGAATGTAATCGGGAAAGAAGATCTTTCTCGTTTGGAATTGGATACCTAATCCATTGAAGAGCTTGATTGAGAGGTTTATAATTGATAACCAATCTTAGGGCGCCTCGCTCAATTTCAGAGGCTTTGTTAACATAGAAAGTTGTGCAAGACCAAGGGTTTTTGCTCTTTCTGATTAATCCTTTGGATAAAAGGTCCTTGATTTCATTTTGACAATGAGTGACAAGGTCATGACTCATTTGGATTGGCCTAGCTTTAGTCGGGATTTGTCTATCCGTAAAATCCTTTTTATAAGGAAGATTGACCATATGTTTCTTTCTATCCCAGAAAGCATTAGGAAGGTCAGAACAGATGGTAGATTGAAAACGATTAGAAAGATTCTTGATACGTTGTTTGATATGAGGAAGAGAGAGTTGACTCTCAATTTGTTTGAAGGAAATTTCTTCTTTTAGGAAATTGATTTGATTAAGTTTAAGATCAACTTGGTTGATGTTCCTATAGACAGGTTTGTCAAGGAATTTGAATACGATTGTCTTCCCTAAGTGTTGGGTGGATATACCTACACTGGAAATATTGATTGGGAAGATAGATTTGATGAATGGTGTTCCTAAAATTACATCATTCTTAAGATTTTTTATCAGAAGAAACGGAGTTTCTACCTGGAGATTGTCTTTTTGTATGATTGCCAAAGGAAGCTTATACTGGATTTCTAGTTTAGATCCACTAGCCGTCCTAAGTCGTTCGGAAGTTTTATGGAAGTATTTGGTTGGAATAAGTCCTTCCAAAATACAGTTTGAATCAGCTCCGATATCAAATAGAGCAATAGTTTTGAGAACAAAGTCATCGATGAGAATAGTAACATCAATATAGAGTTTTTGGATGCTACACTGATTGATTAGGTTGTTGAAGAGAGTATCTTCATTTGATGAATTATGATCAGACTCATAATCCTGATTACAGTTTTCATGGTCATTTGGAACCATGTTATCAGATAGAACTGCAGTTATTTGAGATATGATAATCTCGTGCAACTGTGATTGAGTTTTGAGTTCTCGGACCTCAGATTTAAGAGAACGAATTTCAGCCTGGAGGTCCTGAATAGTGACTGGCTTGGCTGAAGATTTTTCCAGTCGTTTGAGAGTTTGAGTAAGATCAAACTTGTTATTGACAAACCTATTATCTGAACGCGTAGGTTTGGGTTTGGAAAGAATTGCTTTTAATTTCTCAAGATACTATTTTCTATCCTTAGGGTCTTGAATAGATTCTAGAGCATCAAGCAATAGATTTTGCTCATCATTGTGAATGACATTGATGAGTGGAGATTCAGAACCTTCGCTACTAGAGGAGGAAAGATCATCGTCGGCTTGGATGTCGTTAGAAGATATCTTGACATTTTCATCTTCTTCTTATGAGGAACTATCAGAAGAATTTATCAAAAGATTATTAAGTTGATCCTGGACAATAGGATCAAGATTGAGTTCACGAATCTTAGAGGAGACTCGACAAAATCTAGCTAAGTGACCTTTGCGACCACACTTATAGCAAGTTCTAGTTTCTCTAGAAAGATTGGTATCCTTTTGAGGAAGATTAGTACTTCGTCGAGGAAGATTATGATCTGGAGGCCTACTGGGCTTGGAATTAAGATAACGAGTCTTGAACCTAGAGACTCTGCGGTGAGGTTTACTCAGCTGGTGCTGAGAAGGTTTTCTGTGTGTAGTCTTTCTCGGACTCTTAGAACAAGGAAGATTGAATTGTTGGCAGAAATTTCCCAAATCTCTGCGATTCTGAGCCTTTTCTCTGGCTAATTGTTTTTGGATGTTATCGTCCTGGCAGATTTTAAGAGCGACTTTTTGAATGTAAGCTATGATATTACCATAACTTAACTGATCATAAGGGATTTTCCCGTTAAACTGGGAACGGATTTTTTCCCTAACTTTGTCTCCTAAGGATTTTGGGAGTCCAGCTAGGAAGGTTTCTTTCCAAAAAGGTTGGTGACAGTCATCTCTAGTGTAGACTCGAGTAAGGAAGGTGTCCCTATACCACCTAAAATTTCCTAAGGTCTTCCACTTAAGAGTAGATAGGAGATCTCCAGAACGATCTTTGTAGATGGAAGGATCTCCGATGAAATGTTCGACCATGGCCATGATTAAGGTATTAACGGCGTCGGGAATAGGCTTCCCTTTGTCAGTAAGGACGTTTCCTTCAGCGTTCGTTTTGACTGCCGTAAAAATTTCATGTTTCTCATTATTGGAAACATAATTATCCCACCAGCCTTTGAGTTGGCCAGAAAAGCCAGCGGTCAGGATTTCTACTATAATCTCATCAGTGCTATCTAAAGCAGTCTGATATGCAGTGGAGACCATAGTCATATGTTGAAGAGTATTAAGAATATTATACTCAGTTTGACCATCTATGTTCCATTCATAGATTTGATTGGCGTTAAAGGATCTTAAACTTTGATCATTCTTTTCCTCAAAGAGGAGATCAGGAGCAGTGGCTCGATTGTAGTAGAGTTTAGAAGGCTGCTTCCAGTTGAGAGCCTTGCTAATGACAGGATTGATTTGAGGAACGGACTTACTGCTAGATGCAGCATCCTCAGACTCGGAACCTATGGAGGACGTTCCTAACTTATTAATCCTGAGAGATTGGTCCTTTTGGGAGACACTCCTAGTGATTGGTCCTAGCTTAACAGATCCTACCTGTGAAGAACTAGGGGTATCAGGGATAACTACAGAATTATCCTTAACTTGATTGGATTTTTCTAAGGCTTTGGTCCAATTTTGATGAATAAGCCTAAATTTATTTCTAGTCTCATTCGTCAGACTAAAAGGTTTGAACAAAGGTTTGGAAATGGAGGAGGTCTCATCATCTTTGGTTCCTGAGGATGAGACTTTTCCTACAAGGTTTCCTCCTAAAACTTGGAGGTATTTGTTGGTGTAATTGTTTTGTTCCATAAGGGCTTTAATATCTTGGGCTCCTATAGTTTCATCAGATTTGTGCTTAAAGGGTGAAGCTAAGTACTCATCCCCTAAGTCTGGAATAAAATAACTGCTAGACGGAGGTAAGTCGGACTTAATGAGTTTACCATTCTTACGGTGCCAGACAATTATGGTATTAACAGAAAGGTCTTCTGTGATTGTAATTGTCCAAGGAGGATAAATTTGGTTCCTATGAAGGTAGACATTTAACCAATCAAAGAAACAGACATGAGTTTGGACTTGATTAAGAAATTGATAAAAGGAATCAATAATTTCTGACCTACGGTCACCCTTAAAGTTGCTAAGAAACCATTTCCTTTGAGAGGTCCAAGTCTCAGAGTAGAATTCCTTACGAAGGGTTGGTTTGTCTATGGTGTAACTATTCATAGTTGACCATACTGCATTTCAGATTGAGTAGGAGAATGAATTTCTGAAGAGACTTCTTCCTCAGCCCTACTGTAGATGTTTCGAGGGATAGAAAATGAGTTATCTAACCCTTGAAGATTGATTTCTGGAGTAATAATTCTGGGAATTGAACTCCGATTTGATTGAGAAGCTATAGAAAAAGATCTTCTGGCACTAGTATAGGCCGATCTAGAAGCTTCAGATCTTGAAGAGAAAGAATTTCTCCGATCAAAGATAATTTCTACCTTACCAGCCTCGGATTGTCTAATTTCCTAGAATTCAGGGGTTTGACGAGGAAGGGTTGGTGTAGCTTTTTCGAGTTGCCAAGAGGTTGGTAACTCTACCTCATCCCACTTGATGAGTTTGGGAACTGCAACATTTGCTTTGGTCATATCTGTGACAAACAAAGTTGTTTCCCTATCATTGGTTTTAAGAAGAACCCTTGAGTTACAAGTGTTCATGACCTTGTATTGGATTCGATAGAGGAGAGCTGCAGGGATAGAACTTTCTTTCATGTTTAACCCATGCAGTCGAATGTTTAGAAACAATGAATCTAAGACATTTCTATCTAAAAGACTCACCGTTTTGTGTGGAAAACAATTGAAATAAACAGGACCATGTCCTAGACTGGTTTCTACTGTTCCTATGAGGGAATCGTGAAAGTCATTGTGCCTAATATCGCGAAGGCACATGAGGATTGAGGCGTTAAGACCTTCCCTAACAAAGGGTTTGACAGCTACTTGAACACATCCTATATGGAGGTATTTGTACTTCCTAGAATGTTCAGCTATGGATTGTTTGGTAAGAAGATGGAATTCCTCACCGGCTTGGGGATCCAAAGGGATATTGTTTTCAGCAGTCCTAATGATGTAGTCAGAACTACAGACATGTAATATAAATAAGATATTAAATGCATATTATTATATTAAAAATAAGATATTAAATGCTACAGGAACTCTCTCAAAAACTCTCTTTCTGAAACGATTTTTGGAGGTTTTTTTAGCACTTTTCGTATATTTAATTATTCAAAATTATCAATTTTTGTGGATTTTACTTGTCATTGAATTATTCTCTCTCCAAAAATTGGTGATTCCCAACAAATAAGATTTGCCGTGGTTGTTGTTATATTATTATATTAAAAATAAGATATTAAATGCATATTAATAAATTAATTATAAAAACTTAATGATATAAATTTGTTATGTAATATAAATGTATATATGAAATATTACTATATATAATTAATTATATTTATTTATCAAGTATGTTGATAAACTAAAAAAGTTTAACTATATTTATTTCAAGTCAACTCATTTATTTAATGAGTTTAATTTCAACTTGGCTTGATTCCTTTTATTTGTGAACCAAGATTAACATATTAAGGTTTAAATGTATTTTTCCTTCCTATAGATATTCTATTCTTTTATATTTTTCCTATAAAATATTTCTTATTTAAAAGATCCTCATGATATTAATTTTTAAAGATTATTTCTATTATTACTCTAAATACCTTAAATGTTAACTTAACAAAATGATTGTTAATGTTAGCAAGTGTTATATTAGTAAAAAAATGTGATATCACATGTGTCACATTAGTAGAAACTAAAAATAATAAAATTAAACTATAATGACAAGTTAAACTAAAAGACTCACATGCTAGTTTATCTATAAGCTTGATGATCTTTATTTTTTAATAAAATTAAGTACATAGTAATAAAAACAAATGTGAGCATGCCAAGTTTCTATCTATTCTTTTTGGCATGAAAGGTATAAGAGTAACTTGTTGTAAAGATATTATTTATATTTAGAAATGAATTTAAAATAATGAAATTTATTTGGAAGGTGAAGTAAAATTATTTTAAATATAATATAATAAATATGTTCTTAGAATTTTAAAAGTAAAATCAGTTGTATTTAAAAAAAAAATTCTCTCATAATTAATTTGAGTAGTTATGAATGTACATCCCATTTTGGAGTACGTATATGTAGATTGAGCAAAGAGAGATGGAAAGAAAAAAGTAAAAGAAGATAGAGAAAATAAAATATATGATAAGAGATATAAAAGAAAAAGAAGAAGAGGGAATGCAAGACAAATAAAAATTATATGAGGATAATAATAATAATAATAATAATAATAATAATAATAATAATAATAATAATAATAATAATAATAATTTATTATTATTATTATTATTATTATTATTATTATTATTATTATTATTATTATTATTATTATTATTGTTACACTAACACATTTTATTATTTAAAAATATTATACTGACAATCTTTATATATTATATTAATATATACCCTTTATTAATGTAACAAGCAAAACGTGTTTTTGTAAAATATATTCAACGCCCCAACTTATGTGGTAAATAAAAATTGCTTATAACTTTTTTACTGCAAAAACAATTAATAATTGGTAAAAGTTAAAAGTATTTTTTCCTGATACTGCTACGCGTATGTATATACATGTGTATAACATACTGTATTAGATAAGAACTGTTATCATAATAACAACAATAATAATACTTTGAAGTAAACTAAAATTTCCAGAAATATAAGATCAAAAGAACCTACTTGAGAAAAAAAAAACAACTGATAAGTCAAAAAAAAAAGGCGCAAATAATTTAACTTAGTATTTGACAGACCAAAATTCTCTCACTGAAGTTTTGATTCAAATGTCATGTAGGAGTATCCATTAACTTCCCCCTTTTCCCTTTTATTCCAAGCTTCACCTTTATTAGCATTTTCGTTTACTCACAAATCTCTCTTTCTTCCTAATTTATTCATATTTTTATATATATAGGATTTATTGACATTCTCTTTATTAATTTTTTGTATCTGGTAAACAATTACTTACGAAGAATTCTATGGTGAACCGCAGCAAGTGGTTTTCGGTGGACCAGGTGAAATTTTTATATTTTATTAGTTTTATTTTGCTTTTGTTTGATAAATTAAGTGAAGGGCATTTCGGTGAAACACCTCAACATTGTATATTAATATTATTAACATATATAATTTCAACATACAAAATCCACTCTATTGATTATTAAATTATTAAATCTCACAGCTACTAATATATAGCTATAGCAAAGTTGGCCCCATGACACACTTGCGTTGATGGTCCATGCTAGATTCGTTCATTACTTACTAGATTTTTTAATTGATTATTAAAGAAGTTTTTCAAAGAGACAACGATATTAGGATATAATCAAAATTACCCAATTAGAAAAGTGAATTATAGATTTAGGTCCGGTAAAAGAACTTAATTTAGTGTTTATTTTATCATATAAATACTTGTACAAGTGTTTGAATAAATTTATAAAAACGTTATATAAGGTCAATAAGTTGTTTTAATTTTATTTAAATAAATTATTTAAAATAGTTTTTTAAAAAAACTTGTTTTAAGTTGGTTGAAAATTTGCATTTCATTTGACTTTCACTTGTCAATTTTGTTGTTTTTCTCATAATTAAAACTTACTACTAAGTTTTTCTCTCTCTCTGACCCTCCCTCTCTCTCTTGCTCTCGCTTTCTCCCTCCCTCCCTATTCCCTCTCCTCTCTCCCTCTCTTTCTCTATCTATATATATATATATATATATTCAAACACTTTATTTTTATATAAGAGTTTTTAAATTTGTATATACAAATTAAGAGTTTATATTATAAGTTTTTATGATAAAAAATCTTATTTAATAAGTTCTTATAGTATAAATTCTTTTAAAGAGAACCTTAGAACTACTATTAACTATTTACTTAACTAACTATTACAAACTCTTATATCTTCATTTACCTAATAAATTAATAGTCATAAATGTTAACAATTTTTTTAGATTCTCACATTTTTTAACTATTCATCCTATTCTTGGTATAATGAGTTGTTTACTAACCATACTTCCAAAAAAAATTGTCCTAAATAACATTATTCTTAAGAATTTTAAAACTCTAGAAGGCCTTTCCATGCAATTAACACTTTACAAAACCTTACTAAACTCTAACAAATACCTAAAACAATGCAACTTTGATTTTTCAACCAACACACTGGACAGAGGTTAGGATAGCCTTTGAGGCGAGATAGTTGTCTTCAATAAGCTAGTTGTTATATGTCGACTGAATCTGAATTAGTCTAACACTTGTTATTCACTTGCAACATTTCATACCAAGTGTGGCTAAGTTGTTACAGGTGACTTGGAATTTATCAGGCAATACCAGCTACCAGTATAAGCCACTTCTGGCAGCATTTGGGTGCAAACATAAGGATGAATGATAAGAAGATTGGGCAATTAATCTGGTTGACAATTATATAATCTATTTGACTTTGACAAAAAGGGAAGTGGGGACAGCAAAAGAAAAAAGTTTATATAATTCAAAGAAGATCTTTGATATGGTGCTGATTGGATTCAAATTATCATGAAGTATTTAAATCCTCTTCTAAAATATGGATTCTGGCACTATTTATTAGTTCTTGCTGACTGATAACTCTGGTTCAATTACATGAAATCTAATAGGCTTATTTGTTGGAAGGCTAAAAAATGATGTGTAGAAAATTTTGGATTAGGGTAACCTTGTTGGCAAAGTCAATCCTAGATTTTGTTTCCAATTAGTAAAATTAGTCCTTATATGGTATAATGTTTGAATATCTTGCTAATTGAATTTGTAAGTTTCATAGATGTATGTGGTGGATTAGTGGGGTGCACAGTGTGGGTTCAGGATGTTGAAAAATAGTAGGGGATAGCTTGTTACTAGGAGAGTGGGGTATAAAGTTGTATAAGGTGTATTGGTGGTCTGTGTTTGATTTTCCTACTACTGATTTTGCTGTTTTTTCATTATATTTCCTTTGTAAGTATTTTGACATGGATAATTGATCACATCTTGTGCCCAATATTTACCAGCTATTGCTGAATAAAAAATTCATTTGCTTCTTAAAAAAAAAAAGTTGTCTTCAATAATGACACATGCATGGAATATAGGATAGATTTTTCCTCTACTAAACGATTCAATCTGTAAGCAACATGCCCAATCCTTTGGTAAATTTGAAATGGTCCATAGCAAAAAGGTTTAATTTCTCATTAGATTTTTTAGCTAGCAATTTCTCCCAGAACTCTAGAGATGTATTTAACATGATTATCTATTGTAAAATAAAAACTGAAACATTATGGAAGCTGTAAAATGGGATACAAGGGGGGAAAAAAAGATGAAGGTGTAGGAACTAAAGATTTAAGCCTATAAGTATACAACTTTAGAAAAGTTCAATCTTCTCCATGAAACTCAACTTCACACTTATGTTTTTCAGCTTGAACTTGACCACAGTCTTCATCTTTTGCAAATTGGTTGTCAACTGTATTTAATCTTACTAATGGATTAATACGTTGAGCTAAGGGGTTGTAGATCCCAATTAAACTCTTATTTTTAACTATTTCTTGAAAATCCCTTTCTACCTTTATATCATTCTTCCATGACTTGATACTTCTTTTTTTTTTCTAATGATGGTTGCCAACCACAAAGGCTCCATAGATTTTTGGGAGTTTTGATACCAATCGACGGAATTGAATAAAAAATGATAAAACTTATGATAAACAAAACATATGATTTGAAGCTATTATTAATAAGAAGAACATGGAGATTTTTTTACTTACAACTTGCAAATACAATATTTGAGAGCGAGAAGCATCATTTAACAATATATGGATCGATCTTCAAATATTTATTGAACCAATTTTTTAGATCTCTTCAAGATTATAGATAAACTTCCTCAATAGTCAATTGATCTCTAAATCTAGAAGATCGAGGAATGAGTCGTTAATACAGCAGATTCATCAAAATAAAAAGGAGGTTAAATTACCTTCACATACCTTGGATTCTTGTTAGCTCTTACTATCAAATGCACTTAACAGTGGCAATCTAGTGTAAAAAAAATAGCAGGAGAAAGTAGAAAAAGTTCTTAGATTAGAAATGTACCAAAGTGGATGGATAGACATACAAAACTTCCATGTGAAAGGGGCCAAAAACTAGTTGAAAGAAAATTAAAAATGGGTAATGGCCAAAGTATACCTTCTTTTTCAATAGTTCTTGAATTGGACGGTGTCTAGATATCATGCACCAAGTTTAGTTGGTTGAGGAATTGCAAAATATTTGAGTTGGAGGTTGGGAGGAAGGGTATTGGAAACAGAAACAGGAATAGAGAAGACAATTCTTCAATTGTGAAATCAACCATACTTTTAATATGAACAATGAACTCAGCTTGAATATATAAGAATTAATTATGAATTATGCACTAGAAAAAATTGTTTTTAGTACTTTAAAAATTTAAAAACTTATTTTGTTAGTATTTTTTTAAAATAATTTTAAAAATAGTTTTATTTTTTTAGTTTTTAGAAGTTGAAAAAGGAGAATAACCATGAGTAATTTTACTTTTTAATTTTATATTTTTTTTTAAAACTTAAAACACAAAAAAATGTTACTTTTGTTTTCCATTAATGACATTTCTATAAATATAAATAATTTTTTTTATTTTCACACTTCTAAATTTGTTTTCAAATAGTATTTACTAAAAAAAAATTTCACATCTTACCAATTATCAAATTTATTTGTATGTGTAAAACAACTTAAAATGACACTCATTTTGAAACATGGTGAGTAATATTTATTAAATTAGTATATTAATAAATATTTTAAAATAAGCATTAAATTTTAATATGTACAATAAGGTTAAATATAATTAGATATAAATTAATCCCTAATAAAACTTTAAATATTGTAATTTAATAAGTAAAAGGATATATTATAGTTGGTTCAACAAGTTGCGTGAGTTATTGAAAATTTTTTAATATATGTTTGATTTATACATTAAAAAATATAATTTAACAATTTTTAGGACAAATATTTTTACATTAAAATATTTTGTAGTATATTAGTATACTAAATGTAAATTCAATATATTCATTAAATTAACATTCAATTATATATTAAATTTAAATTAATGTACTAAGGTATATATTAAAATTAGTATATTAACCCACTAAGGTCAATCTTGTAACTTAATAGCTTAGATATTAAAGGAGTGATAACAACACATTCTATATTATAGATTCCTTCTCAACTCATATATAAGCAAAAGTACTTAAATTTATATTAGTTAAGAAAATGAATTATCATCATTTAATTTTACTAATCTCAAGCACAAAATAAAGGTATTTCCAAAATACCTTTCATTTAAACTTGCTATGCTATCATGAATAAAAAATCATAATTATAATTATGTGAAGGGTATTTTAAGAATAATAAATAAGGTAAATTAATTGGATTTACTTATATTTGAGTCTAATGTATAACCTAACTTTTGTGCTTATATATAATTTTTGAAAAATTATTAAATAATAAAATTATTATATTAATTTAAATATAATAAATAATTAATATATTGAATTCAAATTTAATAATAATTTTAATATATTAATTAGAATATTAAATCTATTTCAATATGGTAATTAAATCTATATAATTAATAAAGTTAAAGTATTGTATTCAATTATTGTTAAAATCAAATTTAGGATTTTAGTTAATAAGTATATTAATTTACTAATTTAGTATATAGTAATTAATATATTAATACTTTACAAAAAATGAATATATTAATAAGCATATGAATTTAATTTATGCAGTATTTAATATTTTTTAAATAGTAATTTTTTAAGTAATAAATAAATATATTAATTGAATTTAATGGTGATACACGCATGTTAGTGTAGTTGAGTTTAATACTAATTCTATCACAACTAACCATTGATAAGATGAAATTAAGACATTATTTGATAAAGTAAATAAATTTAACTTACCATTTATCAAATGAATATTTAATAAAAAATATTTATCAGTAAATTTTACTTATTAATTTATTTAATTTCTATTACCGAAAAATTCAAAACTTATCCTATTCTCCCTTCATACAGAACATTTAATATATTGATTAATACTGTTGAATTTGAATTCAACAATACCTAATTTAAAAATTCTAATGAATAAAACAATGAAAATTTTCGAATGACTAAAAACATCCAATGGATTTTGGAAGATAAAAACCGTATTTAATCCTTTAGTATATAATAAATATTATATTAATTAGTATATGAAATTTAATTTAATATAGGTAGGTATTAATATTTTAATGAGAAAACGACTCATACCCTAAAAGTAAAAAAAAAATGGCAATATTGTTATTTCATCACAAGTTTTCGTACTTTAAAAGTCATCTAAATACAAACAGTGAGTTATGATTAAACGATAATATAAAACTCTATTTTATACTGTCAAAAGATTAAACTATATTTTAAATAGTATATACTAAATATGAAAAATAATATATTAATAATATACTAAATATTAATATATTAAATTAAAATTTAATAACAATTAATATATTAATTATACCATCCCATTTATATTAAATATATAATTAAATTAAACATTAACTTCAAATTGAATAATAACTTAATATAATAATTTCAATATATTAATTAAAATATTAAATTATAGTCAATATGCTAATTAAAACATTATATTTAATTAATGTGAAAATAAAATTTAATATTTTAATTAATGAGTATATTAATTTTCTAATTTATTATATACGATTGAATACATTAATGGGCATCTCTCGGATAGTTTCTTCCCGTTTATTCAAGTCAGCAACAATTGTTTACCATTTAAGCGAATCTACGTTGTACCACTAGTTGCTAGACATGGATTCAGTTACTTTGAATTTTGATAACTTTAGTAACTTTCATGCATTTTTTAACTATTATAATAAGAGTTTAATTGGTACACAGTGTGACTTTACAATGACATTTCATCATAACTTTCATTTATGTGACTTTTAAAATACTAATTAATAAAGTCAACAAACTTACATGAACGAAGGGTTGTGAATGAATGTCAGTATAAAAAACTTTACATTGACTGTGTATACCAATTAAACTCTTATAATAATTAAATTAAATTTTTTTATAATAAGTAGAAATTTTGGACTATTAGATTAATCTAATGGTAAAAAATAAGAGAAAGTCACCATCTGCAAAGTCATTGAATCTAAATCTCAATTGCTTCTCATTAAAATAATATATTTAATATAAGAACCACCTAACACATAATTCATGAGTGAATAAAAAATATAAAGAGTTGAATTATTTCTTGGAATTTCTTACAATTGCTTGCCATTAGAATGAATTTGTGTTTGAATTGCTTAACATCAACGTAATACTAGGTGACCATTTAACAATTTTCAAAACATGAAACAACTCAAATAGGGAAATGAATTTTCTGCAATCACTTGTGTGATTGTGACTGCATAGACTCTTAACTACAATAATAAATTTTATAATAAAAAATATTAAATATTAAAATTTTTAGTCGTTCGAATGTTACTGCATGTTCCTACCGTCATAAAATGATAGTAGAAAATCTGAATCTCTTAAATAGGTTGTTTCTATCGAAGATGCTATTAGCATCCATATGAATTTAATTTGTACACTAGCTAATATTTTAAATATATAGTATTTTTTGAACTAGTAAATGAATATAATAATTTCCATATAGCAATTAATTGATATATAAAAATTAAATTGAATCATAATTTTATTTAAAATATTTTTTATCGGTAGATATTAGTAGTTGATATGTTTGTTACATAAATAAATTTGAACATGTGAGTACTCCTTTTCCCTTTTTATTCATTTAAAGCATTTAATATATTAATTAATATTGATGATTTTTTTTATTGTAGGGAAGGAAAAAAGGAAAAACAATAAATATTAAGGGCTTGATTGGTTTGGTTTTGTTTTTTAGTTTTTGAAAAGAGTTTTCAAAAATAGTTTTTAAAAACTGTTTTCGGGGAAAAAAACTTGTTTGGCAAGTGATATTTGAAAATTATTTTGAAGATGTAAAAATGAAAAAACTTGTTAATATTTATTAGAATTTCATTAATAAAAAGTAAAAAACAACATATTCTTATTGTATTTTGAGTTTTCAAAACAAAAACTGAAAACTGAAAAGCAAAACTACTTTCAGTTGTTTCAGTTTTTTAGTTTTTAAAAACTAAAATACTGAAAATAGTTTTATAAAACTATTGTCAAACAAACACTAAAACTCTCAGCTTCTTAAGGTCATTTTTATTGGTGCAGTTCTCACAAGATGGTTAACTTCATACTTGACACACCAATCACTTTTATTTTATATGTAATTTAAGTAACTTTTCTTTTTCGTGGTGCACCTCTAAAAAAAATTTGTTTATTTAAATTAAGTGAGTCTCATATTTAACATAATGTTTACCTATTTTTAAGTTAAGCAACTTTTAGTTATTGTAATTTCCATGTGACATAACTCTAGTAATCTTTACGACATAAATATCAATTGCTTATCAAGAAAAGTGATTTAAATAACACCATTAAATATACCCTAAGCCGCTATAATTTGTAGGGGTGAATTTGAATCCAACAATCATGTTAACATACTCATTTAATATATTAATTATATTTTTATATTTAAACTTAATATTTTTTATTTAATTATGAGTTTAATTAATATACACTAACAACGTAAAATAAATATTACACTAATATTTAATTACATATTTTCATTTCATTTACATGACTTTTTAAGTATTAATGGGTAAAGTCAAACTTTTTAACTTCCTGAAAACAATAATACTATTAGAATATTATGCGACCATTGTATCCAGAAAACTCTTTCATATTAATTTTAATATACCAAATTGAAATTTAATAATAAGTTAATTTAAAATATTTATAGGTAAATTTTAATTATTTTTTGTTAGGAAAGAAGAATTGAATCCACAAGTTCATCCCCTTCTCCTTCATTTAAAACATTTAATATATTAATCAATACTTGAATTTGAATTTAACTATACCTAATTTAAAAAATCATTTTTTTCACAGAACCTAATTTAAAATTTATAATGACTAAAATATGAAAAACTTTTAATGACAAAAAATTAAATGCATTTTTTGAGGATAAAAAACATATTTAATCCTTTCCTATATAATACATAATTTATTTACTTATCATATCAAATTTAATTTAATAGATTACATATATTAATTAATATCTTAATCTGTACGTTATTTTATGCTTATCTTAATTTGTATAAACTAAATAAGAAAATTAACCAATTAATAATATAAAAAATAATCAATATATTAAATTCAAATTTAATAATAATTTAATATATTAATTATAATATTAAATTTATATTAAATATTATAAGTGAATATTTAAAATTAATATATTCAATTAATACATTAAATTGAAGTTCAATAATAATTTACTACAATAATGTTAATATATTAATTAAAATATTAAATTTATAGTCAATATGCTATTGAAATTTATATAATCAATATATTATACTTAATTATCGTTAAAATAAAATTATTATTTTAATTAATTTTTTGCTAGTGATTTATTTATAATTAATGATTATATTAATTTACTAATTTAGATATACTATTGAATATATTTTAACAAGCATACTAATTTAACACATATATTTCCCAACTAGTATATGCATATATTAATTTCAATACACCAATTAATTAATATATCAAATTGAAATTGAATATAATTAATTTAAAATAATTTTTATTAATTAATATGCAAGTTCTCCATGACTTCTCTCTTCATTTAAAATATTTAATATATTAATTAATTAGTAGCAGTTAATTTGAATTCAAGAATCATGTTAACGCACTCCTTTAATAGATTAATTAGATTATTTTTTGCATTTAACTACAGCATCCTGAGATACAATTATGTTCAAACGTGGAATCGCTGTCCACGATACACTCTCCATCATTAATTTCAATATTCTATATATCAATTAATTAATATAAAAATAGAATTTAATAATAATTTAATCTCAAATATTTATCAATACATTTTAATTGTTAATTTATTAGATATATAAAATATTTCAATTGATTAAGAGATGTTAAAAAAATCATGAGTTATAATATCATTTCTAACTAAATCTAATATTATTGACAATGTTAACATTTTATAAAAAAATTTGTTAATCTATTAACTTTTATTACCAAAGGAAAAAGGAAAATGAAATCCACAACGATCTCTCCCCTCTTCCCTTCATCTAAAACATACGGTTGAAATTCAATTCAAAATACCTAATTTCAATTGTTTTTACATAACCTAATTTCAAAACTCTAATGACTAAAATAATGAAATTTTTTTAATGACTAAAAAAATTAAATACATATTTGGAGGATAAGATACATTTAATTATTTATATACAATAAATAATGTATCAATTATTATATAACATTTAATTTGATATATTACATATAGTAATTAATATCTTAACTTCTATGTTATTTTATGCTTATCTTAATTCGTATATACTAAACAATAAAACTATATATTATTAATATAATAAATAATTAATGTATTAAATTTAAATTTAATAATAATTTAATGAATTAATTTTATTATATATTTATAATTAATATAACTCAATTAATACATGAAACTTAAATAAGATAAAAGATTTAGTTAATTTTCTGATCTCTAACTAAATTCTGCTTTTGTTCCTGAAAAGTGAAAATAATTTCTTTGTCTTTGAAATTTTAAGTTTATATTATTTTTAAGAATTAAACTTGACTAAATTCAACTAAATGCGAAAGAAAGATTTAGTCAACTTTTAAGTACTAAAAATTTAATTAAGTCAAATAATAATTTAATACAAAAATGTAATATATTAATTAAATATAAAATTTATAATCAACAATTAAATTTATATAATTAATATAATTAATGCATTATATCCGATTATTGTTAAAATCAATTTTATTTTTAATTAATGATATATTAATTTACTAATTTAGTATATGCTATTGAATATTTTAAATAGTATTTTCTGAACTAGTAAATAAGTATATTGATTTCAATATACCAATTAATTATTATATCAAATTCGAATGGAATGATAATTTGATTTAAAATATTTTTATGGATTATTAATTTATTATGAAAAGAAATTCGGAGTTCTCCCACACCAATTCTCCCTTCATTTAAAACATTTAATACACTGATTGATCAACAAAAAAAAAAATACACTAACTAATATTATATCTTGGAGACAACAATTTTGTTAGAGTATTGTGTCATCATATGAGAGACAAAACTCTTACTCTAAGTATTTAACGTTGTTGCATAAGACTCAAACTCGAGGTCACTAATTAAATTGAAACAAACTCATGTATCTATGCACTCAATTGTTGTTTAAATTTAACATACTAATTTAATTTATAAGCTTAACTACAATTAGTGTACCCAAATTTTATAAATTTTAAACATTGTCTTTTTTAAATTGTGACATCGTAACTCATATTAATAATATTCTTGAATTTTGATGTAATTGAATTGATGCATTTCATTGTTTTTTATATTTTCAATGAATTTTAGTAAACCAAAAACTTCATGGAGTGTATGTGAGTGAGTGTAACTAAAGTATTTTTTAACATCCCATAATTGTTATTCACATCCGATTGGGTTAATATATTTTTAAAATTTTCAAAATGCCTCTGTGACCTTTTAACCTAAGATTTTAAGACTCTTACTCATACTTCAGTTGCACCTCCTTTTTTTCTTCCTTTTTCTCTCTCCTTTCCTAATGTCCATACTCCCACTAAACTTTCATTTGTGGCAGCACAACCTCTTAATGATGTCCAAACCACCATTTATAATCCCTCTTCCACTGCACACATCAAGTGCACCTCGAATCTATATTTTTTTTATTTCATTTTTTATTCCAAAATAGTTAATCCAAATTTTATTATCTATAGGACTTTCGGATTAGTTGATTTCGAATTAAATTTGTAACTTTCAACCTTATATTATTTGGATCACATGATCTATAATTTATTTTTATATATGTTCTAGATCAATTGGTCAGGAATTGAATATTGATTATGTTTTTGGATCACTTGATCTAAACATATAAAATCTGAAAAATAATCAATACTGAGTTTTAAATCAATATATCTGAAACTTATCTTTTTATATGTTATGGATTAAGTAATCTACAAAATAAAGATATTTTGGGTGTTATTTTGTTTTTGAGAGGTATGAACAACAATTGTAGAGGTACTAAAAGAAATTTCCTTACCTAATTTGCAACGTAGATATCTTATTTGGAAATAAAATACCTAATTGGACATTTTAAGAATATTGGTGACCTCCAATTTTTTTTATAAATTATGTCTTCTTTATTTGCATTTCTTTAAACAAATTAGAGGTTTAGATGATAAGCAATGTTTAAGTGTGAGGAGGTTTGATAAACTTTTTTCGTGTTTGCATTTATGCATATATTTATGCCCTTTATTCCTTATTCATGCATTATTTTATCAAGTTTTAGATTAATCATTGATTATTTTTATGTAGGAAGCTTGTGAAAGGATATAAAAAAGGATGAAAAGAAAAAAATGAATTGGACCATGTTTCAAAGAAGCATGGTTGTCCATAATTAGACTTTGGCCTAAAGTCTATAAATACATACTTAATGGATGAAAAATTTGTATACTGACGTTCAATCACAATCTTTCATTCATGATAAGTTTGTTAACTTTGCTAATTGATATTTAAAAGTCACATAAATGAAAAGTTATGATTGATTGTCAGTTTGAAAAATTTTTACATTGACTGTGTATACCAATTAAACTCTAATTTTTTTAAAATAGTTATTTGTCTTTATCATATATTTTAGTTTTTACATTGAAAATTTTTTACATTGACTGTGTATACCAATTGTAACTTTACTAATTGATATTTAAAAGTCACATAGCATGGTTTTGAGTCACTTGATAACTTTAATGCTTAGAGGAGAATATGAAGCTCAAGAGGACAAATTCTGCAAAAGTTTATATTCTTTTAAGAGCGTGTTTAGTTTGTCATTTCAACTAAATGAAAGTTGAAAAACTAACTGAAAAAATTATTTAAGCTTCGTTTAAATAACAAAAATCTAGGAGTTTTTTTAGGAGCTATTAACTTTTTTATAAAAGTTACTCCAAGTAACTTTTCCAAAAAATCTTCTATTTTCAGCCACTAGCTGGTTTTATTTTTACATATTTACCCTTCTTTGATTAATGCATTGTCCTCCAATAATTTTCTCTTATCACATTATACAATCTCGCTCTCCTTCATTTTTCTCTCTTTCACTAATGTAATGATAATAATTTATAATATAAATATATAATTATAGAAAATCATAATTTAAATATGTGATTTAAAATTTATATATTTAATTATAATTTAAATATTAATTATATTAATTTATTATTTAAATATTTAATTACATAAATTTATAATTTAAATATGTAATTATAATTTAAATATGTTATTATCGAAATTTATAATTTAAATATATAATTATAATAATTTATAATTTAAATATATAATCCATTTATATTATTAAAATATGTTATAATTATTTTAAATAGTTCATTGCTAATCTAATGATTAATTGTGCCCTTATTGGTCATTTTATAAGTTTTAAATAGTTTTACAAAATACTTATAACTAGTTTTTTAACTAGCTTTTAGCTAGCTTTTCAGCTAGTTTTGCCAAACACACTCATGAGTGTGTTTGATTTGTCATTCAAACTAGTTAAAACATAAAAAACTAGCTAAAATAGTAGCTGAAATAATTTAAGCTCCATTTGGATAACAAAAAATCTAAAAGCTACTAGCTTTTTCATGAAAGGTGTGTTTGACAAAACTAGCTGAAAAGTTAGCTGAAAGCTAAAAGCTAATTGAAAAACTAGTTGTAAGTATTTGACAAAACTAGCTGAAAGCTGTAAAATGACAAATAAGAGCATCGTTAATCATTAGATCAATAATGGAGTATTTAAAATAATTATAACATATTTTAATAAGATAAATTAGTTACATATTTAAATTATAATTATTATAATTATATATTTAAGTTATAAATTTTTATAATAATATATTTAAATTGTAATTGCATATTTAAATGATAAATTTATGTAATTACATATTTAAATAATAAATTACTATAATTGACCTTTAAATTATAATTTATATAATTAAATATATAAATTTTAAATTGCATATTTAAATTATAATTTTCTATAATTATACATTTATATTATAAATTATTATATTATATTAATAAAGGAGAGAGAATATGTATAATATGATGACAGAGAGTAAGTGGTGAACAATGCATTAATTATTGAAGGCTAAACATGTAAAAATAAAACAAACTAATAGTTGAAAATAGGAGATGTTTTGGAAAAGTAGTTTTTTCAAAAAAATTAGTAGCTTCTAAAAAAACTCTTAGATTTTTGCTATCCAAACGTACCTAAAATTTAGCTCTCATTTCAGTTAGTTTTTTAGCTTTCAGTTAGTTGAAATTATAAACCAAACACACTTAAAAGCTACTCCAAGTAGTTTTTCTAAAAAATCTCTTATTTTCAGCTACTAATTGGTCCTAATTTTATGTGTTTACCCTTCATTAATTAACGCATTGTCTCCTACTAGTTCTCTCTCATCACATTATACAACTTCTATCTCCTTCCTTTCTTTCCCTTTCATTAATGTAATTATACTAATTTATCATATAAATACATAATTATAGAAAATTATAATTTAAATATGTGATTTAAAACTTATATATTTAATTATAGAAATTATAATTTAAATATTAATTTATTAATTTATTATTTAAATATTAATTACATAAATTTATAATTTAAATCTATAATTATAATAATTTATAATTTAAATATGTAATTCATTTATTTTATTAAAATATATTATAATTATTTTAAATAGCTCATTGTTGATCTAATGATTAATGATATCATTATTTGTCCTTTTACAACTTTCAGCTAGTTTTATCAAATGCTTACAACTAATTTTTCAGCTTTCGGCTAGCTTTTCAGCTAGTTTTGCCAAACACATCCTATGACTATGTTTGATTTGCCATTTTAGCTAGCTAAAAGCTGAAATGATTAAGCTCCGTTTGGATAACAAAAATCTAGGAGCTTTTTTAGAGGCTACTAGCTTTTTCATAAAAGCTATTCTAAGTAACTTTTTCAAAAGATCTCTTAATTTTAAGCTATTGATTGATTTTATTTTAGATGTTTACCCTTCATTAACTAATGCATTATCCTCTACTAATTCTCTCTCATAACACTATACAACCACTTTCTCCTTCATTTCTATTTCTTTTCTTAATGTAATTATAGTAATTTATAATATAAATATCTATATTTTTAAAATCGGATTGATGATCGAACCGAGGAAGACATTGGTTCACGATTCATTGGTTCAACTGTTATTGAACCAACGGTTGAATCAGTCTTAATAAAATAATATTTTTTTATTATTAATGTACTATAACAATTAATATTTTAAAAGAAAAAATGTATTAAGATTGTAATTATAAAAGGATAAAAGTAATTTTACTAAATACAGTTAAACCTCATTTTTATTAATTTTTTAATTAAAAATTGGTTGATTTAGGAAAGTGAGGGGTGTATTTAGTAAAAAAAATTTATCAAAAAATACAAACTAGTTGAACCACCGGTTGTACTGGTTCTTGACTAATTTTTTGGTTTTAATACCGTTTTTTTGTTTCACTGGTTTTCAAGGTTAACCAAACCGGTTACCAGACTGATTTATCAGTTTTTCGGTCGATCTGATATGATTTTTATAACATAGATAAAGATATAATTATAAAAAATTATAATTTAAATATTTAATTTAAAATTTATATATTTAATTATAGAAATTATAATTTAAATATTAATTATATTAATTTATTTTTTAAATATTAATTACATAAATTTATAATTTAAATATATAATTATAATTTAATATGTTATTATCGTAATTTATAATTTAAATATATAATTATAATAATTTATAATTTAAATATATAATCATTTATATTATTAAAATATATTATAATTATTTTAAATAACTCAATAGCAAAAGATATCTATGGAATCTAACCTAACGTAGAAATGTTAAAAATAATAGAACTTGTATTTTATTGAAGGACGCACCCAGTTAAGTTCATGACTTGTCCTTCCAAGGATAGTTATAGTGCTTGAGTCCACAAGAGAGATCATCACAGCATCACTTACTAAAACTTAGAGTTCAAAAGAAGATGTAATGGTGAAGGGGAGTATAGGAAACTAAAAATGTTGTTGGTGATGATCAAAGTGCACATGTAAGCCTTCTTTCTCCTTTCCTTAATAATTCTCCTTCACGACCAAACAAATTTAGAGGAAAGGTCTTTGTTTCCTATAATTAGTTGTTTGTGTGTATAGTTTTAGTGTGTCAGTAGCTAGGTGAGGTGAGTGTTAAGTGGTTTTGGGTGGGGATTAATGAGCCCTACGGGTGTCTTTAGTTTACACATATAATTTCACAATGTGTAGTTATAATTGGAAGGCATATTTGTTTTGTCATTTTAGTTAGTAAAAAAAAATTAGTTGAAATAGTAATTAATAACTAGGATAATAAAATACTAAGAGTTTTTTTAGGAACTAATAACTTTTTCAAAATATTTTCTATTTTTAGTTACGAGTTCATTTTATTTTTATATGTTTATCCTTGACCACTTAATGCATTGTTCCTATTAATTCTCTCTCATCACACTATACAATTTCTCTTCTTTATTTCTTTTTTCTTTATTAATATAATTATAGTAATTTATAATATAAATTATATAATTATAACAAATTATAATTTAATATCAATTTAAAATTTATATATTTAATTATAGAAATTATAATTTAAATATTAATTATATTAATTTATCATTTAAATATATAATTACATAAAATTTATAGTTTAAATATGTAATAATTTATAATTTAAATATATAATTAATTTATATTATTAAAATATATTATAATTATTTTAAATATTGTGTTATTGATTTAATGATTAATGATATCTTTATTTATCATTTTATAATTTTGAGTTAGTTGATCAACTAATTTTACTAAAAAACTTACCTAATTTTTCAGTTTTTAGTTAGTTTTTTAACTTTTAGCTAACATTTCAACTTTCATCTAAGTTTTTATCTTTCAACTAGTTTTACCAACACCCTAGTATAGTTAAATCTTAACTAGCTTTAGAAATTAATTTAAACACGTGTAATTTCGTAACATATTAATACTCAATGTATCAATGATATAATTTAAATTAATATCTACTAATAATAATTCAACTGCAATAAAAAAGTACGAACAAACAACTAATCACAACATTATTCTTAAAGAATTATATATATATATATATATATATATATATATATATATGTATGAGATTTGAAATTTTCAGAGTGTTACAAATACAATTATTTTATATTGCAATGATTAAATAATTTATGAAGTATGTAGTTAAATATTCACCTATATATCTATTTCAAGAATAATGTAATATTATATAGTCAGATAGAATAATTTTTGCTAATGTTCAGATATATTTAAAATTATTTATCTTAGTAGTTAAATGATTTATGTATTGAATAAAAAATTGAAAATTATTGTATTTAAAATAAATATTTATTAATTATTTACTTAAAATAATTAATTTATTATGAGTTAACATTAACGTTGAGTCTGTATCAATTAGTCTTCCGTACAATTTGATATAAATCAAAATATTTTAAAAGTTGAGGGTAATAATGTTTTAAACTAAAAATTAGGATTTAGAATTTCCAACATGGTAGAAATTGGGGTCAAAATGTGAAATTAATCCAATTTTTTTATGTGGAAGAAGGGGCATAGAAAGAAAGCTAATT
Organism: Psophocarpus tetragonolobus; assembly: GCA_037954015.1. Classification (NCBI taxonomy): domain Eukaryota; kingdom Viridiplantae; phylum Streptophyta; class Magnoliopsida; order Fabales; family Fabaceae; genus Psophocarpus; species Psophocarpus tetragonolobus. Next base: position 42,609,117 of record CM075692.1, read on the forward strand.
GAGGGTCTTGGAAAAACATTTGTAGGGATAAGAAAGAGGGAGAGTTGGGTTTGAGAGACATTTTCAAGTTCAATTTTGAATTTTTAGGTAAATAAAAATGACGATTGAGTATGGAATATAGTACTTTTGTGGGCAAGAATTTAGAAATAAAAATATGATAAGTTTAATAGGAACTAGGATTTGAGTGGTTGTAACTGCTCTAGATGGTGGAGTGATTTAAATTCCATCAAGCTGAAGGGTCAGGGACAAAAAGGAACAATGGCCTATAAATGTTAAACATGAACTAAGGGAACAAAGTGAGGTGTTGTTTAGGAAGAATATGTTGTTAGAGATTGGAAGTTTTGTGATGGACATATCTAATTATATGGGCTAGTTGTAAACAAGAATGTGATTGTGAAGAGATATATAGGACGAAGGGTGAGGTCATGGAGAAAGGGTTTATTTATATGAGAAAAGAAACGAATGGAGAATTCAAGGAATAACTTAAGGTTGGTAGTTTTGAAAGAATAAGTGCATGATAAGTGGGTTTGGGGAGACCTAAGAAAGGTCAAGTTTGTATTCTGTATCATTGGTTACAAGTTTTTAGCATTGGAAACATTGAAGCAAACAAATGACTTTGTCAAGTTAATATGGTAAACTGTATGTACAATTTTTAACATGGGCACACTACTAACAAGGAAGACCTACTAAAAAGGAAGATATTATACTTAAAAGAAAAGATATGTGAGATTTGTAGTAGGAAAATGGAAATAAGGACACACCTTTTCATGAATTGCATAATGTCTTACAAAGTATGACAAGAATTATGTTGTTGATGGGATATCTACAACCTTGACAAATGAGGTAAAAAGTCAATGCTATCAATTTACGGAGTTGGTTAGTTGATAAAAGAAAAAGAGAAAAACATAGTTTTTTATATGATTTGTTTCTCTATAGCACATATGGAAAAATAGAAATGCATCAATGTTAAGGAGAAAGAACTAGAGGTACAAGGTGTAGTCCAAGCAACGCATCTGAACTCAAGGGAATGGTGTCACATAGATAAATTAACATCACACTTTCATGTTAAATGGATAATATATCCTCTTTTATGTATTATGTTTACTTTCTATCCTATATGACTTATGTTTTTGGGGTTTGATGTATTCCTTGTAGCATCTCTTGAATGACACACCTTGTGCTTTCTATTTATATTGATAAAATTTCTTGAGAATATGATTTAGGTCCCTAGAAATTCCTTAATATATTAAATAAAATCCTTATAAAATTTAATTATTTAGGTTCCTTTAGTTTTTAAATATATCATTTTTTGTACTACAAATACTATCTAAATAATTTTTTATTAATCTAAAAAAAGCACTATATAAAACAATTGGAGAACTAAAAATAATGTATTTTAAAATTAGAGGAGCCAAATAAATATAAAAAGTTTTTAGATGACGCATTTAATATTTAAAAAATTTCTTAATGACCTAAAAGGTATTTTACTCTAAAAAGTGGAGATAACAATTATTATTCATTCATGATGAATTAGGATTTTTTAAACTTTTTTTAGTATTAAAAAAAGAGTAAACAATATTTATTTTTAATTTGAAATCTTATTATTGTTAACTACTATATTTACTACAAATAATATTTTGATTATATCTTTGATAATTTTTCAAAAATAATTAAATTGGTTAATATATTTATATAATTATTTTTAATTTTAAAATATAAATACATATAACAATATTAAAATATTTTATTAAATAATATTAATTTTTAAATAAATTAAATTGTTTAAAATATTGCAAATATAATAATTTTAAAATATTTTTTAAAATAAATAATTCAACTACCAAATAAATAATTTCAAATACATCTTGACTTTAGAGGAAAATACTCGATTTGAGTAAGTACCATTAAAGGTACATGATTCTTAAAACAAATGCGAGATGGATATCTAACTCACTTACTTATCCACAAATAATTTAATAATTGCAATTAATTTGAGAATAGATTAAAATTGTTTATAGTGTATTTTAAATATAACATTTGGATACTAATGTGGGAGTATTACATTATTTTTTGAAAGGGGGACATGGATTAGTATCTAACAGCATACCTCATCTATATTATATAATATTTTATTTAAATATATTTGTTATAAAATTTTAAACTCTATTTTTAATAAATTTAATATAATTATATTAGCTAATATTTATATATTAATGTTGATTTTTTTATATGTGTGTATAATAAATGTACTAAAACAAATTTTATTAAATATATATTAGTTGAAAATAAATTTAATTTATTTTTAATATTATTGTAAATAAAATATTTTTAATTCGTTATTTATTTTTTATAAATAATCTTCAATTAGACAAGACAAAATTTAATCACCAAAAAATGACAGACAAAAATTTAAATCTATCTTAACGTACTTAAATTAATTCATTTTATTATATATTATTTACACATTAATAAAATTAAAAAAGGTATAAGCAGGTCATCATTCCGTAAGTAGTAGTAATATGCTGGTTTACAGCTAAAAAATCTTTGTGATTAAGCGATTCCAGCCTCAATGAAAAAAAACAAAACAGAAAAAAATTGAAGAAACAAAACAAAAAGAAGACTATGAATATCTTTGGGCATTCCTATAAAAGGGGGAGAAAATAATGTTGGGAGCTTAACCAGAGGAATTTCTTAGGCTATTTCCACCGTCACTTACTTGCGCTGTCAGCAAACAATCCATGGAAATGATAAGCTCAAAGTTCTTCTTCTTTTCAACGCTCTGTCTTCTCTTCGCATTCACCAACGCCATCGATTTTCGCTATTGCGGTTACTCTCTTAACCCCCCTTTTCTTCTTTTTTTATATCATCTCATTTTTTGTCACGATCTTTCGTATTAATTCAAATTATGAAAAAATGGGCCTCAAAAAGCCAGTAAATTTTGCTATTATGGTTGCAGACTGTTTTTTAAAACCTCAGAATAATTTTCATTGTTGGTTCCTTGATCTGGGGTTTGAAGTGTGAACTTAAAGTTTTGAACTTTCACTCGAAAATGGTTGTTTAATCAATTGGGTTTCTTTCACTGTACGGATTTGTTTGTATGGGATCGTGGGTTGGTATTTTGTTTTTATTTGTTTTGTATTTTGCATCAATTTTATTAAATTGGGGGAAGATTTTTATGTGTATAATAATCTTAGTTTGATTGAATAATCAATTCTTCTGAGTTCAATTAATCTATCGTATTGAATAATGGTTTGAAGTTGTCTTTTAGTTGTGAAGGACTCTTCTCCTTGATTAGTTTTGTAATTAAATAATTTGTAAATTGTTCTGTTGCATTATGTTGTCATTTTTCTTGCTGTTTTGCCTTGTATTGAGTAAACTATTACTTAATTATCTGTGTCAGATAAGAAAGGTGACTCCGATATTGAGGTCAAAGGGGTTGAAATATCTCCTTATCCCGTCGTGAGAGGCGCGCCTGCTACCTTCAGCATTGCTGCAACCACAGGTACTTTATGATTTCACATGTTTTTTATTCGTATTATTGTGTTTCCTTTCCTTTTTATTATTTTTAAGTTTTTGTTGACTATTGTACGCATTTATGCATATGGTGTTTCTTTAATCTTTATGCACATCTTTGTTCAAAGTTTACTATTTTACTTATTGATATATTTATTCTTTTTAACCACATGATCTTGTTGTGTGATCTGTTAGCTGACCTCTTCTAATTGGATAAGACTTTTGTTATTGCTTGTTTTATTCTTTATGTATTATAATATTCTGAACATAAAAAGTAAGGTTATTTGGAAATTTGAATGCGTTTGGTACTATTGTTAGTTTGTCAATGTTATATGCAGCCTAGTAGTAGAATTCAATGTATAGATGGATGGGTTGGGTTGGGTGGATATATAATTTCTTTATTCTCTCTAATCCTATCATTTCATGACTCAGGTAAAGCATTATCTGGAGGGAAGCTAGTGATTGATGTGTCTTTTTTTGGATGGCACATATATAGTGAGACCCATGACCTTTGTGAAGAAACTACTTGCCCTGTTTCGGTTGGTGATTTTGTGATTGCTCATTCACAAGTTTTACCTGGATTCACTCCACCGGTAAGTCAATGTTCTGTTCCTTCCTTGTACCTGCTTGTGTATTTTGCTGAAAGAGGAAATCTATCTATCTATATAAGTGAGATTTGCAGCTAATCCAATATCTCACCTTCTAAATTGGGATTCTCCTATAGTCATTGGAATTTGGAACTCGGAAAGCAATCCTTATACTCATGTCATGGCATGTAGACATCTGAATATAGGGGATTGACTTATGTTGGATCGTGATAGAATCTGTTGATGGTTCTTAACATGTTATATATGTTTGATACTTAGAACTAGCATAATACTATAATTTGCAATGTTTTTCTATTGAAATGGTTGATCATTGATGTGAATTTTCCTTTGAATATTCATGTAGATGATGCAAACTATCTCCTTTTAACCAATATAGAAAGGACAGTTTCAGTATGTGGAATATTTGTTTATTTATAATGTTGTTACCATTTCGGAATTGCAACATGCTTTTAATCCATCAGAGGCATTAGGAACAGGAACCATTGTTTTCTTAAAGAAAATTTTTGCAATTTTCGTGAATGCAGCATCGACAATTTCCATGTTCACTGTCCTGTAATTTATCTCCTTAAATGCTCATAGTTCTTTGTGTTTTCTGCTAATGTCATGAGCATGTATTATGTTGGATTGGATGGAATAGAGCAAGTTCACTGCACATTTTTTGTTCCTTCGTTTTATCAGCTCTTAAAATAGACTTGTACTATCTCTATCTGTCTATTTCATGGCATACCTTTACCTACTGCCTAATTGCCAATGGGTTTGTAGCAGGTTTTTTTAAGTTTCTAGTAAAGCAGTGTATTATGTTGTTAACTGTTAAGTGTTGAATTATACAACGTGGTCTCCTTTCTTTTTAATGCTAATGCATTATTCTTATTTTCAAATTTCAATCTCATAGTTCTCACCCTTTAATGTATTTGTGCAGGGTTCCTACTCTTTGATGATGAAGATGTTCGATGAAAACAAGCATGAGTTAGCTTGCATTTCATTTAATTTTAGAATTGGGTTTGGTTCCCCCTCTGTGGCTGATAGCTAATTGATATTGGTCGTTGAAATCTACGATCAGAAGCAGATCTATATTAAACTATTTCTATAAACTGCAAAGTACCCTTATATTACCAGATCCTTCATCTATGATCCAGCTTGACCAGTATCTGGATTAAGAATCAGAGAAATGTCTCGTACTTTCTGGAATTAGAAAACACAAGCCACGTGCTTCTTTATTTATTTTTCTATCTTTTAAGCTCAGATGGCAGATCAACATCGTGCAATGTTATGTATATGTTTAGACTATGTGTTATCGTCATTTATTGATATATCATATATTATATATCATATATCCTTACTTATAATATGTTTAGACTATGTGCAACATTTAAAGTTTTTTTTTTTAATTTTAGTTTTTGATTTCTTGTTAGTCAATACTTACCGGTGACGTTAGATTATTTCGAATTGATAAGATTAAAAATAGTTCTAAAAATTTATATAGAACTATTTTCTTTAGATATGAGATAAGCCATTGTATTATCAAAATTGTTTAATTAATATTGTAGGAACTAAAATCAAAATTTTTATTTGATAATAGAAATTAAAATCAAAACTTTTAAAAGTATCAAACTTAAAGGACCAAATTCAAAGATTATGTTTTGGTGGACGGTCTTGCTCACATCAACAGTCTGCCGCTGCATCTGTGGTCACTGATTTATTCTTCTTCCTTCTCTACACGATCTTTTTGTTCACTTAATTTGGATTGTTTTTCTAATCGATTTTTTTCTCTCAAAGTACTTCACCTACCCTTCAATATTTTTTTTCTTTCGCCTCGTTCTTTATAAACAGTTTGCATTTACGAGTTTCAGACTGATGAACACTATTGAAATGGTAAACAATAGTCAACTAATTTGTATAAGTTTTTAGCCAAAATTAGGAAAAAATTGGGCCATTGAAATGTAATTGCAAGAGTATAAACAGAGGTGAGGCCGGATTGCAGGATGATTGTTTTTTCATTTAATTTTTATTTGCAGCCATGGTATTTACTAAATACACACTTTTTGTGTGATGACGACTCATAGTTTCTTTAAAACACATGGGTGTATTTAGTAAAATTGTGGGTGAAAATAGTAAGTATCTTATCTTTTTTCACTCAACTTGAATTGGGCTCAATGACACTTTTAAAGTCAAAAAATGAAATTTAAACATGGAAGAAAAGAATAAAAAATCTTACAAAGGAGCGTGAGTTGTAACACTATCTTTAACTCTTAGAAAAAATGTAATCCTTTATAATATTCAACGTTTTAGAGATGCCATTAACATTGAAACTAGTAAAAAGTACCGTTAACATTTGATAATAAATAGAAAAAATTCCAATTTTTAAAATAAGATGTATACATGTGATCTTGATTTAGATACCAAACTAGTTATACAAATTTTATTTTTATTTGACAAATAATATAAAAAATAATGTTAATATTACCTATAAAAAAATGATGTTATTTTATGTAAAAAATAAAAACTAATTAATTCATGAGTGAATTGGGTTGTTTTACTGGTTACCAGTTCATTCACATCAGGTTTAATGCGTATTTGGTCTAAATAGTGACTCGAGTTAAGTGACCAATTATTGGATTAACCGAATTTAACACGTTGAATCGATCAAAGTCTTATAAACACTGAAGGGAAGGATTGCTAGTTTTGCAAAATTTAAAGAAACTTGAGATAGAGATTTTGTGAAACTAGTAAAAGCCAATTTCTTGCACCTGGTTTGGGTGATTGACACAAAGCTTATTACCAAAATAATCTCTTAAACATTACAAAGAAAGAAGAGATAAATTTGGAACTTAAATGATTCAATTTTAAACTACATGTTAGTTCATTTAGTTTTACTCAATTTCTAATTAGAATACTACAGTACATGATTTTATACATTGTTTCCTTCAATTGGGGTACCCAACAGAAGCATAACTTGTACAGAAATGTTAACTAATCATGACCATGGACACACATACTTCGTCCCCTTCGCACTAGGCATTATCAGTGGTCCAAGGTCACTCTTAAGTAATAGTGGTGCCAAATCAACATAACCATATACATTATTGACATTAAGGCTGGCAATTTGGCATAGTTCCCCCTTCTAGTAAGCAAACAATGATGGAGAATTTTTGCCCTCTCATTGTTTTTGGTTGACAAATATCCATCATAGTTCATAGCTCAGACGATGATTGAGGCACCAAATGTTAGGTAATGGGTCATGCACTCTGATCAGATAAGGGAGTGAGGGGTCAACCTTGCCCCACACCATGCATTGATTATTCAAAACTTAATAAAGCACCCCAACATTGCACAGCTTTCAGTTACCACTTTATAGACTTTAAAACTTAAAGAACACTCTCATCCTCTGCTCTTCTGTCCTCAATTCAGTATCCTTGTGAGCTATCATTCTCACCTCATCTTTTCTCCAATCCATAAGTTGGTACCCTCCCTCTCATATCACATGCCATACAATTTCGAAAAGTGAGTGACATATATGAAAGGAATGAAAAGCAGGTTCCATAGAAACTTGAATCTCATCCCAACCATTGGCAACTTGAAACAAGGCCTAGTGTTCCAGCTCAATCCCCAAGATGTATGCTGCATCCAGAAGTGTTCCAATCCAACAGTTCATCATTATCAAGATCACAAACCCCACAACATGGCTGAGCTAGAAATTGGCCTAAATAGAAGTGACGATGATAAGCATTGTGAGGAAAAAGAAATGGCATTTGAAGCCACACCCTACAAAGAGAAAGAGCTTGTTGAGAGAAACTTAGTGGCTTCTAGTCCCTATAAAAGCATGCAACAAATTGCAGGTATCAAAGAGTACCCATCTCTAACAGATTTTGAGGAGATACATCCACCAGGTGGAAGCCAAGAAGTGATTCTCTACACCACAAGCATGAGAGGTATAAGAAAAACCTTTCAGGACTGCAACACAATACTCTTTTTGTTGAGAAGTTTCAAGATAATATACCATGAGAGGGATGTTTCTCTACACTTGGAGTACAAGGAAGAATTGTGGAAGATCTTGGGTGGCAAAGTGATCCCTCCAAAGCTTTTCATTAAGGGAAGGTATATTGGAGGAGCTGATGAAGTAGTAGGATTGCATGAGATGGGGTGGCTTGGAAAGCTTTTGGAAGGAACACCAATAGATTTTGCTGATGGTCCTTGCAAAGGTTGTGCCTGCATGAAGTTTGCTATTTGCTCCAATTGTAATGGTAGTTGCAAAGTCTTCATCACCAATGGTGACAACAAAAATGAATGTTTCATCAGGTGTCCTGAATGCAACGAGAATGGACTTGTCAAATGCCCCATTTGCTGCTAGAAATTGGTGTAAGACCAAGTTTATGTGGATTTTTAATTTTTCTTATCTTCTACCTGTCTTGGTTCGCATGTAACTTAGTATAATTTCTGATGTATCTGATAATTAGCTACTTACTATAACTTGTTTATGATTAGTTCAGGATATTTATTGAATGAAAAATTGTGTTTCCCCGAAAATATTTTGAATTTGGGAAGATGGTTAGTGGTTTTTCAAGCAGAACTTGTGAAAAACTAGTTGGACAAGGTATGTCACATTGTAGTCCTCATCCACAGAAAAAGAAAAAGGAATTAACTGAAGAAAATGGAAGAAGAAAGAAGATTATAGAATGGTAAAGAGGATCAATAGAACCACAGTCTATAAATAAAAACTTAACACTACTTTCAACCCACAACGGATAGTAAGCTATTCAAATTATGGACTTCAAAACACCTTATAATATAGAACTTGACACCAATTTTAATCCAAAAGACAATAGATTTGTAAATCTTTTCACTATTCAATTTTTCCATTTCTATACTATGTATAACTTTTGTCTTCACACTTACATTCAACTAGATTAAATAAAAAGAATGACAAATGCTATTGGGACACTAAACTGACTAATTAGTTCAATGAGTTAATTTTCTTTTTTAACCATAAAAATGAATATGAATTAAAATCTTAAGATAAAAAAAAATGTTTAGCATTGCTAATACACGTTGTGCATAATTTGACGAAATGGTTTCGTACTAAGACGTATTTCCCTTATAAAAACTACTTCTTTTTTTTTGCAAAAAAGAATACTTAAAAATGGTGGGAGCTAAGTGGCTAACAACAAGTTAAAGTTTCCACGTACGAGCAGGATAGTGGGTTTTGAATTGAAAGAATGCCAAATACATTAAACATATTGTTTCTACAACTTTGGAAAATTTTCATATGATTTTAACTCATTCCTTATGTTAAATTTGCTAAAAATAAATATAACTTTTAGTTTCTAATACTGGATATAGTATGGTTAAAAGAATATCAGATAACGTAGATGTTTCGAAATAATTTAATAAATAATTATTTTTATGAACATTCCAAAGAAAACTGTAAAATGGATTATAAACCATTAGTAATGATAACTACCTGTATACATTTTTTATTCTTAAATTACTTTTTTTTTTCCATTCTTATTTACCTGTAAATGTTTCCATGTCTCTAGTCAACCTTCAATATGAAACTGTTACTATTTTTTTAAAATTTTTATTTTAAAAGTACCATGACACAAAGTATAATAATATCTATATTGTTCGATATAGCCTATCCCAAATTGAAAGCTAATTAAGTTGATTTAAATTCAAAAATTTAGATTTGATACATATTCAGGTCTAATTCATTCATTCTGTTCTAGTGTCACGTAATGATGTAATTTAATATTTGCAAAAGGGATTGATAAATTATAAAATTGCTAGACTTAAATTAATACTTCTTAGATAACATAATAATCAAACCATCACTTAATTTACTGGACGTGGACGTGTATGATGTTTCAATTGATATATTTTGTCTAATATCAAGTTAATTCACTTCCTGTCCAACATTAATTAATCATAACCTCATGTTAATATTTTGCAACTTGTATTATCAACTCATATACATGCATTTTAATTTTCTTATTGTATTAATTTGTAGCACTTCTAGTGCTTGTATTCGATCTTTTAATAAAATTGATTTACTTATCTAAAAAAATTATAAACGCATTTACGAAAAAAACAACAAATTAACAAAGAAAAACTAAATGGATCAAGAAATGGACTATGGAATCGAAGACTGTAACAACATAAAGAGAATTGTTCCTTGCACCCTTATAACTTCTTCCTGTCCCTTCATAAGTGTAATAAAAGTCTAAAATACTCTAAGTAAAAAAATAACTAAACTTCTATTCTCCTTCTTCTTCCTCCGAACACCACTAATCTGAATTTTCTCCCGCACCTCCTTCAAATCCAAAAAGCTCGATTTCTTTGCCACCACTTTCTTTCTCCCAATCTTTGTCACCACCTGCATGTTTACCTTTGCAAAACATTTGTCGAATGTCTCCAAAATTGAGGTTTTTGCTGGATAGAATTTCGGGCGCTGACAGGAACACATCTATGCTGGATCATTGTTGAGCATCTGCAAAATATACAATAAAAAGAGCAAGGGCAAATTAGGATTGCATAAAAAAGATATGCTTATGAAACTTATCACAATAACAATTCTCATACCCCACGTGCAACTTTGAACCTCACCTTTAATAAAAATAATTGTTTTGGGAAGAGCAAAAATATTTTATGTCTCAGTACTTTTGTGCGAAATGACAATTCTCCTAAGCCTAAGGTTAACTTAGCTGGAAGAGATGATAATTTTGTTACAGTCATTTATCTAGTAAATATATTGTGATCAATGTGAGTAAATGAGTGGTAGACTTTGGGGCTATCAGGTACATATGTGCTAATATAAATGTGTTTTCCTCCTACACTCCTGTGGGGAATGGAGAAGAACAAAATTTTCTTGATAATTCTGGATCTACTCCGATTTTAGGGAAATGAAAAGTTCATTTAAAACTCACATATGAAAAAACATTGGCTCTAAGTGATATGTTGCATGTACCTACCATCAGAATAAACTTAGTATATGTGACACTGTTAGGAAATGTTGGCGTAAAAGTGACTTTTTAGTCCAACATGATTGTCATGACAAAAAACAATGTGTTTGTGGGAAAGACTTATTGTGATCAAGGTCTCTTTGTACTTAATATCTCTACAGTGATTAATGAGAATAAGGCTTATATGATTTATTTGTAGGATATATGACATACTAGATTAGGACATATTAATTCCTTATATGTTATTAAATTACATTGACTATGTCTAATCAACTTGCATGTTAAACAAAGTAGAAAATGTGAAATATCTTAGATTGTGGGGGTGGCTAACTAAGGTTATGTTACCTGTTCCTAAGATAAAGAAAATAGGGCCTAAGTTCTCTAATTTCATGTTTATTGGTTATGTTGAATATAGTGCAGTCTATATGTTTCTTGTTATTAAGAGTAATGTACTTAATTGCAATACCATCATAGACTAAGAATGTTGAATTCTTTGAGGACATATTCCCTTTAAAATCCAGTATATTTGCTACCTCTAGTGATAGTACTACGGTTGAGCAATCTAGTGAAACCTATAGTGAACCTATAAATGAGGACTTAAGGTGTAGTAAGAGACAAAAGATAGAAAAATATTTTAGTGATGATTTTTACACATATCTAGTTGAGAATGATCCTTTGAATTTTTTTGAAGCTATTAATTCATCATATGCAAACCTTTGGGAACAAGCTATTAAGATTGAAATAAATTCTATAAAAAAACTTGGAGCTTAGTAAACTTGCTTGAGGGTACAAAACCAGTTGGTTGTAAGTGTTTCTTTAAGAGAAAGTATAATCCTGGATCTATAGATAAATATAAGGCTAGATTGGTATCTAAAAGGGTTTACTCAATAGGAGAACATAGATTATTTTGACACATTTGCGCTTGTTACTAGGATTTCCTCTATTAGAGTTCTGATAGCATTAGCATCTATTCTCAAGCTGGTGATTCATCAAATGGATGTTAAGATAGCTTTCTTGATAGTGATTTAGAGTAAGAGATTTACATGACCCAACCTAAGGGATGTGTGATTCCTAGTCAAGAAAACAAAGTGTGTAAACTCTTAAGATCTCTATATGGTTTAAAATAGGCACCAGACATGAAAAGTTAATGAGACTATACTTGCTGATGATTTTGTTCTAGTGATGTTGATAAATGTGTATATACAAAACTTGTGAATGGTGAATGTGTCATTATTTGTTTGTATCTGCATGACATGTTGATCTTTGGTACATGCAATGAATAGGTTTTGAAACTAAATCCTTCTTAGCATCCAAGTTTGATATTAAAGACATGGGTGAAACAAGTGTAATTTTAGGAGTTAAAGTCATGGGGAAGGGAAATAGTACATTACTATGCCAAAAGCGTTATATGAAGAAACCTCTTAGGAAGTTTGACTATTATAATTATAAATCTGTGAGTACCCCTTATTACGATAACTCTCAACTAATGAAAAATAAATTAGAACCAGTTTCCCATACTCAATATGTCCAGACTATTCGGAACTTACTGTACTTGATGAATTTCTCAAGATCCAATATATCCTATGTAGTAGGTAGATTGATTAGATACACTCATAATCCTAATAAAGATAATTGGGAAGCACTTGCTAAACTCGTGAGGTATTTGAGAGGTAGCATGAACTATGGTATTGAATACAATGGATTTCCCTCTGTACTATAAGGGCACAATGATGTTAATTGGATCTCTAATTCACATGAGACAAAATCCACCTATGGCTATATATTTACACCTGGTGGTGATAATTAAATGGAGATCAATCAGACAAACTATTATAGCTATATCAACTATAAAATATGAGTTTGTTGCTCTAGAAATGGTTGATACTGAGGCTGAGTGGTTGAAAAACTTCTTGGCTAACATTCCTTTAGGAATGAAACCAACATTATTAGTGTTTATACACTATGATTCACAATCAACAATAGTTGTAGCAAAAAATAAAACTTACAATGGTAAGAATAAAAATATAAATTGACACATAACATGATAAAATAACTGCTAAAGGATGAAATAATTTCCATAGATTGTGTGAAGTTAGAAGGAAACTTAGCAAATCTTCTATCGAAACCCCTAGAAAGAAAAATGATATTAGAAACATCGAGAGAAATGAAACTTAAGCTGAAAACAGATAATAATGGTAACCTACCTTTGTGATCGGAGATCTCATGAAGAAAGTTCATATATGGGTAATAATAAATTAGTTGCTAGTTATGCTAGCACTAAAATTTATATCAATCAATTTTCTTTTTTAGTCCTTCCTATGATTGGAAAAAGTGCGTATTAATGAGAGGTTAAACTTTATAGTTAAACTTTATGAGAAAGTTTAGCATTTTATAAAGTTTTTAATAAATTTTATATCTCTTATGGGTGGTGTATGATTTGCAGCATACACTTGATGAAATCACCTATATGAGTGTCAAGTGAGGCTACTTTCATGAGATCTTGACAAATCTATAGAGCACTCATGAATACTGGGCAGGTGCATAGCCTAAAAGCCCAACACAACGAAAACAACAAAAGATTATGGAGGTATATTGTTATTAGTAGACCACTATCATACGCCACATGTTTTTGGTTCATATAGCATCACTACACCAACTACAATGTGTAATAAATACTATTAGTCTAGGCCTTATTCACATAGCATAGCTACACTAAGTTCGATGCAATAGATCAATATAGTCGTTGGACTATTTTTCCGTTGCGTCATTAAACACAATTAAAATAGTTGTCATATTTATTATAGTCGTGATATTAATTGTGTTTAATGCAACTATCGTATTAAATAAATTTTAATGTGTCTTTAATTGCTTCCAACAGGTATGACTCCAACAACTATATGGAGGTTGGACATGCAACCTGAGCACTATAAATAGTGCCTCTAGTTCTCAGCTCTAGATACACACCTTGCCATTCTCTTATCTTTGCTATCTGGTTCTCTATTTATCTTGCTAGCTTTGTAGCCTCAGTGAGAGGTTTCTATTGTATTCTGAGAGACTTGTGGGATTACTCAGATAAGTCTTTTATGAAAATGCTAATTTTCTACACCTTTGCACCAAAGTTATCAACAATTATTACACCTTTTTGTGTTACATAAGATCATAGGTTTGTTATATTACATGCTTATAATGGTCTCTCCAAGGGATAATAAGAGTTAATCCTTTTCATTTGAATTTTGAAGTGGTGGGTGCCTTAGGAATAATGCATTTACTTTGTTAGTTTCCTACTAACAAATCTTTATGTGTTCCTATTATCTAGATAATTTTATCCATTAAAATCTCATCTTATCCTTTTATTAAGTAATAATTCTTTGTGATGTTACCTAATTTTTTTCACATGGTGGTCAACAGACTCAAACATAATTTTGAATGTTCACAACTCATAAAAGATATCAATTCATACATTTTTTTAATTTGGAACATAGTGTCACGAATTTAACCTTTGAGGACACAATGTCTAAAATTAAAAAGATTAAAGACATCAATTGTTTTTAAATCTATCTAAAATCATATTTTAATTTAAATTTAAATTCTTTCAAACATTTATTTGTGTAAATAAATAAATTACACAATGTTGTTGTCTAATTATGTGTTAATAAAAAATTTTGTAATGATATAATAAATATCGTTAGAAATGATGTAAGAAGTATAAGAATAAATTAAAAAGAAATATAAACACTGAATAAGATAAACATTGAATACTTACATTACAAATAATTAAAAAAAATAAACATAGTAAATCACAGTTACATTTTAAATTATATTATTTAATAAAATGTAAATCAACATATACATAACATATCATAAAAAATACTAAAAATAAGAATATTTATTCTTAAATATAAGTGTGGGACTAAATTTTTTGAAAAAAAATCTTCATATACAATATTTTTTGTGGTAGAATTTTGCTCCCTCTTTCCTAAGAAACTACTATTTTTAATCTACAGTTATGAATAGATGTGAAAGAAGGATAATGCCTTAAAGAAAATAAATGTATAAAAAGGTGAAGCCAAAAGCCATTTTACTAATACGTACAAAATTTTAAATAATAGAACATAAAACAATTGAAATTAAAAAATTTACATTAAAATGTCTAAAAATATAGAAAAGAGTAAAAATAATAGAAAAAAACTAAATGAAGAAATATTTAATTTTTGTTTTAAAATAATTGTAGGAAAGAAGTTTGAAAAATTTAATCAAATGAAAATAATAAAATTTTAAAAATTAATTTAATACTTCAAAATGATTTATTTAAAATAAAACTTAAAATATTTAATATGAAAAAATTGAAAAAAATATAAAAGGTTAAAAAATGTAAAAGTATACTTCCAAATTGAGCAGATTTATTCAAAACTCCAGACATTATATCCCTTGAGTGCTACAAAAAATGAAAAACAATCAAACACCTTACTTCCAAGTTCAGCTGATTTATTCAATAAAAGCAGGCAAGAACTCAAGCACAGCTAGAAAAGCAGATAACAACAAATTCGCATGGCTTCAAACCCAATCAGCTAGATTTAGCACATTCTAAACTATGTGCAAAAGCAAATCTAATACGCAAAGAAAATGGAAAGGGCATCACTTCCACTGTGATTATTTCCCAACAAGTTTATAAAAGTATTTTTAATTGTTTATTTTTATTAAAATAATTTTCAAAAACAGATATCATCTTTTAATTTTTAAAAATTAAAAAATAAAAACAATCATAAATAATTTTTTTAAAAAAAAAACTCAAAATACAATAAGAATATGTTATTTTTTATTTTTTATTTTTTATTAATGAAATTTTAATAAATATGAACAAGTTTTTTTACTTTCACATTTTCAAAACAGTTTTAAATAACATTTATCAAATTATTTTTTTTCTCTTTTTTCCAAAAATAACTTTTAAAAACTATTTTTTAAATTTTTTTAAAAAATTAAAAAACAAAACTAAATCACTCAAACTCTAATATTTTAAAATTTTTAAAAATAATACAAGTTTTATATAAGCGGAGGACTTTGGATATACAAGTACAGTACAATATCATAAATTAATATAAGCAACCTAACATTATTTTCTGCAAAAGGTCAACATTAGCTCTGTTCACATGAGTATTGTATTTTAATTCTCATTTTGGTACCCGAGTCCTGAGTCTTGTACACTCGTAGGTTCATGACAATTTCCACTTTTAATATAAGATAATTAATTAATATTAATTATATTAATAAATAAATAAGCATAAAACTATAACATTCAACAAAACATAGAACAAATTATATTTACACTCTCAGAACTTGTGCAATTAAACATAATATTTAATATTTATTTAAAAAAAATACTAAATTTTATGAATTTATTTTATATATATTTATTTAAATTGTATGCTATAAATATGGTTTCAGTTTTGTTAAACTAATTATCATTATAAATTTTACATATTAAATTTTTATCATAAGCTAAAATATTAATATAAATAAATATTAAAATATATAATTATATAACTATAAATATTTGAATTATTTAAATTTTGGTGAGCATCATTATATGTTAATATAAAATAATTCAATAATCCAATTATTGGAGTGTAATTTATAAAAAAAATTATTAAATGTTGTAATTATATTAAAAGTTATTCTTTAAACAATTTAATCTCTTATCAATTGTATTGTATTTTTATCTTATTAAATATATTATGTGTCTTTCTATTTTTAAAATTATATAACTTATCATTTATTATAATATAAATAATATTTGGTTGTTTCTTTTACCGCTTCCTCATTTCCTATTCACACCCTTATAATGTTTATAATTTTCTGCAAAATCCTAAAACACTCTTATCCTCTTTTACCCTAAGTTTTTTTCCAGAGCATCACCAAGTTTCATGGCTGCACACATACCTCTACCTACCTCTTTGGAAGATTACATTGCCTTATCTATTTCATACTCTCACCATCTTCAAACATATATATTTTTTCATATCTATTTTTAGGAACTTCCTCTGCCATGTATGTTTAAAGAGGGGTAAGATGCTCTTTTAAAGAGGTGGGTAGAGAGGCGTGTATGCATGAAGCTAGGGGATACTTTATTAAGAAACTTAGGATAAAAGAGGGTGAAAGTGTTTTGAGGCTTTGCAAAAAATTGAAAACATTGAGTGGTGTGAATAACAAATGAGGGGGTCCTAAAGGAAACTACCATAACATTTTCACTCTAAAATAAGGTCTTTTTAGTAGCCCAAGTTAATAAAAAAAGGCAAAAGAATAAAAATAGACACCTATTATCTACACTCACATCTTAGCTAAGTATATTCCTTGAAGATAGGTGCATTTTGCATAATTGATCTGTAAACAGTAAGAAACAATAAGTGAAGTTTACTAGGTCTAAAACAGTAATGAAGGTTTATTTAACGAGTTTGAAGGTGCAAGTGTGAAATGAAATCTATTTATTACAAAGCAGGTGTATTTAGTGAGTTGTGTACATAGAATATCTTTAAAATGAAATAATTTTGGGCCCTTAAAATGAAAATGGTGCACTTACCAAACGAAAGTAAAAACATTAGACTTGGGGTGTATTTAATAAAAATGAGGGTGCGAAAGGAAATAACATAAAAATGACACGAGCTTGAATTTCTTTGCTCCATCTGAATAAAGAGAGTTTCCACCATACTAGAACAGTAAAATAAGATATAAAATAAAATAAAAAAAAAGTAAAATACAAACTGAGCAAATTTTAAAATTATACATTTAAAAATTACAAAAAAAAAAAAAGAAGAAGAAAAGTCATGCTCGAGATGGAATGCATTACAAGAAGTTTTCTTTCTTTAACTAGCTGTTGAGCTGGACAAAATTAGACAAACCAATTTGGGCTTGAGAACATATGTATGGGCTTGATTAAGGCTTAATCCAACATTAAAATAAATCTATAAATATTTAGGATAAAAGTGAATCGTTGATGATATGGGTAGGCGAATCATGTATGATCATGCATATCACAATTTCATTTCTTGTTCTGATTTCACGTCACCAGCATTTTTTTTTTCTTTCTTTCTCTTTTCTTTTTTTTTTCACGTTTATAATATACTTTTCTTCTTTAACTTCAAATCTAATAAGAGATTAGTTTAGTTTGAAAATTATGGGCTTTTGATTTCGATACGAGTTTAATAAAAGGAAAAGTAGTAAGTATAATAATCTTAAAAATAAATATTTAAAATCATATCATTATGATTTAGTTAAAAAATAACCGGCATATATAAATTACATACTAAAAT
Source organism: Psophocarpus tetragonolobus (assembly GCA_037954015.1). Lineage (NCBI taxonomy): Eukaryota > Viridiplantae > Streptophyta > Magnoliopsida > Fabales > Fabaceae > Psophocarpus > Psophocarpus tetragonolobus. The sequence goes on from CM075692.1 coordinate 42,627,498, forward strand.
TTATACTTAATTGTTTTGAATCTCGATTCATTATAATAATTCTTTCAAATAGTATCTTTTATGCACTTTTAATTTTATTATTGTAAAAATTATAAAAAATTATATGACAACTTATTTTGGATGTATTTTTTATTTAATTATTGCGAACTCTTTTAAAATTAAAACTTTAAATTATAAAATAACAAAACACAGTTTAAATTATGAGTACTTTGAATACAGTTTTTATTTAGTTGTTATAAAAGCTATTATGATTTATGATAGTTACTTTGAGTGCACTTTCAATTTAACCATTAAGATTTTTTTAATTAAGATTTTAAATAAAAAATCATGAAGGTTTTATCTATGACTACTTTGAATTACTTTTAATTTAGTTATTGTAAAAATTATCATGATTTTGTAGATATCACCTTAGATGCACTTCTGATTTGACATATACATATAAAGTTATAGGTGACCACTTTAGATACACTTCTAATTTGGTCATGGTAAAAATGTTTCAAAATAACAAAAAAATATTAAAATCTAAAAATCAAAAGGCTACAATACTCAAATTATCACAAAGAACTATATAAATTTTGATTTTTTATTGCATCTTTGAGATATGTAGAAGTAGAATCTACTTCTATAAAGCCCAAAAACATAAAAAAAATTAATTAAGAAAGATAAGAATAAAATAATGATGATTGTATAAAAAATAAATTTTTCATTAATAACATTCTTCTTTGTTAAAATATTAAAATCAATTAATAAAATAAAAATAGTTTTGTATCTTAAAGATAAAATAAATATTTTTAAAAGTTATCTAATTTTGCACGTTTACTTATAGGTAACAATTTTTACAATAGATGTCATAAGATGCTAATATCTTTCTTACACGTAGTCAACTTTCAAATTCAAAATTCAAAATTTGGTTTCACAAACTATTTTTTTAAAGGATTTTTCAATATTTTTCTTAATAAACATGTGTAGCAAATCCCTCTTATCAAGACTCACGTGTCAACACTTACATTGGATTTTTTAAAAAATAAAATCTTACCCTCTTTATGTTCTATTAAATTTACAAAAACCTTATATTATATTACAAAATCTTTAATCAAACTTTCACAAAAATAAAATCCTTCAATTACATTCTTAAATCTCAATATACTTTAGAACAAAGATTGATTTTAGTAAAATATTTCTTTATTTAAGACGTATATACAAAAAACATTTTTAAGTTCACCTTAAAAATACTCATACACTCTTATAACTAACAAGTATATATAATCTTAACCGAAAATCCATAGTTGGCAAATACATAAACAACAGTTAAAAAATAACAAGTGTCACAAGAATATAAGTTTCATATATAAAACTCATGACTTTACTATAATCAATACATAAAAAGAAAAAACTAAGCTTCATTGTAATCATTTATCCAAACATTTTGGATCAATTATACCATCTCAAAAGTATAGATATAGCTAATCTATAGTCTTGTAGAATATCGATCAACATCATTTGAACCTGAAAAATGTTGGTTTTAGGAGTGAATCTCTAGGCACACATCACTTTGGATACTCTGTGCATGATTATTATACTTAACAATGTTGGACCAAACATCGTCGTTAAGCCTTCCCTGACCTTAATGGTCTTATGCAAAAAATGGGTAACTGTTATGAAGATGGTGAGTATGGTTACATCATCCCCCAATTCCTAGCTCCCAACTACAAAGGTTATAACTATGAACCTATTCGGGCTTTACCTCTGCCATCAATGAAAATTTCATCCTCCAATATTTGTTATTACTATTACTACCTCCAACTAAGTCCTTTCTCTTTCGTACTTTTGCCTTGTTTCTTCATTTCATCCTATGTGTCATTATATGATTTATGTGGTTAATCGTCCAATAAATGCATCCACTTTCCAGAAGAATGAATAAATATCTCATTAATAAACTGTTTAATAAATTAAAGATATATCCGTAAAAATTGAGGATATAAAATTAAATTGTTCACCAATCATTCAAAACTGGTTCATATATATTGTATATTTAAAAATATATTCTAATTTGTTTGTGATATATAAGACTTGAGATTTGACAACTAACCGCCTAACTTCGCTTAAAAACCAATAATAAGGAAGTTAAATGATATATTCTTTTAATTTTTTAAATGATATAAGTAGACAAAAAAGCTGTACTTAATAAGAAATATAAAATGAAGCTTTTAAGTGCATATCATAAATAAAAAAGTTCAAGGGATTGAGAAATGAAGAAAAACTTCGTTTATGTGAGGACAGTTTGCTGAATCTTTGGTGAATGGGTTAATTATAATTTTAAAATTTAGAAAATTAAACTAAGTATTTATTTTATTAAAATTAGATCAAGTAATTAATTAATTAGAATTAGGAGAATCAAAATTATATATTGAAATTAATATAAAAAGCAAAGGTGTAATCAATAATATTATAAAATTTGTCTCATCCAGCTAGACACAGATTATTGTATATTTTTTATTTATCTTTTATTTTTTATTATATTACACTGTGTTTTACCATGCAAGCGTGAACCAGCACTTAATCACCTTTAAAAATGACCAAAGAAAACCTAGAAACAATAAATAAAGAAGACTAAAACTAACTTTTAGGTGAAAAAAAAAACTACCATTAAGGAAGATAAAGATAACAGTGCGTAGATTTAATTTCGCATATTTAGTAACAGTGAGTTGATCCTAAGAATTTCATATCACAAAATCGAATTCTTGAATGTTCATTTTTAGTTGCAAAATTAGCCTCCACACATAACCTGTTCAAGTGGTTTAAGTTGAGTACTTATGGATTATGAAACAAACTTTTTAATCGAAGTGATTATCTTTGAATTGTTGGCTTGCTAGGATTCTAAATTTGATTCACATTCTCCATTTTACTCATCCTTTAGTAATTTTATTATATGCAAATCAGATGTAAGGAAATACAAAGACAATAAACAAAAAAGACTAAAACTACCATAAGAATAGTAAAAATAAGATAAAGTATAAAAGTTTATTGAATCAATATATTATTTAGCACACGCATAATAATTTAAACCTAATTATGTTAATTTATATATATTATTCATTTGATAATGGAAGATGAAGGCACAAAGTGACAAACACTCAAGTAGAGCATTGGCATTTGGCAGTGAATGTGTAAAACGAGACAACATTGCTTCTTGATGATTTGGAATAGCATTTGGGAAACAAGAATGCATAATGCGATATTTGACCTAAATCAATACATTTTTATTTTTTGTTTACCTATTTTAGGACAGGGTGTGGATAAGTGACGTGTTTTTTGTTTTTATCATCACTTCAAAGAAAGTAAGAATCATAGACCACAAAGGTTTGACTAGAGAAATTTTCTATCATAGATATATGCCAGTTTTTGCTTTTGGTAATGTTATTTACTTGTGTTACTGTTTCATATTTTTAGGGTCTGTAAGCTTAGAAAGCAAATGCCCAAAGAAATTCTACAAAGTTGACAAAAATTCCTTAAACATAATGATAAAGATTATTTCGTATTTTGGAAAGATTTTATAAAAAAAAAATACTATAACTATATAACTACTTCAGTACTCCGTAAATAAAGTTCTAGATGAAAGAGAAATTGTGCACAGCTTAAGAAAATTTAGAATAAAAATTATTCAGGGAAAAATTAAATTTTGTGCTGAAGTTTTTAAACTTTTTTAAGAGACTGAAGTTTTTAAGTTTTGTAAATAATATGTCATTTAAAAAATTTTCTTGAAGCTATATATAAATAAATTTATGTACATTATCAATTCAAAAAAATATTTTTTTATGAAAAATTTAGTGTTTATTTGACAACAGCTTTATAGAACTGTTTTTAGTATTTTAGTTTTTAAAAACTAAAAATTTGTTTGGATAGTGTTTTCTGAAAACAGTTTTGATTTTTTAATTTTTAAAAACTAAAAAACAAAAACAGTTAAAAGTAGTTTTGTTTTTTCAGTTTTCATTAATGAAATTTAATAAATATGAACAAGTTTTTTTTTATTTTTACATCTTTAAAACAATTTTCAAATAAAACTTATCAAACAAGTTTTTTTTTCTTCTCTTCCCGAAATAGTTTTTGAAAACTATTCTTAAAAACTCTTTTCAAAAACTAAAAACCAAAATTAAATCAATTAAGTCCTTGATGTCTTTCGGAATCATCATACTCGAGTCCATTTTTAGGACTTAATTAAGTAGGTTATTATTACGGATAACTTTAAAAAATTTACTCTTTATTTTAATCTTTCATATTTTTTTTAAAAATTTAATAGTACAAATTATATATATATATATATATTTATATTGCATTTTATATCTAGCTTTTGTGAAAATAATTTAATTTTTTAGTGTTTGTTTTTTATGTTGTTTATTTTTAAAAAAATAATGTACTACTTAGTAAAGAAGAAAATCTTATTTATATTAAATATTAATTTATTTTAAAATTACTTGTTTAATTTTAAGTTTAAACAAACTGTGAATAAAATACTTTTGAATAAAGTTAAAAATATACGGAAGTCATTATAATTTTAAATTCAGAATGTCGTTTATCAAAATTCTTATAAACTAATAACTAATTAATAAAAAAACTGATGATTAATTAAAAAATTGCTAAAAAATTAAAAGTCATTTTAAGTTTTCTTTTGAAGATATTTTTATTAAAATTAATAAATTTATCATGAAAATCTGTTAATAAAGGATAATATAAAATTATTTACACTATTTTAATTAAATTCTTAAAGTTATTGTAAATGACACGCAACGTATTAACTTTGTAGGATATTGTAAATTTTTTATATTTATATTTGATTCTTATAGAGAAAATCATTAGATAATAACTATAATAAATTTAAAGTATACAAATTGCATATTTATAATTAAATGACATTATAAAATTATTTTACATATTAATATATGAGTTTAAGTGGTATACACTGTCTGTGTTTTTTATATTAATATTTAATTACAACCCTTTATCCATTGTAAATTTGTTGATTTTATTCATTACTACTCTAAAAATCACATAAATGAACAATCATGATTGAATGTAAATGTAAAAATTTTTTACATTGACAGTGTATACCAAGTAAACTCTTAATATATAAAAATATGAGTTTAATTGGTATACATTATAGTGTTTTAAATTGAATCCTAACCTCTTTCATTCATGGTAAGTTTGTTTAATTTACTAATTAGTATTTTAAAATTCACATAAATATTGCATGTTACTCGTAAGTTTGTTTACTTTACTAATTAGTATTTTAAAAGTTTTAAAAGTTACATAAAGATTGCAGGTCAATGTAAATGTGAATTGTGTATACCAATTAAACTCGTTTTATATTTTGAACCATGTTGTTTGAGTTGTATCCACTATCAGTTTAAAACATTTGCACTAAGAATCTATACCAATTAAACTCTTTATTTACACATAAAAAAGTAATTTTAGAAAAAGTGTTTCCTAACGAAATGCTTTTTAAAAAAGCAAAACAAAGAATAATTATTTTATAATAAATAATTTAGACAAACTCATACTAAATAAAAACTACTTATTTCATTAAAAATGTGTTGTTTTTTTAAGATTTTTTTTAAAAAAAAAATCCGTTAATGAAAGGACAATAAAAAAGGTCCTGCTAATCAAAGGGTATCAGAATCGAAGTCCTTATTTTTCCAACAACAAAGCTATATAGCATAGAAACCAAATCTCAGAAAGATGTAGCCTGTTATTCTGAAAGATACTTGGGAATAACAAGTTAACATTTCAGGCTCAAAACATTTCAATAAAATAAAAGTCAAATTATGTTTCTTAACACTTTTTCTTGATCCCTGAAAATAATAATGATAAACTTCTTTTGTGCAAAAGTAATTGAGAAGAACCAATACCTAGTTTGTAGGGAATCGTGAAATTCATTGGTTAAACAAAAATCGCAAGCATGCAATCTTTCTCAATAGGCACACAAAGATTCGTAGAGAATCTCAGTCAGTCATACATAATTTTTCTCGTGTTATGTTTTTTATTATTTAAGAATGAAAATAATCCTCCAAGATAATAATAACATTACAATAATGAACTAACAAAACGAATAATGGTTACATCTTTAGACTTCCCTTCTCTCTCTTTCTTTTTCAACATTCAAAAGCGTAAGAGAAGAATATGCTATGTGCCATTAGATTGCACTTTCTTTCTCAGTTTTCCTTGCCTTGGGTAATAATAAAGCATCAAATTTTGTAAATACTATTTCATTGGCATATTTTCTCACCACCAAAATCGAACAGGAAGAGTGATTTGAGGGAAAAGAAAAAATTCACTTTACTTCCTCTGTTATTCACTTTTATTTAACTAAACAATCACAAATGATGAAATTAAAATTAACTTAAAGATTAATCCATTATAAACTAGAAAAAATCTTCTAAAATCTCACAAAGAAATAAAATATAGACTTATAATATAAAAAATTATATTTTTACTATCATTATTATTATTATCGTCATGATTACTACTATTATATTACATTAATGACTTGTCACCACATATTATTTTATTGATATCATAATATATACTACACATTATCATAATATATACTACACATTATGCTCTTTTTAAAATAAAAATATTTAATTTCACTCAAATTAAAAAAAATAATTATCATCATTTAATTTTATTAAAATCAAATATAAAATAAAATTATTTATAAAACACTCTTCATTTAAATGTAATATTATAAATAAAAAAAATTATAATTATAAATTAGTGAAGGATATTTTAAGTACAATAACATTAAATAAGATAAAAGAAGTAAGATTTACTTATTTATATATATATATATATATATATATATATATATATGAGTCAATAAACATAACTTTCTCTTTTTGCTTATATAGGAGTATTAGATAATTAAAATGTACTTACTTTTATTCCATCATCTTTGCTCTTATATATGTTATCAAATCCTAAAAATTAAAAAGAATTTGATGAGTTCATGAATCATGACATAAAAACTCGTTACATTATCAAAGTAAATGTGTCCCAAAAATAATTATGTTAATATGGATAATGGATGCAATGAATCAGACAATTTATTATGCTGCTAACATTGTAGCAGAACTAAAAACATGAGACTTTGGGGAGTTGTGTTGGACATGGCTACGCAGAAAACCCCAACCGTTACTCACATGATGCACAGTTCTTCCTCTGTTCTTAATATTATTCATGATGCAGACCTGATATGCTTAGAAATTACACGTGGAGCTAATAAACTCGCCGATTTTCTAGCAAATGAAGAATTGATTATAATGGATGATGATGTTATTTGCATTATGTATTACCCCCAACTTGATACTTCTGTGAACTCCACTAGCCCCAGGCATTATTTTACATTAAAAGACACATCAACTCGACTGGTAGAAAGTATATTCAAATGTAATGTAGACATACACTTTTATAATACCTACTATGGCCAATATTAGAGAATTTTTTTAACTAGTTATCATTGTCATGTCAAACGTTTGATATTCATTTAAAATCAAATCTACTTTTAACAAATAGACATGAAAACTAAACAAAATACATTCTGTTGATAAACTAAATTAATAACAAGGGGGAATGAAAGCCAAGATCTAATTTTCCTTGGAGGACCATAAACAATTAATTGACTATACCATTGCTATCAGTAAATAATAAATAAATTCGATCATGGAATCAGAGTGCAAAATGTTCACAAAGCCAATTCAGAAGTTCTTTGCAAACTACATGTTAGGTGCCAAAAGTTTGAGCTCATACGAAACAGGAAATTACAGAGTCATTTATATATACTCTTCCTTAGAAAGATGTACCAAAACAAGGCCTTTATGTTAATTTCACTTCAAATCAGAAACACTTAACTTAGTAAGACTAGTTGGAATAACCGCATTTTCTTTAATATACAGTACAATCATGCGGAAACCTCAGTTAATGCAAGAGCAAGAGTCTCCGGCAGAGTCATGGATGCTTCAGCCACCGGTGATGCAACATAAGACGGCAACAACTGAGTGTAGTGAAACTCAATTTGTAGTCTATGATGAAATGGTGTTTGAGTTGAAGATATTAAACCTTTCTTGACATCTGCTTGCAATTCTCTAATAGGGATTGCTGCCAAGAAGCTTTTGATATATTCTTTGCATGCTTCCTTCCCTCTGCACACAACCTCCTCTTCCTGTTCACTCTTGAACTGTTCTTTTGTCTCCACAACAGAATCCACCTCTTTACCATTGATTGGTTGAATCTGCTTATCATTCTGCTCTAGTACTTCTGCAACAGTTTGCAGGTCACTACCTGTTTTCTCACCTGACCCTTGAGCAACATCTTGCATTTTGTATATTACTGTGTTGCTGTCAAATTTCAAGACATATGCCTGATTGCATCCTTCATAAAGCCTCTCTCCCAAAGTGTCTATGATGAAATAAGCATCAGCTTCCACTTTGAGGATGAAGAAATGATCATTCCAACTAATTATATAAATCTGGGGTTCATCGTTGTTAGTGCACTCCTCTCCAGTATGACTAATCTCGTCCCAGATGTTATCAAAAGACATGGCCCCATGCAGAAAATCAAATCTCCCTTCATCCATTCCTTCTGGATGAAAAAATCCGATAAAGGACTTGCCAGGAACCACAGAAAGGGGACGTATTTTGGCTTGAATGACTGTTTCAAGATCAAAATGTTTGTCAGGGAATCGCTCCCTATAGGACTGGTTTTCACATAAGTTCCTCCATTCAAACGAGCCATCTCGAATCAGACTATCAAACTGGGACTTTATTGGCATAAGATCACGATTGTTTTGGAACCAATCTGCAATTACTGCAACAAGAGCAGTACAAGCACTCTCACCTGCTGCACGTTCACTACGCTGATCAATTGAGGCAAAAAAGACCTGTGTCTGAAGCTTCATGTGCCCATCACGGCTCATCACTTCCTTCTGCTCCCAACTCCCAACAGCAAAATTGTCATCCCCAAATTCAGATACCGATGATCGATTTGCACCCAAATCATCATCAGCTTTCTGCAAGACAGAAACAGTGTGAAACATTACTACAGAGTACAGACAAGCTAATTAAAAACAGTTTTCAAGGGCATTCCAAAAGGTACCGAAGTTACTGTCACTAAATCCTTAACAAACATATGTCAGATCACTAGTCAACAAGTATTAATCAGTAATCACAAAAACCAAAGTATCAATTTTAAAGACATGCAGTAACCTATTATTTTATTCTTTTGTGCCATAAACATGTATATAATGAAATCAACGGCAACAAACAAGTAAATTCTTACCCCAAGTGAAAGGGATTCATCAGAACTAAGCTGTCTGCGATCATAATCAATGTCATCACCACCTTCTTCACCATAAGCCTTCTTTAACAAAGGCTCCCCCTTAGATTTAGGAGATCTGAAACTCAGCTTCCTCTTCCTCCAAGGCAGTATACTACGCCTTGAGCTTTGCAGTCCAGAAGGCTCAGTCGCTGACACAGTTGAGTCCTCTTTATGCGAAATTCCAACATCTGATCTATGATTGTTGTAGTAAACCCAGTCTTCACCCTCATCATTCACCCTCATGCTGGAGTAAAACGCCCCACCAGCATTAGCATATGCCAGTTTCCCATAACTAAACGACTTCCTCACACTGGAATCATCCTTCACCTCATCCGAATCACCCTCCTCAAAATCATCAAGTGAATCAGAGTCAAAGGGGTAATTGTACTCACCATCCTCACTCCTGGAAGAGAAATTACCCTCACTCCCCTCCTCATCGTGGCAAGCTTTCTTTGCTTTCCTAACAGACACAAACTCAGTCAAAATCTTAACTTTCCTAAGACCAGCTTTGATGGTCGAAAGCTCATCTTTCTCTGCCAAGGTAGTTTCCCCTGGCAGAACCAAAGGTGAAGCCGCAGGCACAGGCACTATTGATTTATGAACAAGCTCTGTGCTTTCTTGAACCCCTCTTAACTCAACCAAACTAATCGATATCTGCACACAACAACCACTATAAATACAAAAACAAAAACAAAAAAAAAACGAAACTTGTTCAATCAACAACATTTGAGCGATGGACTTACATTGAGTGAAGGAGAAGACTCGACAGAGCCAGAAACGGTGAGTGGAATGTTCAAATCAAAATCTTTTTTATCAACCACAGATGCAAATTCGGCTAGATTCAAAGTTGCTGTACCAAGCACAGGAACCTTAGTCTTTGACCTTTGATCTAAACCCTGCACCAAGGAACAACCAATTCAAATTAAATTCAAAGAAATAAAAAAAAATCAGAAAAAAAAAACAAAAACACCCCTTTGAAATTAAAAATAAGAAGAGACAACAAAAAAGACAGTAAAAATCCCCAAAGTAAAACCATTGAAAAACTGGAAGAGAAGAGAGAGAGGGAAAGAGAGAGAGACATTGAAGAGAGAGAAAGCAATTTCCCAGGGGTGAAAGGCATTGTCTTTATACGCAGAGAGGGTGCAAAGCGTGTGAAACTCTTCATCCCAGAAAACGACGTCGTGGTTGTTGTGAGGGTGGGCCTCTCTGGTGAAGTTCCGAGCGACGGCGTTTCGACGGAGAGAACTAAGCGTGAGTTTGGGACCCTTCCACTTAATCTGGAGGACCATGCCTTTGTCTGCACCAGCACGCAGCAGATCGCAGCCGTGGAGCGCGAGGGTCTTGACGACAAGCGTCACCTCGTACTTCTTCGACACCAGAGGCGGCCACGGCCTCCAACGCATCATCTTCACAACCATATCGCCAAAACGGTGTCGTTGGTCGGCGTTTGAGGGAAAAGAGAGAGAGAAAGAAATAAAAGAGAAGAGTTTTGAGAGAGAAACGGGAAAAGAGAGTAGTTTGGATATAAGGGAAGGGACTCAGGGCGCTGTTATATTAACGCCATTTTGTCATTTTTGTGAGCTACAAAAGATAAATTTGCAATTAAAGGAACTTTTATTGTTTTTTGTCAGGATATACCACATTTCTGGAATTTAACCCTATATACACACACTCTTTTTTTTACATTTTTTTAAACCACTTGTTTGAATTTTGTACCAACCTTAAAAATAAAAATAAAAATACATTATCATTTTATTAATATTTTCTAAATTACCATTATAAAACAAGACTATTTTAAAAAATAACAATACTCCTTTATTAATTTTTAAAATAATCACCAAAATTATTTTAAAATTTAAAATTATAATATAATTGAAAATTAATATATATATATATATATAGAGAAGAAATGTTAAATAATAAAAATATAAACAGTTATTTCAAAATAATTTGAATTATATTCATTAAGCTACATACACTAAAATTTTGATCATTCTAATTTATAAAATAAATAATGAAGCTGTTAAATTCTTTTAGAGAAAAAATTATGAGTTCATAGGCAATTATATTTAGTGTATAAGTTTATATTGTATTGATTAAAAATTATTTTTAATTTATCAATCTCATTATATTATTATAAAAGTAGATAATAGTATAATATAGTTAAATTTTATTATAAAAATTAGTAACTTAAAAATATAAGTGGTTAATATTTAGAGAAACAAAGATGCATTTGTATTGTTGTCAAAAACAAACACGCACAAAATCAGTATAAAAAAATTAAAAGTAGTTATTCCTTTTCTGAGTGAAGTAAAAGTAATAAATTCTTCTAAAAATATGTAAAAGATATTAAATTAAAAAATAAACGTTAAAAATTAAAAATATTGAAAAACATTTTTTTATACTTGTTATATGATCTAAAATCTAAATTATAATCGACAATTGATTAATTTTATAAAATATAATGTATAATTTTTAAAATTAATTATTACTCACAAAAATTTATTTCTGAGTTGAAACGCTTCTGTGAAACGTTTTTGTGATTATTTTAATAATAAATTAGGAGTATGTTTGGATAGGTTTCTTTAGAAACGTTTTTGTGAAAAGAAAAATTAAAAAAGAATTCATAATATTTTTTTAAAAAAGATATGTTTTTTAAAGTTAGTTTTAATCAATATGTAAAAATGTGTTGTATATTTTTTTAAAAAAATGTGAAACGTTTTTAAAAATTAGTTTGTAATTTAAAAAACATATGAAAAAGTTATTTTTACTTTTTTATTATATTGTTTTTCTCTAAAAATATTTTGGAAGAGATCACCGAAACATACATAGATTAACCATCTAAAAAAATCACCAAATTGGGTGTTTGTATTCTCCGACTTTGCTTATTGGCAAAGATAGTGTAAATAGAGTAATTGCAACGGTTTGTCATTATTACTATCACCATAAATTAGAATTTCACTCCACTGCTTTATGCGTAAACCACATCACTCATTATTACCCTGTTCCTTCTATCTAGCTTCATTCAAGTAAAGTCTACCTAGAAAGTTCCATAAACTCACTATTCAATGAAGGATATTGTTCCACAAACATATTTTAAAAATGTAGCAACAGATTGATGGATTTAAGTCACTGAATTGTATGCAAATTTATCAAACATGTCGTCATGTAAATTTGCCTGTGTAACTTTATCTACAAGACAATTTTTTACAATATTAATTGTTTTTTGCTGATTGAGTCATGATGCAAAATCTTAATCTTCAAGGATAATAAACTTATATATTGGAAATCTTTTACATCATTGAATACCCTATGGTTGTTACAATAGATTACGAGCCGGCACCTGGTATTGATTTCCAATTTCCAATTACTTAAAAGGAAAGTATGAAGTAGTTAAATACAACTAAGGATGTTAATTGGCCTAGCACATTAAAGAAAATTAAAATAACCCAAAAGACTCACCCAACCATTACTTATGATGTTATATCTCATTTTTTTTTTAAAAAAATATATATGTAAAATAACCTACATTATCAATGGTGGGAAGAGGATGGCTATTCGTATAAGGTACTAATTTATACTATTATTAGCAAACTTTGAATTTTTGTAAGTGGAGGAAGGTGCAATTTACTTTTTTGTGTATAAATTTAATTATTTCTCGTTTGTTATGCATTGGTGACAATAAGTCATTTGACACCCAACCCCCAACCTTTAACTAAAATTTACAATGAATCCTAATGTACTTTGTATTGTTATTTTTTATAACATCCCAATCGATATGCGGCCGATCTTAGGTTATGCATTATTTTTTATAATATTTAATTTAAACTTACATGTATCATATATGACCGAAAATCTTATAAGATTGAGTATTTGGCAACATGGCATTTTCCTTAAATATAAACCGTAGGAAACAAAACCTTTAGGCCTTAACAATAAAAGTTAAAAATACGCAAGAAAAAGGGAAAAGGGTACCAAAATAGGTTACTGTTATGAGAAAACAAGTAATTGGTTTAATGGAATGGATATGGATATGGATATAGTTAGATGGATAAAGAACAATGCTGATATCTCTCCTAACTCCTATCTCAAGGAAAAGCATAAAAAATTCAAAAGTTAAGTAAGAGAGAAACCAGAGGTGAGTGTAGTCAACAACCTCGTTACGGTGTTATTTACTACGCACCTGGGATACCCCAATAAAAACACGATACGTGAAAACTCAACCTTAACCGCTATCTAACCCTAGATAAGGTTAAGTTCCCAACGTAGTACACCAAAAACTAACGGCTTACGCGTTTCCGTTTCAAGCGAAAGGAATTTCCCGGGAAAAGTTCCTCCCGTTCCGGTTTTTTTGTAGCCCCTCTTCAACTCTTAATTTATAAGATATTGTAATTTGAATCGCCTCATGACTCTACTGCTACAATGACAAACTGTACTAAAAAATATATAGTTTACATTTCTTTTAAATTCCACTATTTATTAGCACATTGTAAACAAAAAGAGGACTATATATAATGCTAGTATTCAAATTAACATATTACATCTTGCTGACATATTATATAAATAAATTAAATTGACTCAGTTTTATTAGATCTCAATTAAGTTCGATTTCGGATTAAATAAATATTTTTTTACCATACTATTAATTGAGATCTCAATTAAGTCTGGTCATTCAATTACATTTTCTTTTTAATTAACATAAAATTATTTCATTTTTACTAATTATAATAATTTTTATTAATATATTTGTGTTTTTTTATTATTTTATATTCTTTTTTCATGTTTAAACTTTGTTTTGTTATTATTATGTGCTTATTTATTTGGTTTCAATATTAGGTATTCAATTTGTTATGTTTTGAGAATATATAAAAACTTAAGAAAAAAACATTCATACATGATTAGTGTAAAAAATTTTAAACTGACCATCAATCATAATATATGATAAGTTTATTGATTTTACTAATTAATATTAAATGTAATATAGAATTCTTTTTTATGTTTTTAATGTATAGGTGTTAAACTCAAAACTTAATTATTTTAAATATTTAATATTTTATTTATAAATAGTATTTTTTTATTTAGTTCAATATAGGTATAAAATTTTTATAATTTCTTAATATATACTAGATAATGCAGATAAAATTGTAACCTAATAATTTGACAGTGATCCAATACATTGAACATATGGATCACCTGCTGGGTTTTTAAAACTATAGTATTACCTAGTTATTTTAAAAAAATAAAAAAACAGTATTACTTAATATTAAAATAAATCTCAAAGAAACCTAGGAAGTTAACTTAAATAAAAACAAAGAATGAAATTGTTTTTCTCTTTTGTCGTTTTTCCAATGCATTTCTTTCATAAATCAGACCCTTGTTTATTTGTTTACTTTGATTCCTCTAATTGTGATTAAACTTCCTCATTCATCATTATTTTGGTCCACTAGATTTTAATATTAGTAAGCCTGAGCCAACCCTCGCCATAAATCGCAGCTACATCACCAATTTAAACACATTATTAATCCAACGCATCATACCAAGTCTTCCAATCCCACTATGAGTGGTGGTGCATGAGCTGGTACCACCAATGCATGTTCATTGCATAAATTTCATATTTATAAACCCACCACGATACTATACAAGTCAACATTTATTATATGAATAATAAATGCAACCAACATTTGTTAAGTAAGATTATTTAATTTTAATTCAATTCTCTCGTAGGGAATATATATAGAATTTAATTGCTATACACGGTTGTTATTATACAAATTTTTACACTGATATTCAATCACATCCTTTCATCTACGGTAAATTTATTGACTTTACTTGTTATTACTTTAAAAGTCACATAAATGAAAAGCCATGCTTAAATTACAATGTAAAAATCTTTTATACTCACAATGTATAGCAATTAAAATCATATATATAAGAAAGTATAGAGAAGAAATATTTTTTATTTATGTTTCATTTTCAGTCTTATCAGTAAAAAAATGTCATATTTGTTTCTATTACTAGTTACAAGACATTATTGAACAAGTGAACATTCAAAAAAATATCTCTTTAAAGATAGATAGTTTTGTCAGGATTTTATCCTAAAAAAACGAATAAGTATAAGTAAATTGAATTAAAAGAAGAGAGATTTTATAAACCCTCTTAAGTTCAATTCTTAAATGATATAAAACTTTAAATATACTAAAATAATATCATTAATAATTTTTTTATATAAATTTTTTTATCTTTCTCATGTTTATGGATTATTATCTCCATGACACATTTGATTTCATGTACGTGCACCAGAGGTCCATTCAGGCATGTGGATGTCATTGCTTCAAAAGTGGGGCTGAGATCCTCTCTTTGTTGAATCTACTCTTCCATGCATCGTTGGATCAATCTCCCTTTGTGAGGACAACATCAAGATGAGAGAGAGTCTTTTCTTTGTGGGACAGGTTGGCTTTACAGGTTGGCTTCCAAGAGATTAATTTCTTTAATTTCAAGTTTTGTTAGCCGTTAGATTTTTTACAGCCTAAACGAATCTCTTTTGTATAATTCTTTAATTCTTCTTTACTTTAAATTCATTTCAGTTTATTTTTCTTGGACATTCTTTTTCATTTCTGTAGATGTTCCTGCCTAGATTTTAGCTCATTCATTTCAAATGTTTTAGGCAGTGTACAAAACTCTGTAATCACAAATCCAACCATCATTCTTAACTTTATTTAATTTATGTGGATACATGATTTTTAAGAACTTTTCTTATTTTTCATACTAAATTCATAATAAACTCAAATTGGATTCCATATATTTTTGTTTTAATTTCATTTATATATTTAATTTAATAACTTATTTATTATTTTAAATTTATAATTATTAAAAATAACAAATTTTTAGAGATATTTCCATCAAGACTCTCCTTCTCCAACTCTTATGCTACGTGGATCTTGGAAAGGTTAGATTTTGAAGTTAAGATCTCGCTTTTGAGATTAAGATCTAACTTCAAAATTCTTTATTAGAGATTTTCTAATTATGAAAAAAGTTTAATTAGTATCCTAAAGAGTTTAATTAGTTATAGCTCCTTTAATAACTTAGATTATTATAAACAATAGTTTTGAGTGGATTCTTGAAGAGAAAATCAAATAACTAAATTTATTAAAATAAAAATAGTTTTTGGTGAATAAAGAAAAAGGGAAGGTATCTTTAAACTTTTGTTATTTAGTTAGTTTTTAGGATGAAATATATATAAATGAAAGGGAGCAAAATTCCTCTTCATTTAATTTACTTTCCTTAAGAGGAACTAGAGAAAAAAGGAGAGTGATTTAATACATTTCAATAATAATGACTAAATTATTTTTATTTATATTTTAAATTTTAAAATAGATTAATGATAATATAAAATTATTTTACATTGTTAATCAAGTCGTCCCTAAAAAATATTTCATTCTTATAAAGAAAATAGTGATTGATGGATTGAGAGAGTTTTTTTTTTATAAATAAGAGATATTAATGTTTTTTTATGAATGAAGAATAATTATTTTAATCACACGTCAGCTAAGGGAGGATGAGGAATTAGAGAGCTTTAATTTACATGAACAATAGAAATAATTAATTTAATTTGTATTTTTTGTGTAGTAATGCATGTTTGATAAATAAATTATGTTTCTTTCTAAAATGATATAATAGTTTAACATTAAGGCATTTTAAAATAAGATGTTAATTATATTACCTCATAATTATTTGATACCTAAGTTTATTTAAATAATATAAATTTTTTTCTAATTTATGTATTATTTTTTATTTCTATCAATCAAGAAATGTCATGTCATTTAATGTATTTTTTTATAAATTTTTTATCTTTTACACGGTTTATTAAATGATATAGCCTTACTTGATTAGTAAGGATAAGAAATGGAATACAAATTGGAAATAAAGAATTTTCATCCCTAACTAGATAGAAGGTGTTATTGAATCCACAAATTATTTTATGTTAAACTACTTTTTTCGTGAATATTATCACCAATTTCATGGCTTAGTCAATAGGGGCTAAACAAATGTGTTGAAGATAGTTTTTTTTGTGTGGTTTGCTAAGTTGTGACACATTTGGAAAACACGCTATACTAAATTTTTAGGGATCAAAGCCAGAAAGTTAGTAAAATAACTTTTGACATCCAATTGAGTCCGTCGATATCGTGTACCATAGCAAAATTAACATTTCACTCCTTTACTAAATGGATTATGAATCTTAATTTATGTGTTTGAAAGGAGTTAATTTTTAGTTTTGTCGTGTTCCTTTTATTGCAAGTGTTCATATACTTGTTAATAAACCACCACTTATGCGTTATTTGATTTTAATAATATTGTTTGCTTAAAAAAAATGTTAATAGTTTTAAAAACGGAATGCATAATTTATCATTCTCTCACACAATCTTTTAGAACGAATCACAAATGATCTTGAAGAAAAAAGTGATAGGAATCATTTGACATGAAGTCTTAAGACACAAGAAAAAAAACATGAATGGAAGTAATTGAAAATGCTTTCCAAAATAGTAAAGGGCTTAACAATATTTGAGCACTAATTTGGATGTTCAAACCCAATCGCTACTATGCTTAATGTAAATATCATGCCAAACTAGATATAGGATCCACCATGAATTTGGGGACAAGTTCACAAGCAAGTTACACCACAACTTTAACAAGAATTTTTCTATTAAAGCTCAAATCCTATATATACAGATAAAGAACGCCTTTGTTCAGTGATGGTCACATGATTGTGACTTCCTTACATTTCAATCCTATAGATAGAACATTTTTATTGGGTCAAGTATACACTCATTTTTCTTTTTATTATTTTATCAGTTTATCAATCACTTTAACTTGAACATAATGCTTTTGTCTAGGTTTTATCACATGGACTGAAAACTTGATGATTCATATATTTTATCGTGAATAATACTATTTGTAAGCAATAATTACCAATATATATATACACCTTTTTTTATATATGTTCACTCATTAGATATATGAACACTAACTTCAAAAAAAAAAATGAACACTAACATTAAATATATCGACCATTTAAATTAAGTAAAAGATACTTTTGAAATAAAATTTAAATTTACGATAAAATTAATTAAAACAAATTAAGTCAACTACTTTCTTTTGGATCCAGGTAGTATCCAATTTTGTCTTCGAATAAGATTTTTGCTTTTATCTTTCTCACATTGTTTAATAATATTATATCATTTAAAAAATGTTTTGAAACTTAATTCAAGATATTCAATATCCAAAATTATTTTAGAGTCCAACTAATCTAAGTTGACCTATATGGGTATTTGTTTATTCTTGAAAAAGAATTGGACCCCATAACTTTGAAGCTAGCCAGATAAAGTAGCTTTTTTCAGTTTTTAAGACTTTTTGACCTGAAATAGTGGGTTAACTGTGATTATGAAAATATAATCAAATTCACACACATTAAGTGGTGATGACCGCTTTATAAAATTATTTTAATGTTTTAATATTTAATATTTGAAACAAATTTAAAAAAAAAAATAAAAAAGAGAAACAGTTGTAAGTAGTTTTGCTTTTAAATTTTTTATATCTATAATACAATATGATGTTTTTTGTTTTTCATTAATGATATTTTCATGAATATGAACAAATTGTTTTATTTTCATATTTTAAAAATAATTTTCAAATAATATTTATTAAATATGTTTTTTTTTCAAAAAAAGTTTTTAAAAACTATTTTTTAAAAAACCCTTTTTAAAATCTAAAAAAAAAAACAAATCAATAAGTAAATTCATTTGAAAGAACTATTAAGAATCCTCTTAAAAGTGAAGATAATTGAAAAACATTTTATGAGAGTCAGCGAGTATCCAAAATTTACTCTTAAAAAATAGTATATATTCTTCTATTCATGATATTATAAAATAATAAGCAAGTGAAATTTTAGTAAGAGTTCACAATGTTTTCTTTTTAAATGGAAGAGTTCACATGTTAAGTTTGATGTTATAAATTATCTATTTTTTTAAAGGCAGTATATTATATCGAAAACTAAATAAGACATTTTCTAGGAGGGAGTAATAATTTTACTCTTATTCAGCTCAAGGAAATTATCTTTCAAAGAACTAGAATTTTTTTTATTCTTGGTGAACAATTTTTTAGAGAAGATATATACTTATACTTTATATAAATAAAGAGTTTAATTGATATACATTGTAAGTGTTAAAAATTTTTATATGACATTCAATTATAAACTTTTCATTTATATGACTTTTAAAATACTAATGAGTAAAGTCAACAAATTTATCATGAATGAAAGAAATTTTAATTAAATATTAATATAAAAATCTTTACACTAATTATGTATACCAATTAAACTCATAAATTAAATAATAAGGCTAAATATTTTCACCTAGCTAAAGGACCTTTTGTGATAATAAGTCTCCTTTTTAGGTTCATTTTGTTGAAATTACAATCCTTTTCCACTATGCATGCTCACCACACGTTGACCACACTAAGATTGCAAGATCTCAACTGCTTCTGTGGACTGAAATGACACATCTTTAATAATTTAGATAAACTTGCTATCTCAAACATTCACTTTGATGGGTTAGTCAATGAGTGATTATGCCATTCAATTGCAATTTTCTCACACGCCACATATCCATATCTCTATAGGTTGAATTTGTTTTGTGGTTAATGGTTATAGCCTTATATATAGCTTAAGAACATTTGAACTTGCAAGGTGAGACAGAATTAACACTTCTTCACAACATGCCCTTAGGTATTAAACTCCTACGCCACACTTATAATGACGGCTTATAATGCTTAATTAATTAACCAAACTAACATTTCATCATTATTGAATTGTATATAAGGAAAATCATATTTAGTATCAATTTACACTTTTCAAATATGTTAAATGATTTGATAAATTATTAATTAATTTTGAATTTATGTAAAATTTTATATATTTTATCAAATTAATACAAATATAAAATTTGAGGATTTGATTGATAAAATTTACATTTCATAAAAGTTATAGAAAATGTAAGTTTAATAACTTTTATATTTGGTATAAACATATATATATATATATTTTGTTACATAATGTAAACATGGTAATTATATAATTTATAGATATCTCTCTAATCTTAAATTCTAAATACTTTTTATTATTTTATGTATAGTCATAAGGAACGAGAGATAACAAAATAATTTAAATACTCTCATAATAGGAACTAAAGAGGACTTTAAATTTCGACATGATAGAAAACCGAAAAATAAAATAAGATGACATCATTCAGATGAGAAAGTAATGCAAAAAATACAAGGGATTTTAGTCTCGTCGAAATTCTTATGTCATAATGAACTAATTAACTATATTAATCACATACTGATTACTATAATTAATTATTAACACCATTATCAATAAAGTTGAATTAGTTAGTTATGAGGTAATTAAGCTATTTTTACTCTCTATTATCTCATAATCTACATATTATCCATCTCACTTGAGTTTTATTTTATATAAAAAAAGTGATATAAATAATTTGATTTTGTTTTTATTCCTATCTCACAGATTACGTTAATTTAAAAGAAAGAAATTTAATGAGAAGGAATTAAATACAATATCTCTCACAAAATGAATCGTTTCTTTGTAACATTTAACAAGATATTATATCACTGTGTCAATCAATAGGATCAAAATAAACTTGATTTATTTTATAAAATAGATTAATTCCATGACTTGAATAATAAAAAATATTATTTCTAAAATGCTGCCCACACACCATATTCATTGTAATACATGTTGGTTTTAAATCAAACAAGTCATGAGTAATGCTTTTTTAACAATTTTATATTTCAGCACCTATTTCCAATAAACATTTAAAAGTCAAAATTTATTTAATGCAATTCATGAGTGGATATTCAGTAGGGATAACTTAATTAAAAACCCTCACTGACCTAACCCACGTCATTGTTTGTAATCAGAAAGCTTATGAAAAAGTCAAACATATTAATTCTTAAATAGTGAAAATTAGGCATAAAGTTTTTTAATGTGTATTTTTTTTGTTAAAATATTATTTTCATACTAAGACCATTAAAATATATGAATAGCTATCAAATTCTTAAATTAACTCATTCACTCTTATAAGTTTATAATTCATATGTAAACTCTTTATTTAGTAAACTCTAGATAATCTCAATAGACTTTATACAAATTCTAGAGACTTTTAAGTTTATTATTGAGTCATTAAGTCAACAAATTGGATTATTTTTTTACAAATTTAAGGTTTAACATACTTTTATTTAGTGCGTCATTTTTTAATTGAATAACCTGTTGAAAATAATAGTAGATTGGTATTAATCAATTATATTTTATCATTATCTGGTAATTTAAGATATGATAATAATCATATCTTATAATATCTTTATGATTATTTGAATGAGATTATAGTAAGATTGACTCTGTGATGGGTTGAGTCAATCATAAAAAGCCCATTTGAGGGGCCTCTGCCCCTACCCTGGGCGATTATAAATTTGCCATCCCATTAAGCAAATTAAAACAACAATACACATTCTCTAGAATAATCCCCTAGAAAGTAGGTAGTAAAACTCTCAAGAATTCTTATTGAACTTATATATCTACAATAATCATTCATAGGGTTTTTGTTTTTGAAGATAAAAAACTTCAATTCAATATATCTGAGGTACACAGATTCTCTTTCCTCTATCTTTTTATATTTAATTCTCTATACATACTATAATCATCTTGTATTTATTGATTTAAGATTTCCTTTTATTTCCATCAATTGGTATCAGAGTCTGGTTAGATACATATTATGGTTGTTTTCTATTAGAGAATTATGGTTGTTTTCTATTAGAAAATTAAATTTGAATTGAAGATTTTTTGTGTTATTAGTGAAATTTTATAATATAGTTCACTATTATCTTTTTCACAAAAAAAAGAGGGTTTACGCTACTTGTTATTGTTAAAATAACATGTTAAAGTTTCATTCCCTTACTCTTACATGGGTAAATTATATATTGAAACTTCTTTTTAAGTGCTACCCCTTTAAAACCTAGTTTTCTTTTAAATAATTATGGGATAAATTGTTTCCAAAATTACTTAATGGTTTTCCTTTTTTTATGTTTGACCAATGTGAGTCATTTGTGTGGGTAACATACTATATTTGTGTTAACTTTACTTTGGAAGTGTTAATGGAGTTGCATGGACTCATTTTTATACCCATATTTTTGTGATTTGGTCAAGTGAGAACTTTGTCATTTTGATACGATCATGTATGATGATTCGTATGTTAAATTCATTCTCAGAAGCATTGAATGTGGTTGCTAATTTTTTATATTCTTATTTTTTCACAAATACCATATTTATTTAATATTTTTATATTATTGGTATTTTTGAGTATAAAAAAAATTTTGATTAATTCAAGATTAAATTAAAATTTTCTTACTATTATAATCTTTAATTTTTGACCTATTTTCATTGTGATAATTCTTTACAGTATTTGTATTCTCCAATTATACTGTACTTTCTTTAATATTGAATTATCATTTATAAATTGATTTTAAGTTATTTTATTAATTATGCACAATCTTAATTGTCCTTCTCTTATGTGCATAATTTTCTTTATTAATTTGCATTATTATTACTTGTCTATCATGGGTATAATAATGTGAATTTTGTATGTTGGTCATATAATATATATGATTAAAATTATGCAAATTTATTGGACAATATGCATAATTTCTTTTTTTCATTTACATAATTATAATTTCACTATTTTGGATGCATTTATGTGAATTTTGTGATATAATTATTTTTTTATTGCATTGATGATAACTATACTCTATCAGTGTAGTGTTATTAATGTAATTTGGTGTTATACAATGTACTTTTCTTGGCTTATGTTAATGATTTTTTTATACCCTATCGGTATTAGGATTTTATTGATATAAGTTATAGTGCATTGTAATTTCCTTAGGGATTCTCTTTTAACTGAACTTTTAGAATTACATAATGTTTCCCTATTTTTGTAATGTCTAGTTTATTTCCCTCATTTGATCATGTTTAGTTATATTTATATGGAACCAAAATTTACACTCTCATTTTCTTTTTGTTCCATAATGACTTATAGCTTTTAATTGGACATTTTTCCTTCAAAACAAAAAAAAAATGTTGCATTTTTTGTGGTGCAAATTTTCTATATATATATATATATATATATATATATATATTGATAAAGAAATAGTTGAATTTTATTTTGTTATGTTAACTTATTTTTTCTTTATCAAGTGGAAGGATTTTGTATATTATAATTTTAATTAATATCTTATAAAATAAATTGTTGTGATATAAGTTTTTTACTTTAAATGTCCAATTAATCATACATGTGCAAAAACAAATGTTCTTGATAAAATTATTTTTTCTTATCATATTATTTGTTATCACATTGTTGGAATCTATATTAAGGATTTTGTATTGGTCTCTTGTAAAATATTTTCTTGTATAACAAACTTTGTATTGATTTGCAATATTATTATGCAATTCTTGTAAAGACAATATAGGAATCCCAAATTTGAAGAGATTAATTTCTCCATACCATATTTTATAATATTGTTAATGGTATTCTTGTAAAAGCTAGAGACTTTATTTCGGGATATATAAATAAACCTATGTTCATTATAAATTATTATGAGAGTTAGAGACTATTTATTATTATATCATTAATATTTGTAAGAGTAGGTCTTATTCTTCCGCTGCGTGTAATCATGTTTTATTCTCAAGTGTGTGTAAATATTGTTTATTGTAGCACTTAATTTTTTTATGATTACTTGAGAACTTACTTATGATATCATATTCTACGTAAAATTATCAAGTGATCCATTTTCTCACTCATGTAATTATTTTTTCAAGATCCTCATAGGGGTCAATATTTTTGTAAAGATTGATTAATATGTGGTTAATTATGAAACCATTTATGAGAATTATTTATTCTTATGGATGAATTTGTAGGTTTCATATTCTTGTTATTTTAACCACTTCTCTCATTAATCATTCGTTATTCTACTACTTTCTAATTCCTTAAGTAGAATAATAGTGAATTTTAATTCACTTTTATTATTATCTTATAAAGTCATCATCCCACTATTACTAGAACTTTTAATACTAGTGTACCCTAATGATCATCCTAATATTTTTTTGGTATATTAAGGATTAGTGGGAGTATATATAATATTTTATTATCTCTCGAAACTTATATATTTTTTATTGTCATATAATCGTGTGCACATTTAATTATGGTATGACATATTCTATAGGGCTTCTCTATTTATTTTTGTCCTATTTTTTATTGAGATACATAAAATCCATTGTATCTTTGTAGACATCTTTAACTGATGTTAAGGTCATTCTATTGGGTATTGCACATTAATCCTTTTGGCATACAATTATGCATTGTGCATCTCTTTTACCCAAATTTCATATTTTAATTGATCAAAATTTTAGAAGTATATAATTTTGTATCATTTCTCGAGACTTATCTATCTGTATTGTCATATATTCTTGTGCACATTTAATTATGATATGACATACTTTATAGGACTCGACTATTTATTTTTGTCCTATTTTAATTGAGATACATATAATTCATTGTATCTTAATAGACATCTTTAATGGATGTTAAGAGCATTTTGTTGGGCATTGCACATTAATTCTTTTGGTATGCAATTAAGTATTGTGCATTTCTTTACCCAAAATTTCACATTTTGTTTGGTCAAAATTCTATAAGTATATTGTAGATGCAATACTCCTATCGAGTATGATTTTCTACTTTGTAAAAAAGTGCTTATTATGATAGTACTTTTATTGAGTACAATTTTGCACTATTGAAGTACTTATGAATTTTTTTTGTTTGGACCAATTATCTAAGTGTTTGCTCAATTGACATTTTGTGGCCACAATAATCTGAGTGTCATTTTATATAAACTAGGTGTCTATGAGGTTTTAGTAGGGAATTTATAGATTTCCTACTTATCTTTGGATTCTTACATAGTCACTCATTTTTTAAACTCGGATTAGTTAAATGTCAAATATTATAGAGCATTTATGTAGCCTATATGTAATTACATGTTATTGGGCTATGATGAATAATTAGATGCATGTAAATTATGCTTTCTCACCTATATAATTTTTCGGACTCAAGTAAAAAAATTATATTAATTAAATACTTTTTTATTCACTGATCAAATACTTAACTTTGGAGTTTTATAACTCATATGGTTTGGTTAAGTTTTGATGTCTGTGGGAGTCTAAAACTCTGTTATGAGATATGTGTGAAGTAATATCATTTTAGTAACATATCTCTTAGCATTTTTGGATGCTTGAGACCATGTAGTATCATTTTATTGAACTACATTATTCTATATACTTTATGAGAAATATTTGTTAACATGCATGATATATATCCTTATCGGATATTATTTTGTAGCTCAAATTTCTCATTGTCTAATATAAGATTTGTCTATAATTGTCATTCTAGCTGAATGATTTATCTTTGTATTATTGATTAATACCATCCAAGTGGGAGAATGTTGGAAATAATAGTAGATTGGTATTAATCAATTATATTTTAATTTAAGATATGGTGATAATCATATCTTATAATATCTTTATGATTATTTGAATGAGATTATAGTAAGATTGACCTTGTGATGGGTTGAGTCAATCATAAAAAGTCCATTTGAGGGGTCTCTACCTACCTTGGAGGATTATAAATTTGTCATCCCATTAAGCAAATTAAAACAACAATACACATTCTCTAGAATAATTCCCTAGAAAGTAGGTACTAAAACTCTCAAGAGTTCTTATTGAACTTATATATCTACAATAATTGGGTTTTTGTTTTTGAAGATCAAAAACTTCAATTCAATATATCTGAGGTACACAAATTCTTTTTCCTCTATCTTTTTATATTTAATTCTCTATACATGCTATAATCTTATATATATTGATTTAAGTTTTCCTTTTATTTCCATCATAACCCTCACATCTAATAACATCAAATTTTCATTTTTCAATCATATCAAACAAAAATAAAAATGCTTTACCATTATTATCTAGTAATTTTATGTTTTATATTTATGTGTAGGGATAAATTTATTGACCAAATAAATATATATTTAAAAATTGGTGGGGGTAATTTTTTATCTTTAAAAATAATATTATTGATGTTTTTATATCTTTATGAGATTAATTAGACAGTTCACTTATATAGCCTAGTTAAGTTAGTTAGGATATTTGTATTGTTAATCTTATAAAATATATTCGATTTTTATGAATTAAAATTAAAAATAAATTATTTACTCGTCTAGAGGTATTTAAAAGGTAACATTAAAGCATATTATTACCTTAAAATTTATATATCAAAGATATGGATAAACACTATATATATAACTAGCCTTACAATAAAATCGATCTAGTAAATAATGTCATGCAATTTACATATCGAAGAACATTTTCCTGGTTAAAAGATCTTTATACAAAAAATCAATATCTTCAAGATGAACAATACTCTTCCTTCTTCATGAGTTGCTTAATCTAAAGCATAGAAACTAAACCAAATGAGACAACGACTATTATAAACATATATACAACATGAGATAAAACAGCTAAAAAATGTATAATTTATATAAAGCCTTCCTTTGTAAACATAGAATATATTAGCTTTTTCATGTTTAATATTGTCTTTTTCCACCCTATGACTAAGTGTAGAGTTCAAACTTTCAAAGAGTATTTTCCTTGTGCTTATGTCATGACCTTGTATTTATATCTTCCTCGCCTCCAGTTCAAATTAAAACCCTCTCCACAACTTCTGCCGGAATAGGAATTGGGAAGTGATAAAAACCAGCTAAAATACCACCACATCTTTTAATTTGAAAACTATTAATTTGACATCACAGTTTTAATGACTCACATTTTTAGTTTAATGTCTTTTTCTATATATAAAAAAAAAAGTTTGAGGGAGGGTTATTATTACTTCTCTTAATTAATAACAAATTAATTATCAACTAAAATTTCAAAGAAAAAGTGGAATATGATATTCCTCCTTAATTTGATGAAAATTATATAGTTATAGTTTTATTCTTTTAAGATGTATTAAAAGAGTCTAGTTTATTGATTAAAGTGTGGGTTATTTATCATAAACCTTTTGCATAAGTTGAATGGCTACTGATAAAAAAAAATCTTCCAATATATATTTATTATTAATTTATTTTTTTATATAAATTAATTTATTACTTTAATCATTCAAATTTTAAATTATAATGTTATGATCTCTCTAACTAAATACGCAGGTAAACAATATGTGGGTTAAAATTGAGATGAACCGAGTAAAATAATAAAATTAAAATTTAGAAATTAAATTCATAAAATTATTCGTACAATAAATTCAGAACAATATTTTACATATCACTTTACTATTTCAAGTGAGGCAATGATATTTTTTTTAACACCAGTTCAATAATTTTAAAACATAAAATGTGATTTTATATTTAAAATTATTTTTAACTATGCAATAATCTATGAAATATACAACAGTTTATCAACACTTTTTTTTCCCTCATATTATTCCTCGTACAAAAGCTAACAATTACTTAAAGTTTCTTGTAGCCTCATAAGTATTTTTAAGTTGTTAGAAATTTCACATGACTATAATAATACGATTAAATAAGAGTATATAAGTGACGAAAAAATCTCAATTTCTCAATTTATAAGTCGATTTTGTGAGATTGAGTTAGACTAAATTTTACCATTTCTAATATGTATTAGAGTTTATCTTAGCGATTTGTTGTTGTCACTGACTTATCGTGTCATCCTCTATCATATTGTTATTAGACTATTCACAAATGTTAAACTTTACATTCGAGATGTTCACTTCTCGACATGAGGGAGTATGTTGGAGATCTCACATTGATTAGTGATATGGTCGATGTGAGTCTTAAATAGTATTTAAGTGAGGTGTAGATCTTACCTTACAAACCGGTTTTATGAATGTGAGTTAGACCCAATTTCACCATTCCTAATATAAGTTTAAAATATTGTATTTAGGGTTTTTAAAAACTAATATCCATGATAATTTAGGTTTTTAAAATAAGATGAGTACATCTTTTAAAAATTACGATAAAAATTAATTTCATTAATGATTTTATTTTTAAATTATCTTAAAAATAAAAATATAAAAATATGAATTTTTAACTTTTTTTTTATAATCATTAATCTAAAGTTGTTAACATATATCTTAAAATTGATACAAGTAAGGATTATAAAAATTTATTTAAGAAAGAACTAAAGGGAGAGAGAGATTATAGGTTCAAATTTCTTTATTAACAAAGATTAATCTATTAACAACTAACATTTTACTTATAAAAAAATAAAAAATTATTTAACATGTAAAAAGGTTATCAATTATGACATACTTAACACGCAAGTATCCTGTCAAAGAAATATAATAAAAAGTTATCGCAATCAGAATTAATTACATGGACAATAGAAACGAAAAACCTGAAAATAAAATAATAACGATAATACAATTTGCTCACAAAAACTGAAAAAAGCATTTTGCTCAAATATACTATCAGTTGTTTAAATTTAATCTGGTATAAAATAATTTTATGATATTTTTTAGAGATTTAAAAATCTGAAATTAATTCATGTTTGTTTACAATTTAAAATTAAACATGTCACTTTTTTTAAAGTAAGTAACTGATTTCATGAAAAATTATTACAAATATCTTTTGATTATACACATCTGTGATTTCACCTTTCGATTATCTTGAAAAGCGCTAATAAACACATAAGAAATAAAAATAAAAATTATCTTTTAAGAGAAGTGATTCTTTGATAAGAAAAACTTTAAAAGCCAAAATAGTTCCAATATTTTAAATAAAGAAATTCTCGAACTTAAAGAATAAAAAAAAAATGTAGAGAATCGCGTAATCCTATATATTTTTTAGTTATCCAAATAGTTTTACTTTAGAATGTATAAAATATTTTTGTACTCTATCCAATTATAAATTCTTATGTATATGCTTCTTATTTTATTATAATAATAATTTTAAAGATTATATCTATTACAATTTTTTTATTACCCAGTAGCATGATTTTTACTAGAGTTATTAAAATACGTCTCACTCATTGAGTTGGTTTGCAGACCTACAAAATAGATGAAACTAAATTTAAAAATAAAAAGTTCAAAATGAAGCAAGTTTTTTTTTCTGACTATGTAAATGGACTTAGGTCGGCTTAATCCGAATATAAATATAAATATGCAAATTTTAAGAATACATATTAGTAATATATAATATATTATTAAAAATATTTAAATGAAAAATACACACATAAAAATATATTTGAATAAAAGTTAATTTATCCATGTTGTAAATATATATATATATATATATATATTTATTACGTTTGATATTTATTTAATAATATATTTTTAACAAATAAAAATTATGTTGTTCTAAAATTATATTAAATTAAAATATATATATAAATATATTTTTATGTCATATTAAACTTATTTATAATGTGTTTTTAATTGATTTAATATGTTATTTTAAATTGATTTGAACTTGTATTATAAAATAGTTTTATTTTTTATAAAAATTTAAATTTTGATGTTTTTTAAAAAAGTATGTTTCAGCACGTGGCCCAATATAAGTTAAAAGAGACTTAGAAATACATAAATTAAACAAAATATGGTCCGACATGTCCATGTTGTTTGAAAAACCAGATAGGTCGGGATGGGCCGCTTATATTTGTCAGCTCTAATTTTTACATTAATAATATTTAAAATGAAATTAAAAAATAACATAATTCTAAAATTATATAACTGCAAAATGTAGTATGTATGAAAATTTTGGACCTAAGTATCACTATTCACTACCAAACAAAACAAGAAAACGAAACCTTTGAAAGTAACGTAACGCGTGCGAAGATAGTCACATTACCAAAGCAAAAGCGTGTATGTGGGCCCAAAGAAATTTAGAAAAGTGCATAAATCACAGCCACACATGACCAAAATATAAAAGGATCCAAATTCTAACAAATTGGTATTGGCTTGACTCTTTGAGTAGCATATTAAGTATTAACAACTGATTGAGTAAAACAAGTTTTTTTAACTCTTATATAATCATAAGTATACTATTTTTAAAATTTAATATATATATATATATATATATATATATAAAAGAGGTCGAAGTATATTTTTAAAATAAAAAAGTTTGTATAAAATTTTTAAAAAGTGAGGGTATTTAAGAAAATTTCAGAAAATGAAAGTGTAATTTACAATTTTAAATGACATATTAAATTATTAATACATCTATTTCAATTTTAATCTCTAATAATTGTTTTCGTAAAAGACTTGATAATATATTTATTAAAATTGGAAAGAAAATAATGATATATTAATAATTTTTTAGATATGTATTTTTTTTGGAATATTTATTTTATTTATTTTTTATAGATAATAATATATTGTATTTGATTCATGATTACTGAAAAGATACAATTTGAAATATGATGACCAAATGTATGAATGATTATTTTTCCAAGGATTAAATAATCTATTCACTAAATAATTTGAAAAAAATGTCAGAAATTATCAGTGTAATTTTGTCCCACCATTGAATTTTTGCTTTGCACCATTATGTTACCACTGGCACACCATAGTAGCACGCAACCATTTACCTAATTCTTCCTTCTTCTTCTTTTTTAGTTTCAGGTTCTATTTATATTTTTCTTTCTTTGTTATTTAGGTTCTTAAAATACAGAGCTTATATAGAATTATGGAAATTTTATAGATTTGATTTGCAGACTCAACTCATAATTTACTTATTATTATTATTATTAATAATAATAATAATAATAATAATATATCAATTACCAACTTAATAAATTAAATTAGTATATAATAAATTTCATGTTACTTAAATAACTAGATATAGCAATACAATATTATTAAAAAAAATAAAATAGATTCGACTTTTTAGGTGTTGATGCTATGTTTTTTGTACTTTAAATTTAATGTTTTTTCCATTTGAATTGCCTCATTAAATGAATAAGAATTGCTAGATATAGATGAATAAAATTAATTAGTTGAATTTGTCAATTACAGATTAATAAATTTTAGCCATGTGCATTAAATCACATGTTGTTACATTATCTACACCTATTCATCAACAATTTATTTTATGTCAACCTCTATGTCTTTCTCTGACTTAACAGTGTCTGCTTGGAGTGCTTGCTTGAGTTTGGATGAAGGTGTATGTTTTACTTCAACTTAAACAAAATATTAGTAGAAGATATTTTGTTTTTTCAATATAAATAAAAATTTTAGATCAAATTCCTATAAGTAATGTTAAAAGCACGAGTATGGGAGCTATTTTTGTCCAAAGGTTTAATTATATGCTGATGAGGATGGGTTTGGCCAGAGATGGAGAATGTGGGTGACAAATTTAATTTGAAATAGTCATATTTCGATCTTAGTCAATAGTAGTTATTCTCCTTAATTTTAATCCGGAAGAGGAATTAAACAAGGTGATCCTTTATCCCCTTTTTTGTTCCTAGTGGTGGCTAAAGATTTGGCAGGGTTGTACAGATTGCTTGTCCAAAAAGAGGTCTACAGAGATATTAGTGTAAATTAAGGGGCTAAATTCTCTTTACTCCAATATGCGGATGATGTCATTCTGATGGGAGAGATAAATACCATCTCAAAGCCTCTAAGAATGACCTTCAGCGTTCACACAAACTGAACGCTGAAGGTCATTCTTAAAGGCTTTGAGATGATTTTAGGTTTAAAAATTAATTTCTATAAAAGTAATTTATATGGCCTAAATGTGAATCTGAGGTTTGTGCATGCTATGAAATGTATTTTGAATTGTTCGGTTAACTCTCCTCCGTTTAAGTTTCTGGGTATTCTGCTAGGGGCTAACCCTAGAAAGGTTGCAACGTGGACTTCTTTAGTGGAATTGTTCAAGAAGAGATTAGCAGTCTGGAAAGAGAAAAACATGTCCTTTGGTGGCTGTCTGGTTATGTTGAACTCAGTTTTGTCCAATCTTCCGCTCTACTTCTTCTCTTTCTATAAGGGTTTGACTAAGGTTGTTAAGATTCTCAAGGGTCTGCAACGTAGATTTCTCTGGAGTGGGAATGTCGAAGGAATTAAAATATCATGGGTTAGATGGGACAAAGTGTGTTTGTCAAAGAGCAAAGGAGGCTTGGGGGTTAAATGTCTTACTTCTTTTAACTTAAGTTTGCTTGCAAAATGGTGATGAAGGTTCCTTAATGACAAGAATGCCTTGTGGGCTCCTTTACTTCAAAGTAGATATGGTGATTTTCAGAATCTTCCTTACCAAGTTGGGCCAAGGTCAAAGAGCTCAATTTGCTGGAAGGATATTTGGTCTATAGATTGTCCTTCGGGTCAATCTCCGGGTTGGTTTGAGGTAAGCATATTGGTCCCATAAGTAGGTGGGGGAAGGCGCCTTGAAAGAGCTTTACCCTAGGTTATTCTCCCTAGCTCTGAATAAGTCCGTTTTAGTCAAAGAAATGAAGGGGGTGAGAGGGGTCTCCTAAGGTGAAAGTGGGAGTGAAGGAGGATATTATTCGTTTCGGAGGAGGATTTGGTGTTGTCTTTGGACGGTTTGTTACAGTCTTATGAGTTTGTCCCTTGTCAGCAAGATAGGTGGTCTTGGCTGTCGGACTGCTTAGGAGGTTTCTCAATAGCAGGCGCGTATGAGATCCTTCAAGGAGGGGCGATAAGTGGTAGTAGGTCTTCCTCGGTTTCTGGTTTGTTTAGGAGGTTATGGAAAGACAAGGTTCCTTCTAAAGTTATTGCTTTTGCGTGGAAGTTGCTCCTAAATAGGTTGCTTACTATTGATAATTTGCTGAAGAAATCTATCCCCATTCCTTCTGAGGCGTTGCGCTGTCAGTTGTGTAATTAGCATCAAGTTGAAGAGAGTAAGAACCTTTTTTTGTCTTTCCTGGTAGCTCAGATGTTGTGGTATAAGGTTATGGCTGGTTAGGTATTCAATCTCCTTTATCGGATGATCTTTCCCTCTTATTTTTATCAGTAAGCTCCGGGGTGGTGGGCAAAAGGTGTCGCCAGTTTAGGTTCTTATTTGGTTATGTTGTCTGTTGGGGTATTTGGTTAGCCAGGAATTCTATTATTTAATAGTTCGTCTAGGGAGTCGATGGATGTCTTTGGCTTCATTCTGGTTACTTCATGGAAATAACTGACATATAAGTTTGGGTTTAAGAGGGGGTGTGTCTTTTCTGATTGGTGTAGCAATCCTCATTTATGTATGTTGAATTTGTAGTGTTCTCAGAGGTTAAAGTCGGGGTGCTGTGTTGTCTTCAAGTGCCCCTGCAACTTTGTTCTTTTTAGATCTTGTTGTTTAAGGGTGTTAGAAACTCTTGGTTTCGTCCACTCCTTTATTTTTTATAAATTCTCTTAGCCTTTAAAAAAAGAAAAGGATAAATACTTTTCAAAATAACTATGTGACTAAGAAGAAAATATTGACAAGTGACAGCCAAAGTGTTGTATGTCAACTTAATTAGAGATCATTTGTAAAACAATAAAACATTATAATCAATCTTTGTTATATTTCCATCTCCTGGTCATCAGGGCTAAAAACGGGAGTTCCAATAATAGCATAACCTTAACAAGTCTATATATCTGTTAATGTTTTTTTATAAGTCAAATATTAGTTGTTAATATGTTAGTTGTTATTAGTGAAAAGATTTGAATTCACGATCTTTCTCACTTTTTTCTCTCCATATGTGGACTAGAGAGATAATTTGTAAAACAATAAAAACACTATAATCGATCTTTGTTCTATTTCCATCTCTTGGTCATTAGACTAAAAACATGAGCTCCAATAATAATATAACCTCAATAAACTTATATACCTGTTAATTTTTTTTATAAATTAAATATTAATTATTAATGTGTTAGTTAGTTAACAAGAAAAAAAAATGATAAATTTTTATTAAAATAATATTTAGCATAAAAAGTTAGCTTTTCTCATACTTAATGCTATCCTTAGAAATGTCTCCTATAACAATGCAATATGAGAGTAGTTAACTTTGTGCGTTAAAGATTATTAATTGTAATTTGAACTGTTTATATTATATTATGAAATGTTTGTTACAGTTATTATATTATGAAAAATCATGTTTCTATAATTTTTGTCGCAATGAAAAGAAAATAGAACAACATTTGGTTGTAGTAGCAGTGTTCACATTGTTTTTCAAATGTACTCCATGGATGAAGTACTTCATGAGGAAATAGCCAAAATAGGAATGAGAGTGATATCCAACATGGGGATTTTATCTTTATGTCTGTCAAAGTTTGTTTTCGTTACTAGAGTAGATAATGTCGTCTGGGATAAGTAATTTTATTTTTCTCTTATTGTCATTCTTCTAGCTAAAGGGATCAATATAATTAAATATAAATATACATAAGTTTAAGAGTTTAATTGGTAATTAAATATAAATATACATAAGTTTAAGAGTTTAATTGGTATAAATTGTCAGACATTCAATTATAACTTTTAATTTATGTGATTTTTAAAATAGTAATGAGTAAAAGTCAACAAATTCACCATAAAATATCAGTGTAAAAATCATTATACTAATTATGTATACCAATTAAATTCTAAGTTTAATTATATAATTAAAAATATTTTTTAATTATTATCATTCATAAATACCTTATTTATAAATTATTCCAATTCATAAAACATGTAAAAAAACCCGAGGCAAGTAAAACTCTAACTTAAATATTTATATATTATTTATATAAATATGTAACTAAACAATTTTTTCCTTTTTCTATTAATATATATATATATATATAAATTCAAATTTTATGTATATATTTTTAATTATTGTCTTTGTTAAATTTAATACCTATATATTAAAATGTGTATGAAAATATTATTACTTTGTTATTATCAGTCAAAATATAGGAACTGACTATTAATTTTTTCTATAATCACCTACCTAGCTAATAGCATAACAGAAGGATTGTTAATTTTGTGAAGCTTCAATTTTATCAGCAGAAGGATATATTCAACGGAAGAAAAGAAATGGTGCTGCAGAGAAAGTTGCCCAGAAAGGATCCAAATTCCAATTTAGCTTATGCTCTTCTAGACTTTGGAATTTAGACGTTGATAGACACAAAACCTAAAACTTAAACGGGTTTAGATCCTCTTAGGTAACATTTCTTTCATGATTAAATTATAAGAGAGAGAGAAAATTTAAATAATAAAAAATAAAGACATAAACTTATAATCTTTGAGATTTTTCCATGAAAAAATAATATTAAAATGCACTCACATGAAAAAATTATTTCTAGTTTACACTAATATTAAATAGCGTCCACTTTACTATTGCAGCAAGAAGGGTAAAATGCGAATTTCTGATTTGTTAATTTATCAATTTAGTTATTTAGACCTACCAATTTATTAAAAGTTTCCAACTTTTTCCAATTTGACATATGCCTTCCTTAGTTAATTACAATTTTGATGGGCAACACAAGTACACAACCAAGCTGTTTAACATTCATATATGAAAACTAACAAAGAAAAAAGAACTCGTAAATAACCTTCTTTCTTGCATGACACATGCATAAATTGTTGGTATACTAATTCATAGTTATTTTATAAAAGTTCATTCCACATATAATATTATATATTTTGGACCATATGGGTATGCTTTTTTTGTAAAGAAATGAAGGAACAGCTGGACATGGACGATGAAATTCATGGTATGATCCGTTGAAAGTGTCCCAAATGCATTTTATTTAATTTGAGTCAGTTTAGTCCTTAAACAAATGAGAATAAGTTGGATTGAAGGGATTGTTTTGTTGGTTATGCCTCCAATCTGTTTGTCCTTATGCTTAGGAGAGAGCCAAGGCAACGGGCCTCACTTTTCAAAGCTTGAATTTTCCGTCCAAAAGTTTTAGGTTTTGTTCATTTGTTAAATGGTATTGTTTTGTTTATTTGGATTTTGCAAGCATGGATATTTAATTTGTAGTAGTTTATTTGTCTTGTAAGTTCAGATTGGGCACCACCAGAGGCATGTGTTGAGGCCTGACGACAGCACAGCACCACCTAATAGTTTCTATATTGTGGGTATTTAGCTGTCATCAACAATTAATGTTGTCTCACCCAACATTTCTCACGAACTTCCCTTCCCCTATAGTTTAGTAATAACTCACGTAAGTAACAATTTTGGTTTGAATTTTATGTTTAGTTAGGTAATTGTGTTTCAAAATTGGATTTTGTAACTATGGTGTGATTTTATTCACAAATAGTTTTAATTAGGAATGTTATAATCTCAACTTAATCATCTATAGTGAATCTCTCTTTTTAATTATGCTTTTCTATATACAAAACTCATATTTGTATCTTCTTGATCTAAAGTATTATAGGTTTAACAAAAAAAAGAAGAAAAAAGTTTGGAAAATGAAGAGGTATTGATTTTTTATTTTATATTAAAAGATATAAATATTTATAAAAATAAATTGAAAATTAGAATATTAAATTTATTTTATTTTTTATTTTCTAATTATTAATTTTTTACTTCAATTCACAAATTATCAAATTAGTGAAATTATAAATACTAATTAAAATCGATTTTTTTGCGATCTATTTTCTTCAAAGTCCCATATTTAATCACGCCCTTAAAAAACGTGAAATATACAAGCTTTTTATTATAATTTGTTAGTGTATTTAGTTTTGATTAGATAATAATATGTAATTCAATTCCTTATAAATGCTTTCTCTATGGATGATCTATATGTGAAAAAAAAGGCAATGTGCATGCTATATATATATATATATATATATATATATATATATATATTTAAAAGGAAGAACTTACGTGTATGACCACACCATTTTATTTTATCAAGTGGAATTATATTTATTTCCATTTCCTTAAAATATATATAACCATAATAGGCCACTAAAAAAGTAGCACACAGATGAAATAATTTTTGTTTTTGGAAACGTTTTCTTTGCTTTAAAATGATTTTCATATTCCTATATAGGTCACATTCATTGTTCGAGCATGAGAACCCCAGCACCCTATTTTATATTTATATATATATATATATATATATATACACACTTTTAAAAATTATTAGTTGATATTAAATTTGATAAAATTATAGAAAAATAAATATTATAGATAAATAAGAAAATATCTCTGGTAAATAATTGAAAGATATATCAACATACTAGAAATAAGATTTTTAATTTTAACATTTAAAAGATTAACCGTAAACATAAAATAATTGTAACTAAACAAAAAAATATTGAAAACAAATAATTATTGGCATGATAGATATTTAGATAAGTATTTAATTCTCTTTGAAGATAGCATGCATTGATGCCTATTGGCTTTCATGATAATAGCCTGTGAAAAAGGTGCTGATGGAATGAATCATAAATGTTAGGATTGTTGGCTTGACTAAAGCATGGAACATATTCTTTGCAGGAATTCTAAAACTATTATTATATCATGTCTTGTGCAACAAAGAAAATATGCTTCTGCTAATTTGCTAGCTGAGTGGTCTACGCATGTATAAAAGTAGCTTAGATCTCATGATTAGTTAAACTTTTAATTAATATCCCAAATTTATTCAAAGATTTTTAATGGACTTTGTTGTGCAGTATCATGCACGGGTTATGGACTATGACTTAATATTAATTCTCATTTAGTTTATGTTTAGTAATTTAAAGAGTAGGCACAAAATATAAACTAAATAAGAAAAACAAAGATGAGAAAAATGAATTAAAATTTAACAAAGGATAAGCTTGAAGAGAAAAATATATTCCCGGATCACATGAAGAAGTCATCATCAAAAGAAAGGAACAGAGGAATAAGTTGGGTTATCTCATCTAAGTTTAAAACAGAAAAAAAGGGGAAAGAAAAAGATATATATTTTCTAAAGTTGAAAAGAAAGGAAATATTTTTGTATGTAAGATCACATCGTCAGCTTAGTTTTCTATGTTTTTGTGTTTGGTTGATGGTAAGTTTAGTGAATAAAGAAGAAGCAAATTTGACAAAAAGAAAAGAAAAAAAAAAGCAGAAACAAAATTAGTTAAAAAGCTTACCTGTGTAAGGGCATAGATGGTAATGCCCTAAAAAATATAAATAACAAAATAGACTGTGAGGCAAAACTGAGGAATTGAAGTTGAGCATGATATTTAAAAAAATGCATGATGTGATCACTAAGAAAAAAAATACACATGTTGGGGCTAAATATCAAATCTCTCTTTTGAAATCATCCTTACTGCAACTTTTATACTTAAATTAGTTGGTAAGTTTTGAATTATTTGTGAATTTTAAATATTTTTTTTTCAAACAGGTCTTTTTGATTGTGTAATATTTTTAATTGAATTTTAGTATTATAAAATTTTTGATTAAGTAGGGTATCTAAATTATTGTTAACTTTTGTATTCAATTGTTACTTGAAATTTGTGATCTTGTAATAGTTTTAAATTACTTCAAATTTGTGATCTTGTAATAGTTTTAAATCCTGATAATTTCAAAGATAAGTTTTTATAGTGTAGATATCCAATTAAAAATAATAATTTAAATATATATTTAAAAATAGCTAAATTAATTTTTTAGTACTACAAATATCGAGTATTGATTTTATTACCTAAAATTTTAATTTTTTATTTTATTATTAACATTTAAAACCAGTAATCTCATTAACTCTTATCATTTAATTGATATTATGTCACTAACAAAAGTGTCACGTCATTATTAATTACTCTATTTTAGAATTTCAGATTCTAATATTACAAATATAATATCTGTTCACACACTAAGAAAGAGAAAGGGAGGAAAAAGAGCAAGTTGGGGTAAAGGTGGATATGAATTGAATTATATCTATATCTATTTTTAAAAAATCCACATTGAATATGTATCCATTTAAATAGATATAAATTTTATCAATGTATAAATGAATTTGGATTTTAAAAGTAGATACAGATTTTTTAAAATACATTTAATTTTTTTTTCAAATTAATTTAGATTTCTTAATGGATTTGAATTTGTTAAAATGAATTGAAAAAAATTTTAAAACAAATTTTATCTTTTGAGTTATTAAACTTATCACTAAATACGAGAAAAATAATTTTCTCAAACAAAAAACAAAAAATGACAGCACATCAATTTTCATCAGAAATTGAACATATCTTAGAGATAAATCAACTTAACATATAACTCAATCAATGTAAGAAAACACTTTCATTCTTTTTCCTATATCATGTGCATATTTTGTTAATAAAACTCAAGCTCATCAAATGCTTTCTTATGCTTCAAAGAAGCATCCAACATTAAGAAGGTGAATTCTACCTTGTTTTAACATCTAAACAAATATAAACCTTGTATTTAATATTAGTTTGTTGACAAATTTTTTTGAATTTCATAAATCTAGAAGGAGATGATCTACATACATGCAATGTGTCAGGAGAGATTCATGAATCTATTTTAAGAATCCATAAAAAAATTTAAATCCATTAAAAAAATTCAAATTCATTTTAAAAAATCCAAATCCATTTTTAAAAAAATTTAAATCAAGTTTCGAAAACTAAAAAACTATAACTGTCTTTGAAAACTGTTTCTAGAAAACACTGTCAGACTTTTTAGTTTTTAAATACTAAAATACTGAAAACAGTTTTACAAAACAGTTTTTAGTGTTTGTTTGACCACAGTTTTATAAAACTGTTTAAAGTATTTTAGGCCTCGTTCGGGGTCGTTCTGAGTTTCTGGTTTTTGGTTTTGAAATGTATTTTGAAAACATAAACATGTTCAACAAAAATGGTTCTATTTAGGCTTTTTACTCATTTTCAAAACAATTTTCACTCAATTTAAAAAAAAAATTTGGTTTTCAAATTTCTATTTTTTTTTTATCTAAATTCATTACTTGATGTCACTTGTCATCATTGACAATCATCCACCTCTGTTGAGAGTCATCGGCTGCCACCTCTGACCAGAAGTCACTAGCTGTCACTTCTGATCGACGGTTACTAGTCCCCACTTTCGACCAACAGTTATCGGCTGTCACCTCTGATCGACGGTCACCGGTCGTCACCTCCGACCAGCAGTCACCGGCTGCCACCTCCGACTAGTTGTCACGTCTAACTGGCAGCCATCGGTTGCCATCTTCAATCGGGGGTCACCGACCGTCACTTCCAACTGGTAGTCACTAGCCTCCACCTCCAACCAGTGATCACTAGTTGCCACCTCCGACTGACAATCACTAGTTGCCACCTTCGACTGACGATCACTAGTCGCCACCTTCAACTAGCAGTCACTGGCCTCCACCTTCGACTAGCAATCACTGACCGCCACATCCAATCGTCAGTCACCGACCGCTACCTCTGACTACCAGTCACCAACCACCAACTCTGATCGCCGATCACCAACCACTATCTCCGATCACCGACTACTGCCTTCGATTGTCAATCACCAACCACCACCTTCAACGGCTATCTCGACTGCTACCTCAAACTAGTATTTTGGTTAAGACTTGAAACAATATTTTAAATTTGGAAACAAAAACAATGTTGTTTTCAAAATTTTGAAAACTTAAAACTAAAACTAATTTTTTATTTTTATAAATTTCAAAACTAGAAAAAAAAAGACCCCGAGCGAGGCCTTAGTTATTAAAAACTAAAAAGCTTGTTTGAGTAGTATCTTCTGAAAATAGTTCTGGTTTTTAGTTTTTGCTTTTCAATTTTTTATTTTTGTTCTGGAAACTCAAAATACAATCAGAATATGTTATTTTTTGCTTTTCATTAATGAAATTCTAATGAATATAAACAAGTTCTTTCATTTTACATCTTTAAAACAGTTTTCAAATAGCATTTATCAAACAATTTTTTTTTTCTTTTCTTCTCAAAAACAACTTTTGAAAATTATTCTTGAAAACTATTTTAAAAAACTAAAAAACAAAATTAAACCGATCATACCATAAGTGAAAAGGTCTTTTTTATGATCTGTGTGAGGTTAAAATCTATTATGCTAGAGTCAACTTCTAAATTAATTATTAAAATATTAAAAAATGTGACTTAACAGATTAAAATTTGACATATCATCTTATGAAGTAGCATCTATATTAATCACATCAACAAGAAAAAAAGAGAGTTAATGATAGGCACTAATTTAAAATAAAAAATTTAATTTATATATCAAAACCAAAAAGAAGATATATGGCAGGTAACGTTAACATGTCTTACACACATATTAAATGTACCCTTTAACATTAGAAATTTTAGTAATTACTCCCCCATTTTTAGTTATAAGGCTTAAATGTCTTATTCTTATATTTTTTATAAAACAATTATAGGTTTGGAGAAGAAGGTTGATGTTGGAACCGATATTTATAGAAGTCACTTAATGTTTGTGCTGATTGATTTTAAAGAAGAGATCATCCGTCAATAATTTAATTCAGGTTCCTTATCTCTTATAATGAAATTACCCACAAATTCAATGAAAGTTTTCTTTCCAAAAATAACTAGTTTGTTTGTAGTATTTATTTTCTTAGACATAAAAAATATAAACTAAATAAGATGAATTAGATAATTAGGAGAGAGAGAAAAGAAGATTAATAATAATAAGTCTTACCCTTATCTTTTTTACAAAAAACAAAATTATAGGTTTTGGGGTGAAGGTTGATGTTCCAACCTATCTTTAGAGAAGTCAATTAATGTTTGTGCTGGTTAACTTGGGAAGAAGGAAATTTTAGGAGACCATCTGTCAATAATTTAATTTGTCCCTTATTTCTTACAGTAATAAGAGTTTTCTTTTCCAAAAACTAGTTTGATTGTAGTCTTTTATTTCCTTGGGCATAAAAAAATATAAACTAATTAAGGTGAATTAATTAGACAATTAGGACAGAAAAAAGAAGATTAATAATAATAATTTCATAATACATATTTATTACTATAAATTAAATAAGTTTTCTTAATATTGAAGAATTAAGTAATTAAATCTTATAAATAAGATAGAAAGAAATATTAAAGAAGCAGTAAGCACATAGAAATTAAACTTTTTAATAAATGTCAAATAAATTTTATGTTTTTTATATAATGATAAATATTTAATCATTATTTATCCGCTCTCATGATCAACAAGTGCTACAAATGGCCATCAACATTTTCGTTTTCTTTTATCAAAATCCCTGACACAATATCATTCTTATCAAAAAAAACTTTCCAAAACACAAACATTAATTTATTATTGATTGTTAGGCACACAAGTTACGTTGCATTTTAGGAAGATGTTGAAAGCAACACCTATAAAAAGAAAGAAGGAGGAGAAGCACCAAAGAGAGCAAGGTCCCAAGAAAGGGACAAAGTTGAAGGGCAGCCAGAAAACAAAAAGAAGAGGAAAAGTCATTATTAGTCCAAACAGGACAATGCCAATTTTCAAAATTAATATTCTATTCTTCCAAACCCTGCCAACCTAATTCCACATCCAAACCCAACTCCAGATAATATTGTTAACCCTAATAACCTACAAGAGTAATCCTTTATGTCTTCTTAATATCTTCAAAAGCATGCATTCAAATGAAGATTTACAGGAATAAATTGAAGAATGGTTTAGAATATATCCAACCCAAAATTGAACATTTTGAAAAAGATTTTGGAAATTCCATCAAAGATTATGGCCATGCATTTTTAGTCGGTTTGGTCCACTGCTCATACGTACAATGATGCATGCATCAGCATATTCATTATTAAAATTGTAGCTAGCTTCGAACTAGCAGAACATGGATTATAAAAAGGTTTGGAAAGATATTCTACCCAAAATTCATATTGTTTCTTTATTATTTGTGTATTAATCTTCAATATATATATATTTTAAGG
Organism: Psophocarpus tetragonolobus; assembly: GCA_037954015.1. Classification (NCBI taxonomy): domain Eukaryota; kingdom Viridiplantae; phylum Streptophyta; class Magnoliopsida; order Fabales; family Fabaceae; genus Psophocarpus; species Psophocarpus tetragonolobus. Next base: position 42,670,842 of record CM075692.1, read on the forward strand.
GTCAATCATGCTTCGATAGGTAAATAACTGTATATGATAATTTTTTTCTCGTATATCTAAAATTTAAAAAATAATTGATCATGTAAAACAAATTTTTAATTTATTTAATCACAAACTATAATATATGATAAATTTATTAAATTTTATAATAATATATATTCAGATGTTTTTATTAATAAATAATATAAAATTATTTCATATTATATATATATAATTATGTGTATAATATATTGCCTAATACATTAATCACGAAGAAAATCTTCTGTTCCAAATTTGTGTATTATATTTTGTATATACCAATTAAAAAAGTCATATATTTATTTTTTTTTGAATTTCTTTTTTCTTATGTGGCTTGATATAGCATTTATTGATCGGTGAGGTCAGAAATAACTTCTATTCATTAATTAGACACAGATGAGAATGGTAAAAAATTTAATATTAATCTTTTTATGTTTTTGGTTAAAGAAAGAAGAATATATTTAGGCTGAAAAAACTGATAATTGAGAGAAAGAATTTGTGTAATTATCCAATGCTAAAAACAGAGAGTAGCTAGTGATACTTTTGCTTGAAAAAGAAAGGCGTGTTAATTTCCATGATTGACATATGTTGAGAAGGCAGGTCCATTGAAACACTAGCCATTTGAATTAGGAGAAGAATGAGATAAGTAAAACGATGATGGGATTAAAAGGTGGTGAATAATATTAGTGCGCACACTATTATGGTATTATTCACCAACTCATGAAAGCTACCAATACCACTAAACAGAACTGAACACATTTGAATTGATGGGCGCACCAATTTAGAATGGAGAATTAAGATGACTGTAACCAAAATTCTTGTGGCTGTTACATATATATGGGCCACCCAATGAGGTGGCTCAGCATATATTGTGGGTATTTTTCACTTTTCACGCATTCCCTACACTCTTGCATTTCAATATCTTGTTACGTGTACTCAAATCCATCACAAAACCTATATAGGAATCCTTTTACTTCTCATTTTCAAAATAGTGTTGTATTTACATTTTTTTTGTTAATTATGTTATTTGTATTCACAGATACTGTCGATGATTAATTTCTATAAAAAAATCTGGTTGATCATTTTTACTGAGATATTTCTTTTAATCATATCTTTTCTATAAACCTTGGTCGAACTAAAGACACTGTTTAAGAAAATTGAGTTTAGTATCATCCAGAACAATAATTTCTTGGTTATATTTAAAGATTTGTTTTAATGTAATTTTAATTTTTTTACCATTAATAACTCTAATAATATCGCTTTATCTTTTCAATATAATACTTCCTTCGAGACTATTTATAAAAAACAAAGATGAGAATAGTGTTTAATACTTTTTATAAGAAGTAATCTATAATATTTCTTACATTAGTTATCTTTAGAGTTAAATATCCCTAATAAAGATTAGCATGACAAATAATTAGGAGAGAAAAAAAGAAATGGATTAATTAAAGAAATGGTAGTTTTGAAAAAAAAAATTAAAATATACTTATTGCTATAAACAATATCAATAACTTTTCTTAATTATTGGTGAATTAGGAAACTGGATGGACCAGAGGAAGTATTAATATTAAAGTTAGTTTTATAAAGTGATTATTCTTTTTCATGGTGTAGAAAATAGAAAAATATTATGTGATGGAGTATAAATATTATATATGGAATTGAAGGATCGAGATAAATGGAGAAAGTTTTTGAATAGGTTGAGTTTTTTGGACCATCAAATGCAGACATAATCATAGTTGGCTAGTGGGGTGGAAGATGGCAAGGCCCGTTGAGAGGGCCACACACTCCACTTTGTTTTTCATCCACTGGTGTTTGTGAAGGAATCCCAGAAATTATGCCTTCCCAATTCACGACAAATTCCTTTCTTCAACCGCTATGATACTGTAGGTTCTACCTATGGGTTCCATTTCCACATAAATTCAACTTCCATTTACTGAGAAAAGAAAGCTAATTATGTTGAAATAGCTACTATGGTAACTTTTCACTTTGCCATTTGTATAAAGGGAGACCATTTTTTGAAAACATAGACAAGATGGTATAATGGGCATGTGTTTTGTCTCTTCCATGCCACTATGGGCTTAAAAGGAATTTTGTTTGCTACAAATTTTCAGGACAAGATAATTTTGTTCGAGTCACATAAAATTATCATGTACAACAGTACAACAACTTATTTAACAAGATTTTATACTTAGATTTCATCTTGAGACGACTAGTTAATTTGAAACAATTCTGTATTAAATCATCCATGTGTTTGATGGTGAAAGAATTTTTAAGGTGTGATGTATGTTAGAGACTTAGAGGAATTGGTAGTGGCAGAAAAATAAAAGGGATATGTGGCTGAATTAGGTAACTAACTATACACGTGAAAGAATGGTCTTTGTTGTCGAAGAGAATGTGATGGGGCTGACTAATTTGAAAAAGTAGGGCAGGGAAATATGGATCACAAGCTTTCTACATCCACAAGGATGTGTCATCATTGGCTATGAAGAAGTTAAATAATGCATTTGATGAAGTGGCAGACCACTGCTATAATAGGGGCTAGTGATCTCAAACCATTGAAAACAAAACACAGAAGGTGTTACTTTCATGTATATTGCCAACAGTAGTCTAAGACTCTGCTTTCCTTGTCTCAATGTCAAAATGCATGCGTTGAAAATTAGAAACTTAATTTAAGAGTGAGTTCTATCATTCCACATTACACTCATGTAGCTGCAAAAAGCTGAGATATGATGTTTATCAAAATCTTGAAAAATACTAATGAAAATATTCAAAGTTATACATATTAACATTGCTTAAAATTTTTTCTTCAGTTAATTAACTTGACCTTATGAATCAAGTATAAAGCAATTACAGTTAAGAGATATTCAAAGTATTTTCTTAATGTTAACAGTGTCTAAATTTTGTGTTTAGATCATTCAATGGTTGTTTATATGCCACAGTAATTGTGTCTCATCCGTGTTTGTTAATCGTTAGTTGCTTTATGGCTAAAATTATGGAAGTACATTAAGATAATTGGTGCTACACTTCAATTTAATTATGAGAAGTGAAGAAGGTAAAGATTGATCTCATGACTACCTTGATCATGGAGATGTTGAGAGGGTGACACTAAGATATTTCGTAGGATAACTTTACTGCTGTTGACCACAGACCAGGAAGTGTAAAAACAATATGAAAGTGTGTGGTGGGAAGTGGGAAGAGACAATAATATATCATAATATCTTGAACAAGTATGTATGGCATTGACTCCATGGTTGACTTGCATGTAAAGTATTAAAATCCATGTTTGTGTGGATGCTGAAAAAGAGAACAACCCATGTAATGAACTAGTGTGGAGTATGGACTAAAGGGTAGCTCTTAATTTTGTTTCATCATAGTGATCCACACTGGGGCCTACCTATGAAAGATTGTGATTGAGGGGCGGTGCTAAAGAAACAACTTATTTGCTTCTTCTTGTCAAGAAAGGTGTGATGATAACCCTAGAGATATAGAAGCTACTAGCTAGCCTTCCATTACTACCTAGAACTTGAAGTGAAGAAGGAAGATAATAACTAAAATCGAAAACATTACACTCATATACCAAGGAGATTGGGTCTAGCATAAGAAATTAATCTTTTTCATCATGATAAAATCAAATAAAGTACTTATATTTAATGTTTTTGAATAGGGTTATATTCACACAAAACAATTGACTATTGCTGATTGGTAAAACAAGTTTATAACTACCAGAAATTTGATAGATTAGTTAATTGAAACATTTAATCCAAAATTGCTTAAGTTAAAGGTTTAGCTTTTAGGTCTATTAATAAAAAAATTATTTTCTACTAATATTTATAAAACAAAAAAGTTTTATATGTTGTAAAAAAGTGTATATATATATATGTAAATGAGAGTGTGTGACAAAGAATCTTTTATCATCGTTTTACTGTATATAAATTAGTAGTTAATTAAATATAAAATCACATATAAGAATTTGATTTAAAAAAGAACAAAAAGTTAATAACTTATAAACTTTTATAAAAATAGGATAGAAACTCATAAAATCTAATGAAAAGAATATACAAATTCCCAAAGTGGCTTATCAATACCCGTGGGAGGAAAACCATAAACATTATATATTTGGATGTGAATGCTTTTTTGGCCTTCATTATCATCATTTTGACCAATGTTACGAAAATTAACTCCTCATCAAACTGATGAGGAAATTTATTCACTTCTAATGGTCAAACCGGCCTAATAATATTTATATCGCCTTTTGGGTGTAGAATTTATCTTGGTTGGGACATTCACTTAAGTTCTACAACCATAATGTTTATTATTAGTTTCTAACTACCCACTACAGACGAAATGTTAAAGTGAAAGAGGGAAAAAAAAATCATTTGATAGTATTGAATTTGGTCCATTGGCTAGGTAAGATATATTTCAGCAGGCTATATTTGACAATTGGCACAATCAAAATCTGTTTTCTATAGTATAAATAAAAATTTATTTTTGCACTTAACTTGATAGAAATTCTTTTAACTAACTACTCTAAAAGTTGAAGGGCATAAGTTAATTTAGCTTAGAAGAAGTTTAAATAACTTAATTATATTTTTGTTTTTTTCAAATAAGTTGAAAACTTTTCTAAAACAGAGTCAATTCTTATTAAATTATTTGGCTTTGTTGCTAAGACTAGCATTTATTGCATCTTGATATGAATTAGAGTATTCCGATACTGGAAAATATGTCTTTATTATATTAAAAAATATTTTTTAAAAAATAAATAATATTTATTTTATTAATAAACAGCAAGAGAATAGCACAAGCTGTGCTCCTCTAACAAAATCATTAATAAATAACATAATATATAAATAATAAAAAATAGGTGATACACTTGTAAAACATTTTATATTATTATTTAATCACCGACGATTTAAGATAATTTTGTTAAATTTTAATTTATATATATATTAAAAATAATACGAATAATTAATTGTGATTGAATAATAGCGAAAACTATTTTACATCATATTTAAACCTAAGACATAAATCGATAAAAAATACGATAAAATAAAAAATATTTACAACTGTTACATACTATAAAATAAAAATGACTCATGTATATATTTTGAAGTGAGAAAATTATGCAATCCATCTCTTGTTACATAGATGAACATACTTATGAGCAACAGAGCAAGAGGAAGGATTTTCTTCTCTCTCTCCTTGAGGTATATTCAATTATTCATAGTAATGTTGATGTCAGCATTCATGTAGAATTCTTGTTCTATTTTATTTTTATTCAGTGCATTGTAATTTATGTGTTTTCTAAGAATAAAAAATAAAAATAGTACGAGTTGTTGGAGCCTTGGAGGGACTCATTTGAATAGCAACCAATGTCCAGTCTCCAGAATAAAAAACAAATTAAGCCCATACTGTACATGTTAAACAGCCCACGTCAGTGTTTGCTTACAGTCGAGAGTGTGGCTTTAAAGCCCATGCCATCCTTTTCTTTTTGCACCCCAGTTATGCTATTTGCATGCCCAACTTGGAAAATACCAAAATTGCCCCTCCTATTAATATAACTTATTTGATTTTTTTACTCCCCTTCCCTACACACCTTAAGGTACCTCTCTTCCTCACCTTTAGTCTTCTCTCCCGCTCCCCTGCTCACCGTGGATCTCTCTAACTCTCTCATCGCTTTCTTGCTCTCATTGGTAAGGTTTATCTTTTTATCTAAATTTATTATTCTCTATGTTTCACTTTCTCACCCACTTTGTTTGACTACATTTACAATTTTATTACAAATTAATAAAGTATGCATATTGTAAACTAAAAAATCCATAATATGTGTATGCAAAGTAAACATATTGCAAATATTTTAAAATGCAGTATGTGCATTACGGATCAAGAGATCTGCAATGTTCATGAACACATTACGGATTAATGGATCCATAATAATCATGTAAATATAATAGATCTCCTGATGTGCAATATGTTTTATTTTATGTTACTAACATTTTTAAACTAATCATTTTTTGAGTTTTATTACCTTTATTACATATATTTGTTTGTATTTAAATCTTGTATTAAATGTAATTGAATTGTAGATATAACTAAGACAATGTTAGAGTATTATATAGCTTGTTGCGATTGTTAAACTATAGAAACCTTGGGTTAACTTGTATAACTACAGTTTTTAATGTGTGTTTAGTTTGTTAGAAGCTGGTTGATATTAGTTACTTCAGTTAGAAGTTGTCTGATTTCAATAGGAGTCAATTTTTCTCTGTTCCTTTTTCTGTTTTGGGTTCAGTTATAGTCAGTTAGTTGTTTTTTTTTTCTGATCTGCACCTCTATATGTAATGCACTTGTACTACTTTGTTTTTTGGTTGAATACAATTGAATTCTTTTTCTCTGAATTTTCTCGCCCATTCACCTTCTCTTCTTCATGCTCATTGATTTCAATACGGTATCCAGAGCCATTATAGTCTAAGCCTATTCTCCTCTTAACCCTATTTTTTTTTCAGTGACCAATTCCAGCAATTCCTTTATTGTTTCTTCCACATTTCCCAATTCAATTTCTGAAAAGTTATATAATACCAATTTCTTGCTATGGCACCAAAAATCGAATCAGTCATAAAATCTCATCGACTTCATCGATTTGTTGTAAATCTGTCAATTCTGTCTCGTTTTCTCTCTGCAGAAGACCTCGATTCTGACAACAAAAACCCTGCATATGCCATTTAGGAACAACAAAATCATGTTCTCCTCACATGGCTTCAATAAACTCTTTCCAAGTCGATTCTTTCTTGAATGCTAGGCTACATTCACTTATATCAAGTGTGGAACAAAATTTATGAGTACTTCAATAACCAAACTCAAGCTTGGGTTCGCCATCTCAAATCTGAATTGCGACCGCTAATCCTTGGTAATTGAAATGTCCAAACCTAAATCCAGCAAATCAAGTCCATTTGTGATGAGTTAGCCAATGTTGGATCTCTAGTCTTTCTTAAAGATCATATTGATGCAATTCTTAAAGGTTTTCCTCAAGAGTATGGTGTAGTGACACGATTATTGAGAGCAAATTCAAGCCCCGTCCTCTTGAAGAAGTTGAAGCTCTCTTGCTGGCTCATGAATCACGACTCGTAAAATTTGACGAATTTGTTGCCTCTAATTTACCGTCAATTAATGTTGCCCATACCAACGATTCTGACAACGATTCATGTGAGCGCTATAATCGTGGCTTCCAACATAATCATGGTGGTGTAATGGTGGCCATTGTGACAATAACCATGGAAGAGGGGGTAGGTTTGCTAATTTTCAATGTCAAGTGTGCCTCAAATTTGGCCACACCACTGCAAGGTGCTACTATTAATATGATCAACAATATCAACCCTCTTCCTCCCTGGTCCTTCACGATCCTGGCAGCATTGACTATTCTCACTTTTCTTAGCATATGAACAATTTCAATTCTGCATCTTAAGTTCAGCCTAATAACAGTGCACCTTAGCGCTCCAATGTCTGGCTCAATCTAAATTCTCAACCTAACAACTTTGCGCTTTCTATAAGTGTCATGATAGCCAAAACTACTTCTGATAAGTCTCATCCCAGTACTAGATGGATTCCAGATTCTGGCGCCTCATTTCATGTAACTAGGGAGTCTCAAAATATCAAGCAACTTGAATCCTTTGAAGGACCAGACTAGATATTCATTGGCAATGGCCAAGGTTTTCTCATTAACTCTGTGGGTTCGTCTCATATCAGGTCCTCTATTAACCCACACATTTGTAGCTTATTGTGTTTTTGCTGATGTTAGTGCAAAAAATGTTCATTTTGTTTTACCTTGTAATATATGAAAATAGTACTTAAACAGGAAACTTTTATGGCATGCTCACCTTGGACATCCTAATTTTTCTGTTTTAAAGCCTGTTCTACAACATTGTAATATCCACACTTCTAATAAAATTGTCACAGGCTTCTGCAATGCCTATGCTATTGGAAAATCTCATAAACTTCCTTCCAATATCTCTACTACAGTTTACTCCTCTCCCTTAGAATTAGTTTACAACGATTGTGGGGGCCCTCTTATATTCCCTTTGCAGATGATTTCCTTTACTATGTTACTTTTGTTGATACTTTTTTAAAATATATCTAGTTGTATCTGCTTAAAAGCAAAATTGACACTTTTTCTGTCTTTAAACAATTCAAAATTATGGTTGAACTCTATTTTGATTCCAAAATAAAATGTTTGCAAACAGATTGAGGAGGGAGAATTCTGACCTATAACTTCATTTCTAAACAATTGTGGCATTCATCATTGCCTTACATGTCCACACATGCATAACTACAATGGGTTATTGAAAGAAAACATAGAGATATAATTGAAATTGCCTAACCCTCCTAAAACATGCCTCATTGCATTTAAAATTTTGGGATTTTGCTTTAAGTACTATTGTTTACCTTATAAACAAATTCCCCTTTAGTGTTCTTCATTTTGAGTTACCCTTTAAGGTTCTATTCAAACAAACTTCTGATTATCTTTTCCTTAGAACCTTTGGTTGTGCATGTTTTCCTTTCCTAAGACCTTATAACATTCATAAACTAAATTTCAGGTCTCACAAGTGTGTGTTTCTAGGGTACTCTAACTCTCATAAAAGGTACAAATGTTCGTCTCGCACTAGAAAACTTTTTATTTCTAAGGATGTTGTTTTCAATGAATTAAGGTTTCCTTATACCGAATTATTCCAGTCTCAGTTGTCTGATAAAATGTCCTTTAATTGCGTAAATAATTTCCATCTCACTAGCATCCCTATTGTCACAACTCTCCCATAACCTGAAACTACACCATTTATATCTCCTATACCTAAACATTCATCATCTGACCTACTTGAGCCTGCACCTACAACTAAACCATCATCTAAACCTACACCCAAATCTGAACTTGAGCCTGCTTTTGAACTATACTTGAACCTGAACTTGTCCTAGTTGACCTCACCAGACCTCCAAACACCCATTCAATGCAAACAAGATCCAAATCTAGAATTTTTTAGTACAAAGTTCACCCATCCCTCTTGCTGACTCATTTTGAACCAAAAAATGTTAAATAGGCATTTTCTGATCCTACTTGGTTTTCTGCCATGAAGTCAAAATATAAGGCACTTTTGAAAAATAACACTTGGAAAATTTAGTTTCACTTCCACCTAACAGAAAAGCTATTGGCTGCAAATGAGTTTTCAATATCAAGGAAAATATTGATGATTCTATCAATAAGTTTAAAGCTAAGTTGGTTGCTACTCATGTTATATATTGTGATAATGAAAGTGTTGTTGCACTTTCTCATAATTCAATTCTACATGCTTGCACTAAGCATATGGACATTTCTATTTTCTTTGTAAGGGACAAATTTCTTATTAAGTACCTTTAGGTTCTTCACATTCCAGCAGTGGATTAGTGGGCAGATGTTCTTACAAAACCTCTCTCTCCTACCATATTTTGCTACCTAAGGCGCAAACTCAATGTTTCTGAGTCTTCTCTTAAGCCTTAACCACCTTGAGTTTAAGGAGGGGGGTGTTAGAGTATTGTATAGCTTGTTGCAGTTTAACTGCCACAACCTTGAGTTAACTTGTATCACTGTAGTTTGTAATATGTGTTTACTTTGTTAGAAGCTAGTTGATATTAGTTACTTCAGTTAGGAGTTGTTTGATTCTATTAAGAGTCAGTTTTTGTCTGTTTCTTTTCTGTTTTGGGTGCTGTTATAATCAGTTAGTTGTTTGTTTTCCCTGACTTGCACCTTTATATATAGTAGTGCAGTTGTACCTACTTTGTTTTTTGGCTGAATACAATTGATTTCTTTCTCTCAGAATTCTCTCACCTATTCAGTCTCTCTTCGTTACAAATAATCAAAATTATAAAAAATCTAAAAATTAATAAAGTAAATTATCTTAATTTCTAACACTATTGTTAAAATTAAAATATATATTTATTCAAGTACACATTATATATGATATGATATATATATATATATATATATATATATATATATATATATATATATATGACCTAGTTATATTAAAGAGATAAACTAGCTTAGTGGTAAAGTATATTTATCTTAATATGAAAGTCATGGGTTTGAATCCCATGTAAGTGATTATTTTTAAGCACCAATGCACAAAAATGTGATTATTTTTAAGCACCAATGCACAAAAATGACAACGTCTTTGCAAGCTAGTTTACTTAGCGCATGGTGCCAAAAAAACTAAAAGTAAAACTCAAGAGAGTGTGCACAAGTTAGAAAAAGTAAAACTCTCTAGTAGCAATTGCGTACATGGACCTGGTTCAACTGAGCCAACAAGTTAACTAAAAAACTGTTTGAGTCAACTAGGTTATATTGTTTCTATAGCATGAACGATCCATTGTTAAGCTTGGACTGGATAGGTGACCGTTTCCAATCTAACCTGTTAGATTGGTCAATTCGAGCAAGATTTGATAACATTGCCATCAACACGTATCTCATTGCTCTACATCCCTGTAATAGGTAGTTTTGCAACCTTGAGGCAACTAAACAAACACATTGTCATTCTAGTTTTGAGGGAGTTACTAGGGGTTACTTGTGAAAAGGTTGGCACAAAATTGAATACAAGGAATGTGGAGTTATGGGACATGGATGTTAGGGCCTATTTACTCCATTTGGTTGACTGCTTCATTTTCACCAACAAGATGTTCACATCTATCGATGAGAATATTTTAGAGTTGTTTGAAACCCTCAACAATGCTAGTTAGTCTTCTACAAAGAAATTAAGTTGGTTATTGCCCCACACTTCTACAGGTAGTCATATGATACTTATTTCTCTTTATTTTTTTATGTTTTCTTATGTCGCTAACTTCTAGTGTTTTTTCTACCACAAACATGGGTATACAAGTAGTTTCCACACATAGGTTAGGAAATTCAATGAACGATTATAAGATGTCACCTTGGGTCAAGTGTTGGAAAGATGAATGTTGTTTAGATCTTGCTATGTAATTGGACTCTGTACATAGATTAAAAAACCACACAAGAATTTGAAATCATCTCTCTTTTCTCTATTTGGCTCAGGTGGGGATAGTGTATGGGACAATATAGTTATGTATAGAATATCCCTAAGGATGCGACAATACACGAGAATTTAGTAATTATAGTATATAATTTACAGTGCTCAACAAGATATCTTACTATGCCATCTAAACTATTTACAGATTGTGTTGATACTCCGTTCATTGTGCCTAAGAGGTTTAAAACCAAATCAAACTAAATTGAAAATAAAAAAAAAATTGAAAACGACAAACAATCTATTTAATTTGGAATGGTTTGGTTTTCGTAATTTTCAAATCTTGTAGTTCAGTTTGATTTACGATTTGATATTTTTAAACTGCACTAGACTGAATTAAACCATTTACCTTGAGTTATTTTACCAAATGCATGAGGAAAGGTATACAATTATTCATTACTTTTTAAGTTTCTATAATTTGGGCTTAGTCATTAATTAGATCTTTTAATTAATATGTATTAGTAGGTGACTTAATATTTTGGTAAGACTAAAGACTTATAAGATTGGTCTAGTAGTAAAGTCCACATGTGAAAAAAATGGGAGAGAGAGATCATGGTTATCAAAATTGCGAATTAACTCGTAAAATGGTACGAGTTTACAAGTCTCAGACGAGTTAAATTGCAGTAAAATCAGAAAAGTAGTAAACTTAGTAAAATCGGAGTAAAATCGTAAAATCGGAATAAACTCGTGAACAAACTTCTTAGGTGATATTTTTCTATGTTAACTCTAATTTTGATTGTTTTAAATATAATTTGTTCTTACGTTTAAAAAAGTTTTGACATTTTAAGTGTTTCAACTTTAATTTCTACTTATTTGGAGTAATTTAAATTTATTATGTGGATTTGAAATTATTATGTATTAAAAACTTTCAATTTTTATGTGATTTATAGTCATATTTTTAATGAAGTAAACTCTTACAATTTTACGAGTCGAGTTTATTACACTTTCACAAGTTTACGTAAACTCTAGATTTTGATAACCTTGAGGGAGATCATGGGTTCAAATCTCTCTATTAACAAAAACTAATACATTAATAATTAACTTTTGACCTATAAACAAATTTGACAAGACTATTTAATTTAATTTCATTGGATATAATTTAACAACAAATAATATATAATGTTTAATACAAATTGATTATTTGTACTTTAACTTTTAATAATTTTTATTTTTATATAATTTCAAAAATAATTTTTTAATATATTTTGTAATATTTAATAATAAAATTTTAAACTAAAGGATTTAATTTGATTCAAATCTTATAATCAATTTAAATTTGAACCAAACGGCAAAAAACGCATCGAGAATGACCCCAAAATGTACCTTTGAATCATGGCGATGAACGTAACATCAGAAATCACAACACCCAACCATGTTGACTTAGTGACCGACCATTGTTTGAACCCACTGGTATTGTTATAGCAAATGCGTGCCAATGAATTTGTACCACTTTCTACCCGTCTTTCTTTTCTCCACTACTTCTTTTTGTTTTTTTATCCTAGCTTTAGATTAATGGAAAATAATATTTAGACACCTAATAAGCTTTAATTTTGTCTATAAAAGACTATTTTTAAATAAATTTCATTTTTAAGCAGATTCTTTTACAAAAGAGACTGCACCCATTAACCAAGAATAACGAAGAAAGAACCGAAAAGAAAAAGTGTGTCTTGCCTCGAAGTTTCTTATCTCAGCTAATACCGTGTTGCATCTTTATCAAGCCCCTGTGTAACATATATTATATATAAGTGTAAAGGAACAATAGATCTGTACACCTTCTTAGCACATGTAAATCCACACATACATAGTTTCACTTAGCATGAAATGGATGGAGTTAGGAGCATTGAGATGATGAGCGATATGACAGTTGATGCTGAAATAAGTTTTATTTGTGCAGTGCAATGTGCCTTAAGTAGTGGGACTGCTTCAAATTTTGCTGCATCATCTCCTTTTGTTTCTGTTGTGGACAATGCCATCAGGAGTGGGACTGCTTCATATTTTGAAACATCTCATGTCCATGGCTTTGCTTCAACAGTGGACAATGCCATGAAGAGTGGCACAGAGTCAAATTTTCCTGTCCATGGTTTTGCTTCGGCAGTTAACAATGCCATAAAGAGTGAGACTACTGCTTCAAATTTTGGAACATCTCATGTCCATGGCTTTGCTTCAACAGTGGACAATGGCATGAAGAGTGGCACAGAGTCAAATTTTCCTGTTCATGGTTTTGCTTCGGTAGTTAACAATGCCATTAGGAGTGGTACAACATACCCTCTTCATGATTTTGCTTCCACAGAAGGCACTAGCATTGTTTCTGCTGCAGAAATGCTACAATTGGTGTCAAATGTTCCTCCACGGTTGTTCACCCTGACTGAGATTAAAGCAGCCACCAACAATTTCTCTCGTCACAACGTGATTGGTGCTGGAAGCTTTGGTGTTGTGTACAGAGGCAAACTTGTTGATGGTCGTATGGTCGCAATCAAGAAGGGTCGTGCTAGGTCGAAGAGAATGAGTCCAGTTAAGTCTGATTTGGACATTTTGTCACATTTTCTACCCCACAAACACTTGGTTGGGGTTGTTGGGTACTGTAGAGAGGAAAACAACACGCTTATGTTTGAGTACATGGAGAATGGGTCATTGTATGGTCATTTGCATGATAAGAGCAACGTGGAGAAGGGTAGCAGTGTGTTGAATTCGTGGAAAATGAGGATCAAGATTGCTTTGGATGTTTCACGGGGAATACAACATCTTCATAACCATAGTACAGTTCCATATGTTCATGGAGATATTAAGTCTTCCAACATTCTTCTTGATGCAACTTGGACGGCAAGAGTATCTGATTTTGTGTCCTTAACCAAGGCATCAGGAACTACTGAATACATTGATCCAGAGTATTATGATCTAAATGTGTTGACAGCAAAGAGTGATGTGTATGGGTTTGGAGTTGTACTTCTTGAACTTTTAACAGGAAAGAAAGCTATATTAGTGTATGGGGAAGATGGAAGCCCATCATTAAGTTTGGTGGAGGTGGTAGTGCCTGCTCTTTTGGGTCAAGATTTGGTGAAGATTTTGGATCCAAAGGTTGGAGCACCGGATGTGGGTGAAGCATTGGCAGTGGAGTTAGTGGCATATACTGCTATCCATTGTGTGAGTTTGGAAGGGAAAAGCAGACTCACCATGGCTCACATTGTGCTCAATTTGGAGCACGCTTTGGCCATTAGTAACAGTAACAGTGATAGCATTTCCAGAATGATACGTTCAGAAAAGTGACTACCAATAATAATTCTCTTTATATTAAGAAAGTTGTTGTACAAAACAGCTTTACTGTATTAACATTATATAGCTGCAATTCAAATATTGGGCCATCATTTCACTATTTGTAAATTCTTACTGATAATTCTTTCTGATGTATTTTATGGGCATAATCATCTAACATTATGCCATAGTACATACATATACCAGTGTATCACAAAGTTCTGCCAAGTACAAAAGGGGATAATTTAATTTACACTATATTTTGCAATACACACTCGTGTTGCGTTACAAAACAGTCTCCATTAAATAATAAGGAGTCATGAGTGGATGGTGCCTTGAATACATTCATCCATAAAAGAGAAATTAATAGCGATGCCTTTACATTGTAGTGTGGTTTAATCGATCTTGTGGCAGCAGTGTGCCAAATAGCTAGGAGCTTGGATGCAATGGAGGTTTAACATGCTGCATATCAACACTATAATAAACAAAAATAATCTTATACAGATTAATATACCAGTTCAATTATACATTTTTAATAGGTATGCTTAAGAAAAAGAGACAGCACTCCTATTTCAGATAAACAAAATCTAGTACTAAACCATTGTATTTTCTCATGTGATTCGATTTTTAATGTCAATGAATTTCACATAATATTTTCATTTAAGTATACTCTTCTATTATGCTGGTTGATTATCTTAAATAAAAACAATTTATTTTTAAAAATATCAAACAATTATTAATATTAACTTAAACTAAAAGAAGTAAAATATAAAACGTCTCATATTGTTTTTAAAAGGTTGTCATTTCAAATTTTAATTTTGGTATTAAGTAACTTTTAAGTTAAAATAAAAAGAAAAGCAACTCTTTTGCCGTGCACCTTATTGTGACACTCCTAATACGCGTTGAGTTTGGTGAGACCGACCATGTCAGCTAGATTTTGAGGTTGTATGATGTCAAGTTACGTTTGAATTTCAGGGCGTAAACAGGAGAGAAAACAGTTAAGTAGTGTTTTCCAGGAAATTCCTATACAACGGTTAGAGAGCATGTTTCAGTAAATCTCCTTTAGAGCTGGAGTTGTTCCAAGAAAAAGATGAGAGTAAAATAACAAATCTACTGCCATGCAAAGTCAAAACCAAAACAGAGAAAGGAAATGTAATAACACAATGTATTAGCTAGAAATAATATAATAAAAAAAATAGGAAAGGAGTAAAATAATCATACTTCTCACCGAATATGTTTCCATTTTTATGGTGCCTTTCTTATTTCTTCAGATGCCTCTAATTGTTACCGTGTGCGGAGCTGTTAATTAGTTTGATAAATCCGATCCATATCAAACTAGTTAAACTAGTACTTTTATCCAAATCTAATCTAACTAATGATATTAATTGATGAACGATGTTAAATATTCTCTCTACACTTATATATAGTAAAAAATATCTAAATTCACATATGTTAAAAAAATTAAGTATAATAATTTAATTTCATTAATCTTAAGTATAAAATAAAGATATTTTTAAAATACTTTTTATTGAAATTTGAAATTATAAATAACAAAGAATTAGAATTATCAAAATACATCTCATCTATTAGGCTGGTCTGCGAACCTACAAAATAAATTAGGTTGAACTCTAAAAAAAGAGGTCTAAATGGAAGCAAATAATTTTTGCCCGACTATGTAATTAAATGGACTTAGGTTGAACTGACTCAAATACAAATATAAATACATAAATATTAAAAATACATATTAATAATATATATAATATTATTAAATAAAAAATATACACTTAAAAGTATGTGAAGTCAATTTATACATATTAGTAATATACATATAAAAATACATTTGATGTTATTTAATAATATATTTTAATAAATGAAAGTGACGTTGTTCTAAAATGTATATTAAATTATATATATATATATATATATATATATATATATATTTTGATGTTTTTTAAACTTATTTATGATAGGTTTTGGATTGGTTATTGTGTTGTTTTGAATTGGTCTAGACTTGTATTATAAAGTAATTTTTATTTTTAATAAAAATTTAAATTTGTATCTTTTTAAAAAAATATCTATTTTAACCTAGTGACCCAATATAAGGTTAGGTTGAACTTAGAAATATATAACCCAAATAAAATATGAGTTGGTCTAACCCATTTTATTGTAAAAGTCTGACGAGTTGCCCAAATTGCTAGCTTTACAAAGAATCATGATGATAATTAATTGAATGATGGTTTAAGAATAATACCCTTAAATAAGGTAAAAGTAATTGAATTTACTTATATATGAACACAAAATATAATTTAATGTTTTTGCTTATACATGAATGTAAAAAAACAATTAGCATGAACACATGCAATAGGAATGCAAATTGCAAAGTCATTAAATATTATTAGTCAAATTTTAAAAAAAAAACTATGATACTCAATAGATATAGCTGAGTTCACAATATACACTAAGATTAGTGTACAAGAAGACCCGTGGCTCAAAGTAAAACAAGCTATCAACAGCTAGTACATTATTAACATATCCATCTTTAAATGATGGAGACTGCAAGAAGGTGGAGAATCATATACTATATTCAAAACTCTTGCCCGTGCTCGAAAACAATGTGCTATCTATCAAGTCTCACATATACTTGACTTTTCCAACGCAGTTACGATCTTGAAACAGGAATTAGTCCTATACACAAACCTCTTTATTAATTATTTGGACAATCTGAGATTATTCAGACTCAATTAGGACCTTTTCTGAGTACTTCTTACTATTATCTTGATTCCATGATAAATTGCCCATAACTCACTTTCTAAGCCATTACAGGATATTGGAGCTTAATTACACGAGCAAGCTATGACAAAACCTGAACTATTGTACATGTGTTTGTGTTTTATAATATATGAAAGTGATTTTCTGTCTTTGTCTAAATTTTAAATAATTTATGGCTGAAAGTTAGTTAATAAAAATTAAAAATTTTTATCTATAAAAAATATTGATTAATTAGTAGAATAAAAAATCTGTAAATACAAATATTTCTTTAAAAAATATATGATTAATATAACAATAGTTTTAAAGCAACTGCGAGGCAGAAAATAGGACAATGTACAGTTAGAAGAATAAATAATTAATTTTCTATTTTTTATTTGAAAATAATAAAAAAATAAAATTAAGTTAGATTTAATTTATTTAATATATTTTAAATGATATATAAAATAAAGTAATAGTTTTTATTTGATAAAAATAATTATAAATAATTTAATATCTTTATTATTATTTATAGTCACACGTGACCATAGATAATTAGTATGCAAATGATTTTGTATTAAAACATCACATACAAATTTTGATGGTTCGATAGATTTATATATATAATTAATGACGATATATATTATTACTGATAATGTATTGGCATAGCCTTTGTCTTAGGCTATATATTTCCCATGGAAAGTGTACCATCAATTTCTTGAGATTAAAAATTTATTTATCATATTACGTCCTGTTTTAAAGAGTTTATAGAATAAGAATTTATTTAATAAGAGATTTTTATATAAAAATTTATATTATAAACTCTTAAATTTAATAAGCTCTTTGTGTTTGTATATACAAATTTAAAAGCTCTTATATAAAAATAAAGTTTTGAATATATATAGATAGAGAGGGGGGAGAGAAAGGGAGAGAGAGGGAGGGGTATAAGGAGAGAGAAAGAGAGAGAGGGGGAGGAGAGGGAGGGAGAGTGAGGGATAGGAGGGAGAAAGAGAGAGGGAAAGAGAGAGATTTAGTAGCAAGTTTTAATCATGGAGAGACAAAAAAGTAAGAGGTGTGAATCAAAGGAAATACAAATTTCTAATAAACTTAAAACAATTTTTTTAAAAACTACTCTAGATAGTTTATTCAAATATGTTTAAAACAACTTATGAATCTTATATAAGCACTTTTATAAATTTAATTTATTAAAAGATTTGTATAAGTGTTTATATAATAAGATAAACTCAAATAAGTTGTAAATAAGCTCTTCTAAATTGAGTCTTAATCTCTCTCGAACTTTTTTTAGATAGACCGAGAAATAAATCTTTCATCATATGCGTGAGAAACAAAGTTATTTATTAACTAACACTACACCATGATGATAATTTTTTTTCATAGATTTACAACTTCATTTTTGTATTTAGAACTAAGCCTTTTTTAACATTTAGAACCTCACAAAAGCGTACAATGTGAGAAAAAAAAAACAATGCAAAAACACTCTAATTTAGTCGCTAAAATAATATATATATATATATATATATATATATATATATATATATATATGTGACGTATCTGGTGAGAAAGTCAAAGTGATAAGAGAGTGAGGGGAGCAAATATCAGTCATTAAGAAAGAAGAGACAAAAAATATCCTAAAAATTTCAACCATTAAAAGAGGAGAGAGAAAAAAAAAGTGATAAATAATAAATGCTAAAAGAGAGAATGATTGATTAATTTCAACCATTAATTTTTATTTCAATAACTGAGATTTGCTCCTCTCACTCTCATATAAATTTGATTTTCTCACTAGATATCTTATGTATATATCACATGCTTAAACAGAAAATTTATCAAAATTATATAGTTTGATCAATCAATGCCAAAAATGTCAAAACGATTGATGTTTTTGGCAAAATCACATTGGCTTTTTTTGCTGAGTAGGTCAAACACTTCCAAAAATGCCAACTCCTTCGGGACCAATTACTCTTTCCCAACTCCTCCACCTTGAAAAATGAAACTCTCGCACCTCCAATAAATTTTAAAAAATATTTTTTTTAAAAAATAAATTTTAGAATATTATTTTATTAGTTTTTTTAGAATTTTTTTTAAAAAATAGACTATATAATTGTTATAAAATAAAAATAAACAATAAATTATAGTCACAAATTATATATTAAAAACTAAAACAAATTAAAATTAACATACAACTAAATTTTCAAGCAATAATAACTAAAGAAATATTTGTTTGAAATACAAGTAAACCCATTTGTTAAAGCTAGACGTACAAACTATACAATTTGTCCAAACTAACAAAAACATAATATCAAAAGAAACACATATAACAAAACACATAATGTTAAATAATATATAATAATTTAATATTATGATCGGGTTGCGTTGTGTTGGTGTTGAATCTTTTGGCAAGCATACCAATAGTCAATTGTAGTATAATGATTTTCAAGTAAAAGTGTCGATCCCATGAGGAACAGTTTCAATGAAATAGATAATTTTATCTCAACCAGCATATATACAGGAATATTCAATCTGATTCATAGTGGATTTTGATGATTTATACGACGTTGCATGAAAGTAAAATAGTAACCGTAAGTAAGTTTGAGAAAATTTGATATGAGAAGTTGGGGTTGAATTCATCTATCTCACTCATCTGCAATCTGGATGAATATAAACATATAGCATCTGAAATTACCAATATTGATGCAACACACAGAAGTCATTTATACCTATTCCTTGCGTATAAAATTCATAAAATCAACTCCTTTAATATTGATTCCTCACATATCCAACAAACTGTCCAGCATTATATTCAGGCATTATAAGCAATTGATATACTGAAATCTATTCCTAGCATCACAGTATATCAAGTATGTTTGTTCAGATCAGATTTTTAGAATTACTTTCTAGTCTCATCCAAAATTCACATTCATGAAACTATTGATCAGATAGAATCAAGCATTAAGAGCAGAACAAAAATACCAATCTTGAATAAAAACAGAACTGCTATAAAGAAATATCACCAGATTACATCCGAGTTCGAATCAATTACATTCAATCCCAAGAGCAAAGGATTAGCCACTCATGGTAGCTATTGACATTCTAAGAGATGAAGAAGAAGATCCTACAATTGAGGTTGAAGAACGACTCTTTGAATGCTCTGTGATTTGATTCCAGCGTTTTTTTTCTTTCCTCTTTCTTCCTGATCCATAAGTATATATACTGCACGAACTCTCGCTTAAGCTAAAATATTCTTGCTTAAGCTAAAAAGTACTTCATAGTGAAGAAAGGTCATTCTCGCTTAAGCTAAAATATTCTCGCTTAAGCTAGAAGGTACTTCATGATGAAGAAAGGTCATTCTCGCTTAAACTAGAATGACTTTTAAATTAATTTCTCCCTGGATGAACCTCGCTCAAGCGAGATCATTTTCGCTTAGGCTAGAGTGGCTTGTGAAAGGTACTTCTCTGATCAGCTCTCGCTAGGCGAGATCATTCTAGCTTGGGCGAATTATTGCAGGATTTTCTCTTCTCTCTTAATTTACCTGAATCATATACAAAATCGGGATCAAATGATTTCTTTTTAATAAAAAACTCGGAAACATATGCTTACATTTCATCTTTGTTAGATTAGGGAAAATTGATACAAATGTTCACAATTTAAAATAGAAGTGCCAAAATTCCATATGAAAATTTACTACTTTTTAGCACTTATCAGTTGGGTCTTGGATTCAACTTACTGAACTTGTCACAACCCGTAATGGATTGGGTTGGATCTAATTTCACCCAATCACAAGAGAAATCTAACTCATTTTGTTTGGGTTAGATTGGGTCGGATTGTGTTTTCGGATCACCTAACCCAATAAACACTCATAACAAAAAGTGATTAAATATATAAAAGGAAAACAAGTGAAATAGACTTAACAGAACTTAATGAGAAACAACCATAACTTAGATATATTACATGCTTATGGTCCATGGTAGCATGCGACTAGTAGTGGACATAAAACTAGTTCAAACCAGATTAGTTTAAAATTGATAAAACCAAATCCATTTTGAATTGAACTAGTCTATATAATAATAATAATAAATAGAACCTTTTTTTTTAAAATAGAAACAGTTTGAACCAATCTATTTTTTCCTTAAACAATTTAATCCATTTGTAATTGAATTTCTTTATATCAGTTAAAAAGAACCTTCCTCCCATATTTTGACAAAGTTCATAGTGGTGTGGATATTGTGCTAAATAGAAAAATTACTGAGTAGAAAAACTTTTTTTGATGTTGTTCACATCTTTGTAAAAATTTCGACATCCTAATGAAAAACATGATAAGTAAAAAAACATAATTGACATCTCTCATACCCCTACGAAAGTAGAAAGTAAATATTAGGCATGACAAATAAATTTATACTCATAGATAATCCCTAAATCTGCCTCAAAGTTAACGAAAAATCCCTAATTTAATTAGACATGGATATAAATATGAGAATACATTATTTTTTAAATCGAGATGAGGATGAAGATATAAATATTCACTTTGTTCTCATACCCACTTATTTTAATAAAAATGTCTCACAATCTTATTATTAATTAATTAGATCGAATTAATTTTCAAACAAAATGACTCTTAGATTCTTGTTTTCCTTTACAAATTTTAATTTTTGGACATAAAAAAAAGTTTGACATACAAATTACAAACTTTGTTTTTACTAATTAAATAGCTTTAAATCAATATCATTATATTCAAATAGATTATTTTTTATTAAAAAAATCATTATAATTTTTATTTTGTAATTACTAAAAAGATATGAATATACCAGATTCCTAACAGAAATGGAGATGAGACATAATCCCATATTTATTCTATCAAATATAAAAAATGAAGATGAAAATGAGTTCAAGGAGACGGAAGTGTGGATGAGAATATAATCTCCATTTAATTGGATTGTCATGGCTAGTAGAATCCACAAAATAAGTAATTAAACTTTTATAACACAGTAAAAAAGAATGGAACAATCATCTGTATCTTATCGTAGTTGTATAATACAGTAATGCTGTATAGCAGACAACTTTTCTCTTATAAGAGAAAATCAACGTTGGTAATCTTAATGTATCATTCTGAAGACATTAGATATAGTACTGCGGAAAATGCTGTCATGGGTTACTAATACTATTACATATAGCCAAAGCCCTCTCCAAATTGAGCACAATTTCAGTCATGGTGGGTCTATTTCTCCTTTCTAAACTCACACAACGGATAGAAGTATTGCTCATTATCTCCAACGCTGATTCTTCATACACATCCGGTGGTTCAACGTTTGGATCCAAAATTTTAACCAAATCCTTAGCCAAAATAGCATGCTTTACACCCTCCACAAATCTTAATAATGGGGTGCTTCCATCTTCCCCATACTTAAATATAGCTCTCTTTCCTGTTAAAAGTTCAAGCATCACAACTCCTAACCCATACACATCATCACTCTTTGTTTTCAACACATTTCGACCATAGTACTCAGGATCAATGTATCCAACGATTCCCAGCGCCTCTATCAGTGGCAGAAAATCAGATACTTTTGCCGTCCAAGTCTCATCAAGAAGAATGTTGGAAGACTTGATATCTCGATGAATATATGTAAATCTATTATTGTTATGGAGATGTTGTATTCCCCAAGAAGCTTCCAAAGCAACCTTGATCCTCATTTTCCACGAATTCAACACACTGCTACCCTTGTCCCTTTTGTTCTTCCCATGCAAATGATCATACAAAGAACCATTTTTCATGTACTCATACACCAAGAGCCTCTCATTTTCCTCTTGACAGTACCCTACTACCCCAACCAAGTGCTTGTGGGGTAGATGACAGGACAAGATGGTCAATTCAGACTTGACTCGACCCATTCTCTTGGACCTGGCATAACCCTTTTTGATTGCAACCTCACGACCATCAACAAGTTTGCCTTTGTACACAACACCAAATCTTCCACCACCAATAAGGTTAATGTATGAGAAATCGCCCGTAGCTGCTTTAATCTCAGCCAGGGTGAATAACATTGCAACATGTCTTCTCACATTTGACAACAACTGTGCAGCAACGACCTTGATGTCCTCTGCAGAAGCAAAACCGTGAAGAGGGGATGCTCCAAAATCATGGGTAGAGGAAAATATTGTTGTTAAATTTGAGGCTGTCCTACTCCTTATAGCATTGTCCACAGCAAAAGTAAAACTGTGAAAAGGGGATGCTCCTAAATTCGATTCAGTACATATCCTACTACTGCATATTAAGTTGTCAACTACAGAAGCAAAAGTGTACATAGGAGAAGCTGCTAAATTTGATGAAGTCCTACTCCAAATGGCACTCTCCACTGTCACATCGCCCATCAGCCCATTGCCTCCAATTTCTCCATCCATTTTCTTTGCCAAATTTAAACTATGTATTTAGGGTTGAGGCATGGAGTTATGTTGCTCCTTTAGATTGCTTTTTGTAGTAAAGGAACACAAAAGAGAAACATCATAGGAGAAAGTTTCTTTGTTTTTTTTAATTAATTAACCATGATGTCATTATTGATGTGAACCATCACACGGACGGATGATTAATCTCAGTTTTAAAATATTAGTTTGAAAATCTATTTGATCACAATTGGTAGATTTTTCCATCCCGTTCACATTTTCTTTATGCACAAGATTCAAATCATCATATTTTTTTCTGTATATAATATTCTAGAACTCGAAGTTTTGTTATCAAGTTTCTTTGTTTGACAGAAAAGAAATAGCATAAAAATGCAGTTTTCGCCTCCAGCCCCGTGCGGTCTTTGGCTTCAACAGATATTAGTTGATAAGTGACTAGTCTCACACGGCTATGATACATTTTTCTCAAGTCTAAAATCTCGGCAATCTGGGCAAACTACGCCACACAACAGTAATTTTGTTGACCTAACTAATTACATCCAAGTCCATATATCGACCAATAACTCATACTTTTCAATTTTTTAATTTCACCATCTTCTAAATGTTTCATCAATCAAAGCTAAATAAGGCTCGTGTATATATTAAAAAGAACACAACAACTAAATAAGGCTCTCTAGAACTAAAAGCAAGTATTAGGATTGTTTTATTAAGCTTTTTGTTATGATTGAAAATTGGATATGTTAGAATCTAATTCAGTGAAACAGTTAGATTTCAATTTGTTACCTTTCAATTTGTTAGAAACTATGTATGTAGCTGAACATCTATACTTTTCTTTTTCAAGTTGATCAATAAACTTATAAGAAAATTTCAAATCAAGTTCTTTTTTTCTTTTATTTTTCTGTTAAATACATTAACACAAAAAACCCTACCTCAATCATTTACCTTAACAGTATAATTTAACTATTTTTCAATAACATTTTATTTTAAGCTTAAATAAGTTTTTTTTACTTGACGTTTTACTAAAAATCATTGTTAAAAAATTGGTAACAAAAAATATATTTTCATACTTGTAAATCACTTTCTTTTTTACCTTTAACTTTCTCAATCTTCAATTTCACATTTATCACAGACAAATACACCAAACTAATTAACAGATAATGTTAATAGAAAAAATTAATTTCAAAGAATAAAAAATATTTTTAAATTTCAAGAAAAAAAATATTTTTTTAATGAAACTTTAAAAATAAAAAACTTATATAAATATTTATTTTAATATTCAATTGGACATTTTTTTACTATGCTTTTCAATACTTTAATATTCAAAAGTCTCCTTATTCTAGAATACGAAGTATGCATTTTTATCACGCAACTTGAAATTTGGATAATAGAGAAATATCTAGAAATTTGGAGAATATCTCAATTAATTTTTCGTTAAAAATTAATTAAATCTATGAGTTGTCTCATAAAAGTACGAGACAAAAATAATATACCAATAGAAAAATAGACGGAAATAATTTGTTTGTATAAATAAAAATAAAAAGAGTGAAATATCATTTTAATTGTTGAAATTATGATGGCCAGCATATTCAACTTTTTAAAAAAAAAAAAATAATTAGTTTATAATGTTTATGTCTTTGTCTAAATTAGTATTAAAGCGTGATCTAACTCGCTTTTGAAAATATTATAAAAACATTTTAAAATCTAGTTAACACAATGAAAAAATCATTACAAACTTATTTACCTAATTTTTTTAATCTAAAGTGGAATGTGTGTTATTTATTTTTCCTGAATGAATGTGTACTTTATCATAAGCAAACATAAATATTTACCACTTTTTAGTTTTAAAAATGAAAATTTATTCGACGTGTTTTGAGTCTTTTGACTGAGATGGAGAGGATCCGCACGCTGTCGGTATGTACGTAAATAGCCAAGGATTTTCCTGCGTTTTGGCTTTTACTATGTCGTTCTCTTTTTTCTTTATTTTGTTTTATACTTTTATTTTATCTACTACTTGTTTTTTTATACTTAGGTTTTGTTTATATTATTTCTTCACATGCCTATAATTGTTAGGGTGTGTGGAGGTGTTAACAAGTTTGATAAACTCGAGAATTCATATCAAATTAAACTAGTTAAGTAGTTTAACCTTTTATCCAAATCAAATCCAACTAAGGATATTAATTTTTCTATTAATAATATTATTTAACTAAAAAATGGTGAAAAAAGGAAAAGGTGGTGAGTTTTAATATTTTTTTTTAACAAAACTAACATCTGTTTGTAAAAAAAATTCTATTATTTATTAATGAATAGTGCTAAATATTAGTCGATAAAAATTAATAATTTATATATACAATAGAAAATCATTTTTAGTTTTCTCAATATAGCATCCTAAGACATAGAAATATACAAAAAGATAAAACCCGCTCCAAATATGATCTTATTATACATTGTTTTACACATTGCTTTCCTTTTTAGATGTGATCCTTATTATATACTAGTTTTGTGCTAAGTACGTGTCTTGGTTCCTTCTAATTAACTTATTTCAATATGTTGAGATGATAAGACTAATACCCTATGTTTTTTTATCTTTAATCAAAACATAATTGGGTCTGTTTATGTAAATTTAAAAAGTATGCTAAAACTATATTTTCTAAAAAGTAAACAGGATTTACTTCTTGAAAAAATATATAATTATTTATTAAAAACTAATAAAGTGATTCATGTTCTATGTTTTAAATAATTTGTTAATAAAAAATGGTTAATGAATTCAAATTTTGAAATATTTTAAATTAATTTTAAAAAGTTGCATGATTTAGTAAATAAGAAATATTTTTTACAAATAAGTATTAATTATTAGGATGTTAATTTTGTTAACGAAAAAATTTGCATTTATGACTCTTCTTTTCCTCATATATAAACTTTATTATTAAATCAAATCTTACAACTCCGAGTAAGTAAGAAATAGTTGTTTTTATTATCTTAGAAAAATGATAAAAAGAAGGTGATATGATAATTAATATGCTAATAAGTTTACAATAATTTTATTTCGAACTCAAGACCTTTTTTTTCCACTTATTTTTATATTTGGATTTTTTTACAAAATCAACTTTATAATCTTGTAATTAATAAGTTTTATAGTAACATGTGGTATAGAAATTCTGACGGCTGGACATATTTATTTACTATTGATTAAACAGTTTCTCGACTATATAAATAATGCAAAAAGATTATTTGTTTAATTAAAAATTATTTTTTTCTGAATTCAAATAGACCAAAATTGTTTCTATGATTGCTGATCTAATTTATCAGAAAATAATGGCATTGATGTCGTTGAAATAAACATGAAGCTAATATTGGCGTTCAGATAAAGTGTATTAGTTGATCATTATGTTTACAACAGCTTAATTAATATATACATCTATAATTGTTTTTTTTAATTTTAACAGCTATGTTAATTTTTAAAATGTTTTATATAATATTTTTAAAATTTTTAAAAATATTATCGAAATTATTTAAACCTAATTTATATAACAATATAATTATTAAGAGATTAAAATTATTTAAAAATTTCATTTAGTAATTTAAATGTTAGTATATTTAAATACATAGAACTAAAATTTATTAATTTATCAAGGACATCGAAGAAGGGATTAGTTGGGGACTGGTAGTCTTCAAATGTGCATCGTATAATTGGTGTAGGAAGGGATGTCGCATAATGGGAAGATAGATGAATTGGTGATTATAGTCTTCAAGAGGCATATCCTAACTATATGGGATTGCACTGGATAAGCCTGTCTCCGTTGCAAAAAAGTAGTTGGGTGGGAGGGTTTGGAATTGGTCCTAGCAAAGACGACTATTTGTTTAGAAAGAGGAGTTATTGAAAAGGTTATTGATGAAAGCATGAGAGGTACACATGGCATTAGGGGAACCAGGTGGTTGGAAGTGGACCTTAGAGAAATTAGATATATATTTTGTATCGTATAACTCTCTGTCTTCACATCAAGGGTAGAAGGCAATGTTTTTTACAAGCAAGTGTATGCAAAAGGAGTACCTCTCAAAGTTCAGCTTCTAGTTTGGCAACTTGAAGCGGATAAGCAACCAAAAAGGAATAATTTAAGGAAATGACAAATCATATCAGAAGGGGAGAGCATGTGCATCTTCTATAACAGGTTAGAGGAAACTGGGATACACATTTTCTTGACTTGCGACAGGTCCTACCAGGTGTGGTCAAGTTTATGCGCCTGGTGGGGAATCACTATAGTGTTACCCAATTCTCTCAAATTCCATTATCACAAATTTTCAGGATTGACTTTTGACTATCGTGATCACAAAAGAGCATGGTCTTTTGTTTGGTATGCAAGAATTTGACAAATTTGGAAAGCCAAAAATGGAATGATCTTTCAAATGAAGGAGACTTCTCTTTATGATATTAGAGGCAGCTCAATTCTCTACGTAGGAGTGATGTCAGGTTGCAAAGCTTACTACAAACTCCTTTGAAGAAAAATAACTTCTGAATCCTTGGTTTTGTATTAATACTTTATGATTTTATTTTGTTTTGTTTCTATTTTTCATCAGACTTCTTGAATCTCTTACTATTTTGTAAGTTGTCAGGAGGGCTTTCTTGTGTTTTTTTGTGTTGAGGCATACAATGTTTGGCTTTAAAAAATATTAATTTATTTATATAATAATAATGATGATGTAAGAGACTTCGTGGTTCCTAGTACGTAATGTGATCATCCTCTTAGGTAATGAAGCATTGGTAATGCTACATAATTAAACAAAACAAAACGAAAATGTTAGGTAATCATCACTCGCTAAATGCACCGATATTGACTCATGCTTTGTTTTTGTTAGGAAATTCCGCTTTAGAATTGTGTATTTAAAATTAAAATAAAATGGATAGTTATAATATAATATGGATGGTTTTTATTTAAAAATGGATAGTTTTTATAATTTAAAAATTGTAGATAAGAGCAGTTTTTATTTACAAATGAATAAAAAAATAAGTTTTTTTTATTAAAATTAACAGTTTTTATAAACTCATGAAAATGAGTATTACTTCTATATAGAAGTATAGATAATATGGGTGGTTTTTATTTAAAAATTGGTAGTTTTTATAATTTAAAAATTGGCAGTTAAGAGTAGTTTTGATTTACAAATAGACAAAAAAATAAGTTTTTTTTTTATTAAAATTGACAGTTTTTATAAAATAATGGAAATAGAATATATATAAATATAAAAAAATTGACAAGTAAGAACATTTTTTATTTACAAATGGAAAAAAATAAATTTTTTTATTAAAATTAACCGTTTTTATAAACTTGTGAAAATGATATATTATTATAGATACTATTCTTTTCACCAACATCACAGTTTAATATAATTTGGCGTTATGAAAATCTGCATAAATAGACTTTTATAACCCAATATTGTTGGACGATTAACTAAATATAATATTTTCAATATTTTATATTTTGTAATTAATATTTAATTTTCAATTGATAGTATATATAATAAACTGTTAAAATATCATCACTAAAATTTTTTTATTAATTAAAATAAATTTTCATATTTTGAAAAATTAAAAAGTCTAAACATATCCACTTTAATATTTTATATATTGTTTATATTAATTAAATAAATTTCAATTAATCTTTTCATTTTAGCCTAACAAGTAACACGTTAAACACCTCAATAACCCACTCGAATTCTAACTAGTGCAATCCTAACCAGCCTCCAAAACACGACAATATTCTAGAATCTCTTGTACGAAATTCACTCGTGTGCATGTCTGTTGCTCTCTTTTCTTTTCCTATAAAGTGTGTTTAGGGTTTAGGATTTAGGGTTTATAAAGTGTGTTGCTCTCTTCTTTTTTTCCCTATATCTTACTCTTCTTTCTTTTCCTAATTCACTTCCTAACTTGGGTGGAAGAGTTTGACCACCTCGCTTGCTTAAAAATATCAATCAAAATTAATAATGAATAAAGCAATACTTTGCATTATATATGTCTAACTTATGTGCCAGACATATGAGAGATAAAACTTACACACAAACAGTCCATATTGGTTGTCTTAATATGCGTAAGGTATCTCTATTCTCTACGCCTCCCCCCAAAGCACATAGAGAATAGAGATCAAGACATAGTTTTACATGGCAAATCAAAAGGAAAAATCACTTGAGAGCCTTCTTGACAGGAATTACGTGAAGGACAACACATTTTATGCAATAAATTTTACGTGGGCAGTGGACAGTGCCATATGGAGCATCACTGCACCAAATTTTGGAGCATCTCTATTCACAGATTTGCTTCAGTAGTGGACTACGCTATAAGGAGTAGTGGGCCCCTGCATATTTTGGAACATTTCCTCTCCATGGCTTTGCTTTTGCATTGGACAACGCCATAAGGAGTAGTACGGCCACATCAAATTTTGGGACCTTTGGTGTCCATGCTTTTGCTTCAGTGGTGGACAACGCTATAAAGAGCAGTAGGACTTGGTCATATTTAAATGGTTTTGCTTCTGTAGAGAACACAAGGACTGTTACTGCAGCACCATTATCCACTTTCGGAAATGTTGGTGCACGGTTATTCTTCTTGGCTGAGCTTCTAGAAGCTACCAACTATTTCTCAAAACGCAACAGATTGGCGTTGGAAGGGTGGGTGTTGTGTATAAAGGCAACCTTGTTGATGATGGTCGTGAGGTTGCAATAAAAAGAGGTGGTCATGGTTATTGGTCACAGAAAAGGGGTCCTGTTAAAGTTTGAATCTGCCATCTTGTCTGGTCTTCTACACCACGAGCATTGGTTGGGGTAGTAGGATACTGTCATGAGGAAAATGAGAGGCTATTGGTGTATGACTACATGAACAATGGTTCTTTGTATGATCATTTGCATGATAAAGGTACCATTATGTTCAATTCGTGGAAAATAAGGATCAAGATTGCTTTGGATGCTTCTCGGGGAATACAACATCTTCATAACCATAATACAGTTTCTTATATTCACAAATATATCAAGTCTTCCAACATTCTTCTTGATGCAACTTGGACAGCAAGAGTATCTGATTTTGGGTAGTTGACTGAGGCATTGGGAACTGTTGGATACATTGATGCGGAGTATTATGCTCTAAATGTTTTGACAACATAAGAGTGATGTGTATCGTTTCGGAGTTATACTTCTTGAACTTTTAACAGGAAAGAGAGCTATATTAAAGTATGGGGAAGATGGAAGCACCCTTTATTAAGTTTGGCGAATGTTGCAATGCCTTCTATTTTGGGTAAAGATTTGGTGAAAACTTTGGATCCTAAGGTTGGACCACTGGGTGTGAATGAAGCATTAGCAGTGGTGTTGGTGGCCTTTCCTGCTGTCCGTTGTGTGAGTTTGGAAGGGAAAAATAGACCAAACATGACTGACGTTGTGCTCAATTTGGAGCGGGCTTTGGCTATTTGTAATGGTAATTAATCATGATGGCTTTTCTAGTAGTACCATACCTAATGTTTCAGATTGATACATTAAAAAAAAAACAATAATAGTTCTAGGAAAATGCTTAAAAGTACAAAGTATTTATTATGATTTTCATCTAATAGCTTCTTTTTTTTTACTTTTTTAATTTAGTATTTATCCAATCTTAAAATATAATTTGGATTTCACATCGTTTTGTGCTTGATAGCTTCACACCATTGATAATTTTATCTTATATTAAGAAAATTTGTTCTATATCGCTATTAATTTAGGCTGTGCTTGTAAATACAGTACTGCTTAACTGTATAACACATCTGCAATTATATCATCAATTTAGGCCCATTGTATTCTTAAACTATCTTATAAAAGAAAACAAATATTGTACATCGTTTTGTGTGTGTCAATTATATTGAAATCAATTCTAAAACGCCCTTTGTTCTTTGTTGTGTATAAGAACGACCTAGAAAACTGCTTGACCTAATTTAACTAGTTTTTTAACAGTTTGAGGGTGGTTAGATTAAGTAGATTTAGTATTTCTACATGTAAGTCTCTTTTTCTATTTACTTAAGCAACATGCTATTTCTTTTTTATTTTAGCATCTTATTGTAGCCATCCAAAATGTGTCAGGTTTACATTTTTTTTATGCCAAAATGCTAGTTATCAATAGTGCCAGATTTTCATGACATACCATGGTAATAAAACGGGTTATATTATATATGCAACACAGGACACGCCATTTGATAAGCAAATAAAGGGAAATCATATATTTTTGCTACCATAAACATTTTCCACATGAGGAATTTAAGCTTTATTAATATTTTCATTGTTATTTGCAAGTCACTACATATATTACTCAAAAGCCAATTCTCATCGATAGCAAAAGCAACGAAAGCTATATTAAGGGGGAAAAAATCATACTGACCAGCATAACATTTCATGGTTTTCATGTTACAATGCCAGAAGAAAGGTAATTGTGTCAGAAATGTTTGATAGATTTAGACATTTGGATGGATAGTCTAAAAGCAGTTGGAAAATCTGATATAGCATGTATTTGACGCAAGTTCACATGGTATGTCTACAAACCCACTAGCAGTTTCCCTTTGGACAACGGATAAAAAATGTGATGAACAATTAGAGCATCTTTAATATTGTAGTATAACCAGTTGGTTATCTTGAAAAAGTAAAGTCCGTGTGTAACTGCCAACTACCGTGCACTCCACAAGATGCTCGAATACACTGAAAAATGGGACTCAGTTTTTTAAATTCTACTTTTACTGAATCATACAGACAGAAAAGGAAATTGTATTGTGCTTAAACGTTCTTTCTTGATTACATAGAAAAATATGCAGGTGTGTAAGCATTAAGCATCAATGATAGAAGAGAGGTTTCATTATTTGAGCATAATATCTTTGGAGGGAGAATTTTAAAAATACCTGTAGAAGTTCTTGAAGGCTCATCTCACAATCTCCTAGAGTCTGGCAGAACAAATTGCAACCACTATTTTTTTGCTGTGCAAGTTGGAAAACCTCATATCATTTCAGGATGCAGTTGATTACTCAGGCATAGTGATTCTTAGACATTTAAGAGATGTGGCAAACTAAAATTTTCAAATTTACTACTGAATGTTATGTATGTCTTGGAAGTTCCATTTAACACACAGCTAAACTCTACCGACTTTTCAAACCTCTCCCCCTTTCACAGATTAGCATTTTGTATTTCATTGTTATAACTGTTAACTGTAAGAAACTAGATTTCAATTTTTATCTCTTGTTATATCAATATTAGGTTATAGCTTGCTTTGCATGCAATCTAACAAATTTAGGAAAACCTGACTGCAAATGAACCGGCCTGAGGTTCATCAATCATTGTAGACGAAGCTTTCTCAATAACCATTTCTTTCTCAAATGAGGAGCCAGTGCCAGAAATATCCTTCCTCTTCTCTCATCTTCCAAAAAATCACAGGCATCTAAAATTAAGTCATCGTCCAGGTCTGGTATAGCCTGAAGCACCCTGATAACATTATCTACAGAAAAGTTATCTTCTCTCTTAGCTTTCTTGGTTAGTGATGTAACTGCAATAGGCATATGGTCTCTTGCCTTTTCAGACTCATTCAAGGTTGGAGGTGTCATAGGATGGTGCCTTTTTAGGTGATCAGAAACATTTTCTCCAATATGTTGTAATGCTTTATTATCTACATTAGCAAGTGACTGAGTTTCTCTAGAAGAATTCTTCTCACTACTAATATGCAATGCTTTATCTGCGCTAGGGGGAGGCTGAGTTTCTAAATTATTTTCACCAGCTATATGCAATGCTTCTTTATCTGCATTAGATAGCTGCTGAGTATCTGTGATAGAGTCGATGCCCCCAGAAGACCCCTTTCCAAGATTTGGCTTGCAACCCACAGTAACTTCATTGTTAGGTAGTGGCTGAGTATCAAGGACAAAGTTATTTCCGCCAGAAGATCCCTTTTCAAGATTTGACTTGCAAACCGCAGTAACTTCATTGCGATATACTATGCACATGCCACAATAAAAAGGCATACTTTTAATTTTATAGAGTCGAAAGTTGTGATGTACCTGCAAAAATGAATATGTGATGGTAGTAGAAAATAAAAAAATATCTGAAAGAAAAATGAAAATGACATATTATGCACTTTATACCCTGATGCATTTTTGCCATACTGGCTCATCAGCCACAACTTTATGTTGTGCCTTATCCCAACTAAAGCCTTCTTTGCCAAGGAGGACATTTATAGAGCAGTAATGCCTTCTCAAGAGATTGAAACGGTTTTTTAGGACAACCTTACCACAATGACATCCAAATCTATTATTAAATGATTCTGTCATATCTACCCATGCTTGCCTCCTGAATGTACGGTTAATCTTGTTCCCTTTACGTAGTTGGTCCACCATAAGTTCAACAAAAAATTGGTCCATCATTGGAGACCAGTCAACTTTACCTTTATTAGTAACAGCAACAGGAGTTTGATCATCCACTCCTTCACCGGTGATAGCCTTGTCATCCAAATCTTTTTCTGAGAAAAAAAAAATAGTCTGAACATGATGAAAATACCAAAAGTAAATGAATATATTTGGGAAAGGAATTTCATGTTTCAACCATAGAAGCATATTTCATAATCGAGGCATTTTGGTTTCTACCTTCATATTCAAAATCTACATCAAAACATGAAAGGCTGAATCTTCCATCAGCAACTGCATGGCCAAAAATAATGCACAGATCATGATAATATGGAATGACCATTGTTTTGAAAGATTGAGCATCATGGTGGGCCTGCATGCACAAAAGCAGTCATAATTGCAATGTGACAATTCATTAGTTCTTTTGAAATACGTGATGTCAGTGTGTACCTTAATACATTCATCCCAAGCTTTATCATCAGCCATTATCATGCTTAGTGTCTCATCCCACTGGAATCTCTTTTGGCTAACTATCATTTTTATTTCACTGTATTGCTTCTTGAATCTTTTGTAACGGTTTTTCAACACTTCTACATCATGCTTGAAACCAAAATTGGTGTTGAATTGTTCGATCATGTCTATCCAAGCTTGTCTGCTGAACATTTTCCCACTTTTATTCCCTTTTTGGACACGGGACAGCATAAGGTCAAGAAAATATCGGTCTTGAGATGGAGTCCAGTTGGCCCTCAAGTTGTATGAACTAAGAAAAGAATCATCCCCCATTACATTACCTATAATTCAATGGATTTATATCTAAGAAGCATGGTGAAATTCCCCTATACTTTGGACACCTGAACCCAGATAAATATGCAGATGCACACCAAATAATAATAATAATAATAACAACAACAATATCCTTAGAATAATACATGCACCAAAAAATATAAATGTTTGTTACAAAGTCATCTAATTACAAATTATCACATGAATATGATCAGTTAATTAGTGTTATGAACAATCGTACTGATGGTAGAATATGGCCGAAGGTCAAAATTCCACCATATAAACACATCACTGTGGCGACCTCCATCACAAATTGCCTATAGAAATTGGCAAAAAATCTGCCATGTCATTCCACTGTGACCATGGCACTACCATCATTTAACAACAATGTGTATGATAAATTGGTTGGTTTTCATAATAACCACCTTAGTCATTCAGGTTACCAACCATGATTTCCGTCATTGTACAACTTTTACATTGATCGTGTGTGTCTACTAAGCTCATCACCATTAAATACAAAAACAATAAAAGGAACAGTGCCAGATTATCAGGAGTACTACACACTAACACAGTGTACAACCCTTTTCTATATCAAAATCTACCATCACCCTAGCACAACCTGATCCGTTTGCCAACAAGCACTATCATATTCCAAAATAATTTTTGCTACATTTTCTATATCTGTAACAAAAGTATTAATGCTTAATAATTTTCGCCAGCTTGATGCTACAAGCCAAACAAATCATACACAAAATTCAATGTCAGCAATAATATCCAATATGCAAAATCGTTATACAACATGGACCCTAACTCCTTCCTTCTCTAACAATTCAGCTCCATGATACATTCTCCTCCTCAAGAACTCAAGAGGAATTTTATGCAAACCCCACAGTGAAAGGTTTGAATTTTAGCAGCCAAACAAGGGACCCAGAGCAGAGGGTCATTCAAGAAAGCATCAATTTGGATGTCCCAAACAATGTCACCAAATGGGACATTGATAAATGGAAAGTGATGGAACCCTAATTGTGTGTTTGGATGCATTGAGAGAGAAGTAAAAGAGAAAGGGACTTACTTACCAAAGAGGAAAGACAAACAGTGGGGAACGAAGGAAGGGTTTGAGAAATAAAAAAGAAAAGAAGAAGCTTTTGTTACTGTGGAATGGGTCTTGACTCTGATCTGACTTGGAAAAAAAACAAAATAGAATTATGTCGTTTGTTCAGTTCAGATACACATTGCTCCTTCTACGAGTTTGGTTTTTTTTTTTTTTTAATTGTTATAAAAAAAAATTTAACTGAGTTTTGTTTTAACTTTTGAGTAATGATATGTCCCTAACATTTACATTGTTTATGGAATTATATGGGATGAAGTCATGAAGTGGAAGAAACAAATAAAAATAATTTTTTATGTTTATTAAAAAATAAAGTGAAAGAAAAATAAAGACAAAAGTTAATTTCTAAAAATAAAAATAAAATATTTTCACTTTTAATTTAAATTTTTCTCATTTATTCCTCTCAACTAAACATAAGTTTAAAGGATCTTATAGAACATATTTGACAAACATTTTACATTAGCAACGGTTTTTAAAAAAAGTAAATTAAATTTGATATTAAAGAATTTAATATAACTTACGAACAACACATAATTACGGGTAACAACACATTTTTTTATGTATATATAATATTATTATATATAAATAAAGTATTTTTAAGTGTTTTATACCTAATTAATTACGTATTATTTATTAATATTATTTTTCTGTTTAAAATTTAATATTTCTGCAAATTAACTAGATAATAGTTGTAATTTTTTTATAACTAAATTGTAGTTAACTCTTTTTACTATGAATTAACTACTATCTTTTTATCGTTAATTTGAAATTATTTGTAGTGTTAGTTTCAATTAAAGGTGAATACCTTTTATTAGGAAAATTAAAATAAAGATTTCCTTGAAAAAAAATATTTTATATATTTAAAATTTAAACATTACGTAACACAATCATTTTTAAAAATTTTCTTAAATAATTAAAAGTATCTAAAAAGTGTATTTAGTAGATGTTTAGGAGAACTATTAAGCAGTAATTAGTAGTATTTATAAATTGACTTTAGAATAAAATAAATTTTTTTTCAATAAATGGATTCTTTTTCTTTACAATAAGTTAAAAAATATTGTTAGAAAGTAGAAAGTACCAAGAATGTGTTTTTAAAATTATAATTCAGTCAAACAAATAACTCATTTGAATATAAAATCAAAACAAAAACGACTCTCTATCTCTTAATGCAGCAGAAGGGATTCATTGTCAATTTTGAAAGAGAGTGTAACAGACACATATAATCTCCATGTGTGAATTTGTGTTTATTGAACAATAGTTGGCACATCTAATATTCGTTGCTTAAAAACTAACACATTTCTAACTTTTCAAAGTTGTTAAAGTCCCACAAACTAGACAAAAGACCATGTCTCCTCCTTTTCTCTGCTACCACTAATTAGGTTCAGGAATTGAATTGAAAGGTTAAACATTTAACATCATTATGTAATATCGTATATAGCCCCCACCATGAATATAATTGTGATCATACCCTAGTAGCCACACTAAACTGACCAAACAGGAGCTTCTCATACTTTATTGTCCTACCGCACATCATATCAACCAGCAGATTGTAGGTTTCCTTGGTACACCAGATTCCCCCGAGTAGCTAATATGTCAACATACAACTTTCATGCAAATAATTGAAGTTTGGGAGGATCCTCTTTACTCCATATTATATTTAACAACTCATGATATTGTTGTTCACCACTTTTTGAGAGTACCCTTTAAGTGAAAGAGACAAAGTACACTCTTTACTCATTTGCAATCCACACCATGTATATGTAATCTTCGGTGAATTTTCCCAACTCACTCCGTAGAGTGGAAAACATTTCACTTCCTCCCATGCAAACTACTATCTTCTTCAATCAATGAATTAAATAAGATTGGATAAGACTTGTAAAAAGAACTAGTGATATAATTCAATCCAATCAAGAATAGATCATATCATATCAACAAATTATAAAGAAAAATTTAGGTCTATTAATTTTTTTATGAAATTCGAAATAAAAAGTCAACATAAAAGTGTGTAAATAAAACAATCAACTAGATTTTTCAAAATAACAAATAAAATTACATTAAGTAATGGTGCATTAGCTATTAGGGCATGTGAGTGAGTGTTTATTTATCCAAGAGGTGAAAATAAGATAGGAATTAAGTGACGATAAAGTATATACTATGAGTTGAATGTGAGCTTGAACTACCGTATTTGGGTTAATTGGGCTACAAGTTTGTTTTAGTTTTGTTGAGTTGCTTGCTATTTTCACCATAATAAATAAATATATAAGATAAACAATAAAAATTAAATAAGTTAGTTTAGAGATCATTAGATTTGAAAACTGTGAATCCGCAAATTGATTCATTAAAGTTGGGTTTGATCAAATTGGATCATTTTGATATCTTCATTAGTTAACAAATATATAATTGGTTTGGTTTGAATTATTGGATTCATCAGATTGATTTTGATCAATTAACACTTCTATCAATAACACGGTTACTTTTGTACTTGCAATAAGGATACTTTAGCAATAATCTCCATATCCAATGGGTTGTTGCCTAATATCTATTGTGATTCGCAACAATTCACATAATAACTAGACGAGACACTTGTAAACACACTCTAACACTCAAGTTAGCATGCGTTTCAAGGAATATAATAAATATCATAATAAATAGCGTTGTTATCTTAATAATTTTACACCTATTTATACTATTACTAATGGACCTTGAGTGAGATCCATGAACCTTTTACTTTGATTAAGTGATATATTAATTATATATATTCTTGTGGTGGCAGCAATTAATTTTTTACTTGAAAAGTTCACTATACTTTCTTTAAAAGAGAGGATTGAAGTTCAAAGTGTGCATAAGGTGAATGATGACCAAACGCTCTTGATAAAAAATTGATCTATCCCTATATGTACACTTAATTTTTATGACAAGATCTTAAGCATACCCACAAGCAATAAATGTCATATTGAAAAGATTTATCTTAAAATATATATTACATTTGACTTTTTAATAAAATATTTATTATTTTTTAAAATTTGATTTAAAAATATTGGAATGTTAATGTTTTCATGTGGTGTGGAAAGCTAATCAAGTTGATATGTTCGCTGCTCGCTGCTAAATTATCATACCTAACTAAGTATACTATATAAAAAGTAAAATTTTATTTTTTTAAAAAATAAGTGTCATATTTAAAAGATTTATCTTAAAATAAATATTTATTTGACTTTTTAATATATATTTATTATTTTTTTAATATTAATATTAAAATCAATTTTATAAAATAATTAATTTGTTTGTGTAAAAGAAATTACACTTATTTAGAAATAAAGGATGTTTAGTTTGATACAAATTGACATTATTTTTTATATATAAAAACTTATAATTTATTGGGCTCACACCACCCACCGACACGCACAGAAACCTTTAATTCTATTCTAACTTTAAAAACATAATTAAATTCATACGAATAATAAATTTAGTATGAGAATCTAGACATTTGCCAGCTGATTCGGTGCTTTTCTTGAAGGCAACGCGATTTCTTTTCCAATTCGCTACAATTCAAGCCACCTATTTATATACGAATATATAAATAACGCATTTATTCTCTCTTCTTCTCCTTTTCTCTCGATTTTTTTTTTTTGTCTTTTAAATACTTGGACACTTTCTGTCTTTATTTAATAGTAGCTCTTTATCTATAATAAAATTATTAACTTTATCGATAAATATTTTAAAAATTATATAAATAAATAATTATTATGAAATATTAGTGCATAATATTTGAAAAAAAATATCTTCCATATGGAGTTTACTTTTATAACAAATTTCTAGTGGTTTAATTGTAACTTTGGTTTCAAAACAAATTCAGTCCTTTTAAAAAATTTTGTTTTCTAAAAACAACAATATATAATAATAATGTTATTTATTAAGTTATCATGGAATTTGATACAATTTTGTATAAATTTTAGAATAAATTATGTTTTTAATTGTTTATAAATTTGTAAGATGCTAAGTTTTGAAAATTGGATCAGATTGACTAGTTCAATTGGGTTGAACAGAAAACTGGACCAGTATCCAGTCTATTGTTTTCTAAAAATAACTGATGACTTTTAAAATCGAAAAGAAATCAACTGAACTGACATCAAATAGGAAAAATTAATCAAAACCAGGTTAATCATGAGTTGACCCCTTTTTTGAAAAAAAAAATTATAGATAAAAAGATAAAAAAATTGAAAAATAGTGATTATTAAAATTTTAGGTACACAAATAAAAAACATTATGATTAAGTATTGTGAAACAGAAAAAAATATTTATAAGAAAAAGTACTTGAGTCTATTAAAAACTATTTAAAATAATTTTTACAAAAAAAATATTTAAAACTTAATAAGATGTATTATATTTGTATACTATACATTATATATAGTTTTTTTAATATATTAGTAGTAAAATATAAAAAATAATATTTTATTAAATCTTGTTCAACCTCAATTCAATCATAGTTAAATTTTTAAATCTTAAACTCATATTTTTACTGTCCAATAACCAATATAATCTTGAAAACCTTGGTAAAATATCATAAATTATTTCGAAGATATACAAGGCTAAAAACACATTTTCACTTAAAAATTTGTACATTATACTCTTCAAACTCCATGCTAATGTAATAAATGCTTACCTAATATTGTTACTTTAAAGTAGAAATTAAAAACAAATACAAACTACAAATATTTTATGAGTTTAATTTTTTTTACATTGTTAATACATACTAATTAAATTCATATTTTATTTAATAATATATATATATATTATAGTTAATTGATATTTAATAATTTAGTCAACCATAAATATTTAATAAAAACCCTCAACAAAAGGTCAAGTGTGCTCCACAATTGACACCTTTGTATCATATTCAATATATTAAGAAAAAAAATTACATTGCCTTTCCATTCCAATTCATATATATAATATATTATCATCAATATTCAAATGAATTAAATAATTACTTCCTTTATAAAAAAAATATATAATATTTCCACAAAGATAAGGTTGATATAGCCGAATAAATGCAAGATTTAATTCTCAATGTGCACCCACACACCTCCATAAACGAAACATAACACGCACAGAGGATGTAAATTCCCAATTTCTATTTTAGGTTCCAAATGCACATAAAAGAAGAAAATCTAAATAAATTACAAATAGAGAACTCACTTGTAACTAAAAAAGAAACCCCAATTTCATTATGGATTTTTCATTTCTCTAATTTTGTTTAGCTTCAGAAGTTGCTTATTTTGGAATAAAATCTTCAAGTTGTTGATAATGTTTATGAAATAAATAACTTTTTATTTTTGTTTTCCTTAAAAATTTATGCAAACAAGTTTAAAAAGGTATTTTGTAAGAAAAAAAAAAAAAAACTTACCAAAGCATTGATTATTTGCTGCATAGCACAGTGCTTCAATTTCATTTTCAACAACCAATAGTTGTCACCATACCAAGTTTAGGTGTCTCTGATTCCCACCTCTGTCTTTCTGCTACAAAGAACAACCTCCTTTTATTTAACCTTCTTAATGACCCTGCTTACCTATCATGTGTTTATGTAGGTCCCTTTTGACGCTTCCAAGTTCCAATTTCCAACTTTGCCTTCTAAATTAACACTTTTCTTTTCTTGTTTTTATCGGTACAAAACGAATTTGGGTATCAGAAATTTATAACCATTTACCTACATTATTTAATCAATTGAGTTAGACATGTTACTATATTATTTTTGTTTCGGACAAGCTAAACCTTAACTGTAAAGAATTTATTTTTAATATATATTTATTTCTTTTTCAAATAAATAAGTGAATGTAATATATTGTATATTAATGTATAAGAGTGATATAATTAAAAGACTAAAGTAAAGGTCACAATTTGAATATCTTACAATAACCTCCCAACATAATATTACATCTCTTTTTACATATAAGAGATAATTATCATTTTTAAACGTATTTATTATGAATCTCTTTGTGTCCTCGTAATTTGTTATCAAGTATATTAATTGTGCATGCCTTAATTGGAGTTTTCTATTCTATGTCATATTCATTTATTGGAAAATATATCTTTTAAAATATGAATAGTTTCATTACATACAGCCAATATTTAAGTTTTTAACTTCTATATAACATTTTTTTTTATGTTAAATTATATACACATCGTTAAATGTTAAAGAAGTCAGAATAAAAAGTCTTGAGAAAAGCAAATATAACATTTAAAATAGGAGAAATATTAATTATAGTTATAATATTCAGTTTGACGGAATCCCTTTTATTATTTATTATTAATAATAAATAAATTCTGACTACATTTAAAATTTAAGTTTCGAAGTAAAAAAATTAAATTTTTGGCTGGATTGTTGGTGTGCTAGTATTTGTCTCCTGCGACTAGGAGAAACAAGGTAAAGTCCATGTTGTGTTGCTCTCACATCACCTGACTTTGTCTTGGGATTTGATCATTGCTTGAGATCTGCCTTTTTCTGCTTCTCGGTTCTTCCCATATTATTATTATCATTATAAAGCACCACTCCTCAAAGCCAAGGTTCATGAATCATGTACTGTTTATTTGTGACTTATCAGATTCTCAATAAAGTTTTCATCTTTTTAGTTTTTTAAGCTGCTGATTCATGTGGGGTGCTTTGATATCTGATATCTCCACCTCTCTGTTTTCTTAGCTTTTCTCAATTGGGTTTTCCTTCAATTTCTGAATGATCCTTGTTGACTTCAGGCCTAGAATTTGGTTTTGATGGGTTGATTTTATAGCTTCAATTTTTGTTTCTTATGTAGTTTCATTTAATTGCTTGTTTGTGTCTTGCACTCTTGGGGTGTGAATTCTTGTTTTTAGCTGTTCTGCCCCTTCAGAATTCGGTTTCCGTGTACTTCTGAAATTTTCAGTTGCCGTGTGTCTGGTTCAAATATGGTGGATGTGTATTGACTTTTTGGTCTTTGGCTTTTTGATATTTATATGATATGTCAAACAACAACATATAGAGGTGAATTTTTTAGCAAGAAGTTTCATTACTTTGGCTAATAGAGATAAATCTTCTCTGGGTTTTGGTCAATTAAACACATGCATTTTTTGGCGTTTTGTTAGTCTTGCATGATGAAATTTGAGTTATTGTTTAATCACATTCATTTTCTGTTGTAGTAGATACAGGAGAAGAGTAAAAATCCTTCCAATGGCTAATGCCTATGTTCCTCAAATGACTTTTTGAGAGAAGGCTGGTTCAACATTCACAACTGATGCAAAGATGGAGAAGAAAAGAAAGATTGTGCAGTATAGGGAGAGGCTGGACAAGACCCTTGCTTCACATGATCTTACAAATGATGAGATGCTAAAAAAGCTTGTTAGAAGTCAACTCCTACCTTCTTCAGAACCTGAAATAGAAGGTGATGAGATTCCATAAATTCCTCTGAATTCATATTTAGGGAAGGAATAGTACTAGCTAATTGGAACAATTATTTAGTTTCTTTGCTTTGTTTTTTTCTTATTTCATGTTTGGTTGGTGCAGGATATAGAGATAAATTAGTA
Source organism: Psophocarpus tetragonolobus (assembly GCA_037954015.1). NCBI lineage: Eukaryota > Viridiplantae > Streptophyta > Magnoliopsida > Fabales > Fabaceae > Psophocarpus > Psophocarpus tetragonolobus. The sequence goes on from CM075692.1 coordinate 42,714,137, forward strand.
GAAATCAAGACCGCAGAGGTATCTCACTTTCTTGATATGTTGAGGAGTGCTTCTTCAGATGAGAGTGGAAGATCTAATATATCACACACTGATTGGAAAGTATGTTATTTACTCTCTGTAGTTTCGCGTTTCACCATGTTTTGTTTTCTTGATATACTTTTTTTCTTATTCATACCATCTTCCATTCATTTAAATCCTGACTTTTTTGTTTGTATGTCTAATTGATAATTTCCTTTCCCAGGAATCAGGATTTTACGTTAGATGATTAACCTTGTTAACTCTTTTTTTGTCTAACAATATTCTATTGTTTGAACATTTGTTGCCTGGCTTGTGCTATGCTTTGGGTTGAAGATACTTGATTCTTCGAATCAAATTCTTGAGTTATTGATAAGTTTGCTTCTTTCAACAGTTAAAACAAGATGGTGAAGAATTTCGTGTTATGTATCGTGAAGGACCAGAAGGAACTCCCTTTCATACAATGCTTGTAGAAGGCTTTGTGGATGGGCCTGTTGATGTTTGTAAGTCACACTGGAGCAACCACAATGTTTAACACCTCCCTTTTACTGACAAGCTATATTATTGATTTCAACATGAAAAATTTAATGAGTTACTCTCGTTGTTACAGGTTTATGTATCTCATGGGAGACACACCTTTACAAAAAATGGTGAGAATTGTATTTAGTACAATTTGTGCCTTGAATTTTTTGTATGCTAGTTCCAAGATGAAAATACAAAAGTATGGTCATTTTTCTACTTGTTATTTTCTGTATAAAGTTCAAAGTTATACCACTTGATAAAAAACAAAAGAAACTACTTTATTTTGGTGTGGTTTGGGGTGCTGAGATAATTATAGATGCAAGAAAATGTGTTTTGCATGCAGCTGACTTGCTACTTTTGTTATGATGTGGTCCTGAATGTTGTTGTATACCCTTACGAATACTTTTGAATCTAAGTAATATATCAGTATATAAATGTATGAAAATTGTTCCTAACACCCTTTTCACAATTTCCATTTAGGTGGCCTCAGTCTACTATTCCCACTTTCAAAATCTTATCAACTGAATGTTTGCAAAAGACCCGGATTGGGGAACAATTATCACTTGTGAGGTTTGTCCTTCCAGCCCCAATTAAAAAAAATATTAACATTTTAATCCCCATTACCATGGCAAAAAGTTTTCACTTCCCAATGCTGATTTTGCACTGAATTTTGGAAGAAAGAGTGAAGGTTTCATGGCCCCTGTCTCTGAGGGAAGCTATAGTGCACTATTATCTGTTTGAGTACTTCCAAGATGACTTAGTTGTTGTTCTTACAAATTCGGTAATCATCTGGACCTGTGTTTTATCTTTTCGGGAAAATTAATTTTACACTAGATAAAAGCTTCAAACAATTTGTGCTTAATTTGTTCACAGGTTCCTGATTCAAAGAATGTCACAGGGACCCTTTGTGGTTTCAACAGTGAGGCAATTCCTGAAGCAAAGGATGTTGTGAGAGTTGATTTGGTGGGAGGTTTTGCTCTGCAAAAGGTGACATCAGAAAGAAGTTACTTTCGGTGAGTTTTAGGTGTACTTAAGCATGAGAGTTTACTTGAATGGAGTGATACAATGAAATGATAAAACAGTCAACAATCACAGACCATAATGCTCCATGCAGGGTCATCTTGTTTTAAAAAAAGCTGCAGATAAAATGGGAAGAAACTTTCTGATTCTAAGTGTATGGAAATTCTGCTATACGGTTGTATTTCTGTATTTTGGACCAGAGCAGAATTATGATACGTATTAGAAGCTATGTGCTACAGTAATATAATGTTTATTATTTGAAATGAGATTTACATGAATTATGGTAGTGAATCTGTTCATTTTTCTGTTCATATTTGAAATGCTAATTTTAAACAATAACCATGAATTATGGTAGCTTTACGATATTTATTTTACCTAATTGTAGTTGGAATCAGGACAAGGTACTGCACTACTGCAGTCTGTTTATTGTGTCAATACTAATGTTGTCCTATAGCCCTATATGAGAATAATGGAAATCAATGCTTTTGAATATATCCTAGGGTTTGCATATTTATCATTATAGATTATTAATAATAAAGTAATAGTTATTAGAAATTTCTGATTGTGCTTTTAGCTTTCAGGGACCAGCAGGAATCAAATTGTTCTTTCTTTAATAATATTTTTTTCACTATTTTGGGTAGTCTGGGCACTGCTGATGTCTGTGAATGGCTGGCTTGGTTGTTCAGTCTACACTGACTTTAATGGTTCTTGCTGATTTCTTAATTTTCCAGTTTTCTTTTCTAATTTATCCATAGTTTCTGAAAGAAATATGAAAGTAAACACAATCAGGTTTTGTGATTAACTGTATTGATTAACATTTTGTCAAGTGGTTACAAATGAAAAAGGTACGCAAAGAAAATGGATTGTTATTAGCTCTTCTGATTCAAGACTTCGAATTTTGTAGGACAATAGCAAATATGGATATAAAGCTGGATTTTGTGCCTCCATCCCTTATAAACTTTATTACACGGCACCTCATTGGCAATGGTTTCAGACTTTATCAGAAGGTTGTTGATTCTTGTCAGATATGTTTCTTTTATTAGCCATTCAACAAAAAAATATTTTTTATTTTCTGAATCTACCTAATTATATAACTTATTCTTTAATTAAAGAAAAGTAAGTTAAAAGTAATACGATGGTGAATTTTTTGTTTATCCTATAATAAATCATCTACCCTTGGATTCTTTAATAATAATCATTCGATTACAATTATTTCTTTTTTGTCATAATTTCTTTTGTAAGAGGGAAAGGTGGATTACAAAAAAAAGGACAATAAGATTCTTTTTCCTTAAGCAAAGTAGCATGAATGAAAAATTTTCAACACATTAGCATGGATTCTTTAAATACTACACCATTTGTGGATTTAACCTGGCTTTGTGAACTCGCCCTATTTTAATTGCAATGGCTAGTTTGAAAGTTGGATTTAAATGATTTCTCATTTTCTGCCGTATTATGCAAAACTAAACCATCTTTGCATAATTGCATTTTTTATTTGGTATTGTTTTCTATCTTCTTATGACACAAACCAATCCATGATTATGCTGTAGACTGTGTCTTCTATTATGAGCCATGATAAAGGGGAATTCAGTAAGGCCTTGGGGGATCCATTATATGTTAGAATTCGTGAAGCTCTATATAACACTAGTGGATCAAAGGCTATGAATGGTGGAGAGCTTCTGCTAGTTGCAAGTGTTCTCCCTGCTGAAGATCTAGATGAAAGTAAGCATGGTGAGGAAAAAGATGCATCTGAAGAAGATATGAGTAATCAATATGCAAATAATGTCACACAAATGGCAATGAATACAGAAGTACTAGAGAGTAGCAGAACATTTGGTGAGATTGTAGAAGTAGATTGTGAAGAAATTGTACAAAGTGATGAGGATGATGAAGAAGTAAAAGACATTCCGAAAATGGAAGTTGACCCGATTGTGCAAAGGGGAAAGAGGAGTGTATATATCAGATCAGAGGTAGAGCAGGCTATAGAAACATTAGACAAGGCCATTTCTGTGGTTCGTGAACAACGACTTCATTCTAGGGCAGCATCTTATAGCTTTGCCAAAGAAGAGTCCGCATTTATGAAAAATGATGATAGAGTTGATTCATATTCCTCAAAACTCATTCAACCAAGTTCCAATAGTGAGGTTAGTGTTGAAGTACCAAATGGAGGTATTGTGGAGGGAGCTTCACTAGAAGCACTTGTGGCTAACTCTGACATCCAAAACTCAAGGTGATTGTTAATTTGTTATGTTGCTCTTTTTATCATGATTCATTCTGTGGTTGTTTAAAGGAATAAAAGGCTATGTTTTTTATTTTGTTTCCTTCGTACGGTTTGTGATTTTTGTTTTGTGTTCCTTCAGGTATACAGGCATTGATCCTAACTTAAAGGAAGTAAATTCTAACAAAGTAGTACCAACTTCATCCGAGCAGAATCTTTCAACACCTATTTTGTCAAGCCAGGCTGTTTCACATCCTTTTGAAAATGGAGCAATTCTGGTCCAAACAACAATAAGCAACAAGCAATCAAACACTGATTCGATCAAAGACATGTCTTCAGATCATGCTGACAAGTCAAGAAAGCATAACAAATTAAACACCATTGTAACCAAAGGTATGAATTCAGATGTACCAAAGAAGTTAAGGAGAAAGAAAAAATTTCTATATTGCTGTTTTGTGCGTTAAAGGGAAAAAAGGCCACAAGCAGAGGAGGGAAAGAGAGCATTTTTAAGGTATACTGTCAACATGTAATCGAAGCCCCAGTAACTTAGCACAGGTTTTGTGTACATGAACTTATCATGTATACCAACAGGGTTCTCCCTATTGTTTTGTTGGAATGATATTTTTCCTTTACTTTTCTCCCAGCCATATAATCTATGATTCTATATGGTATATATGCCAAAATGGTTGGTTCAGTTGGTTTAGCAAAAGGTACATTGTCATTGTAAATTTTTTTACGGTCGTTGATTCCTAATAAAAGAATAATGATTCTACGTAAGTTTTTCATTTGCTCCTCAATCTATGTTCTTAGCGCTTCTAAAAACTTGGTGCAATTTGTGTTCCTACAAATTTATAAATGGGATATTCATTGCATTCTAATTGGTGACGTTTATTTAATAGGCACGTAAAACACCTTTTTTTTTTCTTTCTTTGTGAATTCATACTTTGGTGCAGCTCCTATTCTGTACTGGAAATTTTTAGCAGAAGAGACTTATCTATCTAGGTGGGTCCCATATATCCATGAAAAATTTCCTTTCATATTGTAGAGTGAAACAGAATGTACTACTATGTTGTCTAGTTTTTTAGGATGTCTAGATTGTTTTAGATTGCACTAAACTTGTAGAAAAAGAAAATTTTACAAATGTTTTATACTTTTCTCTCACTGCAATATGTTATTTAAACGACACCATTATTTCTTCACTGGAGAACTATCAAATAACTTGGAAAAAAGGATACTCAACTTTCACAATTCGGCTTTTGTGTACTTTACTGGTTAAGGACAGAGAGAAGGACGCTGGCAGGTTCCAAAATCAGCAAACTGCATTCCAGAAAAGCTACAACAGAAAAAAGCAAGCGATAAGTTTTTTTAAGAAAAAAGTGATTTTCATAAAATAAGTAATTTTCGGTTTTTTAACCAAAATATCAAATTTCATCCAAACTAATAAAAATCTTCAACAAAAATTAAAGAGGCCAAAATACAGTTAAGCTAAAACTTAAAAGTTGATACCCAAATGATCAAATTTTCAAGTACATCTCTAACAAGGTAACACTTTTTCTTTTCTTTTCCTTTTCTGGAAGTTTCTTCAACTCTCCTTACTACTTTTGTGTTAAAAGCATTATCTTTTTAATTATTTCTTTTTCGAAGTGACCTTTTTTCTTGGATACTTGAAGGTGACTTTTAGTTCATAAAAAAAAAAACCTTGAAGGTGACTTTTTGTTTGTTCTTCTTGGATTTTAGTGGTGCCTATATACTTCTGTTTCAGAAGGTTCAGAAAACTGCAGTAACTCATGAAAATTTACTTCTATTTCTCTCCAACAGTCTAACTCCGTAGGTTTAATAATTGAAAACCTTTTTTAAGATAAAAATAAGTTAGTATTTTTTTTTAATCAAAATAAGTTAGTAGTGTTTAGTTTAATAGATTCAAGGATATGATTTGATTTTTTTATAAATATAAGAATCTTGTTAAAGAATAATTTGTTCGGATCCATTTGTTAAACTGTAAGATATAGAATAAATACTTTTATTTTATATTTGATTTGAAAAATAATTATATTTGAATTCACATTATATATTTTATAATAATAATTTTAAATTTATATATTGTCTACTCTCTTTTTTTTTCCCTTCTTCTTCAGGAAGTTTCTTTAACCCTCCTAACTACTTTTTGTGTGGACGTGGACACTTGGTGATGAGTTTTTAAGTTTTTTTTTTCTTGTATTTAGTGGCGCCCGACTATATATTCCTTTGATTCAAAAGGTTTAAAAAGTCGGTAAATCCATGAAAAATTATCTTCAGCTTTTAAACGGGAAAAAGGGGAAAATTATCTAGCTGAAGTGTAATAAATTTTTCTGAATGAGTAAATGACACATACCTCTTACACCTTGTATTTATAGTAAGAAATGTAGTTGTTACCTAATAGTTATTACCTGCTCTTCTTAGTGTATTCCTTTTATCCAGTATATTTGGTTTTTATTAAGCAGGTACTTTGTAGATTCTACTCAACTTTATTAGGAATAATGCTAATAAGTGATTATGATAATTTATCTTTTTTATTAATTTAGCTAATTGATTGATTATTTGCAGGAGCTCAAATTTTGGAAGGGCCGAAAACCTTTGAGGTTTATTTCTTCGCTTTGGGATGAGTTATGTTATATTTTGGATTTCGGCACAGCTCAAATCCGAAGTCTCTTTATTTGGTGCTTTTATTCTTATTTGAAATCCTTATGTTTTTTTGTTTATGTGTTTTTCAATTTTCAGTTATGTCGAAATCCGAAGTCTCAAGGATGGTATTTTAGGTTCTGATAATGTGGTGATTTATATACTTCAGTTTTTAGCTATGTCGAAATCCGAAGTCCCTTGATGGCTTTTTAGGTCTTGCTCCTCTTGGTGATTATACATTAATTACTTTGAAATTGAATTAAGTATAAATAATAAGGTGGTCAAGGGTTCCAACATTTTTTTAACTCTTCAATCCATGAAAGATTGGGAAGTATCATCTTATCTCTTTGATTGAGTGTATGTATAATGTTTTGGCAAATAGGCTCAAAGTTGTAATGCAATCAATTATCTTTGAGACCCAAACTGCTTTTATAAAAGAGGGACAAATTTTAGATGGAGTATTAATTGTGAATAAATTGGTAGCAGATGAGGAGATGCAACAAGCAGTTATTGTGCTTGAAGGTGGATTTTGAAAAGGTCAATGATTTTGTCAATTGGTAGTATTTGTGGGAGGTGACGAAAAGTATGAGGTTTGGATGGAAATGAATAAATTAGATGAGATAATGTGTTAAAACGACACATATATCAATGTTGCTTAATGGATGTCATACAATAAATTTGGTGTAGGAAGGGAACTTCGTCAGGGCAATCCACTTTCACTGTTTTTATTTCTCATTATAGTCAAGGATTGAGTCAAATGGTCAAGTCTGTAGTATATGTTTAGGGTTTAGGGAGGGAAGGAGTATGTGTCACACCTACAATTTGCTGACGATACATTGTTGTTAGCAGACATGGAATCAAGGTCAGTGGTAGTGGTAAAAGTAGTTTTGCGAATTTTGAACTTATCTCTGGGCTCAAGGTGATTTTTCATAAAAGTCAACTTATTGGTGTAAATGTGGAGGAGGAATGGCTAATTAGGGCTTGAATTTGTTAAATTGCAAGGTGAGGAGTACACCTTTTAAGTACCTTGGTCTACCTATTGGAGCTTCTCCATCAAAGTTAGGGATGTGGAAACTGGTAGTGGAATCTGTTAAACAAAGACTATCCTTCTAAGAAAATTACATTTCGATGGTTGGAAGGATTGTGCTACTAAAATCTGTTTTGTCTACATTGCCTATGTACTTCTTTTCCTTCTTCAAGGTTCTGCAAGGTATAATTTTTCAATTCCACTCTGTGTTTAAAAATTTCATGTGGGGGGAAGTGAGGAGGATAGTAGTAAAATTAACTAGCTTTCATGGGAGATGGTCTATAAGGAAAGAAAGTATGGTAGTTTGGGTTTGAGAAGTGAAAATGGAGATTGAAGGCAGAATAAGATAGTTTATGGGTTCGAATCTTGAAATCTCAATATGAGAAAGCTAATGATACGTGGGAGGTGGGAAAGAGTAAATACTTTCACTGATGGGCTGACTTACATTCTATTGAAAACAAAAGGGTAAGTTATAAGGGTTAGTGGTAAAAGATTGTTACCTGAAAAGTGGAGGATGGCAGGGCGCACAATTGGATTCTAGAAAGATAGGTGGCTAGATGAACATAGCTTTCATATGAGTATCCTCATCTATTTGGGTTACCATTAGTAAGAATCCATCGATTAAAGCCATGGGGAATGATTTGAGTTGGAATTAGGATTGGGGGAAGGAGTTATTTGCTTGGGAGGAGTGTAACACCCAAAAATTTTAATAGTAAATATTAGTAAATATATGACATGTTGTGTTGTTTGTAGTTTGTGTGTGAATCTAATTGTCTCGGTTACTAGTGTGTTTGAAATTAACTTCTATCTATAGAGGAAATTCATTATTTTAAGTTGAGAGTAAATTACTCTAGAATATGAGTTTAGTTAATTGCTAATGATATAAAGATAGATTAATTGATTATGGTTAGGAGGAATATTTTTTATATGATAAAAAAATCGATTTTAGTTTTTCTTTTTTACTAATCATTAATTCAATGCAAGTAATTTATTTTAATTACAATTTAGACATCAAATTAAATTCTTTAATAACAATAAAAGAGAGAAACATGGCAGGTTTATACAGAAAAGAGTAAATAAAAAAGATAGATACATAGTCATTATTCATCAATGTGGCTCTATCTCTATCTTTTCTTTTTCTTTTAAATGAAGAACCTTTTATTTCACCTCACCTTCACTCAAAGTCAAGTTAGTTTCAAGAGAAAGGAAAAGGAAGTCATCTCCATCTTCATTTTTCTCGCTAATTTCTCTATTCCTACTCTAATCCAAGGTAAGAACTTCAAATATTTGAGTTTTCCTCTCTTTCATCTTTGATTCTCTTCTCCTAATTCCTTTTTGCCTACCCAATCTTGTTCTCTTTAGGATAAACTTATGTTAGAACTCACTCTGATTTCTTGAGGTAAGGGGGTTGAACCCAAAACATTGAGCTCTAATTTGTGTTGTTTTCCTAAAATGAAACTTGTCATGTTTTTGCTACTATCAGGCTTCGTTCTGCAAGGTTCTAGCTTTTATTTTAGATTTTAACTTTAAAAATGGATTCTTTGGGTATGAAAACTTAGGGTGAGGCTCGAGAATCACCAAAAACAGAGTTTCCTAGTAAAAGATATAACTAAAACAAGTTTAGAGCTCTTTTGTAAAATTTTTCCTTTATAATCTGACAAGAATACTACTCTAGGAGATGAATGGTAATTTTATTTACTGATTTGGATGTTAGAAATTATAATTTTATATGTGAAATTATACGTTTACTATTTTCATTTGACAATGACTGGTTTAGGAATGTTCTACGGTATGTGTTGTTTGTAAGATCAGGTAGTGTTATGCTGAAATTTAAATTGATTACTATATGATGAAATAATTATTTCTAAAATTCTAGGATAATTTTCTTATATAAGATCGTGAGAGTATGACCTCCAACAATTTAATTATGGTGTGCAAATTTATTTCCTATATACATATATATTGAGATTTGCGTGTATTAGCTGAGTCCAAGGGTGTTTGTTTTTTGACATGCTGGTTAAGATGATATATTGTTGTGGTGATGGTAGATAATTTATTTGAATTAATTATTTGAATTACGTGGGGTGTGTGAATTTATAGCCCTTATATTAACGGTTTATCGTATGAATAATTATTCCTTCTTAAATTGTTAGATATTGATGTTGTTGATAAATGGTTATGACTATTATTGTGCAAAAAGGATGAAAGAAATACGGTTTATAAGAAAGAAATACGACTTAGGAGAAATACGGTTGATGATAAAGAAATACAATTTATGAGAAAGAAATGCGGTAGATAAGAAAAAAATATAGTTTATGGAAAGAAATATGGTTGATGAGAAAGAAATACGGTTTATTGAAAAGAAATACAGTTTATGAGAAATAAATACGGTTAATGAAAAAGAAATATGATTGATGAGAAAGAATACTGTTTACAAGAAAGAAATACGGTTAAATGAAAAAGAAATTGTGATGAGATATGTAAGAGGAATTTTCAACGAAAAGTTTTGGGGTTTGAATGAAAGATTAAATAATTGTTAAATTGTATTTTTCTTTGATTACATGTTGATATATATATAGAGAGAGAGAAAGAAAGAAAGAGAGAGTTTAATTGGTATACATTGTCAGTGTAAAAGATTTTTACACTGACGGTCAATCATAACTTTTCATTTGTGTGACTTTTAAAGTACTAATCAGTAAAGTCAATAAACTTACCATGAATGAAGGGTTGTCATTGAGTGTCAGTGTAAAAATCTTTACACATTGCATACCAATTAAACTCATATATATATATATATATTGACATGTTTTATGTTAGATATTTATATATGTTTGTTGCATGAGAGTTTTGGAGGACGAGGGAGACTCACCCTTACAACCAACATTTTTCAAGTTTGGATGACGCTGATTTTGATATTCTATAAGCCTATATAGCAGATGTATGGTTTTGAGGATGGTACACTTGATACACAGTGTTTGGGTAGATGACTATTTTGAAACTTTGGATTTTAATATTTTGTACTTATCCAGTCATATCAACTTTATTTATTTATTTATTTAATTATTTTTACTGTAAATATTTGAGATTTTATGTTCTCTTGATATTTCTTTAAAATTTTCTTTATAAGAGTATCTGTATATGATTTAAAGTGAACTTGTTATGATATAAATTTTTGCAAAACATTATTTGTATGTTCGTTTGGAAATCAAGAAATATTTCACTAAAATCAATCTTTGTCCTAAAAAAGATTGATAGTTGAAAATGTATTTGAAATGTTTTATTATTATGAAAAATTCAATAGAGATTTTGTAAGATAACATAATGCATGAAAATTTAATTGGACCTAAAATGGTACAAAAAAATTATTTATTTAAAAATAAGTAATGTATGTAGCCTAGTATTTTAGGGTTTTACAAGGAGGAGTTGCTCGAGGGTTTAAAGATTAGGTTGAGGGCGATAGTGTTGGTAGAGGGGGTACAAGATAGGTGGATTTGGAATGCAAACGGGTCGGAATATACTCTATAACATCAGCCTAAAGGTTACTATCAACTGACAGGTTCCTCCAAAAGGATAATTTTTTCAAGCTAGTATGGAATAAAGGTGTACCATCAAAAGCCCAAATGCATGCTTGACGATTTGATGTAGACAGACTGCTAACAAAGGTGAATTTGTTGAAGTGTGAGATACTTCAATAGGAGGCAACAATGTATGGACTTTGTGGTAAGGAGGTGGAAACAGGGGTGCACTTGTGTGTAACTTGTGTAATGTCCATTTGGGTATGGACAAAAATCTACTCCTAGTGGGGTTTATCTATAGCGTTACCTAATAAGGTTAAAGGTCATGGATTGCAATTTATTGGTTTGATAGGTGACAATCAACAATGAAGGAATGCAGGGTCTTTTGTATGGTTTGCGAGTCTATAACACATTGGAAGACACGAAACAATGCCGTATTTAACGACCTTGGTGTGGATTTGCATGAAATTGTCTAAGTTGCGCAATTGAGCTCGTGAATATGGTGTCCAACAACCAAGTTTACATTACACTTGTATGCATAATAGATTTTGAATATGATAAACTATCTCAAAGGTGTTGGGATAGTATTATTGTATCTCTATTGGGTTTACTGTGCTTGCTTTAATTCTTTGTACTTACAGAAGACATACCATGTGCTTTCTATTTCACTTTTAATAATATTTTTTAGCTGATAAAAAAAGTATAAATAGCATAATCACCCTAGTAGAAAAGGTTGGATAGTTATAGCTAGGATCATCATTTGAATCTCATTGTCATTATTTTATACATAAAAAAATAGAGAACGAAGTAATCAATATTTTTAGCTACTTTATAATTGTATTAACTCCAATCCTATGATAATTGTAATATTTTTTCTTTCTAAAAATAAAATGTGTGAAGAGTCTAAAAGAAATTTAATTAAAAGTTTTGAATTTGAGTTTAAAGAACTTTATAAAAAGTGCTTGAAAATTAGGATTAAGAATATTCTTACCTCATCTTGTCATCTAAGTAAAAATCTTAGTTTTTAGTGTACGACAAGACCTAACTCTGAGCTATAGGATTGATTAGTATAAGAGTTTAATACTTATGCATTAATACTGTAAAAGAATTTTACTCTAACATTTAATTATAACCCTTGATTTATAATACTTTTAAACTATTAATTGGTAAAGTAAAAAAACTTACTATATATGAAGGATTGAGATTGAATGTCATCATAAAAATTTTTACACAGTGCATAAGTTTTTTTCTCTTGGGAGTTATAGGGTTGATCTAGTGGTAAAGTTCACACATTGGGAGAAGGGGAAGAGAGAAGTCTTGAGTTTGAATCTAAAATAATACATTAACAATTAACAATTGATATAGGATGAACAATGAGTCAGGTCAGTAGGATTCAGGCCGATTTGGCTCAACCCAAATGAACCCACCATTTTAGGTCTTTCATCCGTTATCGACCATTTATTCTCATGAGTTGTGTGAGTTGTGGGTCGGGTTGAACGAGTTCACGTGACTTTTACTTTGATTTATCACAACTTTTTTTTTTTTTTTTTGCAAAAATGATAAACTTTCAAACTACAATTGATTTATAAAAAAAATGATGTCATAATCTTAAAAAATATTTTAGAATGAAAAGGGCACATTTATATATATATATATATATATATATATATATATATATATATATATATCAATTAAAGAAGATGAATGTTAAATAATTAATGTTTCTACAAATCGGTTAAAAAAATAATATATATATGTGTGTTTTATGAATAGTAAGAATTATATTAATTATTTAAAAAATAAAAATAAAGAAAATTATTATTAATTATAAAACAAAAAAATTATATATATATATATATATATATATATATATATATATAATTAGCAGTTTGGGTTGGGTATTGGATTGTTGGTGGGTTGTAAAATCCAAAGACACACCCGCTATTGCAATTCATTCAAAATCATACCATTTTAACCCGCAAACCCACAAAAAACTTATTGAATATCAAATTTTTTTAATGGGTTTGTCAGATTGGGTCGAGTTCCATGTTTGTGTCCACCTCATTTTGACATATAAAAAAAGTCTTTTTCTCCTAGTATAAATCTTTAGCTTTTTTTCTAATTAAAGATAGATTAAATTTTGAAATATTTTTTTAAAAACATAACTTTTCATAAAACAATTTGTCTATATTCTTATAAAATTAACCATAATTTATATCAATCTAAACGATACATTTATATAATATTTTATAACTTTTAACCAATTTTTTTTATTTTTTTCAAATAGTTTTAAAGTGATGACAAAACATTTAAATTTATTTTCATATTTAATTTTTTCTTCAAATTAGAATGTAAAAAAATATTTTTTGTGCATATTTTCTAATAGAAAATTGAAATTATATTAATTTTTAAATAACATATTTTTATAATTGTGACCTCCTTAAAATAGCTTTTATTTATTTAAATCTTTAAAAATAACGTTTGCATAATCCTAACATGATTTTTTTTAAGAAAAGGAAATTAAATCAAACGAATTTCAAAAGTATCCTCCACATGTACTTGGCAGATGAAATTCAACCATCTTACTCTCTATAAGAGGATTGTATTAATTTCCATAGCAATTTCACTTGCTTTTACAAACCAAATCCTAAACCTATTCTTACTAGTAAAACACAAATCTTCAACAATTTTTTCTTCTAACATTATACTAGGTAAACCTTTCAGATTAGTTAAAGAAAATATAAAGGATATAGGTTAAACTATCAAAATCATACAAGATAAAGATACAGGGTTAACCTGTCAAAACCATACAAGATCTCGACAAATACATATCAACAAGATCTTAGGAGAAGATATATCTCGACAGACAAAATCTCTATAAGATCTTGACATATACATCTCGTTAGGGTCTTGGTAAGATCTAGATGAAGCAAGAACTTGACAAGGTTTAACTTAGTTATTTTAAGTATAAACATAATTGAGAAATATTAGACTAATCTTGATTAATTAAAGATAATTAGAGGCTAATTAATCTTTAATTAAGAAAACACAAAAAATAGGCCATTTTTAAGTCTATAAATATAATTTATTAATGAGGTTTGAGATTTCATTCAGTCTTTGACTAGCTTTTATTGCGTAATTGATATTCCAGTGGAACCTCCATTGATTTCAATGTTAGAGTGTGTTATACATGTATGTCTTCAAGGGGTAGTCATTTTAGCTTTTGAGAAGAATGATCTAAGATGTTTAGGAGAGTTTGTAGATTATTTTGGAAAATATTTATACTTTGAATATTTGTGCATAGCTGATACAAACATTATACAATTTTCTAAATAAGTCTTTCAAAGATTATACTCCTCATATTAATATGAGGATTGTATTTTTTAAAGTATTTTCCCATCAACATTAACCATTTAAAAGCAACTAAATTGCACTTATAATCTCTTTAGATATAATCATTGTTGGACTTTAGTTTTTTAGATTTCAATTGTGTAATTTGATTTTTCAAGCATCACAATGTACTATATATGTTATTTCATATATATTAACAAGAATAATGTTAATATATTAAATAAGGAGACTAAAATTGCTTAATTATGATATTTAAAAATCTAATAGGTACAATTAAAATCTAAAGAAATAAAATTGCACATTTATGATATTTGATGGACTATGGCACAATTGAAACTTGAAAAACTAGGCAATAACTCAACAATAAAAAATAAAATTAAAACCTTTAATTAACCCATAAAATTGGCACAATAATGTAAGGTTGTGCTGCCTTCACATGTGGCAGAATGATCTCACAATACAAGCATGGTTAGTCTCATTAATTCGGCACCTTTAAAAAATTAATTAGTCACCCAATTAGTTCCTCAATAATCTAAAATGAATGACCAATGTATTGACAAAATAAAATTTAAAAATATATTTTAATAACCAAATTTTAAAAAAAGTAAATTAAAGTAGTGATACACAAACAGTAAAAAAAAAAAAGTGTAAATCAAACCTGGTCTTTGCTTTTTGTACCCAATTTTCTTTTTGCAACTTTAATATTTTTAAAAATCTAAAATTGTCCGATCCTTTCAAGTTATAAAAGCTTTTCAAAATATGCATTCATATTGCGAATCATAAAAACTATAATATAAATATGGTATATTGTATATCTATTAATTCACAATATATCATGTTGATATTATAAATCTCATTTTTACAATATGTTATGTGCATACTTTAGGTTGACGTGAAAGACTGCAAATATTATGATTTACAAATGTACTATACACAATTGTAGATCATAAAATTTACAATTAGTTTAATCATAAAGCATAATTATATTACAGATTTAAACATGTGTTGTAGATCATGAGATCGAACAAACCAAATTCATATTACAGATTTATTAATCCACAACATTAAACCAGGATGGAGAAAGGTCAACTGAGGTGGAGGAGATGAAAGGAGATTACGAGAATAGAGAGAGATATTGCTGAAAAAATTAAGTTTTCAGTGCAAACCAGGAAGCCTGCAAAAAGAAAAATACATCAAACCCATATATTTTACTAATTTTAGCAGACTAAAGGGCCATTTTGGTGTACCAAAATAAAATTCTTTATTTGAGTGCAATTATTACTATTCCAATCACCAGACAAGAAGATTGTACGCGACAACTTGGTTGATCCCAAAAACCAGGAATCGCCACCTATGTTCTGCATCTTTACTCCCACAATGTCGAAGAAGAACCTCTGCACTCCCCTTTCAACCCTTCTCAGACGCACTTTAACTTCATTTCCCCAACATTTCACCTATAATTTTCCCCCTCAAACTAAACTCTCTCTTCCTCAGGCATCACCGTCCATTGCACCCTCATGCCATAACCCCACCTGCGATTACTATTATTATTCTCTCCGATTCTTCGGAAAAAGCAAATCTTCCGAGGAAATCCAACCTGGGTGCTGGAATTGTCGCGCTTCCCCTCACTTAGCACCTTTCCTCTTCTGCGACTCGTGTCGGAGCATTCAACCCGTCGATGGCTCCACTGACTATTTTGATATATTTGGTTTGTAAGTTTCTGTGTTTTTTGTTCTTTTTTTGTTCTGGGTGGTGGAATTGCGACCAAAGTTTTCATCTTTGTAACAAAGGAGAAAACTTGCATCCAATTGTTTAGGTGCTTTTAATACTATTGGTATCTTTCTCCAATGAGAATTTGAGTTTTACTTCGGTATTAATTCGAGTAATTAAGGTTTTCATTAAAGACTAGCATAGTTTAGGGGAGTGAAATTTCAATTCTAATCAAAGAGCACTACTGTAAATTAAGGAATTGGATATATAAACAATTCACTTGTTTTCATGTTTTGCACCTTGGTTGGTCAATTGCAATGGAAAGCAACTAGTTTTTATATGGATATTGTTGACTCAGTCTATTTCGAGGCATGCCATTCGTATAGTGAAACTTTATATTTTTTTAAGTTAATTATGTGCATGTGTGTTTTATCTTAGGTTATTGCTTACTTCACTTTCAAGTAGAATGCAGAACTGTATTCTTTTATTTGTCATAATCGTGTCTTAGTTATGTTTCAGAGTTTGGTTGCTGGAGTAGTGAGTGAGTGGTTTAGATTTTGCGATGAAGGACAGACAAGTATATTGATTTAATGGATGAGTTGTTGTCTTTTAAATTTAATAGATGAGTTAAGAATAAGAAGTTCAAAATCAATTTTATTTATTTTAATTTTAAACAGGGAGAGGAAGTATGACTTAGAGGGTGAGAATTTGGAGGGCAAATACAAAGAGTGGCAAAAGAAACTGCATCCTGATTTGGTACATTCAAAATCTCAGGTTGGCATGATGGGGATATCCCTTCTTCTTCCTTTTTATTTCATATTTTTTTTTTTTTGAATTTTACTCTTACTCTTTTTGTTCTATGAGGGAATGGTAGTGAAGTTGAATGTCTTTTTGGAGAAACTAAAATATTTTTTCACATTCTTTCAATTCATTAGAAAGAGAGAGATTTTGCTGCCGAGCAATCTGCAAGGGTGATTGATGCATACCGTACACTTAGCAAACCTTTATCAAGAGGAATTTACTTGGTAAGCATACTTCAGTGCAGAGATTCCATATTGATGAATGATGATGCTTGATTACAGCAACAGAAATCTCTTTGGAATTTGAAAATCTCAAGAGTTTAATGGTGATAGTATATTTGTGATGATGAAATTTATTATTTCCTTGGAGGCAAATAAATCAAACTTATCATCAATATAGGCTTCTCATCAATGTCGGTAGTTATTGTTCAATTTCAGTTGTTTCTTCTGTGGTGTTAACATGTAATGTTATGCCATTTCATTTTAGCTTAAGCTTTATGGAGTAGAAATTGATGAAGAACAGACAATTTCGGATCCAGAATTACTTGCTGAGGTAACTGAATAGAGCCTTATTTGTTTTCAACGTGAAATTACCTTTTAATTTCCTTTCCATGGTAAACAAAATATCGGTGAAACTAGTACTTTGGAAAATGAGTGGATAGTTATCCTCTTTGAAGCTTTAATTGCGTGTCATTCTAAAGGTTCATTTTATGAGCTGCACTTGTACCTGTAAGTTGAAGATTGACCAAAAGTGAAAATAAAATTAAAACTAAAAAGTACAATTCATCTAGGTATATGCTCATGGAAATAGAAGCAGCAATTTGGGAAAATATTTTCCTCTTTTCTTTGTTGTCCTGCCCTCATTTTTTCCCCTTTTCTTTCTCTTGAGTAAATGTACTTCCTTGTTTCCAGAAGTTAAATTGAATTCTGGAATTTATATGGTAAGATTAATGGTATATATTATTGACTATCTTTTATCTGATCTTTCCCTCTTCTGCAAAAGGAAAATTTAGCTCCCGATCTGATTATATTGCTAAATTTTGCTGCAGATTCTGGAAATCAGGGAAGAAGTTGAAGAAGCAAGTAACTCTGAGGCTTTGAATCGCATTCTGTCTCAGGTATATTTGAAAACTCCAATTTACAATGCAGCAGTGCTACAAAGAGAATGTATTGCAAGATTTAGTGCTTGACAACAATTTTATAAAATTGTTTTTAGTAGTATTTAAAAACTAAAAAACTTGTTTGGTTACTGTTTTCTTAAAACAGTTCTGGTTTTTTAGTTTTGAAAAACTAAAAATCAAGAGCAATTATAAGTAGTTTTGTTTTTCAATTTTCTATTTTTGTTTTGAAAACTCAAAATACAATGAGAATATGTTGTTTTTTGCTTTTCATTAATAGAATTTCAGTAAATATGAATAAATTTTTTCATTTCTACATCTTAAAAATAGTTTTCAAATAACACTTACCGAACAAATTTTTTTTTTTCCTTTTCTTCCAAAAACAGTTTTTTAAAATTATTTTTGAAACTCTTTTAAAAAACTAAAAAATAAAACCAAACCAATGAAGCCCTTAAAATATAGATTTTGAATTATTATTCCTTCAATGTTGTTTCTTCATATCACTCTTTGATTGGTCATCCAGATGCAGGAGAAGCTGCAAAATTGGTCTAATGTCTTTGGTCATGCATTTCAAAGCCAGAACTTTGAAGAAGCAAAATTGGCAATTAGGAGAATGACTTACTATAGTCGTGTGATTGATGAAGTTGTAAAGAAGCTTTGATGTAGGTAATATCAATATTATCTTTTGCCTAATTCATAAAAGCAAGAAATTTAAAAAGAATTGTTGCTTGTGATAAATGAACTTTGTGCTTACTGAAAGTAGGTCAATTAGAAAGAAAGGATAATAGGATGATAATTATTTTCACCTTATCCATTGTTTTTTAATGCAAATTGAGTGAAAATAAGCTGAAAATGTGAGTTAAAAACAACAGTTATTGCTTAAAACAAACTTGACCAGTCAGCCTCTTCACATAATAGAATTCATTAGATGAGATTAATCAAGAGTTTTCAAAGCCTACTATTTCATACCTTCTGAAAAGTCTTATGTAGGTAACCTTAGTTTAACTGAATCAACCAGAGGAATTAATCTCACTATGGATCTGTTTGGGTAAACTTTTCTAGAAACACTTTTGGAAAACAAAGATAATGAGAAAAAAGTTAAAAAACTTCTCCATAAGCTTGTATAAAAGATGTGGAACTTTTTTTAAGTTAATTTCAACTAATATGTAGAAGATATCTCATGCCTTTTTTTAAAATGTGATTTTTTTTTAAATTAGCTTGTAAAAAGTCCCATATTATTTAAAAATTTATGAAAAAACTATTTTGACTTTGTCTTTGTATTTTTTTCTCCTAAAAGTGTTTATGGAGAAAATTCCCCGAACAGAACACCTATATATTAATTTTGGAAAGGGATGTTATTGGAAAGGGCTTAAACTCAAGTTTTCATGACTATTATATTGAAAATGATTGTATCCGTTAATTTATGTACTCATGTTAAATCCAATATTTACAAGATTAAAATCAAGGATGTGGATGAGAGTAATTGTGTTATAATCAAATGAACCTGGAGGAGAATTTTTTTTTGTAAGCACCTGGAGCAGTAATTGATGCATGCTCCGTTGTTGGCCTAAAATTGATATTAGTCTGCCTAAAATCAACGGTGTTAATATTATTCGATTAATTGGCTAATTGCTAGTCCATGGAGCATGCAGGAAAGTTTGGGATAATATGTTTTGTCCTAAATTCTACCATATACTCGTAGACTAACTTGCTATCTTGTGCTATATTTATATAAAGATTTATTCATTACTTGACCGTTTCTGACATTACTGTTAATCATGTTCCAGGACACTATTACTGTTGTACCTGCTCTGCCTTCTGTGCTTTATGGCGTTTACAGTAAAATGTATCTCTCTGTTCACAACTGATGATTCTACTGAATACATTATTTCTCTAATTTACTACCTCGGAAACTTTATATATAGTTTTATCTCAAACTGTCCTTGCTTGTAGTTCTGACCAAGTCCTTTACTTTAATGCCATTATTGATTATATTATGTAGGATTCATACATGGATTTATTGCTTTGGAGGCAAACGATAGATCAGTGGACAGTATGAAGAATGGCTCATCCATAAATCTACCATTTGATTTATCGTGCCTCAGGGTAACTTATTGCTTCTCTTTGTACAAGATGGAGTTCACATTTTGTGACATCATGAGGCACACCCTAAGCATGCACTCTTTCAGATCTGCTGCATGCCACTAACCTAACACTTATGTATTCCTGAATATAGTTATTACGTACCATTTTACGAAACATAAGAGTGAGTGATCTTGGAAATTTTCCTATAATTGTATAATCTGATGCAATAAAAATTGTGCCTGGGATATCATCATAACAATGCATTCATTTGCGGTTATGCAATTTGTTGCTTATAAACGAGATGCTAAATGGTAATAAAATAGCTATTTGGCGAGGTCTTTTTTTTTTTATATCTGGCCATGCACATGCACATGCACTATTTGGCGAGTTCTTTCTCGAGGTTAAATTCTTTAACTAAGGCGAGATTTGAAGTGAGTTACAACGAGAAACCAAAATCGCATAAATGCAATAATTTCCAAAGGCTATGAAAAGAAATCAAGTTATGAGCTTGCGCTTTCTTCTTAGTTCTGATTTTTGTTTCAATACATCACGGGCTAAATCATTTTTACCTTCTCTGTTTAGCCCATAAAAAACCGTTCGAAAATTAATTGTACTCGGAACAATTCCACTGTCTAACATTTCAGAAATAAGTTTCATTCCTTCTTCAGATCTCCCAACCTTGCAAAGGCAAGTGAGGAACATAGAATACGTTTTAAAATCAGGAAAGGGTCCTTTGAGTTTCATACGGTAGAAGATATTCCATGCATCAATTGGCCTCCCCACGTTCATGTACCCACGTATAAGTGCAGAATATGTAACAATGGTTGGTTCATTACCTGAGTGTAGCATCTCCTCAAAACTCTCAATAGCTTTCTCCACTTGTTTCTCTTTAAAGAAATGAACTATTAGAGATGTATAAATATGGATGGTAGGTGTTATGCCCTTCTGTTTAATGGCATCCACCTTGGCTAATGCCTCTTCTAATCGACCCTTGCGTAAAAGCCCATGAACAATGCTTCCACAAGTTAGCTGGTCTAAAGTACATTTCTCTGCCCCAACCTCTTCAAGCAATGCCAATGCTTGTTCCACTCTCCCAGTTCTACAAAGAGCCCTGATAAATAAGGAATAGCTGAGAGGAACTGTATAGCCGAAATTTTGAAGAGAATCTGTGCATCTCTTAGCTTCCAACACGCTACCAACTTCACATAAACAACCAAGGTAAGTCTCAATCAATTCTCTGTCAGGGACATGTCCTGCACTGATCATCTCACCATATATTTTGAGAGCATCATCAACCTTCCTTCCTTTCCTTCCACAAAAGGCAATTATCAGATACTTGTATGTACTCCTACCTGGGACATAACCATCAGCTTTCATCTCTTTGAAACAATTCATGGCCATCTCAGTCAAACCTGTTCGGCCGTAAAGCATTATCATAATTGTCCATGTGTCTGACGTTATTGGATAACTATTTCTTCTCATCTCGAAGAACAAGCTGCGCATGTGCTTGAAGTCTTTGCCACAGCCTGCAATTTTGATTGCCATGTTGTAAGAATCGGCAGTGTGTCTATAACCAGTTTGCTTTCTCACCCATGAAAAGAATTTTAGGACAGAGCTACCATCCATATTGCAATTTTGCAATATCTCGATAACAAGTTCCGGGGTGAAGTGAATGGTGCTTTTCTCCAATTTTTCTTGGATCCAGGACCAATCCATAGAGGATGAAAGAATCCTATAAACTTCATGAACATCTTGCTCGTTGTAAGTCTTAAGGTGTAGATGTACTAAGGGATAATCTATTTCTGACTTTGATTGGTCAACTGTCCCATTCTCTTCCACCTTAATTCTCAAAGATACTTGTTTGTTTGATTCCTCGAACTTTTCAGTATCAAGGGTAAATGCTTTCCGCATATGCTGGATTTTCTCTATCACGGTAAGCTCCCGCTTGTTCTCCATGTAAGTTATAACCAAATCGAATACTTTGTCTTGAATTTTAATCTTTGAAGCCTGCATTTCCTGCAATACCTTGATAATGTCATCTGTCCTTGAAGCCTTGCAAAGCTCCTTAATGAATACTGTGTACGATTTCCAAGTGGGCTTGATGCCTTGGCACTCCATACTCTTGAACATTTTCCATGCTTCGGATATACGGTTTTGTGAAACATGACCAGCAACCATAGCTGTTATAGCCACAATATCAGGCCTAATTCCTTTTTCCAGCATCTCATCATACAACACACAAGCTTCTTCATACCTATTCAACCTAAAGAGATACTGAATCAATTCAGTATATGTGGAAATAGTAGGCACAGAACCAGATTCTTTAATGCTTTGAAACACTTTGAGTGCCCTATCAATATCATTTATCCCTAAATACCCATTTATGATAATCCCATGAACCCTCCCATCAACCATATCCCTTCTCTTCATAATTTCAACAATCTCTAAAGCATCTGTAATCCTGCCTGCCTTACAGAGCCCTCTTACCAAGGTCTCATAATTTTCAGGTTCTAGATCTATATCTTTATTTTTGAGGTCACGAATCAATTCCAGAGCCTCTTCAATCCTCCCAGAAATACAAAAACTCTTCAGCATGAAGCCATGAACACAGTTTTCTGGAATCACACACAACCGTATCATGTCATTTCCTAGCAAACTAACAGCTGCAACATCTCTTGATCTCGCCATGCAATTCATGAACATCTTATACAACCTCACATCGAGTACCATATCCTTCTGAACCATCTCATTGTAGAACTCCATGGCAACGTCTCCCTTCCCAGCACTACAAAGTGAACAGATCATCGCTCCATACAAAACTGCATCTGGTTCACAACCGCACCTTTTCATATTTTCAAAGGCCAACAATGCTTCACTAATTTTCTTTGCCTTCCCATAGTGGGTTACGAGAATGGTCCATGTCTTAACATCCTTTTCAACTTCATACTCATCCATTTCTTCCACCAACTTCTTCACCAACCCAAATTCCTTAGCTTCTCCAGCAATGTACAGCATGGTATTATAAGTCCGCGTGGTATGACTGTACCCGTTCTTGAGCTTCAGCCAATTGAAAACCCTCAGAGCCAACAGTGGCATTTTGAAGCACCTCTTCAACACCATATCAAAAACATCACTTCTCAACCCATAATTCAGATTCTCTAACCTCTCTTCCACAGACGTGGAAGCATTTTCTGCTCTAATAACTTCAGTAATCTCACCAACAACTCGGCTCAAATATTGTTCACCCATATTTCCCAACTGGGCATCATCCAAAGTGCCAACATTCTCAGCGGCATTTTCACAAATACGTTTGGTGCAAGCTGGTTCTTCACCGAAACCAGCTTCAGAGTGGGGTGTTTCAAGGGGAAACAAAAACCCAGATAAGGATTTGTCTGGGATGATGGTGTCGGCGCCTAGAATGTCAGTGATCTCGTTGAAAAGTGAGCGGGAAGCATCTGCTTCTGAGGGTTTCTTGTTGTTAGAAAGTTGTAACTGTGTTGATTTGTGAGGTCGTGAAAGTTTTGCGGCGTTGGAAAAATGCAAAACGTGGGATCGGAGCTTGCTTAATGATCTCATGGCTCAAGATTTAGTAAACACCTAATCAATCATGGTTCAATAATTCAATTCCATCAACAAAAATGACACAAATTTGAAGGTGGTGGTGGGTAGGGTTTGGTACGAATGTTGAATAATATGAGCTTTATTAAAAGTAATTGAAATGTATTATGTATAAGCGCCTGTGGCCTAATGGATAAGGCGTCTGACTTCTAATCAGACGATTGTGGGTTCGAGTCCCACCAGGCGTGTGTCATGTATTTAAATAAAATTTAAAATTAAACTGATTTTATTTTATTAATCGCAGGCTAAAAACATGTTACAAGACATTAGTTGTTTTGTTTTTACAAAGAAGATTTATTTCTTTTTGAAAATGGTAGATGGATGTATTTAAATAAAATTTAAAATTAAACTGATTTTATTTTATTAATCGCAGGCTAAAAACATGTTACAAGACATTAGTTGTTTTGTTTTTACAAAGAAGATTTATTTCTTTTTGAAAATGGTAGATGGATGTTTTTTTTTTTTTTTAAATGGTACATGAATGCAGTTTTTGATGATGACAAGTAAGCTTAATTTTACACATCATAAAACATGTTTTTTCTCTAAAAAAAAAAATTCACCTTTTAATTCCTTAAACCGTGCGATAATTTTTTTTTCTAAAATAACTTTAATGAAACTTAATAATGAATAAAAATAAATTATTGATAATAGAAATTCAATTGGGATAATATCATAGAATAAAAATAAAAATATATTTATATTTAACTCAAGGGATTTCATTTGTTTATAATTATTTAAGAAGAATTGAAGTATCTCTTCTAATCTTCTTATATATAAACAATCTATTTTTAGGTTGTTCTTACTATAAATCATCTTCCTATTTCACACAAAAAATAATAATATTTAATGTCATGGAATAATACAAGATATAATTATAGAAGTAATAAAAGGATGCAAGGAAATACTAGAACTTAAAACTATTAACTCTCCTTTTATTATTTTAGCCTTGATTAACGTGTGGTGCACATGCATTATGGAAGATGGTTGCACTTCCCCTAATTAGTTTTCATAATCAGAAACATTCAAATTGAAACATTCCAAAGACAACAAACGACAATAAAAAAAAATGATCACCGGCGAGGGCATGTTGCCGGCCGCCGGCGGTTGAACACGTTCTGGAGACAGATCAAATGCAGCAACGTGACAACCACTTTTATCAAATCCAACAAATCTCAACCGTCCATTCCTATTCTCCCTTCCTTCCCAGCCCTCCGATCTCCCAACGCGTTTTCTTTCTAACCAAATAACGTCCATAACCTCTTCAATCTTCATTCCACGCTAAGCTCTTGTTTTCAGTTTTTCATCCTCCCACCTTCAAATTCAAAACCCTTTTCCATTTTCGTTTCCATAACGTGTTTCTTCAAGCTGCTACCTTAAAGGGTTTGTTTTGTTCTCACAAATCTTGAAAAAAATATTTTTTTTTTCTTTTCCTTACCATCTTTGTTTGATGCCCTTCTCTCCGTGCATTTGCATGTTGGCGCCTCAAACTATGTGCCAAAACCAAAATCTTCATACTTCAACGTGTATTCTGACCTACATTGGATTGCACCATCGAGCTGATATGGTATTGTAAACATGCATGCATTTTTTTTCCTTGGAAAAAAAGTACAAACGTAACTATTCTTCCTTAGACATTGTTGGTGTATCAAAATTGAAGTTTTATCTAGATAATCTGCATGAGTTATCTACGTAAAACTCGAAATCTGATTGAAGAATAACATAAAAAAGGAGGAACAATCATGAAGCTGTATTTAAATTTTTTGTACCTTTTTTTTCTTCTATTGAGGAGAAAAAAGGAGATAATCTGCATGAGTTACCTAGGTAAAACTCGAAATCTAATTGAAGAATAACATAAAAAAGGAGGAAAACTCATGAAGCTGTATTTAAATTTTGTACCTTTTTGTTTCTATTTGAGGAGAAAAATGAAATGGGGTTCTAGTTTTTTTTTTTTTTCCTCATTTGGTTCTTGTTTGTTATATTAGACGCTTGGACCAAGGAGTAGTGTCTAGTGTCAGATGGGAAACAACTGCGTTGGATCGAAAACCTGTAAAGATGGATCGGATGGCTCTTCTAATTCAAGTTCATTCTGGGGGATATGTGGAGACAAGAAAGAAAGCAAAAGTGGCAAAAAGAACACCAAAGCTACAGAAACTGATCAAAACAAGCCTCCACATATAGTAAAAATTGATAGCGAGGATGTGAAGGTTCCTCCTCATCAAGAGAAAGAGACTAAACCACCTTCAGAACAGACAAGGCAGCAGCAGCCAGCAAAACCAAAGAAGCCACACAATGTGAAGAGGCTAGCAAGTGCAGGCCTCAAAGCAGATTCTGTTTTGCTAAGGAAAACTGGTAACCTTAAGGATTTTTATAATTTGGGACCAAAGCTTGGACAAGGCCAGTTTGGAACCACTTTCCTTTGTGTGGAGAAGGCCACTGGGAAAGAGTTTGCATGCAAGTCAATATTGAAGAGGAAGTTGCTGACAATTGAGGATGTGGAGGATGTGAGGAGGGAGATTCAGATAATGCACCACTTGGTAGGGAGTCCTAATGTGATCTCCATCAAGGAGGCTTTTGAGGATGCTGTTGCAGTTCATGTTGTTATGGAGCTATGTGCAGGGGGTGAACTGTTTGATAGGATTGTAGAAAGAGGGCATTACACTGAAAGAAAGGCCGCCAAACTTGCAAGGACTATAGTTGGTGTTATTGAGTCTTGCCACGCCCTTGGAGTCATGCATAGAGATCTTAAGCCAGAGAATTTTCTCTTTGTTAATCAGCAAGAAGAAGCCCCTCTTAAGGCAATAGATTTTGGACTATCTGCTTTCTTCAAACCAGGTTTGTCAAAACGTTCTGTTGTTTCTTCTCCTTGTGCAATAACATCTATCTGCAGTTGCCTGCTTTTGGTTTTTATCAAACGGGCTGCTATGGTACCCAAACAAATCTGAAGATTTTGGTAGTTATTTTTTGGACTAATAGTTGAATGAATTTATACACAAAAAAAAGAGAGGAAGAGGGAAGAAGTTTCTTAATAACATTAATAAAACCCTTAAAATTTCTGAGGGTATTATAGAATTTCTCTTTATCAATTCTTTTTGTGGGCCATTGGTTCTGATTAATATCCATTAGGTGTACAGTGTGTCTTGTATTGTGGAATTTCGTATTCTTCTTTGAGAAAGTAACAAGCCTTTTTTAGCGTGAAGAACAATGCACAGTTTTGGGTTTGAAAAAAAAGTCATTTTTGTGAAAAATAATACCTGCTTGTGCTTTGATTAAGAGGCTTTGTTTATTTGGCATCCTGCTATCTTAATTCCTCATTGAACTTATTGGACATCACATAAATTTCTGCATTGTTCTCTTCATATCATCGATCAGCCTTAACTTCTGTCACTAATACAGTAGCACTCATAATTTGCAGGTGAAATTTTCAGTGATGTGGTAGGAAGTCCTTATTATGTAGCACCTGAAGTTCTACGCAAGCGTTATGGCCCTGAAGCAGATGTATGGAGTGCTGGTGTTATAATATACATTCTCTTAAGTGGGGTGCCTCCTTTTTGGGGTGGTAATAGTTCTTAACATAACTAGCACAACATGGTCCAATCATGTTGGTTATCTTTTATTGAATTTTGTTATAATATAAAGGTTTTTAATATTGTTATCCAATTACAACCTAGTTTTAGACTCACCAACAAAAACATATTTTCTTAGTGTAAAAATTCAAGGATAACACATGAAAGTAACTTCAAAAGTTCCCCGTCGTAAAATTTTTAATATTTATTTGGTTCTTGGCAACAGAATCGGAGCACGAGATATTTGAGGCAATTTTGAATCATGAACTTGATTTCACTTCGGATCCTTGGCCTGCTATATCTGATGGTGCAAAAGACTTGGTTAGGAAGATGCTTGTCAGAGATGTTAGTAAACGGATAACAGCTCATGCCGTTCTTCGTAAGATTCTGTACTTTGATCCCTTTTAGAAGTCACTGAAACAAAATTTATTATTATCATATTGTAATACAACATTTGTCATGTGATTATATATTACCATATTTTTTCTTCAGCATAAACTTATTTTGGATTACATTAGTTTTCTTTAATAATCCTGCAGCAATTTAAATGAAAATATTTTTTAAGTTATTCATTCAGTTTTCATAAAATTTCTGTGTGAAATATTGTAGTTTTTCCCAACACATTGATGGGGTATATGGTATGTTTCGATGAAAGATTAAGGATTTTGTCGGAAATGTAACTCTTGATTCTTGAATACAAATTATCAACACATTATTAAACTTGAGGAATTCTACCACATTGTTAATGAAGATGTTCTGATGTTTTGCAGGTCACCCCTGGATTCTTGTTGATGGAGCAGCTCCAGACAAGCCTCTTGATTCTGCAGTTTTGAGTCGGCTGAAGCAGTTTTATGCAATGAACAAACTCAAGAAAATGGCTCTCAGAGTAAGTTATTTACTATTCTATAATCAAGTCTTATGGGAGTATTATTTTTCCTCTTTTTAGGGATTGATAACTATAGGTTGTGCAATGTTTATTTTTATTTGCAAAGTTGAATATGTCAACTTCTTGTTGCTAAATTTTGTTGAAATTTTCTTAAATTATTGTTCTCTACAGGTTATAGCAGAGAATCTATCTGAAGATGAAATTGCAGGGTTGAAAGAAATGTTTAAGATGATAGACACAGACAATAGTGGTCAAATTACTTTTGAAGAACTCAAGGTTGGACTGAAAAAGTTTGGTGCTAATCTCAATGAATCTGAAATTTACGATCTGATGCAAGCAGTAAGTATTCAGAATCATCTTTGTTTCCTTAATTTCATTAAACTTACATTTTCTCCATGTCTTCCATTTAGTGGGGCTTGCATGTGCATAGAATTTCACATAACAATAGTAGTGTGTTAAGAGGAGACCTTCCAAGATTGTGTAGCATTTCTCTCTTATTTTAATATATTGATCATGCTAATGTAATTGTATTGTAGTGAATGACAGGCATACTTAGGAATGAGTAACTAATTTTTCATGCCACCAGGACCCTTGGAGCAATTTATTGTTTAATTCTTTGTGATCAAGCTAAAAGAGGAATGTTCTATGTATATCATATAACAAGTCTTTTTTTAGTAATTACAGATTAGTACAGGTAAGTTATCTTTTATTTTTAGTATATTGTTCTGATCCATGGAACACAATTTTGTTTTGGATTTCAGGCTGATGTTGATAACAGTGGTACAATTGACTATGGAGAGTTCATAGCTGCAACATTGCATCTAAACAAGGTTGAAAGGGAAGATCATTTAGTTGCAGCTTTTGCTTATTTTGATAAAGATGGAAGTGGCTACATCACTCAAGATGAGCTTCAACAAGCTTGTGAAGAATTTGGCATTGGGGATGTCCGATTGGAGGAAATGATCCGAGAAGCTGATCAAGATAATGTGAGTATATACATATATTTAGGGTGTGTTTGGGAACAGTTCAACTCAATCGGGGTTGAAAAAAAAAACCTACACTCACAAACTTTTGCTATTTTTGGTTTAGAATGTATGTTTTGCCATTTAACGTATTCTTAAACTGGTAACCAATCATACGCTTTATAGTAACATAATTTATTGATTAGCACATAATGAATGAAAAGAAGAAGAAATGAGCAAATTCACACAATTTAAGCTTTCTTCAAATTGATCATATAATTCTTTTATTGCTAACAATAGATGACAAGTAAATTAACATCTTCATAATTTCATCGTGCATTCTCATATATGTTGAATATATTACTTAGTTCCTATGGCATGTACTAGGTGACTATAATAAAATTTTTAGATTGTTATTAAAATAGTTTAAGAGTTTAATTAGTATGTATTTTTTATCGTATCGTTTAATCACAATTTTTCGTTTATATGACTTTAAAAATATTAATTTGTAAAATCAATAAACTTACGGTAAATAAATGATTGTTATTTAACGTTAGTGTAAAACTTTTATCTTTGAATGTATGTTAATTAATTCATAGTTTAATGCTACAGTGAAATTGTCCAAGTTCCATTTATCTTTTGATGACTTTGTTATGCTTATGTTTTGGCCTGTCAGGATGGACGAATAGACTACAATGAATTTGTGGCCATGATGCAGAAAGGCAATGCAGATTTGGGTAAGAGGGGTCGAAAGGGAAACACTAGTTTTAGAGTTGGATTTAGGGAGACACTACCTGTATGTAATTAAGAAATAGAGGATGGATTTCCCTTGTTTTTGATTGTTTTTTTTTATAAATTAGCATTTTCTCCACCGTTTGTTGAACTTAGTTTCTCTTAAGCAACTCATATTCCAAAAAATGTTGATATAGACATGCTTTGTGGATTTTGCCATCTTATGTACATTATGGATAAAAACATTGTTTTGGCAACAGGGATTATTTTTCAAGTTCTAACAGTTATTTGGGACTTGAGAGTATTACATCAATCTTTCTGGAATGTATTTTTTTCTTTTTTAAGTTTCACGTGAGATAATGACTTGACTATGGAGTTGGTAAAGAGAACTTTTCAAAGGGTATTTGTCATGATTTTACATGTTAGGCGAAACTTTGGATTTTGGAGGTCCAATAACATAAATGAACAAGTTAATTTTGTATGCTGAGCTGCTTAGGGCCAAAACTAGTGACATGTCACTTCATTGTTCCATAAGGAATCAAGGTGTTGGACTAATTAAATCCATACTACTGTTAAAATACAGTTTGTGGCTTTAAAATTGTAAGAAATTTAAATTAGTCCTTAGTGTTGTCACTGTCAGTATTTACATTTTTAATTGATCTGCATTTGGAAGCTTTTAGTTGTACAAAATGTAATAATCAAATTCAGGCTGATTTAAATCACTGAACATATAGTTATACAAGTTAAGTACACAAAAAATAAACTAAAGTACTTAGCAAACTGAGTACATAAAAATTCAACTAACCAATATAATATATTAAATTCAAATGTACCAAATACATAAAATTTGAAGAACTACATATTAGTCACAATCTTTCTTTAAACGTTCGTTAAACTCCTGTTATCTTTGTCAGCTCAAATTCTTGTATGTTGTATATACATAGGCTACCTTATTCTTGCTTGTACTAATGTCCAACATATATATGTTTTTTCGTGTATATTTAGTTAAATTTGCTTTTTAATATATGTACATGTACTTTCAAATTAATCCTTTTAGTATTTAAATTTTGAAAAAAATATAAATTAATTTAGCTTCTCTAATTTAAGAGTAGTATAAACAAAAATGCCTAAGTAAGTACAAATTAAAAAAATTAATTGTTATGATTTAACTTATTAATCTCGAAGGAATTATAATATTTGTTTGGTAGTAACATACAAAGATGACGAGAAAGAAACTATGGGTTCAAATTACTTCATCAACAAAATTAACACTCTAACAACTAACATTTTACTAATCTCAAATGAATAATAACATTATTTCTAAAATATTTTATTGAGACTTCATATCATAAATAAAAAAAAAATTATAATTACAATTAATTGAATATATTTATATTTAAGTTCACTGCATAAGATAAATTTTTTATTATATATAAATTCGGAAAGAATATTAGTGTTAACAAAGTTCACATTATGATATTTAAAAATATAACTTTGTCAACTATAAATTGTCATATAAGTTAATATATATTTTAGTAGTTTAAAACTATAAGAAATTACTTATCTAAAGATATTATATGTGTATATTTTACTAAAATTTGTAGTCACAATTTATAGCTGCTAATAAATGCTCCAAATACATTATATATGTAATTTTGTAATAGTATATGATTATAGGAAATTATATTTTAAAATAACTACGATGTGAAGTTCATTAAAAGCACTAAATACTAATAATACCGCTAAAGAAAGATGACTATATTAATGTATTTTTCAATGGTTGAGACAAAAATGGCGAATTTAAAACTACAAATACTATGATTTAACTATATACATAAGACCAAAAACATATTTTAACAAAACAATAAATTAAATTCATACTCTACAACAGTGTGTGACGAAGAGTGATTTAAAAAAAAAAAGTATTAATATTTTAACTAGATTTAAATTATACCATGTGTTTCTAATAAGTTATTATTGAAATTAATATAAGTTCCTTCCCTTTAAAAAATGTTTGATTTGAAAACAAAGCAATATAGAATTGCTTTCTGAGTTTTATAGTGTCACCCTGATTTTGAATTTCTCACCCTCTATTCAATTACAACATAAATAATGTATGTACAGAACTGATTCTCAAATTCAATTATATATCATTGTACAATTTGTTGAGTTTTGCAATAACAATTTTAAAAATTATGTAAGTGATAATTTTTAATTGATCAACTATATTGTATAGGGAAAAAGAATTTATCAACTGTATAAAATTTTCAATATTATTAGTTAATAGAAACTAATTAAGCTCTGACAGAAGTTACGTAAATATATTAAAATTTAATTAGTATACCGATAATGTAAAATTTTTTATTTATAATAAATTTATTAGTTTTATAAATGAATATTTTAAAAATATATAAATAAACAGTTAGATACATATTGGTGTAAAAAAAAATTTATACTGAATATACACATTAATTAAACTCAATACTATAAAAGATACACATAAAAAATTCCTGGGGTGACAGCAAGAGACAACTCTAAAGGGTTTACGATAATTCCGGAAGCCTAATTCTATGATGAGGACAATGGAACTAACATTGAACTGTGGTCAACATCATCCATTTGGAACCTAAACTTGTAGGTTATGTATAACCTTATATGTTGCCATCTAAATTTTCCTTGTCTTTTCTTTTGTTGGGATTTACTTCATGTCATTTTCTATAACCATCACACTATTCTACTAAGAAAAAGTTACATCTTATGTGAAGTCCTACACTGATTTTATGTGGTATTTTATCTAAGTTTTATTTTATATTAAAAAAAAAAGGTAGATGGGCTGGCCCGCCATACTACAAATTGGGCTTGGCTTAATTTAAATTTTACTCCACTGAGCTAGTTTAGTTCACATAGGTTCAACTGTGAACTTGACTCATCGTCTCTTTTAAAAACGTCTTTTGATATACAACAAAAAAAATAAACTATGCTACGCGATATTATACCAATAATAAAATCAACCTCATATTTTCAGTTCCATTCTAAAACAATAAATTGTTTGGTAAATCATATTAATATTCCTAAATTTTTATTAATTACACAATTTTTTTTTTATATTTTCGATCTACACTTTTTTTATATAAGTAAAAAAATTTAGAAAATGATATTCATACCTCAATCACCAAATTTTATAAAATGATAAGAGGTCATACCTCATCACAAACAATGTTGTTCATACCCCAATCACTCAATACAAAAATACGATTTTATAATCCATTTTGTAAAAATATATGTTTATGAGAAATAATTAAAAATCAAGTAAAAGATATATTGCAACCCTAAAAACAAAATCCAAAGTTATTCCACATTTATATTAAATTTTAGCATAATTGAGGACTAATCAACGAGCATCCAAAAAAAAAAAAAGGTTAATTACAAATCCACCCCACATATAAATAACCTTTGTATGTCCCCCAAAACCAAAAAATAATATTCGCGATCCTAAGTGACATATAGATGTATTATATACTATACCATTGCTGGGAAAAAATCCTTTTTCAGTCAAAAAAATATTATACTAATATTTATTCATTTTATTATATATATATAAACATGTTACATTAATACACTTTCAAATCTTACACTAATACTATTTAAAAAAAAAAGTAAAAATAATAATTAAAAAATATTGAGTGTTGATGTATTGGCAATTCATTTACTGTAATGTACTCTTAAAAAAATTCTAAAACAATCATAAGTTCCCTATGCTTATAAATAATTGGGGGGTTGGTCAATTAATCAAGACTCTTTAATTAAGTGGGGTATATAATCAGCCAATAACTAGAAGTGTTGATGCCTCAATTTTGTCTTAAAAGATTTAATTGATTGGTGAGTATCATCCATAACTTAGTCATCTCAAACTTCATAATGTAATCACAATTGATGAGAATGCTATATCTAATCTACCTTTTTGCTATCATGGCGAGCTATCAAGGTAATTTACCTAATTAATCGAAAATTTAATTAATAGCGCATACATCTAAATGTTTAATATTTTATGAAACTATATTATAAGTTAATATTAATCAGATAAAATTCATATCGACCTTATTAATAAAGAGTGAATCCAAATTATACAGTTATACAGTGGGATTAGTAGATGTAAAGTTTTACTCATCAATAAATGTAATATATTAAGAAAAGGGTGGAAAAAAAAAGTATATATTAATATATATATACTAGTTGTCCTCCTCATCGTAGTGGCATTTTACTTCATTTTCTTTCTTTCTTTGAAGTGATGTTTTTTCGTTACTATTCAACGTTCTATAATAATATACGGTGTCTTGTAAATTGATTTAGGAGGTATGTAATTTGCATGATAAGAAGGATCACTTAGAAAGTTCAAAAGGCAAAAATTGAAAGGGTTATTCTAACCTTTGAAGAAAGCATGAATTTACCTACGAAAAACACTACGAAGCTATAGTTTTATCTTTCGACTATATATTACATGCTCGATATATATATATAGTTTTTTAATTGTCATGACTGCTAAAGAAAATCACTGAACAAAGCATTAAACATCTGTTATTGTAATATTCTGCTATTCTCTATCTTCCATTCATAAATTACACTTGCTATTTTTTATTTGACCTAGCTAATCTTTTTCTAAACTGTTTCCTTTTTAATGAAGTAATTAGTAACTTTTTAAAATGAAGGAAAAAAGTTTTAAAAAAATTACAAAAGCTAATTAAAATAATTTATACTAAAAAGAAAGAAAGACAGTAAAAAACAATTATATATTGTAACCTTAGCTTATTCTTAAATTTCATTTTCCATGTATTAATATTTTTTTAAAATCTTAATTCCTAATTTTAGGTCTTATTAATACAAGCACTTTATAAGATACATGTGTTAAATCTATCTAACCATCACTATCACTGTACAAATAATACAACCATATATACCCACAATATACCACTAAACACATACACTTTAACTTTAAATACCCAAAAAGAGAATTGAATCCACGTCTTAAGAGGACTGGACCTCAAAGAACAGTTCTTTTTTATTTTTTCTGAGTAAAAACAAAGAGTAATTAATTATGAGTTTAATTATTATATTGAAAAACATTTTTACACTCACATTTAATCATATTTATTTATATAAATATTAATTAGTAAAATAAAAAAATTTATCATAAATAAAATATTATAATTAAATGATAGTATAAAATTTTTTACTTAATACATATTAATTAAACACTAATTATATGTACACCATGAAGAAATCTCAACGTAATATGATGTACGCACATAATGAACCGGATTAAACTTTATTAATATTATTATTAAAATTATTTAGTAAAATGAAACTTGCAATTATTGTTTCATTATGTGTATTATTTTGTCACATCGATCTGTTGGGGCCACAGGCCAGTCCTAAGAAAACACTGTTACTGTATTTAGAGTGGGCACTGAGGATTTTTTATTTTTTTTAAGTTATGTAATTCCGTATAATTGCATTACTTATTAAAGGTTGTGAAATATCCTTACAAACTTTTAAGACAATTACCTTATAATTCAAAAAGTTTAACTATATGTAATAATATTTAATCACGTGTTTTTATTTATATAATTTTAAAATATTAATTGATAAAGTCAATAAATTTATTATAAATAGTTGTGATAATTACAAAATTGTTTTACAATATTAAACTCATTTTTTAAATTATAGAATGTCAACATAATATTTTTTTAAAAAAAATTTAAAATGTTTGTGTAATCATAGGTTATTATTAACAAAATATGATAATTGTTAATAAAAAAATTTGTTTAATGAATAAAGCTGACAATCTAAATAATAAAAAAAAAGTTGGTCTATTAAATATTATTCTATTCATTCCAAAACTATAGATATTTATTTAAAGTAATGTGTATTGAGACTATTAAAAAATTAATTATTTTATTTTTATATTGAAATATTCATATTATTTTATTTTTATATTGAAATATTTATATTTGTTAAATCTTATATTATTCAAATACCATTGATAATCATGATTCTCTTTGACAGAAGGTTAGCTATTAATTGGATTAATGATGTAATTTGTCTAAAGAACCCTTTGGAAGGATACAATAACATTTTTTTATATTCCTTTTATAAATTAGGTTTAGAATCTCCATTGTATTAGCATTGTTTTTTTTTACCTTCTTAGTTGGTTAACTTTCATAGTTGACATTTTTTTTCTATTGTATTTTCTATTGTCTTTGTATTTGGGTTTTTTTTTTATTGTTGAACAATGAGTCATTACTTATTTTGTGGATTATGTGAGAGTTTGAATCCAAGTGAGTCTAAGAAAGAGAGGATGTGACAACCACAACCCTGTGAGTAATGTCACAACAGCAAGGACGAGCTCACACTCTTTCTCCTCTTATTTTGGTGTCCAAGATTCTTCTCCTCTAGTCTTGTCACCCAAGACTCACCACTTTCATGACCAATACATAGTCTTACTTATCCCCTAGATGTAATTGTCTTAAGGGAGCAAGGAGACGACACAAAGTGTGTGAGTTGGATGGTTTAGCTTAGGAAAAAATTAACCTCGGTTAGTTGGTTTTAAGAGTTAACTAATCATTGGTTAATTAGACTTAAACTACACTTCCTCATCTCACCACCAACTCTATAAATAAGTCCCTTCTCCCTCCATTTTTTAACTTTGAATCATTTAAATGAAAATTGAGTTTCTTGTGAGAAAAGTTTCTCGAGAGTTCCGAATTTCTCACTTCTAAGAGAAGCTTCCTCTTTGCTTTTATTAAGGGTTTTTTCCTTGTGGCAAGCATTTAAGACTCATTTCTTCCATAAAATGGCGTTTCCACTAGGGATGACAAGGGCAAGTTTGGCTATCCCTGTCTGTTTCCTTGGAAAGTGTAGCACAAGTTTGGGTGCAGATATAAAAGAAGTGAGGCAGAAAATTTTAATCATCATCCTCATCTCTAAGTATTTTAGGGTTCTAGTATACCTGCAAATAACCGTTATGTTATTTTTTATGATTTAGATTTGTTATTTAATATTAAATAAATTATATATTAAGTTATTAATGATATTTTAATTTAACAAGTATATATAAAGAATAATAAATAACAAGAAGTTATAAATTAAAGTTTAAGAATTAAACTTTTTTATTAAATACATAACTTTAAACTTATTATATAATTGTTATAACTATACAGGTCAAGTACGAATTTGAATACGGGGCACGAATAGTTATGTACCTATATGCATAAGTAATACTCTAATATTTATGCTCGTACCTAGTTAGAAGGAGAAATTCTCATCAAAATAAAAACGGATTTGAGACAGTACCTGCAAGTGCGGGTACTTTTGCCATCCCTACTCTACCGTCATCTCTTTTTTATTCTATCATTGTTTCTCCATGAATGCAACCTCTTCAAGAATGAAAATTTATGGAATTACATCACTTAAATTAAAAAAATTATGAATGTTATCTTAAATTTTCAAAACAATTAAAGTTTTGAAATTAAATTAAAATTTTAAAATAATAGAGGGAATAAACATGAAGTTAATAAATAAACCAAAATTAAACAATTAGACAGATCAAGAAACAAACATTAAAAAAAATAAACCACAACAAAAGAAGTAACCAATTAAGCCTAACATCACAGCAAACTCAAATTAAAGACAACACAATAAGAATAATACAATTGTGAAATCCGATTACATGCACATGCATGCATCAAATAATTGTGTGACATTCCATTGTCAAGAGTCAAGAAGCATTAGTTACGTGTTCAATGGCATGTGTGAGTGGTGAAGAAGGTATAGAGAAACTCCATGAATGGTGTGGTCCACCTACATTGTTGAGGCATGCAAACCTTACAGTGATGTTGGTGCGTGCATTCCACGCTCTGTTTTCAAACATTCACTTCAAGCTTGCTTCAACACATCCAAGCCAGCCTTGCTTTTGAATGCAATGCATCATCCGCAAAATCCACACCAAATTTTTTATATACTTACACAGAACAAGAAAATGTACCAAAACAAATAAAAAGAACAAGAAAACAAAAAGCTAGCAACCATTATAATCATAATACTTTCAGCACATACACAAATAATGAAAGTAGCTATTCATGCATAAGCTAACCAAGAATTGGTTTTTTAAAACAAAAAATAGCTTGAAAATAAAATTTTATTTTAGGCTAAGCATGGGAGTGGAGTTTAGTGGTTTAGGATAAAAAAAGGTTAAGTTTTTTATTTTTATTTTTAAAGTAATAGAATAATATAAAATTTAAATCCTAAAAGTTCTATAAAAAGATGAAACAAATTTTAAAATATTTCTTAAACTGGTCTAATAAATAAAATTTTAATTTTCATGCATTATTTGTATAAAGATTTTATATTACAACACATTTCGAAAATCTTATTATAAAAATAAAATTCAAAATTCCTAATTTATGAGTTAACAGTCAAATGAAATAGATTTCCGTTTTTCTCAATTTTTCCATCGTCACAACAAAAGTGATACTACTTGACACTGCAATCATGCACACGCTACTCGACAAAGGAAATAATAAAATGAAAGACACATTTTTCTCCGTTGGTATGCTATGAAGATAAAATAGACTACTGGTGATGAATTTTTCATGACCGTTTATATATAATGGTTTTTAAATGAAGGATGTGATGTAAAGTTATAATATTTTATGGAAATTGCAGTTCCATCCATTATGAAGTTATAGATATAATGGTGTTTTATGGACTATGGAGCGTCAGTAGCAAAAAACAACTTATTAGCCAATTGCCATGATGGAATCACACCAAGTAAGAATAGTGAAGTTTTTCTTCTTCTAAATATCATAAATATATTAGAGATAATTTTGTTCCAATTTAATAAGATTATTATTGGTATACAAATTTTTCTTTTAAATATTTAACACATACATTTACATATTTATAACTCATACTTGAAATAGTTGTTAAATTAAATTAATTTTGTGTCATTTTAATTTATGTAGTCGGTAATAATATTGAAAGCAGAAGAGTACACTCCATCAAATCATGAACAATCACACACTTAATAAGATCTAGTAGTGTAAAATTTATATTTGAATATTTCTGATCAATAATAAAAAAAACCTTATATATCTAGTAATAACTATATATATATATATATATATATATATATATATATATATATATATATATGCATGTGTGTATCAAAAGATTCCATCAAAATAAGTACTACACAATTTCTAATATTTTTTTCACACTTTTTTCGTAGTAGTAAATTAAGATTTATTATTACGGATTCTATTTTTTATTTCACAAGTTTTATTGGTAAATTAATAAAAATCACATAATTTTATATTTAATTGGAATTTTTGTTACCAACTTATCACTTTTATGTGAAATTAGTCCCAACTTTTTTAAATGTCATGATTTTCCTTCTGTGATATTTTTGTTAAATTTTAAACAATGTTAACAATTCTAGGTAGTACTGAAGTGATACTAAACACAGTATTTAAAATAGTTGTTTTTAGTGTTGGTATTTAACTAGTATTGTTAATAATTCTTATTTTCTTTTACATTTGAAAACTCCATAAGTAAGGACAAGATCCTCAATGTCTCACATGAAGGTAAAATCTCTATTCTTTATTGTCTCTACTACTCCAATATAATGCAAGTCTTCAAAATCATGGTCACTAATGTTACATAGGAACTTTAAGTGTGAGAACTTTTTACTTTATTAGATATATAGAATATTAAATCTTTTTAACTTTTCTATATAAGTCACATTGTGATCATGTAGATTTTGATTTACTCATTTGAGTAATATTTACTTTTGCTTTTATCCTTTCTCTCTTATTTTTCTACCCTTTTTTGTTTTAAACTATTTTTCCCTTTTCTTTCTCTTTGAACCATGAATTTTAACATGATATTATAGCTTCTTTATCTATTTTATTTCATCCACTGCTTCATCAAACTTTCAATTGTTATCTTTTTCACCTTTTGTTCACTGTATAGGGTTTTCCAAAGTTGCACTTCGACCTCTGCTTCGTTCCATTCTTTCCTTCTTCCTCTACTGTGTGCAAAGTCAATACGACACTGCTTGCCATTGAATCTCCCACGACATGATTCACTTTTCGATTTGATCACATGGAACCTGTTATCTAACCATGCAGAAGTAGATTAGGGTTTTGGATTCGAATAGCAGTATCTGCACAGGATTGCTACAGGTGTTACAAGAGAAAGGGATACATTCTCCGTTTTTCTTTTTTCAGGATTTGGTTGTTATTGTTGTTTTGCTAATACTCTTATTTTGGTTATATCTTCCATTACTTGTTGCATTGCATTTTTTCTTCTCTATTTTGTATTGTATTACTCATTCCAAGTTCCAACTACTTTCTGTTTTAACCTCTTTTTCTCTCTTCTTTCTCTCGAATCATGGATTTAACATCCTTGATGAGAATAAGAACCTTAAGTTTGATCTCATGCCATGTCAAATTAGATTAGGCAAGACGAGTTGTTCCACTATAGATTTTGCAAGACACTTATGTGTCATACTAAGGTTTTGTCATGCAAAGGGTATGATGGTTCCAATATTATTAGTTGGTCTTTTAGGTTGTTGGGTGCTTACCCTTTCATGTGTCAAATGTTATGATCATGTATAAAAGAAATTTATAAGGTTTAGTTTCAATATGTGAGGTGGTTCTTTCTAGAACTTATTAGACTTTCCTTTAAGATTTTCTTGATACTAACGTGTTATTTGATTGGCAAACATACTAACTCGTATAATATTTATGATAAGTATAAATGTTGTATTGACAAGGACTTAACGACTGATACTTGAAAAATTTCAATATTTTTAACTTGTTTAATAAAGAGTGTAAAATCATAACTAACAACTACAAATAGCAATAAAAAGATAACATGAGCCTAAGAGTATAAAAAACAAATGAAGAACTAGTTTAGATTTGATTCACTAAATTATCATTCATCCATACATGAAACCTTAATCATGTTTATTACTT
Organism: Psophocarpus tetragonolobus; assembly: GCA_037954015.1. NCBI lineage: Eukaryota > Viridiplantae > Streptophyta > Magnoliopsida > Fabales > Fabaceae > Psophocarpus > Psophocarpus tetragonolobus. The sequence continues at coordinate 42,754,970 of CM075692.1, forward strand.
ATGTTTCCATTAAATTATAAAAATGTCTAACTATAATGAGAAAAAAAAGATTGTCCACTGTTATTGTAAAAATTTTTACACTAACATTTGATCACAACCTTTGATTTATAGTAAATTTGTTGACTTTAACAATTAATATTTTAAAAGTCATATAAATAAATAATTATGATTGAACGTTAGTGTAAAACTCTTTTAAACTGGCAGTGCATACTAATTAAACTCAACTCTAATCCATTACAAGCATGACCTCATTGAGTAATTTTAAGTTATTAAACTCTTGCACAACCTAAATCTGATTGTTTGCTTAAGAAAATAAGTCAAAAATGACCATTGAGTTTTAATTTATTCCTAAAAATAAATCTTGTTAAATGTTCTCATTTTTTTATTCAAATACATTTTTTAGTCATATTCAAACCGTAAAATAACAAAAGATGAAAGATAAATAAAATAAGCACTTAGAAAAAACACTCAATAGTAAAATTAGATTAAATATCAAAGAATATAGATGAGTTATGTTTAGTTACATCAAACATCAATTTAGATTAAATAATTAATCCACAACAAACATTAAAAGCAAGAGAAAATACAACCAAGAAGAACAATTGAATATACTTAAATAAATATAAAAACAGATACAATGAGGGTAAAGTTTGGTTACAGCTAACCCCAACAATGGTAAAAACTTAACTACTCGTATGAAGAAAGAATAAGAAATGAAGGAAGAATAACCTTCTTCCACCTAATAGAATAAGATTGCATATGCTAAATTCCAGTTTCTTCCATAAATAGGGGTTAACCCCTTTTTATACAAGAGGAAATTTTCACTTTAAATGTTTTTTTAGTCCATCACTTTGAGTCACTTCAAGCCAAATGAAACAATTTTCATTTGTAGACACAAAGCTTGCGTTTTCACTTTAAGTGACCTGAAGCAAAAAACTAACAATTATTCATGACCTTAATATAGCTCAATCACTCGATTTGTCTTGAAGCCAAAGACCTAAAAGTCATTCTTCACCTATTAAATTTGTTTTGTGCGGCCTTTGTTGATGACTAAGTGAAATTGACTTCAAGTCGTTCTTGGAAAAGCTTGATTTTTCTTTTACTTTCGTATCCTTACTTCAATATCTATTTTTATACCAAAAAGGGAGCAAAATAAGCAAATGTAACCACCAAAACAAGTTAACTAATTAAATTTGAATTTAGTAAGCACACGGTAAAAAAAATTATACTACCATTAAATCACAATTCTTTATTAATATATGGTAATTTTATTAACTTTATCAATTAATAATTTAAAATTAAAATAAAAGAAGAGTTGTAATTGAACGTGTCAATGTAAAAATTTTTTATACTATCAGTGTATACTAATTAGAATATTTAACTAAATTTTAAAATATTTATAAAACTAGAATTAAATTAAAGTGATATAATTTTCTAAAAATGGATATAAAATTTAATTACTTTAAGCAATTATCATTTAGAGAAAGATTAAAAAATTTGTATAAATATTTCGATCTTATTGGAAAGCTGAAAATCATATTCATAAGCTTAAAAAATAATAATGGAATACTACCACTCTATCTACAAATTTTATATATGTAGTAGGAGAGAAAACTAATGCTTTGTTTGGTAAAAAAAATTAAAAAAGAAATAGAAAAGAGAAAAAAAAATAGTCAAAAATGAAAAATTGAAGTTGTTTGACGTTTCCATTTCCACTCATTGTAAATTCAACCTATTTTTTAATCTATTTCTCTAATTTTCCCATTTTGATTTATCTTATCTTTCATATATTTATTTCTTTCTATAAATACACATAAGCAAAGGACTCTAAGTAGATGCATTTGTGATGCATTTGTGATAGAAAAATCATAGAAGGACCAAGTAATAAATTAACACAAATAAGAACTTATGGTGTAAAAACCAAAATAGGGTGGAGCAAGAATACTGTAATGGTGCACAAAACACCTTATAAAAACCCTTTTTCTTACGTAGTTGGGTGACAAAAACGTTTTAATAATTTCAAAGAAAATAAGGTGGGGCACACCAAAACGTGGAGAATGATTTGGATTTTGGACACATATGAACGGCGCTGATTTTCGCTTCAGATCACAGCAACCGTTCGATCATCAACTTAATGACAGCTCACACATGGTTGGCGCCAGGTGCTTCCCCTAACGTGCGATCAATCACGTTACATGTCGTGCCACGTCACTCCAACCTAAAAAAACATCACTTTATACACATAATTTTATGTCACCATATTATTTTTTTCCACATTAAATATGAAAATGATTAACACAGTAGACTTTTTTTTAATATATATAATATAATGATAAAGATGACAGAGACATTATACCACAAGGATTGTCTGTCTGCAATTAATTTCATAATTAAATAAGAAAAAAATGCAGTTTAATTCTCACGGTTCATTATGATTTGAACAGTTATAATTGTTTATAGTTAGATCTCTTAACAAAAATAGATGACCCAGGGAAATAAAAGAATATATAAAATGTGAATTTAGTATAGATCCAGTAGTTTGTATTTTTAAGAGAAAAAATAATTAAAAATATATTTGTAACTTTTATAATAAACATGAGCTTTTTATTTTTAAAAATCTATTCCAATGTTTATCAAAATTTAAATAGAGAAATTTCTAAAAATATATAAAAAAAATTGTTTAGTGAAAATGTTTTTGTGAAAAAATTTATGGAGATGCACATATTTAGGATAGCAATGAAAAGGATTCAGATAAGATACTAGAATACTTATGCCTATGGTCCATATACCCAAATTTTAAAGAAGGTCTATTTTTAAACCCACATTGTCATATAGATAACTTTATTACGCTTTCTGTATCTTGTATCTAAATATTCATAAACAGACTCATTACTAATATTCGTTAAATAGAAGTGTCATTTCATACTTTAATTATTTTACGAAACATTATAACAAAAAACATTTAACTAAAATTAAATTTAACATATCAAATTAATTATAAAATGTGACAACAATGATATATAAATTTGTTACATAGGATTTGTTACATATGATCAAATTCGGGTGCCAATAAAAGGTGAAAAGGTTTCAAATAACACTAAACACCGAGCTGAATAATTATAGTATTATTAATCAATAAAAAAATTATAAATTTGTAAATTAACATGTGTTTCTACTCTCCAATGCATTATTTAGATGATAATAAGTTTGAGCCTTCTTTGTACATAGATAATATTTATGAATTTAATGATAAGTTTTATATTGTAAACCAATTAATAATCAATGATTAATTGGATGATAATATAAAACAATTTTAAACTGAGTGCATGACCTTTTTCTTAATATTTATTTTGGATATATTTTTATATAATCATATGGTAGTTACAAAGTATTTATTTATTGACTTTGTTGATAATTTTTGTCACATAACTTAACCAACTATTTTTAATAGAGTCTCTTCTCAGTTATGATTTTTTCAATTCAAATATCCGAGTCTGATGCCCTGTTTCAGCATAACCATTCCAATTCTACCAGTACCAACAGATTTGTTGATTCCTTTTTTTAAAAAAAATTAATTTTTATTTTATTTTGAATTCATTACACTACATGGGAATAAAAAAACAGATTGGATAGTAAGATATATATAGTCATTCTTATGAATTTTTATGATTATTAAATACTTAGACCTACAGTCATTTGATAGAAATTTCCTTCTTATCATAATTATTTCTTGCAAATATTCATTAGGTACAAGTCCAATTGTGATCCTTACACCTATCACTATTGACTTATGAGTTATGACAATAGACACACACACCCGGCCCCAACAATTAGTCCTTACATTTCCATGTTCTGAAATAGTGACTCATGTTTCCCTTCATTCCTATCTCTTTTCACTTTCTTGCCCTTCCAATACATACTAACACATCTTTGTAAAATTGTAACCATTTCAACCAATTCAATGTAATTTTTGTCTTTCCTTAAAATTAATGTTGCAGCTTGTTCCACACACGAAAGTTCATTTTACTTTTGAAAGTATTAATGATTTTTTATTTGTGTGCAGTTAACCTTTTGGACACCTCAAAACAAAATATCCACATAATAAACAGGAAAACATGTGTATAAATAGACCTTAAATTTTATATAAAAATTATGTATTCTATACATTCTTGAATGGAGTAGCCTAACAAAATTTATTATTACCATTCATTTAAAAACATATATGATGAATGGGTTGATCACAAATTCAGATGAAGAGGCACTTTCTGAATAATCCTGATCATGATCAAATGAACCAACTTAAAGATGTGAATATGGTTTGTCCCACTTTAGATTTTTATTTTGTAATTTCTTTGAAATTTAAATTTGTTTGAGGTAAGTTCATTTTGGTTACAATAAATTATACTTGTTAAAAAATGTTCATGAAAAAATTTTGATCTATATAAAACTTTTGTTATCATGTATTAGATTTAAATATTTTATACTAAACCAAAAATAATTCTTGACATATATAGACAGAGAGATATAACTATAAGGGACAAAAATCTCTCTACAGCTCCTAATAAGCCAAACTCATCCTATTAATTAATCCTCTGTTTATTTAGAAAATCATCTTTGTGTATCACCAAAATCTCCAAGATATAATATTAAAAAGGACCAAAGAGCTGTTCTGTTCTTTTTTCCCTGTTTCTATTATGTAAAAACCTCCTTTTTTCTCTTTATTTTTCCATAATTTTTATTAAAAAAAATTGCTGGCAGTGGCACCCTCTTCCCCGGAGTCAGTTTCAAGCATTGATACAAATCATTTCTTTTTTGGAACTACATAGAGAGATACAAATAATTTATAATCACATATGAATGCAATGATTGATTAATTAATCTTTCGGATGAATACTTGACTAATTAACTAAAGACATAAATGACATATTTCCACATGCCTATAATAAGCATACACAGACAATATTATTATTTATTTATTTTCTTAAAGAGTTTAATTGATATATACCGTCATTGTAAAAACTTTTACACTGACAGTAAATCACAATCTTTCATTCATGGTAGATTTGTTTTTGTAAATATCCTTTACTCATTACTATTTTAAATATACTTTACAAAAATAAAAACACAGAAACAGAGATCATCAATAAAAAACAAAAACAATCTAAGTAATGTTGTTTTTAACCTTCGATTCCACGCACATAGTTTTGCCTCAAAATGCTTAGCCAATTGCCAATCACAGTAAAAGAAAATGAATAAACAGTATTATTAAAAAAATTATAATAACAATCTTAAAAGGTTATAGTAGTATTAGTTTTTTGATAGGTTAAGAATGTAAAAAAAAGTTACATCGACATAAGACATAAAAAATAATAATAATATTAAGAAGATTCCTTTGACAGTTACATGTTGAGGGAGTGGTAGAAGAGTCATTGTGGCAGTTTCTATCTATTCCACTTCATTGAAAGCTAGTCCCACTTGAGCTTTCTTTCCACAAATCTCTCTTGCATATCTTCAATGAAAACCTGAGTGTCACCAACTCATCTTTCAGTTTCATCTTTCATAAACACTTAAAAATCCACTTCTTCTAGTGCTTCTAATCCAAACCACCATAAACACATTCATATTGAAACTGTGTTCTGTTTGTTTGTTAATCTACCAATCTTAGAACAATCCATCTTTGATTTTGTTGAGTTCTTTTTATCTATCAAGGCCACACTCAAAATCCAAGTTTAAGAGGTACCTGTAGTGTGTGTTTTCTGTGTCATCTATGGTATCTCCAAGTTCTGAATTACCACATTTGTGTTTGTTGCCAAGATGCAATTTTTGTCTTTTTGTTATTCTGATTTGGATTCTGCTCAGCTTCTATTGTTGGATAATGGATTGTGTGAATTTTCAATAAAAACCAAGCATTTGTTATACGGGTCTGTGTTGAGTTTAAGATCCAATGTCATCCTTTTTTCTTTGTTCTTATTTTTAGTGAGAAACTGTAGCATTGGAATATGAGGATTTGAGTGAAGGAGGTAGAGAGAGAATAACAATGGAAAGTTAATTGGAGCTACTGTGTAGCTTCATTTTCTTTCTATTCATCGATCTTGTTGCGCATGAATAATTCATTTTGGGAGCTAAAGGGGCTGTGATAAATGTGAGTCTAGATTTGTGTCAAACGTTGCAAAGAATTCAAGTCTTGGGTAATTTCTTTTAATAGATTAATAGAAAATTTTTATTCAAGTTTAGAACTTGAAAATTCAAGGATATGTTTGCAGAAAATGCTGATTAAGATGGATCGGAGAGCTGTTTACTCGAGTTTTGATCTTTTACATCTGTCCTTAATAGTACTTCCATTTCAGAGAATGGCTTCCTTATGAAGAAATATCAAAATTACAGCATAGGGATGATCTGAGTAAAATCTACAATTTGAGTGTGAGCTGTTGTTTTTTTTTATAAGCCAAAGATATTATTAATTAGAGGTTGTAAGAGCACAAGATGTGCCTACCACAAAAATGGCATGTACATATGCTCAAGAGTACAAGTTACCACTCCTAGTCCTTGCTACAAAACAACATCGAAGAGTTAGTTGAGTATGTCAATAAAAGAGGATGAGAGATTTGACATTTCTTTATTGATTTCATCATTCACTCTCCAATAGCATATGCATTTTCTGCCCATTGATTTCCATCATGCAATTTAGTGCTGTAAGAGTCTGATCTGACATTAAAACACTTAAACACTTAAACCAGTTTCAGGAAGACTGTAGTTAGAGGCTGCAAGCCTTTTATCTTGTGTGGATTTTCAATTGATGTTTGTTGTCTTTAGTTATTTGATATTTTGATTCAGAAACCCTTTACAGCTGATCAACCTTAAACTCTAACCTTCTTTTTTGTGACTATTTATAGCATAATGGAATCTGAAAATGGAGTTGCTTTGGAGGACGAGAAACATGTTATTGGGGAAACAACTAAGGAGAACATACAGAAAGAAGCTGGAAACAATTGTAATGCTGAAATTCAGACCAAGAATGAGGTATCTGATGCCACTAAAAAAGTTGAAGGTACCAAATCTGCAGCAAGTAAAATCTCAAAACTTGCCAAGGTACCTTATATGTATCAGAATTGTGTCTGCTATTAAACTATTAACGATCATTTACATTTAGAATGCACGATAAATGATCTGCCACTCAAACTAATTTATATAAACATGGTTAGGAACCTGGAGGCAAAGGTGGTGTTGCTTCAAAGAACAACAAATCTGCCACCAAAGACAAACCCAATTTGAAGACCACAACTTCATCATCTCATACACACAGGACAAGCCTTTCCAAGAGCCTCTCTTTCCCAGCCAAATCAGCTGGTGGAGAAGGCATGAAGAAAAGCCTTAATGGCACTCTCACCAAGACAGACACTAAGCATGCTAATGGGACTAAAGCTGAGGCTTCCATTCGTCGTTCAAACAAGCAGACAAACTCTGAAGTTAACTCAAAGGAGGCAAAAACAAACACTGGAAATTCTAACCAAGGAACTTCTTTGACATCCATCACTAGCATTGAAAGCCCTGAGGTACAGAGACTACTTTTTTCCTCAGTTCGTTTCTCTGTGTACCTTGGTAACTTCTCTTCATTGGTCTCCATTTTCATGACTTCTATTTTGTCTTCCAGATTGGAGAGTCTCCTCCAGCAGTGAATGCAGTTTCCAAGAGCCTTACTACTGAGGCATCCTTGTAAGTCTTAACCTCCCTAGATTTTCTATAAATTATTCTTTATGTTTTGCCTAAGTTATGGTTTGGTGTTCATGTTCTCTATCAATATATTTCAGTCTTCCCGTGAATTTAATGGTAGTGAAAACCACATACATTTATCAAATTGCCACCTTGTGATTTTTTACTTTACTGCAGACCTGTTGATCAGATTTCAACCCCAGCAAAAACTGAAAAACCAAATAAAGAGGATGATGATGCTCACTCTACAACTTCGTATGATTTATACACTTACTCTCAAATCATTATGTCATTCTTGTTTATGTGTCAATCTCATTAGGATTTGAGTATATTGAACAATGAAAGTGTCATCCTTGTTTTTCTTTAGTTTAAATGATCATGAAATTTTTTGTTTACATGCTATCAGAAGTCATACTCCTCTTAGGAGGAGCAGTGGTTCTGGATTTTCCTTCAGATTGGAAGAAAGAGCAGAAAAGAGGAAGGAGGTAATTATTGAAACCTTGCTGTCTATTGTTATTAATATTGAATGTAGCCAGATATTAATCCTATTTTCTCCTTTTCCCTCAGTTCTTCTCAAAGTTAGAAGAGAAAATTCAGGAGAAGGAAGCAGAGAAAACTAACCAGCAAGAGAAATCAAAGGTATCAAAACCAACTAAATGAATTCAATAGATTCTGTTCATGTGGTTTCAGTTGTCATTGACATCTTATCACCTTGTTTTTTTCTCATTTTTTTCTTTTGATTTTTTGACAGGAAAACCAGGAGGCAGAGATCAAGCAATTGAGGAAGACCATGACATTCAAAGCCACTCCAATGCCAAGTTTCTACAAGGAACCTCCTCCTAAAGTTGAACTGAAGAAGGTAACTTATATATCACATGTTCACACCACTGTTATGCCTTATAAAAACTTTTTCCTTCTAAACTTAAAAAGCTCATTGTCATGGTAATACAAAAGGCCAAAAGCTGGTTCATGTTGTGGAAGTGTGTCTTAGCTAGAGAACCTACTTTTCTTTTTCAGTGTTTCCTTCATAGGACATGCCCTTTTTAAATTCATTGTTGATGTATTTTATCTACCAATTAGATACCAATAACACGCCCAAAATCTCCAAAGCTTGGAAGGCACAAAGGAGCTGCTGTGAACAATTCAGAAGATAAATCTTGTTCTAGTCCACGTGGAAAGCAACAACAGAATGATGCAACCAAGGCAAAGGTAAAGGGTAGTAATAAAGAAGTAATTTCAAAGAAACCAGTCAGAAAAACTCAAGCCAAGCTGCAGTCTCAGGAAGCTGCAATCAGAAAAACTGAAAAGGATTCTGAGAGGTTAACTAAAGTCAACCAAGATGCAAATACAGGAAGCAATGACGAGTGCTATGATCCACCAGTTAAAAATTCTGAATACCAAAATGACATGGAGCTAGAAACTAAAAATGATCATGCTCAGAATGGGGAACTGGTCTTTAATTCATCCACATCTGAGATTGTATCGTATGAGGTTGCTGTTGGAGTGTAGATTCATATATAGCCGGAGAGTATTTATATAAACATAGGACTCCATGTTACCAGTTATTTCATTATTGTTGTGAATATAGAGGTTGCTTCATGTTCATTATAATCTTGCATTGCATTTAAATATATTTTGCTTGTTATATTGAACTGTTGCTGTTTGTAACGAATATTTTGTTGATTCATTATTTACCAAACTGTTCATTTGTAATGCTTTTGGATCTGCATTACTTTGGCTTAAAAGTTGCATCTATTTCATACACAATGAAAAAATTAATATAGATAGCTTCCAAATTTGTTTCTTGTTGAATTTCACGTTGAGTCATTTAAATAAATTCACATATTTAGTCTCACCTTAAAACATTAATTATAAGTTTAGAATTGATTAAGTTGATACAAACACTAAAAGTTTTACAAAAATTTACTATTAACATACCTTTTAAAAAAGAAAAACATAAATCACTTCATTTTTAAATCAATTTTAACAAGAATAAATATTTTTCTCGTCGAGCACAATTTTTCCCTTGTTGAGCATAAAACTAAATAAGTTACTTTGAGCAAAACAAATTTATTTGGAATGCGTTTGAAAAATTAAAAAAATTAATTATTTTATATCACTTATAATCATAATTAATTTATTCTTTTGATAAGTTTGTAGAAAACTAGTTTAAAAATAATTAAGCTTGTTTGAATGTAACAAGAAAATAAGCTTTTATAGAGTACAAAAGTGTGAACAGAATACAAAGAAAAAATAAGTGATTAAACAATGATCATAAACTACAAATTTTTGGTTTTTTAAAAACATTTTTTTTTCTAAAAAATAGTTTTTCCCAACATAAACAAGGTTTCTAACACCTTCAAATTGTTTAAAACCACTAAAATGCTTGGAAAATAGTTGAAATGCTATTTCCCAAAGAAGTTCTTATTATACAAGCTTAGTTAGGGTATAGAGCCACCTCTTTACTTGGCACGCTACTTCCTTAGTAAGGGGTTTCCCCCTTGTAAGGTCCCATGACCACCGGCATGAGAAGCGGTTGTTTTCACCTTGTCCGACATCTTCAGGATTACTAGAATCAGTTGTAGCCGTATCGTCTTGATCTACTCTAAGTCTGGTTAAAAGGTCCACTTGCGGTATACGCTCTGTATGCTCGATACCACCCCTAAAAAGGAGACTGAGATTCTCCTAACTGAGCCTAGCACAATACAGGCAGTGAGAGGGGATTTGGGGTTTGCATCCCTTGGGTAAAATTGCCCACACCATCACTTTTTACTCCTGTAAAGGTATCTGCCTATCCCTAGGCAGCTATTGCTCGGCCGTTGTGCGCCAACCTTGAGTTATTAATCTAGTTTCTACAACCACTTACGATATTCCAACCACAGGGTAGCTCCTTAACCTCGGGTGAGGGGAAGGAGCATAACTATCCACAAGGAAGCACCCCCAGAGAGAAAAGATTGACTACTGTTCTATTTTTCTTTTCTTTTTTATGTTTAACCTTGTTAATATGAGACATTTTTTATCAAATAATTAATTTTTTATATTATTTTATATTTATCAACTAATTTTTACCAAATATATAAAATCAACTTAGTTAACTTATTAGCTCCAACTAACTTACAAGCTAATTATATCAAACATAACATTAAACAAAAAGTCAATCACAACATTAACATGTATTTAATTTTACCTTTAATAATTTTTATACTCATATTCAACCTTACTTTAAAAAATTAATTGCAAGTCTAAAATTAAAATTAATTGAGTTAAAATAACTTTAAAACAAAAACTAAGTTATACAAAATTTTCTTTCAAAATAAACACAAACATATGTTGGTTGACTTTAAAATCAATATTCTTGATACAATTTCGTTCGAAAAATCTCTTATTAAACACGAAACCAAACACAATAATTAGTCTTTTATGGATGTTTTCCGTTATTGAACACAACCAAACATAACATAAATCTATGTTTACTTTTACTTAGATAATTCAAATTCAAATAGTTGATCTCAAACATTAAAAATTTATTACTGTAGAATTAATTGAGAAAATAACTATAAATCAAAAACTAAAATTATGCCAAATTTTACTACTAGGCTACTAGCTTGCTTTTCAAAATAAAAATACACAAACATAATTGCTTTACTTTAAAATGTGAATTTTTCAAATTCAAAATTAATTTTGCAATTAATGTCTTATAAACCAAAAGGAACACTGTCGCAGTCATCAACACTAGCATTTTTTTCAAAATATATGACTGGGGTAGAAAGAGATTTTTCAGCTGTTATAATTAAATTTCTCTTCATATTTTGTTGTTGTTTTAAATTTAGTTAAAATATTGCTTGCGCTAAAAGGAAATATTTATAGTTACTAGTTAATAATGTATAATTTGTTGTTTATTATACCCATTATGGGACTTGTTAGTTTTTTATTTAAAACTCTTAGTTGTAACATTTTAGAGTGTGCAAATCTAAGTTTCAAATCAGAAATATATTATATCTATTTTTACTTTATTGTTGTCCTCTTTTTTATACATCTATATTTCCTTTCTTCTCCTTTTTATGTTGTGTTTTTTCCGCTCTATATTTTTTAACATGGTATCAGAGTTTCATTGATATTTAGGGATATGTGAGATAAAGAAATCATAGTTAGTGAAAGAGAGAAAAATTTGTAAAACATAATTCACACCACAAAAAAACCTCCACACACCAAAATGACTTCCAACGGCAATTCTTTACCTCCACCTCCTCTATTTGCAGGTATACACCATCATTTGTGGGTTGCGAAAATGAAAATCTATCTTAGAGCTCAAAGTTTGTGGAAAGTACTGGAAAATGAAACTAACCCACCTTCATTACCATAAAATCCAAAAATAACTCAAATGAAGAGTCAGAGTGATGAAGTGGCAAAGCAAGACAAAACATTTGTCATTATACAAACAGCATCACATGGTGATGTTTTTATGAAGATCATGACTCTTAAGAGTGTAAAAGAGACATGCGATCAAATTTTTTTTTATAAGCAAGCATGGGATCAATTGAAGGAGGAGCTCAAAGGGAGTGAAAGAAAGAAAATAATGCAAATGTTGAACATAAGAAGAGAGTTTGAAGTTGTGAAGACAAAGGAGGATGAATATGTAAAAGATTTTATAAATAGACTTTTCAAGGTTGTTACACAAATCAAATTACTTGGTGGAGAACTTAGCAATCAATGGTTATAGAAAAAATTTTGGTTTGTCTTCCAGAAAGATTTGAATAAAAAATTTTCTCTCTTAAAGAAAATAAAGATTTTTCAAATTATCAATTGTTGAACTTGTGAATGCCTTACAAGCCACTAAACATAGAAGATCTTTGAGAACAAAAGAAGTTGAAGGTGTTTTTGTGGCACATACAAAAGGCAAAACCCAAAGTTATAAAAGTTTTAAAAAAAACATTTTTTGAGGCAAAAGAAGGCAATAAAAAGGAAGTTGAAAAAAATTTCCACCTTGCCACCATTGTAAGAAAAACAATCATATTGAAATTTTTTGCTTTCTTAGACCAAACGTCAAATGTATGACATGCAATCAATTTGGTCATATGAAAAAGGTTTGCAAAAATAAAGCAATCTAACAACAAACTTAAGTTGTTGAGTTTGAAGAACAAAAAAGAGAATATTTATTTGTTGCAACTTGTTGCCCAACAAGTTATAACAAAGAAGTTTGGCTTGTTGATAGTAGGTCCTCAAATCATACGACCTACAATACTGTCATTTTCAAAAATTTGGATCAATCCTGCATCTTTAAAGTCACCATTGACAATGGAGAGTGTGTTAATGTTAAAGGAAAAAGAGTTGTATTTGTTCAAACTCCAATAGGTACAAAATATATTTCAAATGTTTTATTTGTATCTAAGATAAAACAAAATCTTTTAAGTGTTGGACAAATGTAAAAAGAAGTTATTCTTTTTTTAAAAAAAGATGAGTTACACTATATTTGATCCCTCTGGCTTTGAGCTTATGTTCATCAAAATGAAAAAGAAAAGTTTTCTCATGGAATGGATGAAAGAAGCTTCACATTCCATTTTAGCACAAGTGGTACAATTGGATAACATTTCAATTGAAGAGGAACCTAACACAAAAGTTGTTAAGAGGATGAACTTCTTTGGTGGCAACAAACTTGAAGATGAGAAAAAAATGAAAAAAAAAATTGAAGTCAAATTTCATAGAGATATAAAAAATAGATTAAGAAAGTTAAAAGTATTATTTCAAATTTTGTTAAGCAAGAGCATGAAGAAAATTATCTACTTGATAAAGATCCTCTATTAAAAAGGTGAAGATCAACTTGGAATGTTGAGAAAATTCTCAAGTATTTGAAAGTGAGATTTTCCCACTATTATAATTAAATATCTCTACACATTTTTTTGTTGTTTTAAATTTGGTTAAAAGATTGTTTGTGCTCAAACAAAATATTTATAGTTATTAGCTAAGAATGACTGTTTTAGATAGTCATAATTTTCTGTTTATTTTACCTAATAAGGAACTTGTTATTTTTCTATTTAAAACTCTTAGTTGTAATAATTATAGTATACAAATCTAAGTTTCAAATAAAAAACATATCGTATCTATTTTAACTCCATTGTAGTCCTCTTTTCTATACATTTATATTTTCTCTTCTCCTTTTTATGTTCTGTTTTTTCAGCTCTATGTTTTTTAATTGTCACCTAAGAAATAAACATTAGTCCAGTAAAGGAAGTTAAAAATTTTTCCAGTTTTTCATATAGTTGATGGGAAGATATTTGTTCTCTATTCGGCATTCCCCATCATGACATGTACATCTAAGAACAAAATCCAATAGGCATCAGAACCTTCTACAAACTACGTGGCATAAAAAATACAAACTGCCATTTAACTCGGACAATATTTTAAAACTTTTATTGTAAGTACAAGTTAAAAAATTTTTTCAAATCAATTTCCCATTCATCACTTCCTCTAGCTAGCATTAGAGTATATAAAAATCTAGTTCCCGTGTTGCTTGAGGCCTAGCATAATTGCCATTGCATGGAGTTTGATATTTATGAACAAGCACTCCAATGCTTGAAAGAAAAATTCTCCAAAATAAATAAGAATATTGCACTCATGATTGGTGAAGTGCAACATTTGGCCTATCTGTTGTCAGGCTCCACTTTGAGCAGAGATATGAGGTGCTCGGCCAAGTGGTACTACAAGATCCTTCAAAACCTCATATTCTTCCATACCAATTTGAGAACCACACAATGCCTGTTTCACCAAATCAATACCAGAACAATGGTTAATAGATTTAAAAAGTGAAAATTACAACATCAAATTTGACATGACATAGGAGATAATATTAATACAGCAAAACAGTAAGATATATCATTAACCTCCATATTCCAGTTGTCATATAAGAATTTTTGCAATCAGAACACACATGCAAGGAATCAAATTAAAAGGAAATATTTCCAAGTTGGGTTTCATCTCCACGTGCCATGAATGTGTGCCTATGACTATTTATAGGCACGACTTGTGATCTAGCTGACTTCAAATAAAATTAGTATGAATTACAAGAGGGACAACCATTGGAATGGAAACAAAAATTTCAAGTCCACAGCCATGGTAGGTGAAACACACAAGATGAACTAAACTATAGAATCATAAAATAAGGTCATCAAGTCTAAAGCTATACAAGGAGAACAACGTTAACGTATAGCTAGCTAAGTTGTGTGGGATTATATGTTGTTAAGCTCCTATTTGGACCAATAATCAGGCAACAAAACATTTATAAAGGAAATGCAGATGAAAAGTAACCAAAATTTGAGGAATGAAATCATTAGATCTTAACTGAAACAACCCCAACCAAAAGATCAGCGTCACAATAAGGAATCAAGATTTTTTCTTGCCCGGATATCAATACAATTAAACATCATTATGCAATCCCTCATGCACGTCAAACTGATTCCTTCTATATACTAATTTATATAAAATAATATATCAGTATGTTGTAAACAAAGGGTCTCACCTTTTGAAACAAACCCCTCCTATCTGTCATGTAAGAGATCAGGGCAGGTAATCTACTAACGGACAATGCATCAATGAACAAAAGAGCAACCACTTGCCATTGTTTTGTTCTGAAAGCTGGAAGTGCGTCCACAAATGACATTGTCTCAAGCAAGCATGCCTAAAGAGAAAGTCACAAGAAATTGAGAAGTAAAATGTACCCATCCACACACAAACAAGTAATTGGGTAAATTATTAACACAGAATTACAGATACAAAGATTATTTCTTAAAACCAATCTGCAAACCATAGCCTTAAACCCATGAAATCATGAATTCATAAATTTCTCAACAAAAAGGGCAGCATTATGCTGTAAAGATCAATGTTCTAGACCAGGGAAAGGTTGGAGGCAATATCTGTGGAATGTATAGTTGCTAGCATTGCCTTTTGCAAGAGATTGATGCCATGACTTGAAGTTGAAACCCTGGTGCTAAGACTTGCCTAATTTCACAAATTTCTGAACTGATTCTATAAATTATATTTCATCTTCACAGACAATTAAGGCATAATTTTAAAACTGAAAGAATCCTCCTAATTGCCAATCTATAGAAGTTACTATGTTGCATATGGTAAACCAATGTAAGTAGGAGAAAACATCGGTTTACCATCTGAAACATAGTAACTTACCACCTCTATTTGCTCATAGATTAACATGCATGCTCATATGAAATGATTTTTCCTTCCCAGTGTTTGAAAGTTCAGTTTTAAAATCAAATTTTGTTGATTTTTCCTATTTTGAGGGTGACTATATCCATATTTTGAGGGAAGGAAAGCTTATGAACTATAAGAGAATTCCCAATGAGTAGTGTAAAATGAATCATACCATGTCTTCCTGGATTATAATAAATTTGTAATGACTTAATTTGGGACAACTATACTACAATAAAACAGATAACAGGATCCTACCATCCCTTGCTCCAACGTTGATATTGGTATTGGCAACCGGAGCCCAGCAACAAGTGGAGGTAAAGCACGTGCAAGACAACTAGCTAAAGTTTGTTTTATTTCGGATGACCGACCATCTGACAAGACAATTTTGTGAGGATATTCTCTGCCATTAACTGATAGATATTCTTCATGAAAACTTTCATCCCTTCCATATATATATGCCAAAGAAGATGATGATATCCACGAAAAGAGGGTATTCCACATAGTTGCAAAAGGTGAAAGCTGAAAGAAAGTTACATAGAAAAGCACATGTCATAAAATATTCCATGAAAACTGATACAGCTGAGAATTTTCTAAAGTTTTTACTAGACTTACAGTCAAACTGAAACCCTCGGGTGGAGCATCAAACCATGAGTCATCAGATTCAAAGATATCAACATCAGAAATTCCAGGTTTTCTTGGCCATTTTAGAGTAACTGAATCATTTTCTAGTATATCAGCAACCTCCTCAGTATCTTCATTAACAACACCATGTGGACAGGGCAATATAACGATTCCCGCTTCAGAAACTGCACAAGTTTTAAATAAATGAAAAAATCTTTTAGAAACCAATTCATATTTAAATAGAAAACTACTAAAAGAAACAGTAATTACCAGCATCGGTGACATCTGAGTCTCCAGAAGCAACTGCTTCAGATGCTAGGCTCAATGCAATTGCACAAGCTTCTGCTGATGCACAACGCAATCTATCTTCATCGTTGGCAACATCTATATTGCCTATTGAGTCAGATTCCATTTTAACATCTCCAAATTCCTTAACCTCACAAAGATCTTTACTCCCAGAGCTGTTGATTTTCTCATCCGCCCAAGTAACAGTGCGACTAAGTTTCTTTGCACCAACAGATTTAAGGGAAGATTTGGGTTTATTCTTGCATGATCCACCTTCCTTTTCTAGAAATTTCTCTTCAAAATTGGAAGAATCTAAATTGGAAGCAGAAGCATCATCCTTAGCAGTAACTCTACTAGTTTCCCCTTGTACAGATTTCCTAGTAGAATCATTCCTTTCCGCATCACATTGTCTTTCTGATTTGGAGCCAGAATGAACATCTTTCTTTTTAAAAGCATGATTGGGAGAGGATTTGACCACAGCTTCACGTGATTTGGCTACTTCCTCTTCTTTTCCTGAGGTACCTAAACTTAAACTGCTCTTAAAAGATGAAGACAGATCTTGAATGCTATCATCATCTTTCTTAATCACTTTAGTTCCAACCTTCTCTGGCTGTTTGACACCAGCCATAGGCTTAATTGGATGATGGACAGTTGTGTCTGTTTGATCTGGTGGTACCTTTGAAACACTATACTCATCTTGCATAATTATAGTACTCACAAAGTCCATCTCACTGTTAATTAAATTGTTGTCACTATTTGACTTGCCACGACCAGCTTTGGACCCTGCAATGCACAATCAAAGCTCACTTTCTTGGAAAGTAAAAAAGGTAAGAATTAGTAACTATATACTATTCCATTTCACAGAAATTACGTCCTCAGCTTCACACTTCACAGATGTCATAATCACCCATAGGCCCCAACCATTAAACATGATGATAAGCATGCCACCTTTAAGCAAGAAATTGCATAAAGAAATCAGATTAACTATGGTTTCTCACAATTACCTAAAACATCAGAAAGTCCTCACCTTTTTTAATATTTTTCCTCGAACCCTTAGAATCACGGTCTCTTGGTTTTGGTACATAACCCTCAATAGCATTTGAAGGTCCAACCCACTGCTCCAAAGACACCTCCCCACTGCTAGTTTCTGTTTTCTCCTGGATTTTTAAATCAGAGAAACCTAAATCTCTGTTCTTTCGCACATTTTCCACAGGTTCCAGATTCAGATTCTCAAATAAGCTAAGAACATGGTTAAGTTTCTCCGGATCTAAGCCCGAGCACCTCTCAACTTGCAAGCTCCCAGCAAAAGCTTTGCTGCTAACAAGACAATTTGAAGAACAAAACATGTATGTCTCTTGTAGATCATAGACCTTGTGCTCCTTTAGTGAAATCCGGTATCTACCCTTCCGTGGACGATCAGATGGCAAAGCATTGCTGCAGAGTGGATAACCACATACATTTGTGATGGATCGTTCAGTTACCATGTCATCATAGTCACTCCTTGACATCAAAGACCCAGCAGCAAACAGCTGATCTTCATTTTGAATGCCTTCAAGAAGTGACATTTGCAATTTGAAAACAGCATCTTTGACAGAAACAAGTTTGTCCTTTGCCATTGAACAAAAGCTTCAAAATCAAATATCTACAACTGTGTCATGCACAAAGAACACCACAATAAGTTGCTTCAAAAGTTCAACTTCAACCCAACAAAACTCAAATCACAAGACATAAACATAATCCATTAAAGCACATAACCCAGAAAACATTAATAAATCATTTGCATTCATAACTTACTACAAAAAAAATTCTTTCTAAAATCAATTTTATTCCCTGAAAAATAGATGATATCCAAATGTCCAATAATTCTAAACAGATTACACTTCTAGTTCTACAACCAACAGATTCCCATTAACTTAGTTACAATAACAGAGAGCAGAATTCAAGTTTATATTTGATTTAAAATACATCAGCGCAAATGCATGAGAAGAAAAACTAGTTTATATTCATGGGAAGTTTATAAATTTCATGTTAAAAATTAAAATAGTTACAAATGATTAATATCTCTCTCTTTAAGAAAACAAGTCATATCTTATCTTACTTCAAATTAGAGAGCCTGTCAACATTACATTCACTCAGAATAATAACAAATAACATTAACTATTGTGATAATATTTGTTTCAGCTTTATGCATACAACCTTTAGAGATTTAATCAAGGATTCATAAACTAAAATGGGGATAAAACTTTTTTCCAAGGAAAAGACGAGAATTTTTTTTAGCATAACTTGAATCAAATATAAAACTTAAGAAACATAAAGTTAATATGGGGGGGGGGGGGGGGGGGGGGGGGTAGGGAATAAAAAAATTACACCTTTCTGAACATACACATGTGAATTGTTTGTGTAATCAAAGAAGAGAAATAGAAGAATTCGTTTAAGTTCAAAAAACTAGTTGGCAAAACGAAAGTCCGAGAATCTAAAAAATCCTAATAAAACACAAACAAATCACACCCCAAAAAACTATTATTACTTGTTTGATAGGAAAAAGCATCATTCACAGGACACGGACAGGGAAAAAACAAAACTTTGGGTATCATCAAAACCCCCAATTCAACACAGAATTTAACCCCAAAGAAAAATGAAACCCCAGTTTCACGGAAAATTCAAAACCCACAGTAGCAAAATCAAATGAGCGAAACACAGATGATATTACAGAGTGAGTAGCAGAGAGGGAGAAGAAGGATAGTTATCAAAGGGATTGAGAGAGTGGAGAATAGGAAAAAGGTTTGGGCATGAAGAATTCGTAGTTCTAAATTGAAACGCTGAAATATATAGTGTTCATACTTAAATTTAATGATATAACAAATCAACTAATACACGTAAAAAAAATGACTGTATCTTTCTGCGAGTTTATTGGTTATTGGAGTTAAAGAAAAAAACAAAATTTTTATTACCTCTTCGATGCCGCAGTCTCGCATCAGAAACTGTGGTTTAAGAACAAGTGTGTTAGGTAGTTCAAGAAGGCTTTTTTATTTCCTAAGGAAACGATGTCGTTTTAAATGAAAAATAACTTTATGCAAAATTTCAGATGAAAGTAATATCCGCAGATA
This sequence comes from Psophocarpus tetragonolobus, assembly GCA_037954015.1. Classification (NCBI taxonomy): domain Eukaryota; kingdom Viridiplantae; phylum Streptophyta; class Magnoliopsida; order Fabales; family Fabaceae; genus Psophocarpus; species Psophocarpus tetragonolobus. Next base: position 42,774,895 of record CM075692.1, read on the forward strand.
AAATTCATGAAAACATCAACACAAATAATATAAATAAGGTATCTATTACTCTCAGCTTTTTTATCTACTTTTTTAACAGACGCAGATACAGTATTTATTATTTTTTAAACTAAAATATTATATAGATCTAATTGAAAAATATATTATTTTGTTTTTGAAAGAAATCAACTTAAAATATTAAATATAAAATTTTATTAATATCAATCTCATTTTTTTATGAAAAGTTCATAATTAATAAACTATTTATTATAAAAATATTGATAATATAAAACAAAATTTCTATTTGTATTAAATATTTTTCATATATATTATATTAATTTATTTTTAAATTTAATTAATCTTGTAGAAAATAATATTTTTTTTTATATTTTCTAACCAAAAATAATTTAATTGATAAAACCTTTTATAAAAAATATCTTTTTCGAAAAAAAAATATGGAATATCCAACAAATCGATTAGCAACTAATTGCTACCGATGTCCGTCCAACATGTTTCCAATCCAAATTCCTATTTTCAAATAGTGTTTAGACAAAAAAAAAATTGTTACTCCTAAATATATGTTCGAATTATACATTGCCATATAATTAATATTTTCCTATTAAATTAAGGAATTTAATTTGTAATTTTAAATGATAGAAATTATAATTTTTTTTTAAATTTGGAAGGGGAATTTTTTTATTTTGCGTTAAATTTAATATTTTAGTTATTTAGTTTAAATAGTCTACATATGAAAAGAGAAATCGCTATATGTTGACAAAGTAAAATGAATTTTTATATTTTATGGTTAATTACATATCATACATGTTGTTATTGGTATATAATAAATTTGGATTTTCATTACAGCCATATGTAAAATTTAAAAAATTAACCATGAAAACTAGTCATTAAAAAAATTTAAAATATCTACATACGGGAAAAACCGATCAAAATGTTTAAAAAACAAATTTCTTTTTATTAAATGGTAAAAAATCATTTTATTTTTCAAATTAGTCAAATTCATTAATATACTAAGATCATAATTTTATAACAAAATATCAAGTGTTTCATATATATCAAATTAAACTATTAAAACATCATAATACAATACAACTAACAAATTGTATATATTTAAAGCAATTCAATATAAGAAAAATATAAAATAATTATATAATAATATATATACTTTTGATTTGGTTTGGTTCCAATTAAGTCAAAATTTTAAAGTATTAAAACCACAAACTGAACCAAACATAATCTATTTGGTTTAGGTTCACACCCGATCAAATGAAAAAACTAAATCAAATTAATTAATTCAATTCAGATTAGGGATAACATTTATGTCAGTCCAATAAATACCATCCTAATTTTGATAGAAAAAATTATGTTATTGGTCTCTGCCTCATCGCTACCCCCACCTAAAAACATCGGGGATGAGAGTGGATTTGTTGGTCCCCACCCAGTTTTCACCCTTCCTCACTTCTATGTTAAACAAAATTTCATACATATTTTTTTAATTTCACATGTCTATATATAAATTCACACTCACGTGAATCATTAAAAATAAAATATAGTTAATAACTTAACATATAATTTATTAATTAATTAATAAATTAAATATAATTAATAACTTAATATATAATTTATTAAAGTAATTTAAATTTAAATTATAAAAAAACATAACGGGATGTGGGTTTTCAAACGGAATTTACCAACTAGATTTTACTTTTAATTTTTGACAGAAAGGTAACTTCATATATTCCCTAATGTTAATTTCGAAACAAAGTTTTAGCTTAATCAAGGTTCAAGTACAGCAGAAACACAAAGAACTCGAGTTGCCACCTTGATCTATATTTTCATTGACTCCAAAAAGTAATCACAAGGATAGATTATGGTCTTATGGACACAAGTCTGATGGAATTTCAGAAGACTCTCCCTTGGATTACTCCTTAAATACTTACTCCCTACAGTTCCCGGTATATGTATAATATATATACATAAAAGCAAGAGTTTTTAGCTTTAGACACAGGGGTCTCAGATCCTATTATTTTTATTGAAATCCAATAACTGCCATGAGCATATATTCCTCATCATGTCATGTCTGAGCAAACAGTTACCCTGAAAAACAAAAAAAGAAACAGTCACACTTACAGATATGCGATACACGTCAAAAGGGATACAACTAGCAATTAATGAGTGACTCCAAAAATTGCTTATATGTTATAATCAGAAACAACCATTAGTAAATAGTTTATGCATTAGTGTAAAGAGCATAGATATCCAATCATAAATAACTATATCTTCCAATCACAAATCATCACATATGCAATAAGTGTGTTGACTTTTATAATAATTATCTTAAAAGTCATAGTAATAATGATTTCTGATTGATTGACAATTAAAAATTTTACACTGATAATCCATAGAAATTAAACTCTAAAACTAATTAGTTAACAAATGGATGAAATCTCCACTGATTCTGTTGGGTTCAAAGGTGTAAACAAAGATCAAGGCTCACCTTCAAACATGATATGCTGAGCAAAGATGCATTCATAGAAGCAAACTAGAGCTCATTTTGAATCTGAGCTAGCAGAAAAAGTAGCAGGAGTACTATGGTCACGCAAAGAGTTCTCTTCACGAGCTTCCACATTGTTTTGGTTGCTTGTCTCTGCGATGGAACGATTCACAAAATTATTTGATAAAGAAGTGCCAGCAGCCATATTATTTTCTCTTGTTTCAAGGCGCTCCATCAATCGGGACACACTAGCAATTTTGGCATTCAATTCCCTCTTAACTTCTGAACCAAGTTCTGACATAGAAGAATTTGGAGAGAACAACCTCTCCTTCCATCCCCTTGTGCCCTTCGAAATTGATTCTTTGTATCTTTGTCACAAGAAAATATCAGATGAGTTGACATAACAGCAACATAGAGTTTGTGGACATATGGTTTATAGGAAATCATACCTCATGGATACTGCATTAAATCTGGAACGCAGAGAATCAGAGAAAGATTGTTCTGATGGCTGAGCTCTATCTTGGCTTGCAGGCAAAGAACGAGAGGCAAACCTTCTACAAGAAAGTAAAAATATAATGTATAATTTCACATACTCACTAGTAATGATCAGAAGAGAATATATATTAAGATTTAACTACCTATCACTATAGTGAATTCCTTGAAGATCTGTTGCCTGGACAGTAGAGCCAGGAGTGAAAGAAGAACTCTGAGTTTGAAATTGGGGTATCTGCTGGGGTGATGATTGCTCAGTTCCATCAAATGCAAGTGGGATAGAAGGACTTCCTACAGGAATTGCAGCTGGTTCACTTCCCCCTCCAGAAGCTGATGGAGGTGCACTAGGCTGAGTTGAGTATACTAAGAAGTGTGGCCGGCCATGAGCAGATGACCTAGTTCGTTGGCCTTCCCTCCGGCCAAGGTGGTGTGATCTCCTCATTGCTGCTGCTGCAGTTAAATGTTGAATTATTCGCTCTTCAATATCAACCTCATTCACACCCATGGGTAACTGCAGATGAATTATTTTTTTTAGAATAAATAGATGGTTGAAATTAGATGTGCCAGGAGCTAAGATGCAGGAAAATCAAATTAAAACTCGGACAGAAGGATGACTAACTTGCTGCAATTCAAAACCACCAAGTGTTGGATGATGAAAAATCGCAGCATTTCTTGATGGAGTATCCCTCAAGTTCCTCTCCAGCTCTACTGCCTCAAGCAGTTCTTGACTGTCATGAATTTCATATATTTAAGAATACAATCATGACATGAACTATAAAGTAGCCAACTCCAGAAGAAAATTCCTAAACTACCTGGTAGCATCCTTCAAGCTGATTGGCTGCCAACACATAGGGCATTGAGAACTTCGCTGACACCTACATAAAACAATAGCCAGTAACTATTGCTAAAGTACAATGTTCCATTTTCAATCATATCAAACAACTTAAATGTTCCCTCCTATTAGCAGACAAAAAATACGATTTGAAACCACAGACTTCCAATATACTAATATATATGGAAATAACAAATATTTTTGAAAGTGAACATGGCCCCTAGCCATATAAAAAATCTAGACAACATGTACAGACACATGGAGATAGACATATGTAGTAGAAACATATTCATCATCAATATATTCCAAAATTTTTATTTCCATTTTGTTTTCATTTTAGAGGTGCTACCGATTTTGTAGAGGTTAGCATCTTGTCCAAAATTATACCGATGCATTTAGGCTCCTAGTTCTAACTTTTCATGAGAGTGAGAACTTGTTAATGCTGAAAGCTAGAAGCCCTGTTAATATACAGGAACTAATTTAATTGACATAACATATTACCTATGAGAATATGCAGATAAAAATTAAACTAAAAATCTAAGTTTCCTGAAAGACACACATGAAAAATATATTAAAACATACCATTCAAGAATGCACTGCAGGTGGAAGTCATGCTTGCAATTAGTGACCTGAAAAGCAATACAAGGAAAAGGAATAAACAAATGTTTTTCAAATGATGCCATCTTTGCTTATAAGTCTAATTATGAAAGGGACAGAGAGAAGCCCAAAAGCTGTATATTACTGTGGCAGGATCACTTTTGCAAAAATCCTCAAGACATATGCTACAAGAATCATCACAAGCTTCTTGAATTCCCCCCTCCACAAAGGCTGCTGCCGATGTCATATGACTTTCGGTCTTGCCTTCCATTTCTGGAACCTATATTTTCCAGAGTTCAGAGTCAGATGCAATATTAGTGATACTCGAGTCTTGAGTGCATAATATTTCTAACAAAACCAATGGAAGTTCATTCAGAGTCATTATCCAAACACGATCTCAACAAGTAAACTTAAAATCCAGATTATACCTCAAATTACCTAATGAATCAGGTGAAAGTTGACAAGGAAATAATGCAATGACTAAAGAAAGAAGGACAAATAAGAGAAAGACTTGTTTATTCAAAAATCCCCTATCTCCCTTATGATACTCATAAAGGAGTTTTGTTTACTGCCAATAGGGCTAGTCGAGTCCCCTTTGTGAAAATCCGAACTAGTTTGAGCTAACAATCCCTCCCTCTGAATTGTTTACTGAAGAGTTATGTTGCATAGAATTTTCTTTAATTAAAAGCAAAACAACAACACCACACATCATCAACAAAGGTTTTAAACTGGGGTAAAGACTGCAATTTTCTGCGATCCTTGATATTGTGGAAAATTTGAACAATTGCAGCCAATGCTGCAGTTTACAACCACAATCACAACTGCAGTTGCGGGACATTTCCTAAAACCTCAATTAATAGACATTAAAAATAAAAGCATTTTCCACCAGCACTACGCACCCTAATAAGTTCTACGAAGTCTCCTGAAAGGTTTCCACCACAGATTGAAAAACAGCTTCAAAAATATAATTTTCCCCCACTCTTGCAACTATAATACCTATCCTTTTGAAACATATTTGAAAAAGCATTCACATTTGATAAAATTCCATAATCATATCTAAAAAATCCGCAATGACATCATATAAAAAAAACCCAGCACAAGGAAGAGGAAGAAAACAAATCAAAGCAAAGGATCACAAAAGGAGCAACCACACGCAACCCCAGATAAAAAAGCACCAATCTTTACAACAAATATCGCAGCATGGATCACAAAAGAGGAAAAAGATACAAAATTTGATGAAAACATAACAGGATTCGATCAGTTACCTCCATTGAGAATTGGCAAAGGCCCAGAAAAGAAAAGGGGCTCAAGAAAGGGAAGGAACCCTAGTAAAGAGAAGAAGATCAAGCCCTGAATTGAGAAACCAAAGAATGCAAGAGATCCAATTGAATGATGATGAATGAAAACACAAAAGGATGACAGTTACACATTACCTTGGATGTTTGGTGGGTTTCTTTACCAAAAAAAATTGTGAATTTGTGTATGTATTGGAAAAGAGGACCCACGGCATATGAATAAAAGGCTCACTTTTCAGCCTTTCTCTGCCTTACAAATTACAATAATGTTTGGATGCTGTCACGTTTGTTATGATGTTTTTATTGTTTTTCTGTCACTTCAACTTGTGCCGGATTAGGAAGTTAAGATGAGATTTTCTCAGCAGCGATTGACAAATAATATATTTTCTAAATTAAATTAAATTAAATTAGATGGCTTGTTTGATTTAAATTCCTAATTTAATTCATTAGTGAGAGTGAGTACGGATTTTTTTTTTACTTGAGAGTGAGTACTGAGTATGGATTGCTTACCATCTACTTTGTTTATTAGGATTTTAAGGATGAAAAATAATAGGTGAGAGGAAAAAAAAATTATAATAACAAAAATGAGAGAGGAGAAAAATGTGTGGTGAGATATAAAAAGAAATTAAGAAAACAACACTTTTTCAAGTTGTTGAAATTTTGTCCGAAAGAATGAAAAAGATGTTTATGGACCAACAAAAAAATTAAAATAACACATTTATTATTTCAATTTAGATACAAAAATTTTGTAAGCATTTTTTTTAAGTAATCAATATATTAATAGGAGCTCTAGAGGTGCAATAGTACAACCAATAGCAACGAAAAGTAAATATACAGAAGATATCACCCTTCTCCCAAACCGACTAATTATGAATACAAGAATGGTTAACACATATTAAGATTCTAATAATAGGTAACCACAATGTTGTAGTAACAAAAAACACTAAAAACAATCAGGACAACTCAAAATACAGCAAGTAACACCATAACTGAGAACTCCCTATAAGCAGTACCAAAAGATAATAAAAATCACCAAAACATCAGGAAAATTAATTGAGAACGGTAGCTAGTAAGACTAAAAAAACAGCAATAAGTCTAGTCAATTTGAGACTCTGCAACATATAAGCCTGCAAAGAAAGAAAATTGTCTCCCTTAAAGATTATCCCAAACTTTAGCCAGTAAATCCAACAACACTTTTTGCATAACTCGTCTTTGGAATGATCTTCAGTTTATCAAGAGTCCTTCCTATGACCCTTCTTTTTTTATTTATATGAGCTTATAGATAGACATTAATGAAAACAACTTGCACATCGTTATCTGGCCACACCCCTTCTAGCCAAATATAGTCTATTCCATTGAAAAAATTTGTAATTTGAAAAGACATTGTGACCATATACATACCAGACTTCCTACGGAGTTACTAGATGGAACCATTTCCCATTCTATTTGTCCCCCTATATGCTTTGTAGCATGAATTGATCCAACTCCTCTTTTTTTGTTTCTTGTAGACATAGTAATTGTATTTGCTCCTTCGACACCAAGTTCCTAATGTATTTGGCTTTAATTCCCCCTCTCAGCCCTCTGACATTGTATGTTAGAATCTTAATTTAGGCCTCACTTTTGAATCCTTCTCCACTTTTAGCTTTGCCTCTTTTATTTCTTTTTGGTCTCTATCTTCAAGATCTTGCAATCCAGTTAATGTCATTGCTTCCTGCTCCTGGATTGAAATGCCGAGAAGCTTCCCTATCTCCATGATCTTTATTGCCTCTCATACATGATGCCCAAGAATAATTAATCGATTTCTGTTCTCGATATTTTTGTCGTTGATGATATTGTTGAAGTTAATCGTTGAAGTCATTGGAGATGGCCCTGCATTTTCATCTTTGTGGTTGACAATTAAGTCACCTAGTGAGGATTCGATTGGGTTTTCACTATCGTACCTCTTGAGCAGGCATGGCAATGGGACGGGGCGATGACAGGTATGAAATTCCTATCCCTATCCCTACTTCCAAAACTCATCCCAATCTCCGTCCCCATACCCAGTGAGTATGAGATTTACGTCCTTATTCTCATCCCTGTCAGGTATTGAGTATACTCATACTTGTCCCATACCCGCAAAAAAAAATTATAATAATATTTTAATAAAAAATAATTTCTTTGAATATAATTATATTAATTCAAAAGTTATTTAATAAACACAAAGTTTGTAATTTGTTGATTAAATGTCAAACTTTTCTCTCTTTTTAAGATAAATGAATGTATTAGTGATTAAAATAAGAGCAGGTGAGTCAGGTACGAGGACGGGTACGGGTATGAGGTAGGTATGTATATCCTTATCCACATCCCCGGCTTAACAAATTAGGTATTCCTATACTCGTACCCATGCCAGTTAAATCGGGGATTCCCCGTCAACTTTGAGGCGGGTTTGGGGATTATCCACAGGTATGCGCTTATTTGTCATCCCTACTCTTGAAACACCTTTCACTTCTGCCTGATACCTAGAAGAAGGTAAGCCAGTGCTGGTAGTAGGGGTTTGTCTCTGTATCCTAGATTTTCGCAGTGGTTGAACCCTAGAATAGAGATTGAGAATGAACACTGGGGTGAGAATAACCCGATTGGATTTGAGGAGTTATGAAGGATGCAGATAGGAATTGGAAGGCCCACTATATTGCCTATAGAGGGGTAGGGTTATGCACTCTTTGAGCTAGATTTGGGCCAGTCAATCTCGTGGGTGGTTCGAGACTGGAATAAAGGATTTGCGAACTTCCCTCGTCTTGTTTTGGCGTATTGTGCTCAACAACTTGCATTTCTACTGCTTGATTTATTTTTTGCTATGTCTTTTGCTTTTTCTTGAATTGACATATTGGAGGCTAAAGTTATGTCTTTTGTGTCCTTAACACCTTTTGGTAAGTCTTCTTTTTCTGATATCTCATTCGGTGCCTCAAGTTGCTCCATCCCATTGCTAGTGCCTTCACTCAACTCTACCATTAAATTTGCTTCCTCTTTTGTAACACTATCTTCTTTGCCTGCTTTAATTGAAGCATTGAGTTCCATTTTCTCTGCACACCGAATGGTAGTTTCGCCATTGTACTTTGTTTGCTTCCTTTCAAGATCATTTTCTTCTTTAATCCTGGAACCTAGTCATCCTTCTCCTTCACATAGTGATTCCTCTGATAAGAAATCGTCACTCTTAATACCATAGAAGAAAGAACCATCTTCCTTGTAGTCTTCTATTCTCTAGTTATTGCAATTACTTGATACATTTAGCTGGCCAAACTCTTAAAAAACATTAACTCTAAAGTATTCTCCATTAATTTCAATTATCTTAGAGAAATTAATTGGATTGAATGAGGACACTTTTAAGAGGACCCTCACATATTGTAGAACTTCTTTATTTATTGTTTTCTCGTCAACTTTTATCATGGATCCTGACTTACTTAGAAATTGGTTAAGACTTAATTTCTCCCACACGTGTAGTGGGAAACCATATATTCTTATCCAAGTCAACCTGTTTCCAGGGACACATTTGGTGTTCTATTTTTTCAATATAGCTGAATTGTGGCCAATTTTGATCATTCTTATATAGCATCTTTTTCATCCTTTCTTCTCTAGCCTCTTGTATAAACCCTTTATCATCTCCCAAATATGCTAGTTTTATCATCCCTTCATCTCCTGTAGGAACATTACATAGTGTGTTTTCTATTATTGACATGTTCTCCAAGTTGCCCACCCAACATTCCTATAACCATTCTTTCCCTACCATGTTTACTATGATTTTCGTACTTTTTACTGGTTTTATTATTCCATTTTTCAACCTCTATACTCCTCTTCCCTGGCTTTGACCTTGTATCACTACTTGTGCATATGATGTACCTCCTTCTGTAGTGTTATGGCATTTGTTCACCTTACCTTTTTCCTTTTATCCTATGTATTTACCCCATCTTGCATATTGTTGTTGTTGTTTGCATGTTGTTGTACTCTCCCATTTTCTTTTGTTGTCATTTTTGCCTCTTACTCCGTCTTTCTTAAATCTTGGTATGTTCACCATTATTTTATCCTATCCTATAAAGATGCCATCTAACTTCCTCTCCAATGTCTTCTCATCTTGGACTTCCACAAATTTGATGAAACCATATTTGCCTCCCCATTGATTTCTTCTTTTGAACACCTCGCTAGAGTTGTCAAAGTGGGTCAGACTGGACTCCAAAAAAGAGGCCCAAATAAAAGCGAGCCTTTTTGGTCTGGCCTAGTGGGCTACGGGCTGCCCGAATACAAATATAAATACATAAATTTTAAAAATAAATATTAATAATAATAATATAATATATTCTTAAAAATATATTAAATAAAAAATATACACATAAAAGTATGTTTGATGTGAAATCAATTTATACATAATATATATATATATATATATAAATTACATATAAAAGTACATTTGATATTTATTTAATAATATATTTTCAATAAACAAAAACGATGTTGTTCTAAATGTATGTTAAATTAAAATATACATATAAATATATTTTTATGTTATTTTAAACATATTTATGATATGCTTTGATTGATTTTACAACGTTGTTTTGAATTGGTTTAGACTTGTATTATAAAATAAGTTTTATTTTTTATAAAAAAATTGAATTTTGATTTTTTTAAAAAAAGACTCATTTAGGTCTGTTTTGGCCTAATGTGCCAATATAGGGTTAGACCGAGCTTAGAAATATATAGTCTGAACAAAATATACGTTGACCTAACCAAGTCCATCTTGTTTGAAAAGCTCCAAGAGCTGAGCTAGATCGGCTCAGCCTGCCTAAATTGCCAACTTTACACCTTGCATACCTGTCCCTATTTGTTGAATATATTCCACATTTCCCTCTTACCAAAACTTTCTAGAAATTTGGTGAGGAAGTAAGAAGTAACTTTTTTCCCATTCATTTGTTGTTTCCAACACATGTGTCTATACTTTGACTCTCTATTTCCCAGTCTAATCCTCCCTATACTTTCGTTATCTCTTTTTTCTTCTCTCTGACTGACTCTCACTCCTGTTGTTCCACCCGTTTATCCACCTATCCTTTCTCATCTCATCTTTCTCTCATTGGTTAGGCATGGTATAGCAACAAAGGATCTGCTTTTCCTCATGTATAGCCTCACTACTCACTTTAGATAATGTGAAAAGATTATTTTAGATAATTTTTTTGGGTGGAAATTATTTTAGATAAATATATCTTTACAACATATATTATTTTTTGTACTCCTTTCCATTCAAAATTTAAATAACTTTTTTTTACCAAAAAAAATTAAATAACTTAAAAATTTATTTATTTCGATTTTATTTTCTTTTTTATATTTTATTTCTTTCTGACAAAAAATTATAACCAACAAAAATGATATTTCTTTTGTGTCAAAATGAGTGTAGATTCAAACAAATAATTTGTTCATAATAAGCGTAAAAATTTGTCTTTTTAATATAATATTAATTATATTTTTACTAATATATCTCTAATAATGTCAATTTAATTTTTTAATGTGTAATATTAATATTAAAGTTAATTTTATAAAATTAATGCGCTTTATTATTTATTATATTTTTTCTATACAAAACAACACAAATAGTTATTTTGAGACAGAGAGTAATAGTATAACAATTAATAAATTACAAAAAAATATTATCTGAATGCATAATTTTATGTCCAACTGTAATTTTGAATTGTACTCACATAAACTAAATTATAATAAAATATTTTTCCTTTTATATTTTTAGCAAGATTTATTTATTTATCAAATATGAATCCTATTTTTTTGAGGGAGAAATTTTCAGAAAGTCACTCTCTCTAACCTTTTCTATCTCTCCTTAGAAGTTAGGTGAAATAAAATAAATATAATATTTATTTGCGTTAGTTTTTCCTATAAAATTAAGCACTTTTTTTTCATGCCTTTAATAAATAACGATGCTAGGGGAAATATAAGCATTATGCTGTCTATTTATTCGTTTTTGTTTAAATAAAAATAAAAATTGATATTATACAACATTTTTAATTATATATTAGCGTGTGTTAGTCTAAACTTTAATTTATTTTTTTCTCAATAATATACTTTTATATTTTGATTAATTATTTTATATTTAGCATAATTATTTTATTTTTGAATGATTTTTTAATAATTTTTATCAGAATTCAATAATTATAATGAATAGTTAAGATATAAAAGAAATGTTGGTGGTGGGTCCTTTCTTTCTTTCCATCAGTGGACAGTAGAAAATGAGAATATTGTTAGGAGAATATGCTATTATAATAATAAATGAGAGGTAAAATGAATAAAGAAAATCCACTCTAAAACTTATTATTATCTTTATTATTGTTACACATTTCAGATTCTAATTGACATTATTTTGTTAATATTATTTTTAAGGAGAAAATATAAAATTAATAATTGAGAACTAATTCCACAGAAGAATAAGTATAACTATTAGTAAATTATTTAAATTTGAGTCGTTAAAAATTAGATCATATTTATTTATTTCAATAAAAAATAATTTAAAAATTAATTATATAAATGAGTCAATTTTAAGCTTTATATATTTAATTCATCTTATATGTGTATATATGTGCGTATATAATGATAAAAAAATATTAAATTTAGATACAAAAAGTTATATTTAATCAATTACAATTTTAAGCTAATAATTATCGTTATAAAACTTTCATTTAAACATTCTTTGAATTTCTTTTGCTTTCTGTTTGTTGTTTACATTCTGATCGGTAATAAAAAAAATATTCAAAAGTAGCAGGGTAAGTGTTAAATAGTATGAAAGACAGACAGCCTACACAAATTAATTAATGCAAAATTACATGGCCAACTTTTATTTGTCTATCCATTTAAATTATCAACTAATGTTTTTGGACAAATATTGTCCATTGTTTTTGGACAAAATTACCTTTAATTTAGCACTATTTGATATAATTATAATATTAACAACTAAAAAATTAAGAGCGACAAAAAGAATAATAAAAATAATTTGAATAAGAAAACAAATAACGTGAAAAATAAAAGGATATATATAGAAAAGGAATAACTCTCCGGTGAACCATTGTGGGAGAGTGAAAAAAAATTTGCAAATTTTTTCACTCTCCAACGAACCGTTGCGGAAGTGTAAAAAAATTGAGTTATAAATTCATGGATTAAATTAGTGGTTGCGCTAATAAATTTGTTGCACGTAAATAATGAGTTTTCGCTATTATTATTATTTTTTATTAACAAGTTTGATTATAATTTTCAAAATGCTAATATTTATGGTTTACTATTAATTATTTAAAATAATAATTAAAATAATATTTATTTCAAAATTTAAATTTTTTTAGTTATTTAAAACAATATTTATTTCAATTTTAACTTTTTTTAGTTATTTAAAACAATATTTATTTCAAATTTCAAATTTAATATAATAATTAAAACTATTTATTTCAAATTTTTTTAGTTATTTAAAACAATATTTATTTCAAGTTTAAAACAATAATTAAAACAACATTTATTTCAAATTTTAAAATAAATTTCATACTTAAATAAGGAATATTAAATATATTTATATGAGAATGAGAACTAAGAGGTGATGAGAGAAGAGAAAGATGGTGGAACAAAAAGTAAGGTGAGTAGAGAGGGTGAGAGTGGAGAAAATTATGTAAGGGGGAAAGGAGAGAAGAAATCAAGAATAAAATAAAAATTTAGAAAAAAATTAAAAAAAAAAATATTATTTCAAATTAGGTAAGTGTTAATTCAAATTTCTTACTTTGTGTTTGTCTATAACTTTGTAGGATATGCCCATAGTGAATTGTTTACTCAGGAATAGGATTAGCCTAATAAATATTAAGAGTTTTTCTATTACTTTGTAGTCCACAACTAGTATAACTCTATGAATTTTTATGTGTAAATTTATTTTAAACTTGCAATTAAATTAAACAAGTATTATATTTATAATAAATGTAATTTTTTTTAAACTTGCAATTAAATTAAACAAGTATCATATTTATAATAAATGTAAATTTTTTTTAAACTTGCAATTAAATTAAACAAGTATCATCTTATAATAAATTTGAGTAAAAACATTTAATAAAGTCAATTTAACTTGATGATATATTTGTAAGAAATTTTTATATACCCTAAAATTATAATTTAATTAAACATATGAATCTTTAATTCTCAAAAAACTTTTTAAGACAACTAAAAATATTTTACAATTTTTCAAAAATTATGATTTTCAAGTATAAAAAATGTTCTCTTTTACCAAATACTACTTAAAGTTTAAAGAACAATATCATGTAAACATTTCATGGCATTAATGGTCTTGGATAAAAATTCTTTGTTTTCATTTCGTTTTTCATTTTCTGTCTTCACAAATAAAAAAATATCATATCATATAATCAATTTTATTTTATAAATTTCTTGATTTAGGAAAACAAAGAAGACAAGGAATGAAAATAAAAAATTTACATCCATTAGTCGTAGTGTGCATATGTTGGAAGCGTGCGTTTGATGACATTTCTAGTCCACGCGAGGGATAAAAATTAAAACAATGGACAATACAAAAAAAATTACATCTATAGTTTTTTATAACCCATACTAGAATTAAGACCACAAAGATGGAAGAGAAATAATGGATAAATAAAACAATTTTTTTTTATTTCTACCTTCATTCCATCCAAAAAGACTAAAAGAAGGATGATGTGAACTTTTATATTTTTCGCAGGAAATTAAGGTAATTGACAAATTAAGTTATTTTTTAAAATATTTATTTAAATAGGTATCTTTTAAAACTATTTAAAATATGGGTCTATTTTAATCATTGAATAAATCAAAACCGAATTTATAATCACAGTTTATCTATTACATAGATTTTTGGATGACATGTGATTACCATAAAGATAGTTAATAGGTAAAAAAAAATAGCCACTTGATCTTGCAATTTTAGGGTTGTTTTATTTTTTTTATCCCCTTAAAGCTGCAATTGATCATGCAGTGCAGAAAATGCAATGAATGTTCTTCATGGCTGGTACAAGGAATTTGGTGGTATTGTTTGGGTCACCAACACTTCCTAACAATATCTTATAGGGCGTGTTGGCATTGACGATGATATATTGCACCAATATGGTTTTACAATCATGAGTGTCTTGGCCAAACTTGGTGTACAAATCTATGTAGCCTTTTATGTCTATCCTCTCCCCTCCAAAGCCAACTAGCTGATCATGGAATGGTAGCATGGAGCTTTTCGGGATATCCAACTTTTTAAATGTTGACCAATATAACATATATGCGAAACTTCCCTTATCAATAAATGTCTTCTTGATGGCAAAATTTGCCACCTATATGGTGATCATCATAGGGTCATCATGTTGCCAATCCGCACCCCAAAAGGCAGACTAATCGTTATTTATGTTCTGGATGGTTCGTAGGTGTTGTCTCCTGGCCGAATTGCTTGCCCCGCCTGCTGCGAATCCTCTTGAGATTGTGTTAATCACCCTCATGCGAATCCTCCTAAGTGGGTTGATGTTTCTCATATTGAGAGCCTCTTTATCAAATCATTTCATAAAGAGTTGTTCCGATACATACCTAAAGTACCACCTCGCTTAAGAATCAAAACTAACGGTTGTTTGTAAACACCTTCCTCCCTTAACCTCTCGAGACACCTTTTTCAGGGCAAAGTCGTGACAGAGCCACAACCACCAAAGCGGACAATATCTTGGGCAGGTGATACTAACGTTGTCCGAGACGGGTGGTAGGAACATTGGCGCTGTTTGTGAGGAGTGTGCCACCACGCTATCACTCCCCTTAGCCTCGACTAGGGGGCTTATTCCGGTACATACCCACAGTATTACATTGCTTCAGAATCAAGGTGAAGGGTCGTTTATAAACACCTTCTTCCCTTAACCTCACGATGTTCAGTCACTGTTTCTGAGGAACATGCCATCACGCTCTCACACCCCTTAGACCAGTGATAGGAACACCTTTTAAATTAGTTCCTCGTCTATGTTTCTATCTAGTATCTATCACAATCATATCTGATTAAGATTACAAGATCACTTATTACTACGTCTTTAACATAGAAGTTCCTTAGTCCTTACTCCTTAATTCAACTCTTGATTCTCACCAACTTATAGTCCTAACTCACACAAGACACAGAGAAAAATGGTTGCTTAAAATAATTCTACATTATAAAGCCATTTTAATCCTATTTTTCTATTTCATATATATTTTGAAAAGGCTTTTAACACTTTTTGTTTGTACATGATTCAAACTGCAGGGTGTGGGAGATCACAGAGGGGACAAGGAAGAAGGGAAACTGAAGTAATTTGACCTATACTCTGAGATAGGAATGGTTCATTGGTGAGACCATCACCATCATGCGAAATGTCTGATAGCTTAGAGTATGAAATAATTTCTGAAAACTGTCAAGGAAACAATGGATCTATTGGCATTGAGTTTTAAGTGATACCCTACTTGTGTTCTCCCCTTTTCACTCCTTGTGTTGAATTCTGTGCTAAATTAGAAACTCGCTGAAACACCGCTAGTGGTCACTTAATGTTTTGCATGGACCACTCTACTGGTATGCCTTTAGATGCTTGGTGCTTTAAATTTCTGTTATTTTAACTTGCGACTAAATTGCAGCTGGAATTAATTACAATTGTTTTTTTCGAAAATGCAACTGCTGCTGAGATGATGATTCCATACGACGTCTGTTGAAACTTTCAAACAGTAAACAAGGATTCAAAAAACAGTCCTGTGACCGTAATTTTGGCTGCAACGCCAATAATTTTAGCTTCTCTGCAATTGCATCAGTCCCATTTGTTCAAAACATCAAGATCGGTATGTGTGACACAATGATTGTGACCCCAATTTCAGTGTTTTATCATATTTAAATAAAAGAAAATCTCATGCAGTGATAATGTCATGACAAAGAATTCTTTTAAGTGAAATATGTGATAAATAATGTAGTAACAAATAGATATATGAATATTATTGTTGTATAACATATAGACCACGATTGCAATTGATGAGTGCAGTTTTTAGCCAGTTTCCTCAAGTTGTTATGCAATTTACACATTCTGCCTTTGTTCTTTGGATCAGAAATGGTAGCAACCCATTCTTTTGAATATTCTTTCCATAATTTGTTAACATTTATAGAAAAAACATAATTTATACAGATTCTACACTCTATCTTAATTTTATAATTTTTAATAAATTTTGTCAAACCAGACTGTGTTAAGAATGTATTAGAGGGTGCGGCACTCCTCTTCTTTAGATTCCTTTTAGGACATTCTACTGTACCACAGTATGTAGCTAGATGTGGTTCTGCAGGTCTCAAATAGTCTGCTTACACATGTAAATAGAGAAGAATCTTATACTTAGAGCATCCACAGATATATTAAAGTTTAACTTTATTTTCTTGCACGTGTATCTAATTCTTGTTTATATTAATATTAAATAAATAACTAATATTATTTTCGTGAAAAGGAGTTTTTTTGCGTTTCAAGTATCCATCTAACTATTCATTTTTCAGTTTTACATGGTAATTTTTATTTTAAATTTACTGCAAATCACTTCAAGCATATGTATGAGCTCAGAACAACCCATACTTTTGTGGCCGTTTGCATGCATTAAATGGTGTGGCTAAAAATTCATGGCAAAAGTAATTGGGAGGAGACAGAATAAAAATAGGACCACCTGATAGAGACAACAGAACATTCTTATCTTATACAATAAATTTTTCCAGCTTATTTTACAGCTCCTTTTTCTCTTCTTTCTATCACAGTACTAATCTTATGTAACACTTCTCTCTTCCTTTTTCACTTACCTCTCTAAATTGTAAAATTTGTTGTACACATTTTATGCAGGAGTATCATTATCAAGGACAAAATAATTAATGGTACAAGGGCAACATGTTTTGAGGAGTTGAAATGTCGTATTCATTCATGCTAAATTCACCCTATTAACTGCTATGATCTGTCTCATCTAAAGCACCTGAACTCTGCTACAGTCGCTTAAGAGTAATGTTTTGATTAGCGAGCCACCTACCACTTTCCAGTGTCTCAAACTCTTAGTTCAATTAACCATAAAGGTGACATTCGAATTATGTGAAAAGAATCAAATTAAAGCAAGACCACTGTTACAAAATGAAGCTAAAGTGCTTCTAATCTCCCACCAAAATTAATGCAGTGTCTATAATAATAATAATAACAATATCAGAAGCGACATATTGTTCCCAACTTTAGAAAGTCTCTTTCAATATCTTTGATATGCCGTGTGCAGCATGTGTAGCTCTCTTAAACACGGCATGCTACTAATTTTAACTCATTTAGGAAACGATGATTGAAGTAAAAGCAAAATATCTTTTGGCCACAGGCTATGATAGATGTCTCTCATAAACACAACAAACATTTATAGAAAAATAAATTAAAATTATGTTTGTTCGGGTAATATTGAGTTTAATCTCTTCAAACAAGGTCTCAGATTTTAAAGTGGAAAGGGAGGCACTACTGAAGTGATCAACCAGCTTCTCAACAAAAATTAGTCATCAACAAATAAGTGGATATTCAACACCAATGTAATGGGAAGTAATTAAAAAAAAAAAAAAAAAGAAATTTGATGCGCAGCACATAAGTAATAAAGAGGATCCTTTTACAATAGTAAGAAAAATCATGTTTTTCCTGAAAGAAATGAAAGAATTTTGCAAGAACCACTTTTTTAATCTGATAGATGGACAAAACTTCATCTGAATTCGAATCTTGTTAAAAAATCTATTAGAAATAGAAATTGTTCTAGATTAAAGGCAGCTGAAGGTTAACATAAACATTGACCATAATAAAATTAATCTACGCATGAATTAATATAATAAAATTCCTCTTATTGTTAATTTTCTTTGACTTATTGAGAAGTTCAGTTTATCCAAGCAAGATGTATTATTTGGTATGCAAATTCATAATTTTTGAAGCGGTTAGAGGAGAGAAGAGGGAAGAGTGATGAAGAGACAAGATAATAGTTACATTAAAATGAAACAACCTTGTCAAGTAAAAAACTTGATCATGGGATAACAAATACTGAAACATCCCACAAATTAACAATGTGTTTACAAGGTTGAACAAATTAATTAATAGCAAGAACCTGAAGATTAGTTGCAGAAACAGAGGAATTGATCCTCTGTTGTGATTGTGATGAGTCTTCTCTCTGAGAGGGGCTTCTCCAAAACCCAGTGCCATAAAACCTCTCCCACATTTCTCTCTCCAACTCAACAACATCCTTGTCCTTCTCCACCGACCTCCGGCCCCTCAGCACCGCCGCGTCCTCGTCGTCGCTGCAGAGCGGGTACACCCGCCCGGCGCCGATGATGTCGTCGCAGCAGCCGCATGAGCACCGCCGCCACCGGGCCGCACCCTCCCCCTCCGCCTCCCTCATCCTCAGCAGCCGCCGCCGCCGCCTGCCCCGCAGCGCCTTCTGCAACAAGCTGGCCGGAACCTTGTACAATGCCAGGTACATCATGTTCGCCAGCCCGAAGGAGAAGCAGCAGCACACGGCGGCGGTGCCGCCCACCGCCTCCCCCAGCCGCGTCCCCGCCGCCGGGTAGCTCTTGCTCTGCTGCAGCAGCGGCTGCCGCCGGTTCGACAACGCCGTCGTTGGGAGGGTAACCCTTTTCCGCATCATAACTGAAATAACCGTTTTCGTAACCGCCTACCGGAATCGGTTGCAAAAAAAAAAAACACACACACACACACAACTAATTATTATTTATTCCACACCAAAAAATGTTTTTGTTTTTCCCTTCTTTCCCACGTTTAAATAATAATCCCATGTTGGGAAGAAAGAAGGGAGAAGACAGGTTTCATAAGAGTGCGGCTTTATGTTCTTGCGTCTTGCTCTTGTGCTTGGGCTTGGCCATGGCGTAAGGGGGTGGGTGTAGGGTCTTGAATGTTATATAGGAGAAGACCAAATTTGGTTTTTTGATGCCAAATTAAACTTTGGTTCATAAATAATAAGCTAATATTAGGAGAAAATGCAGAGGTGTTAAGTTATTTTGGGTTTGGAGTGAGTGGAAATAGATGATAATCTAGAAATAGATGACGCAATGGTAACTCAGGTTTGTGTTGAGGCTGTGGCTGAGGGTCTGTAACCAAGGCACACGGAAATAGATATTGGGGGAGGTTGGAGAGGCTGCATAATTGGACTTCGTGTGTTTATCCCATTTATTTTTTGACTTTATGTTTATCTTATACCAATACAACTTTCATACATGATACAACGTGCTAGCATTTTAAGTATTAAAAAGCTTCATAACTTAAAAAAAGAAGAAGTTATAGTCAGTGCTAGCATTTTAAGTATTAAAAAGCTTCATAACTTAAAAAAAAAAGAAGTTATAGTCAAAATCTAAATTTAATTTATTACTGTCAATAGCTTACAAATCTTAAATAACAGTCAACATAATGTGATTTAATATTATTATACAAAAAAATTTATTTTTTTTATAATATATTAAACTTATCTCTTAATTTCATACCAATATTCTATGCTTATTTAGTGTCTTTATATATATAAAATGTGAGTTCAACACCTATACACTAATAGTTGGAAAGAGTTTTACACTAATGATTAATTACAACCTTTCGTTTACATGATTTTTAAAATATTAATGATTAAAGTCAATAAACTTACCATATATAAAGGGTTATGATTACTTGCCAATGTAAAACTTTTTACACTGCTAGTGTAAAGTGTTTTTCTCTCTCTCTATATATAAAAAGACAGACAGCAATCGAGGGAGATGTCTCGCTCGTCAACGAATGCCCTCTGTCACTTTCCATGAAGACAAATGCTTCGTACAAGGCATGTGCTTTGGGATACCGAAAAATGAGATGTTCTCTCCTATGTTAAGAAAGGAGGATATTGAGAGATACAGGGAGGTTCTTATCGGATGAGGGGTTCCAAGAGTGGTGTAAACCATGAAGTGGTCCTCTCCCTTTCTAGTAAACTTTTATCAAGGGTTCTTTTCCTTGTGAGAAGTAACAATTTTTTGACTCATCTCCCCCCTAAAGAGAAAGTGTGACAATTTCATCCCCATTTCTAGCCTTCCTTATTTCCATCTTCCTAAGGGAAGAACCTTTGTTGGAGGAGATCATGGGAAGTGCATAATTTTGTTTGCCACTTGATGTTATAAATGATATTTTTAAGATTGATGCACTAAAAGGGGTTAGGGATGTTGACTACCCCCATTGAAAGCAAGAGCTAAATGGTATGTTATTCACTAAAATATCATATAATAGTCTCATTCTGACTCACAGTTAGCGTATGCCAATTTTTCAGAAATTGGGAAAGTGGAATGAGGCAGAACACATATGTCTTTTCCTCTAGAAGATAGCTTATGCTATTCTGCCCCATATGACCTACGTTCTACTAGACACATGATAGATAACCCCATTTTCCCCTTTTGTGGCCAGCATCAGGAGATCATTTTGCATGCCTTGCAGGACTATACTCATGCGATTAGTGTTTGGAGACAGGTGGACACCTTCATTATCCCATCTTTCTTTAGTCAATAGAACCTGGATTCGTGGTTGTTATCTAATTTAAGTTGCAGCCATGAGTATTGGGATACCGCTGGTCTTAAAATTTTTTTGTGTCACCCTCGATCGAGTCTGGTGGTGGAGGAATAAGTTTATTTTCAAGGGAAAAATGTGTTAAGTTGAGCAAGTTGTTGGTTTTGTGAATGCCATGCTTAGTGACCTCCGAAACAGTTATCATATGCACTTAGTTATGAAGGATGAAGATGCTCACTATGTGGAATTCAGAGGTAGGCTTGCTTGGAGACCCTTGATTTTGGAACCCTCAAGATCAACTGTGATGTGACTGTTCTTCAGGCTCAAGGGAGAACGACTATTGGAAGCATAGTGCAGGATTCTAGAGGTAGCTCCAGGCTTGATTTTCACTATAGGATCCCTTTTTGTGAAGTGGGTAAGACCTAGCTCTTGGCTATAGATCAATCTTTAATAATGACTCATGACCACAACTTTTGTAATCTAATTATTTAATTTGATTCTCTCAATGTGGTAAACCTTTTACAAGAGGGTTGTCTTATAAAACATGAATACTTTCCCATTGTTGACGACATTATCAAGGCTAGCAAAAAGACACTCAACTATAGCTTCCTTATGTACCTTGTGAGGTGAACATATTAGTTGATAGCTTTGTTAAGTTAAGTCTACCCTCTAATTGAGATTTTATTCTTTTTAATTAAGTTCTTGAATTACTTTCTAGTGCTTTTTAGCAAGATCTTCATTGTATTTTGATGATTGATAAGATCAATTGATTATGCAATTGGGCTCTATCATATCCTTCTAAAAAAAAAAATATAACTTATTTAAAATACGAAGTGATAAACTTATTTGATTATTACAATTTTTTAATATTGTTGAATTTTTAATATGCAATTATGTTAAATACTCTATATTTTTAGCTTTAAAATATGAAATAAAAAAGTTATTTTGATTATTTTATAACTTGTTGTATATAAAAGATTATTAATTTTATGATATATTAATTATATACAAAATATAGAAACCAATAATACTTATAATAAATTATTATTTTAATCTCAAAATAAATTTATTTACTAATTAGTACATATGTAAAGTTTTTACAAATTTAATATATCCATAGTAAATTTTTTAATAATATTTATTTTTTAAATAACATAATATTGTTAAATAATTTACCTGTATTATTAATTTATTTTATCCATTTCTATTTGAAAAGTTATAGTTTTTATTTGAATTCAATTAGTATGTACTGATAATATAAAAAAAAATTATAGTGACGATCAATAATAATTTTTTATTTATATAACTTTGAACGTATTAATTGATAAAATTAATACACTCGGCATAAATAAAGGGTTGTGATTACATGTCAGTGAAAAACTCTTTACTTAGATTGTGATCTAGCTTTTCTTTTTTGTGGTCTACCTAACAAAAAGATAAAAATACTTCTTAGGATGTATTTGAAAATAAAAAATTTGTCACCCACAAATATTTCACCAAAACTATGTCAAGTAAAATTGTCTTATGTAAAAGAAGCTTTAATGACCATAATAAAAGTGGAAGACAAACAACTCAACCAACCCAAAAAACAGACAAACACACACCGGCGGTCATACTGCTATAGCTGGACTTCTAAGAAACCTCAACCATTGTGACTGGGAAGCCATACGCAACACATGTAATGATTTTGTCTATATGGTGTCAAGTAAGATAATTTATTTCAAATAATATTTGTAGTAATTAATTTAAAACTATTTTTCATAAAAAAAAATTTGTTAAATTAATTTTAAAATATTATTATAATGTACAAAAAAAATATTATCATATAATTATTAATAAAAAATTATGCATGTCGTTATTAAACATAAAATTAATATATTGTTGAGTCTTGAAATGTGATAGTATAAATATTTTTAGATAAAAACCTTGAGATTCATAATGATGTTAAGTATAATTTTGTATCATGAATGATATTTGTGATTTTTTATAAAAAATTAAAGTTAATTTTTATTACTAAAATTAAAATTCATGATGATGTTGATTATTAATTTTTTCACAATAAATTAATTTAATTTATTATACTATTAAATAAGTAATTTAAAATTATTTTATCATAAAATATATTTAGTAAATTATTTTTAATATTTATTATATAAGGTGGGTTTCCCAAACCTATTAGGTCAAAGACGAACTAAATTACCAATCCCACTCATAACAAGTAAATGCTACTAATTAAAGAAAATTCTGCATATAAAGATAATTGAACACTATTTTCTACATATAAAGATAATTGAACATTAATAATCAAATATTGATTAAACATAACTTTTCTCACTATATAACTTAATTTATAATATTTATTTAGTAAATAATTTAAAATTTTTATAATTTTAGTAAATTTATTTTATATTTATGTACAATAAGTGTATGTTAAACAATTTATTAGGTCAAACACTAATCATATTCAAAGTGTGTAAGTGTTATTGACCTAAGAAGATTTTACATATAAAAAATATCAAACACAATTTCTCCTGCTAATAGTGCTATATAAATTTTACTTAAGGAATATTGATTGAAGATGACTTTCCTCACCAATAATAACTTAGTTTATGATAAGTAATTTAAAATTATTTTATAATTTTAGTATATTAATTATATATCTATGTACTGTAATGCGTTTGCTAAATATTCTACTTCGTAGGATTTTTATATAGAAACCTATGTTTCATTACATATGGAAGAGACATTCACTTGAAAGGAAGATTCTTAGAGTGCAAAGGTGAAGGTGAGGTTTCACATTGATTAGAAATAAGAAGTTTAAAACTATATATGTTAGGAGACCTACAAACTCACTACCTTACGATGTTGGGTTGAAGGTAGTGTCAAGTCTTACTTATGTGATATATTTCTCTGGTGCTTAACCTCCCTCGGATTCTCAACAATAGTGTTAATGTTGATGGTTTGACTAGATAATCGATGGTTCGACTAGATGATTGACTAGGTAATGTATTTCGAAGCCATGAATTTTTTAATCCTAACACTTGATTATCCCTCAACAAATGCCCTAATTTGAGTCTTTTCTCAATTCGTGTTTGTGTGTATATTACATATTTATAAAAAAAAGAAGTCATAAGGTAATTGGTTTAGTAAGATTTTGTAGTTTATAAGGTAGAATGTTGGATCTTATCCACTTTGTTTTCTCACTTGTGCATGTGAGAAAGTAAAACAAAAAAGTTAGAAACAACAATGTTATGCATAGAACCTCAAAAAACAACAAAGTTATTATTTTATTTTTTTAGTTATCACTTTATTTTTTTTTCAAAAAACAAGTTATATTATAAAATATAATATAATTTGTTTCTTATAAAGTAATTAATGTTATATAAAAATAGTAACAAGTTATAACATGCAATGTTATATACAAAACTCTACCTTGAAATTGAAGAAGTTTTTATATTTTTAGGAACAATTTATATGAATTTAGTTGGTTTTTTAATCAATTTAATTTAAATAATTATTTTTTTATAATCATGATATTGGTATAATTAATAATTATTCATAACAAAACTACCACACTAGGAGATCTTACCCACACAAGATCAGGATTTTCCTTCTAACAAGATTTGTTCTATATTTAAAATTACATAACTAAGATCTAAGTCCACCGATCTGAATTTAATTTATATAAGTTAAAACATAAGTTTGAACTTTAATTTGCAAATGAAAATAAAATGTAGTTGAATAAAGAGATTATATTAAAAGTAATAAGCACTTGTAATAGATATAGAATAATTATTGAACGAAATTAGACAGAAGCGAATATCTAACCTTATTGGATGTGTAGCAGTCGTTACTCGTTAACGTCTTCGGTGGTTAAAAAATTGTTAAATAAATAAAATGCCAAAATATTTTCAACTTGCGTTTTTTATTTAATAGAATATGTAAACAGAGCATTGACTTTACACGTGTGGATGTATCAGCAGTTGATCTTAGATATATTATACATCAAATGTCTACATCATATCATATTATAATATTCCGTGGATGAAAAACGAGAAAAGTTGTCAAATTCGAATTCCACCGGAATTCAACTTTCCATAATCTATTGGATTTAGGAAAATACATTAACCATAGTATCAATTATTAAATTAAATATGCCAGCTTTTTTAAAAAAAATAATTTAAGGTGAATAAAGTTTTATTTTATAATTATTTTATACATATGTTATTTTAAGATACCCCATTATTTTCTAGAAAAAAGGTCCAATCCAAGATTAGTATTATATGATGTTCGTATTAGGTTGACGATAGATTAAGATTGCTAAATAGGCGCCTAGTAAAAATTTCAAATACTTGGCTGAGGGAACTACCATTGCGTTGTTACCAATAGAATTAAGTTTACATATTTTAAATAAATTTTCGGATTTAGACGTGTAGATAAAAAAAGTTTTTAAAAATAAAGACAAATTTATAATTTTTAGCCTAATTTTTAAATTTGACTACATTTATTTTATTTATTTTTATATGTTAATTAATTAAATCATTTTTATATGTGCACTTTTGGCTTAAGGAAACCTCTGAAAAAATATTCAATAAAATTATCATTAAATAGAAATATTATTAAGTGTTTATTATTTTCCTTATAAAAAAGAATTTATATATTTTTTTGGGTACAATATATGGTGGTAATGAAGGTGGAGTTTAAGTCTTTTGCATTTATTCCAACCTTTTATTACTAGGTTAATATGCCGACCCTGGACCTTGTGGGTTAATGTCTTTTTTTAATATAATTAGGTTTTTAAAAATATTTATTAAAAAAAGATAAAAATTGATTACAAAAGATGATTGAAAAAGTTTAGATAAAACATATAATTTTAATACCATGTGTAATAAATTGTAAACCACTTAAGAAGTAAAATTAAAATATTTTATTGTCTATTCTTAACTTTAAGTAGGGGTAAAGAATTTTAAGAATGATTAAGTCTCAATCTGATAATTAGTTTCATATTGATCCAAAAGAGCGTGCATATTTCTTAGAAATGCCTCACAGTCTCATAAAAAAAATCAAAGGATCTAATTGTTAAATTTATAAGAAAAAAAAGTAATGGTTATATAGAAATATCATCATATTAGACCTTCAAAATATCATCATGATATTTCTTTTGTGTCAAAATGAGTGTAGGTTCAAACAAATAATTTGTTCATAATAAGCGTAAAATTTGTCTTTTTAATATAATATTAATTATATTTTTACTAATATATCTCTAATAATGTCAATTTAATTTTTTTAATGAGTAATATCATCATATTAGACCTTCAAAAATATTCTTATTTTGTATATAAAATAGAATTTAAATTAAGAGACGGTGATTTATCTATAATCATAAAAAAATGTCTTAAATTATCTTGCCGTATTAATTAAACTAAGGGTTATAAGTTAAGTTAATGTAGTGACAAAACCAGGTGCGAAACAAGAAATTATAGATTTAAATTCTTTACTAATATATTAATAATAATAATAATAATTAATATTTATTTATGGAAAAAATAAAAATAAATATTATTAATACAAAATATAACCTAAATGTAACTCAAAACCACATCACATGTAGGTCAATCAACTTATTTTTCGATTTTTATTTTAGCTTAACGCCTTCAATTCTTACGAATCAGTTAAATTCTTTTTCTGTTTTTCTTGAGAATAAGGATCGATGTAATAAGAATCAGTACGCAATTTATAATTCCATAAATATTCCAAATCGTGTTTGTTTGACAAATTATTTTATACAATGAAGAATTATAACTTTTTACGATTATATGAGATATAAAAGATTGTATTTTTTCAAGTCCAGAGGCATTTTATATTATATTAAATGTCGATCATATCACGTTATAGATGTTTACGTAAACTTGAAATTTCACAAGGGAAAAGTTATGCATAGTGTATGACATAATATTTTCATAGAGATGTGTTGATGAAAATTATTATTATTTTAATATGTTTATTAAGGGGAGTTGTTTAAAAATGGGTAAGATTTGTCTATACAAGTGAAGTCTGAGACAATTTTAAGTAATTCAATTTGTAGGACCTATATTAAAACAATAATTTTAAAGTTAAGTAATTTATATTAAGCAACTCATATTAAATATGCTTTAAACAAGTTAAGTCAGGTAGAAGTTTTTGTTTAAGCGATAGCATATATGATAAGAGTATTTCATAGTAACGTGGCTGCTATAAATAAACTAATAGGAGTGTCTAAAGGGGGAGTCATTTGGTGCTCACATTTTATTAGTTACCCATCTATTGTATGCTATTATCAAAGTTTCTATTGGAACCTTAGTAACTTTTAACTTTTAGTATTTGTCTTGCATACACGGGAGCATGAGTTAGTTATGCCACAAATAACTTGAAATTTTTATTGTTTTTGTGTGTTTCTTGAACTATGAAAACCAACAAATAATGTTGTTTGTGGGAAGCAAAACAATTTGAGATATACAAAGTTTATGGGAGAGTAATATGAAAGATAAAATGAAGGATAATTGTTTGTAGGCGTTACTTTAAATTAGGGGAAATACTAATTCAAATTCCTCAATTCCATAGTTGATTGTAATATCATCAAGGCCTTCTGTCCATATACGACATGAGGTCGACGCCAAAATAATGAAGGTTCATACTTATATACAAGTATTTTAAATTTTAAACATATAATCTATAAAAATAAGTAGACTTAAAATTTTAATAAAAATAATACTTATTAATAATATGGTCTTAAAATTTTTTAATAAAATGTTTTTTACATTAGACTTTACAAAATATGTATTACATTTTAAATGATATAATTTTTTAAAACTTTTTTAATCATGGACAATAAAAATTAGGCTTGTAGTATAAACATGAAAAATAATTACAGATGTGATACTCTTCTACCCCAAAATGTTTTATTCTTTTAATTACAAAATAATATACAAATTTATTAATTTAAATACTAGATTTTGTATTTAGGTAAAATGATTCACATCACATAATATATATATATATATATATATATATATTTTAAAATCTATAATATAAAAAAATATAGCAAATAAGTATATTCATTAGGCTCTAAAAATGACACTTACAACATTCTTAACTAATAAGTTCATAATGAAAAGTTGAAGTTTCATCACCCATGGTATCATCAAGATATTGCTCACGTCAAAGTGACATTCAACCCAAACAAAATGCAACAACAAACAGTAAAGGAGTGAGAATACGTCTCACACATGTTATGGTACTAAACATATAAATTCATTTCACACCCATGGACAAGGATTAAACATTAATACACATAATTTGTTTATGCTAATGACACTTTACAATGCAGGTTTATGCATGTTCTCTCAGGTACACACCTAAAGCGGTTTTTTTCTACGCCAGTAACACGTAGGTACAACCATCTCACCATAGGTTCACCTAAAGTGAATCCTCTTCTACAACAATAACACATAGGTACAGTCATGCAATGCAAAACAAAACAAGAAGATCAAATCTAGAGCACCACACAAGGAGCGATCCTTATGAATTTTCTCTGACTATACACTCACGCATGTACTCTCAAGTACATGCTTGAAACGGTCCTCTTCTATGCTAGTAATACATAGGTATAACCATTTTACCATAAGTCCACCTAAAGTGAATTATCTTCTACACTGGTGACATGTAAGTACAACTATGAAATGCAAAACAACCCGAGAAGATCTAATTTAGAGCACCACACAATAAGCGATCCTTACAGAACTTCTCTGACTGTCACACTTATGTATGCTCTCTCAAGTACATGCCTGAAGTAGTCTTCTTTTAATGTTAGTAACACGCAAGTACAACTATCTCACCATAGGTCTACCAAAACTTAATCTTCTTCTATACCAGTAACACATAGGTATAATCGTGCCATGCAAAACAACCCAAGAAGACTTGATTTAAAGCACCATATAATAGGCGTTCATTACAAAACTTATTTGATTGTCATACTCATGTATCATGTCATTCACAACATAAATCATGATGTTAACATTTAATCATGTTATCACACTCCTCCCCCAACCGCAGTTGGGACGACACCTCGTTAGACACATCCTAGCCATCATCATCAACATAAATCATAATATCAACATCTAATCATGTCATCACACTCTACCTCAACTACAACTGGGATGACACCTCATTCGGCACACTCTGACCATCATCATCAACACAGTATATGTCTAATTATAATCAACATCAGTATTATGCAGTGGAACAAATCTCCAATTCGCGCACCTCAAATAATTTTCAAACATTCAATCATTCACATACTCACAATCATAAGATACATCACAATAATCTAACAACATTATCACAATTCACCTTTAACTGTAGTTGGGATGACACCTTGTCTAACACACTCTGAACATCATCAATTCACCAATTACTCAAATCACAAATGCTTAATGCACATATTCTTATTTATAACATTGAATACATTCACTTTCTCACATACACACATAAAATATTACATTCAAAGCTCACCATAACATTTCCTAAGTTTTGAGGATTTCCTCACTCATTTTCTAGTAAGTATTTATGACCTTTGTAGAGTGTAAACGTGATATTTAAAGCTTTATTAATCCTATGAAATTTTTTATTATCTAGTTTAAAAGCTAGAACATTTATCTATAACTCTTACGTTGACCTCAAGAAGTAAAACAAACATTTACTATGTCAAAAATTGGAGGAAACATGAATTAATTGCTAAATTGTGGCAACTAAACCTTTAGTTATTAATTTAATCATAAATTAAGTTCTAAATATCTTTTTGGAGTGAAATCAACGACATTAGTTAGATAACATCTATTGCTACAACTTTCATTAAGACTATTTCTTAAATTTCATCGTTTTTCTAATGTTTTTCTCATCAAAAGATTATAAACGTCATAGTAAAATATACATTATCT
Source organism: Psophocarpus tetragonolobus (assembly GCA_037954015.1). Lineage (NCBI taxonomy): Eukaryota > Viridiplantae > Streptophyta > Magnoliopsida > Fabales > Fabaceae > Psophocarpus > Psophocarpus tetragonolobus. The sequence goes on from CM075692.1 coordinate 42,805,149, forward strand.
TTTTTCATGATATCTCTTTCTAAGGTTTACTTAATCCTTCAAAGCACACTCTAAATCATGTATTTGAAATAAAATCATTCTCAATTGATGCTTAAAATAAAACAAATATAAAACAATGATAAATCAAAGATAACCTCATGTCTAACTAACTCATTGTTATAACTAATCACAATAAACTACAAAAAAGTACTTCTCTAACAATCCAATAATTAATACACACTCATTATTGTTGTATTCAGAAAAACAAATCTATGCATTTATTTATTAGAATATAAGTAACACAAACATCTTGTTATGAATGATTCATAATAATTAAGCAATTAATTTGATGAATGATTTATACCTATTAACTAGATATGTAAATGAATTTAACCCATACGTAACATACAAAAATAGAAAACTTTAATGCCGACATAATAATTATCTCTAGTCTATTTTGCTAAATAATTCGTGATCCCTGACAATCCAACAATGCATTAACACAATCAACAATCCAACAATATATTAATAGTCAATAAACCAATACATACACTCATTACTCTTGTTAGCTTCTTGGGTATAAAAAAGAAAAATCTTAATGTAAACATACTCATTATATCTAGTATATTTTATCCGATAATTCATTATCTCTAACAACCCAAAAAAATAAAATAGTATAAACATTACACCAACTACACCTAAATTCCAATTTATCAAAACCTCACATTGTATAAATACAAAACTCCAATTATATATATCCACAAAGTCATGCACAAAATATGTTATTAGCACTCACTCACACTACTTTAATAGTCCAATAGATTGATTAATACATACTCATTAATGTGATCCCTAACAATCTAACAAAATAAATTAATGCATACATTACATTAGACCAATGGTGGAAAGGTGGTAACACTTTAGAGTGATCACATAAAATAAAAGCAATGGAGATGATTGACAAATCTTTTCTAGGTTTCACTTAAATTCAAATTTAGCAAAATATTCCATTATTTAAATACAAAATTCCAATTAAATAGGGCAATATATTCACCACAATCATGCACAAAACATGTTATCATCACTCATTGCTGGTATTCGTAACCCTTCAATGACATACATAAAATTTATGGAAGCTCAAGGATCACTTCACTATCTACACATGCCACATAAGAGATAATTTCTCACCCCTAACCTCGAATGATGAGCTTAGATAAAAAAGGTATGTCCTCAAGTTCCCAAATACTGTGTTCCTTAATCTTCCCCCTGATACGGTTTCCTATGTAGCTTTGTCTCAAACCTCTAAAGTAAAAAAAAAAAAAAGTGAAACTGAAGCACAATGACCAAAATCCTTTGAATTACTTTAAGTTAATAGTTGGATTGAGCTTTTTAACGCTAGACTTAAATTTAACCTTCAGACTATTTTACTATTTAAACCTACATTTATTTTACTTATATATTTTATAAACTAATTCTTAATTTATTTTAATAAAAAAATATTAAATGAATTTAACCTATTAATATAAATTATACTTTTTCATTAAAAAACTGGATGTTACAACAAATATAGAAAATAATAAAATTCTTTAATGTATTGGTCAAAATTAAATGTTAAATATGTTAGAAATTTAAAATTAAGAATTAATGTTAGTAAATTAAAGTGGAAATAATACGCTAAATAGGATTTATTAACTTAATGTTAACAATAGAAAGTTTAAGTTTAACCAAATAAAAAATCAATAAATTCTTTTTAAACATTAGAGTTGATAACTTTTGGGCCTTTGTGCCCTGGTCACCAACCTCATGGGCTAGGCTTGGGTCCATGCTTTTACTAATCCAAAAAGTGTGCCATGAAAGCTTATATCGAGGTGGAAAGCTTGCTTCAAGTAGGGATGAAAATGGGTAAGCTTTGGATAGAGTATTATAGTATTTGTTTTCATACTTATGTTTAAAAAATGTATTTATATTTAGTCTATCCACATTGAAGACAGACAATTTTAGTTTGAACGCATTCCCTCCAACCTTCTCTTGCAGAGTCAATAGTCCCTTAATGGTTTAAGCTTGCAGGTGGTACCCTTCTGTAGGCAACTTTAACCACAATAGATCTTCCACCTAAAACTTATACCTATGTGGATGCAAATCCTCTGTCCTCATTTCCTGTCTCAACCAATCAATAAATCTCACACAATTTAATGTATTTTCTTTGATTTTTTTTATATTTTATGTAGCTCTTTAAATTATATGATGTTTATTGATTGGTTGGAATAGAGAATGAAACATGAATTTTAGACATAAGATTTTCATTCATACCTATGTACTCCTACTTGCACTCTTGACCTGCATTTCACTTATGTAAACAACATAATATGAAAAACAAGTTAACATTAAATATAAAATAAATTATAAAATCTCTTTAAAGTTTTATATAATTACAGATAAACCTATTTTTTTTACTATAACATTAAATAATGTTGTGAACATTTATTGTAAAAATTAATTTAAAAAATTAATTTACAATTTCTATATGTTTTAATTAAGTTGGTAAAATTGAATTTAAAGAATTAAATATGTTTTGGGTTTTCCATATATTGAAAACAAAACATATTTAGAGCTTGATTGGTTTGGTTTTTTTTTTTTTTAGTTTTTAAAAAAGAGTTTTCAAAATCTGTTTTCTAGAAGAAGAGAAAAAAAAAACTTGTTTGGTAAATTGTTTTTGAAAACTATTTTAGAAATGTAAAAATAAAAAAACTTGTATGGCAATTTGGTTTCAAAAATAGTTTTAAAACTAAAAAATTGAAAACTCATGATTTCAAATATATTTATACTTAAATAATAACTTTTACTGTCGAAAATATTTTTTTAAGTAAAAGTTACAAAAAATATTATAAATAAAGACTAAAAATATTTGTTGCATAATTTATAAAGAAAACTACAAATATAAAAATAACATCCAAGTGAGTCATTAATGTTTTAGCTTGTATTGATACATAAATATAAAAACTGAATTTGACTCAACTAGTCATTACGTTATGCCCACATCTAATTTGCAACATGATCTCTATACATCTCTATACACTGTCATTTCAGTTGCACCTTCATCTGATAATCTTGACAAATTATCATTGTTGGAGTTTGATGCTTGTGTATTATGAGTTTCATTTATGCTCTAAAGTTGAATAGGATCCTTTTCTTCCCACAATGTAAATAATTCGTCATTAAAATTCCACTTTCAAATGTAATTGTGAATAACACAACATGCTATTACTATGAGTCGTTGTGTAGAAGGTCGATATGGAGGCATCATCTTCAAAATAGGAAATCTATTTTTGAGTACTCCAAAGCAACGCTCAATAGTCATTCGTAGAGATGAGTGTCTATAGTTAAATAACTCTTCATGACTTCTAGGTTGTCTATTTTGACCTTGGTATTATTGTGCATGATATCTTTGTCCTCTAAAAGGGGGAAGAAAGCCTCTGGTACAAGGATAGCCAGAATCAACAAGATAAAATGAACCTACTAAAAAAATTATTATAAGAACAAATATTAAATTCATCAATTAGAAAATTGTCATGACTATGTAAGTGGTCACCTGTAGATGGCCAAGGAAAATTTGCATTTAGATTAGTAAGTGCGTCCAAAAAAACCTTTGCATCATGTGCACTTCCTTCCCAACTAGAATACAGAAATATAAACAGCATATTGAAATCACAAGCGCACATAACATTTTGTGTGATTGTTGCTTTTCTACCTCTGCACGAAATTTGTTTTTTAGTAGGAACTCGTGCACTTATATGTGTTCCATCAATTGCCCCTATACAATTCTTTAACAAATAACCCAAATATAAAATTAGTATAATGAAATAAAAAAATAAATATATTACAAATGATTAAAATACAAGATAGGTATTGTGTAGTTATCTTAAACCAAGGATAATATCTAGGATTATTTTTAATTTTGTTGGGCAATTCTGAAGACTCTTGTTTTATGATTTCTTTACCTAATCGACATATTTCCCTCAATATTTCCTTGAAACAATGTGAAACAGTTTCTGTTGAATGTTGAAAGCGATATGCAACAACTCTATGACGAACATTGTATCCAATGATAAATAAAAACATAGCAAATTTTTCATCCAAATGCACATCCCTCGAATCCGTTGCGTAACCCTTCACTCTTAGTTTATTACATAGATTAACAAAATATGATTTCTTCATTTGAAATAAGTCAAAACAAATTGTTCTAGATCCATTTAATATCTCAACAACATATTCTCAACCGCTCAATACAGAAGTTCAAATCTTTGTTTTATTAAAAAATTCTTGCTCATAGTCATAAAGCATATTAATAATCTAACTTACTGCAACATGGGATTGTATTATATTTTGCTGAAATTTGATTCCTTTATCACTGAATGCATGGAATAACTAACAAGTAGTTCTTATGGAATGAAAAATTTGATTATTTCTTACCTGAAAATACATGGTGTGTCAAGAGTTTGCATAGAAAATGATGGATAAACTCAAACGGCCAAGCTAAGACTCTTGACTATGTAACAAGGCCCGTGTTCGAGTTTTCTTAAGCCTGATAGTGAAGCAATCATAACAAAGAAAATAACAAAAAGTAGAGTAATCCAAAATTGCACAATCTATCTATTAGATGGGGCCACACAACAAGCTTCCAATTCCTAAAGCTTTTCTCTTTTCCCTGCCCCTCCAATTCTTTTCAGCTCTGTTATCTTTTCCCTTTCTCGTCAGAACATTTTTTTAACCAAAACCACATTGCTTGCTAGTTGCAATGAGTCATATTTTTCTCTATTAGTGTTAGAACCTGTACTTAGGTCTAAAGTACCCACAGAGAAAGAACTCATTATCTCCTATGACCAAGAGAGAAAAAAAAATTATAGCAACCTAAATCCTAAATCAGTCAATCTATGCAATTGTAGTGAAGAAAACACAAATTAAATAGACAAAGAGAAAGCTAAAAATAACTTCTAAATAACATTCAACACCGTTAAAGTTTTTAGTGTGACCAAGAGAGGAATTGTACCTCGCTTGGACGAGTAGGTTGAATTGGAACAGGAACTTGGAAAAAAGCACAGTTGATTGGCGGTTGCCTTCGTAGAGGAGAGGAGAAGGGACCACACTGGAGGTGTTGAATGGAGGGGGTGGAGAAGAAGGGTTTGAGGATGAAAAAGGTGCGGAACACATAATGTAGATGAAAGAAAATGTGCCCTAAGTCATTTTTAGCTTATTTACGAAATTTGCATTAATGAACACTAGAAAACAACCACTTCTCCGTATATTTTCAGTATTGGAAATAAAAAACCAAAACTGAAAAACAAAATTACTCTAAATTATTCATGTTTTTTAGTTTTTAAAAACTAAAAAACCAAAACAGTTTTCGAAAATTATTTTTAAAAACTACTATTCAAACGAGTTTTTTAGTTTTTAAAAACTAAAATACTGAAAACAGTTTTATAAAACTATTGTCAAACAAACTCTTAATTCTCCATATATGATTCTAGCACTTAAGAACATATATATATAAATTGTAAATTAATTGGATTTTAACAATTAGAAAAAGTTTATAGATGATCCATGGAAAACTTGTTAACATATATATATATATATATATATATATATATATATATATATATATATATATATATATATATATATATATATTGTATATTCAATACGTATTTGATTCTTCAAATTGAATTCTACTGACTTAAAAACCTCATTAGCGGTTTCATTAAATATGTGTCTCCGGTGGTTGACTGGCCACCATTATCACTTTTTTTTTTATTATTTTTACAAATTTTTAAAAGGCTTAAATATATTTTGAACATTTAATATATTAGTTAATTTAATTCTCGTTGAATAAAATTTTGTTTTGTTTTGAGATTCTCTAATAAAATTATTAATTATTGTAAACGTTGTCAAGAGTAACAAACTTGACTCATAAAATCGTAAGAATTTATCTTGATAAAAATATATCCATAAATAGCATAAAAATTTAAAATTTTCATCACATACTAAATTTAAATCTATATAATAAGTTCAAATTACTCTAACTAAATACAAGTTACAATCACGCTCAAATTTTCAAAACCTGTTTTAGACATATGAACAAATTAGAGTTAAAACACTCAAAATCAATGACAGCACAACAAGACACTATTCAGGAAGTTTTCTCCAATTTGCTCAAAAGTTTTTTCTGAGTTTACTCGATACCAGTGAATTTGATCCGAGTCTACTTAATTCTATCAAGTTGTCTTTGAGTTTACACTTTTTTTTATTCTATTTATGATTTAACTCACCAGAGACTTGTAAATAAGTAAACTTATATGATTTTACAAGATAATTATGAATGTAACAACTAAATAGATTAAAGAATAATGATAATAATAAAAGTTATAATTACAGAATTTATTAAAAGATAATTTATTTCTTAAATTAAATATTAATTTATGATTTATTTATTATTAGTTTTTTATTGTTTAAAAATATAATTAATAATTTAGTGTATAGTTAAATTAAAATTAAATGTAATTAAAATATTTTAAAAAGACAGACAAGTTACTGATGAGTTTCTTTGACCGTAACAAAAATGGATTTGAGAATTAATTGTTTGTTCTACCTATTTATACTAAGAGCAAGAAGTTGTTTAATAATAAAAATATTATTTTAATATGGTTCCAACAATGTTGGGTGTTTAAAATTGTAATTTTTTCTAATTTTAAACTCCTAACATTATAAAACCATATTAATTAAAATAATGTTTTATTATTAATCAACTTATGTAAGCAAACCCCAGTTGCAAACTTGATCTACCATGAGTGAAGACGACAGGTCAAAATCGATATATGGAGTTGAAAGATTAGAATTTCATATAGATAAAATTGGATACTAATTTATATAAGATGCCCTTTCATTCAAACAACACAATATGCATGATTATATAGTCCCCAATATTCATAAAACAAAGACTTAAATGAAACACACTTCACTGAAGCAAGATGAAGATTATTCAAGATGTAGAATTGAATTTAAAGAATTAAATATGTTTTGGGTTTTCCATATATTAGAAAACAAAACATATTTAATTCTTCAAATATGATTATAGCACTTAATAACATATATGAATTGTAAATTAATTCGATTCTAACAATAGAAAAAATTTATAGATGATCCATGAAAAATTTGTTGATATATTTATATTTATATTTATATTTATATTTATATTTATATTTATATTTATATTTATATTTATATTTATATTTATATTTATATTTATATTTATATTTATATTTATATTTATATTTATATTTATATTTATATTTATATTTATATTTATATTTATATTTATATTTATATTTATATTTATATTTATATTTATATTTATATTTATATTTATATTTATATTTATATTTATATTTATATTTATATTTATATTTATATTTATATTTATATTTATATTTATATTTATATTTATATTTATATTTATATTTATATTTATATTTATATTTATATTTATATTTATATTTATATTTATATTTATATTTATATTTATATTTATATTTATATTTATATTTATATTTATATTTATATTTATATTTATATTTATATTTATATTTATATTTATATTTATATTTATATTTATATTTATATTTATATTTATATTTGTATTTATATTTATATTTATATTTGTATTTATATTTATATTTATATTTGTATTTATATTTATATTTATATTTGTATTTATATTTATATTTATATTTGTATTTATATTTATATTTATATTTATATTTGTATTTGTATTTCTATTTCTATTTCTATTTATATTTATATTTATATTTATATTTATATTTATATTTATATTTATATTTATATTTATATTTATATTTATATTTATATTTATATTTATATTTATATTTATATTTATATTTATATTTATATTTATATTTATATTTATATTTATATTCGAAACATATTTAATTCTTCAAATTGAATTCTAGTGACTTAAAAACCTCATTAGCGGTTTCATTAATATGCAACACGAACAGTGCCTCACGTGGTTGCCTGGCCACCATGATCACTTTTTTTTTTTTTTGTTATTTTTTTTTTACAAATTTTTAGAAGGCTTGAATATGTTTTGGATATTTAATATATCAGTGAATTTAGTTCTTGATTTGAATAAAATTTGGCTTTGTGTTCAGAGTCTCTAATAAATATTTATTATCTCTATGCTATTTGTATAGAATTTGTTCTAATTTGTCTTTACTTTCTGAAAACTTTTGTATCTCTAGTCTCTACAATATAATTTCTTGTGACTTGTGGAGAATTATCATTAATAAAGTTTTTCTTTTACAAAAAAGAATATTTATTAATTATCGTAACACAAGTTCTTAAAGTTGAGAGTATAGCTAAATTCGTGAGAGACCAGTAAATTAGACTCTTAAAAAATTGTAAGAGTTTATCTTATTAAATATATATATATATATATATATATATATATATAAAAACATAAAAATTAAAAATTTTCATCACATAATAAATCTAAATTTGTATAATAACTCCAAATTACTCCAACTAAATACAAATTAGAGTCATACTGAAATTTTTAAAATCCTTTTTAGATATAAGAATAAATTAGAGTCAAAACATTCAAAATTAGTATCTATGGGAAACACTACTAAGAAGCTTGCTCCAATTTGCTCACGAGTTTGTTAGGAGTTTACTCAATTTCACCTAATCTAATACGAGTCTACTTGATTCTACCAAATTTGCTTTGAGTTTGATATTTTTTTTTTATTTTATATGCAATTTAACTCATGAGAAACTCGTTTAATATTTTATATTTGTAAGCATATAAACTTGTTTGATTTTACCTGAAAACTATGAAGGTAACATATAAATAGTTTAAAAATAATGATCATAATAAAATTATAATTACACAGTTTATTAAAAGATAATTTATTTATTAAATTAAACATTAATTTATAAGTTTTTTATTATTAATTTTTATTTATTGTTTAAAATTTTAATTAATAATTTAGTGTATAATTAAATTAAAATTAAATGTAATTAAAATATTTAAAAAAAAACATTTGAGTTCCTTATGAGTTTCTTTGACGGTAAAAAAAAGGGATCTGAGAATTAATTGTTTGTTCTTACCTTTTTATACTAAGAGCAAGAAGTTGCTTAATAATAAAAACATTATTTAATATGATTAAAATGTTTAAAATTGTAATTTTATGTAATTTTAAGCATCAAAACCCACATTAAAATAATATTTTATTACTAAACAACTTATGGAAGCAACTACATCTCCAAATTCAAAAGATTGAAATTTTATATAAATAAATCTGGATACTAATTTATAAAAGATACCCTTTCATTGAGACAACACAACGTACTGTAGAAACTATGTGCATGATTATAGGCCCCAATATCCATAAAACAAAGAAATGACATAAGTGAAACAAAGTTCACTGAAACAAGATGAAGATTATTCAAGATAATGAAAACTTGAACCTTACGTTATCAGTCCTAACCATGACTCACACATGAAACTGATTAAGCTAATGTTTAATGTAAACAAAAATGAAGCAAAACGAACATTGGGCATCATCAATGGAGGATCTCTTTCCAAGGAATCAAAAGACCTCAAAAGTAGGTCCTTCTCCATGTCCATGTTATCAAATCAATGATGGTGTAAAACATTCCTAACAATCAGTCATCAGACCCACACGATGGTGGAAGCGCAGTGAGAGTGTCACTAACATTAGAAGAAGAAGAAGTTCCACCTGCAAAAAACTCATGAGTTGACGGGTTATGAGTAGAAGCGTTCTGAAAGAAGATTTTGTGACGTTTTTCATTGGTGCGTGTTTTTAAATCCTCCATCATCTTCTTGTAGTTCTGGAGTTGAGCTTTATTCATGGTTTCAATTGGGGAAGCCCACCAGAAGTGATCCTGTGTTTCCTTCAACAAAGAGTTTAAATCCTTTTCGCGTTTCTTTTCCATGGCAATCTGGTGTGACAAGCAGTTTAGTTGTGCATGGAGCTCACCCTCATCAGTAGTGCAGTGAGCCTCGTTGAGATCTTGGGTGAGGACAGGAGGTGGGCCCTGCGCCGTATAGCGTTGGATAACAGAATCCACATCAGGGCTTCCAAAGGAGAAAACTCGGTTACCAGGTGAGAACATAATCACAGCAATGTCCACACCGCAAAGGGTTGCAAGCTCACTTGCTTTCTTGAAAACCCCACTACGACGCTTTGAGAATGTCACTCGAAGGTTACTTTCATTGTTGATTTTCTTTATCTCAATCTTTTTTCGACCTTTGGTTTTCTTAATGGCACCACTCATGTTTGCCACATTTTTTGAATCCATGGGTTATGAGCTATATATGCTATCTTGTATGATATGAAATATCAATATCACAACTGACCTAAATAATGGTTCATTTCAATTTATAGGATTTGGTGAACCAAATGTGTCTGTATGAACCTGCTAACCTGTACTTTGACTGCATTAAAAGGGTTCTTTGATTAAGTAATTTTGAGAACTTTATGTGAATTCCAGATATGGTATGCATTCAATGGTACATGTGACCTTCCTTATTTAACATAAAGGGGAAATATTTTTAGATATTTCCTCAACTCCTTAATGTTAAGGTACTATCTAAAAAAATTAGTAGTCCTTTTTTTATAAGAGATTTTACTATTTCTATCAAGTACCTTTTTTTTTTCTGACTATCCTTATTAAATATTTTAGTATTCTCTCTTTTTATTATTTTTTTCATTAACACGAAGACTATTTGATATTTGAGTCTTTGTTTAAAAAGTCATTTATTCTTTTTGAAATGTTTATTGATAGTAGTGCATAATGTTTTTATCCTTTAGTATATTCATGTTATCCATAACAAGTTAAGGATGATTAATAAGCGTAAAATTATTTTTGAAAGTTATTTAATTTTTTACATTTAATTAAATGGGTCTTTATGACAGACATCTAGTACTAATATCTTTTCTATATGAAATTGATTCCCAAAAATTCAAAAACTGATATTATAGGCATTTTTTTAAAAAAGAGTTTTTTCTCCAATATTTATCTAAATAAACATTTGTGGTGACTTCTTGGTTTTTTAAGGCCCTATTCGGGGTGGTTTTTAGTTTCTAGTTTTGAAATTTATAAAAATAAAACTAGTTTTGGTTTTAAGTTTTCAAAATTTTAAAAACAACATTGTTTTTGTTTTCAAATTTACAATGTTATTTTCAAATCTTAACCAAAATACTAGTTGGAGGTAGCGATCGATATAATCGTTGAAGGTGGCGGTCGGTCATTTGCAATTGAAGGTGGTGGTTGGTGACAGACAATCGGATGTGGTGGTTGGTAACTAGTGGTCAAAGGTAGCGGTCGGGTGATGATCAGAGGTGGTAGTCGGTGATCGCTAGTTGAAGATGACAGTCAATGATCGGCCGTCGAAGGTGGTGGTTGGTGACCGTCGATCGGAGGTGGCGGCTGGTGACTGCTAGTCGGAGGTGACGACCAGTGACCATCGATCAGAGGTGACGACCGGTGACTGCTGGTTGGAGGTGGGGGCTGGTGACCGTCAGTCAGAAATGGTGGCCGATGACCGTCAGATGGAGGTGGCGGTCGATGATTGTTGGTCAGAGGTGGCGGCCAGTGACTGCTAGTCAGAGGTGATGGTCAATGGTGGTAAGTGATGTCAAGTAATGAGCTTAAATAAAAATAGAAATTGAAATCTGAAAACCAAATTTTATTGTTTTTAAAATTGAGTGAAAATGGTTTCAAAAATGAGTAAAAAACCAAAACAAAACCATTTTTTCCAAACACGTTTCAATTTTCAAAATAAATTTCAAAACCAAAAACCAGAAACTCAGAACCACCCTGTAGGAGGCCTAAATTCTTTTTATTGTTCCATCATGACTGCAGACCTTGGGAGAAAGTAAGAGGTGAAGCTTGTACCTTGGGTTGACCCATGATTTCTCTATCAGGTATAAAAGTAATAAGTTTCTTTTTGTGATCAAGAATTTGGGTTCCTTCTTCTAATTCCTATCAGCTGGTGGTGCTAGACCCACTGTTTGAAGACTGCTTTATGGTATCCATAAAGGTTCACATTCAAAATAAGGAATGTGATCTGGGGACTAGTGCTTGTAGAGGTTGATGATTTCTACTGTGAGATCCACTTGGTTTTGTAGATTCTCAATGAAAAATGCAACAGGAAACCTTCTTCTGTCATGAGTTTCCTTATCTTTAATTTGTGGTGGTTGATAAACTAATTTTTAACTTGACCCGTATTTTTTATCATTTTGAATATCTATTTATAAGGAAAAAATACATATTTATTGGCAAAACTAACTTTTCAATGTTTATTCTCACTTTTGACAATTACTTAAGAAACAGAAAGAAAATAGGGCTTTTATAAAACAATTATTGAAGATCTAGGACAGCACAATCCTACTCCACTACAACATAATCGTGCTAGGTCAACTCAGTCCAAAATTCGGCCAGAAGAAGTGCAACCATGATTAATTTAGCATGGTCTTGCTATGATTTCAATATCTTCACTCTAAATATGAGCACAAATGTCTTACTTGAATTTCAAGAAGTTCATCAAAATAGCATAGTTGTGCTCGTTCCAGCACAATCATGCTAAAAAGCCCAATCCCTTTCTATAAATATTAGAAGATCAGAGACAAAAAGAGACTCACTTTGGCTCAGACAAAGAGTTAGATATGTTACCTAGAGGCGAAGAACGATAAAAAAAGCTTTGAATTGAGTCAATACAATGCTCCATATAGTAATTCTTTCTCCATTAATGTACTGTGTAATTTGTAATATGGTTGGTTATACATTACCCATGTATGGCTAATCATCTTTTCTAGGATTGTGATGTAAACTCTTTGTGATTTTCCCTTGCACTTTGTATTATCATTCAATGTTATTTAGTGATTAATTTGTTTTACTATTTTACTTGTTAACATCTTAATTGTTTAAATAACCATGACCATTTGAATAATCAATCTGTGAATCAAATAGGTTATTGATCCGGTAGAATTGACCCAATTTATCAGTTGAACCTTCAATTGGTTAAAAAGAAACTAATCCTAATTTGAATTATTGGATGACCAAACTAGAAAACAAGTTAGCGTTACAGTTTCTGTGTGAATGACCAAACACACAACAATAATTTTGGTAAAATATTAGTGATCAATGAATAATAAAGAATGTGATTGCTTAGTAAACAAGGGGGTAAAAAAATTGTAGTATAAATCACAACCTTAGGTTTTAATTCATTGAATTCTAAACTCATTACTCTTTTTCTGTTTACATTCTACTCATAATATGAACAATCAAGAACACACACTCATTCCGTTATTTTTTTCTTTTCTGTTTTTTTATTCTTGAAATTGAATTATTTGAAAACTAGATCTAGTCCTTTGGGTACGATATCAGACTTAGGTCCACTATCTGCGTATGATACGTTTGCCCTTAAGCAATCATATTTTATGTATCAGTGGTCTTATAACCATTATTGCATCCAACCATCAATTAAAGCTTAATTACTTGACCCTTTATCTTAGCCCAGTTAACAGGATATGAAGGTTCCTATTGGTTGATGGTCCAACTTCATTGATTGGTTATGTTGCAATCACTTTATAAATTATAAGTGTTGTTGATTGTATAACATGTTCTTCTTAAACTACCTGGTTTGACTGTTCACTTGTTTTGTGGATGATGCGTGTTCTTTAGGTACTTCTGGAGTAGCTTGTACCACTAAGGCTATAAGTATTTCTTGTTTAGTAATTGCTTCTTATACAGTAAGGACTTGTTGCTTTACAAAAGCTTCATTTGTTGTATTCGCAAGTTCATCTCTTGTAGGTGCTTTTGTTGGCACAAAGGTTTTAACAGCCTCTACATTGTTAGTTTAAGCTAGTGGTTCTTTTCTAGTATGTTGAAATGTACTCTTGTACCTATTAGTCCTAGGTCTTCTTCAAGTTAGCTAAGGAATACTCTAATTTTTTTTGGGTGAAGGAGATGGAGGTGGACATGAAACTTGTTCTACTTTCCTCTTTCTCTAGACAAAAGGAATATCATCATCTTCATCTTCAAACATCTCCCTTAGGACTTGTGGCTTGTTTTCTAATAGGAAGTTTCTTTAGGGGTGCATAAGATACTTTGGCAATGAGTGGACAATATGGCTTTGGTGGAGAAGGAGCTTTGGACAATTGAATCTTGGGGTTTATAACATGTTGATCTCCAAATTTGTTTTAGACTTTAATTCTCAGTGTTTGTTTTTATTGTCTTAAGTTTTTTGGGTTGCTTTCCTTGTTGTTTTTATCATTTGGATGAGTTGTGTTTATAGTAGAGAGGTGACTCTCTTACAAAATTTGTCTCGTCCAATCAAGTCATCACCCACATAATTTGCTTTGTCTATCTTTTTGTCTAGTTGATCTAGATTAGTCTCATGTACTTAACTTTTTCTAGCCAAAGCAAGCTTGGCATGTTATGTAGTCTCCTTTGGAAACTATATGTTCCCTTTGTTTGTTTGTTAACTTATTTTCGAAGGTTACATATACACCAACATTCCATAGAAACTTGTTAAGAAGGGCAAACTAATAGATGTCACTTGAACACCTTAGGATCTTCAAGGCTTTTAACAAATTTTGATATAACAATTGAGGTAGGTTGAAAGGGATACCCTCTATCAAGTGAAATAAAATGAACAGTTGAATCTCAAAGATGGAGTCCTTGGACCCATGCAGCTTTGTGCAGGAGACATTTGTTGCAGACATGTTGCAATATTTTAGTTCTTAGCAGCAAGTTAGCATACTTGTGATATTTCTATGCATGCTACTTTTCAAATAAAGCTAGTGGAATGTGTATAACATACTTTACATCCTATTTTCTGTGTAGACATTCATGCTTCTAGGGCATCCTGATATGTGAAAACTGCAAGTGTACAATATCATTAAGTAATAATAAAAATCGTTCTTTCACATGGATTGTGTGTTTGACAAATAAATAATTGTTTATAACTTTAATTATTTTTAAATATAATTGAAATTAATAGAAAAGGATCAAAGTTCTATAATTAATAAAAAAAATTGAAGTGAATTCTAAAATAAAAATAAAGATAACATTTTTAAATAATATAAAATCTAAGATAAGAAAATCATAACTAATATAAAAGATAGGTTTTTGAGATTTTATTATATTTGAAAAACTACAAATATTTGATAAAATAAAGGAAGAGATAATTCAAAGATTTGAAAATTCAAATTTTAGAAAACTTAATTAAGTTCTAATTGAATTAACCTCTACTTTCTTGGTAGTTATGTCCAATTAAACTTATTAAGTTCTTTGTTAATTCATTGAGTCTTCAAACGGTTAAACCTACTTTCTTGATATAATTCCTTCCTATGGTTCCAATAATTAAGTTCCACATTCGATCATTCCCTAATTATCTAGGAATACAACCACACAACAATCAAGCGTATTGTATCGGTAAAAGCAACAAAGAAGAAATTAAGAGAAACCCAATAAGAACAATAAAATACTTAAATAATTATCAATAAAGTCAAAGGTTAAACTCCAATCTCAGAATAAAAATGTCTACTCACACATATTCAATAGTATAAAAAAACACGAAAGTAAATAACATCAAATCGAAAATAAAGAGTGAAAAGGGAAACAAGAAATTTGAAGTCTTGCTCTTTATACCATTTTTTATCAAAAGTTCATAACCTTTAGTTTAAAACATAAAGTTTCAATTTAAACTAATAGGTTTCTTATGTCTAACCCCAAAAAAGACCATAAAATAGAACACTTAAACTAATATACAAATTAATGCATACTTTTGTACGTGAATATAATCTTTTAAACTTTATTAATTAACTCATTTTTCTTCATTTTAATTTTCTTTAGAGCTTCAAGCTTCACTTCAATGTTCCTAATCAATACAAAAACACATTAGATTGTAGCAAATCATATTTTAAAACACTAAAAGCATAACAAATTGCAAAGTATAATTAAAAGATACCTAAAATGCAAATATTAAACCTAAATAACATAAAAATAAATAAAATTATAATTAAAATAAAGCCTAAAAATAGATAAAACTGCAATGTATCACATCTTATGACCAGAACAATGAGCTCTATGAAGATGGTGAGTCAACATCCATGTAGTGAACTAGTAATAATAAAAACATCTATTAACATGCTCCTCTAGAACATTCTAATAATAATTTCTGGATAAATGCATTGCCTATCTAAGAAAAAGTGAGAAATCTTGCATTTTTAGAGAGTTTTTAGTGATAGGGTTTCTTAGAGTTCAACAATGTTGAAGAAGTTCTCAACATGTAGTGTTTCTTCTCTAAGAGTTACTACCTTTTGAAGTCTTGCATAGGCACGTAAACATTCTAAGTTAAGAAACAATCTCCATCTAATTGTTCTTGCTAATCATATTCAACAAAACTTTAATGTTATACAAAATGTTAAAAATAATCAGTGTTAAAATAAAACTTTAAAGTTATAATATTATTAATAAAAATAATAATATATAAGTTTAAGAATTTTATGAGAGTTCGTTAAATTTTCATTTGATATGATTTTTTATAGATAAAATGTTAGTTGTTAAATGTATTAATTTTTGTTAGCAGAAAGGTTCGAATTTACAACCTCTTCTTTCTCTTTCATTTTCTTTACTTGTGAACTTTGTCACTAGATCAATCTTATAAATTTTTTTCTTTAATATGATTAAATGTTAATAGTAGCCATAATTAGTTGTTCAAATTAAATTCATTTTTTAACCATCATCGCTTGGACTTTTGTTTTGAATAAAAGTTCACCAAAAGACATTTAAATCCAAATAAATTATGGAAAATATCTAAATAATAATGTAAATAAAAAACTATTAGAAAATGAAGAAAATTACCTTTAGTGTTTTTAAATAAACGCGATTTATTTTTAAAACTACCCTAAGTGCCAATATAAAAAAATAAACTATTAAATAAAAATCTAATGCACGTTCAAGAGATTTAAAATCCAAAACCAGTGGTAGTTTTGAAATACTAGTTTTAATTTTTTTAGGTGACAGTCCTCTCAATAATGACGACACGACGATGTAATAGTGAAATGAGATAACAAAAATAGAATGGTAACAATGTTGAAGTAATAGTTTTGGTGGCGGTGGAGTGAAATAGTGACGGTGGTGTAGCGATAACAATTAAATGATGATAATGAGAGATTTTAAAATTAAGTTAAAGATACATTTAACTTTATTTTTTGTTAAATATATTTTGTATTAGAGTTTAATTAGTATATACATTGACAGTAGATTTGTTGACTTTATTTGTTACTGTTTTAAAAATCACATAAATTAAAAGTCGTCATGATTAAATGTCAGTATAAAATTTTTTTACAGTAACCGTGTATATGAATTAAATTTTAAATTTTATTTTAAACATTATATTTAAAAAATATATATATTATAAAACTAGCAACAATCGGGATTGGATCTTAAATTGTTGCGGAGCCTTGCCGAATGTGGCATCTTCACGTATAAATACAAATATTAATAAGATGAATATATATATATATATATATATGTATATATATATATATATATTAACAATAATTTAAAACTGGAAAATGTTTCAATATAAAACTTAAAAATGTTTATGATATATATATATATATATATATATATATATATATATATATATATATATATATATATATATGACATGTCAATCCTTAGAGAATAGTAAGATATATATTTACACATATAAAAGTAAAAGACAAACAAAAGCATGAATACATTTTTTATTTGCTATAATACATTTAATCTTATTTCAAATTTTTGACTCAAATCAATAACTTTGACAAAAAAAGTTATAGATCAAAATTTTAGAAACTCCAACGATTTTACAATATAGGGTGGTAGTTTCTCTCTTCCTGTTATAAGTTTTGAGCATAGGAGTTAAAAAAAGTTCAATCTTACTGTAGGTAAACAACTAGTTAAACTATTACAAATACTAAAATGGTATATTGCAATAAAAAATGAAATTGCATATTAGTACCTAGGTTTTGAGAAGAAAACATAGTTATGATGATTTTAAAACTTAGTATTCAATGATTCATAGAGTTGACATCTTTAGTACAAATTGAGTTCTCATTTTGAGTTTTAGGATAAAAATGAACATCACGAGTTAAATAATAATTTTTGTCAAAATTAACATTTATGTGATTTTCATCATATTTAATTTTTTAACATCCTAGTTTCTCTTGCATTCATGTTTTGTAAAGTGACCTTTGAAGTAGTTTAAACTTAAAAGGAAGAGTATCATTTTATCAAGTTATAAAATGCAATCCAAATAAAGTATAAAATAATTAAAAAATAAAAACGCAATTTGAATGCTATAAGAGTACAATAAAGTACAAAATAATTAAAAAAATAAAAAAATATATTTTTTTTATCTGAGCTAAACTCCCTTGATAATAAAAAGAAATATAGATAAACATGAATGCAATTTGGAATAAATAGTAAAACAAAATTTATTCTTTTAAATTAAATAAATCTAACCTTAAAGTTATTAAAGACAGCTATTCTTTAAAAATAGTAATAAGGTTTGTCTTGATAAAAAATTATTTTGATGTCTGAACATATTCATATATAGTTTTGTCAATTTATTTTTTAATATTAAATAAATCTAATATTAAAATTATTAGAAAAAAGAGACATGTCTAAGTGATAATTAGTATACAAATTATTTTTATAATTAGTTAGTGACAGCTGACAGACAAATTTATATATATTATTGATAACAACTACTTTTAAGTTAAATACAAAAATAGTTAATAATTAATTAAAATAAATTCTAAAATAGAAAATTTAAAAGTTTTATAAAACATCAGTGTGGCATCAATGTGGTCAACTAAACGGATGAAATCAAACTATTTTAATTTGGTTCTTTAATTCAGTAAAAACTGTGAAACCGTAACTTGCACATTTTATATTTGTTGAGATGTAATTTATCTATTTTCAGTGTATGAGTTATTTTAAACTCTTTACATGTGTTTAATTTTTAATTTTTATGGATGAAAAAAAAATCACATTGTATATTTGTTGGAAATGATTAAACTTAGAAAAATAAGTTATGCATACATTTTGCATTATTATCTTATTACAAATTTACAACCCATTATTTGATAATAAGTTTGTTAAATTTCTATAATAATTATTTAAAAAATCTTACAGCGATAATTAATAATTAGTTGATAGTATAAAACTATTTTTAGTTATCTGTAAATCACTATTAAACTATTAAAATTTTCACTATTAACACATAATAAAAGCACAACACATTTTCACTTCACTTACTTTTTCAAATTATTTGGTAGGATGGTAAATGGATAAATAATTAAGGTGAGAATGATTCTAAAACGACGGGATTAACTTATACTATTTTCATTCATTTTTCTATCTCTCTTCGGGTAAGGATGTGCATAGATAATATTGGATCAAATTTGAGGTAAAATAAAAATCTACCAAATTTAATTGGATTAAATTGAATTGAATTTGAAAAAAAAAATAAAAAAATTAGTGATCCGATCCATCTTATAAAAAACGGATTGGACTAGATCCACGATTTTTAAAGAAATTTTTAGAAATATTTTGTTTTGGAAATAAAAAAGTAAACATAAAAGTTTGTAAATAAAACATACATATTTTCTTTAAAATAACATAAAAGTAAAATTACATATAAAAGTTAGTCTATAAATCATAAAATGTAAATTCTAAAAACTTAAAAAAAATAAAATTTCATAATTTGTAAATTTCATTACTGCAACACTTAATGCTAGGTTTTGGACAAAGATGCAAACCATAGAGCTGCTAGGTTTTGGACAAAGATAAGAAGAAGAAGTGAAGAACTCAAGATTAAAGAAGGCACAAGTAGTGAATGAAATGGAATAGAGGGCTAGGAGATGCCATTTTGGATTGAATTAGGCAAATGTATCATGCTTTCTCATTGGTTGTATTGAAAATTTTCTATTTACACCCTTATGAATATATATAAAAAATAAAATATTAAACTTTAAATTGAATGAATCGGCTCACAAATCTATGAATTTCCAAAGTTCACATACATTATTCTTTGGCTTATAAAAAAAAATTTAAATACATGATTCGATTTGTCTATGATTGAATTTAATATGATTAGTTCACACATATAATTGGATTGATTTGGATTCATGGATTGATCTGGATCCATGAACACCCTTATAAATGGGCTACTTTTCTTAAAAGAGCAAGATGTCACATGCTTGTTCAATACCTGAACTCTAGTAAGTAGTTTAATATGTAGAAAAGAATCATCCCTATCAGATCGAAGATAGTTTCAATCTTCTCAACTTGAGAGGGAAAAACTTTTGCTCTATGTAACGAGATTGAATTTTCAATATCATCTACGATTTAACTCTTCAAAAAAGGAAATTGGCTTGGAAACTACATCTAAGTGGCATTTTCTTCACATATTAAGACACCATTCCTGGAGATTTAAAAATGAGAATGTAGTATTTCCATATTTGTAATAATTTTTAAGTTTCATTCTTTAACATATTTTATTTTTGAAAATGTTTTAACTTTCTATTTTCCTATCTTTTATTTTCCTGATAAAGAGGTGGAAAAGTTAGATTCCCATGAGAATACTAAAAGTTACTTAAAAATACACATATAACTTATATTTTTTTATTTAAGTTATTTTAAAATTTAAAAATATCCTAAAAAAATCAAAATATAACAAAAAAAAATTAAAAATCTACTCTAATATAATATTTCTACTTTTATTATTCTTAAGAATGAAATTTTTAGAAATATAATACAAAAACATAAAACAAAAACCCTTATATCTAGATGTATAAAAGTAAACCCAACCGGATGGATCAGCCCAACCACCAGGAGTTCAACATCAGCATCGTCTACATCAACACTATGAGCAACAATGTGATATTCAATTTCTCTCTTTCATCCTCTCAAGATATAGATCCACGAATCAACAACACTGAATATACAATACAATTATAGTCCATTTTCTTATCTTTTATTTTTTCTTCCTTCTTTAACTAGTGGTGAACACGAGTTTAATTGGTCAGATTTTGATAAATTTAAACTTAATCATAACACATCAGGTTGAGTTAGATTAAATTTTTATTCTTTTTTTTAATTAAATTCAATCCAACTAAACTCACCCTTGAATAAGTTAGGTTGAGTTGAATTAATTGGATCACAATTTAAAAAATATTTTTAAAAAAATTTAATGATTAAAACAAAATAGACTATATCATTGTTGTGACATAAAAATAAATAATAAATTATAATTATAAATTACATATCAAAATTAAAACAAAAATTAAAATTAGCATATACTAAACTATCAAACAATAATAACTAAAAAACATTTGTCCAAGATAAAAGTAAACTTAATCTATCTAAGTTAACCAAGCCATAAAAATGCCTATAAAAAATCAAGTCATAAAAATAAATATAAAGTACACAATTTGTTCTAACTAACAAAATATATAATATCAAAAGAAATACATAATAACAAAACATATAATTCAAATAATAATATAATATTACAGTTGAGTTGGGTCTTTAGTTCAATTTACCAAACTCACCACCCAACCTGTAGTGAATTAAATTTGATTGAGTTGAATTAAGTTTCACCAAATTACAAGAAAACACAAAATTGTGTTTTCGGGTTGGATTTAGTTGAATTGGGTCTTCGAGTTACCCAATCCAATGTACACCTCTATTTTCAAATGGAAGATCATGCATAAAATATTTCAGAATAAAATAAGACATTAACTCTTCAACTTTTATTAAATTACACATAACTTTATTGCTCTTTTTAACATTACACTAACACACTAAAAGTGTATAAAATAATGATTAAAAAGTAAAGAGTGCATCTATATAATTACAGTAAAATTAAGAGTGTTACTGTAATTTATTTAATATTTTGGTAAATATTTACTTTTTTTTTATAAGAACTGAAGGGCTACTCAAGTGGAAAAGCATTAACAAAATCCTCCCATAACACATTAAAAACATCAAGGATAAGGGGAGAAAAGTACACCATACTTTGATTAAAATGGTGAGCTCTTGAGGCCATGAAGTTCGCCATTGCCAGTTCCTCTTAATTGAAGAAGCGTATTGAACTAACCCACTCTATGTTGGGCAAAACAACTTTGTTTAGCATGCTCACAACAGCTATAAAATCTGATTGCAGGGTGTATTTAATAAAACTAATTGTAAAATTAGTTAAAAATTTAAAAATTAATTGAAAACTGAAAAATTAGTTTAATAAACTTATTTAGTAAAATTAGTTGAAAGTTATAAAAGACAAATAAGTATATTATTAATTATTAAATTAATAATGAAGTATTTAAAATAATTATAATACATTTTAATAATATAAAATTTATTAATATAAATTGATTACATATTTAAATTATAAATTATTATAACTACATTTTAATTATAAATTTCTATAGTTACATATTTAAATTATAAATTACTATAATTGTATTTAAATTATAAAATTTTATAATTATGTATTTAAATTATAAATTACTATAATTTTATATTTAAATTATAATTTTCTATAATTAAATATTTAAGTTTTAAATTACTATAATTACACACTTGAATTATAAATTATTATAATTATACTAAATATTTAAATAACTATAATTACATACTTAAAATATAATTTTCTATAATTATATTTTAAATTATAAATTACTATAATTACATTATTTAAGTTATATTTTTCTATAATTAAATATTTAAATTACTATAATTATATATTTAAGTTATAATTTTCTATAATTAAATATTTAAATTACTATAATTATACATTTAAGCTATATTTTTCTATAATTATATATTTTGATAATCTTAATATTAGGTAATTAAATATTAAATTATAAAAATTGTATTGTAAAATTGTGATATGTGAGGAGAAAGAAATAATGAGGGACAATTTATTAATATAAGATAAAGTTATTCATTAATGAAGAATAAAATTATAAAAGAAAATTATTTCAACTAATTTTTTTTAAAAGTTACTAACTTTTTGTTACAAGTATATAAAATTATTTCAACTAATTTTTCTAGTTTCTAATATCTTAAATATTAAGCAGATAGAACACTCTCAATACGACATTTTATATATGCTTTTCTTTCCAAGCAATTTTTAGAGCTGAAATAATATCTCATTATTTTGCAGCCATAATATTGCATCTTCCTAGTTTTCTGCGGAAACCACCAAGCCACACACCATCATTATTCCTTATCAAACTACCACAACCACGAGATTGAGCTCCACCAAGGATAGAACCAAACCCTAAACCTCCATCAAGGTAAAAACCATTCATATTAATCTTAATAGCTCTATTTGTGGGAAATTTTCAATCAACATTGTACCAGGACCCCCCTAAACCAAACTTACGCTGGCTAGGATGGACCTGTCAAGTCACCAAGAAAAACATCTTTGTCGCTCCATTCCTCGACGCTTGCAGGGTTGTGTACTAAGGAACCCCCTGGTATAGAACCTACCCCAGTCAAGATGGACCCACCGAGATCGAACATGCCCTCAAGTTGGGTCAACTTTGAAACTAGATCCCTCAAAGGTATGACTTGTCCTCGGACATAAGTGGAGCCCACTATAGGAGAAGTCTCAATCACCCTTGATAGATAAAAGGTAAACCCTAAAATTTCATATAGGCCCAAGCCTAGAGAATAATGTTCTATAAATAGTAAACCACTGATACATGTTCGACCACGAGATTATTATATTACTTTCTTGCTGACACACACTGTACTTTTTCTAGTACGATATTTGACCATCTTTGACTTGAACATCGGAGTGTTTTTGCAGGTACATTCCTATATTGGCCCATAGAAATTATTGGACTGGAGATCAGCGCTTCAGAGAAAGGTCCAATACGTGTGTGCAACAACAAACATTATACATTTAGTGAATGAAATTATGTGAGAGAACACCAAGATATCAAATTAAAAGTAAATAATAACAAAAATAACATTTAAAGAATAATATAGAAGAATTTACAAAATACAACTTCAAAATAATTAACTTTAATACAAAATTAGGATTTAAAGGAATAACAATGATAAAATTTATTAATTGACATTCATTGTCACTTGTTTCTTACAAGGAGCAATTTAGCAATTTATACATGAGATATATATAAATAACCACAATATATTAATATGTAAATTTATAAATTAAATATAATTATAATTAATATAATAAAATATATATTTATAATAAAAGTTTAATTAGTATGCATGTTTCATGTAAAAATTTTTATATTGACATTCAATCACAACCTTTTATTTATAATAACTTTGTTGACATTATCCATTAATACTTTAAAAATTATATAAACGAACAGTCATAAGGTTAGTGTAAAACTCTTTTAAACTATGAATATAAACTAATTAAACTCTTATAATAATTGTATAATATAAAACAAATATACATTTTAAACCGGTCAACCTAATTAATCAGCAATTTTTAAAATTCTATAGTCTTACCTTTATAGTTAAATAGGTCAACCTAATTAATCAGCAATTTTTAAAATTCTATAGTCTTACCTTTATAGTTAAATAGGTCTTTTAAGAAGCTTTAATATTTTAATATTTTCTATGACTTCTATTACTTACATCTTCGTATGATAATTAATATATTTTTTTATTTTAATAAATATTTTCTAAAATACTTAAATATGTCTCATATTTGATATATCATAATGATTAATACATATTTCTTCTCATTTTCTCCGCACTTTTTAAAGCTCGAATACTTATCTCTTTCCAAAATCTTATAATACATTTTGAAAATACAAGATTTCAAATAGTATTTTTGAGAATGTGCATTTATAATTTTAGAAAGTACTTTTTCAAAATATGTTAAAAATAAAGGTCCTAAAAATTACTTTTCAAAATGTCCATTTATATTTTCAGAAAAAATTCAAAGATAATTACCAAGAATATTTAAATAGAAATAAATAACTGATAGAGATATAAAATAAAAATAAGATTTGAAAAAAATAAAAAATTAAAAATATATGTTAAAAATAATGAAATAGGAACACAAAATTAAGATTAAAGAATAACAAAAATAAAATAGAACTAAAAGTTAATTATATTAGTTTTATAAAAATGATATTTTAGTGATGAATAATATATAAAAGAAAAATTAATGGAAGTATGTATATTCATTATAAAAACATTATGCTAAAAAATATTTAAAAATATAAAATAAATATATTAATCATCATATAATGATAAAAATAACATGAATTTTACCTTTTTAATATATAGGCCATAGACCTTAACAGGCCGTCTGGCCTAATTTTACCTACTTTTCTCTCCTAATTACATTTGTTTTTACGATATAACTTAAACACTCGGACTAAAAATTTCTTAATTAGAATTTTTTTTAAGTTTAAATAATTTGGCTCAAAATCCATTAATTTGATTGGTTGAAAATATTGATTGATTATAAGTTTAGTAAGATGAAATGTTGTTGAGCATATTTATCAGCATACGCTTGTAAGTTGCTTAAAAAATTAATAAGTTGTTTGAAGAAATTTTTCCATTTGAGTAATCTTACATAACAATTTAAGTTGCTTAAAAAGTGAATGAGTTGTTTCACCAAACAAATTTTATTTATGATTAAAAAAAGTAATTTTTCACTTATCTGTACAAATTAATAACAATATACGATTGGAAAAAAACTTAAAAATTATAAAATTATGATTTTCTTGAAGTTGCTTATAATTTCTTTCATTGGACTGAAATTGAGTATGAGTTGCTTAGCAATTATATGATCCTATAGGACCACCAAAACATTTCTTTTAATGCAATAAGCAATTGAGTTGCTCCTAATGGAGATGCCTGAATAAGCTTTTGTTGTTACCATATTAAATTATTTAATAAGAGTATATTTTTATTAGAAATATTATTTACTATATTAAATACTATTAAAATGTGATATTTTTACTATAATAAAAAATGAGTTTAATTGGTATACACTGTCAGTGTAAAGATTTTTACATTGACAGTCAATCACAACTATTCATTCATGGTAGATTTGTTGACTTTACTCATTACTACTTTAAAAGTCACATAAATGAAAAGTCATGATTGCATGTGAGTGTAAAAATCCTTTACACTGATAGTGTATACCAATTAAACTCATAAAAAATTTAAATTGAAAACGTTAAATTTCAACCTTCTGCACAAACAATTTTATGAAAAGCATAACCAAAACATTCTTGGAAAACAATTTTTTTAAAATTATTTTTTTAAATGACATGAAAAATTAAGATTTCCAATGTTAGTTTTCTATTGGTAGATATCATTTTGAAATCTTGAACCAATTTTTTGTGGGTCTCACGATGGTATGTCATAAGTAAGATCTTTCTCATTTTTTACTTTAGTGCAAAATTTCATTTTGGGATTTTGAAGCATTTTATACAGGTCTCACAATGGGTCTACTATTTAAATTTTATTTACAATTTATTTCTTTATAGAATATAAAATTTATTTTTAAAATAAAAATTAATTAAATTAATTTTTTAACCTCCTCTGGACGGGGCACAAATAAGCACGCTAATAATGTTGTAATCATTTATGCCAAAGTTGCCGCAAGTAATCACGCCATTACCACTGAAAAGATGTGATCATGCTCCTAGTGATCAAGTTTGTCTGGGGAAGGCGCAACTCAATGGGTCATAGATGGTGCATTCAGGTTAATGGGAAGTGTCTCTCTCAAGTCAACACCCACGTCTGGTGCTAATTAGAGAAAGAGGAACAAGTTTAGGGGCTCTCATACATCTCGGCCTCCCTCCATAGGTGAGTTAGTAATCATTCCTACGACCTAGGGGTTATTCAGTGGTCCAAATACAAGTAAGATATGCCAAGATAAGGGGGGAAATTGTATTTGGAGTTTTTGCCTATTAATTCTTGGGGTAAACTACATGATGTATATGTTAGCCAACAATAAAGCAGGTTGGGTTAAATAATAGTTGCTCCTCGAAAGACTATGGTACGATTGATGGGGAGGCTAATGGGAACATTCTGATACATCATGGAAGTGCAAGTGAAGGGAAGTTTTATTGGGTTATTAGCAATATATTAAGTGTTTCTTGTACTGTTCTTGAAGAAGTCATTGTGTAAAGACTGGCAGAGATGGAGTGAAAGGATAGAAGGTGGGTTTCTAAAAATCAGTTAGAGCATAGGTGTGGGAAACCCAGTTAAAATGATAAATGTCCTTTCTTATAATATCATGGGGATTAGGGGGAAGGCGAAATGGAGGTATATGAGGCGTACAGGTTCAAATCATGACATTAAGTTTATTTGTAATCAAGAGATAAAGGTAGTTTATATAGATAGAAAGTCATGCTCTGCGTTATGGGGGGATTTCAATGTGGGATGGTGTACAATCCCTGCAAATAACCTGTCAGGAAGGCTTTTGTGTATTTGGAATGCTGTAGAATTTATTGTTACTAATTCTTTCCAAGGAGTGGGGTTTCTAGGTGTTAAAGGAAGTTTCATTTCAGAGACAATCGAAAGGACCATTGTTAATGTATATACCCCCTACTAAATGTCTGGGAAAAAGGAAATGTGGAAGGCGCTATTGGAATGTAGACACTGGTTTTTCAAAGGTTTATGGTGCATAACTGGAGATTTTAATGTGGTCAGGGCCTCGAATAAAAGGATTAATGAAAATGGGGTGGTTGGGTCATCTTCCAGTGGAGTTATTGAGTTCTTGGATTTTATTAGTAACATGGAGCTTATGGAGGTAGTTGTAGTTGAACATCGCCATACATGGTTTAACTCTAGAAGTAAATGATGTAGTGTCTTGACAGGTATTTAATCTCCCTAGAATGGTTAGATTCTACACCTAATAGCTTTCAGTTGAACCTGAATAGAGACTTCTCATATCACCGCTTATAATTTTGAAGCAATCTAATCTTAATTAAGGGGCTAAGCCTTTCAAGTTCATCAATAACTGGCTTGATTGTGATGGTTTGAGGAATTCATAATACAAAAGTACAATAATATGGAAATGGAAGGGTGGGGAGCTTCATTTTTAAAGAAAAACTAAAAGCTCTCAAAGCGGACATCAAAGGCTAAAGTAAAAAGAATATTGAAAAGGTGGAGGAGATAGTAACAAAATTAATACATAAAACTGATGATCTTGTTAAAAAAGCAAAGGAAATACTTAGATTACATATGGGAGCTACTGGAGATTTGAAAAGATAGAGCTCCCTTCAAGAAACTTTGCTAGCTCAAAGGGTAAAGATTAAGTGGTTAAAGGAAGGTGACACAAATTCCTGTTTCTTTCATGCCACAATTAATCGGAGGATGCAAATCAATGGAATATTAAGCTTAACGGCTAATAGAGAATGAGTTGATGATCCAACACAAGTCAAACAGGAAGTCAAATGATTCTTTCAGGAGAGTTTCCAATCCTAAGGGGATGTTGGGGTGTGATTTGATATAGTCAAATTTTGCAGACTCTCAGAAGGTCAAAGAGTAGAGCTAGAAAAAAAATTCTCTAAGGAAGCAATTAAGAGTGCTATTTGGGAGTGTGATGACTCAAAAGCTCTGGGGTATGGTGGGTACAACATGAAATCTATGCAACATTTCTGGGACTTACTGAAGATGGATATTAACAAGGTAATGTCAGATTTTTATCAAAATAAGAAACTCCCTAAGGGTTTCAATGCATCTTTTCTGTTAGCTAACAGGTTGCAAATGGTGTTGCCTAGTATCATTGAAGAAACACAAATGGCTTTAATTAAAGGTAGGTAATTACTTGATAGTGTGGTGATGGTAAATGAAGTCATTAGGAGGCGAAGCAGCATAAGAAATCCCTTTTGGTGTTCAAAGATGACTTTGAAAAAGTTTATGATTCTGTTAGCTGACCTTTTTTGTTTTATATGTTATGGCATTTTGGGTTTGGTGAAAGATGGACTGGGTGGATTCAAGGTTGTCTTCAGTCCTTGACAATTTTAGTTCTAATTTTGGCAATACTACTCAAAAGTTCTATATGCAAAAAGGCTTAAGGAAGGGGATCCAATGACTCCTTTTATTTTTCTAATTTTTGTTGAAGGGCTTGTTGGGTTGATTAAGAGAGCACGGTTAATAAACCTCCTATTTGGCGTCAAACTAGGTGAACATGATCTTCGGGTTACGATCCAACAGTATGTGGATGATACTATCTTTTTTGTTTCTCTGGAGCTCCAAAATGTATATACGTTGAAGAGTGCACTTCGATGCTATGAATTAGCATATGGGATAAAGATTAATTTTCATAAGAGTAGCTTGGGGGTATGAGGGTGAAATAGCATGAGTTATTGTCCTTTGCTGCGATCCTTAATTGTGGCGTATTAGTGTTGTCATTTTCCTACCTAGGGGTTCCTATGGGGCTAATGTGAGGTGTGACAGTGTTTGGAAGCCTATCATTGAAAAAATGAAAGCCAAATTAACTCGCAGAAACAGAAAAATTTGTCTCTGGGAGATAAAAATTGTTTGATCAAATCCACTATCTCTTTCATCCCTCTTTATTTTTTGTCTTTTTATAGGGCCCCGAAGAAGGCCTCATATCATTCTGTCTATGCAATATCAATTTTTGTGGGGTGGCTCAGATAAGTGCAACAAAGTAGCTTGGATCAAGTGGGACCAGGTGTGGAAAGAAAAAAGCCTTGGAATTAAAGATGTGGTGGCTTTCAACAAAATACTTCTTGGTAAATTACAGTGGAGAATCTTCCAGGGGGTTCCTTTTGGATCAGGGTCTTGGAGGCTAGATTTGGGGAAGGTATTAGAAGAGACCTAGTAATGAGGCAGAAAAGAGGTGGGTCCTAGTGGTGGAATGATATTGTGAAGGTAACCTTTGACGTAGGGGTTGGGGAGTGGTTCTCTAGGGAGGTAAAGCCCTTGGTTGGGGACAGGTCTTTGTTTAAATTCTGGGAAGGTGAGTGGAGGGTGTCAGGTGGCTAAATCTATATTCCCTAGGCTATATGCTCTCTCTAACAAAAGAAAGACACTTTTATCTAAGGTCTGAGATTGGAGCCAACATAGTTGGACTTAGAGATTTAATTGGAGGTGAGACCTATTTAGTTGGGAGGAAAAATAGGTGAGGGAGCTAAATGGGTTAGTTTAAAGCGTGAGGTAAAGGATGGTTGAGGGTGGAGATATGGGCCTAGGTGTTCTGGTCAATATTTTGTGAAAGAAGCATATCGATTAGCTTGTGGGGGAATTCAAGCAGATACTTCCGATTTCTTTAAAAGGCTATGAAAGTCAAAGGCTCCGTCTAAGGTGATGGTGTTCTCGTAGAAGGTGGCTTATACTAGGATTCCTACAAAGGTTGAACTGAAAAAGAGAAGCATAATTCTGTCAGCTAATGTTATGTGTCCTATTTGTTGTTTGAACCCGGAGTCAGTAGGTCACTATTATTTGCTTGTAAGTATAGCTATCATGTCTGAATGAATTGCTATAGATGGTTAGGATATAGGATAGTTTTACTTTCAGACTGTGAATCTAATTTCTGGCATCATTTAGGTATTTCTTCTTCAAAAGGTAAACTTATCAAGGAAATCCTTTCTGTAATCTAGCTAGCTACACTTTGGGGTATTTGGTTAACTAGGAATGCAGTAACATTTAAAGGAGAATTGTTCATTCCAGAGAAAATTTGGAAGCTATCTATGCAAAAGACTTGGTTGTGAGTAAAAGCTTACTTTAATATCTTATCAATTTCATTTGTTGAGTGGTCTACTCAGCTGGGGTTGTGTTTTTCTAGAATTGAGAAAAGGATTACATGAACTTTCCTAGATTTGACTCTTTCCATTTTATTGTATCTCTGAAATATTAATATTATTGTGTACTTGTAACAATCAGTCTTCCCTCTATCCTGTCTTATGACTTGTGGGAATTTTGCTTTTTATAAATAAAATTTGCTTTATCCAAAAAAAAAAAAAGTAAGTAAAAAACTTATCCACCAAACGTTTGTTTATGATTTTCAATAAGAATTAATTTTTTCCTAATAAAATAAATATTAATTCATATTAAATAAAAATTTCTAATCTTCATTCAAGGGTATTTATTTGTTAATTTATCCATTAGTTAATATTTATTTCAATAGGAATTATATATCTTCATTTCAAGGGTATTTATTTGTTAATTTATTATATTATTAAATTATTTTATTAATAATTTATCAATTAATTAATATTTATATTTAATTTCTTCTAAATGTTTAGTTAGTAATTAATATATTAAGTCATTTTATTCAATATGAATTAATCTGAATAAAAAAGATCAATTCATATTAACTAAAAAATATGTAATCTCCATTCAAAGGTATTTATTTTTTATTTACTAATATTATTAAATAATTTCATTTAATAATTTATCAATGAATCAATGTCTATTTCTTAATTATTCGATAGAAATTTATCTTCATTCAAAGGGTGTTTATTTCTTAATTTCTTATATGATTAATTTATTTTAGTTAATAATTTATGAATCAATTAATATTTATATTTAATTTCTTCTAATCTTCCGTACATAGATTAAAAATTTTGATTCACACGAGATCTGAGAACCAATGGTATAATTGAAGTTAATAATCAGACCAATTATGTTATCAACCCAGTCTGACCTAGTGTGGCCGGACCAGTCACTGGTCTAGATCATTCGATGTCATTTTTTCAAATTAATAAAAAAATATTTGTATTAATTATAATTTTTTTATTAATATATTTTTAACTATATTTTTTTCATTATTCAATATTCTCTATTCATATTGCAAACTTTGTTTTATTGTTACTATGTGATTGTTGATATGATTTTGATATTATGTGTTCAATTTGATATTATATTAATAGTGGAAAAACACTTACAAGTGTTGTTATGTTTGCGTGTCCACATTTTTATTTGATTATTTTTTTTATGTGTTAAAATTTATGTATTTTCATATTTTATTTTATTATACATATTTTTACATGTTAAATTTATTTATTATACATATATTTTATTTGTCTATAATTAAAATATACACAAATAATTTATGTAACAAAGAAAGTAGTTAAGAAAAAAATTAAAGTAGTTTCTATTTAAAATATTGTGTGTGAGTGATTATAAAAAGATAGAATTGACATTTTCAAAAGTGGATATCAAAGGAGAAATTCTCTTTATTAATAGTATAAATTATCTACTCATGTTGCAAATTTTGTTTTGTTGTCATTATGTGATAGTTGATTTCATCACGATAGTACATGTTCAATTTATTATGTTTTGAGAAGTGCATATACTTAATTGCTTTAAATGCTTTAGATTTTTGTTTATAAGTAATGATTTTTTAGTTTATTCAATGTAGATATAAAATTTTTATATATTTTTTTAATAGAAACGGGGCTTGCAAATCAATTACATTAGTTTTTAAAGCTAGGCTTCCATATATAAAATTTTAAATTAACATTTATTAATAGGTATAAAAGTATGAGTTTAATTAGTATGCACTGACAATATAAAAGAATCTTACACTAATGTTTAATCACACATATTTATCTATATGACTTTTAAAACATTAATTAGTAAAGTAAAAAAAAAACAATTTTACCATAAATGAAGATTTGTTATTAAATAGCAGTATCAAATTTTTTACAATGATAGTACACAATCGTTTTTCTCTAAAAATATTTGTTTGTGTTTAGATGTTGCATTAATATCTGAAAAAAAATTATATATGTAGGTTTTATTATATTAAATTAAAATCGATTAAAGCTGAAATATTTTGGAAGAAAAATTTTATATTAATGACTCTATCCGACATATGTTCTCTCTGAATAAATCATAAATTAAACTTAATTAGTTGAGATATTTATTTCTATTGCTTTCTTTATATTCTCATGTTTAATAATTTTTCTATCATTTAATATTTATGTTTAAATTCTTGTAAATATTTATTTAGTAATCAATGACTATCATAAAATTTCCATTCAACAATAATTAAATAGGTGTTGTACCAAAAAAAATAATTAAGAGTATATAGGTTTTTGTCTATATTAATTAAGAAGGCAATATTAATCTCTAAAAAATTATAACTTACATATGAACACTTGACTTATAAACAGAGATCAACTATTTCTGAATTCACTTGTGTGAGTTTTGAACTTTTTTTAAAGAATTTTTAAAAAAAATTTGAGCCTATTCATTAAGTCCATCAATTCATGGATTTGACTTGTGGTTCTTTTAAAAAAGACAAATTTATCATTTGTATTATTAATTTGTATTAATATTGTGATTTTTTTGTTGTAAACTATAATGTTTTACTTTTTTAATATTGAAAATATTTAGTATTTTAGATTATTAATTATAAATATTGATTTAACTTTTAGTATGATATTTTATAATCTAGTTAATTTAAACAATATAAATATATATATATATATATACGCACGTGCGAGTATGCCGTCTGTTAAATTCGTGGATTGTACAAATTGGATATTTCTTGAAAAAAAAAAATAAATTAAACTTATTTAATCGATTTAAAAAGCAAGTTTTATGAGTCGGGCTTTAAATGTACTGTATTTGTCCGTTTATCTACCCCTAATATATTAACACTCATGCAACTAATTAATTTTCCTTAAAAAAACTCTTAGTTATATAGTTATAAATTTTTTGAATTATCCTTGATCAGTTCAATAAGTTTTAAAATATAACGTTAAAGGTGAACATTTGCAGTTAAATGTAATTAAATGAAAATGTAACTATCATTAAAAATAACTTCTTTAAATTTACAACTTGGTGAATAATTTTTTATTTATCTATCTACCTTAAAAATCATATATTGTATATTTATCGTAGAAGATAATATATATATATATATATATATATATATATATATATGAAGAATTCATTTTTAGAATTAAATATATTAACAAAAATACTTTGGTAAATATATATTTTTTAAAAAAGTGGTAACTCGTTAAATTATTCTTTTTATGAAAGTAAATGTATATAGTATATACATTAACAAACCTCACAATTATTTACTAATGTACTTTTGTTTCGTTTTTTTTTCAAAATAGTATGTTAATAAATTATATCTTAAATATACACCTCTCTCTATATATAGAATTATCAATTTATACAATTTTTTTATTTAATTTTATACAATTATAAATTATATCTAAAAAGGCAACGTTATCAAATTAAAGGATTTTATTAATTATTTTAAATAATAATTATATTCTTAAATCAGTATTTTTTTATAGTGAATATTTCCTGTAGTAAATGTCTAGTTCATATATATTTTTTCAGGGACTAGTTTAATTTGTATATTCTTTTAATTTGAAAAGGTATACAAATATTTAATGCACCCATGTTCATATCCATTATGCAAGAAAATGTTGATAATATCTTCATGTGCATATAGTAGAAAAGATAGATAAAAATTAGGAAAGTGATATAAAAAAACAAGTTGGAAAAAAATTAATATTGTAATTATAAAAAGTCTATAAATATATTCAATCAATTTACAATAAATTTTAATGAACACCAAATAAAATATTAAAAAGATTGTGATGGTGTGTCATTCATATTCATTTTTTGTATATCATTCATATTTATCTTTACACCGTAAAAAAATAAATAAATAGAAAGTGATGTTATCGAGAAATCTATTCAAAGAATCTAATTGGGTTCATGAACTCTTTGAAGATCCTTCCCAAATCTATCTGTCACCATATGGACCCTAAAACAATATAGGAATGCATCCTTCTTCACTATTTAAGGTCTATTCTTACCGTTGCCATTGACTTATTGGATTCTCATAGTTAAAATAGGTAAGAAAATGCCACTTTTTCTTTGGGAAAGCCGTTTATTTCGTTACCCATCTTTTCCATACTAAAACTGTCTACAATTTCTCACTCCTTATTTAATTTTTCTCTACTATAATAAATATTTTACATTGCTTTAAAGATTAAATTAATTTTCCTGATCTCTTTCCTTTTGAGTACTTGATTCCAGGTTCATTGTCTTGGATGATGATGCATAAAGGCCATCATGTGAGGACAATGTGAACCAAATCAAAAGTTGTATAAAAACAAAGAGAAAATTAAAAAAAAAAAATGGAGAGTTCAATGAAACTAGGGTACTTGATGACTGTCTTTGCTGTATCTGGAAGCATGGTTCTTCTGTTTCATCAAGCCAATAAGCATTTGTTCAACAGCTTCATGAAGAAATTTGAGTATGAAATTCGAGGTATCTATCTATTTTTTTTTTTTTATTTGCAAATAGTTTTTGTGGCATATATACATATATATATATATATATATATATATATATATATATATATATATGATGATAATGATGATGATTTCAATCAATTAACTAATACCCTTTGTTACATGTTATCTTATATGGTTGGTGAAAATCTAAAAAATGGATTTTTTATCTGTTGAAAAGGCTCGACGAAAGCACAATCAAAGAAGAAGGTGCGGTTTGCAAAAGACGTGGTGGAAGTTCCAATGGAGAAAGAGAGTGATGGTGTAAACGTGGAAAGAGAATACGAGGTCATTGATAAGATTTTACTCACAGATGATGCTAAAAAATGGAAGCATGAAAAGAAATTGAAGCATGTCATGCCTCTTAATAGAATAGCTCTATACAGGGGGATTATGAATGATAGGAAGGGGAGACTTGACTTTTGATAATTTCCCCTCTCCTTTTCAACTAATTAATTAGCAGGCTATATATGGATCAGAAGAAAAATATATTACTATATTATATGTAGGGATTCAAGTACTGTTCAATGTTTTACAATAATCTAATAAATAATATATTTGTTGAGAGGGTCTTTATTGTATATTTACCATTTAGCATTTACTTTATAGGGATTGATTTGTAAAACAAAGCTTTAATAAAACCCGTAATTTTGTATAATGTAGATTTTTTGTTTAATTATGTATGAACGTGCGAGTGTTATATGAATTAGTTAATTTGATTTGGAATATTAATTCCTAAAACCAAGATGTTATGCGAAAGATAAATTTATTTTTTTCATTTTACTGCTAACCAATTCAAATAAAAGGGAGATACATGTACAGTTTCATCTATCATGTGTAATAATAAACAAAGAATCATATATCCATATGTTCTTGCTAGAGAAACGATATCCAATTTTTGGGTCTTTAATATTGAACAAAAAAAGTCACCTTGGCACAATGAGGAACAAAGAGTATGAGCACATACAAACAACTGTAGCAGAAGAACATGAATCCCCCTTGAACAAATTTGACAAACTCTTTCATTAATTACATGATCCCTCTCATTTGGGTGGAGCCAATACCATGTTGATGCACGAATTGTGTTTGAGAAGTTTTTCTTTAACATGTACAGTTGTGTTTGAGAAGTTACAATTTACCAAGTGTTGAGGATAAAGATATTAATTAAGTAACATCCCAATCGTCAACATAGCATCCTATGACGGGTAAACCACGTAAAATGATTTGGTAATCTTGACAACTACGTACTCAACATAAAAAAGAGATGGTGTAGTTGTGTACCCTTTATGAAAGGTATCCTTTTCCTTGAGGATGATGATGATAATGGCGTAGATGTTGATACCTTATAGGGGTATATAGAAAAGCTCCAAATCACTAGTCAAGGATTCCTAATGGTTACGGTGGAACATGTGAGGTTGGGTAAGGATCAATACCTTTTCATTAAGAGTTGAAGTTGAGTTTTTAACTTAGGTTAGACCCTAATTTACTCTGCTAATTAATGTTTGTTGTTTGTGTGGTATGCTAGGATAGATATAGGGGACTTAGGCCTAGATCCCTCCCTCCGTTTTTTTAGGATTCTTTGTATAAGTATAAAAAATATTTTAAAAAATTATATATATATATATATATATATATAAAAAGAAAACAAGGTATTGAATTGATGTTGGTTTAATTGTTTTAGTGGAAGATTTTACCTATGTATAATTTTATACATATAATTAATAATAAATGTTTTTATAGAATTTATTATTTATTTGAAAATAAATGTTAAAATAATTGTCCAAAATATTTTTTCGTCCCTGCATTTCATATATTGTGGATCCATTCCTATTGAGAAGTCTATTAAGATTAATAATGAGGGTTGGAAAAACTTCATTCCTTTATCTTTGTTAATTTACATGCCCATTTTTGTTCTCCAGGGTCTAAATGTTCTGTAAAAGTAAATCTTTTGAGACTTCTTTGATCGGTGTGAATATTAAACTTTCATCTCACTAAGTACTTAAGTCACTTTTTTATAGCTTCAGTGACAACAAATAGTTCACAGACATAAGCAAATGACGTCTGCATGTGGTTGCTCATTTTCTTGCTGAAAAATGCTATAGGATGGTTTCTTGAGTCAGCATACCTCCAACAACAATCTATAGGAAACATTAGTTTTGATGCTGAAGGGTTTAGTTAAATCAGAATGAGCAACCATTGGAGCTTGAGTTTTTTTTTTTTTAATTTTGTAAAAGTTCTATTTGTTGTTGTATACCATCATAATATGGTATTGCAAATTAAATTGGTGAGAGGAGCAATGAGTGAGGTATAAGACTTGATAATCTTTTTGTAGAATCCGATGAGCTCGAGAAAACCTCTGAATTTCGTGAGTAAGTGTGTTGTGGTAGTCAACAATAGCTTTAATTTTTATGACCCAAATAGTGAACAAATGCTACCTTAAAAACACACTTAGAGGAATTTAGCATAAAACTAAAATCCATCTAAGATATTTTAAATGGTCATATAAAAGTAGGCCTAAAAATCATACTATCATGAAAAATATGAGAACAAACCAAAAAAGGTAGGGTCTTATACAGATGATTCATTATAAACTAAAATGTTGAGGGTGCAAAGATGAGCGGTGTGTAATGTCATCAATGATGAATCAAACTAGTGTGTGCAAGCAATGGGGAGAGATGGTCATGGTAGAAGAAAAAAAGGCCAAGGAAAGGCATGGTGAGAAGCAGTGGAGAAGATAGGAAGAAGAGAGACGTGCAATGTCGTCAATACTAAGGTAAGTTATGTTGAGATTGATGGACTTAAGCTGTGAAGAATGTGATTCAAGCTTCTCTCAAGTCTCTTATCAAGCATAGGTTTTGGTTATTTCAATTCATTTTGTAGTACCAAACACATTTCAATAAGTCTGGTACTAGTATTCATTGATTTTTAGAATTAAGCATGTGATGTGATTTTAAAGTTCTTATTGTTGATATTTTCAAGTGCATTTTGAATTCATTTTGTGGTTTTCAAGTTTGGAAAGCTATGGTATCAAAATTTCTAAGTTAAGTGATGATTTACCTTAAGAATAATTGATTACATAAGTTGGTAATAGATTATCTAGCTGACTTAAGCAAGAAAACAAGTGAATTCAAAGTTAGGCTCGATGCATAATTGATTACCTACAAAACCTGAGTAGCATTCAATTTGAATGCTCTCTGGTTTAATCGATTAATTGTAGGTGTAATTGATTACCACAGAGAACTACACATATTATGGGCCTTTTTAAAACACTGGGTAATCAATTACCTGCGAATGGTAACAAATTACAACAATTATAACTAACTTGTAACCGCTTTAACTAATTATAATTTCAAAAATTAGAAAGAGACATTTAGTGTTTGTTTGACGATACTTTTATAAATTGGTTTCAGTATTTTAGTATTTAAAAACTAAAAAACTCGTTTGGGTAGTGTTTTCTTAAAACAATTTTCAAAAACTGTTTTAGTATTTTAGTTTTTAAAACTTAAAAAAGAGGAATAAAAATAAGTAGTTTTGCTTTTCATTTTTCTATTTTTGTTTTGAAAACTCAAAATACAATGAGAATTTTTTTTTTTGCTAATTATTAATTGCATTTTCATAAATATGAATAAGTTTTTTTCTTTTTTACATCTTCAAAACAATTTTCAAATAATACTTACTAAATAAGCTTTTTTTCTCTTCTAGAAAACAATTTTTAAAAACTCTTTTCAAAATCTAAAAAAAAAAACCAAATCAATCAAGCCCTTAGATTTTCATGAATCAAATGTGAAATTTTGAGAGAAAATCTTCAAGAAAATAAAAAAGAAAACCCAGAATTTATGAATATAAATCAATAACTGCTTTTGAAGGAAAAACAAGCAAGAATGTGTTGATCTTATGCATTGGGTAATCTACATAATCAAGGTGTTGTTGTTTTAACACAAAATCTTTGTTATTTTTTTGTGTTGGGAAATTTATTGAAAGAAGTTTTCTTTGAGATTGATTGAAATCTTGTGATGGGGTGTCATAAGTGAGCTAATGTTCATATGACAGGGTTTCTTGGAAGAACATGATCTTGTGGGGTGTAAGAGTTAAGCCTTTGTTTATTGTTTTAAGTTTTTCTTTAGAATTGTATGTGCAAAGTGTTTGTAATCAATTCTTTAGTGAAAACAGGTTTAGCGGGGTGTTGAATCTACATTAGATGTAGGTTGTTTTATGGCTGAACCAGTATGAACAATTGTATTAATTTCTTTATTCATTTACTCTTTTGTATTTGGAAATCTTTTATATATTGGAATTTCATATTTGGACTACAGAATTTGTTCTTAATGTTGTTGGAACATTGAGTTTGAATCAATATTGATTTATTGTTCTTGAGGAATCAATTTTGTTGTTTGGTTTGGTTTATTGTTTCAAGTGAATTAATTGGTTGCGTACTACTCTTGTTTTAATCTTTGAAAATTCTTTAAAAGAACATTTGAAAGAATCTTGAAGGTAAAAAAAGAAATGGGAATTTTGTGAAAACTTGGTTTTGAAAAAAGTCAAATTATTTGTGAATCTATACAACTCATCTTTCTAGATTCCCTTTGGGACAATAAGTTAGTGCAGTAGGTGGTGAAAGGCATGATGGGAACGATGGAGAGGTAGGACATTTGTTCTTTAAAACTAAAGAGGTGGGACATTTGTTCTTTAAAAAATAATTGTACATTCTGACAATTCCCTCTCAACTGTCGTAATATTTAAATAAAAAATAAATTGTGTATTTATTTAGAATAAATTAATTAATCTACAACAAATTTAGCAAGCCCGCCTCCTAAACCATTTCAATATTAAGACAATTGCAACGATTAACCACAATGGTTGCATGAATTGTCGCAATTTTTTATGATGGTTAAGTTGAACTATCACGTTAAGTGTCACAACTTTCAAGTGGATATGGTTTCACTAAAACTATCACAATCTTTGTGTCGTAATTCTATTATTTTCTTGTAGTGTAAGTGTTGTCTTTAAGATAAATTCCTAATAATCAAAACTTTGGGTGTTATAGTGTGTACTTTAGAATCTTTGATTTAATCCTCTACTTAGCTAACCCAATGTGTTATGACACCAATCTAGGACGATGAATAACTAGCTCAAAAATGAATCTTGTCATGAGACGAAAAAGTAAAAAAATTAAATATGGTGTCTAGACTAAGACTCGAGATTCAATTACATAATCTTTCAAATGTAACTTGTAATCCTAAACAAAGAAAATTTGGCATAATTTGAATAGCTCTTCTTTATTCTTAATATAAGTTGATGGGCCAAATTGTAATTCCAAGGCTTTAGTGAACAAGGCCTAATCCATGAGTTGTAAGTTTTGAGTTATCCATTTGGACCAACTCAAAGTTTTCCCTTTTTCATATAGAAGGATAACATGGGTATCATTGGTCTAGCAAGACATTGTAGAAATGAAAGAAAAAAAACATTATGCATAAAAAATCTAGTCCAAGGGTTCGAAGCCATTAATGAAAGAGATATATTTTAGGTACATTGAGTGGTTGAAATGAATGGCCAAAGGGAGTGGTATTTTGGATAAAAGGGTTAAAGGGGTGGATATGTAAGGTTGGCTAGTTTGAGCAGTTTATGGGGGAAGGTGAATGAAGGTGGGGGTTAAGATTAAAGTTAAGTAAGTTGATTGGAAGGGTAGTAATGGTGATGGAATTAAGGGAATGTGTTGGAAGTTGTGTGGTAAAGTATTGGGAAGAGAGTGGGGTAGTAAAATGAATGGACGTATAAGGA
Organism: Psophocarpus tetragonolobus; assembly: GCA_037954015.1. Lineage (NCBI taxonomy): Eukaryota > Viridiplantae > Streptophyta > Magnoliopsida > Fabales > Fabaceae > Psophocarpus > Psophocarpus tetragonolobus. Next base: position 42,846,332 of record CM075692.1, read on the forward strand.
GGGGGGTTAAAACCTAAAGGAAGAAGAGGAAAGGAATTTGTACCTACATGGGTTAGGCATAGGGTAAGGCAAACAGAGGCAATCTATCCTGGTAATGTTGATAATGTGATTTGTTGTGAATCTAAATACTGTTGTAATGAGGTGTGTCTATTATCATATTGAATTTGTTGTGATTTAATCTAAGATTGTGATGAGGACTAGAGGATTCATATAAGATTGTAAGGCTACCAATTTATCAGTAATAACTTGAAAAACATGGTTTGTGTCCCTAGAGCTTTCTTTGGTAAGGGACATGGAAAAAAATGAAAGCACCAAAATTGATAGAACTCTTATTCTAGAAGCCATAGATCTACCTTATTGTTAGTTCTAAACAATAAAACTAAGAAAATGATATGATAAAAGAGTTCAAACTTAGATCTAAGACTTGGAGATGATGGAGAAGACTTAGAAAATGGTGAAGCCATGTCAAGAAGTTTAAAGATAATCCATGGTGTGAGCTTGCCACAAGAAAGTGTTCCTTGATAAAATCTTGAAAAACCACAACCTTGTGGACGAAGGATAAGGACTCCACATATTGGGCCTACTACATGGCCATATTTAGAGGAATCTAAGAAGGACGGGCTAAAGCTTAAGCTAGAAGGCCTAAAATTGATATTCTTATAAATGACTTTTTGTAGTTGACTTTTAATTTGTAGGGTCTCTTTTTTTTTTAGGGTAATGGGCCTTAGATTGAAGGGTAAATGTTTTATTTGCTCTAACTGGGCCCAAGTTGGTTTGTTAAGCCCAAGAAGAGTGAAAGAGACTCTATTTTAAGTCTCTCATTCCCTCTTTATTATTCACACCCTTTGGTCACATTTAGAGCATAGTTACTATTTACACCTCTTTCTACTATACATCCATTCACATATAGTGCACACACCGTGTATCTTGCGTTGTTTAGCACGTCTAAGTGATATTAAACCAATGTTAAGTTTCTGAAACTTGGTTCGGTCAACCTAACCTTGGTTGGGGAATATTGCATCCCAAGTTTCCTAAATCTATATATATTGTTTACCTCACAACATGTAACATCTTTTATCCTGTAATAAAACTTGAGTTTTGTGAAAATTGAGTCTCCTCTTGTGTGAGCTCATCCTTGGAGATAAGCTTTGCCTTCAAGTTTTTATCAAGGAATGGTTCGTTGTAGAACATTCACACCATGGATTATCTTCAAGTTTCTTGAAGTGAATCCACCATCTTATAATCTTTTCCATCTTCTCTCAAGCATAGCTTTGAGTTTGTTTCCTTATTCTATATTCTCTTTAGCTTTGATTTGTTATTTAGAACTAATGAAAATTTGGATCCATGACCTCTAGAAAAGAGTTCTATCCTCACCCTTCTCATTTGACTTCACAAGCACACTTGGACTCACTTAAAGCAAAAGACACAAATACCCTTTTATCCAAGACTTAACCAACCTCTAAAACAAGGGTAACCCAATACAAGGGTTAAAGTCAAAAGTCAACTATCCTAATATTACAAAGAAAATTTAAGGAAAGAAAAGACTACTTAAGTATCCTAAAGCTCAACATGAATTTGGTCTTTCTATGCTTCAGCTCTACTTTATCCATTTTAGACTTTTTCAAACATGGCCCATGTGGTAGATCTATAGAGGTTGGGTTGCTTGATGAAACACTCATTTCTTCATATTAAAATAATATATCTAGTATAAGGGAAACTAACACAATTAATGAGTGAAAATAAATTTCTATTAAAGTAATATTTAATATGTGGACCACCTAACATAATTAAGGAGTGAAAATAAAAAAAACATAGGCTAAATTATATTTCGTGTCCCTCTATTTTAGCACTTGTGCACATTTTGTCCTCCTGATTTTAATTGCACATATTTTGCCCTCCATTTTAAAAATTACATATATTTTTTTCATCCGTTCAATTAAAATTGTTGACTATTAAAATTGGAACGTTGACTTGCTAAGTGTGATTATTGTCTGATGTGGCACAATGGCTTAGAGTTAACAGTGAATGGAAAATTCTCAAACTAATTTAGGGTTTCTTCTAAAATCCTTTTTTTCCAAATAGTGGACCTTACCTTCATTCTTAGTCGTCACTCACCTTCGTCCTCAGTTTCGTCCTTACTCATCTTCATCTTTATCTTCTTGCCCATCTTGCATACTACCATGGAAGCAAGTGGCATTTTCTACAACTTAGAGTCTCAACCTTGAAGGGGGTCGAGTGATGTGCAGTAGCTAGGTGGAAGCTCTATTGGTGACATCGTGGATGGAAGATAACCCAAGGAAAATATTTTATGGTTGTGGGTCTTATAGGGTGAGACAATGATAATATCAGTGGAATTGACAATTAAACTCTTTGTTGTTTAGATTTTGCATGTTTAATTTGTAACTCATGTTTTGAAATGGATGAAATGCAGGTGACAGAAACTAGAGCATATAATTTTTTTAATGGTATGACCTAATGTTGAACATTAGAGAGAAAAAAATCATTCTCAGTTTGCTTAGGAGGGTCAAAGACTTGCAACAATCAAATTCTAGACACAAAAAGAAATTAAAATAACTGAAGAAAAGAGAAATGTTACTTGGTATTGTGTTGATTCTTTGTTTAAAAATTGTGTTTATTCTTGTTGTTACCATTATTTTTATGGGAAGGTGTTGATATTAGAGTTTATTCTTTTAGTTTAGAGGAATTTGAATGTATGAAAAGAATGTCATTTGATATGTATCAAAAGATTGATGAATATGTTAATGAGATATTTAAGTTGAGTATGAGCATTTTTTAATATTATGTTATCTAGAAATTTAAAATTCATTTTGGATTCTAATAGTGCCTTGATTTAAGTTCAATGTCAATTTAAAGTCCATTCTAATGGTGCCTTGAATTTGGTGTGTTGGTTACTGGTTATAGTATAATATACACCTAATTCATGAAAGTCCATTTTTTATTGTAATTGTGGCTACCATATAAACCAGACTAGTGTAAATATGTGACTGCTATATCAGACCAATGTAAATATTAGACCATATGTTGTTGCCATATAAACCAAACCAATGTAGATATGTGGCTACCATATCAATTAATATGTCTTAGGAAAATATAAACTTATGGCTGTCATATTAGTTAATGTCAATTTAAATTTGAAATACCAATCTGCTATATCAAATATCAATCTGCCAAATAAAATTGTGGTTGCCATATCAATCAATTTGTCATTTAATTTGAAATACCAATTTGCCATATTTAAACTTAAATTTCGAATACCAATTTGCAGTGTCAGTGAACTTCAATTTGGAAAATAAACTTGTGGTTGTCACATTAGTCAATTTGCCATTTAATTTGAAATACAAATTTTCTATATTTGAACTTAAATTTCAAAAACCAATCTACCATATCAGTTAATACCAATCTCCCAAACAATATTATGGCTATTATGTCAGTCAATTTGCCATTAAATTTGAAATACAAATCTGTCATATTTGAACTTAAATTTCAACAACTAATCTGCAAATAAACTTGAAAATATCAATCTGCCATATTAGTCAATTTCAATTTCAAACACCAATATGCCATATAAGTCAAATTCAATTCAAAGTTTTATGAAATCAAAGACAACTAGTGCATCAAATTTATATTTCATCAAAGTTAACAATTACATCAAATAGTAACTTGTAATCTATCATCAATGTACAAAAAACCAGACCAGACCATGCTACAAAATTAGTAAGCATTACATTAAAAAACCAAACCAGACCCTGCCAAAAATTTCCTTTAACCAGACGAAACTTTGCTTTAAACCCTAAACCAAAAAATCATCCTAAACCAATCAATTTACAAAAATGACCCTGCTAACTGTTAGAAATTTCACTAAGTTAAAGGATTCGTTGTTGATCGTTCTATTGGTGTAGGCACAGAATTCCTAATAAAGGTAGAGACAGTAGCTTTCACACTACTTGTAATAACCCTAGTAGAATTTCTAGTAGAATCCACCATGGTATTGGTGGTTGGTGCAGATGATGTCCCAATGTTTATTTTCCTTTTTGTTTTTGAAAATTGAAATAAAATGTAAGTAAAGTGTCTGCACATTAAATTACACTTCACATTATGTCATTACCTTATTTCCCTTTTGGGTATTTTTCTATTTGCAGTTATTTTCCCTTTACATGTTCTTATATTGTGCACAACTTCACCACAATTATTACAAACAATTGAAGTAGACTGTCTTCTTAATCGTGTCACACTCTTGGACTCATCATTGGACTTGTTTCTAACTTTTTTATTCTGTCAGGAACTCTTGTCATTATTGGTAGCAGTATTAGCTCACTCGTATTTTTGACCCACAAGTTTGGTCCATTGCATGGCAACACAATGTATGAATATGTTTTCATAAACACATTTTTCCTGTCAAAGTAGTTAAATAAATGAGATGGCACATGTGAAATCACTTAAATAAATGATTGGTAAGTAATTAACTTGTAGAAGTTGTCTGCATAGTCTTCAGCCTTTTTATAAGTGTACCATATGCAGGTTATGACATGACAACAAAGTATACCACTAATGTCCCACTTCCTGCAGGTATAACTTCTCTGCTTCAGGTCCAACACAAACTTAGTATAGTCCCTAGACACCTCAAATAGGGACATGTTATCATCCCTAGCCCATTTAGAATTCCAATATTGTTACTCTTTCTTATTTTTCTCTAGAATTTTCTGTATTTTAGGGCATGTGAGCTCTTTCTATCTCTTTCTATCCTCCTTGTGATGTAAAACTTGACCCTTCTAACATTGTAATTATCAGTTTATCCCTATATTCCATAATTACTCTATTAAATGCCTCTCACATATTATTTACCTAAAGGTCAATTTTGGCTTATCCATGTACAACATCTCGTCCAAATGCTAAATTATACTTTGTGCCCTATATTTTGGAATTTGTGTACATTTTGTCCTCCTGTTTTAATCCCGCACATTTTAACTCTCCATTTTAAAAATTGTGTACGTTTTGTCCATCCATTAAATTGATATTGTTGACTATTAAAATTGGATGGTTGACTACAGATGTGACACAATTTAAAAAGGAATTAAGGATGTGGCATGGTTAATCCAGGTTTAGCCAGTATTAGGTTAGTTTTTAGAGTTTTTGAAATGTAATTGGCAATGGTAATTGTTTTTTCATTTCGCGAGAAGAATTTGTTTGCTTTGGAAAGGTGTTTCACCGTGCTTGACGCCATTAGAGAAGGAAAATATTGTTGAAACCCTAAGCAATCGAGACACAATTGATGCCACTGGAGACGTGAGTGTGGGTAACTGAGAAAGGGAAACAAGGATGGAACGATGTTAACATGGTGAAGGGAAAACAAACACAGGATCCTATATATTATTCTAGGTAAATGAATGTGGTCCACTGATGCTTTGTCATTTACTTGTCGTGGGGTCATGGGTTTAGATTATTTTACTTCAAAAGAGAATTTTTGTACTTGTTGTAGAATAATGAAAGTATCTAAGGTTAGGGGAAAGTTTCATGTGTTGACACTTTACTTACTTTGTCATTTACTTTACTAATGGTTAGTGTAAAATGGGGTCAGATAGTTGGAAATTAATTAGTGTTCCACTAAGGTTGTTTGTTTTGTGTTTTGTGTTGTTGTGGCAAACATGATTTATATATTTATTTATTTATTTACAGGCCCACTGATATTCATATAATCAAGTTTAATATACATCATGGTGAGATCTTGATTGATAATCCCAAAATAGAATATCTACATAGAGTGTTAAGTTAAAAAGAATGGGGGGTAGGATGTGGACGAGATGTTGTATATGAATATCTGTAAATTCATAAAAAGTTTTGGCTATGCTGATTTTACAACTTTATGGTATGGACATCCTAGATTAAGTATTTCATGTGGATTACTTTCGTTAAAGTTTGATAATGATATTTTGAAGTTGGCAAAGGATGCCAATGGTCATGAAATAATTGGTTTTTTTATAGAGCATACGATTGATGTTCCTATTATAGATGAGGGTAGAGAAGAAGTTAGTTGTGATGATTTGATTGGTTTCAGAAAAGAGGAGTGTTTCTGGGTGTGGTAGATTTGGATGATGATGATGCCACTGTAGATGACGATGTGGCTAAAAGTCAAAATTTTGGATGGGAGATTGTGGTTGCATCTAACAATGTATGTGTCAGCAAACTTGAGGCTGCAAGGGAAAGTAGTTATCCTAATGTGGGTACAGAGGAAATGGTAATGACAATCTAGCTAAACAGGAGTTCTATAGAGGAAATTGGTCCTAAAAATTTGGTTGTACAGGAAAGTAGTCCTCAAAATTTTGTTGCATAAGCAACTGGTGTTGAAACTGTGGATGCCTAATAAACTAGTTCTGCAATGAAAATTTTGTCTGCAACAGATGAATCTAAAGATAAGGACAATGATTGTATAAATGTTCAAGACAATAAATATGAAGAGAATTAGGATTGGACCACAGTTCTACCAAGTGAAACATTTGCCAACCTTAATGATGATGAATACACCTTATGGATGAATCATTGATGCCTGAATTTGAAAGGAAGGTTTTTTGGATGAGCACGATACACCTTATGGTTTTTCAGATGTTCAGCAGAAATTTAATAATATATCTTACATATTAATGTTTTTTTTATGTTGTAGGGCTTGTTACAGACATTGAGGGAATTATATGGAGATAATGTGCAACATTGAATGTGTGTTAAGTATTTATATGGGAACTAGAGAAAGAAGTGTCCATATGGATAGTTGAAGGAGATGTTTTGGGCAGCTGCAAAAGCAACCACCTTTCTTGATTTTGAGAAAGCAATTGACTATTTCAAAAAGTTTAATCACGATCCCTAGGAGGATTTGAACAACAAAAATCGTTCAACATGGACACACTATGCCTATTCTGCAGACACCAATTGTGACCTTCAAGTGAATAATATGTGTGAGGCCTTTAATAGAATAATTGTGGAATATATGGATAAGGCAATAATTACAATGTTAGAAGGGTCAAATTTTACATCACAAGGAGGATTGTCAACTTAAGGGTTTTAATGCAGAGGCACGAAAGGCTTAAACGCCCTAAAATACAGCAAATTCTGGAGAAAAATAAGAAAAAAATCATAATATTGGAATCTAATTGAGCTGGAGATTATGGCATGTGCCTATTTGAGGTGTCTATAGACTGTACTAAGTTTGTGGTGGACTTGAAGCAGAGAAGTTGTACTTGCAGAAGTGGGACATTAGTGGTATACCCTATAGTCATGTCATAGCTTACATATAGTACACTAATAAAAAGGTTGAAGACTATGTAGACTTCTACTGGTTAGTTACTTGGCAATCATTTATTTAAGTGATTTTACAAGTGTCATCTCATTTATTTAACTACTTTGACAGAAAAAATATGTTTATGGCAACATATTCATACATTGTGTTGCCATACAATGGACCAAACTTGTGGGTCAAAAATACGAGTGAGCCAATACTGTCACCATCAATGAGACAAGCCCTTAGCAACAAAAAAAAGGTTAGAAACAAGCAAAATGATGAGCCTAAGAGTATGACACAGTTAGAAAGACAAACCACTTCAGTTATTTGTAATAACTATAGTGAAGTTGGGTACAATATCAGAACATGTAAAGGAAAGAAAATTGCAGATAGAAAAATACCTAAAGGGGGAAATAAGGTATTGACATAATGTGAACTATAATTTAATGTCTAGGCACTTTACTAACATTTTATTTCAATTTTCAAAAACAAAAAAGGAGAAATAACATTGGGACATCATTTGCACCAACCACCAGTAACAGGGACATAAAAAACAAGAGAAAATAGGTGGTTGATTCAACTGGAAATCCTGCACAACAATTGAATACTAGGGTTACTAGAAGTAGTATTAAAGCTACTATGTTTGCATCTATTGAGAATTCTGCATCTACACCAACACAACAATCAGTAATGAATCCTTCAACATAGTGAAATTCTAGACTGTTAGCAGAGTCATTTTGTAAATTGGTTGGTTTATGTTGATTTTTTGGTTTAGGGTTTAAAGCAAGGTTTGTTTGGTTAAGGGAAATTTTTTGTAGGGTCTAGTCTGGTTAAAAGGACCTTTTGTATGGTATGGTTTGCTCTAGTTGTAGGACTTTTGAGTAGGGTTTGGTCTGGTTTATGTAGAAGGGTCTGATTTGGTTTTTTATGTAATGTTCACTTATTTTGTAGCATGGTTTGCTCTGGTTTTTTGTACACCGATGATAGTTGACAAATTTTTATTTCATATAATTGTTAACTTTGATGGAATATAAATTTTATGTACTGGTTGTCTTTGTTGTCATACAACTTTAAATTGAATTTGACTGGTTTAGCACAGTATTTTACATTTTATTTGGAAAATTGTTTATGAAATTTAAGTTCAAATATGGCAAATTTGTATTTCAAATTAAATGGAAAATTGAGTGTCAGAATGTCATTGCAAATAACTACCTAACTAAAACCACCTGGTCAAATCCTTGGAAGACTTAAAGATCTTAGTGAAGACTTCAACACCCGAACACATTTGTGGAGGCACAATAGTTTTTACAGAATAAAAATATCTATTAATTACTATAATAACTAAATATTTTAAATAATAATAAGAATAATAATTAACCAAATTATAATTGTACAATTTATTAAAAATCATTCAGTTCTTAAATGTCTTAATTTTATTATTATTTTTTATTAATTATTTTGGTAAGTCTGTTGGAGATTGTTTAGATTCAATCTTTAGCAGATCTATGAAGTACCTTTTCTTCGCTCAGTTCAAGGTGTCGTATTCTTTAGAGTAGGACAACCTCTTGGTTTTCTATCTTCTTGGTCTCTCTTCACTTTAACACATCACTTAGTGATGTGTTAAAGTGCAAAGAAGGTGTACCCAAGACAGCGCTTTACTTGGTATGCCATTCTTGGAGACAATGTTTGTATTGCCGACAAGAATGTGGCCTCTCTTATTTATCGTCACACAGTAAATGATCTAGGTCTCGCAATAAGAAAGGGGGTGAGATAGGCAACAGGTAGTTTGCTTTCAAACTGGCCCGGCCGCGAGAAAGAGATCTTTTTCAAAAATATATTTGATAATTTAGTGTATAGTTCATTAAAAATTAAATATGATTAAATTATTTTAAAAAAATAGATGACTTCCTCATGAGTTTCTTTGACCATAACGGGAAAAGAATTGTGATTTAATTGTTTGTTCTTACTTCTTCTTCTTTTTATGCTAACCTCCATAGAGCACTTACTTTAGCAAAAAACTAAATCAAAACCACCAACCAAAAATTCAAAAGGTTAAGATTTAAAATATAATTGGATACTTATTTATAATTATATTAGATGCCCTTTCATTTAAAAATAACACAACTTGTACAAACTACGAGTACTATTATAGCTAGTCTCCATTCATAAGACAAAGAAACGACATAAATGAAACATACTTCACCAACACAAGATGAAGATTATTGAAGAAATATAGTTTTTTCAGAATAACTTTTTGAATTTTAAAAAATATTTATTAATTACTATAATAACTAAATAGTTTAAATAATAATTAATTAAATTATAATTGCACAATTTAATAAAAAAATAATTTAGTTCTTAAATGTCTTAATTTTATGATTATTTTTTATTAATTTTTATTTATTATTTAAAATATATTAAATAATTTAGTATATAGTTCATTAAAAATTAAATATAATTAAATTATTATTTAAAAATAGATGACTTCCTTATATGAGTTTCTTTGACGGTAAAAAAAAGGAATGGAGATATAATAGTTTGTTTCTATTTTTTATTTTTTATATACTATCAACCATACTTCACCTACCTTGAATAAAACCAAAGCTGAAAAGATGAAGATTTCAAATAGAATTGGATATTTATTTATTATTATATTAGATGCCCTTCATTTAAAAACAATACAACTTGTACAAACTACATGCATGATTATAGCCGGTCTTCATTTCTAAAACAAAGAGATGACATAAATGAAACATACTTCACCGACACAAGATGAAGATTATTCAAAATAATGAAACTGGAACCCTACACAATCAGTCCAAACCATGCCATGCACGTGAAACTGATTAATCTAGTGCTCAATATAATTAAGAAATACAAATTATAATATTGAATAAGGGATCATCAATAGGGCATCTCTTTTGAAGGAAGAAAAAATGACAAAAGTGGGTCGTTCTCTGTGGACATCCATGCATGTTGTCAACAGTGGCACCAGACATTCCTATCAATCAGACCCAAATGATTCTGCATCAACGATGGAGGAAGCATGGTTAGAGTATTAGTAACATTAGAAGAAGTTCCAACAACAAATAACAATAACAATAGGAGCCAACTATAGTATCAATCTTTATACGTACATGAATAATAAATTTGATTTATATATTAGGTATCTATATATTATACTTACTCATACTTTATTTGTGTATAGATATAATTTATATCTTTTACATATAAAAATAAGTCAACATAATACTAATTGTATAATAAATTATAAAATATTCTCTACATAACATTAAATGATAAAATGTTATAAATTTAATAAGAATTATTCTATAAATAAGTTAACTTTTTTTTCGTAAATTATATTTATTTTATTAAATTTATATAAAATATTATATATATATATATATATTATTTATCATAAATTATAATATAAACAATATTTTTAACAAATTTTCAATTAAAACTATAATCATATGCTTTTAAAACCTCGGCAGTCATATGCATGAGTACCCATAAAGCTTGACACTGATGTGCATGAAAATATGTTTATGGGGGTCGATTTTGCAATTGGTAGTGGAAGTGTGGTGAGGGAAGAATTTCTTACGACTTTGGTTTATATAGGTCTTTAAATTGTGGAGCATGTTCTTGAAGTGGAGGCATTGGGAGTAATTCATGGTATGAATGGGGGCAGCCCACCAGAAGTGATCCTGTGTGGCGTTCAAAAAATGGTTTAAATCCTGAGAACGTTTCTTTTCAAAGGCAATCTGGTGCGACAAGTGGTTGAGGTGCGCATGGAGGTCAGCTTCATCGGTGGCGGACTGGGCCTGGTTGAGGTCATGGGTGAGGACGGGAAGTGGGCCCTGCGTTGTATAGCGTTGGATGACGGAATCCACGCTAGGGCTTCCGAAGGAGAAAACTTGGTTACCAGGTGAGAACATGATCACAGCTATGTCCACACCGCAAAGCGTTGCAAGCTCACTCGCTTTCTTGAAAACCCCATTGCGCCGCTTCGAGAACGTCACCTGAAGGTTACGCTCGTTGCTCATCTTCTTCATCTCCATCTTCTGTCTTCCTTTCGTTTTCTTAATCACTCCATTATTCATGCTTCCCACCTTTTTTGAATCCATCACTACTATGCTATGCTCTCTTATATGATGTCAATGTGAATTATCAAAATGCATGGTTAAAGAAATACCTCACTTTAATTTTGCCAAACCAAAGACGCGTCTCTGAACTTGCTAGCCTGTCTTTTGACTGCATTAAATTAAGGCTTTTCCTGACTCACCCATTCTCAGAATGTTATTTAAGTCCTTATTATATGGTATGTGCATCAGGGACACATCACCTTCCATATTTAACATTTTGGGATTATAATTCAATATTTTTAGCTACTCCCTCTGCTCTTATTATAAGGTGTTATTTACAGGTATAATTAATGACTTTGCTTATAGAAAAAACCTTATCACATCATATTCAATCCTAATATGACTATTAAAGTACTAAATAATGACAAGAAAGTTATATACATTAGTTGTTGTAATCGATAATTTTTTATAAGAGATTTTACAATTTCTATAAAACATTTAATTTTTCCCTATTTTCTCTCATTTGGAGTATTTGTAGGTTCTGCTTACTCCTTAGTTGTTCAGGAGAAAAAGATTATTATAATTTTTTAAGAACTCGTTTGTTCTCACTCAAATAGTTGTTAATAGTAGTGCATAATATTTTTCACACTTTAATATATTCACTTATAATAACTAGTTCATGATAATTAATGAGGGTAAAATGTGTATATTAGTAATATTTTTTAGAAAATCAATAAAATCAACTGAATTATCTATTTTTATCTATGTTATTTGTTTAAAATTTTATATATATATATATATATATATATATATATATACTTTTCCAATTTTTTAAGAAGTTTTTAAGATTTTCTATTTCTTGGAAAAGTATAAAAAACTTAGAAAACATGTTTAGACACTCTCTAATTTTCTAATATAAAAAAATAAAATAATAGGTAAAAGGTGTGAGAGAGATAGAAGGGAATGTGACAAAAAGGATAAAGGAACTCGATACAGTTGAAGATGTGTTTTTCAAATCTAGAAAACTAGTTTGGATAGTTTTCTAATTTTCTAAAAAGTTTTTTCATTTTCTAACAGTTTTCTTTGGACATTGGGTCTTTAAACATGTTTTTTAGTTTACCTTATATTCCTGAAATAATTTTCTCACTTTTCTTGAAAAATATTTCATCTAAACAAGAAGAAATTTGCTTTTTATATTTAAATTTAAATACATTGTATTATTAACTATATTTGAATAAAATATGTTTTCATCATGATTAAATATGTAAAAAAATATTATATTTTTTCATATTTTTTTAGGAAATGATACTTTTAAGTATGTAAAAATATTATTCTCATAAATTATGACCTTCGTCATAAATTATGATTTTCATAACAAAAAAAAAATGGTTGTTATAAATTTTAAGGCCTATTTGGTGAATTTACAAAGAAAATATCATGGAGAAAAAAAATAAAAATACAATTAAAATATTGTTGTCATTAACTAAAATTAGTCTATCATAAATTAATATGTAAAAACGTAAAATAATTTTTATATAATTTACTTATAAACATATGAAAAAATTGATTTTTTTTTTATATTTCTTTCTCTTAAAATTCTTTTCCTGGTGGATTGTGTTTGTAGTTGGATTTGAGTCTACCATTGCATTTGGCTTCTTAATACTACCTTTGTGAGAGAATTTAAATTTTCACCTACTCTTTTTTCAAAAAAACACCTACTTTTTAAAAAAAAAATCATTATTTCCATTTTACTCCTAACCCACCCTTCTCTCCTGCCGAACCTCCACTCTACTCTCTCTCTTCCTCTATTTCTTCTTCAAATTGTTACTCATCTGGATGTTCTGTGTTCAAATTTTTTTTACCCTCTGAAGAGTAAAACTACAGAGAGTAAAAAACAATTCATAGTTTGTTGCATATATTCTCCGTAAGTGTTGAACATGCTTACATATAAAAAAATGTTACATATAAAAATGGTAAAGTGCAACGCGCACATTTAGCCATTTGTTGCATATAAATGTGAAGTTTATTGAACATAATATACTCTCGGTAAAGACTTTTTCAGATAGTAAAAAAATTTGCATATCTCCAAAAAAGGTTTTATCGTAAGTAGGTATAATTTCAAATTTTGGTAGGTGTTATTTGAAATTCTCCCTTTGTGATTTACAATTTAAAGTAGAAGTATTCATGAAACCAGCTCATGAAAATCCAATTATTCAAACTAATCTAATTATATCTATAAATCAATTCAAATATAACTTAATTTGACTTTAATTAGGATTGATTCATGAATTTTTACTATGCAAATTCGAACCAATTCAACTCATTTACTATTTTTATTTTATATATTTTTGGTGTAAATAGCAACAAATATAACAAAACAAAAATAAATGTGTTTAACTTTGTATTAAATTATTTTATAAATTTGTCTACATTTGTGTAAAGTATGCATACACTTGTTTAGTGTTGTACCTAGATGCAAGGTAAGGTACATATACTTTTAAATGTTATAAATTATTATTTTATTTTTAATTTAATCATTTTAATTTTAAACTAATTTGTATGTTAATGTTTAGTTCCAAAAAAATTAGACTAATTTATAAATAATTTTTAAAATTTAGTTTTATTTAATATATTATTTAAGCTAGCTGAAAATAAATTAGAAAAGACTATCTGTTTTTTAGTTTCAATCTTTTAAGGTTTGCTTTTTTATTTTTTATAAACTAATTTACTTTTATTTCTAATTTTGAAAAATCAGTATAGTTAATGTTTTTTTTATTATTTAAGGATTTATTTCTTTTATTTTATAAAAAAATATTTTTTTTATAATATGTCGATCTATTTGATTGGATCGTTTGTTTTTTTTTTTTACAAATTCAATTCGATTTAATTTGATAAAATTGATCGAATTTTATTTTATCCCACATCCAATTAAATGGAATCCAGAAACACTTCTAAGGTTAGAATCTAGGAGACTTAAAAAAAAAAAGAAAAAAAAAAAAAGGTGACAGTATCTTTCTTACTGCTTTTCATCATCATCATTAAATAGGTAAACGTATATAAGGTGCTTTATATCATCATCATTACATTATGGTTAATATCAAGATGTATGTCACTATAGAAATTTGAAAGTAATTCAAAAATGATAATGATACTATAGGTTAAATCAAGCTTAGCAACTTAGGAGTAACAGAATTACAATTTATTAATAGTATTGAAAAATCTCTTCAGGCATTATTTTAAATTACAAATGTCAACATTATATGCATTTTTGTTTGTAATTTTAAATAAAACACATGCAACTATTTGAGCCTCTTACACTGTAAAATAGGTTTGTTATTCTAGTTTATTACAAAGCTAGTAAGATTAGTATATTTTCACAGGTCATTTTCCTTTTCATGTTTATTTTTGTAAAATGAATTTGAGCTTAATTAATATTGTCATGTAAAATATTTTATACTAACATTCAATTATAACTCGTCATTTATGATAAGATAATTTTATTAACTTTATCAATTAATACTAAAAATCATATAAATAAATATATGTAGTTGAACGTCAGTGTAAAACTTTTTTACATTATCTTTGCATACAAAGTAAACTCAATTAATTTTTCATTGAAACAAATATTAATTATTTAAATTATTAAAAAATGAAAAATAAAATATTTAAGAAAAAAAAACTCAACCAAAAAAATTGAAATCATTGTATACTATAAGATTTTAAAATTTGAGACAATGAACTTAAATAAATAAAAATATATATTTCATTGAAATAAAAAGACATGTTACTTTATTCCTATTTTTTTTTATTTGACTTTCTTCTTAGTCTAGAATTTGAAATAAAATTATTCAAATTTAATCCATGGAAGAAGTGTGTTCTAAAAAAATAATTGGGTGTGACAACTATCAAACCAAACGTTAATTAATGAATAAAATGTAAAGAGTTAATTTATATAGTGACAAAATAAAAAATTTTCGTACTGATGTTGAATTAAAATCTTTAGTTTATATGAGTTTTAAATTATTAATTTTTAAAGTTAAAAAACTTATCATATATAAAAAATTATTATGAGTTTTAAATTATTAATTTTTAAAGTTAACAAACTTACCATATATAAAAAATTATGATTAAATGTTAGTGTAAAAATTTTTATATAACTCACTTTCTCAAATATAAACTACCTACCACACAATACTATTTATTTTAAGATTAAATTATTCCATAGATAACCAAAATATTTAATATTTTTTTAAATAAGGTATCTGAAACTATTTTTTTTAACTAAATTTCTAAATTATTTGTTAGGATTTAATTAGGTGTTACAAATAGGCTAGAGATCCAATTAATGTTTAATAATAATTTTGTTTTAAACAATATTTTTAATTAATAATTTATTGTAATTTGACTCTACTTGAATTAATCTTATACTTGTATTATTATAAATTTAAATATTACAAAAAAAATTACTTTCCTTTGAAATATTTTCTTAATATTATTTAATTATTTTATATTTTAAACTGACAATATTTAACTCTAAATGTAATAATAAATATAATATAACATACCTAATAATTTTAGAATTGTAACAAGATAGTTATTTAAAATATTTAAATTTACAGTTTATTATAATCAAAATATTTAATAATGTAAAAAATATTATATGGATTTAAATTTTATAGAATAATATATTATTGGTAAATATTTTATAATTAATTTTAATAACATTTCATTAAGTATAAATATAAAGTGATCATTAAAAACTGTTTTTTTTTTCTCATTTGACTGTTCTTCAATTTTATTTTATTTTTATTTGTAATATAAGCATAAATGAACAACTTGAGATAAAGACCCCTATACTATAAGATATTTAAAAATTGAGACAATGAACTTAAATAAATAAATAAATATATATTTCATTGAAATCAAAAGACATATTACTTTCATCCTACTTTTTTTATTTGACTTTCTTCCTAGTCTAAAATTTGAAATAAAATTATTCAAGTTTAATCCATTCAAGAAGTGTGTTCTAAAAAATAATTGGGCATAATAACTATCAAACCAAAGTTGATCAATGAATAACATGTGAAGAGTTTAATTTTTATGCCTAATAATATAAAAAAAAATTATACTAGTTTTCAATCAAAACTCTTGTTTTATATGATTTTTAACCTATTAATTAGGGTTTTAAATCAATCACAATATTATTTGTTTTAAGACTAAATTATTCATAGATAGTCAAACTATTTAATAATTTTTTTTAATAAGGTATCTGAAATTATTTTTTTTCAATTGAATTTCTAATATATTTGGCAGCATTTAATTAGGTGTTACAAATAGTTTAGAGATCCAATTAATGCTTAATAATTTTGTTTAAACAATATTTTTAACTAATAGTTTATTATAATTTGACTCTACTTGAATTAATTCTATACTCGAAATTATTCATGTTTTATTTATAAATTTAAATAATACAAAAAAAATTACTTTCATTTGAAATATTTTCTTAATATTATTTAATTATTTTATATTTTAAAATGACTATTTAAATATAAATGTAATAATAAATATAATATAACATACATAAGAATTTTAGAATTGTAACAAGATAGTTATTTAAAATATTTAAACTTACAGTTTATTATAATCAAAATATTTAATAATGTAAAAAATATTATTGGTAAATATTTTATAATTAATTTTAATAACTTTTCATTAAATATAAATATAAAGCGATCCATAAAAATTATTTTATTTTTTTCTTAATTGACTGTTCCTCAATTTATTTTTTTTTAATTTGTAATATAAGCATAAATTAACAACTAGAGATAAAGACCACTATGGTCACTTGTATTTGCTTTTCCATTTTATTTAAACTACAGGTGTACTATTTGAATTGGATTATTTAGACTTGTTAGTGTGATTTAATTTTAATTATTGTAATTTTTTTTTACGTTTAGTCCTGCTGCAATCTATTTTTTTTTTTTTTTGTATCCAAAACGCTTTAGATGATGTTGTAAAAAATGACTTAGACAACATTATAAAGAATAAAAATGAAAAATGTTACTTTATAAGAATTAAAAATGAAAGAAAGATAGAAACAAAAAATTAAACCTCAATTTATTTTCCTTTACAGTCAAATAATATATTTAATTTTTAATAAACTATATATTTTCAAATAATAAATAAAAATTAATAAACAAAATAAATCAGAAAATTAAGGAATTTAAGATCTAACTATTTCTAATTAAATAAATAGTGCAATTTTAATTTTATTATCAATGTATAAGTTAATAGTGATTTTTGTAAACATGAAATTTGTCCAAGCCGAAAATCAGCTTATTTTAAAATGGAAAATCAGCTTATTTTAAAATGAAAAATCCCCACTAATTAAAACAACTTGGAAAACAATGATAAAAGAAAACAGAAAAGTTATAGTGACCAACTTGATTTAGCAAACATGAAACATTAGAAAACATGCACTTCTATATGCTCGATATTACTACGGGACTAGCTTATCCTCCATTACAACTGATGAATCCAAAATTGAAATAAATAGAAAAATAACCTAGTAGAAGAAACCTAAGACTTTCCCTCCTACATTCTTTCTCCTAGCCTCTTCGTGATCCATTATCCCAGCCGAGGTAGTCAATACGATATACCCAAACTGCATAAAATTGACATAATCGATTGTAAGGGAAAAACCATATATATTATTGCACATAGCAACTGCATATATTTCAACTGTTGGTATGATTATTGTGAGATTGCGATAAAGACGCACAAGATTTATAGAAAAAAAGATTTATAGAAATAAGGGGGAAGTCTAAGGTGCATTTTAGGAATTCTGATACTATAGTTTTTTTGTCAAATAAAAATTTATGTCTTGTACATGTCATTAATTTTATAAATTTAAATAAAATCTCAAAACCATCAAAAAATGCGTTTGGTATTCCCAGCCACAAATACAGTGTAGGCAGTTTCACATTTGATCGTTATGCTAATCTGTTATGGAGTCTGTCACAGAGAACCTGTCCAAAGTGAGGTAACATTTAGTGGCCATAGGTTTGAGCAAAGGATTGGGGAGTGCCATGATTGAAGATGCTAAATTGATGCAGATTTCCTATTATCAAAAACTTTGGGGGAGATAGCAAAGAGTTTCTTTTAGCGATAGTAGGATTGGAGACTTGGAGTTATTATTCTATTTAGATAAAGATTGAGGTCAATACTCAAAATAAAGATAATTAAGCTAACAATTGAGAGGAAAAATCACCATGAAAATTAAATTTTTCATACACATAGGTCGACATGGTATTGTAGATGACAATGAGAAGTCTAAGACCTTGTATAGTGTGTTTTCTTTAATTTGCAGCTTAATTATCAATGTAGAATCATATTTATATTTGTTAGCACTCACCACCAACATTAAGATTTAACTTTTGACCTCTAGGTTAAAAAAAATGTATCAATGCCTATAAAATTAATAAAAGTGCCATAGACTTCCTCATAAATCAAACTTAGTATAAGCTTGACCAATGAAAGAATCAACACTTGTATATGAAAGTTATCAATAGCAACGCCAACATTTCACCTCATAGAAACACAATTGTGACCTATGGCAGTGGCACACTGGTGTCACAAATTGTCTATGGTTAGAGAATAGCATGGCGTTATGGCAGTACTATATAAGTTATTACTTATTAGTTACTCCCTTTAAACTTATATATAAGTAGAAATCTAACCTCTTCTGTCTTATTAATTTAATTACAACAATCTTTTTTATTCATAGTATCAAGTTCGCCACAAAATGGTAAGACAAGAAAATACCAAGTTAGCAGTTACTATACAAACGGAAAACCGTCGTAGTGTGTTGAAAGTTCATAAAAACATGAATTAGAGAACACCCCCATACCATACAATAGAAAAGGGTATGAAAGAAAAGGACTTTAAAACTGACCTGTCTAGAGGGAAGAAGCCTAGCAGTCCAACCTTCAATCTCTTTGACACCCACATCAAATCGGGGACTAATAACCCCACATTTGTTCAGTCTACCATTCAATTCAACCACAATTTTGCCAGCCCTATGGTCATCAACATACTCAAACTCTCCAATGTACCCTACACCACCGCAACAAAACCAATTAATACAAAACCTAAATAACTAAATAGACATAAAAAGTAGATCGCTGAGGGATACCGTGCTTCTGCATCACCAAAAGGAATTTGATAATGACCTTGGAAGATGGCCTAATCATCACTTGACGCTTCCCTCTTTTCTCGGCATTGTACATGCTCTTAAGAGCATCGTTCAACACACTAACCCTTACCATCGTCACTCACTGACACACGTCGCTCTACAAATTTCAATAACAATCAATCGATTATAGCGTC
This sequence comes from Psophocarpus tetragonolobus, assembly GCA_037954015.1. Taxonomy (NCBI): domain Eukaryota; kingdom Viridiplantae; phylum Streptophyta; class Magnoliopsida; order Fabales; family Fabaceae; genus Psophocarpus; species Psophocarpus tetragonolobus. The sequence continues at coordinate 42,866,096 of CM075692.1, forward strand.
TTCAAATAAATAAATAAATAAAATGGAATCGCTTTTCAGCTAGGGATCAATACCTCCGGGATCTGAATGAAATGAACCAAAGAAATAATAGCTGGCAAACAAGAAGGAAGGTTCACCACTCTGTATCCAGGGTTTAAGACCTTCACAGTTCTTAACTAACTACTTTTGGGCTTGGGCTTGGGCTTGGGCCTTAACATATAGTTTTTAGGATTTCTTTTAACACCCAATTCTCACACCCTAGTTTAATATGTTTTAAATTAGTTGTGTATAATTCAAATTATGGTAGATTGGATTATCTTAATATCTTATCAACAAAGAGTTCCAGAATTTCCAAGAAAGTTATCTGGAAAGTTTGGTTCCACCACCTTGATAAGATAATATTTCTATTGCTTTTCTTAGCCACCATCAGAATAGCTTTTTCTTTTATAAGTATTTGTAGCAGTACTTTGTATATCTAACCTTGTCATTTTTCTTCAATTTATTAATAAAATCATTTTGAATGTGACGTTTACTTTTTTTCATTTTTTTTAAGTCTTTTATATTTGTCGCGGTAGTAGATTTCACAAAAATCAATTGCAAAACTATTTAGTATTTGTATTTCTTACTGTATGTTTTAAGCAAGTACTAATATCTCCATTTGCTAATTTAATCACAAATTGACATGTAATCGTGTTTAAAAATAAACTAATTAAATCAAATCTAACAAAAAACTGATCATGTATGTCGCAAAAAACTATTTTACGGATTTGACATGCCATACTCTTGCTCCTTTAAAAATTGACCACTTAAATATGTAATTTATTTATAATATTAGTATTTAACATAAATATAGATTGTTTTAATATTAAAATATAAATCGTTTTTTAAACTTCAAATTTTATTTTTGAAACATTAAATTCAGATTCAAAAAACTCCGAGAGTTTATAAACTAGTTGACACACAATCAAATCCTATTTCCTTATTAAAAAGCATTTATTTCATAAATACTTTTTTTTAAGTTTAAGCAAACATATTGTATTTTATTAGCTTATAAGGTTTTTTTTTTCCCAAAGTTATAAGGTTGCCTATTTTTATAAGCTACTTCAAATCTATTGTAAAAATAATTTATTTTATAATCCTTTTATCCTATTTTATTTTTATCCTCATTAATTTATCAAATATATGTTAATATTCTTTTAATCAAATAGTTAATTATATATTTTTATAAGCTACAATCCTTTCATAGTGACAGATCCAATAATTTTAAGTAATGGGATATATTTATACTTAAAAATTGATAAAGACAAGATAAGATAAAAAAATTTGAAATTTGGGAAGAAGAAACTTTTCAAAAAAATTTGAAATTTTGAGATATTATATTACTAAATTAGAATTATTTATTTATTTATTTAAGAAAAAGAATCATTTAAATACAATAAAGTAACACAAAAAATGAAAGAGAAAACTGAACCAATAATTTTGTTGGAGATAAAAAAGAACAATGAAGTTTGAAAATAATAATTTAATAATAAACTTGTTTAAAAACTTTAAAATATTAACTTATTTACATTGAAATAAAATATTATCTTATTTTTTAAATTTTAATATTAACTTATCTCTTTAACTGATATTAAATAAAAATTGTAACTATAAAAACAAAAGAAAATAATAACTTATGTTTTAAATTGTTTTTAAGTAAATATTTTCATCTATATCTATAATATATATATATATATATATATATAAAAAGAGAATCCACTTTTTTATGTCCACGTTTTATTTTCAATTTAATTCTTATATCTATTTGAAAATTAAAAAATAAAAACAAAAAATCATTTCTTTTTGTGAAAAAGATAATAGTGAACTATATTATAAAATTTCACTAATAATACAAAAAATCTTCAATTCAAATTTAATTTTCTAATAGAAAACAACCATAATTCTCTAATAGAAAACAACTATAACTATAATATGTATCTAATTTGGCTCTGATACCAATTGATGTTAATAAAAGAAACCTTAAATCAATAGATACAAGATTATAGTATGTATAGAGAATTAAATATAAAAAGATAAAGGAAAGAGAATCTGTGTACCTCATATATATTGAATTGAAGTTCTTGATCTTCAAGAACAAAAAAAAACTCTAGGAATGATTATTGTAGAGATATGAGTTCAATAAGAACTCTTGAGGGTTTTACTACCTACTTTCTAAGGGATTATTCTATAGAATGTGTATTGTTGCTGTTGTTATAATTTGCTTAATGGGATGGCAAATTTATAATCCCCCAGCATAGGCAGAGACCCCTCAAATGGGCTTTTTATGATTGACTCAACCCATCACAGAGTCAATCTTACTATAATCTCATTCAAATAATCATAAAGATATGATTATCACCAAATCTTAAATTGTCAGATAATGATCAAATATAATTGATTAATACCAATCCACTATTATTTCCAACAACTAGTTGTTAATGGAAGGAATCAAACCCAAAACATCTTTCTCCCCATCTCAAACTTTGTCATTAAATCAACCTTATAACCTTAAGAAAAATAACTACTTTATATTATATATAATTGTTCTACTATCTATATCTATAATATTATATATATATATATATATTAGAATTTAATTAGTATACATTGTCAGTATAAAAAGTTCTACACTCACATTCAATCATAAATTTGTTGATTTTACCAATTAATACTTTAAAAGTCATATAAATGAAAAGTTGTGATTGAACGTATGTGTAAAACTCTTTTACATTGTCAATACATACTAATTAATCTCTATATCCCTAGCGTATATAAAGGAAATTCGCCATTTTTGTGTCCAATTACTTTTTTTATAGCAACTGCTAATTTATTAGTGGAGAAATTTAAACTCATGACATATTTCTCTTCCATCTCCCCACGTATAGACTTTACTACTAGACCAAATTTATATCCTTACAACAAAAAAATATTAACTATGTTGTTCAGCAAAAGAGAAAAAAAAAACTATTATCTATGAAGGGAACTACCCCTTTTGGTGTCCACAGACAATTATGCTCTTAAGTATTTCAGTAATTGACATACTAATAAACAAAAAATATATTGTAACTATACACACTCAGGTATAGTCTTACTTGGAAACTATCATTTTCTCTAACCAAAATCAATACAATAAAAATGAATACACGGGCACGACAATGTTTGTGTTTTTGTTAGTATCTATTAAAACAAATAAATATCTTTTTAATTGTTATTGTATAAAAGGTTAAAGTTCCGTGAATTCATATATATATATATATATATATATATATATATATATATATATATATATATATATATATATATATATATATATATATTACAGGAAATATTTGAAGTAATTATTTTTAACAATTTGGTAGCAAAATTAATATATTTTAATCATAATTACTTGAAAAAAAGTTTATTTTTAAATAAAAATCATAACTAATAAAAAATTATTTTTAAATAAAAGTTATAGCTATCGAAATATCAACTACTAAAAACTAACATTATTGACAACGTTAATATTTGATCTATTAAAAAACATATAAGTAACACTACAAGAAAAAATTATTTGTATCTATAAACATAATTTAGTATAAGTAAAACTCAAAATAAATTCTATATACAAATATTTACTATAGGAAAAAATCTTCTAATATTATGCACAAGAACAATGGCAGGTGAAATTTTAAATGACTTGTATCTATGGATGCTTGATGTAGGTCATACTCAATGAGACTTCTGCCTACAAATGTTTGGTGCAGGTTAATCTCAAAAACCACTTTGACCTATGGGTGCCTAGTAAAGGAAAAATATTTGTAATAACTTGAATTAATTTATTTACTAATTTTATGGGAGGTTATAAGGTTTGGTTTAATGAAAAAATTCATATGTGAGAAAAAGAGAGGAAGAAGTTGCTGGTTCAAATTTCTCTATTCAACAATTAACAACTAATATTTTTCTATCAGAGTTACTTATATTTTTTAAGCACCCCAATCTGTGAAACCTACATTAAAATAATAGTTTTAAAATTAAACACAAACTCAACCAAGTATTTAAATTTTATGAGAGGATATTGTAGCCCGTATACTAGGCTTAATCTATGTTTAAAAAACTAAATCGGACCAGCTTGTTTGACCAAAAAACTAGTGAAGCAGACTAGTAATTGGTTCAGTCAATCTAGAAAATCAATCAAGCAAAGAACCCTAACATAGTGAGATAATGTGTAGGCTAGAAATACATCCTATGATGATATGCACATGTGTACCCTGCCTCTTGTTTTTAGGTTTTGGTGTCTGCTTTGTGGTCTTACATTTGTCTCTCTCCTGCATTTGACTCCCTATAATGTCACATTTTATGTGTTGTGTCTGTCTTAGTTACATCTACTATGAGTACTATGTCTATCACCCATGTGATCGTCTACCTTATGTTTGTTGTTGTGATTGTGTATCTATCTCCCCTACGTCCTTTCTAAGGTGATACTTTTGCCTCCCCTGTTACATTTCCATTCTCCTTTTGATGTTAGTTAATATTTTTTACTCCTGCATTTGAGAATGTTTATTCCTCCTACATTTTCGAATGTTAGTTAATGTCTTGAGTTTAATTGGTATATTCTATGAGTGTAAAGATTTTTACATTGATACACAATCCTTCATTCATAATAAGTTTGTTGCGTTACTAATTAGTACTTTAAAAGCCAAATAAATAAATTATTAAACTTCAGTGTAACTTTTTTTAGACTATCAATGTATATCAATTAAACTCTTTAATGTATTTTAATATGCTTGCTGAAAACTAAAACCTCAAATTGAAATTGGATTTGGTGTACAACAAATTAAAAACGAAAATTTAAACACATTATAAAAGGTATGTTAAAAACTAATAAATTAAAGATAAAACATTTCTTTTGTGCCTCAATCTTCGTGGCAAAAGCATTTCAAGAAGCAATTGCTTAACTTCCTTAGCACTAGCAGGGATGGTATTTCTTTCTTTTAACAAATAACATGAGATTATCATGGGACTTCCTCAATTGGTTCCAATTGAATTTAACCAACTAGGTCAAAGCTCATTTAGGGTGTCAATTGAATTTTATTAAAATACGAAGACATTCTACCAACAATTAAGTAGTTTATTAATTTCGCTACATTCTCCCTACTATTACACATGAGTCTCCTTACACCTATAAAAACCTCCACCAGATTACATGATATTACATAGCATGTTACAATTAATATTACATGTGTTCTTCCACAATCATTCCTCCAAGTGGAATTCATGTATAACTAGTATATTAACATCCAAAACTATGAAAGAACTATATGTGATTTTTTTTTATAAAGAATTTGAGTCATGTAAAATTTTCTCAACCGCTTTAAAATTTGTTTAAGTGAACTTTTAAAAAACTCTTTTAAGAATAGAAAATACGTATGTTTGGATAAATTTCTTTCAAAAGTTGTTTTATTAAACGATGTAAAATTTTTTTACAAAGGAGTTTTTAAAAATCTCACATATTTTAAACAACTATATAAATGAGTTTTATATATGTTAACTAATAAAAGTTAATTTTAGCTTATAAAAAGAAATTATGATATTTTTAATTTTTCTATAAGTATATTTAAAAATTTTCACCTAAATAGCTTCAATAAAAAAATTTGAGAGTTTTTCATAAATTTTTCCTTGTGGAACATTTAACCAATTGAATTGGAAAAAGAAAATACTATTATAAAAGTTATATAAAAAATCTCCAACTTAATCAATGATATTGAATTCGAGTTCTGAGTATGCAATAGTGTTAAATACTCTAGGAATAAATTTGTCATCGATAGTAGTCTCACAAAACTTGAATAAAATTGTCTTCAATGATAACTACATGTAATTAGATAAAAAAAAAAGTGTTAGTGACTAATACTCCAACTAAAAATAAAGTATTTGCATTAGCATTTTAATACATATACATGTATGTATACCTCTCTATATATAAATACATATGAATAAAAAACTTATTGTAAAAAAATACAGTAAGTATTGTTAAATTTATTAAATTATTTAATTTTTTATAATAATTTGTTATCACTTCATATATCTCATATAAATAGATAAATATAGATATAAGTGGATATAATTAAAATAAAATTTTATGTTGATAGCATAATAAAATAAATATGAAAAAATACATATAAAAATCATTTGTTACGTTAAATATGCTCTCAGTTAAAATATGTCAATTTTCTGTGTCAATCTTATATAAATACAAAATATTTCTATTTATTTTTATTAAGTAACTTATTTATAAATATAAAAGATAATCCAAAGGTTCTAAAATATAAATAAAAATAAGAAAAAATTATAAAAGATATGAAAATATATTATTCTTAACATATTTATCCTTAAAAATAAGAAAAGATTATAAAAGAATATTAATCCTTTAACATTTTAATATAATATTAATATTTATTTCATATATATATAATTTATAATAAATAAATTCTTTTGAATCTAAGATGTATGTAGATAAATAATTTATATTATCATATAAGATTATTTTTATTTTCTTTCTTCCTATTTATATACTATTTTCTTTCCCTACCTTCTTAACATTTCCCGATCATCAAAATCAATCATACTACTCAAACTTGCTTCCCCAATTCACAATGAATCCCCATTCATGTTCGATATCAAATTTACCACATGAACTGATGTTTTTCTTAGGGTTCCAGCAAAATACCTGTTACTGTTCAAGTGCGTATGAATTCCTTCATATCTGATCCTCAGTTTGTCAAGGGCCATCTTCTTACCTCAACTTCAAATCTCAATATTATCAACCATAAATTATGTTTACTGCTAAATTCAACCAAAGTTCATCACTTACTGTTAAATTCAACCACTTCACAATGAGTGTCAATTCAACCGCTACAATGAGTATCAATAACCTATTGCGTTCTTAAGATAAAAATGTGAATGATAAGTATAAATTATGCTTGTATGATGAATTTCATATAAATTTTAATTTCTTAATAATATGACTGATTTTATTGAGTCATGGTCAAACTTGTATGTTTTATCTATCTTTGTTTGCTCTAATTATCATGTCAAACTCATTAGATCATATTATTACAGTAGTGTATAAAAGATTAGATCATATCTTTTTTTCGAATGTAATTATATGTCAAAAACTACATGTATCGCATATGGTACATATACACAGTTAATTGCTGAAGATTTTACTATTATCTTTTTTAGATCTAGACATATCTTTTTAATTATAATTTTTTTAATGTTTTAGTTAATTTTTAACTGTTTTTACTCATCTTGTTTTTCTATCTCCCGATTTATTTTTTTTAAGTATTTTTTTAATTTATCTAATATTTAAAATTTTGTGTTTTGATGCTTATATTATTTTGTATATTTTAATAATAATATTTTTTGTTGTACATTAAACAATGAATACAATAAAAAATTGTTCGATAGTTTTAAGATTTATTCTGTTATATTTTGTTCTCCTTTTTTAATTATAATTATAATGTGTATTAAAAGTAGATTGACTTTGTCACGTATATAAGCATATTAAGAGAGTTTGATCAATTTGATTTTGTTTTTTAGCTTTTAAAAAAAAAATTCAAAAACTATTTTTTAGAAAAAGAGAAAAAGAAAACCTGTTTGAAAAGTATTATTCAAAAACTGTTTTAAAGATATAAAAATGAAAAAAAAAATCTACATATTTATGAAAATGTCATTAATGAAAAAAGAACCAACATATTCTCATTGTATTTTGAGCTTTTAAAACAAAAATAGAAAATTGAAAAACAAACTTATTGGTTTGTTTTTGTTTTTTAGTTTTTGAAAAGAGTTTTTAAAAATTGTTTTCTAAAAGAAAAGGAAAAAAAATTGTTTTCTAAAAGAAAAGGAAAAAAAATTGTTTGGTAAGAATTATTTGAAAACTATTTTGAAGACATGAAAATAAAAAAAAAATTTGTTCATATTTATAGAAATTTTAGTGAAAAACAAAAACCAACATATTATCATTGTATGTTGAGGTTTCAAAGCAAAAAGAGAACTAAAAGGCAAAATTACTCATAATTGTTGCCGTGTTTAGTTTTTAAAAACTAAAAAACTAAAACTATTTTTTAAAACTGTCTTAAAAAAATAGTAACCAAACAAGTTTTTTTAGTTTTTAAATACTAAAAAAAAATTTATAAAATTGTTGTCAAAGAAACACTGAGTCATGGAAAGGAGAGAGAAAAAAGTAAAAAACAATAAACATCACTAGAGAGAGAATGAGTGAGTTTTGTTTATTTCATTTTATCCTAGATGTGTATGATTTTATACTAAAGTAAAAGACAATAAACTAAAAAAGTAAAATTTTATACTAGATGTGTATGATTTTATCTTGACCATTAATTTTTATTTCAATGGCTGAGATTTGTTTATTTCACTCTCACATATAATATTTCCTCTTATATATAGAGAAAACACTAATACACTATAATTATAAAATTTTTACACAGACAGTTAAACCTTTGTATATGAATAAGTGTGTTTTTTACTAATTAATACTAATTATATATGATAGGTGACACGGCAGAGAAGCAGTGGACAGAAAGGGAGTCATGGTGGAGGTTTGCATAGTGAAAGGGAGGCCAAGATGGAGGGGAACAAAAGTGCAGTGGAAGGGAAGGGAAACGCAACAGTGAGAGTGAGGGAAGGAGATGGATGGTCCATGAGAAGGAAGAGAGAAAGGGGAAAGGAGGGAAGGGGGAAGGGTTCGTTTAAGAAGAAAAATGAAAAATGAGAGGGGCATAGACGGGGTGGAGCCTATCTGAGAGAAAAAAAAAAAAGTGAGTGTGGAGAGCGTAGAGTCTAGAGAAAAAAAGTAATTTCAGTTTTCAATATTTTTTAATTTTTTTCTAATTTTTTCATAATTAAATTATATAATTTAAATATATAATTATTTAAACTATATCATTCTTTAATATAAATTATTTAACTTGAATAATATAATTATTTAATTTAATTAATATAACTTATAATTTAATTATTTTACAATAAAATAAAAATAAATATTAATTTTAATGATGTGGCTTTGAGAGGTCAACTAAAAGTGTTTCAAGATCACAAAGTGTAATCTTCTTCTCTTAGAGTAAAAAATGAGTTGATCTTTGATATGTTGTGGCAGTGTGAAATCCACCAAAAAGTGCGGTTAGATAAAAAAACTTTTATATATTTAAAAAATGTTCTAAGTAACTTCTTATGTATTTATTATCTAAGAGATTGAATATAGTTAAAGAGCATTAAAAATACTAATTTACTTTCAATTTTAATCTTGTCTTTTCATTTCGATCATCTTTTAATTTTTACTTTTACACTTTTTTTTGTATTATTACTTCTACATTTTTTTTTATATTATTACTTTCATTTTTTTTATGTGAGAGAGTGAATATTATTACTTTAAAAAAAAAAGAATAAACTCAGCTCAATGTATTTATTATATTAATAACACTGTCTTCCTCATTTATTTTATATTATTACTTCTATTTTTTTACGTGAGAGAGTGGATATTATTACTTTGAAAAAAAGAATAAACTTAGTGCAACATATCTTTTATATTAAAAACATGTCTTCCTCATTTTTTTTTTATATTATTACTTCCATTTTTTATGTAAGGGAGTGAATATTATTACTTGTTATATATTATCAGCTCTTCATTACTTGAATTAATTATAGGAAATATTACTATTATTCTATAAATTTTAATTAGTATGGTAAAAAGTTTTATACTAACATTCATTTACAATTTTTCATTTATGGTAAGTTTGTTGACTTCATTAATTGATACTTTAAAAGTGATATAAATGAAGAGTTATGACTGAACATTACAGTAAAATTCTTTTGCACAATTAAACTCTATTTTAAAAGTAATATTACCTTAGCTTAAGATATTTTTTATTGAAAAATTCTAACAGTTTAATCTTATCTGACGAAATTTAATATATTATTTTATCTTTATTTTTTTCCATTATCTTAAATATGATATATAGGACTAAATAAAATATAAAATCATCTTATCTAAATTCTACATTATATTTTTATATCAAATATCTTTTCTATAAATATAGAATTAATATATATATATATATATATATAATATGATAAATATTTATATTGTTGTTAAGGATCACCAATTCAAAATATAACAAACATTTTATCTAAACTACAATAATCATTTCATAATAATAAACTCTTAATCTTTTAATTTCAATATAAATGATCATATTTTCTTTTTTTTAATATCCAAAATAATTATCTCTTTTCTTTTAAATTCTAATGAATATTTTTTTAATAATTTCTTTATTTAAATGAGATAATAACTTAAATACTATTATTCACGAAGTAGTTAAATTATTCTAAATTTGAATAATCATTATTTATTAATTTATTTTATGAGACAATTTTTAAATATTTGAGGATGTTACAACCATTGCCGATAGTCATTATTCCCACCACCACCGTGACGCCCCTTGTTGCAACCACCACCATTTTTGCGGTCACACCACTACATAATCATTGATGGTGGTGGTGACGACGAGGTGGGGTGGTGACAACGACGATGATGGTGGTGACAACAATAGGAATGATATTAAGGGTAGGGGTGGTGAAGGAGATACATGATATTTTTAAGTGAGTTATTTTAATCTAAATCATTATTGTTAATTTTACGCTTATTATTTATTTTTTTCATCTCTTATAATAATCATTTTTTCTCACTGGTTACACACACATATATATATATATATATATATATATATATATATATATATATGTATATATATATATATGTATATATATATATATATATGTATATATATATATATATGTATATATATATATATAGAGAGAGAATAAGATAGATAGATAGATGGATAGATAAAGAGAGAGGTGAAATATTTGACTCTTTTTCTATATATACGCATACATATAAGATACATTAGTCTCATTTATCTTAACCATTAATTTTTGTACGTGATTTTTTCTAATTAACTTGTGAAAATAATATATGATTATATGCATATCCCATGTTGTATAAATTTAAGAGTTTAATTGGTATACACGGTTAGTGTAAAAGATTTTTACACTGACATTCAATCATAACTTTTCATTTATATGACTTTTAAAGTAATAGTGAGTAAAATCAACAAATTTACCATAAATAAAGGATTGTGATTGAATGTGAGTGTAAAAATATTTACACTGACAGTGTATACCAATTAAACTCTAAACTTAATCATATTTAAAGAATTGAACATGCTTTTAATTAATCATAAATAAATTCACTCTATATAATACGAGGATATATTTTTTATTTAGAGAATAATACATGTGTTACATGTATAAAAAAAATATTATTAACTAACAAATACTTTGATATTTGAATTTATTTTTCTACGTTAAAACTGGAAATTAAATTAGAGAATAGTACATGTGTTCACTTGTATTAAATATATATTAGTTTTAATGAGGAATAAAGTTATCAATCAGGGTCCATAGCTCAGTGGTAGAGCATTTGACTGCAGATCAAGAGGTCACCGGTTCGAACCCGGTTGGGCCCTTATTTTATTTTTCACATATAGTTTAGCTGAGAATTGTGAGAAAATCAAAAGCATTCATTTTTGTATACATTAAAGTAGCCCTCAATATATTAAGTAATATAACATAATAGCATTTTCTTGACAAAATTTCTAGTAATATATATTTTAGACACAGTTTTATTATTGATCCTATGATGATGAAATATGGTAGAACGATCTTTTATTACATTTGGGAAGAAATCCACGTTAAAAAATGTTTTCTCTGCACCATTTTCTCAAACACTCCATAATCCATACACATTTTATCAATAGCTAAAGAAATAACAAATCAACAATCTAGAACTCTTAACACAAATTTTTTCATATATTCACGTATTTTGGTAATTTTGTATGCATATTTAAGTAACATAATCACCCTATTTTATAGATAAAATATTATGAATAATCTCTTATATGTAACCTAACTTATCAAGAATCGACTAAATGAAAAAATTTATAAGGTTGATTTAGTAATAATATTTACATGTTGAGAGAAAATGAGAGGAAAAGATGGAGACTCGTAAATTCAAATCTCTTTACTAACTGTTATATTAATAAATAACAATTTATCTATAAAAATAATTGGTTAAATGAGTTAAAAAATCTACATTTTTTTTTTAATTTACTCAGTTGTGCTTATAACTAAATCTAGAAGCATTAGTGCTTGATATGCACCTCTAATTAGGAGTCTCTAGTTAATTTTTTTTATAATGACAATTAGATTAAAAAAACGCTAAATTGAATAGAAAATAAAGTTCAAGAATTCAATTATTTAGCGATAATCTCTGGTTTATGTTTTGGTCCAAATAATCTTTCTCTTATTATCTGCTTTTGTTGCTGCACACTTTTCAGAATTTCTTTTTACACCTCCATAACTTCTTCATATACCTCATTATAGACTTTTTGAATGGCTAATCTGGAGTGAAAATATACTTTGGGATGAAGTGCAGGAAGAAATCTGGAAGGTACAGAAGAAAAACTCACATTTTTGTGGTCCTCCATGCCTCCGATATCCATTACCAATCATTTAAGCCTTGAGTTATTGGGTTGATATATCATTTCTTGTCAATTTGTTTTTGCACCCTCACATTTCTTTTAGCACCTCCTAGTATATTGAATTTTCAAGTTTTTTCTTTTGTTATTTATAAAAAATTAAAAGTATGTTCTAGATTGACCAATTTGATAGTTACGTTCATTGTTATTTATGTATGAGAAAGTGAACAATAGAGACGGGAGAGATTGAAGGAAGAACAAGCACAAACAATCAAGTTATACATACACACCTCAAACACAATTTAGTCTTCAACTTGCAAGTGTGGTTGCCCAAATCTCTTTTCTTTTCCAAACTGTTAACAGAAAACTCTAACCCATAAATGAATCAACCTCTATCAATTGTGTCATCGTTGCTATTTTGTGATCCTTTTTATTTGTCATTTAATCTCATTGCACAACTTTCAATCATATTTTGTTCCTCTTTTACCATTTTTCTTGTTAAACTTTTTTTTAATATTTGGTGTTGTTTTAGTTTTACTATTTCTTAAGGCCTTGGTCAGGTAGTTTCGAGTTTTTGAGTTTTTATTTCGAATATATTTAGAAAACAAAAACATATATGGCAAAAACGACTGTGGTTTAGCTTTTCATTTATTTTTAAATAATTTTTATCTCATATGAAAACAATAAATTTTAGTTTGAAATTTCTATTTCTATTTTTACTCAAACCAATCCTTGTTGTCATCACTATTTATCATCACTTACCTTTGGTCGTTATCCGATCATTAGTCATTAGTCATTACTTTTGACCGTTAGTCACTGATCCTTATCTTTGACTGTCTATCACCAGTCGTCATTACTAACTATTGATCACTGACCTCTACTTCTGACCGCAAGTCACCAACTACTACCTTCTACCTCAATCACCCGCCACCACCATTGTCCCTAGTCGTTGATGGTTGGTTATCGATCTTTGATCTTTAGTCACCAACAATTAGTCCCTAATAATCGTTATCACTGGTTGTCATCTTTGGCAGTCGATTATGTAACATTCCTATTTTTAACGACTATATTATTACATAATTTATTTGAATTTCAATTTAGAAATTGGAAATAGATATTATGAAATTATATCCATCTCATAATTTTATTAATATATTATCAAAAAACAGTATAAAGTGGTAAAATAAAAATATAATATTATTAAAATAGAAATTACATAACTTATTATTGCAATTTTAAAATTTTTTTTGAAAAATAAAATTCACTAAGTGAAATTGATTCACTCAATCTTGGGCTATAAATAGGGAAGTCCACATCAAAATGAAGAAGGAAAAACTAAGTTATTCAGACGTTAGGATTGAGATTCAAAGGATTTTCACCATTCACCTTCAAACTCCTATTAAGGTAAGGGGGAAGTGAGATTTATAAACTTTAATCTTGATAAACTTATATGTTTTTATTACTCTTATAATTATTATTATTTCTAAAACTAAGTTTTGATTGTTCAATAATATGCTAATTGTTCTAACTTCGATTTTCAGATGCTAAGTTTATTACTCAGTCATATCTAACTATTCTAATTTTTATTTCTCCAAAGATTATTATTCTCTAGATATTAATTTTGTCCTTTATTATTATTTTCTAGATATTATCTTCTGATCCTTTGTTATTTATCATTTTATCATCTCCAAATCTCACCATCTGGTTCTTTGTTATTTATTTATCTTTAACATATATCACAGTTTGCTCTTTTACTATTATTGTTATTTTACAGATATTATAGTCTAATCCTTTATTTACCATATATTCTATCTTTTAACTTATTTTTCATAAGTTACACTTTGATCTTTTTCTACAAATTTATTTCATCGTAATATTTTCATATAGTACATTATGGTTCTTTACTTCTAAAATTTTTTCAAGGATCAAAATGATATTTTCACTAAGATTTGAATCCCCATGACATAAACAATGACATTAAATATTACTTATGAAAGAGAGACCCTGTTAACATAAAACTTAACAACTAATGAATATTTACTAAAATGTTTTAGTAACATATAGACTAACATACAAACAACAAATTCAAGAACATATGTATCTCTAAAATTCTTTCAACAACCCAAGAATCAGCTCTTGAATCACCATGTTAGTATTTTACTTTACAACAAATTGAATACTGAAAATTAAAACTCATTACAAAAACCCAAGAATCAGCGCTTGAATCACCCTGTTAGTATTTTACTTTACAACAAATTGAATACTGAAAATTAAAACTCATTACAAAATGTATGTTACAAACTAATAAATTAAAGATAAAATATTTCTTCTGTGGCTCAATTTTCGTGCCGAAAGTATTTCAAACAGCAATTGGCTTGCTTCCTTAGCAGTAATGGTATTTCTTTTACCAGGGAGCTGAGATTATTATGGACTTCCTCGATTAACAAGTGTATTAACATCCCAAAACTATGAAAGCACTGTATATGTATATGTGATTTTTATCAATAAAGAATTTATTTGAGTCCTGTGAAGTCCTCTCAACCACTTTAAAATTTGTTTGGGTGAGGTTCTCTAAAAAATCTTTTAAGAAAAGAAAATACAAAATATTTGTTTGAAAAAAAAATTTAAAACTTTTTTTTTCTAAACGATGTAAAATTTTGCAAATTAATTTATAAACTTATAATAAGCTAATTTTAGTTTATGAAAAAAAATTGTGGGTATGTTTAGCAAAATTAAAGACATTTTTTATCATAAAAAACAATTTAGATTAAAATTATAAAAGACTTGTTAACAAAATTTTAATTTTAATCAATGACACTTTTTACATTAATAATTTATTTATTTAATTTTAATGAATGACACTTTTTATATCAATAATTTATTTAAACAATAAATATGATAATGAAATATTATTTTATTATTCAAAATAATTCAATTACATGTACAATGATTGATTGAATCTTTAGCATATCAATTTAAAGCAATTCTTTCTCTTTCTTATATAATACTTTTATTTGTGATTTGTCCGTTGAACATTTTTTTTTTGGTTCCTTTTTACCTCTAAACATTCACGGTTTTTTTACTTGATTGCATTTTCTTTAAAAGGAGACAAAAAATCTTAAGATTTAACTATTTAAGAGATACAAATAACTTAGATTTTAATTATAAAGAAATATAAATAACTTATATTTAAGATAAAGAATACAAATTTTAATATAAAAATAAGTAAAGTTACGATTCAAGAATTTGAATGAAAACTCGACTTTAGGGGCTTGAAGCATAAACACAAAGAAAAGCCAGATACACCAACGACAAATGCTACCATTTTTACACAAGTTTAATATAAATTTGCCAAACAAACAATTTTTTAACTCAATTGGATGAAAAATATTATGATTTTTTAAAACTTTAATTCTATTAATGATGCAAATGACAAATTCCATTCGGCGTATAGGCGAGGAAAAATAAAAAACCAGTCATAACTACATATTGTAATAACCTATAGTCAAGCATAGATATGTCAAAAATTTGATTGTCATGACAGCTATGCAACTAGAAATGATTTACAGTAAAGTTCAAGTCCATATGATATAAGACATCTTCACATGATGAAAGGTTTCTAAAACATTCAAGTATAGAAATTAGTTTGTCATTGGATTGATTACATTACTTTATTGTAGAAGGTATCACAAGGCACTCCGCAACTTGGATAAGCCGTAGAAACTAGCTAAAGTAACCATTCACCTTTGCCTGACTGCTCCAACCAGGTCTGGTGCACATGCACCAAACTCCAATCTGAATCCTGAAACTCCAATTTCATTCTTCTCAGTGAAATTTTAAAATACAAAAATCCGAAAAAATAGCTAGACCAAATTACAGAAACACACCTAAACTTTTTTAACCATTACTTATTCACTTTTGCTCCCTTAAGGGAGTGTTTATGTAAGATTTAAAATGCATATCTAATGTTGATGCAGCATACCTTTTTGCTTAGTACGGTAGTAACAACACAAGCTTGTAGTTCTTCACCTGTAGTGTTGCGAAATTAGCAATAGGTAAAGAGTTAAGATATGCAATGCCAAATTTCCTTGCGTATAGATTATCCATGAAAATAATCCTAGCATAAAAGCTAGATATCATATTGTTTATTTTGAGAGATATGAAAGGGTGGGAAATGAAAAGAGCATAAACAAAACTGATACCAGATAACTCCCACTTGTCAAACTTCATTAGCCATGTATCTGGACCTAACTGTGTAGCCAATACATCATCCAACCAAATCTTGAACTGTTTTCCCTGTTTGTCACCATACACCTTTCTAAATATATTTACATACTCCTGGATATTATAGTTCGCACCAGAAGGATGGATATAAAAACCAGATGAGAGCTGCATGTTAAATGAAAGAACAAGTTAGATACTTCTTCAAAAGGAAATTCTTTAAAGACTTACCAATGAAAAAAGTCATGTCCAAGTGCATCACTAGAAAAATAAAGTACCCGTGAATCAAGAAACAAGAAAATGAGAAAGGCAAAATCCAAATAATTATGTTGGGAAGGTAAAATAAAGAATGAAGCTTTTCCAATGACTTATTAGAGTTTCCTGAAAAACAACCATGCAAAATGTCTTATTCCAAGTTGTTGAAATTGTCATATTTGCTAATGATAAATTTTAATGTTTGTACAAAAGAAATATACATCATATTTTAGAAAAGAAAAATCTATGTCAAAATAAGATATTCTTCCTAAACAGCATGCACTCAGAAAAGGGAAAATATAAAATTATACAAAAGCAACCTAGCAAAGTGAAAAAAAAAAAAAAAAGATACATAAAAACTTAAAACATGTAAAAAAATGGAAGAATTGATTGATTGTTCCCCAGATGTGTATAGAAACTTAAAAATTTCATTCAATTCCATTACTTAATTTCCTGTTTGTAAATATCAGAACTTGATAGAACGTAAAATGTAAAATGTTAATATAGAAATAATGCAGAAAAAAGGATAAGATTTTTCCATTCATATTTAACAAAATGATTTGATAAAATAGAGTTAATTTGGATAACATTTCAAAAAACAAGTAGTAGTCTGCAAACATAAATATAATACACAGGTAATCTGTAGAGAAATAGGATATCAGACATACAGCTGTTGCCTTTAAACCAGCAATTAACGGCTCAGAGTTCTCAACTTCTGCAAGCCTCCACTTTTCAAGTAACAAAGCAAAGTTCACTATTTCAAGACTTGGTGATGCATTTTCAACATATTTTTTTCCAATATCTGAAACATCTCTTGGGGACAGGTTTGTACCCAACTTAAAATGACCTATGGCTTGTATTATCCCAGATGCACAACTCTCTGAAGCATGAAGAATCTTGGGGTTATCTTTTGCATTTTCTGCATGCCACTGTAACAATTCCTCTTGGGCATTGCTTACCTACACGATAAACAGAAACAGATGCAACATGCAAGATGATCTCAATTTTTTGTACCAACAAGATAAAATATGGCAACGAACAAGCTAAACAACAACCATGACTCCATAAACTCCAGGAATGCTGAACAGCTCCGCATCATTTCCAGAGTCACCACAAACAAGAGTATTAAGAGGTGGCTTTCCCTCAGTCTCAAACTTTTTGAGCAGATAGGCAAGGGCTTGACCTTTTCCAGCACCTTTTGGTAATACATCCAAATCAATTCCTCCACTATATATTATTTTAACATCCAACTGGTAAAAGATTAAGCAACGTTATGGAACTATATACATTATTAAACATGAAAATATGTAAAAAATCCAAATTATACACCTAAACTATACATATGAAATTCTACACAAAGAAAACAATGAAAATAAACGTGTTATACTTACCCCACGCCCTTCCAAAACCTTTGAAAGAGCCTTGGTCACATGTTTAGCCTTCTCTTTCTCCACATAAAAGCTAACCTTGTGTTGTCGTTGTTCTGTTTCCACCTGCACATAAGTCATGAATCAAACCATTGCAAAATGCTATCTCAAAAGAATTATCAAAGAATCAAACAAGACATACTACATGCCCAAATCAACAAAAACAATCTAATTCTAGAGCCAAATCGTTGTGATCAGCATCACCGCCTATAAATCAATCATACCTGAGGCTTAAGTTCTGGAAATTTGCTGGTTTCCTCAATGACTATGTCCCTGTTCCATTTCTGGTTCAAAATCTTAACCCATCCATCATCAGGCACCATTGTCCTGCCATAAGTTATCTCAGTCCCCACAGACATAATGGCTATATCAGGAGTTATCATTGGCTTCTCTTTCCTCAGTTGTTTGTAGAGTGTAGGAGACCTCCCAGTCGAGAACACCAGCAGAGAATCTTGGCGATAATGGGCTTCCCAAAGGGCATTGAACCTGAAAAGAGAACTATTCTCAGGGTCATGATGATCAACCTGCAACCAAAACACATCAACCATTCAAATCACAATCACCACCACCAATAACAATACTAGCAAACTAGCAAGGTTTCACACAACAGTCCATGACTGTGATTTCAGCCACAGCATCAAGGTTTTTGGGTGCCCACAAGCAATTTTGGCCACGTTTTCCCACAATATCTCGCAAATTTAAAATCTTGAATAATAATAATAAAAAGGGCAGTCACAGAAACATACCATTGTGTGATCGAGATCCGAAACAATCATCAGCCGCGGAGAAGATTTCAGTCGATCCATGACGTTGAATCTCCAATTCAATCCTGCAAGTACAAATTGAAAGCAAAAAGAAAAGATTATTGCATGAAAATTTTAAGCATCACATTCCTGAAAAAAAAAAACAACAAATAAATCAAAATGATAAGTATCTGCGTCCATAAACTCTCTCTATCTAACTAAAATTATGATTATGATGATGATGATGAAAGTGACAACTATCTACCTCAAAGTTTCGTTAAGTTACTCAGAACTAAAAAAAATACCCAAAATAGTTTATGCTGAAAGTTGAAATAGAAATAAAAGACACCTAGTAAGGAGAAAAGATGAAAAGGAAGAAGGAGAAGGTGATGAGAATAATTTACGTTTACCTGTCAGAGAATGAATAGATTTTGTGAAATGGATATATAATAATTACAAATTATGAATAATATAAAATAAAAATGTTGTGATGAAAAGAGAAGAAGAAGAAGAGGATGAAGGGATTACAGTGAGTGTTGAGAATATAACAGAAGGAACCGTTTGGATCCAAATCGATTTCCGATTGTTCTGTACATGTGATTGTGATTTGTGAGGGGTAGAACCTTTTGCCAAATTTTTTATTTAAAAAAATAATTAAAACAAGAATTTTGGTATAAGAATAGTTACTATTACTTAATCTATATCATCTTTTACAACCAAATGAACTTATATGATCGGATGAATGTATAAAAAAATCTTTACATTGTTAATGTATATATTTAATTTTTTTGTTTTTTACGGGAAAAAAACTTTAATTTCTTGCAGTAAGGATGGTATGATATGGTATTAAAGTGTAGAGATGAGGGGATAAAGCTTTTCGGTTCAAATATAAGATTAGTTTGGTATTAACATTTCTTCTATAAAAAAATAAATTTAATTTTTCATTATTTTTTTTAAAACATTATATAAATTTTTAAATCATCACTAAAATAAATTATTATTAATTTTTTTATTTTTTAAAAATAAATATGTTTATACTTTTATTTATTATTATCACTAAAATAATATTTTATTTTATAAATATTTTAATGGTTAAAATTTTAAAATTTAATTTTTTTACCGAATAAATTTGTATTGAAATTTATTCTAAGTTAATAAAAATGAAAATTAATAAAAAAATTACCTTTGTTAATTTTTTATCGTAATTGTTAGGTAAATGAAAATTTGGGTTAACTGTGTGATTAACATAATTATTAAAAAACATGTCCAACTTATTTCTAATTTTAATTTACTATTAAAAACCCTAAACATAATTATTATAGATCTCCACAAAGCTCTTCCAAGATATTTGTAATTAGATAAAAAGTTGTAATTATAATAAAAATTTTATTGTTTATTGTGGAGTTATTTGATTAAAAAAAAATTCTCATTGATGATTTTTTGAAATTAAAACGATGTTTAATGTTAAAAGTAATAGCAAATTACATAAATATTTCTTTAACTTTTATCAAATTAAATCAAATTGTATTTTTTTATATTAATATTTTAAATTTTAAAAAATTACAATAACACACTTCATATATTTAAAAACATTCCATTAATATTTTTCTTAGACTTTATACTAACACACAGATACAAAAGTAATAATTAAAAAAAAAAAACAAAATACATGTAGTTATATTAAATTTTTTGAAGTGTTACTATAATCTATTCTAAAAGTGCATAATTAGATAAGTAAAAAGTTTAGATTTTTTTTTTCTTTTAAAAATTAGAGAGTTATACGATTTAGTACTAAAAGAGGTAATCCGAGCAAGTTCGGTAATGAAGAACTGTTTTTAAATAATTTTATTTTAAGATAAAGATTTTACATTTCTTTAGCTTTATGACATTAAAGCGTAACACAGAAGCTTACTATGTAGCATTTCCAATGTGTGTGTATATATATATACACTTTTCACCTATCGTCCAATGACCAATCATTACCATGTGATTTTTTTTTTTTTTTTGTAACAATTAATTTTTATTTTTTATAACTTAAGCAGTTATTTTATGACTAGGAAATTTTAGTTATTCTAATAAACGGGTCTCATAAATAATCTCAGGAATTTAGATTTTATTAAATTTATTATTATTACGTGCTTTTAATATTATTAAAATATAATTGGGAGAAGAATAAGAACCAGTGCTCTGCTATTCGAGGAGTGCATAACCTGAAGCAACTTTAACAACAAAACTTACATCAGTGTATAATAAAACAAAATCTTTCTTAAACAAACAAACAAACAAAAAAATCTAATAGATTTCTACAAATAAAAATAATATATATATATATATATATATATACACGTATAGTAAAGAGATTAAAAGAAGTACTTACAGAGGCACAATAAAAATCTTGGCAAATTATCGAAAAAGATTTTATTCAGAAGGAAGGTAGGGATTTACAAAAGAGGTAGTAGAGGGGAAGAAGTTTTAAGGCTCTGTCGAGCTGTGTCCTCCTAATTCTGACTAACCTCTATTTATAGAATACAGAGAGCGGATTCCAAATCCGGACTTAACAAAATTACATATTTATTTAATATTCGGCCGCCCATGTGGGCCCGCCCATCTTGACTTCTGCAAGGAGATAAGATAAGAGGCCGACATAATTATTTTCTTAGGGTCCAGCCGTCCATGTGGGTCCTTCCATCTTGACTTCTGCATGGAGATAAGATAAGAGGCCGACATAATTATTTGCTTTTATAAGGGGTCCACCAAATTATCAAGCTTTGTTCAGAAACCAAATTTTTAAAAGACAGCTCTCCAATTTTGGTTAAACAGTCATGAGAAAATTACCTTAGAGCATTTATCAATTTTAATAACCTTTTACAGATTACGCATTTCTCTTGCAGTAATGGCTAATCTGAATCCAAATTAGGGTCTTGGGCCATCTGAATGGCATAACAGTCATCAGACAGTAATTCTTTTTTATCTTCTTGATCCGATTCGTCCGAGTCTAAGGAGGATAAAGCTTCCAATAAATTTTTCTTTAATTCCTTTTTGCTCTTAGAATGTGCTACTAAATCTTCAATTTTAAGAGGAGAAGAAGAAGAAGAAGCAGCGGTTATTGGAGACTTCAGCGGAGCATTTTTAAAATTTCTGAACTTGACTTCAACATATTCAATATTGAATTTCTGCCACCAAAACACCTTTACGGTTAGACAAAGTTGCTTTGGATATGGTTCTCCCAAATGATGATGTACTTGATATTGATGCTGCATGAGCCAACCAATTCCCATTTTTGATAGGAAACTAGTCAACTTATATCTGGGAGGAATGGAGGGAGACAATTCCCGAAAATTATCGTACATTTTTGCTATTCTAACCGGTAAAATGCTTTTAACAGGACCTATTTCAATTACCCAATTAATAAACCATGAGGGTAATTTTATAGGTAATTCATTTTTAAAGCTGATATACCATGAATGCCTGTGATTGGTATTTAAAAGGATTTTATACCAAGCTTCCTGATAATCAAAGTAATTAAATGAAGATGGCTTAAAGGGTCTAGAAAAACCCTTAGGGGTCATCCAGTTTTGATTCCAGTCTGAAGGACACAAAACATTTAAGATCTTCAACTTGGAATAATTCGTAATTTGAGGATTCTTTGGATCTTTCTCTGGAATTAATTCTACAGAGTTGGTATCCAACAGAATCATTTAATAAAATGAAATAGTTTTTTCAAAATTATCCGGAATCCATGCCCATCCCTTAGGACTTATTGTAGCAAATATTGATGAAGGTTCTTCGTCTTCCCATTCAGGTTCTATAGGTAACACAGAAACACAATGAGCTTTAATATGATAATCTTTGGGAGTATTTAGTAATTCTGGCTTTTTAGCTAGAGAAGGGGTAGTTAAAGGAGGAAAATTATTTTTAGAAGATACAGTTTCAGGATTCTTTTTAGGAAGTAATGATGTAGGTAGTTTTCTAGAGGTTTCAGGAGTATTTAGGGATGAGGCCACTGCATATGAAGGGGCTAAATCAGAAATTTTTACGAGGTTTGGATTTCGAAGGACTTTCGGTCAAAGCTGATTTTACTGAGGGTCTCATAAGGAGTACTGGGAGTGCCCTGAAGAAATTCACGGGTTAAAAAGTCAGGAATAGAATTATTAGTGCCTTTTATGAATTCAATTTTAAAATCAAAACATGATAAAATACTTTGCCATCTGGCAAAAATTTGCTTTGAAACAATATTTTTAACATCTTTCTCTAATACTTCTTTTGCGGATTTGCAATCAATTCTTAGAAGAAATTCTTTATTTATCAAATCATTTTGAAATTTATTTATACATAAAACTATACTTAATATTTCTTTTTTAATTACACTGTAGTTTAATTGTGCTCCTACCCAAGCACCTGAATGATACCTAACTATTTGCTCTTTTTTCTTGGGAAATTTCTGTTTTAGAATTCCTCCAAACCCTATATCGGAAGCATCAGTTTCTACAATAATGTTTGCTTCGGGATGAAGAATTCCTAAGCAGGGTAAATTTTTTACAAGACTTTTAATTTCTTTTACTATTGTAGTATGACTTTCTGTCCAAGGCTTGGGGTTTTTTCTAAGCCTAGAGAAAAGAGGTTGGCAAGTAATTCTAATTTCGGGAATGAAATCTGCTACATAATTAATACATCCTAAAAATCTTTGTAACTGATTTTTATTTTTAATTTCATCTGGAAATTTATTGGCAAATTCAATACTTCTACTTATGGGAGTTATTTTTCCTTGAAATATTTCATGCCCTAAAAATCTTATTTTAGTTTGTCTTAATTTTATCTTCTTTTTAGAAATAACCAGACCATTTTTCTTTATTATATCTTTAAATATTCTTAAACGCTTTAGATGTTGCTCTATTGAATTAGAAAATATTAAAACATCATCCAGGTAAACTAAGGCAAATTCTGAATAAGGATTTAGCATATTATTCATAATATTTTGAAATTCTGAAGGGGCATTTTTTAATCCCATGGGCATTACATTCCATTCATAATGTCCGAATGGGACGGTAAAAGCAGTTTTTATATTTATCTTTTTCTGCAACTTTTATTTGATAATATCCTGATTTTAAATCGAATTTTGAAAAAATTACCGCTTGGAATAATCTTCCTATTAATTCTTGTTTATTAGGTAGAGGATACCTAATCCATCTTAACACATTATTAAGGGGTTTATAATTAATTACCGTTCTGGGTTCTCCTCTTTCAATTTCAGAAGCATTCATTACATAAAAAGCTAAACAACTCCAAAGAGATTTACTTGGTCTAATTAATTTTTTATCCAGAAACTGCTGTATTTCTTTTCTACAATAAGTAAGCGTTTCTTTATTCATTTGTACTGGTTTAGCTTTAGTAGGTATTTTACTTTCATGAAATCCTTCTATGTAAGGTAACTTGATAGTAAAAGAATTTCGATCCCAAAAAGCAGAGGGAATTTCAGCACAAATTTCGTTTTCAAAATCCTTTTGAATTTTTTCAAAATTCTTTCTTACTAAAATGTCATTAAGTTGTTTTTCAATTCTTTGATATTTTATTTCTAATTGTAATTTATAAATTTGCCCATTTTTACTTTCAATTTTATTTATAAAGTTTTCTTCAGTTAAGTCTTTTAGAGTTAAGACTTCCTTTGATTTTATTGGAGTTATAAATTCAAAAAGATGATTTTTATGTTTTATTCTTTGGGTAGCTACTTCAAAAGGATATATCTGAGTTAAAAAAGGAGTACCCAAAATTATTTCTTCTGTAATATCTTTAGTTAAAATAAAACTATTTTTAAAACATTTTCCTTTATTACAAATATTAGCATTAGACAGTTTATACTGAACTTTTAATTTAGAGTTATTAGCAGTGTACAATTTTTGTAAAGATTTTTCATAATATTGTGTAGGAATTAATCCTTCTCTTATACAATTTAGATCTGCTCTTGAATCAACTAATGCTATAAATTTTTTATGAAAAGAGTTTCCTATTGATAGAGCTATTTTAATATGCCATTTTTGTTGAAGAATTTTTATTTGATTAATTAATTCTGTTTCTTCCTCATTATGATTAGAATTAGAGGTTGAACCTATATTATTATTAAATTGTTCTGTTAGATTTTCTAATTTTAATTTTAATTCCTGCACTTCTTGTTTTAGATATTTTATTTCTTTTTGAAGATTTGTTATAGTAACTGGTTTATTAAAGGAATTCATTTTTAAAATTTCTGAAAAATTATATCCCTTAAATTTTTCTTTTTCTTTATGATCTTTAGTCGTTTCTTGTTCGATCATCATGTTTTTTAATTTTAATAAATATTCTAATTTATCTTCTTCATTAGCCATTTTATCAACCATTTCTAAAGCTAATTTAGTTTCAGCTTTAATCATATTAATTTTAAAAAAGCAATTACAATTTTCCATATCTTCGCAGGTATGAATATTTTCTTCACTTTCATTACTAGAATCTTCAGTTAATTCATTATTTTCAATTAACTCTCCTTCTTCATCCTCAGAAGATTCTTCATCTAAAATTAATAAATTAGCTATTTGCTCTTTTAATTCCTCACTCATTTTTAAAGCTTTTATTTTTTCTTTAACCCTACAATATTTTTTCATATGACCAATTCTTCCGCACTTATAACACACTATATTAGGTTTATTAGGCTTATTGGATTTTTTAGAGAATTTTCTAAATTTGCTTCCCTTGGTATTTTGAGGATTTCTAATATTTTTCTGGTTTTTTAAGTGTCGTTTTCTTTTTTCAGAGGGAGGAATAGGTTTTTCATAACCATATTGACTACAAAAATTACCCAATTCTTTAATTCCCATTTCCTGATTTCTTTTAATTTGATTTTGTAATTTAAGAGTATCACAAATTTCTAAACCTATTAACTTTGTAGCAGTACTTAATCTTCCATAGGTTAAATCCCTTAGCGGGATATCATTATATAATCTGGGCAAGCTTTCTCTTACCTTATCGGCAAAAGTAGAAGGAAGTCCTGCCAGAAATCTTTCTTTCCAAAAGGCTTCTCTACAATCAGGTCTAGTCAAAACCAAGGTGATGAAATTATCATGGTACCACCTAAAGTCTCCTAAGGTTTTACACCTAATTGTGTGGAGAATTAATGATATCCTTTGATCAAATAACTGGGGATCTCCTACGAAATTATGGATAATTGCTAAAATTAAGGTTTCTACCATAAGAGGCATAACTTGATCTGCTTCCTGCTTAACACTATTCATTATATTAAACCTTTCTTCTTCTGAGAGGTAATGATCCCACCAACCTTTTAATTGGCCAGTGAAACCTGTTACTAGTAGCTTAACCGTAGTAGCCACATCTTGTTTAGTTCTATATGCTGAGGCGGCCATGGTCATTTCATTTGTTTTTCTAAGGATTTGCATTTCAGTTAGCCCGTCTATATTCCATTCATAGATACTAGAGCCATCAAAAGAGGATGGTGACTCCAACTCCCATTCTTCAAACTAAATATCAGGGAGAGTGGACCTATTATAATAATTTCTAGTAGTAGGTCTAGGGGTAGGACCTAAGGAAGAGCTACTCCTAGCATTTCTTCTTAATTTATTAACTTTATATAAATTATCGTCAAACTGTTCTCTATTAAAATGTTCTCCTAATTCTTCATCTGGGATTATTATAGTGTTGATTTTATTAATTTTTAAAGCATCTAATTTTTTATTTATTTCATCTAACATGGAGTCTTTTCCTAATTTTATATGTTTTAACTCTTCTTCTGAGAACTTAAAAGGTTTAATTAAAGATCTTTCTAACTTCTTAGGAGGTAAATCTTTATCTATTATTTCTGTGGCAATTATATGAACAATTTGATTAGTATAATTTAATTGAGTATGCAAGTTTTGAATATCTTTAAAAGAAATATCCTTTTTTTCAGTTATCATTTTAAAAGGAGAGGCCACTACTTCATGATTTTGAACATTAGGAAATTTTACTTCTTCTAATGGGGGAATTATGCTGATAATTTCTCCTTTAGATGTCTTCCAAATTTTCTCAGCAGTTTTTAGAACATTTATTCGGAGTTTATTAAAACAGTTTTTAGAGAACCAATTAAAGAAGGAAATATTTTCTTCTTTTTCTTCTAAATAATTATAGTATTTTTCTCTGTATTCTCTTAATTCTTTTTGAGAAAAAGTTTGAAAAAACCATTCTCTTTTTTCTGTACTATCATGATTCAAAAATTCTTTTTTTAATAAATCTTTATTTATTTCAAATTTTTTAATAACATTTAATTGATTAAATTCAGAAGGACCAGGTACAGATTCAAAATGTGGAGAATTGGGCTGATTTTCAGTTTCTTCATAATCTGGTTGGGGAATCGTAGGGTCCGACCTTGTTCCCAAGTATTGCAGAGACCTAGGCATAGAGAACCCCGATCTATCTATTGACCTTCTTGCTGTGGCAAAAGAGGTCTGGGGAGATCTATATGACAGGGATCTTCTCAGGGGGGCGAAAGCTACTTCTACTGCCCCATCTCTAAATTCAACAATATTATTTAAAACAGGATTTTCAAGTCTTTCTGGAGGAAGAATTTCTTCTAGTTTCCATTTTAAGCCTGAAGTTATTTCTTCATGTCTCAAAGTTCTAGGAACAGTGGCGCTAACTTTTTCGGGATTTACTAATAACATAGTAGTGACATCTTTAGGTGACATTATTAAGGCTCCTGGAGCCAATTGAGTCTTCATGGCTTTATAGTATAATCTGTATGCTATAGTTAATGGAAAAGAACTTTTATTCCATTTTTCTTCAAGAATTTTTATGGTTAAAATTATATTATTATTGGTTTCATGAAGGCTTTTTAAGGCAATAGAATAATTAGGGTAATTATTTATATAAACCGGACCTTGATGAAGATTAGTTTTCATTAAAGCCAAAGTTTGGTTTTCAAAATCTTTTGGCCTATTGTCTCTAAAGATGGCTAACAAGGGCATATCCATACCCATTCTAAACAAGGGTTTAATAGCAATTTGTATTGATCCTATATGCAGATATCTATAATCTTTTATATGCTCAATAATTAACTGATTAGATATTAAGGGAATTTCTTGTTTGGTAGATTTTAAATCTATTTCTTTTTCCTTTGGAGAGCATTTTTATTAATCTAGACATTGTTCTAATATAATTAGGACCAAAACGGGACCACCAGGCTAAGCCAACGGATTTACTGCGTCTCTCACGACTGACTACCGGGACCACCCTTTCCGGCTGACCAACGATTCATCCTAATTACTAGAATGATTTCTAGATTATTAAAGCTGCTTTGAAAAGAATACAGAAAATGGTATCAGAGCCTAACGTAAAAATTTTTCTCGCTGAAAGTATATATCTGAGTATACTCTGTGGTTGCGACTAGTTCGATCTTCCACACCAGAAAAGATCTTTTCGTAAATTAACGTGGTTTATATATATATATATATATATATATATATATATAGGATCCTCGGTTCTCTTAAGGAAATGACCTAAGCATAAAATTTTATCATTAATTATGTTTTTTTATATTTTCTAACACTCTAAAGTTTTATATTTTGATATTTAATATTAAAAAGGTTTAAAATTAAAATTGACAAGTAAATGAAATACTGCATATATAACCAATAATATTTTTTTTATCTTAGTTTTATTAATGAAAAATTTTAAATTTGTGATTACTCATTAAAAATTTTAAAATAAATAAATTACATAAATTTTTTATAGATACATTTTAGTAATTAGTGTGTTAATTTTGTTAAAAAAAAATAATTCAAACTCACCGCTTTTTTCTTTTTTTACGTGAACTTTGCAAGTAGAAATAAATTACATATAGTTAAATTAATGTGGTGGCCTAATAGTGTTATCTTTTTATTTTTTTTAATTAGTTGGATTGAAAACATTTTACAAACTTATAGAAACCAAACAAAACCATTATAGTGAAATGTCTTACCAAAAAAATTGTGATTCACATGCATGGAGTAGGCACTAGATAATGAAACGAGGGGCCATCGTTCAAATTTGGTTTACCAAATCGAATTGGATTCCATCAATTTTCACGAGAGGGTTTGTGTCACCTCAAGCAAACAAACAAACCAGACATGGCCACGAGAACAAGAAAACAAACTATAGAGAAATAATCAACAACTTATTAATATCAATAGTTTTTTTAAGAAGATTTTGGATTCGAGTTTTATCTTTAAAAAACACATAGATAGAAAAAGACTCTAATAAAGGTGGTTGCAAAGTTTTCAAATAAAAAGTTAATCATTAAAATTAGTGGACATTTCACATCATGATGAGTAAGAAAATTAAAAAAAAAAAGACAAATTATACCTATAAATGATAAAAATAACAAAAATTATAAAGCCTCTCTTCCATTTTCCTTTTAGTAATTCAGTTATTAAAGGCAATGGTAGGTAACTTTGCTAAGTATATTAGTATATTCGATGGAATTTTGGCAATAAATAAATAGGTAGCATATTCGTGGGGAATATTAGCAATCTATTTTTCATATAGTATTTTGCCATCTTTTAGAGTTTTCAAAAGGTTCTCAAATATAAAAGCTAACAAATTGTTCACAATGAAGAAAAATGCCACTCTGAAACTTTTACAGGATATTTCTCAACCGAAATTAAGGATTAATATTTTGAAGTATTAAATAAAATTTATTTTAAGTACCTATTCCCAACCGTAATTACACAATAGATTAAAAGATAAGATCATGTCAGAGATTACAGCTATTTAAGAAACAACACAATCCTATAATCAGCCGTCATTATAGTATAATTATTTTTATAATGTAATTACTCAATATCCATTCTTATTTGCTTGCATTTAGTATAATCATTTTTAAGGTTTTTCTTACTACATTGTTCACAACTATGTAAGAAATAATATAACCCTGTAATCCAAGGTCACTATACTTACTTGTAAGTTTTTTATTACCATGTTGTTTAAAGAAATGAGAGAAACAACCATGTAGACCACGATAAAAACAGTCACCATATTTAATTGTAAAGTTTTTTATATGTAAATTTATTTAAATCTTGGAAATTGGACAAGTGTTGTACTTTTAATAAAATTGAGTAAAAAATATTTAATAAAACTTATTTAACTTGAGATTATATTTGTGAAAAAAATTATATACCTAAAAAAGTTATAATATAATTAAACATAAGAATCTTTAATTTCCAAAACATATATTAAGACAATCAAATATGTTGTAGATATTATTAAAAATCATAATTCTTGAATATGAAAAAACTTATTTCCTATCAAACATCTCGTTTTATATACAGGTTTGTATAACATTACATTATTATAAAACTATGTACGGCCTAGAAATTAATATGTTAATTAAATATAATTAATATTCAAAAGATTATTTTAAAATTGTAAAGTTAAATATCTTTATTTCATATTTATTTAATTATCATAATTTTTAGGTTAAGTATTTAATTACCACTTTTGACTTTCTCTATTCACAAAAAATAAAAATAAAACAAATTGACGTTGTCTTTACTTGATTTTAACTTTATTACTTAGTTTATCTTGTAACTCCAAAATTGCATAAAAATCCTCATTTTCATATTATGTCTCATTGCTTATTTCAACTTATTTAAGGAATTTTTTTTTGCATCTTATGCAACTCATTGAATGACGTGATGTTTGTTATTTGATTGGGACTTGGGAGAGTAGATTTTCATCTCTCCACATTTTCATCTCTCCAAAGCCATACTAGTTACTCTTAGATCCTGTTCCTTGGTAGAACTCTTCGGATACTCTTGGGTAGAACTCTTCGGATACTCTTGGGTAGAACTCTTTGAATATCTCCTTCATTACTCCTTGAACTTGAGTTTCCCACACGGTGACCGAACAAGTGGGTGCCTGCAAAAGACACTCCGACGCTCAAGTTAGATGAGTATTCAGTTTAAGTGTCGAGCGTGAATATATATTTTTAACTCTGTGTTTTACCTTTGGTACTGTTCACCTATTTATAGGGATGGACTGAACCTCTTTCTATTGGGTCTTGTTTAGGTACCCAGAAATTAGGTAATATGACATTAATCAAGTTAACGACTAGTAATTGAAATTTGTGCTGACTAATCTCGACTTGATTGTTGACCATAGTCTTCGGTACCTAGGCCGAGGTCTTCGGCTATGATCGAGATCCAGGTTTAGTGTCAAGACCGAAGTCTTCGACCTTGACCGAGGTCTATCCCATTCAGATCCACTTACTCTTTTTAAACATTATAATATGAAATATATGTTGTTCAGAGTAAAGTGTTCTCAATAAACATAAACATCCACTCCTAATGGATCATCTTACCTCAAATATTGAAGAATCCATTACCATGTTTTTCAAAGTTCCTTTGAACTCCTCGCACATTTGGCTATTTGAATTTTTAATTGATATAATATATTGTTAAGATGTTTGATCAATGCATATGACTTGTCAAATTGAAGTTTATGACAAGCACTACATAGAAAAGGATTTACATGTTGCATTTAGTTTTCCAAAAAGTCACATGAAGGCCTATATGTATTTTATTTTGGCCTAAACATAAAGAAAACATGAAAAACATATAGCAATTTGAAGTTACCTTGCTAATAAGATGTAGGAAACAGTTATGGAACTTTGAACTCACACGATTTCACCAATTAAACTTTGATCTTTGTTCAAATAAGAAAAGATCTTGGACATTCAACAAGATCAATACAAGAACTCAAGCCTAAAACCATTGGAAAGATAGACTATAAACAAAGATGTGAAGTGGAAGAAAATTATACTTTTGGTGCTTTTGGGGGGCTAAGCAGTTACTTACTTAAAGATGCAAAAAGGGTGGCTTATGTTGCCATGGTTAGTCTTGGATCAAGCTTTATAAAAATCGAAACCGGTGAAGTCACGAAGGAATGAGTTTACACTTCAAATGTTCATCTGTGTGTAATAACATACTATGCCAGCACACCAATCTAATGTATTAAATTTTTTTCTCCTCTAAACTTACCCAAAAATAACTCTTTTATGGATTTAGAACTGTCTTTTCTTCAATTTTAATTAAAAAAATTTGTTTTTTAACAACTTGGTTATTATTAGTTCGATACTAATAATTTTGATTTCAAATATATTAGAAATGAATTAGGTGTCCTTAGAGTGTGTTGCTCTAGTTTATGAAAAGAAAAAAGAAAATAAGATGCTAACTTGCCATGTTTATATATATATATATATATATATATATATAATTATAGAATATTTACTTTTTATTTTTTTAAAATTTAACGATTAAAATTAATTTAATTACTTATTATAATCATTAGATTTCAAGAAAATAAATTATAAAAATAAAAAAGACTCTAATATTTACTATTGGAGTAAGTTGATTCCTTTTAATATACACAAAAAATCTTATATAAACTAACGAATACACAGATACAACCATCCCTGTGTATTTGCATTCTTATTAAAAATAATTATGATCAAAGGTAAATATATGTTAATGGTATTTAAGGAATATATTATTTAAAATGGTAAGATAATCATAAAATATGGGCACAAAAAAGGTTTTATTCTCATTATATACTAGTGAAAGCACAGACGTGACAATACTTATGTATTCGTATTTCTATTTTAATATGTTATAAAAATTGTAGAATTTTAAGTTAATATGTTTTTTAATAACATGATAGAATATAAATAATTCATCGTGTCATTTTGTGTACAATAATTTTAATTTGGTATGTTTTTTTTTTTATTTATGTTAACATAATAAAAATATGTCTGATCACCAAGGAGTATGTAAAATTTGTAATAAATTTGAGAAAATGGAAAGAGAAGAGAATTTGAATAAAATTAAATCGCGCATGCATATTCACTTTTCTATTAAGAATATTTATGATAGAAAGTAAACATATATTAATGACGTTTAAATAAAGTTGATTTGGGATAAGGTAGAACAATTATGAATGTTGAATATAAAGATTTTGAATATAAAGATTTTAAAATAATTTTATTCTTACGATTATAAAGTTGGTTTAGTGACAAAATTGACATGTAAGAAGTTAGAGGTTATGAGTTCAAATTCTTTTTTTAACAAAGTAATTTATTTTTTAATTTTCAAATATTTATTAATAAAAGTACAAATGAAAATGAGGTATTACCTTTATATATAGTATACATATAATATTATAGGTTATAAATTCCTAATTATATAATAATAATATACATAATATTATAGATTATAAGACAATTATGTAAGTTGAATATAAATGTTTTAAGATAATTTTTTATTTAAGGTTATAAGGTTGGTCTGATATCAGTTCACATGTTCACACGTGGGGAGATACCTGAAGAGATTGTGAGTTCAAATCCTTCTACTAAGGATTTTTTTGTTTCTTAATTTTTAAATAGATATAAAAGTAAAATTGGAAATAAAATGTTGACAAAAAAAGGATGAATTTCCTTCATATGTATATATTCAAATAAATATAAAGGTAAAATTGGAAATAAAATGTGAACATAAAAATAGTCAATTCTCTTTATATATGTTATAAATATCACATTATAAATTATAGAAAAATTATTTATGTTGAATATAAATATTTTAAAGTAATATTTTAGGTAATATTATAAATTGGTCTAATAACAAAATTCACATTCAAGGAAATGAGGAAGAAAAAGTCATGGTTCAAATCCTTCTTCTATTCTTTTGTTTGTATTTTTTAATTTTCAAATCCTTCATATATGTTATATTATAAATATTAATTTTAAACATAAAATGTTAAATGTATTTTAGTCATTTCAAAAAATATATATAATATAGTATTGTTGATAACTATGAAATGAATGATTTTTCTCTTTTAAATTTAATATTTTCCCGGTTTAAATCAACAAAGTAACAAATAACAAATTGGGATGTTTGTCTGTCTCTCCAAGAGGGATCGATCAATCTTACAAGTGAGTGGAATCCACACACATCATTCCAACAACACCATCACAAAACATTACCCCAAGCCTGCATGTCAACGCCAATTTGTGACTCCTCCATCAAAATATAACCTTCTACTCCTAACCATGCCCAATTCCTCTTTCCTGTCCCTTTCTCAGCACACCTTTTCTCACAATCCCCTTCATTTCCCATCATTGGCTGCTTCTCAAAGCCCCAACTTTCAGCCAAAGTTTCAAGCTTTGGCCTTTGGAAATCGTTGTGGAAATGAATTTCCATCTGGGTCTTGCTCCAATACCGGCAGAAGAAAAGGGGTGTTAGCGGTGCGGTCAAAGTCAACTCTGGGAGTGGAAGAAGTGGTGGAGAGGGGAGTGAAGGGTAGGAGTGAAGAGTTTGATGCAATTGTTATAGGGTCAGGGATTGGAGGGTTGATTGCAGGGACACAGCTTGCAGTGAAGGGTGCCAGAGTTTTGGTTTTAGAGAAGTATGTGATTCCTGGTGGAAGCTCTGGGTTTTACCAGAGAGATGGCTATACTTTTGATGTTGGGTCTTCTGTCATGTTTGGTTTCAGTGACAAGGTCAGTTCTTTTTTTTTTTTTTTTTTTTTTATGAGTGTGATTCTATTTGTGTCACCATGTAACTTATTTTCGTGAATGACGTGATAAGATATGGATAGTCTATGCTGCAAGCATGAGAGTGAGTTGCTGATTCTCCCTGATTGCTATGTACTCAATTTTTATTTTTTTTCATTTTTGTTTTTGGGCATATTAATAAGTAAACACACTATTCTGATACTATGGTGGTTATGTAGGTGCTTAGCTTGCGGCAATGAACAAAATGGCTGCATTTAGTTTGCTCTTTTGATTGGTCTATCTATTACTGTAATATAAAAATATGTTCTAAATTGACAACAGACGATTCTTATTAGCTTGATTTCCTTTTCTTTTTTTCTTTTTTTTTCCTGGATTCCGGCCAATCCTCTCATATCCCAATTCTCTTTGATTTTTTCTATGCATGAAATGTGATCCTTGCAAGGTTAAAATTCCTAGTTTTTTTTATAAAGAGACCACATAGAAGTAAATTAAGGAATCAGAGGCATAAAGGTAGATGATTTTTCAGTGACAATCCCATGAGGCCATGACCATGTGTTGCTTTATATAAAGCTTAGTTTTTTTTTATCAAATTAAGCTCCAAAGGACTGTATTTTGCCAATTTATGATTAATAACTTAGCCAAATAGTCGCTATGAGGACTCCTGCTTATTCTTTATGTTGAATGGTATGCTTCCTAGGATCATGAGCATTATGTGACTTAAATTTGTGTAGGGTAATCTCAATTTGATAACACAAGCGTTGGAAGCAGTTGGTTGTCGGATGCAAGTGGTACCTGATCCAACAACTGTTCACTTTCATCTACCAAATAATCTTTCTGTTAGAGTGCACAAAGAATATGATAAGTTCATTGAAGAACTGGCCAGTTACTTTCCCAATGAAAAGGATGGTATCCTCAAATTCTACGGTGAATGCTGGAAGGTTTGTCTTAATTGAGGTGACTGCAGCTCTCTTAAGGTTTTTCCTCTCCTTGTAATTCACTTTTTTAAGAGCTTATATGTGTTATGGCTAGATTTTCAATGCCCTGAATTCGTTGGAACTGAAGTCATTAGAAGAGCCACTCTACCTTTTTGGACAATTTTTTCAGAAGCCAGTTGAATGCTTGACACTAGGTACTTTCATCCTGTTTATTTTAAAATGAGAATCCACAAATATAAAACTCTAAACTTCTATTCCAAAGCTGATATTGTTCTTTGGATCCATGTGGCATATCTTTTCAGTATTTTGATTGATTGGGAGGTGTTATGTTTTATCAGTGAGACTAATTTATGATTTAAAAGAATGTTGAGGGGAAGCTAAGGGTGAAAAGGGAAATAAAAACATCAATAAACTATATGTTATTTACAGTTTGATTGTTAAATGATGCAGTTATAACCAGTTGACTCAACAAATTTTACCCTTCCATGAATAACAGGACAAGATTTGAGTTAGTAATACGTACAGAAATTCTTCATACAATTAGTTTTTTATCTTCCTGAATAAGGATACACTAGATCTAGAGAATTACATCTAACATACGTAGTCTTCTTTTGGCTGTGTGAAGAATTTGGAATTTTGGATAGAACAAACATTTAGCAAACCTATATTGATCTCCTAAGGGATCTCTGAATTTGCTTTTAATTTTTCTTTTCTTTGAGGAGGTGATGAATTTGCTAAACCCCCTGTTTGTTTGGGCAGAACGAGAGTGAAAAGGAGTGAATTGAATAGTAACATACTGGGAGATCCACCATTTTACTCTCTACTTTAATTAAAAACTTTCATCTCTTTTCTTTCCACTCTACCAAACACTACATAAATCTTTGAAATGCATCAATTTGTTGCAATACCGGTTTTTGATAGTTGATTTTTTTGAAAATCTTTGAAATGAAGATTTCAATCGATGTGAGCATCTTATTAACTTTTGCTTTGTCTATAAGAACCTAGCATAGGATGAGATCAATCAATGATCATTCTTGGTATATTTTTTCTTGTACAACTTTCATGTGATAGACAATCTCTTTTAACCAAGAAATGTTGCATGCCTAATAAGACTGTACTATTGATAAGGGTTGTTATTGACCACCATCTGCACCTCCCTCCATATTTGAGTTTTTTATCTATGTTTTACCCTTTAGCCTTTCTGACTATTTCTGGCAGCCTATTATTTGCCTCAAAATGCTGGAGCCATAGCTCGGAAGTACATTAAAGATCCACAGTTGTTGTCTTTCATAGATGCAGAGGTAGATGCAACTTGTTGATTCAGTTAGAAGTTTCAAGAATTGATTAAGGAAAATGTGTCATGAAAGAGTTGTTTTGTTGAATGTGTTAAGAATGACTGGAGGTTACTAAGAGAGGAATCAATTCTACTGGATCTCATAAAGAGGTCAAGGACAATTGTTATGGGTCCATTGTAAAAAATGAGGCTAAAATAAACAGTGCCACATGATTTGTATCTTTATCTGAAAACTATTTTCAAGTGAGATAGCGCCTGTGATTTACATGTTGATTAATTATTCAATTATTGGTGCATTATTGGTAATTTTTGTCCATGAAATATGTTATTGCAGTGTTTTATAGTGAGCACAGTCAATGCTTTACAGACGCCAATGATCAATGCCGGCATGGTAATATCTTCATTTATCTTTTTTCATTCTGTCAGTAAGTTTAATCTTAAATTGTCTACGATGTGCATTCATTGCTTCTGGTTGCAATGGATGGAGGATTAGATAGTAAAAAGGGAAACTAAGATCAATTTCATTCGACATTGACTGCTTAGTCCTAACAAGTATTTTAGGATTTTTTATTTTATTTTAATGTTAAACATGTAATTAGTAAGATGTAAACATCATCCTTCTGTTAGTAGCTGTCATGTTTTTGAACTATTATTTTTTTCTTTCTCATAACTGATTCTAAAATGTGGAAAGGGTTAAATATGTTTTTAGTCCTTATGAATTTTGTGAGTTTTGATTTAAGTCCTTTAATTTTTTTTGTTGGATTCGGTCTGCAAAAATTTATTTATTTTTTGTCATCAATAATGTAATGTCAATTATAGTGGTCACTGGTCAGTGTTGTAGTTCACCTCTGCCTCTCTTGCTCACCATTTCCTGCATGGCTTGACTCCTTTTTACCCCTCCAGGTTCTATGTGACAGACACTTTGGTGGGATTAACTATCCACTTGGGGGTGTTGGTGGGATTGCAAAGTCCTTAACAAAAGGTCTCGTTGACCAGGGCAGTGAGATACTTTACAAAGCTAATGTCACTGGTATTATAATTGAGCAGGGCAAAGCTGTAAGTGAGACATCAGAATAGAAACATTGATGACATATTTTGGAAAGAACCATTTTTTCAAGAACTGTACTATGCTTTTTGCAGGTAGGTGTGAGGCTTTCAGATGGCAGAGAGTTCTTTGCCAAAACCATAATATCAAATGCTACCAGATGGGATACATTTGGTTGGTTCCAAATAAGAATTGTTATAAGATTTTTTTGTTAATATTTCAATGATATTCTCTGTACCTGTATATGATTCTTTCTACCTTCATTAGTTCTTAGTTGGTTAAT
The DNA here is from genome assembly GCA_037954015.1 of Psophocarpus tetragonolobus. Taxonomy (NCBI): domain Eukaryota; kingdom Viridiplantae; phylum Streptophyta; class Magnoliopsida; order Fabales; family Fabaceae; genus Psophocarpus; species Psophocarpus tetragonolobus. Next base: position 42,904,475 of record CM075692.1, read on the forward strand.
CCCTAATTGCATAATGTTGCTCTGTAGGAAAGTTACTGAAGGGCGTTCAACTTCCAAAAGAAGAAGAGAACTTCCAAAAAGTTTATGTTAAAGCTCCATCTTTTCTTTCAATTCACATGGGGGTTAAAGCTGAGGTATTACCACCAGATACGGACTGTCACCATTTTGTGCTTGAGGTAGTTGGAAATTTGCTCAACTTGTATTTCTTAATAGTCTTTGTTCCTTAAGAATGAATAATTGACTTTATGCATTTCACTGGCATCACTCTAGAGCAACTGGAACAAATTGGAGGAGTCATATGGGAGTATCTTTTTAAGTATACCAACTGTTCTTGATTCATCATTGGCTCCTGAAGGTCGTCACATCCTTCATATCTTCACAACTTCTTCCATGGAGGACTGGGAGGTAGGCAATACTGGGTAGTGAGTACTGAAAAATTTGAAAACTTACACATTTTGTGCTTCTATAACTTTAGTTCTTTTTCTACCTCCTGTTTTTTCATTTGCAAATTGGTGTATGCATAAAATCTCAAAATGTGATATAGCTGTCTTCTGTACCAGGGTCTCTCAAGAGTGGAATATGAGGCAAAGAAACAGCTTGTAGCAGATGAAATCACAAGCAGATTAGAGAATAAGTTGTTTCCAGGTCTTAGATCATCCATTGATTTTATGGAGGTATGGACTATTAACTCTGACCTCAGTACTGAACTGTGTTTCTGTGATTCCCCACATTGTGAAAAGTAATTTAAAAATAAATCAAGGTGAATTTGATTTTATATGCAAATATGGTATTCTGGTATATGGAACATTATTGTGTAATGGCTTTTGAGAAATAATGCTATATTCCTGTTGGAAAAAGAATAATCTGAAGTTATATTTCTTGAAAAATGCTAAAATGGGAGAACCACTTCAATTCTAGAAGTTATTTCTATTACCGCAAGTGTAGCTAAAATGTACAATGCAAGCATTTCAGGCAATTAATTGTGAAAGGTAGTGGCTAAATGTAGAAGCATTCTTACCGCTCCATTCATTTCAAAATAAACGATGTTTAAGGTTTTTTCATAAGGATTAAGAAAAGTAACTTAATAAAGTGGAACAGTTTACTTAATTATCCTTATTAATTGCTGAAAAACTGGTGCACGTATTACTCAAATACAATCACATTGATTATTTATTTGGGGACAAAAATATTTTTACGTTTCTTTGGAAACCTAAACTGTCACTTAATATAAAACTTTTATTGTGTTAAATAGTCACTTATTTTGAAATGAAGGGAGTATTATCTAAAAGTTTGAATTATGTATTTAGAATTGAGGGATGAAACTATATATAATGATGAGAAAATCTTGGTGTTTTGATTCTTTTGTCTTTTATTTTTTGATTTAAGTATGTTTCTGAAATTTTTTAGCCTTGTTATAGGTAGGGACGCCAAAGACACACCGGCGATACCTAGCGCGTGATGAGGGGACATATGGTCCAATGCCACGCAAAATCCCAAAGGGGTTATTGGGAATGCCATTCAATACCACAGTAAGTCTACATTCATAAACTAATAACCAGTTCAGTTATATAAACATTACACTATGCTTTTAGAATGCACTAATTAAAGTAAGCCATAAACCAACAAAACTTTCAGGGAATAGATGGTCTTTACTGTGTTGGTGACAGCTGCTTCCCTGGACAAGGTGTTATTGCTGTAGCTTTCTCAGGAGTTATGTGTGCTCATCGAGTAGCTGCAGATATTGGTAAGATAGAGCATTCCTTCAATTGCACAGTTGTTTTGGCATTAGTTGGAATCTGCTTTCTTATTTACTATTTTGTAGGCCTGTCAATGAAATTTAGAAGTTTAAATATGTTTTTAGTCCTTGCAAATATGGTGTGTTTTAGATTTAGACCTTAAAAAGTTTTTTGTTGAATTTTGCCCATATTTATATATATATATGAGAGGAGATCTACTTACTCTTCATCTTCACCATTCATTCTTTGGAAATCTAATGGTTGTAAGAAATAACTAATTTTATCTATTAGATTTCCAAAAAATGAAAAATATCGATGAAGAGTAAGTCTCTTTTACTAATTCTTAGAGTAATTGAGTCCCTTCCTACATATATATATATATATATGAAACATATCTAGTAAGAAAGTAAAATATATATAAGAGTGAGAGGAGTATATTTCAATCATTGAGAGAGAAGAGAGAAAAATATCCGAAAAATCTTAGTCATTGAGAGAAGAAAAAGAAAAAATAGTGACAAATAATAAATGTTAGAAGAGAGACAATAAGTGGATGATCTCAACTATTAATTTCTAAAATTTGCTTCTCTCACTCATAAATTTAGCTTTCTCATTAGATACATGAGAACAAGAGAAAGTCAAATATATATGTCTTAGTTAAAAATTTACAATAGACATGTCAATTACACGATGTAACATGTATAAATGCATGTCTTTAGAAGAATCATTTCCATAATATATCAAATTTGTTAGAGAGAATTTTTTTGCAGTGCTAAAACAAATATATCGATCAAGATTTATATTTTAGTATATATGTTTGATCCCATTACTCACAATTTTTTTATTACTCATCGCCAGAATTTGAATTGCTCTTGCTGAGAATGATGGACTTCTAATTCGATTTTTCTTTGCCTGCATTTTATTATTATTATTTTTAAAATAGGGCTGGAGAAAAAGTCACCTGTGTTGGATGCCATGCTGCTTCGGTTGCTTGGTTGGTTGAGAACAATGGCATGAGATTTAATGTATGAGTATTTGTTTGGTGCGGTTTCATCTTTTTTGCTTGAGAAGTTAATGTGAAGATTCTCCTTACTGTAAATGTTCACATCAAACGTTACAAAGTCATAAGCTCCTTTGCTCCTTGGATGTATACACTGTGGAAAAATTGAGAGGAATAAAGCTGAGATATATACAATTGTATATAAATGGTCAAATTTAATATCATATAATTGTTTAAAAAGTTGTGACCTTTTTAAAAACTCACAATGTTTTCAATTTTTCTTATTTGTGATAAATTGTAAAAGTCAATACTTTTCTCATACATAAAAGTTATCACTTGATATTTTTCCTGAGTACATTTTGACCTTTTTGTACCAAGATTTTATACTTTTAGATTTTCAGGAAAGAGATTAGAAAATAAATACCGAAAGAAAGAGGATTTTGGAATGGGAAATAGGGGAAGACTTTAAAAGTTAAAATGTTGTTCTCAAATATTGCTTTCTCCTAGGCTTATTACCCACCACCCTCCATGGTTGCGATTGAAGGTATAAACCTACCTCTATGGGAGAAGCTAGGTGTGGGTTCTGGTTTCGCCTCAGTTTGGTTTTGGTGTTTTATTTTGCATTTCACATCCATATAAATATGACAAAAAAATATTTATAGATAATGTAGAGCTTTTTTTTCATCATCATCTAGTTATAAACTATTAGAGTCAGTAGAGGAGTTTTTAGAAATTGGGGATAACTATGGTCCTTTCAAACTTTCTTCTTACCTTTTAATAAATGTATATATTTTTTAAAAGAATTATAGTTTTTTTTGTAGTATATATATTTTATTGTTTTTTCTCTTTCAAACTTTTTCTTCTCTTTTAACAAATATAAATTTTTTTAAAAAAAATTTGTAATTTTTTAAAAATATATTTATTTTGCATTTTGCAATGTTCCATGCAATAATAAAACAACTTTTGACTTTTGCAGTGCTTTTTGGGTAAATCCCACAAATTGTATGCTCCTCTAATCGTAGCAGTTTATTTATCCCCTTTCAAGCTTTTTTATAGTGATTTATGAGGCCTAATCTCCTCCCTTTCATCTAATGGTCACCTTGTATTACATGAGGAAAAAAGATTGTACATATCAATGTAAAATTTTGTTATACTACTAGGGCATACTAATTAAACTCTTATTACATATCTTCTGTAAACGTCTTTACTCATTTGACAAGGATTTATTTTCTCAAACACAAATCTATCTGTATTTAGTGTGTTTAGTTTTGCTTTTCAGAATTGATCATGAATTCAAAATTGATTTCAAATAAATTTTGATATATTTAGTTTCATATGGAATAAAAACTCAAAATGATTATTGATTTTGGGATAAAGCAATTTAAAATTAATAAAAAAATTTACTAAGATGGGGAATTTAGAGCTCCCACTATTCATTAACTTCCTAAAGATCTTGGCATTGTACATAGGCTCACTTGTTCTCACATCCTACATCAAAATGAAGTGGAACGCAAACATCAAGGAATTATTCAGATGAGCTTTACTTACTAGTTACTAGCCCATGCTTCCATCTCTTTAAAATATTGGGATCAGAGTTTTATCACTGTACAATACTTGATCAATTGCAAGTATAACTATGCATCTCTATTCTCTGTGCATTCTTGGCTTGTCTAACAACATGAGTTTGTTAATTCCTACTCCTCTTTTATTGTTTATATACAATTATATATTAAACAAAATATCACATATATGTATACAAGTTTATGCTTATGTGAACCATTAAAACTATGATATAATTAATAAATTACATATAATTTATTTAATGATTAATAAATTAACATATAATTTACTTAATAAATTATAAATAAATTTAAATATAAATTATAAAAAATAATATAATGGAATACACAGGGAATACCTGTACCTGAAAATATCTACCATGGATGTGGAAAAAATTAAAATTTCATATCTCTTTCTTTATACTTGCCTCCGCCCCCACATTTTTCGAGGACAAGGATGAGAAGGACAAACCAGTTTTATTCCACCCTAATTTCTTGATATTGCCACAACATAAAGGATATAAGTCTTTGCACTTGGATGATTGGATTTGTCTATCTAAACAAGTTTTCTTCTACACTTCTAGAATTTTTCCTTGCACCCCATTTTGGAGGTGCATTTTCATTCTAGAATCTAGGGTAGCCATTCTAAAGGCTCTGGAACATGTAGGGAGAAATTTATTTAATTTTATTTCTTCTTAATTTAAAATTAGCTTTTAAACTAAAAATGAAATGGACCAAATGAAACTTAAATATGAAGGTTGATTACCTTATGAGACCTAGCTACCATAGTCTCCTTACCATTCATCATAAAGCCATTCGCAATAAATGAGTATTTCTTGTACTAAAATTTTTGTTTTGGAATTAAAACAAAAATCCAACAAAGTTTAAGAAAAAAAATATTAAATCGTATTTTTAGTTTCGTAGTATAGTCATCTTTACCTTTTGTCTTAAGACTAAAACAGGCTATGTGGTTCTTCTTACCTATAAATAAGTAAAATACTAAAAATAGCTGAAAATAACAGATAGTGGTTGCTGCAACAAAGACCCAAATCAGTAGTGATTGCTCCTTTTGATTTTGCAACTCAAGTGAAACTGAGAGGGAAATAAAAATTAAAAAGAGAAACCAAGTGAAACTAGGTCTTGTTTGAAGAAATTTAATTCGTTTTATTTTTTATTTTCTTCTATAATAAATATTTATGAAAATTTATTTACCATAAACTAATTCAACAACATGGTATCATAATAGCACACTATAGATAATTGATAACCTACTTTTGAGTGACAATTTCTATTTCCTCTTCTAGTTAAATTCATTCTTTTTTAATTCACTCATTTAACAAACTGAAGGTTACAAGTCCATGTTATACTTGCATCATTTATTGAAAAGTTGAATTTTCTATTTAATTTCACTCTTCAAATAAACTAAAGGTTACAAGTCCATGTTAATACTTTTCTCATTTATTGCAAAATTGAATTTCTAGTCTCATGGTTGAGTAGCTTGTGCTAAATTTGTCATTTCAAAATGGCGTAAGCAACTTAGCTACGCTACATAGGTAGCAAATGGATAAACCCTTCCACTATTCCACTACACCAGTTACAAGCTAATTCAGTCAATTAAACATTCTCGCAGAGTTAAGTACCTCTGGAAACAAATATCTGTGTCATGTGGTGCCTATCATGATAACATGCATGCATGTGGCTTGAACAGTGGTGTTTCAACATGCTAAGTGAAATTAATACAATATTCACAAGACTAAACAAAAAAGCCAGAATCTCTAGCTAGGTACATCAACTGGTGATCCTCCTTACATGTGAGACTTTGTTTACTTGACATTACTTCAGTCCTCATGCAAAGAGTGAATTTTAATTTAAGTTCCTGATTGAAGTTTCATTCTCCTTAGAGAAAGATACGCCAAGAAACGGTAACCAAAAACCATTGCTATTAGAGCAGCTACCTCTGTTGCTCCACTATCAATTCTGATCCCATTTATGGTATGTGAGATGTGTTCATATTGCACCTTGAGCAAAAGTTTGTAGGTGTGGTAGTTGAAAGACATGTAGCGGATCCAAGAAAAAAATATAGGGACCCTCTGCCAAATTCAGTATCACTTGTTAAATTCTTGAACTAAAATGATTGCAAGCAAAGCTAGCTATTGGAGCATAAAATTATAGGGCTAGACAAAAACCAAAGTTTAGTCTGTTCAAATTTTTACACAATTCAGTTTATCTAACCTGCTTTTACAGTTCACTTCTACAATTTTGTCTGTTCCTATAAAATTAGTGACCAAAACAAATTGAATTTGATATTAAAATGTGTCAATTATAGGACAATTTTCTTTAGCTAAAACGCTGTTGTACTAGTGAAAATGCCCCGAGTGATTTAATCTTTTATTGCAAACAAAACTATTATGTTTGTTTACCTGCACAAAAAATCCTCCAGCCAGCATGAAGGTCATCACAGTTACCGAAGCTAATGTTGTAGCCCGTTTCAAGTCCATTAGTGTAGCCCCAATAGCAAGTCCAAGTCCCTGTTTCACACAACTAGTCATTATTAAAATTGGACACCGCTTTAAACTCTATTTGCTTTTGAAACAATGCTTTTGCTTTTATTTCTTACCCTTAAAAAACTATAAAAATATCACCTTATTTTTACTTTATTTCTTTTAGTCAAAGACATAAATGAAAACTAGTCTAATTCTCATTGTTTGTTTGCACAAATATTTAAAAATTAAAAGAATTTCATTACAATAATTTGGGGGGTGTAGATGCCTTTGACATTGTTGTTTAATTACAAATATTGTTGTGATTATAGACTGTTGGCTTTTATAATAGTTATATAAAAAATTATATTTAAAGTGTTTTCTAATTAGTCTTTACATATATGGAATTATTATTAAACTCAAGTAAATGTAAGAAGATATTCTATATTATTTACAAGAATAAAAGTAAAATATTTTCTGAGTTTGTTAAATGCATACCTGAGCAGCCACTATACAGAGGAAAACAGTGAGAATGGTGAGGAAAAATGGTGCAGCACTGAGTCTGAGACCGGCCATGAAATAAACAACAAGTAGAAAAAGCACTGGTAGAATGAGGTCTAGTGGAAGGTCACTTGTGGTTCTAGCCAGGAAGTATGCACTCAATCTGTACATATCTGCTGCTCTTTCCTTACTCAGCATTGCTCTCTCTTGAGGAAATGTGAATATTGCAGTGAAAACAGGAAAGAATCCCCAGAAAACAGCAATAAAGAATAACAATCCTGCCTGCAATTCATAAAGGTTAATATCTTACAATGCTTATGTGCTTTCTTAATTTGTTTTTTGAAAAAAAGGCAAAGATATTCAGCATGTGCAAGTCAACTTCCGATCAGAAAACATGATTAAAAGAGACTCTCATAATTACCAAAGTTAGATACATAACGGAGTAATATGATCATTGTTACCCACCCTCTCAACCAAAAAACATATAATATCAACACAGCCCCACAACTTATGTGCTTGTAAAACTATGCTTTAATAAAAGGAATGTTAATACAACACATTCTATTATACATTCTTTCCATTTTGTTATTATTGGCTAAAATTTCTTATGACTCATGGACCTCACTCTATTCAAAATTGCTCTCATTATGTTTAATAAATTTTAAGAGCAGATTATAATAACACTCCCTAAGTTTTATGTAATTGCGCATACATTTTTACTTTTTTAATTATTGCTATCATTTTTCTTATACAGTTTAATGTTTATAATCTTTAAAAGAGATTAATATAGGAAAATAGAAGAGTGAAATTATGTGGAATTTGTTCAAATTTCAATTAATATAAATAAAGAATGAGTCTCATTTATAATTTTTAAATTTAATAAATTTCAATTAAAAAAGAATGTTTTAGAAAAACTATATTACCAATATTTGATTTGTGGATATGGTCTTTCTTTTCCATTGTACTTTTATGACTTAGTCATCATTTTGAGACTAGCAGAATTATTAATAGCTTACTTGATCTTGTAGATCTTTTGGATTCTTAGCATCTGATTGCCACCAGAGTAATCCTAAGATGACTGCAGTGGATAAAACTTGGGTGATTCTCAACCAGCTAAAATAGTCATGTCTCCTTTCTTTGATTCCTCTCCAAAATAATATGGAATATTGCTCACCCCAACTTGCTCCCCATTGTCTCTTATGAGAACACACTTTAGACTTCAATTCTTCATCAAGGGGTATAGGAACCATTAATCTTTTCTTTTCTGTTTCTGCTACTCGAGTTTCATATGCCTCCACCAGATACTGTTAAAATTCATCTTTAATAGTAAGATGGGAAATTTCTCCACTCAAGATCCTTTATACTCGAATGATATTAAAATTCTAAAGTAAATAAATGACATAAACTTTGCTTCTACCATGACATCCTATAAAAAAAAATAGGGTATTTATAATGGTTTACAGGTCATAACAGTGTAAAACAAACAGTTTTACACTGTGACTTTTAGACATTTATTATAAAATTCATAAAACATACTAAAAAAAGAATATTTTGATTGAATTACAGTATGAAATATTTTATATTGTGACATCAATAATGTAAAAAAAAATTACTATCATTCATAAATTGGCATGTATATAAAGTTTGATGAATTTTATAATTATCTTAAAAGGTTATATTTATTAGAATGTTTGATCAGTTAACAGTGTAAAAACTTGTATATTGTACTGTTTATAAAAGTTAAACTAAACATTGTTATAAACTGCTGGTGATGATTAATTACCTCATGTACAACTGCTGGTGATGGTTTCCCACTTGGGGTTTCTGGTTCTGCATTTCCCATCTGCACTTTATCTTCCAACTCTGAAGGTAGGGAAACATCATTTATGTTTCCATTAGCAAGGTCTAGCAAAAACTCTGCTGGGTTCATGGAAATAAGTGGTGAACATCCTATAGAATGGAAGTAAGTTATTGCTTCTGATGCTTTTCCAAAGTAAAGCAAGCTCCCTTTTCCAAGAAGGATCAACTTGTCAAATTTGTGAAAGAGTCTGCTTGATGGTTGGTGGATTGTTGTCACCACTGTTTTACCAGCCTACAATTGCAATTAACAAGTTAGTAATAAAAAAAAGCATTTCATGACTGTATATATATCTTGAAGGTTCATCGAAGCATATAATTAAATGGACCAGTTGATGATTTAACTCATTGGAATAAACTATATGCATTGAAGAAGTCCATAGAGAGTAAACTTGAATTGATTCGTCATAATGTCATTTTCATGACTGTGTTTGTTACATGTCCCACTGCTTGATGATTACTCGCTTCCAAGTTGCAGCTATGTGATATATTAAGTGTGGTCTAAAATCTTAGCACATGATATAATTAATACCTCTGCTATGTCTTGGAGCATCTGAACAATCCTCAAGGCTGTTGTAGAATCCAAACCAGATGTTGGTTCATCAAGAAAAAGAAGAGAAGGGTTGATTATGATCTCATTGCCAATACAAACCCTCTTCCTTTCACCACCAGATACTCCACGAACAAAGGAACCGCCAATCATAGTGTCTTGGCACCTTTATCATACATAAAATATAAAGTTAGTTTTCATAATTAAGTAATAGCATATATGTAAAATCGTTACATATTTATAATGCTCTACTCTTCAGTCCTTACCATATCTTTTTTCTATCAATGTGATCACTTTTTTGCTCATAATAATTTGGACATTCATTGTTAAGGATGGAAATTGGAATGGAACCATTTACCTCTCTAGGCCAAGTTCATAGATTACATCTAAAGCTCGTTTTTCCTTTTGCTCCTTTGTGAATGTCTTTGGCAACCTTAGCCGTGCTGCATACGTCAATGTCTCTTTCACAGTTAAGTGAGGAAACAGAACATCATCTTGTGTCACAAATCCTATCCTGCCACATGCTTCATGTAAGTACTATATGGGGAAAATAGTATCTCGTTTTGCACATTCTCAGTAACAGATATAATTACTCCATTTGCTATCATAATGATAGAAGAACATTTTGACCACTAACAAACTTGTAACATTTGACTTGTTTAGAATTCCATCAATATGTTTGTTTCTGTAGATTTCCTTAGTAAAGTGGTGGTATATATAACTATATAACTATAAACAAGTAAATCTGGGTGTTGAATTTTTATGACTTTTACCTGCTCTTAAGGAACTTAGAATATGCTTGGTCATTGTAACTGATAGAACCACCACTTATAGGATGGCATAACCTGCCTCCAAGAAGGTTTAAAAGAGTTGTCTTTCCACTTCCCGAGGGACCCATCAATGCCAAAACTTCCCCTGGATTTACAGATCCAGTGATCCCATTCAAGATATCCTTCTCCTCAGTTGTTGTCATGCCTTTGATCACTATCTTGTAGGTCACATCCGTGAACTGCACATTCCATAGTAAGAATAAAGCTCAATAAGTGGGGGTATCCATCACTATTTCATAAAATAAAACACATCATCAGAAAGTAAGGTGAATGCGCACTAGAACATATATTTTTGTTCTAAGAAATTAGTGTCTAACTAGTAACTACTCATTAATTTTCTGATACTCCATACCCTTCTTTCTCAGTAAAACTATGTTATATAGCCTCTACAAGATTTGAGTATACCAAAGTAGATGTATTATTTAGTATTACTAATTTATTTCTCTGGTTAAATTGAAAGAAGGGGTAGTCTTGTACATTACTATATTGATGCTACATGAAAGGAAACTTCGTACAAGATTGAACTTGATCATGGTCATGCTATTTGCTAGCCATGTTCTATTTGTCAGGAAGCTTCATCCATGCCTGTCTAAATACACAGGGCCACATGAAAACTGATGCTCTATTAATGAATTGAAGATTAATTTGAAGTTGGAAAGGAGAAGGAAAGGAAAAAGTCGCGGATTTGAGTATCTTTCAGTAACATTGTAACAAAATACTAACAATTAACATTTTCCGATAATTTGTTTTTTTTTTAAAGTTTTTTGAACCCTGGCAGAAGTAGAAGAACTTAGAATTAAAATATGTAAAATGTACATTACCTTTAGATATATTGGTAGAGTAGGTTCCGTTTGAAACTTTGTCCTAGGTCCAGTTTCGATGTCCTCAGCTGCAACATACATAGTCAAAACCCTTTTTATACAATTCAAGGTGGGGAAAAGAAGCTCCTACAACCAGAAGCCTATACCAGGCATGCAACTATTTAGCTTGACTTAACACAATAGTGCACTAGAAAGATATATAAAAATGACTTTGTTGATCATCTTGACTAAGTATGTGGTGGTGTTATGTTAGGAGGGTAAATATCTTTATAAAATGATTTGCAAGAAACTATGCATGGATGCTTCTCAAGTCATTGACACTACATGATCTGTTAAAAGGGTGCAACATTTGCTGGTCATGAAAACGCAAGTGGGGTAGCATGGACCATGGCTATATGTGACTAGAGCATTGACATCAATAAGTGAAGCTTTATGCACATTGTGGTGAAAATAAAAAGTCAATCTAAATTTAATAAAGGGGCCCCAAGAATGAGGCAATTTGCTCTCCCAGAAAAAAGGAAGATGGGAAAAAAACACAGAAAGAGACAGGTTCACTTGTATGTTGTGGACCCTTAAGTACGACCTAATTAACAGCTAAATTGTCTTTCAAAGACATCTGTGATTAGTCCACAAAACGGGTCATGTTCCCCTCACAATAGTACCCGGAGAAAAAAATGCTTGCAAGGGAAAGAAACCAAAATATTGAGAAGTTGTCTCATCAAGAAGTGAAAAGCCACCTACGTACGAATCACATGAGAGAAGTGGAAAAATGCAATCATATGCATGCATTACAGGATCATTCATACAATGAATTAAACCACGTTACTATAAATATGTAAACATTTACATGTGTTCACGAGATAGAATTAGTGCTTTTGTACTAAAAAACAACTACAAATACCCAGGGACATGATTATTAATACTCCCTCTCATTTTATTTTACTAGTAGTAAATATTTACTAAAATATGCAATATATTATGTTGGTAGTTGAGAATTTAAAGAATATAACATTAACAAAATTATATTAATGTTAGTATTTATTTAAAATAATTTCAAAATAAATTTTTAATTATTACCGTGAAAGAATTAAACAAATTAATTTAAAAAAAAAATTGTAGAAAAGTTAAAACCACTACTAATAAAATGAAACGGAAGAAATATAAAATATGCGCTAATACCATAAAATAAATTACATTTTTATTCAATTATAATTTACTATTTATAGTAAGTTTATTATTAATTTTTACAATAAATATTTTAAAAATTCATACAACTATAATTATAATTAAACTTGTAAATTTGTATAGTTACATTTAGAAATTTATTAAAAATATGAATAAGCTGCTGATTGAACTATTAAATCATTTGTTTCATTTTTAAAAATATATATAACAAATTTTACACGATTTACTTTAATTTTTAAATTAGACATTTAAAAATTTATATTTTAAATAATATATTATCAATTATAAAATAAAAAAGGAATTGTCTGATTTATTCCAAATAAAAATGGATTAAACTCTCATCATATCTTATTGGTATAATTCACTCCTTAAAATGATTAGTTGAAAATGAAAGTACTAATTACAACCATAAAGTATAATGAATTATTATTAGAGTTTTAAATTTAAGTTTAATCATATTTATTGAGTTATAATTGAATATTAATATAGTAAAAAAATTTATACATTAAAAATGCACACTTATTTAACCAAATCCTGACTTTGTTTTGGAGTAAATTAGATAACTAAAGAAAGTGCATGAATATATAATGATAGAATTATTATACGCAACAGCAACAGCAACAGCAACAGCAACACGTAGTTATGATTGGTGTAATAAAAATGAGAGTTATGTTGGAAAACAGCTACACCAGTGGCTTGGTCCCTTTAGGGATGGGTAGTGTGGGTACCACTAGAGTTACCTATTTTATTGGATCGTTCGTTAATCACGGGTTGTGTTGTTTGAGGTGTCTGGTTGGATTGGACCCGACAAAGACACATCCTTCAACTACGTCAATGTGAATATGCAACTTGCCTTTGACGTAATATTATGTTCTATATAAATAGACGTTAATGTTCTACCACAGTTTTTATTTTTTGGACACCTACAATTGTAAATTCACTAATGTCAGCACAGTTTGGTAAAAGATTGGAACAATTTACTTAAAATCTTATATTTAAATCTAACTATCATTCTACACTTACACCACAAAAAGTTACATTATCATTCATTCTACACACACTTTACAAGCCAGTTTTCACTATAAATTGGTAGATTTATAAGGGTAAAATGTTGCTGGCTTGCCAGATTATTGCCCTGAATGGAAATCTTTTGCAAAATTCTTAAGTTTAATTAAATTACTACATTTAAAGAAAGTATCCTAGTATTCTCTGTGATCCAAGAAAGTAAATTCCTTTTTAATTATGAGATGACGATCAACTCATGTTAATAAAGAACATAAATTCTGTCAATAAAATAAAAACATAAAAAGTTACTAACCTTATGGGAAAAGCCATAAACATAATATTAATAAATACACATAAATTTTAGAGTTTAATTAATGTGTATTTCCAGTATAAAAGAATATTAAACTGATATTTAATTATATGTTTCTATTTATATGACTTTTAAAATATTAATTGATTGGTAAAGTCAACAAATTTTCTATAAATTAAAAATTTTGATTGAATATTAATATAAAATTTTTTACATTGACCATGCATACTAATTAAACTCTAAATTTTATTATAACTGTTTCATTTCTTTTAAGAGTTTAATTAATATATACTGATAATGTAAAAGAATATTACATAATTTAATCACATATTTTTATTTATATAATTTTTAAAATATCAATTAATAAAATCAATAAATTTATGCTAAATTAAGGGTTGTGATTAAATGTCGTAGTAATGTATACTGATTAAACTATTCTTTCAAAATACAAAACATATCTAAATTCAAACCCCAACTATTCTTAAATATTAATTAATTAGTATTATATTGATTATCATATACAAATATCATTAATTTGTATAACTTTAACTTTCAAAATGTGTTTTTTTTTTCAAAAATTATCACATTTTTGTATTTTACTGTTGAAAATTGAAAAAACTTCTTTGTACATAGTCACTGACTAGTCAGGGCCCAATTATTATTATACTGCATAACAAATTTGAAATCTTTTCTGGGTTACGGAAAGGTACCAACAGGGACTGTACTTTTTGTATTATATAGCAGTTATACATGAAAATGAATGACATTTTCTATTTTTACTTTTCACATGTACTTGAGTCTGAATTTGTTATGCCCTTGCCAGAAGGTCATTCCAATAAATGCAAATGTTGTGTCATTATTATTATTCAGAAAAAGGAAATCTAGCCAGATCTGTAAAGTAATAAATCAGACAACAGAGCAAATCTCACCACTTATATTTTGTGGTTACTATAGGGGCACGACACTAACCTAGACCAATGATATAGAACATTGAATTCCTTTTCTTCTCATTTTTCTTAATTAAAAGTTTACATTTCAACAAAAATGGCAATAATTAAGAGGATTAATACAATTATTAAAAGAAATATTATTTTAATTAAGAATATAATGAAAAGAATACAAACAAATTAAAAAAAAAGAGTTAAATTATGTTGATTAACTTCTACTCGTAATATCACAAAATATATCCTTCCCATCCTGAAGTGGGCATTATACTATACATTATATTCATACTTTCACAAACTCATAACAGAAAGTTATGAAATAATTTGTTCCTTAATTTGTCATTTGCATATATAAGGCATGTCTGGATTTCATTTTCCAAACTTTTCTAAAATAAAACTTTTGGTATTTTATTTACTCTTTAAATAATTATTCTTTCAGAATAAAAATAAATAAATAAATACGAACCTGACTAAATTAAGTCCATTATTGTCACTCGATCACTTATCCAACAGAATTATTGGTATTCAATATATAAAGACACAAAAAGTAGAAATATAATAGTTAAAGATCTGATAAAAAAAATAAAAACAGTTATACAAGATAATGTAACAGGAAGGGAAAAAAATACAAAAAACATATATATAGATCAGATTATATGTAGTTTTATCAATATTAATTTTTACTATTTTTTCTAATTAAAATTAGAATTTTATCTCAAAAAAAATATATTTCATTAACATCACCAAAAATTTATTTTAATTTTATTTAAAGAAGAATAGCACTAATTAAAAGAGTTGCATTTAAGTTTTGTTTATAAAAAATAATAAATATTAAAGAGGATATATAATAGAGTTTAACACTTATAATTAATTCCGAGTGTAAAACTTATTCTATATAATATATATGAAAGTGTCCATGAATCACTTGTATCCTAAAATACCTCAAGGGCTTGAACTCAGTAAAATGTATGAGTGTGAGACAGTTTTACTCATTGATGATAAGTAATATGTATCAACTAATATCATGATAGGAAAAAAAGTAAAATGTATGAAATATGGTAAGAAAATGAGCATATGATAATATATATGGAACTTACGGATATCATCATCACTGAAGGGTTTGGAATCAGCAATTTCTTCAGGAGGCATAGTGAAGCCAGTGAATGAGAATGAAAGTCCCAAGCTAGCACTTGAGGCTCTACTAAGTGCGGCACCACTACTCACATCATCTAGCTCCAACTTTATTTGGCTTATTTGAGCACTTCTTGACTTCCTTATGTGTGTGTTCTTTCCGCCGCCCCCCGGCGACGCCCCCGTCAGCCGCCGGCTCGACTTCCTCGATAGGTTTCCGCCCCCTTCGACCACTCCGTTCGCGGAGTGGTCACTCGATGGCGGCGACTTCATCGCCGCCATCATTGTCTCCGCTAGCTGGTCCGACTTCGTCCTCACTAAGGATGTGTTTGCTTTTTCCATGCTCATCATCCACTGCTTCCCAAAGACAACGACAACAAAGGTAACAATTGTTCTAATTTACTTGTTAATTTGATGCAATACTTGTTTGTTTAATAATGTCTTTGCTTAATTAATTAAAAAATTAGATGAAGGATTCTATTCTACTCTACCCTTTGGAATTAATTTAAGAGTCTTGGTATTGTTATCAAGAGATTAAACTCTCCCTTCTTCTCTCTTATTGTCCATATAGTGTGTTTATACTCATTTAACTACGAATAAGAAAAACAACTTATTAAAACCCTTAACTTTTCATGGCTATTATAGCAACTCTCATGTTGGATATATACTAATTAAGTAATATATATGAATTTATATATTTATGTATATATGTAATATAATAGTTCATGAGAACTTATATTTGTTAATAGTGGAGAGGCATGTAATATTCCAGAAATATTGGGTGTGTTTTTCTTTACTTAGTTTTTATTTTCAAAGAGGAGGAAGGAGTGATATATATAATCTTATATAGTAGTAATGTACTGCTAGAGTACGAGGAGTAATAATTTATGACAAGAAAATTAAATATGTTAAATAAATTATAATTGGGGAGTTGAATACTTCATGATAGTGTGTGTCTATATATATATATATTTATAGACTGATCGTACAGGAATATGAATCATTGAATTTGTCCATTTTATTTATCTTGTTAAAAAAATGAATAAGGGCAGAAGCAGAAGACAATACCTCAAGGATTGAAGAGTAGTTGTTTTTAGTGCTGGGGAAGATCCGAAAATGGAACAGAAGACTAAGCTCAACTCAGCAACAGCAAATGGTAAAGCACATCCAATCATGTGGAGATCACTCGCCCTCTTATAAACGGCAATTAAGGGCACAGTCTGAAGTTACCAAACTACCCTTCCACTACATCTTAAATATCACATTCCATTATATTTCCTATGATTTTTAGATAAGAATAAGAACTGAACATGAGACATAGAGATATGATGGCACATTGTGGACCATCCATGCACGCTAGGTAAGGTCATGTTTGCCGTACACGTGTCCAACATGTAACCCGTTTGAAATTATGTAATAATTTCACCTAATTTACCTAATTAGTCAAATAATGATGATGTTTGTCTTTGGGTTAAGAGAATTTGCAAATAAAATGTAGTTGGGGAAGACCCGTTAAAGATCGTTAATCAGATTTCTCAACAAAAATTGATCATCAATAAAACATAATTAACAAAAAAACAAAAATTCGAACCTTACCACTATGTGTTTGTTTCAGCAGAGAAACAATTTAGCATACACAAAGACAAGTAATGACTATTTAAAATGAATGAGATTGTGGAGAAATAATTTTATAATGGTAGCTCCTACAATACTATTTCACGTTAATCTCTCTAAAACACGAAATATTTTATACATTTGCATCTATTATAATTTTCTTGCTTGCAACAAAACAAAGTCTACATCAATACGCGTCAACATGTAATCAGTTTAATAATATATTATTATTTTATAGAATTCCAAAGAGTTTGGAGGTTTCTGTCAACTAGCTCAATGGAGGTTGATGTCAGCTTTTGGAAATAATGAACATGTTTAGCCTTGTGTGCAAAATGAGTGGGGATGGCAACTCGTGGCTCATGTGCCGGCTAATTAAGAAGTTCTAATGCGGACACAACTCAAAAGCTAGCCATGATTGATGCATTATATAATGTTCAGTGTGAAAGAAGTTTTGGATTCATTTGGTAGTAAAATCAAGCATAGAAGTTTGAATCTCATTATCTGTATTACACAACCAAAAATGCTTTGGAAGAAGTTCCCTTTGCTGGGTTAGAGAGGGACTTTGCAGTGTGCATTGCTATTTATTTTAGATCTTGCTTTCAACCAAGATTACCTGCTCAATAGGGAACTAGGGTTTTTTGGAGTTTTGTATGTGTAGTACGTTTTCATTCTCAATTAAAGCGTATATGCAGAGTATATCTACATTTTTAGTTGAATAGGATACTTTTGTCTTTTCTTATGATTAGTTATATATGGAAAATTTCAATGCTCATTCCATCATTCTATTTTTTTAATTATCTTATCATACATGTATTTCTTTCCAATTCGAATATAATAAATAAATAAAGACCACTTTGACTGAAGAATTTAAATATAAACAAATATAATTAAAAATTATATTAATGGACACTCTCTTGATCAAGAGTGATGTTTGCTAATTACTGCAACTAAAAAAAAAGATTTTGTGTATTAACAAATGTTTTAGGAATTTGTTAAGGCATGATTTTTTATTTTAGTTGTAAGTGGATACGCGTTTAAAAAATATATCTATAATTGGTCACATATTTACCTAATCATATCAACTTTGATTTCGTTATGTATTTATTGGATTTTGTAATCGCACCTGGGGACTTGAACTTTATTTTATATATGAAGATAATAAATTAATATATTTTTATTTAGGTAAACATAATATGAAAAGTAAATTAGTGTAACATTAAACCTAAACAAATTATGAAATACTTCATATAGTTTTATATGATTATACATAAACCTATATTGTTTTACCATAACATTAAATAATGTTGTGAGTTTACTTTTTTCTTGTAAAATGTATTTTTAATTTATCTTATTAAATTTACATAAAATAGATTATGTTTCTCTTTTTATTTTATAATTATATTACTTACCCTTGATTATAATGTAAATAATATTTTTGTAATATTTGACTCAAAATTATAATTATTTAGTATTATATAATATAATTACATTAATTAATATTATATATATATATATATATAAAAAGTGAGGGTATGGTCAATTGAGTACTGTACTTACTCTCATACCTGCATTATTTTTGTGGTTCAGACTCGTCTGTATCCAAACCTAATTTGCAGATAATTACTCATCACATATGAGAGTATTTTTGCATATACCTATAGAATTTGAGTCAATTTTTTCATTCCTAATTTTTTTAAATGATTTTATCTTTTAATAATAAATTAATTATATAAAAAAGTATTTAATAATTTTACAAATTAAATTAAATTTTTTTATTTTAAATGACAATAACTTTAACATTAATGTAATGAAAACAAAATAGCTAATTTTTCATAATTTTAAATTATTTATAGCCTTAATAATCTTAGTAATAACAACAAATATGATTATTTTCATACAATTTAAACTAACTAACCACATATATATATATATATATATACATATAAATATAATTTTGGACAATTTTAAATATATATTATATATGCAAGAACTTCTAATAATGATTAACACATGCTCCCTCTTTAGATCCATCCGGTTGCTAAAGTATAATTTCAACTAAAAAATAAAACCTTATATATTAGAAAATCCCTTTATTTAATAAGGGATTTAATATATACCTAATAAGTTTATTATTTTTTGGCATAATTATAGTACACGTTTCTCTATCGTATTTATAAAGTGTCTCATACATGAATTGTAAGAAGAATAAAAGAAATGAAACTCTTGTATGGTGACTGTAAAAGTGAATGTAAAAAGAAACAGAAGCGGATCCTCTCCCATAAATAGAAATGGGAGAGTCTCCAGTTTAAAAAATATTGGCCGTAGATTACCATAACTAGAGATCTAATGGTTCAGAATAATAATAACAACAAAATAAACTGAGTTCTGAAAAATGTTGCATGGCAGAAAATTGGTTTTACACGATAGGTTTTCAAGTTGCCAATGGGCAAAATTATTATATGATTTTGTCTAGGAAGTCTACAAATTGCCTCTTTTTACTTTTCAGAAGTAGTTTTATCAACTTGCAA
Organism: Psophocarpus tetragonolobus; assembly: GCA_037954015.1. NCBI lineage: Eukaryota > Viridiplantae > Streptophyta > Magnoliopsida > Fabales > Fabaceae > Psophocarpus > Psophocarpus tetragonolobus. The sequence continues at coordinate 42,924,523 of CM075692.1, forward strand.
AAGAAACACTAACATGAGACAAACATATTCCCTACGTTTTATTAAGGACAAATGACATGTTATTGAAGATTGAAGATGTGCAGTATTAATTGATGTCGTCCTTCTTCAGGAAGTAAGAACAATTCTAATTGTACTCTGTTTTTCACGAAGTTTCTAGGAAGCTTCATTCCAATATTTGATTACCATGTGCTCTCTGCATATTATAATTTTATTGTACGTTAAAGAATTGAAGTACGATTCTCGTTTCTCAAACACATAGGAGAAGGAGAAGTACGATACTGACGTATTGTTTTGTTTGGGATTATTTTAGGGATATATTACCAACACTGTATGTTTAGTACGAAAGAGGAAAAAATGGAATATAATGGTTAAGAAAAGATAAATAAAAATTAAAGTTGGTTAATACAGTAAAATTAATGGAGAAAAATATATTTGAATTTAAATTCACTGGTTGGTAAAAAAATTTTAAAAAAAATGATATTGTTATTTTTATTATTATTATAAAACTTATGAAAGATAATCAATTACCTAGACAAGTTAGTTGATTGAGAGTTTCAATTTCAACCACTCTCTTTTCATCTTGGTTGTTATAAATAAAACAAAAATGCATTGGGCATGTATATCGGGCATACCCTTCAATCATGATGAATGGTTGAGTAACTTAGGTAGGTCGCACGGAAGGATCATCCAACTAAGAGGCAGGAAAATTGAGGCAAGATGCATTTGACACACTCTTGTACTAACCAAACCTTGTCTTCAACCATTTTAGTAGCAATTTTTATATATCTATATTTATCCTTTGACTAGTCAAAATCTTAATCACGCAACTCAAGCCTAGAAGTATAGGTATAAATAAGGATAATTAATTAGGTTTGACAAGTTTTTTTCATTATTATATATTTCTATTCTAAAAAATATACACATTTTCTCATTAAAGCACTTTAAGTCAATCTCGTTATGACTTTGAGCGTCGAAGTGTCTTTTGAATGTACACTGCATGGCGAGAGTTTTGAGTAAAGTTGAGGAAAATATACCCTAACAATTGGACAACTACAACATGAATTTGTGCAAATTGTAACACTTTATCTCTTCTTAAAATCAAATGGATTGTTTGGGTATGTTTGATTATGAATTAAGGTAGTAGAGTTTACTTTTACCTAGAAACCCTAAAGCTAAAGTCATCATCAATTATGTAATTTTAATAATTTATTTGGATAATGTTTTTTAAACTAATTTATTTTAAAATTTTATTTTAAACTAATTTATTTTAAAAATTGTGACATCAAACTAATTTATTTTAAACTAATTTATTTTAAAAATAGAGAAATGATATAAAATTGGATTAGGGCATCATTAGTAATTTATTTTCATTAGGCTATCTAAATCAATATCAATGTGTATAGATGATTTTAGAGAGAAAAAATAGGTGGGAAAGTAGCAATGTTATTAAAATTGGATTGAATCAATTGGTCAAAGTGGTCCGACCAAATTGGATAATGAACTAAAATGATCTAAGTAATAGATAAAACATATATTCAGATTCGTTTAGATCATATTAAACCGGCCGATTTCGCATCAAACAAGAAATCGGACCGATTTAATGCCCTTATTATTTAATTTTTGAAAAAAAAATGTAAACAAAATAATTTTGGGTTATGAAAATATATTATTTTGAATTTATAAGTTGTGATTTTAATCTAAAGGTTAGAAATGTCATATTTTTATTTAATATAACATTTATTTTTAAATTTAAAAAATAAAATATATTACATTATGTTAAATATTTTTTTAATATAAACCTATTGATCGATTCAACTTTTTGTCATCTGATGGACCACAAAATCATCTGAACTAGTGTAATGACTCATTCAAATTTTAATAGCATCAAAACTAGTGTGATAAAAAAATAATGATTCTAAAAAAAAACAGAAGAGATATATGTATGTTAAAAAAACCTCTCCACCGATAACCATATTTTGAGAAAAAAGAGAATTCTTTTATAGTATTTATTAAAAATTGAAATGACGTTTACACTTCTGTTTTGAATTATGTCAATATATGTTACTAACAAAGTGACCGTGTCTTACTAATCTAATTTTTTTAAAAAATAATTTGTTAATGAAATTTAGTTTTGAAAAAAATTAGGTAGTTATTTATAGGAGTTTTAAATTTAAATACTAATTTTTAAATTCATTAAATGTAATGATAGTAATTATAATTTAATTTTAAAAAAATATATAAAATATTGTGTCACGTGTGATAACATTCAGGACAATATCTCTATCACTAAACATTTTTTATAATACTATTTAATTTAGAGAAAATATAAAACATATTATGTTACGTGATTATATCATTTAAAACAATGGAAAAAATACTCTCCAGATACACATGATAACGACTTATTTATTGATTTTTTTTAATAAAGGAGAGGCCCTTTACATCATAAACCTATTACTAAATTTATTGATTTTTTCAGTGACATACCTATTATTACTTAAGTTTATTGATCACTTGAAAAAAAATAATATATATTATTTATTTATTTTAACCTATTAAATATAGAAATTAATTAGTATATATTATGAGTGAGAAATTTTTTAGACATTCAATCACAACCTTTAGTTTATAGTAAGTTTATTGATTTTACTAATTAATATTTTAAAGTTATATAAATGAAAAGATGTGATTAAATGTCTGTTTAATGTTTTTTAACACTGTCACTGCATACTATTTAAACTCATAAATATAAAACCAAAGTTTAAATGCAATATATAAATATTAATTATTATTACACTCTCTAGCTAATTAAAATTGAAATCCACGTGGATAATCAATGTAATAAAATATTCTATTAAATGTGATGATGTATTATTAGGATAAAATAACAAGTTTAAATGAAGAACAGCAATAATACTTATAATATTATATTTAAATTTTGTCATAAATATAATATGATGAGTTATGCTTATAATTCTTATTTTTTTTATAATAAACGTAATATCTTTCTTTGTATTTATATTTAGAGTTTAATTGTAAAAGAATATTATACTGATATCTAATCACATGTTTTTTATTTATATGAATTTTAAATTATTAATTGGTAAAGTCAACAAACTTACCATAAATTAAGGGTTGTAATTGAATGTCAACATAAACGATCTTACACTCACAATACACACTAATTAAACTCTTATATTTATATCAACTCCATTATTTATGTTGTGATATATATATATATATATATATATATATATATATATATATATATATATATATATATATATATATATATATATATTCCTATTATATCTTTGGGTTGAAAGGTCAAAACTAATTTTTGAGATCTATATGTAAAGGATTAATCTCTCCCAACATGTGCAACTCCATGTGCATACAGTTACAAATTAAGGATTAAACTCTTACTAAATATTATTAAAACTATCTATGCGCGGTTTAGTGATAATATCTATATGTAAGAAAAAGGTGAAAGGAAGAGGTCGTGAGTTCGAATTTGAATTCATCCACTAACAAAATTTTCATATTAACAACTTAAAAAAATCAAAACTATTTATCAATCATATATACTACATCATGTTAATGACACACATACATATATATATATATATATATATATATATATATATATAATTAAGATTAAAATAACTTATTTAAATATATCACCAACCACGACCCACAGCCATCTATGTTAAAAAAAATTTTGAAAATGTAATGCAGCTAATACTAGTTTTTCAAAATTCTATCTTATTTCTTATTACATATAATGCAGATCCAAACTAGTTGATAATTTAATAAAATATATAATAATTAATGAAAATAAATATTTTTTTATGCCATGTATATTTATATTTTGAATATACATGTCACCATATATGTTAGTACATTTATAAATTAACACAAATATTAGGTATATATAGAGATGTAGTAAATTGTTAAGGATCAATACAACTATTTTATCATATGACCATGCTGATGGGTGACATAGATATGCATTGACATAGAAAGTAATTTGAGTAGATGAGAAAGGATAAAAGAGAAATTTCAATAGTGGAGAGGTTTGTGGCTAGGAAAAGTGATGAATACAACAAAATGGGTGTGGACAAAACCAAAGTTGGACCAAAAAGGACTGGTTTGGTGGATCTTGTGTTTGTGTATGCCATGCATCAACGACACCTCGCCACGTAATACTCCAAATCTCCATTTCACCCACAATTAAGGACTCTATACTTACACTTGTTCCAATCCAATTATTCTTAATTCCACAATTTTTATTTTAATTTGCATATGAACCGTATCTATCTCTTTCTTTGATTATTCTATATTAAACTAGGCTTTATAGCTAAGTTGAATGTCTAATCAAATAATGTACGTTATTGTATTATTTTGATGTCATCAAGGAATAACAATCAAAAACTAATTTGAAGTTAATAATGCGTTTTGAAAGATAAGGAAAGCATTTTATTAGTATCATAATAAATTACGATTACATAATTAGTATGTTATATTTCCGTAGTACTAGGTCGGGTTCTTCTTCAGGTGTCCTGCTTCTATATATGTATAAGATTAATCAGTTGTAATTAATTCTTTTTGTTTCTAAATCCACAATAGTCATAAATAATTACTACAATTATTTTAGATGTTCCAAACCTATACTAGGTCAAAATAAAAGGCTAAAATCCTAGCTCAATTCGTAGATACAATCATATAAATGTCCCCTTTTAGCTTAACAACTATAAACAACCGAGTTATCTTTATTCTTATAACATATCGTTAAATTTTTGTTTCATAAAGTCAATGTACGTGTGTGGGATAGTTGAAAATTGAATTTTTTTTAAACATTTTTTTATATATAATCCATTAATTTTGTTTAGGTAAGTTTGTTAAAAAATTAGTTTTGTCTATATTTAAGAAAAATTATTTCTTACATAGTAAAAAAGAATTTTTTTTTAAAAATAATCATAAAGTATATATAAATATCTATATTATAAAATTAAACAACTTACTATTTAGAATCTTTTTTTTCAAATTTCAGCTAACTATTTTGTCGAACATATTAATTATTTTACAAAACAATTTTTTCGGTCTAAATAATAATCTAAAATTGTAATCTATTAGAAAGACACAATTAATAGTTATAGTTAGAATCACTTTAACTGATTTATATGCTGAGACATGTGCCAACCTAAAGGTCACAGGTCAAAACTCTTACTTCCCCAAAAGTGGATTTTGCACAAGTCACAGATAAAAGCAAGTCTTTAATTAGGAGATTCAAATCTTTTTACGTACACTAACGCTGGGGTTTAATTTGGTAATTAAATTTAAACCGCTTGCTTATAACATATAAATATAGTTTTTTCTTTTTTGTTTAGAAGAGTTAAAAACGATAGCACAACTCATACATCTACTCAACCAAGACGTTCACTATACAAATATAGCTTATACTTGATAATAAGTTTATTTGATGTTAAAAAATTTTGATAACAACCATTATAATACTGGCGTACGTAGACTGTTTTTTCCACTAGCTTATAAAGCTTTTTAAATGGTAATATAGCATTTGAGTGTACAATGTATAGTTTATTATTGTTCTCTTATATTTCTTTTATCTCCTTATACTATTTTTATTAGTTTCCTCCTTTATTGTCTCACAAATAAAACAAGAAAATTAAAGTTTTATTCCGCTAATATCTCTCACAATTATTGAAATATAACAGAGAATATACTCTAACTCCTACTTGGAAAAGGATATATACCAATCAAAGGTCTGAAGTTATCGTTAAGAAATTAATTATGTACAAAACTTTGAAAACTAAATATAGTTGGAGTTTGATATGAGAAATTTTTTTATTTTATTTTTAAGTTTTCACTATTTAAAAAATATCTTTATTTTTTTTATATGTAATCAATTTTAGCAAAAATATTATAAATTATTATATATATAGGACTAAAATATATTTATATATTATTTTTTATATAATTACAATATTATTATTACATTTTTACATAATGTTAACTTTTGATAATATTAAAAATAATTTTTTCTGTTTTTAGTTTTTTTTAAATTATAACCCAATATGCATAATTTTACTATTGTTTTTTATTTTTAAAAAAAATAAAAACAGAAAATAATTAAAACAGAAAGAATAATGTATCCAGAAAGTTTTTGAAGTTTGAGAAAACTAGTTTTAGGAAGTATTATGCTACGAAAAAGCATAATTAATTGTTCAAAGGAGTTGTGGGATAGAAATATAAATAAAATCCTACTTGACATGTATTTTCTAATATCAACTAGTTAAACAAGTACTTAATAATTTATCAAACACTCCAAATTTAATGAATCAATTATATTAGCTTTCCTGTTGTAAACTGAGTCACTCTAAAATTTATTGCTAAGATTTGTGGTTTAAGAAAGTAATAAAAGGAAATATAGAGAGGAAGAGGAGATAATGAAAGAATGAAATGCTTATAAGTATCTCTGTGTCTGTGTCGAGAAAGGGGCGGTGCCCTAAGTGGGAGGGAAAGTAATGTAAGAACGACATGATGTTGACTGACCAAAAGTGTCATCGTGACTCATAATCCAATGCTTACTACATTCCAATACTGTCCATTTACTACAATATTTCAATATCATACTCTTTTTTTTTTAATCTTTTTCTATGAGTTGAAAACAGTATTTTGCAATAATTCACATATTCTGATAATACAATTGAGTTAGACTATTTGACAATACTAAATTATATATTCTTATTGTATTATATATGAAGAAACTAAAATAAAGGGACATAGAAAACTATAAAGGATTATAGTGGAAAATAATACGTATCAGTGGATCACATTATTAAATAAATTCAACCCTTTGGATTCAATTATAAATAATAAAAAATATTTTTAATTCAACATATAAAATAAATTTTTAATTCTTTTTATTTTATTTAGTAATATTGTTTCAAAAATATCCCATGACTGATGAATATTAATAACTCTTTTATTTTTAGTGTTAAGTTTTAATCATGGATATTTAGAAGTCGATCATTTTTTTTTTAATTTAATAAAACTGAATGATATGAACAATTAAACTTACCAGATCATAACATATTTATTTTAGAGTTTAATTGATATGTATTATTATAAATTTTTTATTTATCATAAGTTTATTATTTTATTATTAATTAATACTTTAAAGTTATATAAATAAAAATTATAATTAAAAGTTTCTGTAAAAATATTTTATGCTAAAGATGTATATTAATTAAATTTTTTATTTTATTATTATTAATTGTCTAAATAAAAAATTATAAGTTTTGATTTCCCGGGTCCAGATTAATTAAGATTAAAGTTTAGTATAAAAAAAAAAATTGTCAGTTCATAAGAATGACTGATGAGGCCACGTGTGGACAACTCGGACCTCATTAAAGCATGCAAAAACAACCATCGCAAATTTTCTGACACATGGCTACAAATTTTCCATTTTCTCTCCACGTAGAACCCCTTATTAATATAATAACCTTTTGTTTGGTGCAACTCATTCACCTTTTAGGTTTTGTATGGAAATAATTTTTTCAATAAAACAATGATACATTATACTTTATTTTTTATATAAATTTTTTTACTTCTTGTGTATCTAATTAAATAACATGATATTGTTTAATTGATGAAAACATACAAAATGAGTAGAAAATTTTCAGCTTTGGTCTCTCTACGATTTTGTTTTCCTGCCCTAGAAGTCCAAAACATGACAAGAGGATTTGCATAAGCTTAAACTAATCCCAACAAGAATGGAGAAAAAAGGTAACATATCCGAAGAATATTAATCAATGTATTTGACTAATGCTTGCGCATGCATGAGTTTTGTTAGAAATTTTCTATTACTTGGACTTACACTGAAAGAAAATAAATGAAGTGATGATGAGTTTATAATTCTTAAAGCATGATAGCTTCACTCACTTTATCGCGAAAGTGATGTTCCATCGTTTATTAGGGTTGCTTTCCAAATTTTATTTATTAAGGCTAAAAATAGATAATGGGAAACATACGACAATAATCACAATATCCAACTATATACATCATATCATATAACACTTCTGTAAGGGAGCATTCGTATCTTCTTTTTAAAGCTTTCAATTCTTAGGCAGTAGTAGCATGCAGCTTCTTTATTGGAAACTCACACAGTAAATTCATTTAAAAATTACGTTTGAGAGATATAAAAGTTATAACTGCTAATTTCACAATAAATGTGGAAAAAAAAAACACATTGAGTCAATCCTAGTTGTTTCAAGTATCAATCTTCAATGATTTTTTAGTTTTAAGGTGAGGTTAAATTAACATAATATTATAGGACTTCAATTCAAGATTATATCTCAATTTAGGAATTGATAAGCGTAGCAATATATTTAAGAGAATAAAATCAGTGATAATCATTGACTTAATTTAGCTTTATTAAGTAGGGTATATAGTTAGCTTTAATATTGTAGTTAAATATTTATAGAATTTAATGATAAAAGAAAGATTTATAGAATTTGACTCATCATCATATGCATACACTTAAAGTTAAGAAAGACATGAAGTTGAATATTTGTCCCGTTTTAGTTAGCTTAGATACCAAAGTCCACCCTACTTTACAGACTATTGAAAATAAATGTACAATGATTAGTCGATAAAATGATAGGAAGAGAAATGCCAACCTCATGATTGATTAATAATCTTTTCTCTAAATTTTCTTTTGCTTTAAAGAATTCAAGACTATAACTATACACTAATTAATTAATAAAGTGATCAAAGGGTGGGGAGTAACGAAGAAAGTAATCAATGGAATTTAATATTAGAAAATGGATTTTGAAATAGATAAGAAAATTTCAAATATTTTTTTATAAATACTAGTTGTAAAAAACAAAAATTAGTGGAAAGAATTTCAATACTAGACCAACCTCTTATAACTTTAAAAAATTTCAAATAGAACTAATCATTCTTGAACCAATAAGTTCTTCAAATTATTAAGTGCGATAAAAAGAAAGAAAACTACAAATAGAAAAAGATAGTATGATGAGCATAAAACAAAAGACTCATCGATGACGATGGTTTAGTGTTTTTTTCCTACTTTAATAGAAAGCTATTTCTTCTTTCATTGGGCATCTTAACCTTTGCTTAAGAATGGAAATTATATTAGAAGACTCTTCCTCAGAGAGTGAAATTTTCCTCCTCTAGGATAATATAAAACCTTTTCTCATTTATAAACTCGGTAAGGGAGTGCAAAAAATTCAAACCAAACCGAAGTTTTAGAGTTGAATGGACTTAAAAAAAATCAAACTATTTTGAAAAAATATCCAACCAAATTACTTTATAAAAATATATGCTTATCCTTAAAAAATACACGTGTTGGTTTTTTGAAGTTTTATTTATTCTGGTTCCTATTGTCAAGTCCCTACTATCATACAATAATAATCATTACAAAGTATGTAGATGCAATTCAATATAACTTTTAAGACTAATTATATTTTTAATATTTTATATAATTTATGATTCCAAATAAACTTATGAGAAAAAAAAAACTCATCCAAGGATAACTTTTAAGACTAATTATATTTTTAATATTTTATATAATTTATGATTCCAAATAAACTTATGAGAAAAAAAAAACTCATCCAAAGATAGTATAAAACTTTTTTATATTATTAGTAGTAGAAGAACATTAAATTGATCCACTTATACTCGCTAGGGGTTACTCTATCACAAGTATCCTACCTTATTTCACTTCATGAAAAGGTATTGAAGGGTGCAATAGTTCTATCTTTCTGTCACTTAGTCTTGTACTTGTTCCTTTGGATAGCCTCTCTCATCACACCTTCAACTAGGACTAAAATCTATCCTTTCTATTATTAATAAGTTTATTAATAGTTAAAAACATAATTTATCAAAAAAAATGTACAAGATTATTCTATCAAACTTTTTTATAACATAAAAAGTTATTAGACTAATAAATCACTTTTATATCTCAATTTTTAATATTTATCTAGGGTGGAGACAAATAAAAAATATCTATAAACAATCTAAATAAAAAAATATTCAAAATGATCAAATTTACAAATTCTTGTTTTATAAATCAAACTTTTATCTAAACCTTATAAAAATGATCCAGTTAATCAAACCGCTCAACAAAATAGATTGGTTCTTTTATTTATTTATTTTTTATAAAAAAAATAACTTTTACAAAGGTGGAATGGTATGCATCATGGCCTGGACCATATATAGGACTCAGGCCCAAATTGCGGGAAGAGAAGCTTAAATCTTAATCATCTAAGTTTACATGTGCAGTATTTCTCCCTGCATTCCCATAGTTTTCCCTACATCATCATAAATTTTAAAATAGTAAAAATATTTTTAATAAAAATAGTAAAAATTTAATTATCACGCACTTCTTTCTTTTTCATTTGCACCTCTCTCTCGTTTCGTACCTCTCTCGTTTGCTTTTCTCGCACGGCTTTGTTTTTCTTTACCACTGAATCAGTGACTTTCTCTTCTTTTTCTTAGTGCATTTGTGTTTTTTCTCGTTTTCTTTTGCATGCTTTCTTCTTCCCAGTCTAGGTTTGCGTTTATCTTCTCTTGGGTATATTTCAAATCAAGTTTTTTGTAAAATTTTTTACAAGTCCGAACACTCTTGTCCGGTCTTGTAAAAAAAATTGAAATTTTTTTTAGAAAGCGAGAATGAATGAGACGAAGAGGAACATACTTTCAGAAGACAAGAAAAATATATAAAGGGGACGAGGAAGGCAAACGTAACGATGAACGAAAGTACAGGGAGACCGCAATCACAGAGAATGAAGAAGGAAGAAGAAGAAGGTGCAAAACTTCCCAAAAAGAATAATGAAAAAAGAAGAAGGTACGGGACTTCACAAAACTCGGACAAGAAGTAGAATCCAAATGAAGAAGAATGAGTAAAAAAAAGTTAAATTATTTTTTAACCTAACAGTATTTTAGATTTGTTTTTATATTTATGAAAATGTAGAAAAAAGTTATGGTGCAGAAAGAAACTCTCTTACATGTGTCATATAACATCTAAACTCTTACAATCAGTTACTAAAAAAAACTCTTACAATCATACGCACTTCACTACTTCAGAGTTCTTCTTGACTTAGGCACTAAAGTGTTTATAATAATAAGACTCTTGAGAAATAGTTAATTATATTGTGGAGTGAAATAGTCTTGGTTCAAAATCTTGCCTCTTTTACGAGAAAAGACAAAAACATGTGGGACTCAATTTTTTCCCTCAGTGTTTGCACAACCAAACAAGGTCGAGTTTCTATCTATCTCCTTTCTATTTTTTCTTCCTCCTTTTCCTTCCGCGGTTACTCTATTTCCAAATTTTTTCATGACACCTAACATAACAAAAAAACAAAATAGAGAAAAAAGGTCATGCACCTCTTTCATTTCATCATAATGTTTTATGTATAATAAATTGGTTAACTTTATTAATTATATTTTAAAATATATATAAATAATAAATTATAATTAAATCACAATGTAAAATGTTTTTACACGTATAAACATTAAACTCAAAAAAATATATCCTAAAACAAGACTTAAGGCTATACTTATATTGATAGTAAATGATAAAATGTAATAGTATAAAATTTATAAAATAAGTAATTCATTGTTTGATTTATTAAGAAAACATGTTTGGATAATCTTCTCTATAAACACTTCTTAAAAAAATACAAAAAAAAAGTTACTCTATAATTTTTTTAAATGTAAAACTTCATACAAACTATTTTTTTAAAAAGTTCCACATCTTTTAAAGATATAAGAGAAAGATTTTACATACTAATTAAAATTAGTTAAATTTACATGTTTCAAAAAAGGTTATTGAAAAGCTTTTTCTTAACTTTTTTCTTTATATTTTTTTTTTCTTAAAATGCTTCTAGAAAGCTAACTCATACTTAAATGATTATATAGAAGATAGAAGATGGAGTGATTAAAATAGACTGGAGCATAAAAATGTTTTAAATGATTTAAACCTTATTTAGAGTTACAAAAATGCATATATTAACCAAATGATTTATTAAATAAAATAACATAAAAATAAAAAGTTATAGAGTATTTAGCTCCATTGTATTTTCAAAGAATGTAATGGTTTTTTAATCCATTCAATTCTATTTAATTCCACTCTATTGTATTCCCCTCCATATCTATTCAATATAACATTAGTTATGTTGTGCATAACACAACATAACTAAAAATATATTATATTATAATACTGTTGTAAGAGGATACAAGTTTTAATCAAGCACCAGCAATCTCTAGTTCAAAGCCACTTAACTGTTATGTGAAGTCATCATGCACCAGTTGAAGGCGGATGTTAAAGTGGAAAGCATAACCTGGCCACATCCTATGAAAAAGGTATATATCCAGAACCAAATTTGGCATAAACAAGACAACATAATCGAAAGGGGTCAAGGAATCTTCAGTTTCCTAGGTAAACTCATATACTTGAATAGAAAAAACAATTTTGGCTACACCAAAGGCCAGTGCTTACAAAGTTACATAAATTCAACACAATAGATATAATACATTTTACTAGATATAGATGTTGACATATTGGTCAAACGACTAAATCACCAGCACAAATGAGAAAAGGAGTATAACTAGCTGTTGAATGTGATAGTGAAACAGAAATCAAGTGGTGAACACTGTTCTAGTAACAATTTGAATGCCAGATAAATAAAAATCCTGAATAGGATGATGACACAACCCATCACATCCATAGATTGCATTTTGAGGAACTACTTTATTAAAAAACTTCATTAAAAGGTTCAAGCAAAGAAATTGTTCTTTACTCAACTAAAAATAACTTTTATCAAGACTATTTGAATGATATTAAGAACCCTCCATCAATCACATCTCAAATTTCTCAACCCACCTAGTAATATAATTTTACAGACCTACTTCAACAAGAAGTCACTCAATCAAATAACCTTCGGATTCCAATGAGATTCATGTGGAGGCCAGGGGATTGCCATTTCAGCCTATCAGGTGTTAGTAGTCTCTGTTGTGGACTTGTGGTTAGTTAGAGTCTTTGAGGGCGTGAAAGCAGTACAAGTGCAACTGTATTGTGGTTCAATGGCAGAGGAGATGTGAAGGTGGCACAATGGTGCGGTTCTGTTTGGGTTGATTCTTTCTTAGAAGAGTACCTTTCTTGATGGATGTGTTGTTTTGATATTGGAGAGCTAGCAATTGCAAGGAAACAATTCAGAAACAAAATTAACAATCATCCACTCATCACCACCAAGGTATATTCCAGCAATTACAGCAGCAATGCTATAAAAAAAACAACAAAGTCTTATTCCGCTAGGCGGATATTCCAGCAAATAAGAAGGAAAATATTCAAAATATATAAATATACCTGTTCTGCAAATCTGATATTGCTGGAACTGAGAAACTAATTTTCCGTTTAGCCCAACTTGAAGTTCGTTTCTAATTTATATTTTCCTCCTGTCCATAATATATTTTCTCAACTGTTTGTTGGTCCCTTGTATACCAGAAAATACTAAATTAATCCTTTTGTCCAAGGTTTTCGTTGGTTTTAGTACCATCAAATTATATTACAAAATATTGCATAAAAGAAGAGTGGACTATAAACTAAAGGATCAAACAAGATTGGTAGAGGTACGAAGAGCTGCTGTTCTCCGAGGAATCCTAGTCTTTTGACCTCTAGTGGATGCTAAAAGCATATATGTAATCTGTTCCATACAATCAAGACTGCAACCATAAATTGCTGGAAGGCCACAAGATAATTTAGCCTAATGTTCTTATTTCCATCCTACTACTTCCTTAATTACCCACATTAAAAATTATCTTTGCCAGCATATGCAACCTGTTATTATTTGAAAGAAATTAAACCTTAATGTTGCATATTTAGACTCTTCCAGTGCCCAAATAGTTCCTCTAAGCATAGGAAGTCAGTCAACCTGTTGCTTTAAACAACCCACTTTTCCTCATCCATTTCAGGGATTACAACATCTTCCCTCATCATAGATGCATAATTCTTTTCAACAGGTGCCCCAGACTGAGCAAATAACTCAACCACTGCAGGCAGCATACCATAGTATCTTTTCAACTCATTTACCAAAGGCTTCCTAGGTTGCTGATCTCGAATGTGATAGACATATACTGGAGGTGCCAAATCATTAAATGTTGCCTCCTGCCATGCATGTTGGCCATCCCTCATCTGGTGTTTGAAAGCTTGACAATTTCGTACTCTATGACCTTTAGGTCCCACTTGTACCTCTGGACAATATCCACATGTTTGGACAGCATACTTCTCCATAAGTTTTGAAGTTCCTGCGCGCATTTTTTCCCAGGCTTTCATGCCACTAACAGCAATAGCTGCACATAAGCATGCACATAGTCAGCAAAGCAGAAAAAGGCAGAATGAGTGTGTCAGAGATAGATAAAAAGTAATTGTCTTCATAAACCTTGGATGTTATCAGATTGCATTGACATGGAATTTATGTTTACATCCAATCTTTTTTTCTTATACCAAAACCCATGTGCATCTATATTTTCACCAGGAGAAATTTCTTTTGGAAATCGTTTCTCAAAATCAATAACCCTACCAGCAACACAGTAAACAGGGGAGGACCTTCTCCTGGTAGGGTATTCAGGTATGTCAAAACCTGCCTGGATACACAATTCAACAATTGCTGGAATTCGGTCCACTTCAAGCATTTCATTATGTGAAACAGCCCTCCCTATTCTATCATAAAGATGAAATGATTCTACAAGTGGCAGAACATGTTCGATACCACCATTGACCCAACTATGTTCTTTGCTTGATGGGCTTCCTCTAACATCGCATGTTCTAATTTTATGTGGCGGATGACCAACATGAACTTCTCCACATAAACTGCAAAGCATCCAAAAACTTAAACTATTATGCTTATTAAAAAAATCCCATGTGACAAGACATGTTTACTTTAGAATAGATCTGTTTACTTTAAGAAATACTCTAAAACCCAGAATACATTGAAAATGGTATATCACTTAGCTGACAAGTTAAAAGTAAAAATAAATTACAAAAGTACCAGATAAATAAAACAGAAAAAAGACTTCTGAAATTGGAACTCGGATATCATACTTGGATAGAAGTTCTACAGGCAACATGCTAAAAGCTTAAACAACCATAATGAAGAATACCAGAGTTATGGTGTGACCTGCATTTATAAATAGCAGTGTAGTTGACAAGTCTTGAAACACTAGATAATACTTCACATCTGGCAGCATAAACTTCATGAGCAATAGGAATTAAATGCTCAACCAACAAGCCATTTTCAGGAGGTTTTAATATGATCTCATGAACCTTTTGTCTCTCCTTTTTCTTCACTCTAGCTTCGCGCTTAAGTTCATTAAAACTTTTCACTACTGGTTTCCTCTCGGACTTGTTCAGCTTTCTTGGCAACTCAATGGAAGTCGACACAGTAGAGTACCAAAGACAGAAATGCACATTTAAACATCTGAGCTGTGCAACATGAACTTGTTTAACTCTCTTAAGGAGATTACCAATAGTTTGAACATGTCTTGACAGCATCACTGCACTACAGTGAAAGATATTGACGGGTAAAATTATATACAGCATACAGAAACACTGAAATTTTTTGGTATTTATTTATTTTCTGTTCATAAAAGTAATATCCAATTCTATATGATAAAAAAACAGCATTATGATTTATAGTTTTACTTGCTGGCTTTCCAACCTAAAAAAAAATTAAAACCCATAACACATGTTAGTTTCAATTCAAAAGTTCAGTTTTTTTAAGTCTTATTGTCTAATAAAGCTAGTCACATATATAAGGTCAAAGAAACAAATAAAAAATAAATAAAAGTACATAATAAAATAATTAATATAATTAGACAAGTAATATAACTGCTATACGGTGTCATGACATGGTACAAACAGCAATATTCCAAGTATATATACATTACTAATATCTATTTGGAGAAGTAAATAGCGTATCCCTTGACTAAGGCTACTTTTTTGGGTTTTCATTTGCTTTACTTGGGAACATAGGTTTGGCAATAAACAAGATGGCTATGGCGACACATTCTTTTTCAGTTCCAGCTAACAGTACAGAAAAAACTATAGTTAATTAATCCGTACGACCTGACATTAACAACAATATCATATTATGCTCTTAAAAATTAGTCCAAAATCCAAATCTAAGCCTCAGAATCAACAGTATCACTATTGACCAATAAAGCTTCCCTGCAATGCCATAGCTCTTCTTTGCATTTGGAAGGAAATTATTGTATTATGTAGTAGTTAGTTAGTCCTTATAGTTATTGGCATGAACACAAATAATAAAGGTCAATCCCTAAAAGGGGAAAAAATTCTGATTAGATAAGACTAAGAGTAGAGTAAGGTCATGGAACTCATTATAATTCATAAAAAAACGAGGAAATTATATCAAAACGAATCCGTTCTAGAGAATGATGTATAGAAAAATTATTCAAAGATTGGAACAATTTATTCATTGGAAGGAGTGAAAAAAGAGAGAGATAGTTGATGAGTGGGACAAACCGATGCAGAGATAATTGGAAGTAATAATAAGCAGGGATTTTGGTATCAATGAGGTGGCGCGGTGGTGGCTGCGGGTTCGCGACACGGTGATGAAGAGCTTCGAATAGGGTTCACGACACTGCTTCGGTGTTTTTTGTGTTGTTTGGGTCGTGTGTGAAGGGGGTGAGGGTCAGGCTCTGAATGTCGCCTTTTCGCACCCCTACTTTTTCTATTTTCACCCTCTAAATACTACCTTATCTCTTTCGCCATATTCTGCCACCTCCTTCTATAACCCTTTTCAGAAATGTTCTGTTACTTATGGGATCAACAACTCACTTCATACACCAACACAAGATTTTTAACATGTTTTGTCCTCACTCATACATTCTTTGTAAAACTTTACAAGAAGTTACTCATAATTACTCTAACAAACATATTTAACTATAAAGTTTTTAATTAATATGTTATAAAAAAGATATATATCTTCTTGGTATAGGTATTACATATTAATTTATTTAAGTTATCCTCATCTATACGTATTTATCAAAATTGTGAGTTAACTCGTAAAATTGTACGAGTTTACAAGTTAAGTCTTTAACGAGTTAAGAGTTAAATCGCAAGTAGAATCAGAAAGATAATAAACTCAGAGTAAACTCAGTAAAATCTAATAGAAGCAAAGCAAACTCAATAAAATCTGTAGAATCAGAGTAAACTTGTGAGTAAATTCGTGAACAAATTTTTCAAGTGATGTTTTCCTGATTCTAAGTTTGAGTGTTTTGAATATAATTGTTCTTATGTCTAAAAAAGTTTTAAAATTTGAATGTTTAAATTCTAACTTGTATTTATTTGGAGTAATTTGAATTTATTATGTGAATTTAAACTTATTATCTATTAAAAATTTTCAATTTTTATCGGCATATATTTAATAAGCTCTTACATGTCTACATAAACTTTAGATGTTGATAATATATGTACTACATTTTTATCGTTCTCATTCTACTATGTCTTAGGTGTTACACGTTGAATGCCCAAATGCCTTTTATATATTGTCATTTGTGTTTCAATTTTTCTTATTTGCGTTTACTTTAAAAAAATATATAGTAATTATAATTATTATTAGATTTTTTTAAATTGAATTTTTTTTTCTAATAACTTATATGCGCTTAAACTAGTCGACCTAAAATGGTTTAAGAATGTTTGAAAGAATTGGGTCAATTTTTTTCTTAAAAAATCCAAACAGACCTTATTAAGGACAAAAAATGAGCATGGCCCATTGTAGGCCCATAATTGTGCCAACTCATTGGACCCACTCAACTAGAAGCCCAAACAACCCCATCAATAATCAAATTGGACAAAAATGGGTCTGCCAATGGGTTCATATGGACTAGACTATTTGGGTTTAGGAAATTTCTCTCTGCACCTTCATGTTTCTCCTTGCATCTCTATAATTTTTTAAAATGACAAAAATGTTCTAGGTAAAAAAGTAAAAAATTTATTAATTATCCTGTGCCTCTCGAATAAAAAAAATTTTAATTTTATTTACAAGTCTGGACAAGCCCATCTGGACTTGTAAAAAAATTTGTAAATTTTTTTACAAGTTTGGATAAGCTTGTTTGAAATTATAAAAATATTTGAAATTTTTTTTATAAGTCTAAATGAGTTTGTTCAGACTCGTAAAAATTTTTCAAATTCTTTTACAAGTTCAGATGAGCTCATCCGGACTTATAAAAAATTTTATATATTCTATTTCTTGACCTACATCATCATGTCACTTTCCAATGGGGTTGATTCCAAGCAACAGAAACAAAAACTTCAGTTGTTGAACCCCTTTGATCTTGCTGACTCTAATATTCTTGAGAAAGTTTACTTCACCCACCTCCATGATGATTACAAGTGCAATGTAGAGATTCTTTATGAAATTGTGTCTAGTCTTTACTTAAGGTACATTCATTTCGTTCTATATATAAATTAATATCAACGTACCATGCATATATGCATGTTTATACCATCTAATTAAATTAACATTTTAATTGGTTATCTGTTATAAATAAAATTACAAATCTTCTTACGAGAGTGGTAATGAAATTTGTAATTTTTTTTACCTAAGACATTTTTTCATTTTCGAAAATTATGAAGGTGTAGGGAGAAACTATAGAAGTGTAGAGAAAAATTCTCTTGGTTCTGAACTCCCCCACTAAACATCCCTAGGAACCAAACAACACCTAATTTCCATTTTCTCATTATCTTTATGTACCAAACAAAGCATTAGGAATAGTTCAATGAAGCAAAAAAATGAAAAATAAACTCAAATTTAATTTTAATCAATAACATATTTCTTTTAATTTAGCCCCAAATTTTTATCCTTTATGTGAAAATTACAAGATGCTTAGATAGTATCATCAAACACTTACAATTATCACATCATTATTTTTTTTATCATGGCAGTAATTCATTTTAAACACTAGATATTTTATTAAGAAAGACAAAATGATACCACTTGTATCAACCAATATTGATATTAGAATTATTGTTAAATGATAGGATTAAGAATAAATTAACTTGATCATCATTTATAATGTTGGAGATTAATGTAGAATACCGTTAATTTTAAGGCTCACTTTGATAAAACATTACAATTTCAAAAACTAAATTGGATTTAATTGTTTAGTAGCGATGACGATTTTTTTATTCATCACTTTTGTTTCTATTTTTTAACAACCTCCTCGTTATATCTTTTGCCCATTTGTTTTTCATTTGCTATTGTCATTATACAGCATACCACGTGGCTATGTTGTGTCATTGGAACCATTCCTTGTAATAAGTTCAATTCTTTCTATAATTTGCAAACTTAAATGATTATATTTTTTTATGTGGGGGAAATTAAAACTCAAATTATTATAATGTCAAATTGTATGTGAAATAGTTCTTTATTTGAAAAAATAATAATTAGAAGACGTGTGGATAAAACTTAAATATATTTCAGATTCTTAATATATTAACAATTTTTTTACTTACTCATAATTTTTTACTATAATGCCTTAATTATTTAAAAATGATTTATATAATATGTTAGGAAACGTAACTAAAATAAAATATTACAAACACAATACAAAGAAAAAATTTAGTAGGAAACTAACACAAAAATTAACAAATAAAATTACTCATTATTTAAAGAGGGAATAAGAAAGGGGTATCCAACAAAACCTGCTTCAGCCAAGTCAGTTAATTAGATGATCTGCTTACGGAGGACTCGACAAAGTTAATAGCTAAATCAAATGGAACCAGTTAAGATTGGCATACATGTACAACTATTCTTGGCATTGCATCTCATGATTTTCATCAAATTCATCGACTCGTGTCATTGGCAAAATATAGTAGAACGTTACAAAAGAAAAAAAAAGATACTGATTGTGTGTATACACTTAAAGTGAACCATCATGAAACCAAAGGTACATATAACTTGACTCTATAGTCTATACATGAAAGCAAACAGGGTACATGAGTTGATACAACATGATATTCAACATGAGCACATGGTTTGAGACTGATTGAGGGATGCATGGCATGGCATGGCATTAAAGACACGAGACCTGCAAGGCTGAATGAGCATTTATATCGCATAAATGCATTCCTTCAACACTGCTTTCGGAAAATTTTCCCCAATGTGATGTAGAGTGAGAACCAGCACTCAATAACACCATTAGATCACATGCTGAAAAATCATTCTACCATCCATTTACCCCCAAAAAAGGGTTACAGATTTAACAGGAAAAACTGTGATCTATTGCACTAGTCTATATATTCAACAAAAGAATGATTTGTAAATGCATAAACATTATGATCAGGAGGCCATTCAAGCTTCCTCTCCCTGAAGCTCAAACAATTTCTAAGTGCATGCATGTACTTACATAGCCTGGCATCTGGTAGAGAAAATGCAAGCTGTGAGATTATCTATCTAGTCTTCATTTGGCAAGATCAAGAGTTCATTAATGCTTGAAGGCGTCCATAAGTTTACTCATGCTGGTTGAAATTTTTTGCCAAAATCAGTGTCTTGCATCATTGCAGCAAACTCACTGTAATCAATGCGTCCATCCTGAAGAAGTGCAGAATACCAGTCAAATAAAGAAAAAAGAAAAAATAAACCACTGGAATGCAATGTATTACATTATCCCGGTCAATTTCACGCATTATTTCGTCTAGCTGATGATCCTCTAGGCCGAACTGTTCACAGGCTTGTTGGAGCTCATCTTTTGTAATGTAACCACTGCCATCTTTGTCAAAGTATGTAAATGCTGCATATAGATGATCCTCCTTCTGGATCTTGTTTAGATGAAGCATAGCTGCTATAAATTCACCGTAGTCTATTGTACCACTGTTATCAACGTCTGCCTGAATTGTAACAAGAAAGCAAAAAGATTGATCTGATGAAATACATAATAAAATTAATCATTCGGTTGATCATGTATAATATGCATAAATAGTCAAAGCCTTCAAGGTCAGTTCTGGTTTAGGGCATTCTTGTTTTTCTGGAATGAGTCGAAATGCGATAATTTATTTTAAAGTAAAATGGTTTCTGATAAACAACTAATATGTATAATGTCTTTTCAATTCTATTCCAATGATTCAAACTATAACTAGTCACAAATCCTTTATTACAAGAAACAATGGTACATAGGACAACCAATTTGGATAGCGAGCAAGCACTTACTGCTTGCATTAACCAAGTAATTTCAGAATCCTTAAGAACCGAACCGACTCTCTCCAAACCATTTTTGAGTTCCTCAAGACTAATCTGTCCGCTATTATCTGTGTCTATCATCCTGAACATTTCTTTCAGTCCTGCAATTTCTTCCTCCGACAGACTTTCTGCAATTACCTGTCAAGGGGTATAATACAGCAATTCATACCACTGCTTGAATAGAGAAATAAAATAAGATAATTCTTGAGCACAAGGTTGCCGTGTATCAGACACGAATATTGTAACACGCAATGTTTTTCTAATCTCAAATAACTAGATACTCACTCGAATGGCTATTTTTTTTAACTTGTTCATTGCAGAGAATTGCTTCAAACGAGACAAGACAGCAGAATCAAGTGGTTTATCTGGAGCAGCACCTCCAACCCGGACCCATGGGTGGCCTGTGCATCATCAAGCTTAGCTTAATGTATTTGTAAATTTTAAAATGAAGGTTAATATATTTCAAACAGAGCATATATTATGGTTATTATTGAAAATAATCAGATGAATGTAATGATTATGCAGTTCAGAAAGTAAACTAACAAATTAAAATGAATCAATATATCATTATGATTTTCTTAATTCCACATTTGAGAATTCTGTATTAATCTCTTCAACATAAAATTAAATGTTCTAAAAACATTCTATCTTGTTGTGCAATCGGATTTAATGTGGAAGGTGCACACGTAGTAAATATGTTGTCTAGCAACATGCTTGAACCCTATTAGGAAGAGAGAATTTCAAGGTTCAAATGATGATTGATTAATGAATAATAACTCACCAACCCATACAGTAAATAGTAATAGCGAATAAAGAAAGGGGAAGAAATTTAGTTATTCAACCACAGATATATTCATCAACACATTTCTAATTTCAGAATTATAGTTATTCATTTGGATACTGAAGTACCATTTTATCTGAAAAATGAAATAGGACGCATATTAGTAATGCAATTTCCAAAAGAAAACTACCAAATTTGAAATAGGCTACTATTTTATCTGAAATATAAAAAATGAGAATGTCCAGTAACAGGGAAAAAGATAAAAAAGTTTGTTTTAACTTCTGAATACTATGGTAATGGTGTATTGAACTATTGGTAATGTCTGTCCAGTGGGGGCACTGTGAAATTCTTGGCCGGTATATTTGTCATTCTCTTTAGCTTGACGTTCAAGTTTTCAAATTTACTGAGAACCATGTTTCACTTCATTCCTCAACACCCCCCATCCCACCGTGGGGAGATAAAAACAGATAGGTTAGGATGTTTGTCTATTATAGGAAAGAGCCATGTAGCTGTTAGTTTATGGTAGCAACTAACCAGATATTCATCATGAATATAAATTTGTTAAAAATAGAAAACCGTAAATAACTAGACAATTTACTAATATTTACCAAAAAAAGGCACTATATATTAAATTATATGAAATTGATCTATCATGACAAAATAATGTGAAAACTTTTCAAGATGCATTTCGAAACCAAGGAGCATCAACGAGACATGCATACTCACAAAGAACTTCATGTGCTGTCATCCGCTTCTTGGGGTCCCTTATAAGCATCCTTCGAACAAGATCCTTTCCACTTTCAGATATACTAGGCCAGGGTTCAGACATAAAGTCTAGCTCTCCTTTCAAAACTTGCTCAAATATTCCCTGTTCCGTTTCTGATCCATACATCAAACGTGTCAGGCAGTTCAGAATTACACAACTAAACTGTAAAGGAGTTGACATGATGAAATCAAGTAGTATAGCAGTCTCACCATCCCAAAATGGGGGAACTCCACTGAGTAAAATATAGATGATCACCCCAGCACTCCAAACATCACATTCTGGACCATAATGCTTCCGCAAAACTTCAGGCGCCACATAGTATGGGCTCCCAACCACATCAGTAAAAGTTTCACCTAAAGTTATGAATAATTTCTCAATCTGAAGTTGAAAGCAACAAATCACAAATAAAAATGAAACGCAGAAGTGATTAACATAGTTAAACAAAATGAAGAGCCCTAGTATCTTAAGAGAACATATCTTTGGTATTAAGTAACACAGTAACAAGATGTCCTACATAGATGACTTAATCTAACATGCATCCAGCTTACAACCCCTGCAATACACTTGCAGCCTATTCAATATTTAGCCAACATGGGGAGATTGATTAAGGAAGCAGAGAGGTGAAGAAAGATCACGGGTTCAATACTCACCGCTAACAAAAAACTATCATTATTAATAATACTAACATTCAGCCTATAAAAAAAATATTTAGCCAACATGTTCAGCAAGCCATCCATTATCTCACTTGTCTGTAGAATTCTATAAATATAGGTCCTATAAACCAAAGTCCACAACTTTTTTTTACATGTATGATTCATTTTTACTTTCTTGTTGTTCACATGTATGATTCTCTAACTTCTAAACAACCTATTGGGCACTTGTCTGTAAAGTGCATATCTATGCATCTATTGGGCAGTCGATCTACTATATCAGAACAAAGTATGAAATAGGCCTCTCTAGTCTCAAACAATTCAAGGACAGATTCACATCAGCTAAATGAAAAATACTAATCAACTTAGAGTCTTAGAACTTAGAAGCATTGTTATTAGTATATTATGATTCATGATTTGATACAATTTGTATCTTAACATGTATTTAAAGTGATTTTGTATCTTACAAAACATGAATGAATCTTATGATTCACATGATTCAATGATTTATGTGAATCTTATAATTTATTATTATTTTAGTTTTTTTTACCAATTCTCATAAAAGATTTGAGAAGTCATTCTTACATGGCAAGGAATTAAAAAAAGCATTTATAAACTTATCCTATTTTATTATTACACTACACTATTTGTTGCTCATTCATGTAATGCATGCACACTATTTAGCTATTAAATTGCTTTGTTTCCATAATTCTAAAATAGAGATGTCACAGACTCATATATAACTAATAATTTTGTTTTATAAGATTTCTAGTTAAGTTGTTTTGAGATAAGTGTTAATTATTAATAAACAATTTATAACTAATAATTTTAATCATGAATCTTACAATTCATTTCACGATTCAAAAGATAGGTTTTCCGACACACATTTAACCATCATGCTTAGGAGTATTCACTATCATAATTACTTCATTAAAATTATACATTTTGGAAATAAAAATCTATGGATATAACAGTGTAGAAAAAAATTGAAAGTCAAAACATCAAACTTCATGCTTGATTTCACAAATATTAAAACATCAAGAGGAGAATGCTACTGAAAGCAAATGCCCAAGGAACATTGCCGGTGCCTTGTTTTTATTTGTAGTAGACCAGAAAGAGGACAGAGCCAAAATGTATTCATCATTCTGGTTAATATATTTAGCTTTATAAACACAAGATAATACGTTTCCAAATGCACTCAGCAAATAGAAGTCAAGAACCACTATCATCAAAGTAAACGAAAACAATGAACAAAGGGTATCTGTGACTGATAAATTTGCTCATCCATAACACTAGCTAGAAACATGTATCTCTTAGAACAAAGGCGCATGTTTTCTATTGTTTTAATTGCATTTATTTTGTTAGCATAGAAGGGCACATTTCAACAAATAGATAATAAGATGTCTCTCCTGGCACTTTATGATCATAATCAACTTATATACTACCGTTTGTAATAGCTTTCATTAAACTTATTAAAATGACTTATGACCATAAAAGTTTTATTCATATATAGTAAGAAGCTTAATAAGAAGGAAAAATGTCTCATAAGTTAAATTCAACTTATTCACTAAAACTTTTTTTTAAATCTATCCCATCTACTGTTGAGGTACATAAATTGATTTTAACTTCCAAAAGTTGGCTTGCATAAGTTGATTTTAACTCATACAATAAGAAGTTTAATTCATTTTACCTTTATTTTCTTCTATAACTATTTATCATGAAATTTATCCAAACTAGACCTAAGCTCTCGTGTAAATTCTTATCAAATTTAATCAAGCCATTTTACTCCAGGAGGAAATCTAATCAATACAGTTCCTTAGCTATACTTTTAGTAGCTACCATTCTTCAACCCAAATTAGAATTTCATTTTAGTAATCTAAGTGGACATCGAATCCAATTTTATCCAACGAAATGAAACTCTAATTTTTATCAGAAAACAACACTAAAAGTACCTAATTAAAGAACCCCCATCTAAAAGTATTGTCCTTACATATTGAAACTGTTAACTTATGATTCTGAACACCAAGGATTCACTATAAGTACATGTTTGGTTTTGATTATGTTGGACATTTGAACTACGCAGCAACAGCAAAAATAGAAGTAAATTATTGGAAAAGAAGAAAGTTATACCTGGTCTAAAGAAGACAGAGAGTCCAAAATCAATGGTCTTGAGAGGCGACTCTTCATCATGATTAATGAACAAAAAGTTCTCTGGCTTCAAATCCCTATGCATGACCCCTAAGGAATGGCAAGCCTCAACAACACTAACAATCAAACGAGCAAGTTCGGCAGCCTTTCTCTCAGTGTAATGCCCCCTCTGTATGATCCTATCAAACAACTCTCCACCAGCGCATAACTCCATCACAACGTGAACCGCAACAGCGTCTTCAAAAGCCCCAACAATTTGAATCACATTGGGGTGACCCGCCAAGTGGTGCATGATCTGAATCTCCCTACGCACGTCTTCAACGTCTTCTTGCGTCGTTAACTTCCTCTTCGCAATGGACTTGCACGCGAACTCCTTGTTGGTACCCTTCTGAACGCAGAGGAACGTTGTACCAAATTGCCCCTGCCCCAGCTTGCGCCCCAAGCTGAAGAACTCTTTCATGTTCTCTGTTTTGCGACCCAACACCGAGTCCACTTGAAGTCCCACACTCGACACCCTCTTCACGTGAGTCGGCTTCTTCGGCGGCTTGTCCCCGCCGACCGGCTCGGCGTGGCTCGCCGCGGGCTTCTCCGGCTCCAGCGGGAGCGGCTTCGCCTCCGCGCCGGGCATCTTCACCGGCTCGGGCGGCGTGCTCTGGACCTGCATCGGGCGATCGGAGGTTCGAGAAGCTTCCGAGGAATTGGGCGCCGGAGAGGGCAAGGGTTTGGCCTCGGCGTTGGGCGGCGGAAGGCGGGGCTCCGGTGGGCGCGTCTTCCACACCGCCGCCGTGACGGATTGGAGGAAGCCGTTGCCTGTGTTCGGCCCCACGCAGTTGTTGCCCATCGGAGTCGTCGACAGTTACGCCATTGACGAAACGAAACCCTAATTTGTTCTATTCAAAGTTCAAACTCCAAGATCTATAACCCTAATTTCAGATTCCAAATTTGGAGATTCGATCGTTACCGTGTGGATCCAACGTAATTCGTGTTTGTTTCGGAGAAATTGATGATGCTAGTGAGAGATTGGGTATCAGAAAACGGAGAATTGTTATATTCAAAGCGTTTCCGTGGTGTCTAACTCATCAAGCTTCGTGTTCGTAACGAAGAGAGAAACAAAAACCAGACCGCATGCATGCATGCATGTAATAATGAACAATGCATGCTTGCGACTTCAAATGAAATTTAATATCTCTTTTGTTTCAACTGTAAATCAATAATGATTTTCTTATTTTTATACTATTTATTACAATAGTAATTCTTTGTGGATAATTTTTTTTAATACCAACTCTTTGTGGATAACACTTTTAATATAAATAAATACGTATTAAAAGTGTAATATATTATTATTATATATTCGAGATTTGTTGGGTATGAATTAGTAGGTAGTTTAATTATTATTTCAATTTTTCATAATTTTAATTAATTTTGTATTACATGCACAGTATTTTAGTTTTCTTATCTTTTAATAAGAAATGTTTTTGCAATAAATTGCTGATCTATTTTACAATATATTTTATAATTTTTATATAACATTGATATTCGTTTTTTATTTGTCTTTAATAAATTTGTGAATATATATTTCTGTTCCTTAAGAATTTGATTGGTTATTTATATTTTATAAAATTTTTTCTCGTATCTTTTAAATTTTTAAATTATTTATTAATTTTAAAAGGCATTAATGAGAGTGCATTATTACTAACAATTTTTTAAAAAATAATAAAATTAAATAATTTCACTATCTTTATTAGAATGTGTGATTTATTTTCAAATTTTTTATAAAATGAACCCTAAAAAATAGTCAATATATATTTCATCAACCATATAGTCACATGTCAGCCTCTTGAATAATATATTTATATACTGATAAAAATTTATTTCCCAATTTTACCTCTTTTTACTTCTTTATTTATTTTTTGGGGTCAAATAATCACCTATTTAGTCTATAAAAATTTAATAACGCATAATTACATATCATGCGCGCATAATTACATAAGATGCGTAAATTAACGAAGATCATGTGAAATTAATTAATTTTTTTATACTAAATATTAGAGGTTAATTTGTTAGTTTTTATTAGTGATAAATGTGAACATACTGTTGCTTCTTTCTCTATATATATATATGAAGTTTGTCCTTAGCCCCTTATCATTCTCATATTTCTTTTTTTTTTATAATTTTTCTATTAAATGTAAATAATTATGCTTTTAGTTTTTATTATATTATTATAAATATTTTTTGGTTAATAATTTTAGTATAATATATGTATTATTTGTATAAAAACAATTATAAAAATAGTGAATAGCTTGAGTTATAGTTCACCAAAAAAAGAAAAAGGGTCAGTTACTTATGTTTTCTGATTATATCCAGTTTGTTCTCTTTCTTTTTTTTAGATATTTCAATTTTAATTCTTTATAATTTTAAACCCGTATTATGTTTTTTTTATACAATTTTTTCATCTCTTTTATTTTATTAATTAGGTTTTATAATCATACATAGGTACAAGTTTGTCAATGATTTACTGCAAAAAAAAAAAAAAAGTTTGTCAATTGATGGTGCACATTAGTAATAGAAATACTTTAGAAAAAAATTTTAGCAACAGGGAAAATTTTATAATATTAAAAAAACAAATTATTTATTGATATTCTGCTAAATAAAATACACATAAAATTATTAGATTAGTCAATTATAAAAAAAATTATTAAAAAACATTAAATTTCAACTTTTTAGTGATCAAGTTTATCTAAACTTATTTTCCTGTCTTATAAAATGAAAATAAATGTTAGCTAAGATAATATAAATTAATTTAAACAATAAATTTTTTGTTTGCGATTTTTTTACTATAAATGTTAAATAAAAATTTAACAAATAAATGGGTACAGATTGGATGAACAAATATAAAAGTTTCAACTACAAAATGAAAATATTAATTAAAAATATTTACTTATAAAAGTATTTTAAAATCATATTAATGATATTGGGTGAGATTTTTTCTTGTGGTCTCTATCAAAACTATAGCTAATTATAATATATACATATATATATATATATATATATATATATATATATATTAAAATAAATATTTCAACAAAATTAATGGCCTTGAATAATATTTTCTTTCTTGTGAATAATATTTGTAATCTCTATCATAGTTAAAACTATTTAATTTATGATATTATTAAATAATTTTATATTATTTTTTAGTATAATATTTTTTAAAATATAAATTAATATAGAAATTAATTATCTTGATAAGAATTTTATTTTTTGTAAATAATAATATTATAGTTTCTATCATAACTTAAATTATTTAAAATCATAACATTATTAGCTAATTATATTTATATAATTTATTAACTCATATATAAAATTAAATTAATATGGAAATTAATGTCTTGAGGATGATTTTGTTTCTAGTAGATAATACTTTGTAGTTTTTACCTTCATCTTTCTTACTGTTTATTATTAGGCTTTGCCATTTTTCTTTAAATTACATTCATGTTTATTTACAATTATTTTTGTTTTTTCGACTATTGCAATCTCTAAATTGCATTAGTTGAATTGTCATTCTATCAATTGTCGATAAAATGACATCTTGAGTCTTTGGCCCATTTTTTTTAGCTAAATTTTTTTCACAATCACTTTACAAAACGTGAATGCCAAAGATGTGAGGATGTTAAGAAGATTAAAAATAACCAAAAATTAAAAAGAAAAATTAACCAAAACATATGTATTAGTTTGAAATTTTGTTGTTTTTTTTTTTATGAACGCTCATTTGAATATTTATATTATCCGGACTAATTCTTTACTTTCATGTGCAATTTATTGAACTTAATATGTTCAAAAATCATTTATATTATCTGGACTAATAATTTATCTCTTTATTTTTTTGCTCTTTGATATACCAAATTAAAAATAATATGTCATTTTAATTAAATTAATAACTTGATATTTGTATTCGCAAACATGTGATAATGAGATTGCAATTTCACTCTTATGCTCACACTATATAAAAAGGAAGAGAGAAATTAACACCTATTGCATATTGTGAAATCATCTGAGTTTCTGAAACATTGATTTCATAATTTTCCTCCTCAAAGTTATTAAGTTTGAGTCAAAATTGATAAACAATATTAAATGTTTATCATGAAATAACTCACCAATTGAATGTTTATAATGACATTTTTCTACTTCAAATTATTGTTATTAGTTGTTAAGGTTATTAGTCAAGAGATTTGAATTTATGACTTTTCTTTTTATTTTTTATTTTTACTATCAGACTAACCTTATAACTTTAAAATATATATATATATATATATAAAAAGAAAAAATGGCTCATGTTTACATATCTTTTACTCTAAATTATTAATAAAATTATTTTTATTTATACAAATTATTATTTTTATCAAATATTTTAATTAATATAAAATATTATTTTGATCAATATTTAGAGTAATAAATAATTACCATTACAAAATTTATTAGATAAAAAAAACTGCTAAATTTATTAATTTTAAAAATTTACTTTAAATAATTAATATTTTTATATATACAAATTATTATTTTTTATCATTAAAAAAATTATTTAAATTGCGGACCCATGAAACACAAGTCACTTTACTACTGGTTCACTCAATGTGAGGTATCTTCTTTCTCTTCTAAGTACACATTAGAAGTTTCACTATTTCAATTAGAAATACAACAAGCATTTTTACCCAACTAAGTAAGTTACTTATTACCTTTCATTGAATATTCTTTAACAACAAGTCACTCTTGACTCAACACAAGATAGTTTATAAAAAATAGAAGGTTAATACTCAATGAAGGGATATATATGTTACTCACAAAAACTAATTTCACTGGATGAAAAATAGGCAACTATGCTCACTAGAAACTTGTATGAGAGACTTTTTATATAACACTCAATGAGATAATTCTTAATACTCCTTATCATATTAGCTTGTTTACTAGGTGAACAAGCTAGTAGTAAAAAGTATGAAAATTTTACAACTCTTTTCTTAGCACAAAAATACAAACAAACTAAAGATTATATCACTGCTTATTTATTTTTTGTCACTCCACTCACTTTACTGTTTTATTAATATGTGTGAATGATGTCATTTTAGCAAGCACTTCAATGGAAGAGTTGATTTGAATTTAGTTATTCTTTTTTATTTTGTCTTTAAGATTAAAGATCAAAATGTTTGTTTTATCCGAAACAATCAAAATTACAACTTAAGAGTTTTTTATTTTTATGCAAATTGAGCTAGATCTTAAACTTTTGTAGGTTTATTTCATGCTATTGCTTCTTTCTTAGTTCATCCTTGATTTCTTGAAAAGTCAAGAAACAATAAAAGATTTATATAATTTTTCTTTAAACATGAATATAATATTATTTCAATTACTCATTGTATGTAGGGTACATTGGTTGTCACTAGAAGTAATTGAACAAAATGAGATTGAACCAATGTACCTACAGCTCTACACATTATTGTCAATCTCATCTTTCATGAAATAACTAAACATAGGTTATCATTTTGTTAGTGATAAAGTGCATAGTAGTATTTTTCATTTGCTGCCAATCTTTTCCAAGGAGTATCTACCCAAAGAATTCTCACGCAAATAAATTGGACTGTTTGGTTGTAATAACAAACCTTCCTCACACCACTGTATGATAACATAATTATAAAAGTTCTTATTTATGCAATGGGGTGTTTAACTGTTTATATACCCGTTGTATTTCACTCCATACACAGTAAGAAAATTGATTACGTCATTAGTCCTTTTGTGCTCTTTTTCATATGTATTCTGCAATTTATAGAGTATGTCTATATATTTTCTTAAAAGGAGGAACAAGGGGTGTAAGCCAAATTTGAGTGCAAACAATCCCAACCAAGAGAGTTAGCTCGAGCTCCATAATACTTGGTTGGTTAGAAAGGGTACATATTTATTTTATTTTATTCATATCAAAATTTTAAGATTTATAATAATATAACTTGGTCTGAAAAAAATAGTTTTGTAAAACTATCACTATCTTTTATATTATAATTTTTTTATTTTTGTGTAAAAATATTAGACGACACTTATTTTGAAATAGAGAGT
Organism: Psophocarpus tetragonolobus; assembly: GCA_037954015.1. NCBI lineage: Eukaryota > Viridiplantae > Streptophyta > Magnoliopsida > Fabales > Fabaceae > Psophocarpus > Psophocarpus tetragonolobus. The sequence goes on from CM075692.1 coordinate 42,956,269, forward strand.
ATTATTTATTCAAAAAGATATTTCCTCCCTCCCAAATTGAGTCGCATTTAAAAAAAAAATTATTTGTTTCAAAATAAATGTTGCATTCGTTCTTTCATTATAATATTAATTGTTATTTCTACTAATACCTCTAATAAAGTTATTTTAATTTTTTAATTCAATATTAACATTAAGGTTAATTTCATCATACCACTGCTCTTTTCATTTATTTATTAACTTTTCTTAGTCTTAGTAAAATTATGTAAGACAATATTCATTTTGGAACGGAACAAGTAAACATTAATGAATTTTTAATAATATCAATGAAATGGTTCTTTTTCTTCATTGGCCCAATCAAATAAATTTCTTTACACAAATCCAAGAAGATAAGGAAGTTCAATCCTCTGGTGATGTAACTGTATCGGGTTAATGATAAAACTGACTTTGTCATCATTTCGGTGTGAATTAAATTAACCCGACATGGCTTGCTTGAATCGATGACCTGATGCAATCTGACGAGTGACGCAATTTGGGTCATTCAATTACTTTTGTTTTCAAATGATTAAAAAATATTTTATTTATTAATTATAATATTTTTAATTAATATATTGTCAATTATATTTTTTTCCGTTATCTATGTTCTCTTCACACCTTGCAAACTTTACTTTATTACTACTATGATATTGTTGACTTGACTTTGATATTGCGCGTTCAATTTGTTGTCTTTAAAAAAATATATATACTTAATTACTTTAAACATTTTATATTTTATTTATAAGTAGTAAATTTTTTGTTTATTTCCATATAGGTATAAACAGACTTCAAACGACAACTCCACCAATGGCACCCCACCCAGCCCTTTCCCTTGCCATAATCCCCCTCCCTATGAGACCCCACCCCACCAAATTGCATCTCCCCATAAAAAAATAAAAAACAAAAAAACTCAAATTGCTTCCCCAATTGAATAACCCCCAAATAAAATTGCATTCTCAAAACAAAGCCATCAAGTTCATATAGTTTTTTTTTTAATGTTTACACTCCAAATCATTTTATTAGGAATAATATTTTTCGTTAAATTTATTTTTTTGCATACTATTTGAAATACTAAAAATTGAATAATTTATTTTCTACCTTCTAAATTAATTGATCCAGAATATAACTAATGTGTTTCATATTAAATAATCTAAAACATACAGCAAATGTGTTTTAGATTAAATTTTTTGGAATACTAAAAATAGATTTATTTTTTTTACATTTCGGGTCAATTTATTCAAAACATACAACTAATGCATCTTTTATCAATTGACTTGAAATTTATAACCAATTTATTTCGGATCTTCTTGTTGACGATACTAAAAATAAAATAATTTTGTTTTTCATTTTGTATAATTGATCCGAAATATAGTTTTTATCAACTTATCTAAATTATATAATTAATGTGCTCTAGATTAAGGTCTCTAGAGCAATAAGCTTGAGTTTCAGATAACTTGATCTAAAAATGAAACAATTTTGTATAATTAATGAAAAGACAAAGTTGGAAATTCAATATCATGATAGGTGTTAATAGAAAAATGGTAGGTGCAAAAAGTAAAAGCCTTATGATAGTCTGACGATCATGGTAGGTCAAAACTCGGACATAATTTTCAACAATGAAATAATTATACCAATCATTTTTTAAAGTTTCTTATTTCTAATAAAAAACATTAAATGAGTAAAATTAGATAAAAGGTCAAGATTTTTTACAACGATGATGTTACTTAGAACCAACACAACGTAGCATAATTGGTAGATGGTTTTGTTCTTTAAACATGTGACCAGGAATTTGATTATGATCATAGAGAAACACTGATTAGTCCAAACATATTCTAGGCAAAAAAATAATGTCACGTAGAGATGATAAAATTGGATAGGATTAAATCAGATTGAACTTACAAAATTTATAGTGAAATAGAATACAAACAGTCAAGTTGCACTCAAATACGATAGAACCAAATTCAATTGGACATATTTTGATCCAATATTATTTATATTTACAAATATAGGCAAAAAAAAATGGGTCATTAAATCCAACCAAACAAATTTAATTGGATAAAACAAAATACAATTTATATATTTGGGCTTTTGCTCTCTAAAGGTCATTGATATGATCAAAGGATTCTACAAAACCTATATTTTTCTACTCATATATTAAAAAGTGTTGGTTAGTGTTTGGTTTTGTATACTGATCTCATATCATAAAGTGTTGCTTGAAAACAAAGATAACTTCTCTTTTGGTAGTTCTATCATATGAAAAATTGTAAGAGAAATTTTAATGTTTGAAATATTGTGACTTTCTACTGTGATTATCCATTTATTACACCTTGTGACATGGAAAGTTCTACTACTTTTTACATAAAAAGTTTAGCCTTTATAAAAAAAAAAATCATATATTTGAATGGAAGTCCATTTTCACCTATATTTAGTCGAATGAACCAGTTCATTTTACCAACTATACTGTTATAATAGAGGATTCATTCCCAACACTCAAAATAATGATAATAAATAAAAATAAGAAATGGCTAAAACAATAACGAAAAATGTGTGTCCTTTATTTTAGTATATATCCTACAACTTATGTTATTTACTTGAATAGAGAGGTCATAGTCAAGTGATACATGAACCATTCCCATGTCGCAATATCAGCCAGCAGTTGCATGATTTTTATGTGGCTAGTTTCTGTGTTGCGGGTGCAGCCATTGGATCATTCGATTTGCCAAATGTAGTTTAATACTTTCTTTGTTTTTTAGTGTAAGTCCAGACAATTCTTATCTTTTCAAGCACGAGAATGATTGGAGAGTAGTTTTTCACATTTTATCATTTTTTAATAAATAATTTCTTTATAATGTAATAATTAATAATTTTATATTTTAAAAACGCGCCACAGAATAAAATGTCAAATCTGTGGGATTAAATTTTGTTTCTCTTGTATTTGTGATAGTCATGATGTTCTAAAACTTTCTATTTTTTTTTTCTGGTACAGAACACAAGTATCCTTGTGAGGAAGGATTATATTATTTTTTTGTTGAATGATGGATGATTATGTCCGAAACTAGTTAAAATAATTTTGCACCAATTGATTTTCGTGTTTAATGTTAATTTTTAAAATTTTAATGACAATAACAATTCTATACCACAATTCAAAACCTTGATTTTCTTAACTAAGTTAGGTGTAAATATATTTTTGTTATCTTAAATTTGAATTATTTATGTTTTTAATTCCCCTTTTTTTTACTTCATCAATTTAAACACAAAACACTTTGTACCCCTCTATAAAAAAAGATTAAATTGCAATATTGATAACTTTTTTTGCAACATTAGACATCATTTTTTTAAAGTTTACAATTTTATTCCCTCCATTCTTAAAAATTCACAATTTTAGTTAACACAATAAATTTAACAGTGGAACTAAAGTTAAGTTTTAAAAAATAGAGAAACTAAAATCCCAATATTTTAGGTATAGAAACTCAAATCACAGAAAGAAAAATCTAAATTACCAATTTTACAAAATAGAAAAACCAAAATTATAATTTAACTAAAAATAAACAATCCAAACCGCCCAAAGTCGATCTGAGATTTTATTTTTTTTTAAGGAGATTAAAAAATATTTTTAAAATTGAAAGGTTGAAAAATAGATTTAAACTTGAGGGATAAAATGAAATATATACAAATTTGACAAAAAAAAAAGTTTATTCATAAAACAAGTTGCAACAGAATACAAGATGTGTCTGCTTTTTAAACAAAGAATATAACAATAACGAAAACGTACAGAAATATGGGTTCAAAACCAGTTCTGCAAGCGAATGATCTGAAAAACATTTAAATCATAAAATCATCTCCATCCCAAATACTAGAGCCCAATATACATCTTTTTTCTAATTCTTACTTTCATTTTCTCTAATAAAATTCAAACTCAACAAACATTATAAAGGAACAAGTATTTCTTTAGCCACCCCCCAATTGGTCAAACATAGCCCATTATTTTAATAATCGTGCAAACCTCTCACATACCAATTCTCACGTCAAACCTTGGAAAATGGACATGGTAAGCAAATGGCAGCTACGAATTCATTATCCACATACCTTAGTCAAAGTACTGGTCCTCTAATCCATAGAATTATTCATAATTAAACTCCCAACAAAACTAATTATGAATTATTCTATAGAAGCAATCATAATACATGGGCGTCCCCAGTTATTGATTCATCATAAAGTATACATAATTAGTAGTATTGAACAATAGCTACTAGAATCATAGACATGACAAATACTGTTGATAACAAATGAATTAAACGAATGAATTTACATTACCATACATCAATTTCATCAATGTTAAGGAACTAATAATAATAACATGCACTACCATCCCTTCCGCAATGAAGATTTGAACGTTGAAAGGTGCATTTTTTAATGTGAAACACTACACAAAACTGTAGTTAGTATAATAATAACTGAGATATTGGATAGACATTCTTGCATGAAGCGTGAGTAAACTTGTAGCAATGTTATATACAAGATTGTCCAAAGAATTACCTCGCACTGAACTCCAATTAAACCATACGAATGAGAATGCTCGTATGTCACATCATATCTATATTCCAAATTTCAGGATTCAACCAACAAATTACACTCAATTGCACGTAAAAGCAATAAAGAACACTGCACAAATATACCATCTTTCACGTTCCATGGAGGAAATAACAATCTCATGTAGTTGTGTTACTAAAATTCAGTTGATGCTCCCACGTTTGGCAAAGGTTAATCCCCCACTTGTGTGCTTGAAATGCATCTCCATGGCCTTGCTCGCTTTCCCTTGTCCAAGAGCATCAGCAAGCCAACACTCTCAGGTGGTAATTCAAACATGTACCTACAGTCACAGGCATTTTAGATGATGGACAATTTCTTGCCATGGATGATCAAGAATACCGATTTCAGTAACAAACGTATCTCTTCCCTTACAGGTTTAACACAAAACACATAACCTGTGAAACCACCCTGTGAGAAATAGTAGCATATTTAATGGAAACATTACAGTGATATTTGCTGATACATCTTTTATAGGGTGGTTTCACAGGGCAAGTTGTTGTTTCGAACCTGAATGGCTAATTAACAGACATCAGCACAATTGCTACTTGAAGCCTATTGTTTTGAGGGAAGTGTATTAGTGTGTGATACTATGATCATCTATTCGGAGAAACAACCTGAAAAGTTCCATAACAACAAATGCAAGTTTATCCCTCCTTTCACAGAACTTATATCTTGCTATACTGTTCTAGGATTAATTGTTGCCAAACAAATTCATAACAGAAGAGATTATAAATTATGAATATGTTTTAGGGTTCTCATTTCCATGAAAGTAGAAGCTCCTTCAATTATCTTCTATAGAAGCTCTGGTTTTGGGTTTTGTTCATTTTGAAAAACCTACTTTCAGATTTAAAATATTTTCTAATATTTTGCTTGGTTCAACTTTCCCTTTGAACAAAAAGAAGCTCAAGGAAAAAAAGGACCAAACACAAATCCAATGCACGTTAAATATACTCAATGACTCAATACTTTGAATATCCAAGCCTGCTACTATGAAGCTTCAAAGGAAAATGGTGAAGCTTCCAAGATAAAGATATGAATAAATTCTTAATATTTTATTATAGAAGTTATGAGTTATGCATGCCAGATTTTGTTCTCTCTTAAGTAAATCACACTGAATAACAGACACAATTACCTATAATTTTGCAACAGGGAAAATATAAGCATTAAGCAATCAGAAAAAGTGTAGTCATCACTTACTTGCTTTGATGAGCTTTCTTTCTCCAGAAAACAATTGATGAAACCCACTGAACACAAAAAGAATAAAAGGCATAAGTTCCATTTCAAAGCATTCATCAAATACATGCGTTTTCAATAATGCAATTAGTGATAAAACACCATGCATTGCCAGACAGCTCCCACTGCATCCCATATAAGCTGGACTTCTTTTTTCAAAGGACACATAACTGTTTCACAAAATCACTTCTTTTCACGAATCAATTGATTTCAAGTTAGCATGTATGGCATTTTCAAAACTTGGAAAAGGCAACTTCATAGGCTGAAAACCACTTACATAAATTCTTAACTGAAGGACAAACAATGTTAAGCAGAATGATAACAATGATTGCTTATCTCATTTCAAGCTTGAAACAAACCCAAAAGAGAGATAAATTAAATAGGATGAGTTGTCCCCTTCAAATTTATAGCAAAAAACATATACTTCCATTGGTAGTAACCATTTTCATCTTTAAATTACCTTAATAATTGAAATGAATGAAGAACTAGAGTTGCCAGCAAAATGCTGTTTCCTTGACATTTTTCTTTGCGGTGACATCTCTTTGCACAGATGTTGAGCTATTTCCTTCAGTAACACCATCTGTGCTTTATCCGTGCGCATTGAAATTATTGCCCGCCTCATTGATTCCCTATCAGCCTCAAGTGCCTGAAGCCTAACGTAAAGCTTCTTTATGTAGGGATCCTCAAAATCAGTAGCATTATTCCCTGACTCCTTAGGAGAGGTTGCATAATCCTCGAACCCACCAACTCCCGTTTTGGAATCTGAGAAACCATTATATTGTGACCCAAAATGAACAGAGTCGATTGTATAAACTCTGTCACTCATATCATCACCTTCTGATCCATTATCTACCTTCTTGAAATTGGACGGATCCTCTGACTGAGAGAAATAATCTCTCTTATAGTTACTATTGAGCTTGGGAGAATCCATCATAGACTCGGGACCTGTTTCTTTACCCATCCCACCTAATGATGTTGAGTCCGTAGAAAATTTCCTAGAATGCTTAGACCGTCTAGGAGACTGTCCAACAATCACTTTCTCTAGAATATTTTTCCCTGGAAAATCCCCTTCCATCTGGCTGTAAGTGGGAGTTTTCTCCATTTGTGAAATCCTATTTTCCAAGTTCCTCAATCGGTTGCTTGGAGTCTCACCAAACGCATATTTCTCTATATCTGTGTCATCATTATCAGCTTCCGTAGCACCATGCATCACATTACATTTCAAAGGAGGATATTCATAGGGTGGAAGTTCATATTGAGCATCAGCCTCTTCTTCGGTAAGTCCAAAACTCATCAACCTGTGTTTGTAAGCCTGAACTTCGCAAGTAAGTGATTGAATTATCTGTTCCCTCTTATACAACAAATCTTCCAAAGATAGAAGCTCCTCCTGATCATGGGTCATCTTCTCCTCTGAAAATCGCTTGAATTGGCGTGCCTCCATTTGAATCTCCGCCTTCTCCCTCTGCAACCTCAATATCATCGACATGGCCTCATTTGCAGCTGTGGATGAAGAATTTCTCTCCTCTTCCAACTCAGCATTCAAGTCTTGAATGGTTTTCTGCTGCATGCTGACCATCTCTCGTAGGGCCACGCATTCATTTTCAATTTCCACCCTCGCAAATGCAGGCATGGCCAATTGACCATCCATTTTGAATTCATCATGTTTCCGTTTAACAGATCGCATCCATGTCCCCGAAGATTGAGCAATCAAAGAGCAACCACATCCACAGTTGCAACATTTCAACAAATCCCTGGAAGATGGGACTATTTCCGAAGCCATAGATCAAAATGCATTCAAAGCCCTTGAAACAACTTTCACAAAATTAAAAAAGAAAACCAGCTACCAATATAAACCCATTAATTGGAAACTTGATGTTTATTATGACATCCTCACTATCTTCCCCTTCCTCTATGCCAAGCACCTTCTCCTTCAGATCAACAAATCAAGCAAAACACCTATATCAAAAAAATAAATCAACCATGTTATACCTAATGACAACAACTACCAATCAACACAAGAAATAAAAAAAAAAAAAAAAACAAACAAACTGCACCTGTATGATTAAAAAGAAAAACTCCAACCCCAGTTCTAAAAATCAAACCTTTTTAATTTACCCTTTTGCAAACAACCTTAAAACCTCACCTCCGAGCTGAATTTTCCCAAACCCAACAAATTCAAGACGAAAATTTTCCCACAAGAAAAAAAAAAGGAAAATAAAAAAAATAATAAGAAGAGAACCCACCTCAGAGCTGTCGCCGTTGACCAATCAATAGCAGCCGCCGCGAAGGTCGCATGGAAGAGAAAAAAAAGCAAATTTTCCCGGAAAATTCAGCTTCTCCGGATAAAATTAGGAACAAAAAAAAAATCGAAAAAAATCCAAGGAAAAGCACCAGCTGGTACGAATATGAGAACAGTTGAATCCTGGGTTTCTTAGAATGGGGGGAGCGGGAACGGAGTTTGGTGGGAAGGGAAAAGCCGAAAGAGAAAAACAAAAAACGAAAAATCGAAAAAGAAAGAGGGTAATTTAATATTCAGAAACCCTAGATATTTATTTAAATTGTGTGTTTTTGGGATTTGTTTTATCTGGGTTATCTGATTTTTTTTGTTGTGGGGGGAAGCTGTAGCTGATTGATCTCTCTCCCCAAAGAGAGAGTAAGAGAGAGAGACAGAAAAGACGAAAGTGAGAGAGAGAAATAAATGTACGGTGAAAATCGCAAACGCCAGGGTTGAGAGACTCACCTGTTCTTTGTCGGAATTTACAACTTTTCTTTACTTTTTTTATTATTATCAAATTATAATAATCATTTATATTTCGAAATTCTGTTTATGACTATCAATTCGCAAATTTTAAATCATAGCACTGTTTATCTTACGTATCAGAAAAATTTTACATGTACTTTCTATTTCTCTTTACAGTAATTTAATAATGTATGTACTCTTATAAATATACTAATAAAGGCTCGTTTGACCCCTTCATCTATATGTTCGAAATATAAAAAAATAATGAAATTTTAATATTTGTTTTATTTTTTAGTTTAATTATATTACTGGATAATTTATTCTATTCCTTTTTTATATTTTAATTAATTGATTTATTATTAAATAACTTATATATTAAGCTTATTAGTTATATTTTAATTAAAATTATATAAGAAATTATATAAAAGTTTAATAGCTAAATTTTTAATTAAATATATAATTTTAATTTTATTATTTAATTACTGAAATTATAATGAATGGATATAAGAACGGATATGGAGAGTCTTTACATATTCAATTTTTCATAATTATATTTTATTTAAATATTATAAAAAACACTTACACACTATAAGTTACATAAGTGAATCACAATCTTTATATATGTAAGTTTTTATTAACTTTATCCATTAATAATTTAAAAGTTAGGTAAAAAAGGGAGATTAATCACAACCTTTTATATATATATATATGTAAGTTTTTATTAACTTTACCTGTTAATAATTTAAATTCAAAAGTCATATAAATAAAGGGTTGTGATTAATCATCAAACTCTTTTACATTTTACGATTAATCATCCATAGATGTTAAACTTTTAAGTAATTAATCAAATTATACTTGTAGTAAATGTAAAAATGGCTAAGAGCATTTACATTAAATGCAAAAGCATGGTACTAACAAATGGTTGAAAAACTACTTTATCTTTTGTCATTGGAGACCATGTTCATTAATTGCTTAGTTTTTTTTATAAGCAAAACTTTCATTAAAAAATTATGAAAACAATATAAGTAATTTGGTCAGTCTCATCTTTAAGTAACACATACCTCAATAGTAGAGTATTACAACTCTCAATGCAACAAAGAGAATTCATAATCTATTCCGCATGAACATGGGAGACTAAATTTTAGGGAAAAGAATCATTCCTATTAATGCATTTGAATAGCTTTGATGACTTCTTGAATGTCAGAACATTTCTTACTTTCTAGAGGTGTCAAATCCTTGCAAACAACACAAAAGATGATGCTCCTAAGTTTGTTTAATACTTAATAAAGATGAGTAAGATGTGTATATAGAACTCACTTAAACATTGAAAGAATAATAAAGAGATGAATGCTTATAAAAATGTTAAATTAAAAAAAAAAGTGAAAGTGAGTGAGATATAAGTACATATAAAAGTTGAATTTGGATTCTCTCCATCAATATTTCTCTCTTCAGCCTTTACTGCAAAGTTTTGAGTCATTAGATCCATTTTGCAGTTGATATTAAAATAACTCACAATGTATTTATAACTACATACATAATTAATTCTTTCTTTTTTGTGTTATAATTTCGGCTAATCAGAATATTTTTATTAATTATTTATTTAAAAGTTTATATATATATATATATATATATATATATATATATATATTTAAAATTTTATATATGTGAAAATAATAAAATTAAATGTATATTAGCATAATATATATTTTTAATTTATATTTCAATATTTATTTTAGATCATTATTATAAAATATTTAAATTCAACTATAAAATTTTAAAATTATCTTTTAATCATTATTATTCATAAAATTATTTGTTTGTAATTATTTTATATAATTCATAAAAAATTTTAAAACAACCCAATAGAAAAGAAATTAAATTTGACCATCAGTATCTATATAAATATGGTATTTAGAGGATTGTTTATTTTTTATTATTAAAATTTTATTCATTAATAAAAACACACAATGTATAGTAAGGGTATGTTTGGTAAAACTAGTCGAAAACTGAAAAACTAGCTGCAAGTTAAAAAGTTATATAAAAGTTGAAAAACTAGTTGCAAGTGTTTGGTAAAATTAGTTAGTCAACTAACTGAAAATTGTAAACTAACAAATAAGAGCATCATTAATTATTAAATAAACAATTAGGTACTTAAAATAATTATAACATATTTTAATTATATATTTAAATTATAAATTTACAAAATAACCCATATAAATTATAAATTTATGTAATTATATATTTAAATAATAAATTACTATAATTAATATTTAAATTACAATTTTTATAATTAAATATATTAATTTTAAACTATAATTTCTATATTTATATATTTATATTAAATTTACTATAATTATATTAATGAAAGAAAGAGAAATGAAGAAGAGAGGTTGTAAAATATGATGAGATAGAATTAGTAAGACAATATATTAATTAAAGAAGGGTAAACATGAAAAAGTAAGATCTGCTAGTAGGTAAAAATAGAAATTTTTTTGAAAAAACTATTTGGAATAGTTTTTTTGAGAAAACTAGTAATTCTTAAAAAACTCCTAAGTTTTTTTATAAAATGGGAGCTGAAATAGTTTGAGCTACCACTTTAATTACTTTTTCAACTAGCTGAAATTATAAATCAGACACACTATTAATTGTAACAATATTGTTATATATATATATAAATACATGTTGTGAGTTAAATTTTAAGTCATTTAATATATATTAAATTTTTTAATAATTAATTTTTAATTAATAATATAATTTTAATAATGAAATGTCATACATTTATTAAATATATATAAAATTTAAATGAAAAACTAATTTTTAAAAAATATTGTATGAGATTAAGAATGTTTGTGAAACGGTTTGATTTGATTATTCAATAAAAATTAATTATTATACAAGTTAATATATATTAATAGACTTAAAATTTAACTTATAACACGTATTAAAAATTAAAAAATTATATAAATTTAATAATATCGTTACGATATTATTAACTATATAGCATATGTTTTATTATTTGATAAAATAAATTTAACAATAAGAAATAAAAATATCTTAGTCCTATATTTATATAAATTTTTATGCTCAAGTTTGCTTATTTTTCTAAATGAATTATTTTAAAATATCTTTTGTTGATTATGTAAAATAATTAAAAACGGTAAATTTTATATATAATAATAATAAAAATAAATTTTTTTATTTTTATATTTAAATTTAAATTATTCTATAATATTTTATCTAAAATACATACTGAAAATATAAATTCAAAAAACAAATATTATGTTAATATACATTAATATTTAATTTTATTATTTTCACATATATTTTATAAATTAATTTTTTGAATGTATATAAATTTTTTAAACAAAATAATTAATAAAAATATTTTCATTAACCTGACAACACAAAAAATAAAGAAATTAATTATGCATATATCCATAAATGCATTGTTTACTAGTTATTTTAATATTACCCGCAAAATGCATCTAATGGCTCAAAACTTTATTGTAGAGACCAGAGAGTATTGCAGGTAGGTGTGGGGTATGCGGATTTATCTGACCCGTTTAAGTTTGGTCTGCAAAATCCACATTTTAAACAGGTCGAATAATTCCAGTCCACTAAAATAATTGGATTTTTTTTACAAGTTTGTATCTGGTCTGCGAAATTTGTGAGTTTAACGGATTGATCCACAATCGCACATAGACACATATATTTTTTTTCAAATAATTAAAAAAATATATACTAGTTTTTAAACTAACTAAATTATAATATATCATACTAAAAATTATTTAATCATTTGTAATAATCTACAACATTAGATATTTTCAATATTAAAAATGTAAAATATCACAATTTAAAAAAAAATCACAACATTAAAACAAACTAATAGCTTAAATGATAATTTGGCCCCTTTAAATAGGCTACAGGTCAAACTTGTAAATTTAGCCTGCAAAGTCTGCAGGTTTCGCTCACCGGACTCAAATTTCTTCTATAGTTATGATTCTTTAAAAAAAGTGTTTAAAACCCACACGAACTCAGACTTACGCGAACTTAAGTTCATATAATCACCCCTAATTGCAGGAGAGAATCCAAATTCATGAAAGTCACTTAAGCACTCCAAATAAGGATGACAAAAAAACCTACGCTTGTGGATAAAACTCATGAAAATATCCACATGGACAATATAAATAGGTATCTGTTACTACGAGTATAGATTTTTTTCTATTTGCTCCTTGACAGACACAAATATCATAATACTCTATCTGTTGATACCCACTAAACTAAAATAATATATATAAGTTAAAAAATAATATTTTTTATAAAATAAATCAAATTAAAATATTAATTGTTAAATTTCATTGATATCAATCTTATTAATTATGAAGTTTTCATAAATAATAATTTACTTTTTTTGTATTAATAAGATTATTTATTATAAAACACTGATAATATAAAGTAAAAATTTTATTTGTATTAAATATTTTATATAATATATTATATTAATATAGTTTCAAATTTTAATTAATCTTGTAGAAAATAGTATAATTTTATTTATAAATTTTACAACAAATAAATAACTTATTTGATAAAACTTCTTATAAAATAATATTTTTTTTCTAAAAAATTATTTTTAAAAAATATTTGCAAATAGCCGTAAATACCTGCATAAATCTGTGGATATATTTTATAACGGGTGTCAGACAAATCTTTTTTATCGAACAGTGAATTGTATCAATCGAGTAACCACTATTCTCTCTACTCCAACTTATCTATCCCATTCATCTATAGATATTTCAATAACGCGTACTAGATGAATCTTATTGTCTACTATTAAAAAGATTAAAACTTTTAATTATGGTATTTCCCACCATCCTAACCAATGACCATTAATTATACTATTTTGAGAAGTGTTTCTCTTAGGTTAATAAAAATACATTTACAAATGAGTCCATTTAGTTGAAACAAAAATTAACCATGCAGTATATTGTTTTAAGAATCGTTGATCATGTGAAGCTAAAATAAAATTGGTTGAGGTTTGGTGTTAGTGATTTAAGCGAAAAATTGATATTGAAGACTTTGTTCGCTTAATACTAAATATATATTTGAAAAATACTTATTTTTTAAATAAATATTAGTACTTTATGGGAGATAATTAATTGTGTCAATTCTTACTATAGTAAAATAATTTTATGTGATTTGAATTTCTTTTGTTTATAAAAAAATTTCCTTATCTTCGTCTATTAATACATTTTAAATATTATGTAAAGTTTGTTTTGCTTGGGAAGTGAGGTGAGAGATTATTAAGGGTATCTTTTTTTATGCTATATATATAATCTTTGATCTCTCTTATCATATATTAGTGATTGAGGTAGGAAGTTTGTTGATTATATTTTCCTTTATGTTGTATTTACAATTACTCATCATTACTGTCATATTTTGTAACAATTGATTGTTTTTAATCTTAATAAATTTGATCTATTATAAAAAAAAATCTATTAGTACATTTTTTTTAAAGATATTATTAGAAAAAAAGTAATATTTTCTTGATATTTTAAAATGATAAATAATTTGAGACAGTGAAATGTTTTGAATTTAAAAAAAATAAAATTATTTGTTTCTAATTAAGAAATAAAAATAATTATGAAAAAATATCTGTTAAAATATACAAGTCCCTTTGTATTTGTTAAAATTAGTCTCTAATGGTCGGCTGAGGATATCAAGAACAAAAAAGTATTTATAAAATTTTATTTGTAAACAAATATTTTATTTAAAATTTATGTTTATCGATTGCTGTGGAAGTTGAAAGTTGAAACCGTCGAAAAAAAAATAGAGTCAATTTGTACTATTTTAATATAATTTAATTAGTTCAAAGTAAGTTTGAATACATCTTACCGTTTATTTTTTCTGTTTTCTTTTTACTATTATATTAAAGTTTTAGAAATTATACCTTTGCGCTCAGTAATTTTTAATATTTTTTTTCCTTTTCCTGGACTTTTGTTCTTTAACATAGGGTTAGTAGTAAGTCCTAAGAGTTAAGATGACAAAAGAGGAGATGTGTTTGGCTCTCTGTCTCCATAAAATGTGGGAGGGAGCGAGTGTAAAAAAAACGGGTATTAAATTATTTTAGTATTTATTTAACAAGAGTTTTATAAACCTGATTTTAGTATTTTAATATTTAAAAATTAAAAAATTTGTTTGGATAATATTTTTTGAAAAACAATAAAACAGGAACCACAACTCAAAGTTGATTTGTTTTTATTTTTCTATTTTTATTTTGAAAACTCAAAATATGATTAGAATATGTCGTTTTTTTTACATTAATGAAATCTTAATAAATATGAACAAGTTTTTTTCATTTTTATATCTTTAAAACAGTTTAAAATAATATTTATCAAACAAGTTTTTCTTTTTTTTTACTTAAAAATAGTTTTCGAAAGCTATTCTTGAAATTTTTTTTCAAAAACTAAAAAATAAAACAAAACCAATTAAACTCTTAATTTCTATTATTTGAATTTGAATATATCAACGGATACCCCATTATATTATTTTTTATAATTTTAATTTACTTATAATTTGTTAATAAATTATAGGCTAAGATATAATTATATTTAAATTTTAAAAATATATCACTGTTTACAATGTTTTAATTTTTGTGTACTCATATTTCAATAATTTACAAGGATATGAATTATATAAAGTGTAAATTTATGTGTCAAATTAAAAAATATATATATAAAATTTTATTTAATACAAAAACAATGTCAATTCCCACACAAGCAGACGTGATTATCTGGTCGGAGTTGGAATAATGTTTACCATTACGCCAATAATAATTACTTTATAAAGCTGTGAATAGTGCTCCTAATTTAATTTATATGATTCACTATAAATGATAATAAATAAATAAATAATGAGTATACATATTTTTAAAATTAGAATAATTATAAATATATTTTCTATTTTATTAATTTTTAATTAATACAAGTTTTTAGAGATGTGCACATAGAATCACACGTAATTTAATAAAAGTTTAAAATATGGTTTTAATCTGCTCAATTTTCTTTTATTACGCCGTTCTTTTGTTTTTGAAATTTATGAAAATTCCTCTCAATGTTCATTATGCTTGTAGTTTTATTGTCATTATATCATTATTTTCATGTTTAAACAAAAAATAATATTACACTAACAAGTTAAAAGTAATGTAAAAGATGAAAGGTAGTTGGTGTAATAAAAATAAATATAAAAAAAAAGTAAGCATAATTTACTCATTGATAAATAAATGAAATATTTGAATATTTATGCAAAGAATTTTTTTTGTCTAAAATAATTGTTAAGTGTAATTCTATTACTAGTATAAATTTTTAATATAACCTAAATCACGTAATTACTTTTCAAGTTAAAAGAAAAACAAATCAAATTTTTAACTAGATATTTGGTCATAAATGTTTAGAAAAGAATTTCAATACTTCCTCGTAAATACCAATCCTCATTGACCCTCGTTGATTGGATTTTTAATTTAATAAACGAGAATCTATCAAGCGTCATAATAATGTAGCAAAAAATTAAAAAAGAATTAAAGAACCCTTCACAATGATGAACCCAACACAAGGAAAAACAGAAACTCATAATTCACTTGGCTTTTGGAATAAAGGATCATATTTTTAAAAACCAGAGTTGTTTTAAATTATTTGTTGGTGTAAAGTGAAGTTTTATTTTCCTTTTCATTGTTGGATAAACAAGGGCCTTAAAGTTGGTCCATACACATCTAAGATTTCAATAAGTTCTTTTCAATGATTTATCAATTATGTAATCTTTTTTTTTTGTGTGTGTGAAATCAATTATATAATCTATTGCTGCTGCCCTCTTCCCCCACCTTGACCTTTTTCTTTTTTGACGTGGTCATGATGGGATATCTGCATTATCTCTCTTTTAATTGAAAAGAAAAATCACTACCAAATCGAAATTATGAAATTTTCAATAAATTCTTACGTGTTGCAATCAATTATGATTTATGACCTTTTGTTCCGCCTAAAATAAGTCAATATGATTTTGATTATATTTAAACTCGTTACTAAGTGATTAATCGTTAATAGACGACTTTAAAGACATCATGTCGATCTCGATTAATAAATTGAGTAACTAAATTCGACGACTTTAAAGACATCATGTCGATCTCGATTAATAAATTGAGTAACTAAATTCACTTTGTTAACAAGTTCATTCAAATATTAAATTGATGTTTACAAATGTGTGATTAAAAAAACAAGAATTCGAACTCTTACAATATAGACAACAGGGTATATTTGATGAAATCTTCAACAAGTTCATAATTTTAATCAATATTTTTTTTTAGTAAATTTTAATCAGTATTCTAAATTCACGTATCATGTAAAGTGTGGCATTCTTGATGATATATTTCTTACTGATTAAACTAGTCAAATTTTATTAAAAAAACTAATTTAAAATAGTTAAATTAAAAATTGAGTTTAATACTTATATATCAATAATGTAAAAGAATTTTATATTAATGATTAATTACAACTTTTTATTTATATAATTTTTAAAATATTAATTAATAAAATAAACAAACTTATTATATATAAAAAATTATAATTAACTTGTGTTTATAGTGTATAATTATTTTTCTCATAAAAATTTGGATTCAACATGCAAAATAAAGTGATGACCTAAAATTGCAGCAAAATTGGACCACACATGGCCCACTGGAAGGTTGGAAGCACCATTGCAGGAAGAGTTATTTCTTATTTGTTAAGAAACAAAGACAAATTTTTTTAAAAAAAATACCCATTTGTTTAATTCTTTTCAAGAAAAAAATAAATTTTTAATAAATTAAATATTTTATGTGTTTGTCTGTGTTTTAACTTTGAAAAGCAGTTTTTTTTTTAATTTTAAGATATAAATTCTATTTACTTATCATAAAATAATTATTTAAAAATTACGCTTTTATTATTTTTAAAAATGTAAATAAATTGGACGAAAATGAAATTCAGCTAATTATGGGGTACACAATTGTTACGTGATGTTTTGCATTTAAACAGCGATGAGTTGCAGTCTTTCACATTAACTACCAACTACCAAGTTCATAACTATAAAAGTACATTACGCAATATTTTGGCGCGCGTTAACGAAATTTCTTCAAATTCAAATTCAAATAATTCCTTCTACCTTACATGTATTTTCATATATAAAAAATGACACATTGTCCACTTTGTTATAAAAATTTCTGTATTAAATATATAGAAAAACATTTAAATATACATAACAAGAAATACTTTCTTTTGAAAAGAAAGAAAATATAAATAAATTGAGCAACAAATATTTAACTGATATTAGAGTTTCAGTATTAGAGACTCGTATAAATCACCTAAAAGAAAAAATTATTTTTTTAGAAAAAATACTAAAAGAAAAAACTAAAATAGATCTCTCAGAGTCTAGTTATCTATCTGAACAAAATAACATGATGGGAACAATGAAATGTATCCCATTAGTTTGTAACAAACAACAACTAATAACTTTAAAAGTATTAGTTAAAATAACTTTTCCAAAAATAAATAACAAACCATCAACAGAAAAAACTATACAAACATTATTATTAGATACAGGATGCTCAGAAAAAGTTATATGTAAAACTATAACTCCACATCAAAACATAGTTAAAAGTAAACACATCCAAAAACCAAAACAATGTCTGGTGAAATTATGATAAATGATGAAGAAGTTAACAATGTTATTTTTTAATTTAGCACAAATTGTGATTTTTTTGTCATAAAATTTTCATAAAAACAATGAGGGTAGAAAATTTAGTTCCTCAAAACAAAATATGATAATCGGCCTAAATTTTATTTTAGGTCAAAATAGGTCAATTACAATAAACAAAGATTATGTTATGATAAGTGATAAAACACATATAACACCAATAGTTAGTGGTGATTCATTAAAACAAAATACTATCACTAATAATTGTAATTGTAAAAATTCAACATTTCCAGGTACATGCGACTGTACTACAGAATTCCCATACATATTAGACGAAACAAAAGAAGATTATTCTTCTTTATATAATATACTAGACAATACAGTTGAGGTTTTTTCCTCAATAAAAATTTCAAAATCTATAAAATTCGAAAATATTCAACAAATTCTTGATAGGTTGAATAAAACAAATATAATAGGAGAAAATCCTACAAAATTTTAGGACAGAGATCTCATAACTTGTAAACTATAAATTATTAATCCAGATTTTAATTATTAAAACAAAAGACATTCAGTTTAATAATTGGGAACAAGAAGAATGTCAGAATTATATACAAAATTTATTAAGACTAAAGGTAATAGCACCTAGTGTAAGTCCACACAGAAGTCCGACTTTTATAGTCAACAAATCTTCTGAACAAAAACGAGGTAAACAAAGAATGATTTACAATTATAAAAGACTAAACGACAACACAGTAGAAAATGGTTATTCAATTCCATCTAAAGATGTTTTAATAAACCGAATTCAAGATGCCAAATGGTTTTCTAAATTCGACTTAAAAAGTGGATTTCATCAAGTTAAATGGATCCATAATCAATAAAATGTACAACCTTCTATTGTTCTGAAGGTTTATTTGAATGGAATGTTATGTCATTCGGTCTTAAAAATGTTCCTGCTGTTTTTCAGCGAAAAATGGATAATATCTTTAAAAATGATAAATCTTTTACATGTGTCTATATTGGTGACATATTAGTATTTTCTAAAACAAAAAATGACCATTTTCACCATCTAAAACAAGTTTTATATAAATTGGAACATTACGGATTGATAGTTTCAAAATCAAATATGGAAATTAGTAAAAATTTCATTGAATTTCTTGGAACAGAAATAGGTAATGGAACTATAAAACTTCAACCTCATATTTCTAAGAAAATACAAGATTTTCTAGATAAAATGAAAGAAATTAAAATACTTAGATCATTTTTAGGACTTTTAAATTATGCAAGAAACTTTATTCTTAATCTAGGAAAATACACATCTCCTTTATATAATAAAACTTCATTAAAAGAAGAAAGAAAATTTAATTCTGAAGATATAAAATTAGTGCAAAAGATAAAACAAATGGTAACAAATTTACCAACTTTACAATTGCCATTAGATTCAGATTACTTAATAATTGAATGTGATGGATGTGAACTTGGATGGGGAGTCATCTTTAAACGAAAGAAAAATAAACACATACCAAAGGTAAAAGAACAAATTTGCAGATATGCCTTTGGCAAATATACTACAAAACAAAAAATTTACAAAACTAGCACAAATTATGAAGTAAATGCTATCATACACGCAATGGATGCATTTAAATTATTTTTTATAAATAAAAAAGAAATAACAATCAGGACAGATTGTGAAACCATAGTTTCTTATGGTAAAAATCAAATTAATAATGATAAAAAGTCACATAAAATATGGTTGCTTTTCAAAGATTATATAAATTTTTCAGGAAAAATTATTTATTTTGAACATATAAAAGGTTCTGATAATACTTGTGCTGATATACTTTCCAGGTACATCAAGTAAAGACTTGAACTTCCACAAAAACCTGTTAGGTCACTCAAACAAACATCCATATGTTGGAGAATACAAAGAAAGGAGCCAGTGGCCCCAAACAAGTAAAGTCCCCTTATCAGGCGGACCAATTCACAAAATTTGGCAAACAAGTGTTGTCAATCCTTACAAATATTTTCCAGTACCCTGGAAGAGACAATACAAATGTCAAATTAAATGTTTTAAGTGACAATATTTGGCATTATAAGTGCATTATACAATTTTTGTTGTCATGACAATAAAGGAGTAGCTTTGACATCTCCGGTCTCTCATTCTGGAAAAGGTTTCACACATTTTGCTTTTATAACAGGCAAAAACAAGGGTGTTTATACATCTTTCAGAGATCTCAATGAGGCTAAACAAGACCAGTTTTGGTCTACATACAAAGGTTTCTACTCAAAGGAAGAAGCCGAAATGGCAGTTCGATTAGAAACAATTGATGAAGAAAAAATAAAGACTGCCTTACAATTAGAGTCTCGTGCTCAAACACAAACATATGCTACTGCTGCTTGCAGTATCTCACAACAAATAAATCCAAATATCCTTCTGGGTAAATTTGGGATAATACAGGATTTTCTGTTTGAAGTCCATTCTGAAACAACAACATGCGATGGTTTATTCGTAAAGGTACAAACATACTTCAATAACAGAAATCCTTGTTTTGGATCTTCAAAATATTATAAAACTGTGGACAAAGACTGTACATGCCAGTTGAAGTTCATAATAAGAAGAGCTCAAATAAATTTGAGTTCTTTCAAAGCATACTTATACAGGGATGTTTTGATAACTCTCATGTTACTATTAGAAGCATGATGTCTCCATTCTTTGGTGATACCTCCCATAGACAGGTTTTCAGCCCTGTCCCCAACATTAAACTCCGTCATAAATGATATTCAGGCGGAACACATGCAGCAAGTGGCTCTACAAATTACTACTTCTCCCAAAAGTATTCACACTCATGATAGTTCAGCCACTCATGTCATAAAATTATTTACTGAGATAAATTCTGAGATTCATACTTTGACTTTATTAGAGCATGTTTTACTTAAAGGATTGTCCTTAAATAAAGACAAAGCATACCAGTACAATCTCTAGAAAACATATATTGAAAGATCCAACTGGAACTTCTCAAAACAGGATTTTGAGATTTTTATACTGTTAAAAGAAACCTCGAATACAAAATTGTATTGGAAAAAGATAATGGGTAATAAATTTCACCCATTCCCAATTGAAGTTAACCTTTCCCTTGTCAAACATTTCGAAAAGGAAAGGTTTAAATATATGAAGAAACTGGTTGTTATGGCCATAACACTCCCGGACTGTCATCCTTCCCATCATACTGTGATGACACTAAAGATCAGAATCTTCCTGAACAAATGGAAGAAGAAATACAAGAACTGTCTACACTCACTCGAGTAAGAAGGGCAAGTTAAAAATTTTACCTGTGACAAAGTAATTTTACTTCTTTACCGAAGTAATAGACTGAAGGGTAAAATTTACCTACAAAACAGGTTGTCAGTTATGGAGTAACCTACACAGCAGGTCACCAGTCACTAGGTTACCTTCTCAGCCGATTTCTGGTTACCAACTTTGTCTATAAAAAGACCATAAGTCTCTTATGCTGAGTTGGTCCGAAAATACTTCTCTCTCTAACTCCCAAATGCTCTTCTCCTTCTCTCTACACTTCTCCTCTCTCTTTCCTCTTGTAAAAATTTATTCTGTGCAATAATATCAGAAGTTTTCAGCAACCCCTTCCCTTTCTTTCCCCCTTGTGTAAGTGTTTCTTTTAATTTTTCTGCACTTAATATTTTAAGTATGGAGTAGTTTACTCTTAAGGTATCTTCGGATGTCTAAAGCAATAAATATTTAAAGATGCAATGATCATTTAAAGGCTTATCATATGTTAATTAAATTTACTTTTCATCAAGTTTATAAACAGATGTCTAGCCGGCTCTGCCAGATTCAATAGCTTATAAACTTGTCTTATTCAATATTATACGAAGATGTCTAACCGACTCTGCCAGATTCAGTATCGTATAATGTTGATATGTTAATATCAATATTTTCTTTAAGTTTTTCTCATCTTCCTCTTCATTTTTTTTTTCTCTCTCTCGGTATACTTTTTATGACAAAAAACTATTTTACTGTAAATTTTAGGTGTTTTGGTTAAAATTTTTATAAATAATATTTTTTATAATTGTATTTAAAATTTTTAAAAATTATGAGAAAAATTATTTTATTTTATGAAAACTAAAAGTTATAAATCTTCAAAAACACTTTTTATAGTTATATTCAAACATGTTTTCATAAAAATTATTTCTAAACAAATAATTTATTTTTAAAATAACTTATTTTTAAGTCTAAACAAATTCACTCATAATAATATTGAAGATAAATTGTAAAACAATTTAAATTTGTGTGGTTTCACGCCAATTCAAGAAGAGACATATTTTTTTTCAATTGGTGAAGAATGGAGAAAGATGGGGAATGATTGTGGTTCAAACAAAGAGTGTTCATCAGTTTGGATAAATTCGACAAATTCGAAAATCCAAATCAAACCAATTAGTTTTATTTGAATATTTTACTTGATTGAGTATGACTCAAACCAAACTAAGCATAACAATCATGTTTAATTTGTGATTCTCATACTTTTAAACCCTAATCAACATAAACCAAACCAAATATATATATATATATATATATATATATATATTATTAATTTATTTTATATTTTTAATATAACAATTTATGTTATATAAATTTAAATATATTAGACTTTTTTTGGATTGTGTTTTTAACTTTATTTGTATTAGATTGTTAATTTTTCTTGTATCGAGTTACATTATATGTATGCAATTTTTTGTTTGTATTGTGTTGCTTTAATAGTTTAATTTGCCTGATTTAGTATATATAAAATATTTTATATTTTTTTATAAAATTATGAATTTAGAAAACTAATAACTTTAAATAGTTTAAGGTATAAAATTATTTTTTATAATTTAATAAAAATAAATTTGATTTTTTAGTTTTTTGATTCATTTTTTTTTCCAAAATTCAACAAACTCAAACTGGAAATGTTCTGAGTTCCAGCTCATAGTTAATAAAACTAATATTATTAATAATTTTAATATTTAACTATAAAAAAATATTTTACGGTTTAACGTTAATAGGAATTTAAAAAACAGTTAAAATAAAGATGCATTAAAAACTTTGGTCTAAATTAATTTAAGTTTTTATCGGTTATCCCATTTATTGCGTCAAGTTAAATGAGCTTTTTAGGTTAGGTTAACACCTCACCTTTCAATAATTGACCTTATTAATAAATTATAAAAAGGTAAAATATAATATAAACAAGTTAAATAGGTGTTAGTGAATTTTTTTTTATTATATTATTGATATCTGATACTGGTAATTATTAATGACTCTTCGTGAGAATATCTTACTAACAATCTTTAGTGGATCTTTTTCTCTAATTATTTTTTTTCCATCCTCAACATTTGAACTTCAAATTTTACTTAATAAGGGATAAAAAATATCACTGAGACTAACGAATTATTGATATAAAAAATAGTAAACTTATTAATTTTTTTTAATTTAGAATATTATTATAAGGTTAATCACGATTTTGATTTAATAAGTTAACTTAGCTAGAAACATTTTTTAACCTATAAAAAACACTTACATAGATTTTCTCATTTTATATTAAATTAATTTTTTATAGTTTTGCTTTCATTTTATTATTTATAACCTTGGAGTGTGAATTATTATTTCTTTATTTCTAAATTAAATTATTCAAATTAAAAAAATAATACATAGAAACTTTCATTTGTAGATATTAAGCCATAATGCAGCTGATAATCTTGCGGTAATTGTCATTCAAGCCTGACAGTCCACCATTAATAAATCTTTTACAAACTCTTTCACTAATTAGTTGTCTTTAATTTGACTTTTTCTTCTTAATTATCATCTTTATTAATGTTTACTTTTTCACTTCTACTTTTTTTTTCCTCATTAAAACTTCTATAATTACAGATATTCAAGTCTAAAAAAGGTAAAGAACATAATAAATTTAATTTTATAAAAAATCAAACATCATTTTTAAATTGGATATTATAAATAAAATAGGTAAAAGTAATACTTACTGTGTAAATTTTTTTTTATTTATAAAAACAAACATTAGTTTTGTTAAGAGAGAAATTTAAAATCATAATATATTATGATGTTTTTTTAAATTTTTTCTTTTTTTCACATGTATATTTTTATCATTATATCAATCTTCCAAACTCTTATCCGAAAGAACTCTACAAAATTCGTTTCGGTGGATTTATTTTTAGTAAAAGAATTGTGTATCTTATTGAATAACGAGAAAGTGTTATGTAATAAATGAAAAATCTACATATTGTTAGCAAAAGTGCTTTTGTATGTAATAAGCGATAGCACTTTGTGCATGTCTCATGTTACTATTGTTCTTTACAGTACAGCAGGAGTCTCTACCTACTCTACTCATGACAAAATCAAAGTGGATTCTTGGTGAAGATAAAAAGAAAAAAACAGCAACAGTAATATATGGTATTCCTCCTTCTTTTTAGCCATACAAAATTTAAAACTATAGTCACAATAATCTTATTTATTTTTTCAATATATTTTTTTATAGATAAATATTAATTATTAATATGCTAGATTTTGTTAAAAGAAAAATTTCAAATATACAACCTCTCTTTTACCTTTTTTTACATATAAATATTATTATTAGATTAATCTTATAAATCCTATTCTTTCAATACGGTATAATATAATATTAAAAGAAACATGTAACAAACAAATTGTTGGTACCAATACCTAGTGGTATTCAACTTGACCCTTTAAGAAGAACAACACAACAAATGAAAAAAAAATGTAATTAAAAAAATTATATAAAAAATAATTTGTTAAATTTTTCTATAGATATTAGTCATGATATCAATAATATGGTAATAAAAAAATATAAATATATTTAATATATAAAAAAATAAAATATATTTATTTTGTTCATTTAATACAAGAAAATGTTGTGAGAGAATTCAAAATATTATTTTGTTAAAAACTAACTCAATGGCATACTTAACAAATTCATGAAAACCAAATAATAAGTCACCTAAAAGCACAAGTTATTATATTTGCATCTACATGCAAGGGTATCCCGAAAGCAGCTGCGGTAATGTTAACTGTTTGGGGTTACACTTTTTTTAGACTTTAAATCCTGAAAAAGACAAAAAGTGAGTTTTAGATGGATTTAAAGCCAACCAGTGCTTTCCGTTATCAACATTGAACAATACTCCATAGCCGTTGTAAAAGAGTGGTACCTAACAATTATTATGGTGTTTGGTATGCATGCAGGTTAAGTTGAGTTACTTCGAATTTAGATAAACTTAAAGATTTAATTGATGTAGTTTCTTTCATTACCCTTATTTACAAACTTTTAGTGTTTATAATTTTTTACAAAATTTTAAAACATTCTCACCGTTTTTTACTCTATGTTTTTTTACAGAGTATTACTTAGCTTTACGGTTGTACACACATTTTTACCAACCTTTTTAATAAATTATATTGGTTTTTCCATTTCGCACCCTCATCCAAATATATATTTTTTCACCTCTATTTTCAGGAACTTTCTTTGTTATGTATGTTTGAATATGGTGATAGTGCTCTTTCAAAGAGGTGGTAGAGATACGTGTGTAACCTTGAAACTAGGTGATCTTTGTAAAAAAACTTAGGATAAAAAAGAGTGAGGGTATTGTGAGGTTTTGCAAAAAATAAAAAATATTGAGGGGTGGGGATATCAAATGAGTAGAGCCGTCAAAACGGTTTCAAAGCCGTGGACCAACCCGGTCCACCATGAATACGGGTCGGGCTGGAAAAAAAAAGTTGTAATAGCTAAAAATTAACCTGACCCACTTTGAATCCGACTCATACGAACTCAACCCGAGTGGGCTGTGTCAGCCTATATTCAACCCACTAAATATTTATTATTTTAATATTTTATTATTTGACTAAATATTTATTATTCAACCACTAAACATTTATGATTTACACTATCATATTACATAATCAAATAATTTTAAATAAAGACTTAATTAAATAATTAGTTTTAAAATTTTAAATAATTTAAATTTTAAAATTTTTATTTTGTTTGTTGGTTGATTGACTCGTATAATCTACCAACCGTAGTAGGTCAGACTGGACTACAAATTGAGTAAGAAACTTTAAATAAGTCGGGTTGGGTTGACCTGTTTTTTCTGGTGGACTGACTCATATGGGTTGGGGCAGCCCGTTTTGATAGCTATACAAATGAGGGAGTGCTAAAAAAATTGTCCCCAATCTAATTATAAAATATTGAGTTAAGTTGAGTTGAGTTTTCATTTTTTTTATTAAACCTAACCTAACTCGCTATTGAATTGAGTTGTATTAATTGAGTCACAATTTTAAAAAATATTTTTTTAAAAAAATTAGAATATTGTTTTGTTAGTTTTTTTTACAATATTTTTTAAAAAAGACTATATTATTGTTATAACATAAAAAATAAACATATTATAGTTACAAATTATATATCAAAACTAAAAAAAAATAAAATTAACATAGAATTAAATTTTAAAACAATAATAACTAAAAAAAATTCTCCAAAATAAAATTAAATTCAATTTATCTAAACTAGCCAAACTATACAAATAAATACAAATTACATAATTTGTCTAACTCAAAAAATATAATATTAAAAGCAACACATAGTAACAAAACATATAATTTTAAATAATAATATATAATAATTTAATATTATGGTTGAGTTGGGTCTCAAATTTAACTTACAAAACCTGTTATCTAATCCATAGCAGATTAAATTTGATTAGATTGAATTAGAATTCACCCACTTATAAGAAAAACTTAACCCAATGTGTTTGAGTTGACTTGAATTGAATATTCAAATTGCTTAACCCAATTACACAATGTATTCAAGAAAATTTTACACTTTGGAATACACCAATGCCAAAACATGCATTGAAGTTAAATGTTTTCAAATGGTAATAGATAATCTAAATGTTGATTTGTCTTGGTCTTGGCGGTTATTTAAACATATTCTATGTGTTTATACTAAAAACAATTACTATGCGATTAGATTGATGCTTATAAAAATAATCATTTAAAATTATATTGTAATTTATTCGTTTTGTGGGTTTATTTCGTCAATCTTTATATGCTTAGTCTTTTCTTTTCTTAATTATTATAATTAATTGGTTTTTGACTCCTTCTTAGGATTTTCAGATATTTAATTTCACAATGATAAATTTTTTTAGTCGAATTAATTTAAGTAATTTTGTATTGAATAAAATACCTATACTAAAATTGACTATGAATTTAATTAGGTATACTAAAATTGACCATGAATTTATTTTTAAAATAAAAAAATTTAAATCCATATTGAATCAAATTAATTTTACAAAATTAACATAATTTATTTCACTATCCAATTTTGTCAAACCTTTCACAATCATTTTCTTTTTCTATGCAAAATTCCTTTTATTTATTTATTCTTTGATTTGGGCCAACTGATGGCTGAACCCAATTACAAATGCAAAATAGAAATGAATTTTGCTATCAATATATACTTATGCTAAACACATGGCCAATAAATACTCACAGGCAACTGTTTGTGGCACCCTCCAAATTGATATTCACACCTTACAAAAAATCTAAAATATTCCTATTATCTTCTTCTCCCCTCCCATCCCTGCCAGCCACCTCTATACCAGATCAAATGATCCAGAAGATATACCTAATATATGTTTCGAATGAAGCTATCAAGAATATTAAGCATGAGTCCAAATCACTTGCACATTAGGAAAAATTTTTAGGAGAATATGACGTAATTTTATGAATAATAATGATTCGTTTTTCAAACAAACAAATTTTTAGGAAGATATTGGCATATTTATATTACAAAGATATACTTAGTATAAAAGGAGGTGTAAATCGCCAATGCACAACCCAAATATTTATTAGTATTGTAGGGTGTATTTAGTATAATGGAGTGTGTAAAAACTAGAATGCAGAATGAGAATTAACTGAGTTCTTGAGCACATTCTCAATAAAATTCCTTACACATCAAGAGTGTCCCACACAAAAAAAAAAAGGAAAGAAAAAATACAAACTAATATAACAATAAAAAATAAAAAGAAACGGAGCAAGCAAAATTACCAACCTACAAGCTATCTTCTTTTACCGAACAAAAGGTCAAAATGAATTATAATACAACAAAATTCGTACTCTCATACATACATATACATATATATATATATATATATATATATATATATATATATATATATATTCTCATACTAATAAAAAAAAATCATTGTCACACATGGTCATATTGATAAAATTATGAATATGGTACACACTAATACATATCTCATGAGACAAACAAAAATATAAATTAATATTTAAAAAAAAAGAAGGAAAGTTTAAGTAAAAAGAGTTAAAAACAAAAGTAAAAAATACAAACCATGAAAAGAGAAACGCACAAATGCGCAAAGTGCATTGAAAATTTGTAATATAGAATTGTAAACAGTAGTGCCACGTTCACATTTGTGATACTTTTAGGTCCACCTTCACATTCAGGTTTTGACCTTTTTTTACTCACTAACTCCTAAATTTTTTTTATTATATTTAATTTAATATTTTAATATTTATTTAATAAATAAGTGAATTGTGAGCCTAATATTTAATTTAGGCCGACACAAATAACTTTTACATATCTTACCTATAATTTTTACTTTTCATAATCTTAATAAAACTTAGAAAAACTATTAAATTTAACTATCTTAAAATTACTGGGAGACAAAATTACAATATACAACTAAGTTAAAAAAAGAAGAAGAGAGGGTTAGACTTCCCCTCTCTCACTATCCTCTGCCACTGACCTTAAAGGAAGGAACCACCTATAAACAGATAAGGGAAAGCGACGAAAAAGATTATTCAGAAGGATCCCATACAAAAGAAGAGAAAAATTTTCCCAAAAGAGGAGAAGGGAGCTGCAAGGTAAATTCGGAAGCATGGACAATCATCCTTGTAATGTAAATGCTTTTCTCCCCATCTTTGATATCCTATAATTAAATGAGTTTAATTGGTATACACTATCAGTGTAAAATAATTTTGTACTGATAGTTAATCATAACTTTTCATTTATGTGACTTTTAAAGTACTAATAATAAAATCAACAAACTTATAGGGTTGTAATTGAATTTCAATATAAACTCTAATTAAATTATGGCCTTATATATTGTTTATCAATAAGAGTGAGAAAAGTAAATTTCAATATTTGAAATAAAAATTAATAGTTGAAATCAACCACTCATTTTTTCTTTTCTAATATTTATTGTCTATCAATTTTTTTTTTCTTTCCTCTTTAATGGTTGAAATTTTTTAGATATTATTCTCTCTCATCTTTTAATGACTAAGGTTTATTTTTTCACTCTCCTATATCTCACATATAGTTGTCATTTTCACCAATGCCCCCTAATAAAGATTGATTTTTCAATAATTAGTTTGAGAATATGTGTGTGCATAAGCTTTTTTCTTAAACTAAAGTGCAATCTTATCATACAAAAATGAAAAATAAGCCCAAACCCATATTTCTATTGAACTTTAAGATCCAACATTCACATGCAAGAACGAAACACTTTTTTAAGATTTTTGTAAACGGCACTCACCAATCTAGATATTTATCTATTTTATATTTTTATTAAAGCGATATTAACATTCGTTATTTATCTAATTAATTAAAAAAAATTTATAGCTATAGTTCATTTTACAAGCTAAAATAAATTAAATTTAGATTTTGATATACCCTCAACCGGCATTTAGTTAAAATTTTTTTTTTTTTTTTTTTACAGCAAAGTATGTTATATCATATCAAATAAATATTTTTCTTTATGATAATAGAGATATGTGATTTTTTTTAAGTAAATAGGTTTTAAGTGTCATTTAAAAAAGCCTCAAGAGGTAAATGTAATTTTCTTTATTTTGAGTCAAAATAAAGGTTTTATTAAGACAATCCCAATTCTAATAAAAAAATTAAAAGAATCTGTATCAAATTTTTTTTTTTTAATGTGAAAGATTTTGCAATATTTTACAAATAGAAAATTATCTTTTCAAAAAATAAATTTAAAGGTCCGTTTGGTGGACAATATATAACAAGATAGGAGAGAATTATATATGATATGAATAAGATAAGATACATATAACCTATAACAATATATATGAAGAGAATACCCTTTTTTATGTTTATTTTTTTTATTTCAATTTTACCCTTCATGTAACCACCATTTTATATCTCATTCTCGTAGCTGCACATTGTTGAGAGTTTTAATGGACTATTCTACTTTTGGCAAGTGCACTAGTCATATTGTAGTATATAATTGATAAAATCAAGTCGTCTCCTCAAATACTTGTAAGATAATTTAGAATTTTGTCATTGGATCTAGCTCAGTTAGCAGTGTGTGTTTTAATGAACTATTCTACTTTTGGCAAATGCACTAGTCATATTGTAGTATATAATTGAAATCAAGTCGTCTTCTCAAGTACTTGTAAGATAATTTAGAATTTTGTCATTGGATCTAGCTCAGTTAATTAAGTAGAGTGCATAAATTGTTGTAAACCCCTTAATGCTGTGTTCGACTCCTATCAAGAGGATAAAAAAAATTTAGAATTTAAATCATTCCTTTATAAAAACATTTTGCGAGATTTTATGTTGAAGCAACTAAAACTAAATAACTAAATTGAGTTGGAAAATAAATTATATTTTTGTGATTTTTTATAAATATTGATAATAGTGTAAGATGATCAAGAGTTTGATTTGCTTCATAATACCTAGAATTACTAACTATTATCTAATTTCATTAATCTAGTTTTGGAATTGTTAGAGGTTTCTCTATCCTAATTCCATAGCAACAGAGAACTAAATTAATGAAGTTTCCCCTAATTTCTTACAAGGAATTATTTCAATAATTTGATTAGCACAAAACCATTATTAAAATTGAAAAGTAGATTACAAAGTATTGATCAGTGCCTTAGTCCCTGATAATATTACTTAGCTACATCTCACCATGGCGTAAGGATAAGAAGAAGTGGGGGAAGAAGAGAAAACTCAATGGTAGAATAGGGGATGCCTCTTTTCTTCTAACTTTCTGATCCCTTTATAGAACAAAATTGAGTTTCGTTATTGAGGGAATATTCTTTCGCTGAGCGAATTTGGTGCTACCTTGCTTTACGAGTATCCTTCGCTTAGCGAAAAAGGATTTTTAATGATGAAGTAAGTTCAATTTCGCTGAGCGAATCCAGTTTTGCAAAGTGAAATTCTTTTCTAATACAACACACCTCTTTTAGATAAATCCACTGAGTGGATTTTTTACCGTTAACATATATGTTTGTATCTTTTTGTCCATTGTTTTATGCTTGTTCCAAAGTGAGATTTAATCTATTTATAAATATAATAAATCAAGGGGTAAATGCACAAATCTATTACTCTTTTAAAAAAAAATTTATCTATAAAATATTTTTGGATTTTTATAATAAAATTGAGTTATAAAACATTTTTTTTTTAATTTTTGGTTAGATAAGTGTAATAAAGATACAATTTTTTTTACATAAATTAGACACTTATCATATACCACACACACATTAGATTTTGAAAACTATCATCTTCTGCTACCCAAATTCCCCTATTCTATCTTAGATCTCTCATCTCCTATGAAAACTCTCACATTCTATCTTCTATCTTTTTTTTTTTGCACGTGAATTTTGTTATGGCCAAAAGTAAGCAAGAAAATCAAGAATAAAGAAGGAAAAAAATCATCTATTGGGTTAAAAAAGATAGAATTCTCTCAGAAACTTAAGCATCAAATGAACAATTTTATCTTCTTAATTTGAATTAATTATGATCTTCTTTTAATTTTTTTCTTCTCCATCATTACTCTCTTTAATTTTATATAATCAGACATGTTCTTTCATACAATTTTTAAGGGTTTGAGGTAGGTTGAACTGTTACAAGACGTTCATCAA
Source organism: Psophocarpus tetragonolobus (assembly GCA_037954015.1). Classification (NCBI taxonomy): domain Eukaryota; kingdom Viridiplantae; phylum Streptophyta; class Magnoliopsida; order Fabales; family Fabaceae; genus Psophocarpus; species Psophocarpus tetragonolobus. Next base: position 42,988,539 of record CM075692.1, read on the forward strand.
TTACCATTTTAAAATCACGTATGACATTCTTTAATAGTTATACTTATTTTTGCAATTTTCAAATATATTTTTAATTTTTCAATTTTTTAATTTAATTATTATACATACGAATAACAATGTACTTATTTAAATTTATAATTAAAAAGTTGACAATTTTTTGAGTTTGAAACTACTTATGGTAAATTGTCACAAAATTCAATTATTTGCTAATTGAAACTATTAATCAATTTTAACACTGCTCATTAATTTTAAATTATATAGTTTTTAAGAATGTGAAAAAGAATTATTTTTTAACTTCTTTTATTTATTTATATATATATATATATATATATATATATTTATTTTTTTAAAATTTTGATCTTAATTGTTATTCAAACAAATTATCTAATAAATTACAAACTATCAATTTTAAATGAAGAAACTGAAAACTTTTTTAAGACATTAAAGTATTTGATTTTTCCCTAATAATGGAATACTTTTGTCGGTAAATATTGCATATTTTATTTCATTCATGAATCTATTTTCTTCCCAAGTTATAGTCTCAATTAATATACCGGTTTTTACTATTCATATATTATGATTTGAATATTTGACACCAATTTGCTATGTATGGATGATGCAATTCCATTGGTACAGAACAACTTGTTCTTATTTCTCTAATAGACAGTTAGAACTTCATTTAGGTTAGAATCCTACTGAGAGATCTACTAGAGATAAAAAATTGGTGAATAAAGAACAAGATGTTTCTTTTGTTCTTTCCAAGTGATTGTTGAATTTTTTATTTTAAAACTGTAAGTTATCTCCTCATTTATTAACTTCAAATTGGGTAACAGTTTATGAGAATGTGAGAAAAAAAAACTATTTTTTTAACTTCATATATACATCCATTTTAAATTTAAATTTTTAATTTTTATAAAAAAAATATCTAACAAGGTATTAAAATTTTCATTTTTAAATTTAAAATTTGTCAATTTTTAAAGTTTAAAATTAGTTATTTTTAAAATTTTCCATAATAAATTGTTGTACAAATCCAGTTACCCTATCATGATTTTAATAATTATTCTTTAATTTTCAATTTGATGAAAATATACACACATGACTGTAAGAGATTATACATACGTACGATAGTAAGAGATTATACAGTAGAAATACATAAGTAATTTTAAATGTTTCAATTTTTAACGAATTAAAATGCAATAGCTCTTTATATTGTTGAGTAAATTCAAAATTTTAACTTATTTTACTTCACAAATCAAATTATTTTCTTTATTATTAAAATATAATAAATAAAAAATTTAAAAATTAATATAATAAGAGTGAGAATACAATACTATGTTTTCGCTAATAAAGGTATAGTCCTATTCAATGTTTGACGCACACCAGATAACAAATCATATTAGAATAAGATGTAATAATAATAATAAAGTTAAAATAATAAATTTATTTCTTATTTAAATACTTAAAATATTTTAATTTTAAAAACCGACTTTTAATTTATATTTTTATAAATTATAAAAAATTAATTTAAACTAAATTATATGAAGTTATATTTTATTTATGCGACTACTTTTTATATAATAAAAAAACTTAAAATTTAAAAATTATAATTAATATTTAAAAATAGGCTTAAATACAATTTATGCCCATATTTTTTAATTTTAGACATTATAACCGAAGATTTAAAAAACATTACAATATGTCTCCAAAATTTAAACATGTGAATTGATACTTACATGTGAATGGTTGATGTTGACTATTGTTAACTCTAAGTTTTGATTGTTACATGTAAGAAATTATGAGATTTTACAACGAGTAATGCACCTTTCCATTCGGGGGTTGGGTATCTATCATTTGAATTAGGTTCTAATGTTAACCACAACCAACAAAAATGAACTAAATATGGATGTTTAATACACTCTGAGTTAACATCAACAACTCATGAAGGGTATCAATTTTAAACTTTGGGAGCAAAAATGTCTAAAATTAAAAAAATTTTGAAGACATCAATTGTATTTAAGCCTTAAAAATATTTAACTAATAAATATTTAATTATTAATATATTAATAAATAATATGATTTAAATTTATGTGTGGAAGTTATTATAAATATAATGGTAAACTAACTTTTTTAGTAAATGAACTTTTCAAATTTAATATTTTGGTACATAAACTTTTTGTTGATTAATGAAGGTATATAAAAATTTTTTCTGTCTAATATGTTACTCATTTAATTTATTTTAGCTATTAAGTAGTAATATGCACTATATTTATTATTATTTTATGGGCAAACTATATTTTTTGGTATATGAAATTTTTTATTTTATGGTCTTGATAAACAAATTTTTTTACCGGTTAAGGTATACAAACATTTTTTTTGTTTGAAAACATTTGAGAAAAAAATATATCTTGTAATAAGCTTCAAAAAATATATTTTAAATTTAATTTAAAAAGTAACATTATGTTTTAAAAAAATTATAAATGAAAAATTTGAAAAAAAATTATGAAATAAAAATGTAAATTAAGAAATATATCTTCATTCATTATATAGAAAATATTATGAAACAGAAGCATAGGAGAAGGGAGCACTAGGCGAGAAAGGGGTACTAGGTTAGGGAGGAGGGAGAGGGGCTTTAGATGGGGTGGAGGTAGATGCGACACGTGAGAATGAGGTAGTGAGAGTAAGTAAGAAAACAGGTGATAGAGAGTGCAGGAAAGAAGATGAATATTTTTTTTTTAATTTGTGGTGACAACCATAAAAAATTAATTAATAAAATAATAATAAATAGAGTTACACATCATCATTTAACAACAAAAATAAACTAAAGAAGTAAGATATCAGATGAAAAAAATGTTAATCAACAACAAAATTGAGTACCAAAATCATAAATTTGAAAAAGTTATACACTAAAAACATAGTTACCCTTATTTTATTAATTAATTTTTTTGGTGACATCATCACTTAAAAATTAAAATAATGAAAGGACTAAAATATTAAACGAAAAAATATTTGTATATCTTGACTGGTCAACAAAAAATTTATATATAAAAAAATATAAATTTGAAAAAGTTCATATACAAAAAATATAGTTTACCCAAAATATAAATATAAGTATAAGTATAAATATGAAAAGATAATGTGTTGAATACAGCGTGAACAAAAGTATGAGGTTCTGATATTTAATATTTACTATATTTATCTTACTTGTTAGGACTTTTGATTTCACTTCAGCTTTCATCTCGATGATATGTTAATGGTGTACGCTGCAAGCATAGTCTTTTATGGTTAGTTTTGTTATTTGCACCCTTCAATGTTTACAATATTTTAGAAAACTCAAACATACTATCACTATTATTTGATTTTTAAACTTTTGAACTTATCCTTTTTTACCATGTTGTTGTGTGTTTGTGCATGATCTTTCTTAGTTATTTCTCTTGTGTATAAAAAATCAATTTTCACATTGTGCCTTATTATATATCCCTAACCATTGGACATTCTTGCAAGTCTTTAGGGTATTATTCGTTGATTTAGTATAATTTTCTTGTTGATTAGAATTGGTTTGGACTATTGCATGTCCATCTTTCTTGGTATTCAAGATTGATTTGTAGTGTTCTGGATCAACAATCCAAAACAAAAAAAATTATAGTTTCGGATTGATTGGCCTAAAATACAATTTTTTTTTTACAATTTTGAATCACTTGATTTGGAATGTACATAATGTATTCTAGATCAACTGATGTGGAATAAAATTGCCAAATTCATTTTGCATTCTAGATCATTTGATTCAGAATGTACATAATGTATTCCAATTGATTTGGAATGCATTATGTATATTCATGTGATTCAAAATGCTTTTTGTGAATTTAAATTTTTTTTATCTTTAAAGTGAGGAGATATGACAAAGGAAACTCGATGAAAACTAAAGAAGAAACCAATAAGTGCTTTTTGAAAGAGTTGACAAAGGTGAATGCAACATGAAAGCTTGATTTCAATGCTGTGTAAAAAAAAAAAAAACTTTGATTAAAACAAGTAAGGGTACCTTAGAAATTTGTAGAATATTGTAAATGCTGAGGGTGTGTGAATAGCAAGTGAAAGTTTATTAAAAGAAACTATCCATGTCTATTACTAAAGGCCCAAGATAATTTAAATATCAAGTATTTTAGTTTCTGCACCCATCAAATTAGTTTTTGCACTAAAGTCTAATAAAAAATGTATTTGAACAACAAAAAATATGATAGGTGCAGAACTAAAATGTCACTTTATCGCTTTATGACAAAATAATATGCCTATGATATAGTTGGCAAAATGTGTCATATTTAAATTTAAATTCTATGTTTGATGACTTTTTTTCTAATCCATCCAGGCTTAGTAGTCAGCTGGGCCGGACTAAATGGACTGTATTTTTTTATATTTGTATTTATCAAATTTAAAAGAAAAATTAAAAATGAAGAAATATCTACTTAAATAAACCTAATTTTACATTAATCTAGTTGAATTTTTTGAACCCATCAAGCCAACCGATTTAAACCAAATTCTATGGCTCTAAAATTTTTAAACTCAATCTGATCAAGTCTATTAGGTCATAGGTCAATTCATCAAATCCGAATAAATTTTGTTGAATTGTTCAACAATCCACAAGATACTCTCATAAGCCAAAACTACCTATGTGCCAAATGGCACATATGTTTGTACATTAAACATGGTTGAAAGTTATCATTGCTTTATATTAAATTAAATAACATCAGCTATTGCTAGATTCAGCTAGAGTCATTGGTTTGGGAAGTACCAAATCTCCCTAAAAGATCTTGATGTTGAGATATCTACATAATTATCAAGAAATAGCCAATAATGTACATAATTCACCAAAACGTGCAGTGGTTATGTAAATGATAAAGTTTGAATTTGAAAGCATTACTTCTCTGTGGTTTTTTTTCTTCTTTATTTTATATAAACTTGTCATTATATACACTACAATAAATTATCTTGAGAGTTATGATGCTTAATTAGTTTGTGTCAGTCAAAAAAGCCAATCGCTTAAGTTAAAAAACTAAAGATTATCTTCCTGTTGTATTAAATCAGTAAATTTAACCTTTATTTTAAAATTGAAGCACTTTTGTTTCTATTACTAAACATCAATAATTTATGTCCATTCATTAAATTAGAAATGTTAACTTTTAAAAGTTAATATTTACTATCATATTTCATATAGTTATTAACATTGATCACTATATTGACTACTAATAACATCATCATTAACTTTTATAATTCAATTCTTAATTAGTTAGTAGCCAAAAAGAATAGAATAAAATACTGACAGTATTATTTTTTCTTAATTGTTAATTTTTATTTTTATTTATAAAATAAATTCACAAAATCTATTTTTTATGTAATTAATTCTATTCAATTTTATTTTACGATAACAACATGCTTTTTTAAAAACAAAACAAGCTGATAATGATAAAATGTTATATAAAATTGTGTATATCTCTTACTAAAATGATAAATATTTATAAGTTATGCATAAATAAGTTTTGTTTTTAATAAAAAATTGTGTCAAATAAGTGTTGTGTTTAACATTTTTTAATATAATATTAATTTTTTATTCATATTTCTAATAATGTTACTTTAATTTTTAATTTAATATTGATCCTAAAGTTAATTTTGTCAATTAGTATTATTTTTATCTATTTATTATTTTTCGGTTACAATCTTTTTAATAATATTTTTTTTCTTAAAGCTTTTTATATGTGCATTAAAGATACTTATTAACATTTCTCCTTTTCTTTATTTGTATAAAATGATACTTAGTGTTTGTTTGAAAATAATTTTATAAAACAATTTTCAGTATTTTAATATTTAAAAACTAAAAAACTCGTTTGGGTAGTGTTTTTTGAAACCAGTTTTCGAAAATAGTTCTGGTTTTTTAGTTTTTAAAAACTAAAAAACAGGAACAACCGTACATAGTTTTACTTTTCAATTTTCTATTTTTGTTTTAAAAACTCAAAATACAATTAGAATATGTTGCTTTTTGCTTTTCATTAATGAAATTTTAATCAATATAAACAAGTTTTTCCATTTTTACATCTTCAAAATAGTTTTCAAGAACCATTGTTTTTATTTTTTTTATTTCTTTACATTTATATTTTTTTAAAAAAAATCAACTCGTGAACCGCCAATTTTGACTAATTTTTCCAATTTTATGTCGATTAAGTCATTTGTTTTCGATTTCAAAAGCTCCTAATTATTAAAAAACAATAAACTAAATACCTAGTTGGTTCTCACTTGAACCAGTTAAATCATTCTCTTTTTTATCCGATTTTCAAAGTCTCCAAATCATTATTGATGTGCGCATACTAGTTAGTGAAAACATTGCACATTGCACATATAAGTTATATTTTTGAGAGTACTAGGTACTTCAATCATTCTATAAAAAAAAAGGTAGTCCAATCATAGTACAAATTACATGCTTTTAATGATATGCTTTGAGACACGTGCCTTGTAAAGGATTAATAAGTTACTATGGCCAAACAAAATACCTCCCCTAGTTTTCAAGTCAACCACGATCAACTCTATCCTTTATAGGTCATCCGTGACTCGAGCAAAAAATCCATGTTTTTGTTCCACTTTCACTATTATTGTGATATTTAATAACATAATTTTAAAACATGGTGTGGATTTCGTGAAATAGTTTAGAATATGCCATTTAGTTCATGAGAGTGATATAAAGTTACAAAGTTTACAACACATTTATATGATAAATGAATTTTGAATCTAACGTACTATATTTGAGGGATCGTCCTATTAACTTATATTTGTTATTTTCTGAATCTTTTACTTTATTCTGTATTGTTGGAAGGAATATCTTATTTTTTTTAATAATATATTTTTTTTGCAAAAAAAATATGATCCAATAAGTATCTAAATTTTAGTGTATAATTATTTTTATTTTTTTAACCCATATTTTTAAAGAATGTTATCCATTATTCTATCAATTATATAAAAGAAAAAAATTATCTTAAATTAAAATATGTAAAACTAGTTTTATACCGCTCATCGCATGGGATAATAAATTATATATTGATTAATTGTGATGATTTTTTAAGTAAAGTTAAATGTATTATTTTGATTAAATTTGATTATATATTTCACTATTGAAATAAGTTAAAAACTATTCCTATAACTAATTTTAGTTGTGTTTTCATATATGATTTTTAATAAAAATTCAATCTTTTAATTTCTTAATTGTTTCCTTTTAGTTTGTTAGTTAACAAGGTCCTATGGTTTAAATTATCATGTAAGTAAAATCATTAATATTATGAGTTTTTGGCTGAAATACAAAAAAAAAAACAACTACTAATTCTTAGGCGCTAAAAAATATCAGTTAATTGTATTTAATATTTGAGTTTAATATCTCTTTCAATCACAATTTATCATTTACACTTTCACAAGCATTTTTCTCTTAATGTTTATAGTCTAAAAAGTTTTTTCATTTCTTAAAATATTCCTCTACGTTATATAATAGCATAAAAGAAAAAAGGAAGGTTATTAGATATAATTAAATTAAAGTAAAAAAGCATAGTGTTATAGCTAATAAAACTGTAATTAAGATTAAAGGTATTTTAGAAATACTATCATTAAATATTTCAATATGAAGGGAGTATAGTAGTTAATAAACTTACCTTACATTAAATCATCATTACTTAAAATTTATAAAAATTAAAAAATAATTAAACTGTAATTTTGCTTTAGCATGCATATTGGATGTACTTATATCTTTATAATATGTAACATAAAAAACAAAACACTGTTCTCTCCATTTCAAGTGATGAGAACAAATGTAGTAGGTCCTCTCAATAAACCCACGAAAATGATTGAGGAATTGAATATATGTAAGCATGTAATGAGTAATTTGAGTAACAAGAATGTAATATCAAGACTAAAGAAATTTAATCGTTCCAAATTCAATTGTAGATTGGAGGACATTTTACGCGTGCTATGTTCAATTATGGCTGGACCAACTGTGCAAATGATATATATGATATATCTCAAATTTAACAAATTAAAAGGACATTTCTGATAACTTTTTTTTATCAAAAATGGTATTTTTGAGAATATTGTTTTCATCAAAGGTACGTGTTTGTTTGCAAATATATAAATTTTAAAGTTACTTAAGACAAAAGGTTTAAAGTTACTTAATATAATTTAATCCTCAAATGTTTATCTCTTACATATTAATAATATTATTCTTAACAACTATTAATATTTTAACAATAAAATAAAGATATTTGACTTATTTAGTGTACTTTCTATCTCACGATTTGTGATACAAGAAATTATACTTATTCTGGTCTTCATGTTTAATAACTTAAAAAACCTAAATGTATAGTAAAAACTTTGGTAACTTCTATCTATTAGGTTAATTTTAGCTTCAAATGCCTTAAGTTTTTAAATTAATTATATATTTTATAATTAACATTTTATTAAAATTGAAACTTTAGATAATAACCTATATAATTTTGTTACAGACAGAGTCGTCTCATGTTTTTAAAAGTAATTTTATATTTAACTTAAAATAAGCACGTTCTTTCACATGTGATAATGTTAGTTTATTTATATTTCTTTTCATTGTACACATCATTGAGTATGAAGATTATTGATGAAGTATAAGTACGACTACAAGGATTATTAGACGTAGTGAATTGGATATTGATATGTAACTATATACTTCGTATTTAAACTTGTACTCACCTCATTATAATTATAATAATATATAATAATTTTAAATTTATATATTTAATTAAAAATTTTAATTCTTAAATTTTAATTATAATTTCTTGTTATTTATTATTTTTAAATATATTTAAATAAAATAGAATTAATAACTTAATATATAATTTATTTAAAAAATAAATAAGTAAATTAAATTATAAAAATAGGCATACCAAAACCTGAAAATACCCTTTGTTAGGTGGGAATTAAAATTTTATACCTGAATCCAAACCCACATCACACTTTTTGGGGAGAAAGATGAGGAGAGTCAAACTCGCATTGACTCATGTTGAGTGTGCTACTTCTTGCAAGTCTACCAATTGTATGCAATATTCGATAAATATTGAGTCATCTCCACAGAGACTTGGAAGATAATATAAAAATTCAATAATCCTTATTAAAACTTGTGAGGATGAATGTATGAATTTTACGTTGAAAAATAACTAAAATAAAATAAAATAAAAATGAGGAGAGGTAAAAGTTAAATAGAGATGAATGAGAATAGATGTTGGTATCAAATTTCATCTATCTCACTTCTATGCAATCCTTAGATTTTCAATACATCCCTTTAATTACTCATTGTTAATGAATTCAATATCCTAAGGATCTAAGTTAAGTATCAATTCCTTGACTACTATACTAGAAACCTTGTATTAAAATCAGGAATTTAACAAACTAACTAATCCAAAGCCATTCCTAGCATTTAGAGTCATTAGGTGAGTTCATTCACGTCAGATTTAGAAATATTTTTCAACCAAATCTTAAATCATCAAATAAATGGTCAGTTTATCCAAAGTATTAAGAACAAAATCAAATCACTAACATGAGATAATATAGGAAACACACACATATATCAAAAGAGATTACAAAGAGTTTGATAGATTGCATTCAATCCCAACAAGAAGAAGATTTAGCAACCCATGTCAATGAGAGTAATAATCTTTTACAGATAAAATATGAAGAATGGATCAACCCCCTCCTTTCCAGGAGTAGAACTTCCCCCTCCTCTTTGTCTTCGTGTTCTCCCATTATCTCTGTTCAATCTCGTATCCAGTTGCTACTTTGGGTACTTTTTTCTCTTTCTTATATAGAGTTAAGCTCTCGTTTTTCCTTCTGTTTTTATGGTTTTGTATAGCTTCTCTAAGCATCATATTTTTGGCTTAGCAAAAGTCTTGGCAGAGTTCTGTTTGTTGAGCAACAGAATGATCGCTCAGTAAGAAAAGGTATAATCAGTCACATCCTACATTCTTTGCTTACCGATATTAGTCTCGATCAACAAATTTTAGCTTTTGTTTTTCATCTTTAGTGAGATTTCACTTAGCAGAATTAATTTCGCTAAGTGAAGGAAAATCCTTCATGGTGAAGAAATCTCAATTTGCTGAGCGGATGGCATTTCGCTCGGTGGATTTCTCCTCAATAATGCACTTTTTCTAGAGCTAATCTGTTGAGGAAATTTAAAATTACTCAGCGTATTCCTAACATTTTTTTTTTGCTTATAAAAACTTCCTTTTCCATTGAATTTCTCCAAAGTGAGATTTAATTTTTTCACCTACAAGACAAATCAAGATTAAATGTGCAATCTATCACTTTTTAAAACAAACTTATTATAAAATATTTTTTATAAAAATAGTTGAATTTTTCAAAATATTTTCTTTGGTTTATCATTAGATAACTGTTAGAAAATAAAGATTTTTACATAAAATTAACATTTATTATCACCCACCTGTTGTCATTTAAGAATGTGTATTACATTAGCACACATACATGAATATTTAGGACTAATATGGGTGACAGAACTGTTAAGTCTCTTTACAATTACCTCCATTTAGTAGAAAAAAAAACAATATTACGTCAATTCCTTTAAAAGTTTAAAGTAATGTAAAGAAGAGAGATAATATGTGTAATACAAACAAATATCATAAGTTGGTTAGTATAATTTACTCAATTATTGAGTTAGTATTATGATAATTTGTATATTAACAATTTAATATTTATTAAAAAAAACTTTATACCAAAAGAAAACTTAGCAGACATTTAGTACGGAAGAAGTTTTTTGTATCCTAGAATTGACAATGATTTTTGGAAAATTTAACTTTTGGGAATTGTAATTTCTGAATATGTGTAAAATTCGTATAGTTGTTTTAATATATTAATTTCCTAAGAATTAAAGATTTCTATGTTTAGTTATATTATAACTTTCTTGGTTTTCACAAGTTTTTTTACAAATATACCCTCAAGTTAAATTAGTTATATAAAAAAATTTTACTCCAATTTTATTATAAATACACATAACGCACAACTATTCTTACCCATATTGCTATGATCAATGCGGAATATGTAGTCGAACCACAAAACTATGGTAAAGGTTAAAAAACTGATTTGAGCAAAAATGTGACGCATGTAAGGCAAAGCCGGGAGTAATATAGTTCATTCAACAATGGAGATCTTGTAAAAGATCAGTTTTATTAATAGGTTACAGGGGTATGTGAAATAAATAGTAAAAAAATTAAATTTAAATTTTACTCACATTATTAAAGTAATTGAAGATTAATTGACTATATTAATTATATCAACATTAGGCAATTAAGATTAAATGATGATTAGAGGACTGAAGAGGTGAACATAATTATTATTCCTTTCATTCAAGGTGTTGTGGTTGAGTTTCAAGAAGTTTTCGAAAATATGTTAGAAGATATGTAAATAGCAAACTGAATTCACTAAACACACCTCATCTTCTTCCTTGTTCCTTTTCCTCCTTCACTCTTTCTTTCTTCTTCAATTTTCTTTTCCTCATTGTCTCTCTCTTTTTCTCTTGCACGGCCATTTTTCTTCTCCTTGCATGGTGGGTAATTTAGTCTAACAAAATCTTTTTCATTACTCCTGTTTTTGAGTGTTGATCAGTATATGTATGTTTAATCTTAATTCCTCAGACTTTTTTTGTTCGTTTAAGTTTAGTTGCTTTCAAAGGAAGTGAGTTTTCTTTAAAAATTCTAATTTCTTAGGCTTTTGTTTGATTTGTGACTCTTGTTAGGTTTTTGAGAAATTTCTTTAAGTGGATTCTCCTCTTTTGTTTGAGTCTGCTTTGAAAGGGACAAATAGATAAGACCTAAACCATTAATTTTTGACTAGAGAAGTTGTGATTTAATGGTGTGAAATTAATATAATGTAACGGATTGAACTTTTGGAAATTATTTAGATTTGTGTCCAATAAGACTTCTCGCTTAACGTAATTTTTCCTCTGTTTGGGAATTATTTAGATTTGCACCCAGTGAGAGGGTTTCGGCCAGTGCAAATTCTTCCCGGTTAAAGATTAACTTAGATTTATGCCCACCAAAGCAAAGTTCCTTCACTGAGACAGTTCATTTCAAGGTTTAGCTAAGCGATGATGATAATTGAGTGAGCTACCTGTTTCTCGCTGGGTAAACTTGTGTAGTGCATATCATGAGTTATTGTGTTTGAAATTTTATTATACTCGGATTTATATTACATAGAAATGGTATTGCTGTGATTGATAGTTTGATTTCAATAATTTGAGTTTTAATGATGCGTGAAATGAATCAAATTTATTGAGTAATATTATAAAAAATATTAGAATTTCTATAATGTTACATATCCAAGATTTGGAACTTTTATATAAATAACAATCTTGTTAAGTAGTAATTTGTAATTGTAACAATTTTGTAATAACAATCTTTTATATAATAATTTTGTATTATTAAAATTTTTCTTTCACTCAAGAAAATTGGATTCTCGCCTCTTTCAATGGAAATGTTTTTGTGAAAAGTGGTCTAAGATTGATTCTAAAAAATTATTGTTTTTCGAGATTTTTTTATTAATAAACATGAAAATCAGAATTTCCTGACTTAAGATTCCAATAATTATAAAAACTTTCCTTCTAATAAATGCTTCCTAAAGGCAAATGGTTAGTAATTTAACTTCGAGAGATAAGTACAAAAGGTTTGAAAGATAGCCATTAAAATTCTACAACTCATCTCCTAAAAAAATTCTACAATGCATCCTTTTCCGCTTGAAAATAGCATATTCTCCACCAACTACAACCTAAGTACATCTTATTATCATTTTACCAAACAAGAAACCATGCATGATTACCTTTAGATGATCATATATTACTACATATGAACTGTCTAAGAAAACCATTATTTGATGATCTTCTGTTTTCCATTCTAATTAGAGTTTTCAAGCATAAATCGTTTAATGATTTGCACAACCTCTTCTGCAGCCTCTGAGTGCGAATCATGAATGAGAAAACCATGTTCTTTCCCCTTAAACTCAACATATTCAATGTTCTTTCCAAGTTCTTTTAACCTTGTTGCATAGTCTGCTGCTCTGTCCTTCAGTAATTCATTACCACCAGCTATCACTAAAATAGGGTCAAGCTTGACATGCCCAAGGTTTGGACTATTAGGTCCAAATGGGTTAGCTAATGGGTGATCTCTGCTCTCTCCAATAGGCAATGACAGCCTCCAAAATCTGCTTCAAGAAGGAGTACGTTAAACCCTATCACCACATTGATATAACAATGTCTCTATAAATATAAGAAAAGTTCTGTGTTATTCTTTTCTTTTTATCTTTAACCATAAAAAAATTTCATATCATTTAATAAACTACATACAAGATGATAAAATTTATAAAAAAAGTTAGTTAAATGACATAATTTTTTTTATTAGTGAAAATAGGAAAGGACACGAAATAGGAATAGATGGATATTCAAAAAACATGATCTAGTGACTAAAGAGAAGGAAGAAAGATACATAATATATTTTAATTATTTTTAACTATTAATAATTGTCAATTAAAAAAGTAATGCTACAACCATTAAATTTAGAAAAATAAATGATAAATAACTTTTGAAATGACATTTACTTTCTTAGAGGGGTAAGAATAAGTTTCAAATCTAATTACCACTTTTATATTAAACCAATCTTGTCACTATACTTTAAACCTCGAAAGTTGATTGGCATAGAATAGTTCTGATGTAATTTATAAAACAGTGACAAATGCTAATCTCATTTTAGTGTAGATTAGAGTGAGAAAAGAATAAGATAAACAGAAGATATATATATATGATATATGATATATGATATATGATAAATGAAAATAGAAGAGGAAGAGAGTTAAAAATAAAAATAAAAGATAATTAATAATGAACATTAATGATTTTATATACTAGATTGAGAACAAATCTTAAACAAAATTTTGAGAATTATTTTCACATGTAGTATAAATAATTAAATTAACTAAATAAAATTGATCTTAATTATTTATATAATATGAATTACATGATAATAATTGTGAACTATTCTCACATGATATGCTTCGTTGAATTAGGCAACCCTCTAAAAAGTGTGATTGCCTCTGATGATAAAAAGTTTGTAAACAACTTTGTTGTTTGAGAATATGACAACAGAATTGAAATTTAAGTGATTGTCGACACGCTGAATAATAATTTTGCTTTTGGTGTTGTACACATATTCATCATCACTTTCTCATCCTCCCACTTCTTTCATAGGTGTATTAGGTATTTTCAAAGTAAGAAAAAGGTTTTACTTTAGTACTTTACACATGGATTATCACATTAATTAAGATTTTAAAATTTTAATGAACTAGAAGACAAGTATAATTCTAACTAAAATGGTGTACTTTAAATATAATATGGAGTGATTTTTTTTTCTTTTAGGAGACACTCAAGTCTTTGTCATATTACTGCATTTATAGTGATGTAAGTTTAGAATACTCAAACAAAAATATTAGGTTTCTTATTTGTCAAACATGCCAAGGCAACTAAAATGTCTTTATTAAAAAATATTATCATGTCAAAAGAAAAATCCTTGATATTTATCTATTGAGAAATTAAAATATTCAGTATAATATATTTAATATTTTATAATTGGTAGTTTCATGACATTCATGAACTGAATTCAAACAAATATATAATATAATAATATTGACAGAGTAACTGTGTTTTAGGTCTCTCCTAGCTAAAGAAAAGCGTATTATTTCACTTTATATAACTTCCTAAATTATTTTGTTCTTTCAGTATGAGAACTGATTGAATTAATTAAAGTGGGTTGATTGCAGAGAGTTTCACTTTTTTATTTTTCATACTGTTTTTGATAATATTAAAAATTAATCAATTTTTCAATTAATCCCTCATCACTAATGAACTGAGATAAAAAAAGGTGGTAAGATAAGAGTTACGTTTAATATTTATGTACGACAAATTTAAAAGAGTTTTATATTATATGCAATCACAAATATTTAAAAATAATATATTGTAAAAATTTTTATAATTAATATTTTAAAAGTTATATCCTAAAAAATTATAATTAAATATTAATATATAAAACTCTTTTATACACTTAATATAGGTATTTTTCTCTTTAAAATAGTATGGTAAAAAAGTAAAAGTTGTGAGGATGAATCTGTTGGGTGGTAAATCAAATTATAATAACAAAAATCTACATCAAACTATTAGTACAAGTTCTGTTAGTCTGACCAATTCAAACTGGAAAATAATAATTACGAAAGCATATAGATTTTGAAAGTAATGAAGGTCCAAAATCATAAATAGTCATTTGACACGTGAAAAAATGCAGATAGGTAGAAAGCATGACACAGATGGGTGATGATGGGATAGAAAACAAAAGAAAATATTAAAAAAGATACAAAGTTAATATAATAATTGAGGTATAATTAGAAAAATATAATTAAAACAAATTCAATAAAAAGTCAAATTTTATATACAAAAGTTCATGACAATTACGTTTCTCTTTCTCCAAAATTGATGAGCGTGGAATGGTGGCACCAAGATGTGACATAAAGAAGTGCAATAAGGACTATGTAGCAAATGTTACTATCACTTGGGAATGACAAGTTTGAATTTTCGTCTCTCGAGCCATGATTGATCTTTTGATTTGCTCACGTTCCAGAAACTAAGACATATCCTTTCCTTTCATTTTATTAGTCATAGTTTTTACATATATTAACACAAACAATAAATAAACAAATTAATAAAATATTTATTAAAATACTCAATATATTATATTTATTAATTATGATAGTTAAAAACTTTACATATAAAGTATTAAAAATATAGATTAGTAGATAGTATAGAGTTATTATATTATAAATTAATCAAATTACTTTATTCAGTGAAAAACATATATGATATATATATGGTTACTTTATTGATTTTTATAATAATTAACTTTAAAATTTATCTTTAAAATTATTTATAATTTGATTAACAACATCGAGTCATTGTAAATACATATCTTATGTAAAATGTTTTATAAGAATTATAAAATTGATTAGTGATAATGTTTATATTAAAAATTATAAAATTGATTAATGATAATGTTCATATATAAAAAAAAAGTGGTTCAAATATCTCTAATAATAAAACTAACATATTAAAAACTCATATTTATTTATAAAAAAATATTTATAAAATAAATGTTTAAAGAGATTAACACAACCGAAAGATATCGTGTAAAAACACAAAACTGAATCATCTTACAATTTTCAACATTAAATATGAGACTTCTTTAGATAAATAAAATTACAGTTTCCTTTATAGAAATAGAATTGCAGTTAACTCATCGAGTACATTTATTTGGGTATTTGATATTTATATTTAGGGAATGAATTCTCTCCAATGAAATTTTCACACTTGACAATTTCTTTTTTTTTTCCACATAAAAGAATTCTTTTTCTTATATTTGATGTATAGGCATTGAAATAATATTATGCAGCAATATCACAATTTTAAAAAGGGTATTATATATATATATATATATTATATCAATATATATAGACACAAACACATAAAGATTTATCGTATTCATATAATGTGTGAAAGAAAATTAAATGTAACATAGGGAATACATTTTGTTTTTACAAGTGGATCACAAGAATACTAACAATTATTATAGATTATAAAATTATTTTTCAAGCATTTTATGCAGAAACGTATTTAATATTCAAACTCAAGAATCAAGATTACTGATTAAATTACAAAATTCTCGAATGTTATGTGAATTGTGTTTGTTTATTTTTTTTTATAAAAAAATCACTTAAAATGTTTTTATATGTTTGAAATAACCTTTTCGAAGAATCAAAATATTATAAATATATTTTAATTACATATTATTTTGGTTTCGAGTTTCTATTTTTTGGTTTTGAAATGTATTTTTGAAAACAGAAATATGTTTGACAAAAATACTAAATCCATCATTCGACATACTTGTTACTATTGACTACCACCAATCGATAGTTATCATCTTTAATCAACCGTCACCAATCACAACTTTTGACCAATGGTTATTGGTTACAACCTTCAATTGACGGTCATCAACCACCCTTCGACTGACGATCACTTGTTGTCACTTCTAACGTCGGTTACTGACTGCCACCTTGATAGTCAGTCATTTATGCACTATCGGTCATCGCCACTTTCGAATGACCATTATTGACAACTACCTTCAACAATTTGGGTACCAACTGCCACCTTTTGACTGTCCGTCACTAGTTGTCACTTTCGATCAACGGTTACCGATTTCCATATCCTACTAGCGATCATTAGCCACCATCTTTGGTCGACCATTATTAGCCACCACTTTTGACGTCGGTTGCTAGTCACACCTTTAATCAGAGGTCATCAACCGTCAACTTCGACCGACAGTTACTGATTATTACTACCAACTAAGGGTCACCGATTGTCACTTTTAACCATTGGTCACTGATTGTTACCTATTCCAACTAGTAATTATTAACAGTCGATTTTTTATCTGTAGAAATGAAATATTCTAACGTTGTTAAGATTTGAAAATAGTGTTTTAAAATTTAACTAAAATAATATTTTAAAAAATTTAAAACAAAAACTAATTTTTATTTTTATAGATTTCAAGATTGAAAACCAAATCCGGATGAGTCACTTCTAAAATCATACCCTTTTGAATAAAATGATATAATCTTAAAATTATCTTTGCTTTAAAAGAAAAAGATTCCAGACATACCATATATATATATATATAATCTTGACTTAGTAAAAGTGCTGTCATCCTTTGTAGACTTTATCGATCCCATAGTTATAATATTTCTTTCATGAAATTAATGAAACTTAACATATATAACAACTACATGTCATTCAAAAGTCGATCTTTTGAAATAAAAGTACCAAACAATTACTATGTTAACTTATTAGACATAAAAGGAATCAGTACTATTTTTATTTACCGAAGGAATCAGTACTATAAATGTCCTCTTAAATTCAACTTTTATAGAGGATTATTAATTGGCAAATCAGGTTATAATTATAATTTAATGACAAAATACTTTATATAAATTATTATGATAAGATATTTACAATAATAATTTAAAATTTATAATTGTTTTAATATGTAAAACCTTTGACATTAGTAATTAAAAAAACAAACTCTTTTCTTTAAATACCTTTTTTTGGTGAATTTTCCTTTAAATAATTATTATTTGATTAAATGTATTAATTAATAAAAAATTTTTAAGCAAAATAAATATACCAATAGTAGTATTTTAATTTTGTATTTCACAATAAAATGTTTAGTTTTTGCATAATTAAAATTAGTAATAAACAAATATATTTTAACACAAATTATATTATAGTCATAATAATGAAATATTTTCAACTATATAAATTATATTTAAAATTTATAATAAATAATTTATTTTGTAATATAAAGTTTATTTTTATTATATTTTTTAAAAATATTAAATTTTAAGTTAAAATATAGTGAAAAATTAATATTTGAGATTATTTTGGTGTAATTAAAAAAAAAATTAAAACACACTTTTCCGTAAAAGAAGAAAGCTGGCGTTGAAAAGTAAAAAGTTACTCTTAAAACAGTGAACATGAATTAAATATGTGACATATATGATATATGATGACGCCAATTACTTTCATATTTCCGTATCAGGTAGTGTGAGATAAGAATGAAAAAAATTTCTTTGGTTGGAATGATGTGTTTGAATTTTCAACCCTTACCTGTCCAGAAGCTCAAGGCTCAGCATCTGTTCAGGTGGGCCCACCTCGGACCTGGTCCGAACCACTCCACCAAAAAATGGGCCCAACAGGATGTAACCTCGTACGCGAACCGGGTCCATCTCCTTCGAACCCGGACCGAGCTGAACCGCCATGTGGTGAGCAATGTTCCCGCCAGACGAGTCACCCAGAACAAACACGCGGTCAAAGTCAACGCCCCGGCTCACCCACTCTTCCCGGCCATGGTGGTGACCCTGCCGCTGTAGCCACCGCAGGAGCTCCACTCCGTCATCCAGTGCCGCAGGAAGACGATGCTCTGGGGCCAACCGGTAATCCGGAGTGACCACAATTGTACGGAGTTTTCTGGCAAGTCGCGCACAACAACCATCGATATGGGGCCACGTGCGTGACCCGAAACAGAAACCTCCGCCGCGAAGAAAAATTATCACAGGTAACTTTTCACTATTATTGTTGTCATCAAGTTTAGGTTTGTAGACACGAAGTTGGAGGTTGAATTTTTTGTTGTAGAGATAGTCTCTGAACTCTACAAGGTTGTCTTGTTGGGTGTGCCAAGGTTGTTCTTGGAACTGGATATTTGAACGGAAAACGGTGCCGTCACTGAAGAGTTTAAGAATGCCCATGCATTCTTCTACTACGTGAGGAGGAAAAGCCATTGTTATATATATTTGGATGTGTTTTGTGTCAGTGATGAGGGATATATGGTGAGAGTTATGAGGGATTTATACATAAACGTGAGAGGCAAAGGGATACTGAAATAGAGTTTAGTGATGATTGGAAACTTTGTTACCGGTGGGGTACGACAATGGCGAGTTTTGGTGTGTTGGTAATGGTAGCATAAATTATTATTATTGTGAGTAGTAAAAATTGTGACTTGTAATTTTTCTATTTTTTCTCAACAACTAATACAAAAATATTATATTATTTAATAAACTTTAAAACTTAAATAGAGAATTTATATCTGTTAGCAACTATAATTTTGGTTGAAATTTATAGAAATTAATAGATTATGTTAGTTTTATTTATAATTTTTTATTCTAATTTTATAACTTTCAATCAATTTTAACAAATAATAAAAAATGTGATACTAGCGTTAGCGTTTCTTTTTATTATGTGCTCACACATTTATTTATGGTTTTCATTAGTTTTTATAGGAAATATAATTAGTTAATTAATTAAATTTAAAGTAGAAACTAAATTAATTAATTAATATTAATTAAATTATAAATGATAAATTGTTCATAATAAATGAATAGTAGTGGTAATAATTTATTTCATACACATTTTACTGTTGTATTGTAAAAAACAAAAATTATTTGATACACACTATGGCGTGGAAGTGTCAAAATTGAAAGTCTCGCCCACCTTAAAGCTTTTGCCTACTATAATGGTGTAATAAATTAATTAGGTGAAAAGAAAATTTGTATTCATTCCATTTTTGTATTGTAACAAAAATGAATTCGGTTTTTGTACAATTTTATCATAATAAATTAGAGAGATGTTAGACGTAATATGTGCTTGCAAAAAATTGAGGCATCTTTCAGTCAATTCCACAATGTGATGGGTGGGTAGGTTAGGTTTTTATGAGTTAATGGTGTGCTTGATTGATTGTAAGATGAAGAAGAAATAAAGTAAATGAAAATTTGAGCTATGTTTCATTTTAAAAAATTTGTTTTAATATTTAGTTTTTGTTGTTCTAAAAATTTTTGATAATATATTTATAAAATTTTAATTATATCATTTTGTATTTACTAATGTGCTAAAATTTATAAGTAGTTAAGTTAATGATTAATACAAAATATTGATAATTAATTATGGTTTTAACAACAAAAAGTTCATTAAATAGGAGTATTTTATTTTACAAATATACTATAATTAATTTTTTCTTAATATAAATTAATTTATAAATATATTAATTTATATTTTTTAATTAGGTACACCCTAAACTTAAATAATTATAATTTTATAACATAAAATATAAAAAGAGATCAATGAAAAACTAAAAGTATGCAAATTCTAAGAATTAATTTAAAACTTATTCCCAACCAAACTAACATTTCATCTCCATCTTTCCTTCTGGTGGCAGAAGGGAGGGGTAAGAGAGTGGTATTAGGTTGAAGTTTGGATAGGGATTATAAGTTGGTTTAAAAGGAAAGGAAAGTGAGGAAAAGTTACAAACTCTATCCATCCTAAATAAAAAAACTGACATTTTAACATTTACTAATATTTGTGGATAAAAAAGGTTTAATTAAATTTTTAATTTTTAATACTTTTGTATTTTAATTTAGGTTTCTTGTTGAAATGTTTATTTTTGTTTTTAATCATATTTGAATTTTATTTTTTAAAATAATTTCTTTCATTAAAAAAATCATTAAACGATAACGTGACTAATACTCTCTATTTTGATAATTTGGACTTGAGAGGTTATATTTATTGAGAAAAAAAAAAGACGTGACTACCACAAGAATGCTTAATTTTTTTAAGAAAATAATAAATGAAAGTATATGTTATGCGTATGGTTAGTTGGCACTTATTTATTTAAGTGGATTAATCACAGGATTCTGCAAATCATATCATCATTTTTTTTTAACCGAAAAACATTATTTTCCAAAAATAAAATTTAAAAAAGCATTTTAACAGAATGAAAATCAAAACACATAAAATATTGGGACTAAAAAGTCAATTACGCTTAAAAAAATTAAAGTTTGAATATATAACTTCTCAAATCAACCATGCTATTTGTTATCATATTATATTATATTGAGAGGAATTTTGAACAAGTTTTATGTTAAAATTGTATATTTATTAAATAAAATCCATTTTATTCTTAGACTTTTATGTTGAAGATTTATTTATTTATATATTGTATGAATTAAAATATAATTAACAGAGTAATATATGATTTATTTAAAAAAATATAAATAAATTAATTTTTTAAAACGTAAGGTAGATTTGTCCTAAATTTCCTTGTCCTAGATTTATAAGGTAGAGGACGAGGAGAAGCCATTGCTATTTTGCTAGTGGTGGTAACTGTAAGTGATAAGGGTTTTGAGAGCAAGAAATACATTTAATTATTCAAGTTTTATCTCCTACTATATATAGATTAATTGAGTGTGCTTGATGAACTTTTAATTTAGAGAATATGATAAAAAATGGAAGTAATACAGCATCCCAGAAAATATGGAAAATGATTCAACATTATTAATTTGAAACCTTAAAATCAGGGCAAAGAATCATTAGAGTAGTCGTCTTCTATGATAAAATAATAATAAACATGACGACAGCGGATTTATTTATCTATTCAAAAGAACCAAAAGGCAGAAATTGCATTCAATCCTAAAAGGCCAAGGACTTGACCATAATACACAAATATAATAAGAAGGAAAAGGTTCCATTCAATGATTGGTAAAACTGCTATAACAAATGGTTATTATTAAAAAAAAAACTCACCCATGAACCGACCGATTCTTCATTGGTTCATTCGATTAATTGAAAATAATAAACCATTTGGTTTGGTTTCCTCAGTTGAACTAGCCAGTTCAGAGCAATTTTCACAACCATGATCATACAAAGGGAAACATTTGTTAATTAATTTTATTTTCATGACTAGTCAATTGTGAATTTCATACTATACTTCAAGACATTGATATTTGTTTATAGGTGAAGACATTGATTAATACTACAATACCTGTATATAAAGAGAAAAAGAAAGGAGAAGATATACTTACTCTAATAACAAATATAAAAACTTACTCTTGCGAACAATTCTGCGAAAATATAAGTTTGAATATACAACTGATCTTATTTGTTTGAATGTTAAAAATGTATCCTTTGTTTTTACCTAGTTAAATAACTAGTTGTTAGAGGAACATGAGTAAGTATAGACAGGACATGCAGTCAACATGAAACATGTTATATGTATGATTGGAAATGAAATTTGCGTATGAAGCGTATTCGTAATCAAAGAAGGAGCACTGAAATGGTGTGGTGGGGGATCTTCACCTTTATGGAATAGAGCAAATGAAAATCGAATCTCTAAAGAATCTCTCCCACCTTGTGCAATTCTTGGTAGCATAGATCATAGCCTTTAGAACCTAGATTGACACAAACAGAATCCTAATCTTGTCGTACCCACATCATGGGTGTTTCCATTCCATTAGTCAACATGAAAATTAATCAATGCATGCCTTTGCCACAATTCAATGATACTTCAATTGCCATTCACCACAAAGGTTAAAACTCAAAAGCCTTTGGGTTGTGTCGTGTATACAAGATCCTTTTCCTTTCTTTTTCATTGGGATTAATATCCAAGAAAAAAGTGAAAAGAACATTTGAATGTTGATGATATTGGACCGACAGGGAAAGAGAAAACGATGTGTGACGATGGAATCCAGTGAATGTTGCTGCTGAGCATGATGCTGTTGGTAAGAAGTCAAATGAGTTATTAGGTGTATCTGAGTAGGAATGTCCAAATCGCCAAAGAATATTCATATCTTATCTAACCATGCTATTGGGTGGCTAAGGAAATGCACTAAATAGTAATTTTGCACCCACTAACACACCCCCTCTTTATTTCATTTTTCTACAAGATCTTAGACTATATTCTACTAATTTACAGGCTTGATAGAGTGGATCAAAATAGCCTCACACTCCATACGTCAATAGCTTTCTTTGTCTAAAAGTTTTGTCTCCAAATCAATGTAACTTTTTTAAGTTTGTGTTTTGCTACATTGAAAAGATGAGAACTAGCAAAAAGTTTTTTACTATTTATTCAGTCTCACTTCATTCATTTATTTTACTTTCAAAATAATTGGTTTAGTTTTTTTTTTTTTTGAAAGAAAGAGAACTGATGTAACAAAAGTAAACTTAATAAGAATAATTTTTACAGAACTAAAAAAGTAAGTTAATATGAAAGAATTTCAATAAAGACTACTTAAAATTATTATATTTTACACCGTATTCTTGTTAATCAAATGACACACAAGATGATTATAATTAGAAGTTGTCAGTAAATAGTTACTACTTACTATTTGTATCTTCTATTAGATGAGGAGTAATGACCTTGTCGTCTTATGACGATGTTGACTCATACCATCTTGTCTATCCTCAGTATTGATTAGTAAAATGAAATAAAATTAATCATATTAATAGGGTAAAGGTGGTGTGACGAAAGTTAAGGACTTTCGAATAAAAAAATATTATAGTGAGTATCTTCATTTTTAGATATAAGTTAAATTAAGATACTATTGTAGATTAAAGTATGTTTAGATATTAATTCACATTAAAAAATACATCAAACTTGCTCAGTCCTTTATTACATTAAAGGATAAAAAATGCTGTAAAAACTCAAAATATGTTCTACTATAGTAAATAATCTAAGGAAACAAGGTAACTACTATCAGAAACTAAATTGACCTGTTAATCTTGAAAGTTCAACCACAAAATCTAAGTACAAGAGGGCTTTGCATTAAAAAGTAGTGTAAGAGTGCTTTGTAGTCTGTACTCTATCAGAGAAATTATAGGTTGTTCCGTAGAAAGTTCCATTTCCTTACAGTTACATTACACCCCATTTGTACAATATGATTCAATTATAATTTATAACTCTGAACCAATTTAATGACTCAATAAATATATGTAAATGATTTGTAGCTTTTCTACAATAAATGATGTTCTGCACATAAAAAACTCAAATTTCCACTCCTTTCTATTTTAAAAGGGATGGGATGAATGAAGAATTAGTAGATTATCTTTTTAAAATAAAAAAAAGGTAATACTTTTTTTTTTATAAGTAAAAATCTACATGGATAATTCAAAAGAGCATTTCAGTTTTGTTTGGCCAAAATCTTCTTTAGGAAACAAAACCAAAAACATGCCCACTAAGAGTTTTGGGTCTTCGGCCCTTTCGAAATAATTAATTAAATTTAAATTAAATTATCTAAGAAAAACCAATCTTATTACTACTTTATTGTAAAGGCTCAATATGTCATTATAAATAGATAATATTATTAAGATAGTTCATTGTTATTAATAATGATTTTATTATTATTTTACTCTTAGTACTCTGTCCTTATTTGAGTGTCAAAATATCTTTTGTAAAAAACTTATCCTCTAAAAAATAATCAAAGTAAGTATAGTTATGAGCTATACTTGAGGATGTGTCCAATCTTATTAGATACTTACAAGAAATATTCTTTCTTTTATTTCAAATAAAATAGTTATATACTAAACGTTTTTATTTTTACATGTGATCATTTATATTTTAAAAAACCAACACTAATTTTTACGTGTAATAACTTTAGTGTGTGCATTCGATTTTATTTTTTACATATACCCTGCCCGTTACATGGAGTAATTTCTTTAAAATGTCAGTGATTTAAAAATCCTAACTCTTTTTTCCTGCTTTTCTCACACAAGTATTATTTTTTTATAATAAATATTAATTGTTAATTTATTAATTTTTTATAAATAAAAGAATTTAACACATGTGCTAATTGAATTTAACACAGGTACTCATTCAAGTTCTAATAAAGCTGTGGTATTGTACATGTGCTACTTGAAAACACAGGGTAAAGAATGATTAGTGGAAAAAGATTTTTGTTCACAACCATGTTTTGCTTTTTATAGGTGTGAAAACAGAGAAACTAAAGGAAACGCAAAGATAACAGCTCCTAGTAAAGTACATTCTTAGGGTATCAGATAACAGGTTCTGTTGAATATCACGAGGGCAACAAAATCCACAATATTAACTGTTCATTAGGCATTGCAGATTGCACCATTCTTGGCTAACCAATAAGTGCAACACTGCAACTGTTTCCCTCTCTACGTGTTCAACATGTGTTATATTGATGGGTCCCACATAAGTTAATAAATAATAAGTATATTTCAAATGAGTTCAAATTATCTAGCCATCATGTGTCAACAATGTGTTTGGATTCATCTTATCAATTCTGACTTCTGAGTTACCCATAAGTAAAAAATTGAAAATTTTAAAACAACTCTTTTGATTTTTGAAATTGATTATCATAGAATGGCAGCCTAATCCAAACATACATTTAATTATTATATCTTTTGGCAAATTATTAGGTGGTCTGTTACTCTGTTCCCAACTAATTTTTATAGATGACTTACATGGTTAGCTTGTTTATTGTTTTTTTTAAATTCCCTCATTTCTTTTAAGAAACAAATTTCATTTACTTCTTAATTTTTTTAAAAGCAATTTTTGATAAACACTTTTTTTCAAATTTAAACCAAGTATTTATAATAAAATTTTATTAATTATTTCTTTAAATTAAAAAATATCAATATGTTTCACATAAAAACCCGAATAATAAACTCATGACAGTCAAAGATTGTTTAAAAATTTCAGCATGAACTTAGATTTAGTGTCTCTGCCTTCAGTGCTAGTAAAACAGAAATATTCATCATTGATCAATTAGCTTGATCATTCATCATGACAAAAATTTGTAAATCACAATCAGGATGATATGAAATTAATTAGATGTAATCTGTTGTGATTAACATTTCATAAATCACAATCAGCTATAAGCCTATAATAATGAGGCCACTTAATCATTTCATATCTGATTCTAAATACAAATTTACATCAATACTCTTATTATATTTGTTAGTTCCTTTATTTTTTAGTATTCTGCACTTCTATTTCTTGCAACAAAATTGACAGTTAAAGTAGAATATGCTTTAAAATGCCACTGCACAGGGAAAAGCACCAATGATATATGAAAATAGGCATAAAGTATCTTCCCAAAGAGTATCATCAGGCTTCAGGAAGATATAAAGTCAAAGTTCACAACTTCCCATGAAAGGAGAAAAAAGAAGTATAAGCTTTGGATTCTTTCTTGTAAAAAAAATATTAACAATTAACATTTATCGATAAAAAATCAAAACACAAATGAAGCTACAAAGAAGTGGAAACCAAAAGTAAATAACATGTAATATAAAGACATTGTTGTGATAATATATCACCATTCGGCTAGATTAATGATTAAGGGAGTGTTTACAAAAATGTTGGGTGCAACATAATCCACAGTTTTCCAATTCACTACTATTACTATTTCTTCTCCTTTTAGAGGAGTTTTGGAATGCATGAACCGATGCTTGGAGCCATAAAATGGCACGCTAAACATGCACTACCCTGAGTTTTGATGATGTACTTTTTTCATGGACTCTTATGGATTAGTTAGTTGATATCATTAGAATTGAGACAATTTCAATTAGTGGAAATTTGAATTAATACTTTCTAATATTTAAATTCACACTTCCTGTCATACAAAAAAAAGTCTATATGTTAATCACAATATTTCTCTATTTTACTCTTCTTTAAATTGTTGTAGAAGAGTAAAAAAATTATAAATTTTTTTACTCTCTAATCAACTATTGCTGGAAAGTAACCGGACATTAGGCTTTCCATCTTTTCTAATCAATGGTTTGCCGGAGTGAAAAAATTTGATAAATAGTTTCAATCTTTTCTAATCATAGGTTGTAGTCTTGGCAGCCAAAAATTAATCACAATTTATACAGTTTTGTTACAAACTAGATGTTTTCTACAATTGTTTTGTCTAGTTTTGTTGTGTACAAGCATGACTATTTGAGTTTGTACATATTTAGGATCATACCAAGGTGGAAAGCCTGATGTCGAAGAGAAAATTCTTTTACTCTATAACAACAATTTGCCAGAAAGTAAAACAGAGATATAAAGTAAAGAATATATACATTCTTTTATATGTCAATAAGTATAAATTGAAATATTAAGAGATGTTAATTCAAATTTCCAAATTATTCTCAGTTAAAGAGTTCAAACTTGAAAACTTCTTTAAGTGGCCCGGTTTACACTATACTTCTTATGACATCCATTAATATGTGTATAATACTTATAAGAAATATTAGATTTGCATAATCGATAGCGCCTGTAGCTCAGTGGATAGAGCGTCTGTTTCCTAAGCAGAAAGTCGTAGGTTCGACCCCTACCTGGCGCGTTTAATATAAATTCTTGCCTTCAATGCTAATATAATTTTTCTTCTAAAAATTAATAAATAATATTTCGAAGTTCAACTAATTTAACTATGTCCACCTCAACTAATATTTTGAAAACCACTTATTATTTCTTATATTTTGATTGTGTCATTTATCAACAGATCCTTTTTTGTTGATAAAAAAAAAAAAATTAAAGATATGAAAACTCCTATGGATTAGCAGGTTTAGGCCTAGAAATATATTACTCCTCTTGGTTTTTAAATTTAATTATGATTCACGATCATGTATTAATTTGTCCTTTTGTTTTTGTTGCATGTATTAATTTCTCCTTTGAATGGCGCTAGCACAAAACTATGATCTCTAGAATCTCATGTTGAATTGCCACAAATCTTTTTTTCACAAATTTTAACTATTCCAGCAATGAAGTTAGTTATTCCAAAATTGGGTTCGTGGTTGCTAGGAGCCCAAAACCTTTTACAATAATGACAAAATTAAACTATTTTTTTCACATGAATGACGAAACATGAACATAATCAGGGGATCTCTAACAGTTTATCAATAGCTATAGGTTGCTTCACCCTAAACTTACACTCATGTGCTTCAACATACAATAAGGCTATGTTCGAATCTATTTTGGTTTATAGATGTTGAATTTAAAAAAATAAAAATACTTTTGATTTTTAAATCTAAAATATTGTTATTAAATCTTAATTCACTATCATCTTTTCTCCACATAAGACCAACGTTCAATGATCGGTTGTAGATGTCAAATATGGAGGTTGAAAATGATGATCTATGACTAACAATCAGAAATGATGGTGGTAACCAATGATTCGAAGTTGAAGGTAATAGTTGATTACAAACACTTAGAGATTATAATTAATGACTCTACAGAAGACGGTGATAAATGATTGTGGATGAAAAATGGTGGTAAGGAACATTAAGTGATAAATTTAAATAAAAACATAAATAGAAACACGAAACCAACATAAATAGAAATTACAATCAAAATATAATTTTTGTTCTTGTGAATATTTTTAAAAAATTATTAAAAAACCTAATTAAAATTGTTTTTACCAAAACGTTTCTATTTTGAAAACATATTTCAAAACTAAAAATAGAAACAGGAAACCAGCTCAACCGGTATTAAGTTATTCTCCTTGTGTCCTTTGATAGAGCTTTATTCCCCCTATTAAAGTGAATATGTTTGGGCATTTTTTTTTCCCAAAAGCACATCTAGAAAAAATACACACGAAAAGTGAGAACAATTCTCTTAGAATTTTTTTTAAATAATGTGAAGCTTTTTATAAATTAATTAGAAAAAAAATCTCACATTAAAAAAAAATCTTATGAAGCAGTTTCTATTTAAAGAAATTCTACATCTTTTAAAAAATACTTATAGAGAAACTGTTTTAACTCTTTTTTTTTTGTTTTTTTTTCTTCTATAAGAACTTCTAAAGCTTATCCAAACAAATAATTAACTTATTAATTTAACCACTTTCCTTTTTAATTTTAATTTTGTATTAGATTAACACCAATGTGTTACAACAAGTTCTCAGCAATAGATTGATAAGCAGTACATTCAAAGTTCACACAAAATAAAAGCAGTACATTCAAAATTTAATGAAAAATAATTAAATAAATTATTCCCCATGCAATCAGGAAAGAAAAAAAAAATCAAATCTTATTTTAATAAGAAGAAAATCCAGCAACAACAAGAAACCAAATTTAATTAAAATAAATTTCCTCCCTCTTGCTACTTTCTTTCCCCTCCTTCAATCATTTTCATCTTCTTAGCAGCTACTTTCAAGCACCTATAAAAGATGATTAAGATTTGGTTTCCTTTTCTGTTACTAGTTGTTGATTATTTTGTCTTCCAATGTTCATCGTGTAATAATTTCTATTCATTTAGGGAGGATTATTTATTGTAGACTAAAAAAGAAAATTAATTATCATTTATATATGATATTAGGTACCACACCTTATGCTATTTACCCACCATACCCAAAAGCACTTCCATTACTTATCATTTTTTTATTTCCTATTATTTTATGGTTGGTCATTTTTACAATAACCTTGGTTTTAAGTTATCCATAAAAAAAAAGGTAGATTGTTTGTGACTCCTCCATTAAAATAAAAAGAAGATACATTGTTTGTGACAGTTTCGTTGAGGTTCTATTCGTCAAGAAGAAAAAATTACACTCTCTTGTTTTGTCCCAATCAGATTATTAATTTTTTCGTTCATTAACCCTGTCTGCATGGTATGTAATTCACTGTGTCGTGTATGTGCCTTCAACTTTAGCAATAACAAAATCTTGTTACCATAAAGTAAAATACTAAAATGTGACAAACTATAAATTAAGGTATTTTTAGATCGATAAATGTTATTATCACACCTTTCTTATTTAAAATTTATTAAATGAATAAAATTATGAGTAAAATCATTAATAAAATAAGACTCATAACAATTTTATAATTTTAATAATTTTTATAATAGTAAAAATTGTATTTAAAGTCAAGCTGTGATACTAATATTTTTCACATGGGCTAATATTACAGAAGATCTTCAATCTTTGTTTTTTCTTGGGCTCTAGGATATACATGTAGTATTATCTATTTACACACCTTCTTTTAAATTCTAATTTTACATCCATGCTTGTTATTCTTTAAATCATATTTTCACCCATTTTTTACTTTTTTTTGGTTTTTAAGTCCTAATTTTGAACACATCGTTCTATATTCAATATTCATTATATAATATTGATTTTTTTATTAAATCTATAAGTTTTATGGTAATTTTATGCATTTTCTACCATGTGAAACTAAGTATAAAAAATTATACCTGGAATTAGATTCATCTGTTATATAATGTTAATAAAGCATTTCATGTTTGTTCAATAACGTTGGTCCTTTGCATTGTTTAGTTTATGAAAAGTTTTGATTATTCACTAACATCCTCTAGAATCTAACTTTCATATAAGAAACTTTATTAATACGTCTCATCGGTAGTTATGCATCTCGCTATTGTATTCAATTTTTGTTTGAATGTTTTTTTTATTATTGAAAATTACTTTTTAGAATTATCTTTTCATAAGTTGTTTATTCTTAAATTTCATAAAAAATCACTGTTTAAAATTCAAGAACTTTTTTTCTAGTTTTTAAAATTAATTTATTTTTTTATTAATATTATCTGTTTCTAAATTCTAGTATATTTAGTCATGTCATATGTGAAATTGAAGATTAAAGGAATTAATGTTGAGGAAAAGAATGATTTACAAATAAAAAAAATATTTTCTTTTAACAATTTTTTAATAGTGTTAATCGAGGAAGAAACTATTTATTATATATATATATATATATATATATATATATATATATATATATATATATATATATATATATATATATATATATATATATATATATATATATATATATATATATATATATATATATATAAACGCTGAAGCTGCTGTAGAAAATGAATGAAGATGCATGATAGAAGATGCATAAGCTTATAGCTATATTTAATATTTGCTAAGCTTTTATTCCACTCAACAACACATAAAGTCTTAAAGGTGTGCAAGTGGACCGAATTGAATATGTAAAAGTGGTGCTCATAAAGTTGTGACTCCCATGGAGCATAGCAATATAGAGCATTTAGAAGAGATTGTATGTAACTTGGCTTGAGTAATTCAGTATAAAAATTGAATTTATTATTTATTGCAATGTTTATACTTGTTAAATATGATTTTATTTAAATAAATTTATAAGAAGGTGTTTTTCAAAAAATCTCAATATAATTTCTTATAACTCTATTTAATATTTACTAACCTTTTATTCCACTCAACAACACTCCAAAGATTTGCAAGTTGCAAACCATTTAATGTTAAATATATGGCTGCCATCAGCAACTTATTATTTGCTTCATCATTTGTTATATTTGTTGTCTCAAACATCTTATCAAAATGGTTATTTATGTCTATGTAAAAAAAATTTCTTTTAAAACTACTAAAAAGTGTTTTATCTAAAAAAACAAATGATAATCCAAGAAATTACTTTTTGAAACCATGCTTGAAAAAATGTAATTCAAGAAAATATTTTTGAAATATGCAGTGTATACTATTCTAAAAAGTGATTTTCATATTTATTAATATAATTAGGTTTAATTTTTTAATATAAATAATTTCTTTTATATTAAAATTTATTTACTTTCCTCAATCCTAATTATATTAACAAAAACATGTTAAGTAATATAGTAAAAAAAATCATTAATAAAAATATGTCAATGACATTATTCTAAAATAATATTAATAGTTTTATGTAGATGATTAAATTTTTTAATATAAACATTTTGTTTTCAATGATATGTTAAAAAACATAACTACTATCGCTAGTTATAAAAGATAACACTTAAGGTGATCTAGTTATATTAGTTGAGAAAAGTATTTGAAAGTTGTTATAAATTTCTTAACACTATATTCAACTTCTATCAGCAAAATTAAAAAAATAAGCTACTCAAAATAACAATTTCATAAATCACTAATTATAAGACATAAACAATACATAACATATGATAATGGGCCTTCTGGATATTCCAGTCATTAGGAAAGGAGTCACGTGGATAGCGCCGAACGGAAAATCATCTAACAGGTTGGATCGATTTCTGTTTTCGCCGGATCTGATGGAAGAATGGGGAGTTATAGCCCAAAAGGTGGGTACAAGAGAATTCTCACATCATAGCTGGATTGTAACTGAAGATAATAAACAGAATTGGGGTCCTAAACCGTTCAAGTTTTTTTATCATTGGCTGCAGGAGTCTGAGTTTGTGGTTCTGGTGCGACAATTTTGGATCTCAGAACAGGTTCAAGGGTGGAAGATGTTCCAGTTGGCAACCAAGTTAAAAGACTTGAAGATGAAGATTAAAATGTGGAAAGAAGAAATATGGGAAAAGGATGAGAAATTCTTGGCAGAGAAGGTGGTAGAATTGGAGAGGGTGGACCAACAGTTAGGTGTAGAGGGTTATGGTAGTAGTAAATGTAGACAGGACATTTTGTCAGAATATTGGGGGAAGGCAAGGAGGATGGAACAATCCATGTTACAGAAATCTAGGGTTAAATGGGCTTTAGATGGTGATAACAATACCAAGTACTTTCACAAATGCTACAAAGAGAGATGCTATACAAATTCTATTCTGGCAATTAAATCCGAAGCGGGATGGGTGGAGGAAGTTCAACAGATTCGTGGTCATGTACTACATCACTTCTCTGATCTCTTTACTGAGAAAGAAGAAAGAAATCTAAATATGGATGGGGTACACTTTACTCAATTAAGAGACAGTCAGAGGGAATTGCTGGAGGAGCCTTTTGAAGCAGCTGAGATAAAAGAGGCGGTATGGGCATGCGAGGGGGGGGGGGAAGTCCAGCTCCTGATGGATTTGGTTTTAATTTCTATAAATTTTGTTGGAAAATCATAGGGGATGATGTGGTGAAGGCAATACAAGAATTCCATCGCATTCTACCGAAAGGGGTGACTTCATCTTTTCTTACCTTGATCTCGAAGGTGGCAAAGTCAGACAGGTTAGCTCAATATAGACCAATCTCATTAACATCTAGCATTCAAAAGATTATTTCTAAACTGTTATCTTTAAGAATGAAGAGAGTCATGGGGGATATAATCTCTAAGTGTCAGTCAGCTTTCTTGCCAGGAAGATCTATTCTTGACGGGGTCGTTGTAGCAAATGAAATAGTTGATTGGGCAAAACGGAAAAGGAAATCTTGCTTTCTGTTTAAGGTGGATTTTCAAAAGGCTTATGACTCGGTCAATTGGAATTTGTTGGATTATATGTTGATTAGGCTGGGTTTTGGGAGTAGATGGAGGAAGTGGATGAACAACATTGTAACAAACAGCCAAGTGTCAATTCTGGTAAATGGGAGCCCCACGGCTGAATTTAGACCAGGGCGGGGTCTGAAGCAGGGAGACCCACTTTCACCTTTTCTGTTTCTAGTGGTAGTTGAAGCTCTTTCGGGACTTTTTAGGTCTGCAGTTGGCAAAGGGGTTTTCAAAGAGCTTTCTATTGGTGACGAGGTCAAGTTTTCAATATTGCAATATGCTGATGATGTAATTATGATGGGGGAAGCAGATCTGCAGTCAGTATGGTATCTGAAGGTAATCCTTCGGGGTTTTGAAATGACCTCGGGGTTAAAGGTGAATTATAGCAAAAGCAAATTACGTTTAGAGATACTGTGTCTACTTTCTTGAACTGTGAGGTATCTTCTCCACCATTTAAATTCTTGGAGATTCTGGTGGAGGTTAATCCAAGGAAGGTTGAAGTGTGGTCGACTCTTATTGAACAATTTCAGAGAAAACTGTCAGGGTGGAAGGCAAAACACCTGTCGTTCGCAGGAAAGTTAGTACTCATAACTCAGTACTGTCAAGTCTCCCATTGTATTACTTCTCTTTCTACAAAGTGCTTGAGAAAGTTTTGGAAGTTATGACAAGTCTACAACGTTCTTTTCTGTGGGGGGAACAAATCAACAGACAAAGATTGCGTGGGTAAGTTGGGAAAATGTGTGTAGACCTAAGGAAGAAGGGGGTTTGGGGGTAAAGTGTGTATGGGATTTTAATGTGTTTACTAGCAAAATGGAGGTGACGGATATTATCAAAAGAAAATGCAATATGGGGACAGCTGCTGGTAGCTAGGTATGGTAAGTCCCACAAATTCAACAATAGACCTGTTAATTTCTCTCATGCCTCTCAGTGGTGGAGGGATTTATGGGCTATTGACGGACCAAAAGCAGTGTTATCACAATGGTTTGAGAATAATGTCAATAAAAGAGAAGGGAATGGGAGGGACACTTTCTTCTGGGAGCATAATGGGAGGGACACTTTCTTCTGGGAGCATAATTGGTTAGGGGGTGGAGCGTTAAGCATAAAATTTCTCAGGTTGTATGGAATATCGGAAGATAAGTTCATCACTGTAAAGGATAAAAGGGAAGCTACTTTATCTTCATGGGGGTGGAATTGGGTGTGGTGGAGACAGTTATTTGTTTGGGAAGAAGATCAACTACGTCAGTTATTTGTTTTTCGGTAGCGGATGCATATAAGGTTCTGCAGTCACAACAAACTGCGGTAACTTTAATTAAGGTCGAGCCAAAAGAATTGAGACGTGTGTGGAAGGATAAACTACCTTCGAAGGTAATTGCTTTGTCATGAAAATTATTGTTAAATAGATTACCAACCATGGATAATCTATTGCAGAGAGGATTTTACATCCCAATAGTGGACGCTAAGTGTGTGTTCTGTAGGAATGAGATCGAAAGCAGAAATCATCTTTTCTTGACTTGTATCTAGGCCCAATCAGTATGGACCAAAATGATCAGCTGGCTGGGGTTTCAAGGACCAATTCTAGGGAACATAGCGCACATTTTCCTTTCACCGTCGGCTTGGGTCGTAGGAAAGCGAAAGAAGAGATGTAGGTATGTCTTCTGGCTTGGTGGCTGTTGGGCTATTTGGATAGCTAGAAATCAGATTGTCTTTGAGAGGGTACCGGCTGACTCCATCGATATTATGATGTCTATAAAAATAATATCGTGGAATTGGCTAACATATTCTTTTGGTTTTAATAGGGGATGTGTGTTTTCAGATTGGTATGCCAACCTAACAATATGTATGCTAAATATGAGATAAGAGCCAATTGAGGTGTTATGTACTATTAGTTTGAGGAGTAATGCACATCACATCTTGTATGCTATAGAATCAATTATATTAATTAACGTATAAGTTATAACACTTAAACAATAAATATTTATAAAATATTACGATTCAATATAAATTAATTTCATACAAACGGATCCAAACCAAACACATCCCAATTCAGAAAAAATCAATTTAGTTTGATCTTTTAAAATTGTTAGTTTGGATCTACACGCCTGAGCATTAGATAAAGATAAGACATAAAACATCTTTGTGAGAGACAGTGAATCTGCAGCATCTGAAAATTTACTAAAATAGGAACACTGCTAATTTTTCCCATAAAGAAAGTACTTGACTGAATGTGAATGCGGTCCAGTGAGTGGACACGAGAAAAAACAGTGAATTGAACTTGAACCATGAAGCTGCATATGATAACAATATGAAACTGACACAGTGTACTCATTGGCCGAACTTGTTTTTGTCTTGTCTGCATGTTTGTAGGGATGCTAGTGCCACCTAGCACACCTATGCTTCCACACATGTCACTTCCAACATTCTTTCTTTGCCAAATGGAACTTATTATCATTTTTCTTTTTTACTGTTTTATTTTGTACGGTTAGTCAAAGAGCATTCTGCTATTTTAAAACTATTTTATCATAACATTAATTTTG
This sequence comes from Psophocarpus tetragonolobus, assembly GCA_037954015.1. Classification (NCBI taxonomy): domain Eukaryota; kingdom Viridiplantae; phylum Streptophyta; class Magnoliopsida; order Fabales; family Fabaceae; genus Psophocarpus; species Psophocarpus tetragonolobus. The sequence goes on from CM075692.1 coordinate 43,024,719, forward strand.
GATTAATTATGCGGTAAGATTTTTATCTCTTATCAAATTTTTAACTAGGTATTTGAACTTTTTATTTTAATTTAATTTTTAAATTTTTATTTTTCTTTTAATATTTTTTTTTGTTTGTAACTCTAAAATATTAAGAGAGATAGGAAATGCGAGAGAAGAAAAAAAGGAAAAAAGAGAGCCTTATGGACTATTACTATATTATGTAAAACTCTTTTGCAACACATAAGATTATGGGAAGAGAACCCATTAAAATTAGAAACTTAAAAACTTAAATGAATGCCTCAAGTCCAAATTGTTCTCCTCGTCCATCTTGTACCCTCTTTCACTCTTCCCTGTGACATTTAGTAAACTTTCTTGCAATCCTCCTTTTTATTCATAGAAAATTTTTAAGCATATATATTATGTTGAGAAATGATATCTTTTAAAATAAAATAGATTGGTAACATCGATAATACAATTTGGATGGGTACAATTCCCCATATCATGGAGACATTTGTATCATTTTAACATGACAACATTTTTTTATCACTTCCACCATTAGGTGTTTATATTTAGTTTGGAGGGATCATAGATAAACTTAAATAAGGAAAAGACATGATATCTATCTTACAATTCAAAAGATTTTATGTCCTTTCCAACCAATATGATTGCACTTGAATACCAATAAACCTGCTTTTATATAAATTTATTTTGAGTATTGATTAGCTCAAACATTTTATAGTATGATTTTGATGGTCTCCATACACTCTTAATCCTTTTTTTTTTCTAATAATAGTATGTCATCAGACAAGTTGTAAGTGTGATACATAATCCATTTTTTCTCTATGCCATATCCTTTTTATAACCCTAAAATAACAATTGATTTTATAATTTAATTCAACCTCTATTATGATAAGAAACAAAAAAAAAGTGATAAATAAGTTTTCTTGGTTAAATCGCCTCCGACATCAAACTCCATATTAGAACTACTTCCATTTAATAATATAGACACCTTTACCAAACTTGCATATTTTCTAATCCATTTATATCCAAAATCCATTATTTCCTTTAACATACTATAAGTATTGGCAATTGGTAGGTTTTAAAATCCACCTTAAAATACACAGGTTCCTTTTTTCTTCTCTTTGTATCTTTCGTTAGTTCATTTGTTATTATTTAACACTTAATCCAAGATTTGCCTCCTTTTACAAAATTCATTTGATTGTAGGAGATGACAAATTGCATTTACTTTCTCAAGTTGTTTGCCAACATTTTGTTTGTAACTGATAGATGCATCTAATAAGGAATATGGGGTGATAATCACCAATCTTATGTGGGTTTGTCTGTTTTTGGTATAGGGCTATATAGGAGCCGTTTGACTCATTCACTAGCTTCCTATTATAAAATTGGCCAAAGAAATCCAGAAGTTATTTTTAATTAAGTATCAAAATTCCTTTAAAATTAAAAAAGAAAGTTCAGGCCATCTACTTGTTATTATTATCAATTTCCTTCTTGAGCTCCGCATATGAGAAAGGCTTCTCCAACTCTTTTTTGCCTCCTCACTTATCCTTTGTCACTGAGTATTGTCCACCTTTAGCCTATACCATTCCCTACCTTCAAAGTGTTATTCAAGATGCTCTGAACTTATCCACCTCTGCCATTTCCCCTCTTCCAAAATATAGACTAATTAAGATTTCATTATATTTGCTTTTTTACACCTCTGAAAGAATTGTATTGAGTGATTATTTAACTACTATAAACATAAAAAAAGAAAAATATTTTAACAATTTTATAAAATAGTTCACATTAACTTTGGAATGGCTCTAGTGACGAGTTTAGAGTTAGGAAAATCATTTTCTCTTAAAACTAAAATTGCCATGGTCCTTGAAAAACATATTATAATGATTGCATGGTTAAGCTGGCATAGCTATCTCTTTGAAGGAGAAAAATATTGGATGCTCTATAGAAAGAGTTAGTGCTCTCCCCACTCATCACTTTTGGCTTTGATATGAATGAATCACACCCACCAAGTACGCGTGGCAATAAATTAAAAAGTTTGAGAAAAGACATATACATGAATTCTCATTCTCTAATGAACTTGCAAATGCATCATGCCAAATAGAGGTGCAAAAACATGAACTTAGGAAAAAGACAAAATTTCCATGCTTGGACAGGGTCACTCTCTGTGTCACTCTTTAGAGAGCATATACATTTGAATTTCATTCTAATTTGCTTTACATACATGCCACTTTAGATAAAATATAAGGGTTTAGATACCTTTGGTAAAATTCATTTAAAAAAAATTTACAGTATGGTGACATATTATTTTAATTCTTAAAATTTATAAGTATAATACTTATAATCCTAAATATATTTTTCAGGTAATTATGAACTTAATGATTCTTTTATTGTTTAAATTAGTTTTTAAAATATTTTAAAGTTTCAATAACATTTTAAAACAAAAATAAAAATATTATAAATTAATTTATCTAAGTTCTTTCTAAAAATCTAAATATTAGTACTTATAACTTAAGTTTTCAAAACAAATACAAACATGAGACAGATTGTTCATTTAGATCCGTGAATTATTCTTGAGATTAGTATTTATTTTTTAAATAAACAGCATCTTTAGTGTATTGTTATTAAAATAATTTCATATCTTTTGTTTTATTAAATGATAAGACAATAATTAAATGGTCAAGTTAATTTAATCAACCTAAACTTATTCTACTAAATATGGGATTTAAACTTTAAAATACATGTGCTGCTTCTTCCAGCAGTGTAAGTATTTAATTATATGCATGCTAGACAAAGCTAAGTCCCTAATATGAACTTGATATATTTTTTTTTATGAATGAAAAATACAAAACAAAAGGAAAAAGTTAGAACGGATATTTACAATTTCATATGTATAATTTTTATTGCATTAGAAAGTAAAAGAGGATTAAACTTAGTTAGACAATTTTTTAAATCAAAAGCGTTTCATTATGGGAGTCTCTTCAAACCAACAAGCAAACAGTTTCTAAAAAACATGTGAACTTCGTTAAAAAAAAGGTAATTCTAATCATTTGTATAAAATAACTTCGAATATGCATGGTATACATTTAAAAATTTAGAAGAAAAAAAATGAACTCTAGATTTTGGTTCTTATACTTAAAATATAGTTTTTTTTGTTAAATTAAAATATCATTTTCTGTTTTAGCTTTTCATATAAATAAATACTTAAACGTATTATAACTTTAATACATATATAGAAAACACTGATTTGTAACTAATTTTTCATATAAAGACCAAATTTTAAAATTTCATGCAAGTCTTAAAAAAATTATGTATTATAATAAAAATTATACATAGCAAATATTACTACTAAATTTTATAGGACGTTTAAGATATTTACTTGAAAGAAAGGTTATATATTATGCTTCAATTTCCTTTTAATTGTAGGGTTTTTTTAAATAAAAAATATATTATATTCATTATCTCGACTTTAGGGTCAAGATTTATCACAAGGTGTTTATTGTGTCTTGACCTGAAAATATAGACCAAAACTTATTGTACAGTGCTCTTTTATATCATTTTATTGCTATGCGACTATTAAGTTGTGTGTTGATGGTGTGTTTATGGTCACCTTCGGGAAAACTATAATATTGTGTTTATGGTCTTGGATTTTTGGATAAATTGAGGTTATGATTTTTGTTTCTATGGCATTAACCTTTTTGCTGACTGAGGTTATCTATAGACCGAAACCTTAGTTATGCTTTAAGTTATATAAGACTTATATTGTATATAATTTCCATGAAGAAAAAAAAGTTAGATGACAAAATTGTTTGTTTCAGTATGTGAATATTTTAATGTTTATTGAATTTTTTTTTATGAATTTTTTTTATTGTTCTTTTTGTTGGTTGTTCTTGTCATTTTATATAAGGATATGGCAAAGACTTATTTAATATAATTTTGATAAAAAAATGTCTTATTTTTTAAAAGATTTAAAATTTTCCCTCCATCCTCCTCTTATTCTAAATATGTTTTAAATTTCTAATGTACTAATAGATTTATGTTAATCTCTACTTTATAATGTGTTTGGATGTAGAATTTTAAGAGGGTAATTTTATTTCATTTTGAAATTTCAAATACTTTGTGATGAAATATCTTATTTAGATGAAGATTTTTTTTAAAAAAAAAATTGAAATTCTAGGTATTTTGGAAAACATTTTTTCAAAAAAGTATAATTTGAAAATTTTCAAAAAAGTAAGAATTTGAAATTTTTAAACCTACTTTTCTTTCATTAAAATCGGTTGAAATTATTTTTTATTTGACATTGGGTAGGGGTGGCAAAGCAAGACAGGTCAACTGGCCTAACGTGTCAATTTAGCGGACTAAAGGTGGGGATGGAGAGCGATCCACCAACCCACCAATATTATATTTTGTTTTAAAAATATTATAAGATTTATATAAATCAATAAATAATTATAATAATTAAAATATAAAATAAATTATTAACTATGATTTATAAATTGGTTTTCTTAAAAAAAGAAAATAAACTTTGTCATTAGTTTAGTTGTCTTTATTTTATGTAAAAGTATAATATTGTCAAAAAAATAAAATTAATTATGGAATGTTTATTTTTTTTATAACTTTTCTATTTATTTTTGTAAAAGCATGACTTTTTGAGAAGCTAAAAATTTATTTTTTAAATAAAATTTTATATTATTTTTTAAAAGAAACAATTTTTTTTTCAATAGATTAGTTAATAAAATAAATTTTTATTTTTAATAAGAAATAAAATATTTTATATAAATAAAAAAATTAAAATTTAATAAATTTAAATTATCTTTATTCAAGCAAGAAATTTAAAAATCGAAATGAGTTGAAGTCATCCACTTGTATGCACTTCTTAATTTAAAAGTCTATTTGAAGAAAGCTAATTTTAAGTAGCACCAAGGATCATTGAAAAATTTTAATTCTTGTAATAGGAGAAGAAATGTGTGACAATAGTCCAAATTAATTTCAACTAACAAGACTTGGTGTGCTCACCAAGGAATATCAAGGGCTGTGATTAAGAAACTTACGAAACACAAGAGAGCTAAACTTAAGTACCAAATCAGATATATCTGCCGTAAGTTTTATTTTAGTTTAATTATTTTAAATTAATTTCATCCCATTTTACTTTAAAAAAAACAACTAAGAAAGTATAATACAATTTTAACACATCTTGAAAAGACATCATGTTTTGTTTTATAATTAACTCATATGTTGTTTTTTATTATTTAATTTATATTTATCTGAAAACGTACATAAATACATATAAATATCTATATAATGTATATCACTTATAAAATAAATAAAAATATACATATGTATAATTTATTTATGAAAATTATTTAATATATATATATTTTTTTAAATTTTCAATTTTATTTTCTCCTAATTTCATTTTATTCGTTCTTATCACATATTTTATTATCTATCATATTTTATCTTTATCATTTCTATATTTCTCATATACATTCAAAAGTATAAAATCATAAATTTAAAAAAAAATTAATTTTCTCTATTTTTATTAAATATTTATAAAAATAAAAAACATATTATTTCATTATTTAAAAAACAAATTATTATTAATAATCTATTATTATTATAAAAAGTAAAATTTTAGTTTTTAGTTGAATTTATTATATTAATTAAAAATATAATATAATATATTTTTTATATTTATACATCTAAAAAAAATACTCAAATTTCGACATTTTCCTCCATCATTAATATATAATATCATTTCATATTAAAGTTTATATAATTTTATTCTTTGTTATTGTTTCTAAAATACTAACTTTTAATGTTAATTTCTTTATATTTTAAATTTTATTTGTCTTTTATCTTGTTAAAAATTTTAAGAAATATTTGAGAATTTATTCAACGTAGATTTTAATTTGAGAACAGTATATGAGGTCTATTAGAATTCAAGGTTACCTTCAAATGTGAAATAGGAATAGGACATGGAAAGAGTTAGAGGATTTAAGAGAGGATTCTCACAAAGGTTTTAGGGAGTCTTTCATGCACTTTTTTGTGATTGCTATATCACGAGAAATGCATGTCTATTGATGCAAAATTGATGGAAAAATAAGCCTTTTACATGACTAACAATTGAAAGCAATGGATGCATGACCATGTTGCATGGTGGGTCAAAGGAACTAGGTTTGACATTATCCTATACACTATCTGGAAGTGGCAGAATAGTGTTGTGTTTGATAACAACACATGCAACCACTAATTGACATTTAATATAATGCAGATGTATGTGTTGGTAGAGAGCACTTTTGACATGCAGAAACTTGTGTGGGACCCAACAATGTTCCTTCATGTAAATTGAAGAACTTTGGATGAGAGTTGGTCCAAGGGAAGGTGAGGTGTGTTCTTGGTGATTTTGTATTGTGTCCGCAATGATTCAAGTAGATTTGCAGTCAATAAAGGATGGTCTTGCATTGTGTTACACTCAAAGTATATATATCATTGTATTAAATTAGCCTGGAATATGAGGTTTCAAAGATTGTTGAAAAGGTCTTATTTAAACATAGCTATCAAGTTATTGAGTGAAAATTGTTGTAAATTACACTCAATTTATAATTTAAACACTTTCATCCAATCCAATAATATCTATGCGAGGGCAAGGTTGGAATCATGTCTTCTATTGAAAGAATATTGGTTACTTATTAGCTAATTTAGTTCTTATAATTCAAGTTATTCTTGAGTTTTCAATTTTGCTCCTTCTTTTCATATGTCTATGCAATAGGTTTTGAACTAAATTTTTATTAAGCCTTCTAAGTTACGTTAATTTGTGTTCTTTTAATGAATTTTAAATCAACTAATAATACAAAATTGGTTTAAAAGAGTACCTAATATTTATGTAAAAATTCTAACTCACCATATAACAAAGATTGTGAGAGGAAATTTGTAGCAGTCCTAGAAAACTTATGAGTTGTCTAGCTTTTTAAAATAAAAAATAAGCTTCTTAAATTGGAAAAGTCAAATTACATTGGAATACGAGTTTTTCTTTTTTATATTTTGCCATAACTTGAATCTAGAGAGAATCAAAGGGTTAACTGCAAATGAGCACGAAACTAAGGAGGCGTTTCATTTGAACTTCTTCCAAAGTGACACAGCAAAACCTTGACTCACTCAAATATTAAACTAACACACTCTTTTGTTCAGAGTCATAACAGAACCTTCTTCCTTGTTGTACAAAAGAAATGGTTAAGTTTCCGTTCACGACGAAACCCTCGTCGTTGGTGATGTTCGTGACGGTTATCGTTCTCGGCGTTGTTGTATTTTATTCCCTGCATTTCCCTCATGGTGCGACAAGCTCGCTTGATGCGTCGCGGTTCCGCCACGTGTTCATCTCGTCGGCGTCGAACGCCACCATCGCGAGCTACCTCCGCGCGCTCACCGTGCACCCGCACCTCGCGGGAACACAGCCCGCGTCGCTAACAGCGCGATACGTGCTGAACCATTTCAACAGCCTCGGGCTCCGCACCAAAACGGTTAAGCACCGCGCGCTGCTGTCCTACCCGGTGCGCTCGTCGCTCGTGGCGCATTTTAGCGACGGCACGAGTCAAGAGTTTCGGATGACGGAGGCGGAGGCGGAGGGGGACGGGGTGGTGGCGGCGTACCACGCGTATTCGCCGTCGGGGACTGCGGTGGCGGCGGCGGTGTTCGTGAACTACGGGCGGGAGGAGGATTTCAGGGAGCTGGCGGCGGCGGGGGTGGAAGTGGCGGGGTGCGTGGCGGTGGCGAGGGGCGGAGGAGGGGTGGCGAGGGGGGCGGTGGTGGAGGCGGCGGAGAGGGCTGGGGCGGCGGCAGTGGTGGTGTTCGGGGAGGGTGACACGTGGCGCGAGGGGTTTGAGAGGGGGCACGTGATGAGAGGGGGGATAGGGGACCCCTTGAGTCCAGGGTGGGGAGGGGTGGAGGGTGGGGAGAGTTTGCGTTTGGAGGATAGTGAGGTTTTGAAAAGATTTCCCAAAATTCCATCTATGCCCTTGTCTGCTGAGGCCGCTGAGAGGATCTTGGCCTCCCTTGGTGGTGCTCCTTTGCCCTTGGATTGGAGGACTACCCTAAAGTCATCTAAGGTTAGGAGTGTTGGCCCTGGCCCCACCATCCTCAATTTCACTTATCAGGTTCATTCTACTTACCTTTTTTTTATTTTATTTTCACATATTTTTAAAAATTACTTATCAGGTTCATATTTCTTGAAATTTGTATGCATTTCCGAACTTTCTTATTTTTAATGTATTCATTATTTAGAAATATTATAGTATCACTTTTTCAAATCTTACTTATTAGATTTTAAAATAATAGTTAAAAATAGTTGTGCATGTGTAAGATACTAAATTTCATTAGATGTATGTGTAATTTACTATTGTTTTTTCTCTGTTACTATAAGATTGATGTAGAGTTTTCATCAAAGGATTAACAATCTCTATTTTTTTTTTAAAACTATATGTGGTTTGAGATCATCAATAATATAGTGATATGATATTATTTAATAATTTTTCCTTGAATCTCTTCTTTCCATTCCAAACTTAAAATTGAACCTTTGCCACTTGGATATTTGAACCAATGTTAATGGATTTTATTCCAATTTATTGGGAAGGCCATTCAAATTAAATTCAATGATGATACTTTTGTCAAATTCATTTATGATGTTTTTGCAAACTTCAGTACATAGGTGGATTAATCTTTAAAAATGTTATGCCTGCTTTATTATGTAAAGTCAATGGATAAAAGTAAAATGAGAGTAAAAAGCAAAAATACTTTTGTGTCATGTGTACTTTTGTACCACATTCTCAAACATAGACTAAGCTTGTTTCAAACTTCAATTTGAAAAACAAATTTAAACATGCACGAATTTGTTTGAGACCCTTTGTACTTGTTTGTTTCGAAAAAGTAAAGATAATTTTTCTAAGGCATTTTATACTTGTTTGTTTCAATTAATTTTCATAATGTCACTTAAAAGACTGAGATTAATTTTTACAAAAAGCATGAACATGAATATTGAGATTAGTTTTTGTTTTGTATCATTAGTTTCCTAGTGAAAATTTATGGTTTTGATTGTGACGCAATCTCAAATTATTTAGACATATAATAAATATGTTGACTTTTGCATCTATAATAAAGGTCAAATAATTCTATCATATTTATTATGAATTCTAGTTGACTATTTTCTCTGAAAATAGTCACGCTTATAAAGACCGAGATTAGTTCCTGTTTTGTTCTAGAGAAAATCGGTAGAGATTTTACTCGGTCTAAGTATGTTGACTTTTCATATCTATCATAAATGTCAAATAATTATAAATATATGGTTTTTCACTTTTTCAAAAATTATTTTAAAAGTTATATATCTATCATGAAATTTGAATTCTTTTGGTTGATAGTGTATCATTTTCGTACACATAAATTAAGCGCTAATTTCCATGCATTGAGAGAGAAGAAAACTATACAAAGTCTACTATTAGAAACTATACTAGGTACATATTAATTGATATTTTGAGCATATACTGTTTTTCGGAAAAAAAAAATTATTGTCAATTAATTAAAAATCAGTATAAATATAATTATTACAAAAGTGAACAATTTATCATACACAACAATTTACTATTGAATGCTGCCTGTCAATTTTTTATTATTATTGAATGCTTTACAATGTTGATGTATTCTAGTTCTAATTAAAATGCTAGTTTGTATCAATAAGAAAACGAGATCAACTTATATATAGTCACTTTAAAAGTTTTACATTAATATTTAATAAAAATTTCTCTTATTGACACATTATATTCAGATGATGTGGTAAAATAGTCAAATCTCATGATATTTTTTGTGGAAAAGAATTGATTGTTTATATAAATTAAAATATAGTCTTAAACAAGAAAAAAAAAATACGGCCATGGAAAGGTTGAATTGTTGTGTTTATTTGAACCTAGAAAGTGTTCCTTTAATGATTACAAGTTTTGAAGATGTTCGCGTTTTAACCGTATCTAATGTGTATCTAGGTAAACAATTTAATAAACTCGTCACACAAGAATTTATGTTTAAGTTTAATAGTGAAATCTTTTAAAATAAGTTAAAAAGAACTTATTTTGATAAGTTGTACTAAAAGTTTATAAGTCTTTCTAAACATCCCGATTTAGTATCCAATTTATTATTCATGTCTGCTGTTGGTATGTTTTGATTATTACAGTTATTGAGTTTTTTATGTATATCTTTACAACTCACAAGTCATAATTAATGTAGTACTACAATATTTTAATCATGCTGTATGTTTTCTGTGCGTGTTTTCAGTCTGGCTTGTTTGGTTTTTCAGGGTGAAATGAAGGTGGCTACCATTGAAAACGTGTTTGCCATTATCAAAGGACGGGAAGAACCTGATCGGTATGTTCTGCTTGGGAACCATAGAGATGCATGGACATATGGAGCTGTTGACCCCAACAGTGGGACAGCTGCGCTACTTGACATTGCTCGTAGGTATTCTATTCTATTACGTTTGGGGTGGACTCCACGGAGGACCATCATTCTATGCAGTTGGGATGCAGAGGAATTTGGAATGGTAGGTAGCTCCACTAATCTTAGGTGCATCATGATTAACCACTTTCATTATGTTGTCAGTGAATATTTATAAATGATAAGCCACTAAGCCAGTGAATCAATGATTTGTTTTATTTACCTAAAAGTTTGTTACTATTGTATATCTTGAGTAATTCGTTTTCACACGGATTAGAGTTTTACCAGCTTTTTACTTTAGAAGTATTCATTTTCTTAAATCAGTGTGCTTTTTTCAATTTTGCTGTCACTCCTGGTACTCTGCTCTCTAAATCAAGTTTATCTATTTATGTAGATAGGATCTACTGAATGGGTAGAACAAAATCTTGTTAATCTTCGTTCCAAAGCTGTGGCATATCTTAATGTAGATTGTGCTGTTCAAGGACCAGGTTTATTTGCTGGCTCAACTCCTCAGCTAGATGATTTCCTTCTTGAAGTCACAAAAAAGGTATTTGAATGGCATTATATGTGCATGTACAAATCTGTTTTATATATAGTTGATCTTGGTATTTGATTAATTCTTTACATCAATTTCCATATATGTTCATTTCAGGTTAAGGATCCTGACTCTGAGGGTACAATATATGAGAATTGGGCAGCTGCTGGTGGAAACTCTAATGTAGGACTTCTATTCTACTATCAATGGGCATTTTTAATTATATATATGAAATTATCTATAGCTGTCCTTAACTACATTTTCACTTACAAGTTACAAATTTTGGACTGATTGACGTGAGTTATTTTTAAAAAATAATTACCTAGATGAGTTTGTTTTTAAAAAATCACCAAGGTGGGTCTATCTCTATGTTTGACTTGGTCAAACCACAATTCTTACTTGCAGTTTTAGTGTTTTAGTGTCACGTCAGTTGTATGTCCATGTAGTGTTCAAGATGGCACTAGCCAACTAGGCAAACTGCAATCACGGATTACGGTTTAACAATAGTAAAAAATAACTTCTTTGAAGCTATGCGAGGTGCATAGTAAGTCATCTAAAACCGCATACCGCAACTGTGGTCTTATGGCTCTTTCTCCTGTCATTTTTATTGTCCAATAGATATTAACAACAGATTCTTAACTTATGTAAAAACGTAAACCATAATTGCGGTTTTAACACGACACCCTTTAAAATTTGAGCATATTTACACGCTATCTTCGTATTAGTATACAATTGTTCCTTGTCATTCTAAGTCTCAGCTTCATTCGTTTGAAATTATTAAAGGGTGTTGTGTTGAAACTCCAATTGTAATTTACGTTTTTATATAACAAATGTTGAATTCACATCAATTAGGCAACCCATGGTCTCCATTATATATATATATATTCTTTGAAATAACCAGAAAAAAATATTTGCGAGTGTTGTGTTAAAACCACAAGTTTTTACGTAGTTTAAAAATTTGTGGTTAATATACATTGGACAATCAAAATGATTGGATGAAGACCAATAAAATCACAGGTGCAGGGTGCAGTTGTAGGTCACTTATTCTGCTGCTCGCGTAGACTCAAGGAAGTTGTTTTTGACTATAATTAAATTGTAATTCGTAATTACTGTTTGATTAGTTTACTGTGTCATCTTGAATGTCACATGGACATACAACTCACGTAACATTAAAATTGCAAGTGAAAATTACAGTTTGATTAAGTCAAATCCAGACACAGATCCTCTTTAGTAAATTTTTTAAAAACAAATTCATTTAAGTAATTATTTTTAAAAAATGTTAATTAGCCCAAATTTTGTTTAAAACAGTTTCCCTGTTGTCTTTTGTTTTCAACAAATTTGATAATAGTCATTAACTTGTTTACTGTCTAGATGCCTTTTGAGTTTTGATAGATTCATATTTATTGTTTTTCTTTTTACCTCTTGCTGGTGCCAGTTTTCTTTTATACTAAAGAAAATAAACTTGACAGTAGAAAAAGTAAAATTCATCTTTCAAAATTAATTAATGGTGACGAAAATCATATATTTGTTGCTTAGCAGGTTTTATCTTGGTTGGTTGCAGATTCAAAGGCTCGGTAGAGTTGATTCTGACTTTGCTCCATTTCTGCAACATGCAGGGATCCCATCTATTGATTTATATTTTGGAAAAGGTACATAACTCGTTGATATAAACTAAAAGTGTTTCATATGATTTGTGAAAAAGTCATGCCGTCGTCTCAAATATGTACGAAAGTTATAAGGCTGGTGTTATGATAAAGTGGAGTGAGAGATGGGAAGGGAGACATGTGTTTAAATTTCTTTAACAAAAATTATCACATTAACAATTAATTGACCTATAAAAAAATATCAAATATGTATGTATTTGCTCTAATTGTGCCACTAATTTTAATTAATTAATGTATCTTTTGGAGTATTTAAGAACAGAATTTGAAACGAACTTATTTTCTGCTGAGGGTGTTAAAGGTTTTAATTCATGATTTACTAGATCAGGCCATTAGATGTATTGAGGTTATACAAAGCTGTCATCTTAGTTGATATATTTTTATGTGAAATATGCCTCAGGCACGGCAATGCATTTAGTTTTAAATTTAATTCAAAATTAAATTTGTGTTATTGAGTCTTTCTATTTTTTTTTTTAATTTATAATTTTAATCTAGTATTTTTTAAATGTACATTTAGTTTCTTGCAATTTTAGTTTCATTTTCTATTATAAAATAGAGACAAGTCTTTCAATTTTTATAAAATTCATAATTCTAGTTATTCCATCAAAATAATTATGATAATAATAAGTAATAATTAGTCATAAAATATGCAAAGAGTTGGTGAAACTTAATATATATATATATATATATATATATATATAATAATAATAATAATAATAATAATAATAATAAGAGAAAAACTCATATATTAACAATAAAATAAAATTTTTTTACACTGAAATTTAGTTATAGTCAACCTTTATATTTTTAAAGTATTAGTAAAAAAGATGTACAAAAAGAATTATAATTGAATGTTCGCGTAAAATTATTTTACACTCGTGGTACATAAATATTAAACTAATATGATAATTATAAACTTCTATTAATATTTTATTATATAAAAATATATATAGGTATATAAAGAGTTTAAAAATTTTTGGGGTGCCGTGTCTCTCCCTATCCCCAGATTGCCCTGGCTATTGTCATCTAGGAGCGTAAACGATCAGTATATACATAATCATGGAAATTTTTACATTACAAAAATAAAAAATTTTGTATCTGAATATGCTTTTATATGTCAATGTCCATAATTTGTCACATTCCATTATCTTTGGACTTCGGTGTTATATAATGTATTTCTTTTCTCTAGATTATCCTGTCTATCACACTGCTTTCGACTCCTATGGCTGGATGACGAAGTATGGAGATCCATTCTTTCAGCGCCATGTAGCTGGTTAGATTCTTCTTTAAACCCCTCCTAGCAAGAACTTTGAAATGGTTATTTTATTAGCTAATAAGTCATTAATACATGTGTCAATCATAACATGATATATTTTCTTTGTTGTGTTAGTTTCTGGAATTTGGGGGCTTCTAGCCCTTCATCTTGCTGATGATTCTACTATACCTTTCAATTATCTTTCTTATGCGAATCAGTTACAGGTGTGCATTTTTCTTCATAAGTATTTAATGAACTTCTTGCTAAGTACTGTCTTTTGATATAAGAAGTCAATAATCAAACCAGCTAGGGACTTTTGGTCAGAGGGTTAATTGCAAAATTACATTTAGTTACGATAAGCTAGAATACAATTTACAACAATTAAGTTAATGGTATTTATTATTTCTTTTTTATCTATTTTCTTCATAAATTATTATATTTCAGAAATTAGTGAATTCAGTGTCCATAATAATTTTCTTGGATACATAATTTTTTTCTACATTCTAATATATGGAGCTAGGCTTAGGTAGTCAAACCGTAATGGTTTTGCTGTTAATTATTAATTAATAAACAAATGACATTAGAAGTTACTAACAATCCCAAACCAAATTTAAAATACTTAGTTTATATTAAGGAAGAACAGAAGGCTAATGTTTGCTTCTGTTTTAAAGAGATGTGAGCTGAATTGAATTTTAATGTTGCACTGCTATGACTTTGAGGAAGCGTTCCTATATCATTATTGACTATAACATTTCCATACTTTGGACAGGTGTACAATAACATATTGAGTAACTTGATAGACAAGCGAATTTCTCTAAATCCACTAAATACGTCAATTCAAGAATTTGCTTCTGCTGCCAAAGAAGTTAATGATGAATCAAAGGTAAAATCAAAACTGTAATTGGTTGCCACGTATTAATATTATATATTATTTAAATTTACCACAATTTCTTTACTTGTTATGTCTTCGTGTACTTCTTAATTATGAATTGCAGAAACTGAGATTTCAAGGAACTTCAGATCGTTCTATAGATATGAAAATGCGAGCATTGAATGATAGACTAATGCTTGCAGAAAAAGGCTTCTTGGATGCTGATGGGCTTCAGGGAAGGCAATGGTTCAAACATCTTGTGAGTGTGTTTGCTTTCTATGCCTTTGAGGCTTTGAAGTGCTAGTTAATGCTTTTCATTAACCAAGTTGATAAATATGACCCCTCTAGACCAATGGCTTTGTAGAAAACTGCCACTGTTGTGGTAGGATTGAAATTTTTGCAGTTGGCAATGACATGCATTGATGATTATATTTCTTAAGCCCTATCCCCTCACTGTATCTCTCGATTTTAGAAGTTATTACTTGCTCAATCAAACTTTTAGTTACATGAAATATTAATGGAATAAGGGGAGGTTAATGAACTTGCTAGAGCCAGCAAACGTCCATGTTTGTGGATTCTTATTTTTCAGCCATAATTACTAACATAAAAGTTCAGAGCTGCACATGATTTAGTGTTATATTTCACCAAAATGTGATTTTGATAATGCTAAAGTATGCCTAAATTCTATCTGGATCTTATAGACATTATTATGACATTAGATGCTCTCTTTTCTTCTTTTTTTTTTGGTAAGCATGCTAAAGTATGCTCTCTTAATATGGTAGTTGCATGCTGAAACACATTATTGCATGTTTAGGCTAAGCAACCTACTGGCTACACTGCTAGTGATCCCCAACTTTTGCTTATATTCTATAATTTCAAATAACAAGTAGTTTTGTTTTTTTTTTGTCGTTAATGTATGTTATTACTCCATTATGCATCAACTAGGAGAGAACCTGACAGTTTTTATTTACCTGTTCAGGTTTTTGGGCCTCCTAGCGACCATGAAAGCAAGTTAGATTTCTTCCCTGGAATTGTTGATTCTATGTCTGAGATGGTTAAAATGAGTGAAAAAGAAAGGCTGGCTGCCATTCAACATGAGATCTGGAGAATTACCAGGGCCATTCAAAGAGCTGCTTCAGCACTCAGAGGGGATTCGGCTTAAAACTAGTGGAAAAAGAAGGAAATCTTTGTCCTAGTTGACCTGTAAATAAAAATATCAATTTCCTTTTCGTGCAAAGTATAATCAGTCATTCCGTCCAATTTTGCATGTAAATGTACAATTGTGTATTAAAGGGAAAGCACTTGGCTTGTTTGTTTATTGCTTCTTTTGCTAAGAATTCACTTTTTTAGTTGGTGATAAATGTTGTTGGCAAAATGTATTGGTTTGATAACCTGAGCCATTGGTGATGGACTAGGTCAAATTGGACTCAGAATTTAAGTTCATATAGATTAGTAATATTTTTCGCAAGTGTACCAATTATTAGATACAATATATTGATAAATATCGTGTCGTGTCTCTACGGAACGGTTAATACTTATGATTTACTAAGAGTGAATATAAAATAAAAAAAAATTGAAATTAAACAATATTATCAATAATAAAGAGAGATACTTATAAATTAATACATAAAAAATTTAATTAATAATGAGCCTTTTTAAATTATAACTTTTAATTAAGTTCAATCATTTATTTTTGAATTTGTTTCAAAGATATCACTACTCTAATTCTTAAGAAAAGAGACTTAAATTATTAAAACATCTTTTAATCCCTTTAAAAGAATATTTCAATAGTTTAATTTAAAGCATATGATAAATATTAGTTTAGATATATATACATCCTAACCTATTACTAGACACAATCTACATATGTAATCTTCATAGTTCTTTGATTAAAATAAAATGAATCAAGTGTAAGGTAGATTAATATAAAAACAAGCGTCAAGTATAAAGAAGAATATAATAAATAAATAAAATTTAGATAAAAGCAAAAATGGATTACAGAGTATTCATTAGTTATCAGACTCCTCACAAGATAAATTATAAAATGAAAAAAGAATGAAAATGATATTTGAGGACGCAACAACGTTATCACCATGACATTTCTTGTTCGATCGGTTTCCTTTTCCTTGTAGTATGCACGTCTCTAAAAGCTCTTGGCTCCTTTTTTCCTTCCCCTTTTATATATATATATATATATATATGAATATGCATGAATTTATTTTGTTTCCCTTCATGAACTTGATCCTTTCGCTCTGCCCCTAAATCCTTGCTCAATGATGCTCTTCATCATATCACTTTTGCTAAGCGACAGAAATCTCAGTCAGCGAGATGAGCCAACCAAGTACTTTATATGAGCTCCCATGCATTCTCGCTTGGTGGGATTTATCATACTAAGCAAATTATTTTCTTTGTTTGCATTTTTTTGGGAAATCTGAATTTCGTCCAGCGATGAAGCCTGATCCAGTTTCTTCAGCTTGAAGCAATCTCTACCCTTTGTTACAATCCTACAAAAAGAAATTACCTTATAAGATACCAATTAGCTTGAAAAATATCATTATAGTAAAAAAAACCTTAATGCTTGAATATTTAAACAAAATTGGAAATTTTCATGGAAAGATAATGGATAAAGAGATAATTGTGAGATTCTTTTATCAATGAATTGACCAAAATCTCACAATTATCACAGAGTAGGCCAAAATTAAAATTATTTGATGCATAGACTGGATTCAAGAAAACTAGGTTTATATAAAATTGAGTCCAACATTATTCAAATGTTTCACTTTTTTAAAATTTATATAAATTTACTCCAAATAAAACAAAGTGGACAAATTTCGTGTCATCCAATCTATTTTAATGCTTCAACTAACAAGCAGTCCACTTTGCCTCCTCTAGTTAAATGAACTTCACCATTTTGACAAGGATTAATGTATAACTATAAATTAAGGGGAAACTACTTTGCTTCTTTGTTGTTTTCTTTTTTGAGAATTCACTTCTTTTTCTTTTTTTTTGGGTTAAATGAACTTCATTTTGTTTAGGTTTGTTTTTCCTTTTAAGATGTAAAGTAATATTGTGCAATATTTAAAGTTTTAATCTAATCTTTATGTAAGAGGAAATAAAATTGATTTTTTTTGCAAAACATTGAATTGAACAATATTTTTCCATAAAAAGTATATTCTTTTTGGTATATGGTTTAGTAGTTACTACTCTTTTAGATAAAACTTTCATTTCTTGCTGACATTTTACTTGAACTTGCAAGAAAATATGAAAAACTTTCAAGTTGTAAGTTTTAGGGTATGTGTCGCAAACTAGCTAAAAAGCTAGCGAAAGCTAAAAAACTAATCGTAAGTGTTTGGTAAAACTAGTTTATTAACGGGTTCAAAGTTGTAAAATAACAAATAAGGATATCATTAATAATTAGATCATCAATGAGGTATTTAAAATAATTATTTTAATAATATAAATGAATTATATGTTTAAATTATAAATATTTAAATAATAAATTTCTATAATATCTTTACATAATAAATTACTATAATTAATATTTAAATTATATATTTATATTATAAATTACTATAATTAGATTAATGAAGGAGAAAGAAGTTGTATAATATGATGAATAGAGCTGGTCGGGCTATCAAACAAAATGGGTCAAGCTGAGTCGACCATATTTTGTTCGGACTACATATTTCTAAGTCTAGCCTGATACTATATTGGCCCATCAGGCCTAAATGAACCTTTTTATAAAAATCAAAATTCAAATTTTTATTAAAAATAAAACTTATTTTACAATATAAACTCAAACCAATACACTAAATCAATAAAAAATATATCACAAATAAATCTAACATAACTTTAACATATATTTGCATGTATATTTTAATTTAATATACATTTTAAAATAACATAATGTTCATTTGTTAAAAATATATTATTAAGTAAACATCAAACGTACTTTTATATATAATTTTTATATTATATTAACAATATGTATAAATTGAATTCACATTAACATACTTTTATGTGTGTATTTTATATTTAATATATTCTTAACAATATATTATATATTATTAATATGTATTTTTAAAATTTTATATAATTATATTTATATTTGGGTCGGCTCAACCCAAGTCCGGTTAGGACCGTGCCAAAAAAACTTGCTTCTATTTCAACTTCCTTTTTAGAGCCATCTTGACCTAGCAGACCGAACCGATAGTTCTAGTGATAAGAGATTATTAGTAGGGGACAATACATTAATTAATAAAGGGTACACATGTAAAATAAAACTGGCTAGTAGCTAAAACTAAGATATCTTTTGAAAAAACTACTTTGAGTACCTTTTTGGAAAAGCTAATAGTTCCTATATTTTGGTCCTGTTTGGAATAGCTTATTTTACAACTTATTTGAGTTTATTTTAGGCTAAATTATATTTGGTGCCCCTAATTTTAGTTCTTGTTAGTTTTTGCCCCCCCCCCTTTTTAATTTTTGCTTCAGTTTTGGTCCTCAAGTTTAAAAAATGTTAACAAATTGCCCTTCCGTAAAAATGAGACCGTTGACGGATAGGATTAAAACGTTGGTGACTTAACATCATTAGGTTTTGAAATTAAGAGTTAATTAATCTTATGACTTGACAATTTTAATTAGAAAAATATAAAAATGAAAAAGTCCTAGCATGATTCAAACCTTAGACCTTATTACAATGCATTAGCTCATTCCACTACATCAAGTGTCAAGTTTGGTTTTGTTTTGCAATAATTAATACATATATAAATTAAATTTTTAGTTTTAAATTTAAACTTTTAGTTTTAATCCTACTGTTGTATATTTACATTTATGTTTTAATTAATTTTGAAACTAACATTAATTAAAGCTTAAGTAGGTTTGAATTGAAAAATAAAACCAACTTGACACTTGGTGTAGTGGTAATGTGCTTTTGTGCATTATAAAGAGGTCCAATGTTCAGTTTCTATTTTACATTTTTCTAATTAAAATTGTCTTGTCATCAGATTAATTCACTCTTAATTTCAAAACCTAACGATGTCATGTCACTAATTATGAAGTCTAACGTTTTAATCCTGACTGTCAACGGTGTCATTTTGACGGAAGGATAATTTGTTAACATTTTTTAAACTTAGAGTACAAAATTGAAGCAAAAATTTAAAGGGGGAAAAAAAGCTAACAATAACTAAAATTGGGAGCCACCAAATATAATTTAGTCTTTATTTTATCATATAAGCATATATACAAATATTTGGGTAAATTTATAAAAGCGTTTATATAGGGTCTATAAGCTATTTTAAGTTTTGAATATACTATTTAGAGTAGTTTTTCAAATAAAAATTCACACTTCCTTTGGCTCCCATCTCTCACTTTTTTATCTCTTTCATGATTAAAACTTGTTAATAAGCCTCTCTTTTTCCCTCCCTCTCCCCCTATCTCTCTCTCACACTCTTTACCTCTCTATCTCTCTCCCTTTATTGAGTTAGAATTTGTATGTTTTAACACAAACAATTAATTGAATTTAAGAGTTTATACCATAATTTTTTTAAAACAAGCCTTTTGCTATCTAAAAGGAGGTGAAACTATTTTAACCAGCATTTTAGTTAACTGAAAAGATAAACCAAACACACTCTTAAATTTGATTAAAATTATATTGATAGAATTTATGATGCATAAAAAACGTAATTGCATCAGTCAAATAAATTTGTGATGTAATTTTTAAGATAAGTCCTTTCAGTTTATAAAACTATGTTGTAACAATTGGTATTTTTACATTTTAGTTATACCTAGAAATAGATACTATTTGGTTTAGTTTCTATGCTTGTGCAGTTTTTATTCCGCCAACATTCAGCTCTAACTTTCCATTTATGTGACTTTTAAAATAGTAATGAGTAGAATTAACAAATTTACCATGAATAAAAAATTGTGATCAAATATCAGTGTAAAAATTTTTACACTCACAATGTATAACAATTAAACTCAATTTTATTTTGTAAGATATAAAATATACTTAATAAATTGATTTTAATATGTTAATAAAATAGTTTAATTATCATGCTCTTTTAGTGTAAAAAAATTTCTTTACCCTGTCATTCAAATGCAAATCACCATTTATATAACTTTTATCTCTAAATAAAATATACAAAAAGATAATAAATTAAAATAAAAAAGAAAATAAAAAAAAATATGAAAGAGAATATCATGGAGGGTGCAATAAAAACTATATTTTGAATTTAAAAATAAATAAAAAATTTAGATTTACACTACTTTTAATCTAATAATTCATTTTTAGTTTACATTAATTATTTATTATAATCATAAATAAAATAATTAAACAGAAAGTAATTCTCTTAAACTAACTATATTTTTTACTATTTTATTTTATTTTTTCAATTCACTAACAACATCAAAATTAAATAATATAAACTTATTAACTTATTTTTTAATTATTAAAAATCAATATTACGTTTTACATATTTTTTAATAAGAAAAATGGACTCTATGGAGTAAATATATAATCATCATGTCATCTGGACATTATTGTTCTTCTTTCACAAGTAGAATTAAACTGACCAATAATAACTATCATAGATGTTTACAAGAACATCAAATTTTCAGCAAGGAGTTAAAAAAAACAAGTGCTCTTCCTATAGCATATCATTTTATCAGTGATGTAATTGTAAATTATGGTATTCCATACCCTAATTCAGCATCCAAATCCTTATCTTCATAGTCTTCTTTTGCTTCCATCAAGTCTATTTTTGTTATTTCAAGTTCTACCTTTGTTTCCAACTTATTTTTCTTCGTTAATTTTGCTTCTCTCTCTAAGTCGGCCAACTTCTCTAAAACTTCAACTTTCTCCTTCAACTTTTTCACCTGGCCAACCTTCTCAACAAAAGTGTTCATATTCAATGCAGATTTTACATACGGTTCCAGCCATGTTAAATCAAATCTAAAAACTTCAAGTTCTTCCCATAAAATTTTGAGATGATTACAAGCATCTTTGTCCATATCTCTCACCTTTTTAGACTTTAGAAAATATAGAACCCGACCTAAAGCTGTAAATGCCCATTCAATAAATCTCTGACTTGTTTTCAGGTTATTATTAACAAGTGACGGATGTCGTAAACATACTTCTTCAAGTAATGGAACAAAAACTTGATCTAAATTCCCCATACTCTTAAAATCCACAAGTTTCCCAAATGAGGTTGATATCATATTCTTGGATGAAGACTCATCATTCCATTCAATAAGCCTATCTTCACTAACATTGACAGATTGATCTACTTGATTCTCATGTTGTGACTTTTTAACCAAAACCTCAACTTCAATTATACATGTATCATTCACAATGAACCCACAACTTGAGCCACAGAGTAGTTTTAAAGGCATGAACTGAGAGTAACCCCAATCATCCTGCTTTGCATCAAACATGTGCTGAGTTTCTGGCAGATTCATATGTCCAAAGTGTGTATCAAGTTCAAAAATATCAAATAATATAATTGCAAGTTGATATAACTGCTTATTATTTATATAAAGGACACAGATAGAACTCATAATATTATCAAAGGGAGGAAACTTTTGTAGCAGCTTTAATATTTTCATCATGTATAGTTTATAATTAAGTAAATAAGATCAGGTTAAACAATTCCAAAAAAATATCTTAAACTATAATCGTACCAATTAGTCACAAAAGAGTATCAAATCATGTGTATTTCATGTTAGCAAGTATCAAAAGGGGACATTAGTAGCTAAAAAATCTAATGTCTTCAACCACAAATTTTAAAATCATCCAAAACCATAGCTTCTATATGAAATTCCTAAACAACATTAGTTAGTTACATTCTTAAAGAAATTGATTAATAGCCAAAACGCATTTAGAAAAGAAAAGTATGAGCTATACCTTTTGTTTCATTCTTTTTGTAGTTGACCTGATTAGTTAAAGTTACTTTGAATTGTGCAAACTTGTTCCATCCATTAGGCAAATTATCACGATCCCCACCACCATCTAAATAAATTGACAAATAGTCTACTTTGTTCCCTTTTGGAAAGATAAGAATCCTCCTGAAAACGAAGTTACAGAACTTATTAAAAAATAAAGGAAAATCAAGTCAAAGAGCAACATATATAAACACACACAAGATTGAATCAAGCACCATGTATGATCATTGATGACAAATTTATCGGAGTATAGTTTCTTAGAGTCTAATGTAGAGAAGTTCCTAATAGTCCATGTATACTTCTCAAACATTTCATCATCTGTGTTCCCAATGTCCATTTCAACAACTTGTAAGCTTCAACCTGCACAGCAGTGAAAAGTTACACAATATTTATTTTCATTTACAAGATCAAGCTAGTGACTATTCATCAAAAATAAGAATTTCGAGTGGGGGAATTCGCAACGAGCAACTTCAACAGAATCATATCAGAACCCGCAAATTTATAAAGGAATATTATGTGGCGTTTGTTTTGAAAGTGGTGTATTTTCAAAATATGTTTAGTTAAAATTTAGAAAATATTTTTTATGAAAACATTTTCAAAAATCATTTGAAAACATAAAAAAAAAATTATTGTAAGTGTTTTTAAAAATTAACGTTATGTAAAACTTAATAATAATATTATAATCATATAAAAAAACATATAAATATATTTTAAATTATATATAAATAATTTATAATATTTTTACTAAAATTTATTAAATTTAATAATATTATTTTTTGAAGTTGAGTAGTTGATTAAATTAATTTAATAATATTAGTAATATGCAACGTTGGAAGACAAAACGAATGTAAACATTAAGGTTTTGGAAGTCGAGTAAGTGCATTAGTTAATAAATGTTATCATTGGGTTGAGTAGTGAAAACATGTTTTGGAAATTATTTTGATATTATGTTGGGTTGTCCTGTGATGTGGAGGTATTGGAAACTGGAAAGTGAAAGGGTATATATGATGATCACACTACTCGTGTCTTTTCACATATCCCTCCACTTTGACACATAAATATAATTTAATTTATTATATATAAATTAAATTAATGAATACTAAGCAAATAATTCTTAGCTAACAGTTTATTAAATTAAATCACGCTTATTTTTTATTTTTTATATGCTTTTGTTTTTAGTTGGTTTCTGTTTTGTCATGCTAATAAAGTATTTAACTTGTATCTAAAGAGAAAATATTATTTCAACCTGAACTCATTTATCCTATTAATTAAATACAGGTATAGTCAGAATTCAGTTTCTCTGTCATTACATATATACAAAGCTGAAGCAAAACAAATTGTTCTTCTAAAAATTATAAATTTTATAAAATATAAAAACATTTTAAAATTAAATCCAATTAATCTAACTCGACATAACTCAATTATGATAAGGTAGATTAATATTAAGTCTGTAAAATAATTGAAGAAATCTAATTCAACTCAACCCATAAAATTTTGAATAACGGGTTTAGCAACTGCTGCATAATTTGATTAAAAAATCATCACACTACTATAATTAATAGATGAAGATTTCTTTTTGACAAATATATAAATTTTTCTCTATTACTAATTTTATATTAAATTTTATTTATATTTATAATAAAAATATTCTAACAAAAATCACATCATCTTAAAGTTAATTTTAATCAAAATCAATTTAAATTAAAATCAATTTAATTAATGTTTATTTAAGGTTATTGATATATTTATTTCTTTTTTATATATTTAAGGTTATTGTATATAAATTAAAAATATTTAATAAAATTTAAATATTATATTTTATTAAAATATTTTTATTTAATATTTAAATTTTTAATATATATATATATATATATATATATACTACTAATAGTGAATACTCCTTATGACTAAAACATTGAGAGAAATGAAATGGATGAATATTCAATTATTTAGAATTAGTATTTTTAAATATTTTCCATAAAAAATACTTTCTCTAGTACTTTTGATAAGACATTATTTTAAAAATAATTGTTGATATTTTTATAAGGCATTTTACAATAATATTAATTGAAGAGAAAATTATTATATTAATAATTTTTTATTAAATAATTGAATAATTCACCAATTTCATTTTTCTTAATGTTTTAGTCTTAAGGACTATAATCTATACATTAAAAATTTGAATATTAAATAAGACTATTTTAGTAAAATTTAATATTTAATTTTTATTAAATATTTTTAATTATATACAACAACCTTAAATATACAAAAAAGAAACAAAGAGAGTATTTGCAGTTAGATTAAGTGTGTGTTTAGATGAATGTTAATAAAATTGATTTTGATTGAAATTTTTTTGGTTAAAATTGATTTTAAGATGATGTGATTTAGGTTCAAATGTTTTTACTATAAATATAAATAAAATTTAATATAAAATTATTAATCTAATCTAGAAATTATTTTATATTATTTCAATTCATAATCAAATTCATCATCAATTCTAAATTATTTTTTCTGCACAACTAAATATATAAAAATTTATGAGTTATCATCATTGAATGAGAATGTTGAAAACCTATCATCACTCACAATGCATTATGATGGAAGAAAGATTATTTGTCTATAAACAAGTTTCTAAATTATTAGTTTAATTTTATTTTATTTTAATTAGTTGTGTAATTATGATTGATTGTGTGTAAGAGTGATATGATAATGGAACTGTAATTATGGTGTAACTATTTGTAAAGTTGTATCTCAAAACTCATTTTAACTTATAAAACTATGGTGTAACTATTTGTATTTTTATATTTTAGTTCTTACACCTAGAAATAGAAATTATTTCGTTTAGGAGTTATAAGATTATTCTAGGAGTTATATTCACATGTGGGGAGATGGTAGGAGGGAGAGATGATGAATTTGAATCTCTTTATTGACAAAACTAAGGTATTAACAACTAACATTTGTTTATAAAAAAAAAACTATTTGGTTTAATTTGTATTTTTCAATTTTTATTCCCTATTGGTTACTCGTTAAGGGTATCCAAACTAGAGATCACGGTTAGTTGCCATTGCTCTTGGCTTCAAAGAAAGCAATACTTTTTGAAGGGATAATTTATATGCATAAAAAAGGCTTACAACTTTCAACCAAGATGCTCTTAAAGTAGCTCAAAGGAAGCATGCACAAGCACAAAGACGTAGAAGACCCGTTTTTTTTTTTTTTGAAAAGCTAAGCATATATTCATTAGAAGAAACAAATTGTTTCTTGAGATACAACCTAATTACAAGGTCCTCGGTATGCTAATGGAACCTATCATGACATATTCATCTATCTCATATTTAATAGACACAATCTGGGTTAACATACCAATCAGAAAAGGCACACCCCCTATTAAAACCAATGGAATATGAAAGCCATCTCCACGATAGTGTCTTTATGAGCATCAAAATGTCAACAGAATCTTTCGGTATGTTATACCTGCACTTCTTCTTTCGCTTACCAACCACCCATGTTGATGACGAAAGGAACAGTTGATGCAAATCCCCCGGAATAGGTCCTTGAATCCCCAACCATCTAAGAATACTGTTCCATACTGATTGAGCATTGACACACGTTAGGAATAGATGATTTATTTCCTCAGCAGCACTGTTGCAAAAAACGCACATTGTACCCTGGCCTGGGATGTCCACCCCTCTCTTCAAGAGATTATATGTTGTTGGTAATCTATCCAACAATAATCTCCATGAAAAAGCAATCACCTTGGATGACAGACTATCTTTCCACATTCGTCTCAGATCTCTAACTTCCACCTCAATTAATCCGGGTGTTGACTGTTGAGAGCGCAAAACCGAATAGACCTCCGCCACTGTGAAACCCCCATCTGTAGTAGACGACCAACTCCATCTATCGGACCTATGCTCCCTCGTTACCACTGACTGCACCATACTTTGTAAAATAGTAAGCTGATCCTGTTCCCATACAGTTGCCTTCTCCAGACCCATATCCACTCTCCTGATACTCCCTTTTTGTCGCTAATGTTGATGCCTTTATCTACCGCTAGTCCATATAACCTGGGAAACTTAAGACTAAGCGGGCTATCTCCTATCCAATTCTGCTCCCAAAATAAGGTATCGTTGACCTTTCCTACTATTCTGCGGACATTATTCCCAAACCAGCCTGGTATCTGCGCATTCGGTCCGTCTATAGCCCATACATCCCTCCACCACTGTGATGCTGAAGATAATTTCTCCGGTCTTTGGTTGAGATTATATGTCTGGCCATATTTGCCCTTCAACAAACTTGCCCATATAGCGTTTTTATCTGATAATAGTCTCCACCTCCACTTTGCCAGTAAACTCAGATTGAAATTCCGTAAGCACTTTACCCCCAGACCCCCCTCTTCCTTTGGCCGACAGACATTTTCCCAGTTGACCCACGCAATTTTGATCTGCTGATCTGTCCCTCCCTACAAAAATGCGCACTGAAGTCCTGCCATAATTTTTAATACTTTTTTGGGCACCTTGTAAAACGAGAATAAATACAGCAGAAGGCTGGACAAAACTGAATTTATCATAACTAACCTTGTAGAAGACCCGTTTGGAACAAAGATTTTATAGTTTACCCATGTCTCTAAGGATTTCGCAACAATCTTTTGTGGTGTCAAAACTAGTACTTCCTTGAGATTAGTAAGGTCGTGCTATAGTGTCCTTAGAATGTAACGTATACAAGTTTAATAAAATTATTAGAAATCACTAAAGATGAATAATTAATCATTAAAAGGGGGAAAATATACAAAGAATTAAAATTGATATTGAACTTAGATATTAATATGATTTAAAGCAACTATTTATCTCATGTATAGTTGATTTTTTTTTTACTAAATTATTTCGTATAGGGGGGTTGTTTGATGCACTATTTTATTTATTTAAGAAATAGGACTATTATTATTATTTTAAGTAAAAGAAATTGAAATATTATTCTTGAGGAATGTTATTGCTTATTTGGTTCTTGATCAAACTAGACCAAAGCTAGATCAGGTTTGAAAAAACAAATGTTATTCACCTAATTAATGAAAGTTATATTTTTTTCATAGAGTAAAAGTTATGATTTAATGAATGGATCATTTTGATCATTAGTATCATTGTCTAATATTCAATAATTTATATCTAAAGATTTTTTTTATCAACAATTTACAAATTACTTAATATACCCAATGAATTTTCCAGTAAATGACACAAATCTACAGTCATCAATATCCTAGTTCAGCTTCCAAGCTACATTCTTCAAAGCCTTCAATTGTTTTTGCCAAATCTCTTTTTGCTATTTCAAGATTTACCTTTGCTTCCATTATCTTTGCCTTCAACATCTTTACTTCCTTCTCTAAAGCAGACACATTCTCCTTCAACTTATTCAGTTGAATAGTCCTCTCAGTATAATTTTTCATACTTAATGCTGATTTAACATGGGGCTCCAACCAACTTAAATCGAATTTGAATGTCTCAAGTTCCTCCCATAAAATTTGGAGATGATTACAAGCATTATCATTCATATCTTTTACCTTTTTAGTCTTAAGAAAATGTAGAACTCGACCTAAAGCTGTGAATGCCCATTCAACAAACCTTTGAGTTCTATTCTTTTGAATGTTAATAAGTGAAGGATGTTGTAAACATACTTCTTCTAATAGTGAAACAAAATCTTGTTCTATTTTCCCTAAGCCCCTAAAATCCACTAGCTCACCTAATTTTGTGAGCATTTTATTAGGTATGATATTATCAATGTGTTCTATAGGCTTATCATTAATCTTGTTATCAACTTGATCTACTAGATTCTTATGTTTTAACTTGTCAACCAAAATCTCCACTTCAATTATACAAGTATCATTCATAATATACCCATTGTTATAACCACAAAGTTCGTTGATGGGTATGAATCTTGCTAAACCCCAAGTGATCTCTTTCGCATTGAATTGGTGCTTAAGTTCTGGAAAATTCATATATACATCAAAAGTCAATTTTATTAGACTGAAATTCAGGTTATATGATTAACGAATGCATATATAATTCAAAATACTTAATCCCTAGATTAGGGAGTGTTATCAATAAACAACAAAAAAATCAATAAACACATATTTAACGAGGTTTAGCTAATGTGTTTATAATCTCTCAGCAACACTAACAATTGTTTCTATTATTACTATTCATCAAAATAGGATGATATTACTTTATACAGTTACTGTATTACTTCTATGTTGTAATACTTCCTACTCGTGTTATAATCCAACTATAAATGGTTCAAGCAAAAGGACCTACATCTACTCACATAGAATATGAAAGGTTTTTTATTTAACATCTACTCATTTTTCATTTTTCACCTACCAGTAAAAAAATCCATTATGCCTTTTACTTTTTACTCTCCAGCAGTGGAACGTTGGAGAGTAAATAAATTTGCAATTTTGTTTCTCCTCCGGCGATGAATTGTCGGAGAAGGAAAAAAATTTGTAAATTTTTTTTTCTTCTCCGACAGTGCATTGTCGGAGAAGAAAAAACTTGAAAAAAAAATTATTACTCATAAATGTTATTAATCTCAATTTAATTATAAAAAAAATTAAATTACTCATAAATGTTAAAAATTTATATTATAAATAACAAAAAATAATAATATATTACAATATTTATAAAATTTACAAATAAAATTAATATTACTCATACAATATATTACAATATTTATAAAATTTGAAAATTTTTCTGCACAGTCGGAGAGGAAAAAGATAAAAAATTATTACTCATAAATGTTTTTCATCTAAATTAAATTACTCAAAAATATTGTTAGTCTCAATTTAATTATAACAGAAATAATAAAAAAAATTAGATTAATTGACATCAGTGTAATTATAATAATAATAATAATAATAATAATAATAATTAGAGTAATTAACGTCAGAGTAATTAACATTATGTAATTAGAGTAATTAGACTCAAAATAATTAGAGTGATTAACGTTATATAATTAGGCCCAAAGTGATTGTCAAAAACGCAAAAAATTTAAGAGAAGATTTCGTAATAAATTTTATATTTTAAAATATAAAATTTTAATAAAATTTAAAAAAAATTATGTTATAAATAAATTATATTATTAAAATATAAAATTTTATAAAGATAATGTAAATAGTTAAATAAATTTTTTAATTAATTTTTTTTATTTGAAAAGCTTATTTCATATAATAAGTTATTTTATTTTGAAATGTGAGTGAGTGTGATTAATTTATTAAAGTAGGTGTTTAGAGAGATAAGATTATTTTATTAGGGTAGGTATTAGGATAGATAAATAGGTTAAAGGATATTTTTGAGTTTTTCAAAAGTTATTTAGATGGATAGGTGTTAAACGAGAAAGGGGTAGGTGTAAAATGAAAATCTCAATATGAATCATGCAAGATAGGGAGGTTTTGTGTCCATCCTTTCTATTTGGTATACAACGATGATAGAAATACCGATTATAGACATATATGAAAAATTAATAATCATAGAATGTAGAAATAATATATATATATATATTAAGAAAAGGATAGAGAAATGAATGTAAAATGGTAGCAGGTTTCACTTATTAATTTCGTCTTCCATTTTCATCCATGAAAATAAACAAAGCATTAAAGACTAACTTAACAATAACCAAAAATAATCCATAAAATAAACATAGGGCCTATGATCTTGAAGTATGATATAACTTATTGATATTGTTATAAATTACTTATAAAACCTATAGTATTGAAGAGTGAAAACTTTTGTTAGAGTTTTACTTATTCAAATCTAATAATGTTCTTGTCATATTTGTATATCTCAATAAAAGAATTTTGACAAACACATTTCTAACAAATATTTTTAAATAATAATGCATATCGATAGACTAAAAATGCTACAAGGGTGAATATTTGTGCTTCATAGGAATGAAAATGAATAGGGTTTGAGTAAAGCACTATAGTATCCATCCCTATAGTTGATTTGAAAAATAGACTCGTATTCGACCCATATCTATACAGGTATGAAGTTTGATACTCATCCATGTATTTGCTGGATACATATACACTCATACCCGTACCCACAACTTGTACTTCTCTTGTATAAGATAATATATAATATCATATAACATAAAAAATATAATATTAAAAAATAAATCAATATAACATTAAATAAATATAAATATTGTACAAATTCATATATTAAAATGATAAAATATTACAAATGTTAAAATATGTTTCAACCAATATCTCTTCTTAATAGACGTTAAAAATAAGATGGGGAATAGGGAATGAATTCATTCACACACACATGCATATATATATATATATATATATATATATATATATATATATATATATATATATATATTCTAAAAGAAGAAAAAACTTATCAACCATTAGCGACAATTTGTTAAAAAAAACTGTTTGATTACAAATTGAAAAATAAAGAATTCAATTAATTTGTTATGTACATTGTTTTAAAGTTTAACACTTATACATTGTTAGTGTACAAAAGTTTTACACCAGCGGTTAATCATAACTGTTTGTTTATGTGACTTTTACTATATTAATTGGTAAAATCAATAAATTTATCATATATAAATTATTGTGATTATCTGTCAATGTAAAATTTTTTACATTAATAGTACATAAGTATTTTTCTCTTGTTTTAAACTTTCAGAAGTAAAACTCGTTTAAAGTGTTAAGAAAAATATTAAAAAAATTAAATTATTTATTTGATCTACAAATTATATGAAGTCAAAATAAAATTTATTTCAAACATGCATATAAAGATAGCATCGCATAGTTATCAAGTTTTATATCGATAATCATCATATTATTTGTAATGCAAAAATTGTCCAGATTTTTAAAATGAATTAAATATAATACTTTTCAAAATAAATAAGTGCATCACATATTTATAGTGTTATTTTTCATAGGAAAAGTTTAGTGGTTAATCTATTGATTTTGATACCGGAAAAATTTGAATTCACGACTTTATAATTGTGACATATACAATTGTGACTTCCCTTCCTTCTCCACACATATGAAGTTTCTTATTAAGCCAACCTTACATTCCCCTTTAGAGTATATTTATAATTGTGACATATATAATTCATTAAATAATAAATTAACTAAGTAATAAATAGGAAAAATTTATATTTTCTCCTAATTAAAGTTTTACTTTAGTAATGTGAATAATAAAAGTTTGCATTAAAGGATTTAATTTCTCAATTTCTAAGATGAATCTCAGAATTGAAAAATGAGAAAAATATCGTTTTATTCATTTTCATAAGATCTAATTCATAATTGAAAAATATTTTTACGCTTTTTATGGTAATTATATTTACATTAAAATATGTTTAATTGAATGCTAGATCATAATGACAAACAATTAAAAAAGATAATAATAACTATAGTTTTAGCAAAATAATATAAATTTAATATAAATTTATTGTTATCCATTAAAAAAGAAAAAATAATATTAATAGCAATGATAATATTAACAAAAATATAAATTTAAGATAAATTTATTGTTATCCATTAGATTAACAACTTTTTAAATTATGATAAAAATTAAATAATTGAATTTTATAAATATGACTGAAGGATTACCTAACCACACTTACTAGTGGAAAGATGGCAGTTTTAAAATTAAGAAATAGCTATAGATTTTATATAAAATTGCTAAGAAACATAACTTCAATATCTGAATGCAATAATATACATGACCAAAAGCTCAATTGTGAAAGAGATACCTCTTGTTATAGTCCTTTTGTTGTTGATCTGATTAATTAAGACTAATTTGAAATTTGCAAATTTGTTCCAGTTATCAGGCAAGTTAGCAAGATTCCCACCAGCATCTAAATAAATTGACAAGCAGTCTACATTGTTCCCCTTTGGAAAATCAGAATCCTCCTAAATATTCATTAGAACAAATAAATGAAATTCATATCAAACACTATATTAATATTAAAAGTTTAATTAGTATATATGGTTAGTAGAAAAATTTTATACTAACATACAATCACAAACAATTTAAAAAAATTTTAATATTAAAAGTTTAATTAGTATGTATTGACTTTACCTAAATTTCATGTAAATTTAAAGTTGTGATTTAACGTTGATTAATACATACTAATTAAACTTTAAGTTTAATTATGCTTTTTATCCAATATTGCATTAAATCTGCCATTAACTTTTGTTTCATCAATTTAAATCTAGATAGTTTACTTTTATTTTAAAAATTAATAATTTATATTTCATATATTAAATTAAAATCAATAACTATTAAAAATTAATGATAATCATCATATGCCATGTGATTGGTTATTAACAGTAGTAATCACATGACACATCATAATTAATTAACCTTAATTTTTAAAAATGAACATAAATTCTTAAATTTTAAAAAGAAAAAATTAAATGCTTGTTTGGTACAATTTTATAAAACTATTTTCAATATTATAGTGTTTAAAAACTAAAAAATGCGTTTAGTTATTATTTTCTTAAAACAGTTTTCGAAAACAGCTCAACCTAATTTTTTAGTTTTTAAAAATTAAAAAACACAACCAGTTGTAAGTAGTTTTTTTCTTTTTACTTTTCTTCAATGAAATTTTTGTAAATATGAAAAGTTTTTTATTTTCACGTTTTCAAATAATACTTACCAATTTTTTTTTCTTTTCCTCCAAAAAATAATTTTTGAAAACAATTTTCAAAAACTCTTTTAAAAAACTAAGTGTTTGTTTGACAACAGTTTTATAAAACTGTTTCAAGTATTTTAGTTTTTAAAAACTAAAAAACTTCTTTGAGTAGTGTTTTTTGAAAACAGTTTTCAAAAACTGTTCTGGTTTTTTAGTTTTAAAAAACTAAAAAACTGGAGCAACTGAAAATAGTTTTGCTTTTCAGTTCTCAGTTTTTGTTTTGAAAATTCAAAATACAATCAGAATATGTTGTTTTTTGCTTTTCATTAATGAAATTCTAATAAACATTAACAAGTTTTTCCATTTTTACATTTTCAAAACAGTTTTCAAATATCACTTGCCAAACAAGTTTTTTTTTTTCTTCCTGAAAACCGTTTTTGAAAACTATTTTTGAAAACTGTTTTTAAAAACTAAAAATCAAAACCAAACCAATCAAACCCTAAGTGTTTGTTTGACAACAATTTTATAAAACTGTTTTTAGTATTTTAGTATTTAAAAACTAAAAAACTTGTTTGATTATTGTTTTCTTAAAATAATTTTTGAAAAAGTTTGGATTTTTTAGTTTTTAAAAAATAGGAATAGTTATAAGTAATTTTGATTTTCAAATTTCTATTTTTGTTTTGAAAACTTAAATTATAGTGAGAATGTTTTTTGTTTTTCATTAATGGAATTTCAATAAATATAAACAAATTTTTTTCATTTTCATATCTTCAAAACAGTTTTCAAATAACATTTACTAAACTTTTTTTTTCCTTTAAAAAACAAGTTTTTTTTTCTTCTAGAAAACAGTTTTTGAAAACTATTTTTAAAAATTATTTTCAAAAATTAAAAAATAAAATCAAACCAATCGAGTTCTAAAAAACAAAATCAAACTAATTAAGTTTTTATGTCTCAATTTTAAAACAAAAGCAAAATTTGGTAAAACATGGTCGTAAAAATTACAATTGAGCACCTATGATATATATTACACATTTGCACTACAATTCAATCAAGTACCATATATGGTCATCAATGGAAAATTTATCAGAATGTAGCTCCTTGGAATTCAATTTAGAAAAGTTGCTTATTGTCCATGTAAACTTCTCAAAAATCTTATCTGTTGTGTTCTGCTCCATTTTAACAACTTGACAGCTTGAACCTGAGTATAGAAAACGAACAATATTGATTTTACTTCCAAAGATACAAAATGAAAAAAAAAAAAAAACTAATGACCAACGAACAAAAATAAGGATTCTTGGTAGTAAAGCATTTGAATTACTGAATAAAGATTAGAGAAAGTTAGAGTGAATAAAATTATATGTATAAATTAAGGAAGGTTGTCAATATTAGAACACATATGAAATCTAGTAGCAACATGTTGATGGTGCAAGTGATATAGGATTTAGATTTGAGTTTGTCTATAAAAAAATGTTACAAGGAGATAACACCCTAAAAAAATAATCAATAATTTTTTTGCAAAAATTAGTTGTCAATACAAAAGTGTTTAATTTTCCTTACAAAACTCTTGAAAATAGTTAAACATGACCTTCAAGACATATACAAACATCCACTATATCATTATATCAATAGATATTTTGCACAGATGGAATCATGCTATCTAAAATAGATACTCATGATAAAAGACGGTGCATTGAGGCCCAAGTGCATAAAATGATAGTTGAAAATTGTGAATAAAACATAACATACCGCACATAATTATTGTCACAACTCAATATAAATGGATGTAAATGAAGAGTGGCGCACAACCCAACATATAAAAAAGGGATGTAAAACGAAGAATTTTCTATGATTGAAGGGATGAATTTTAACAACAAGAACAATATACTTTTATATGAATGTGAGAAAAGGAAGGTATATTCAAATTTAATAGAGGTTTCAAGTTTTAGAATAAAGCAAGCTAAGTAGATGTTGCACAATAAAGCACCTATTTCTAGTTGTTGGATATATTAATATAAAATATATAGGAATCAAATTTATTACGTATGTAATAAGTATTTTTTTTGGAAATCTTGGACTTCATTCCAACTACAGATATAACATTTACCCACTCAAGAAAGATGGAAGAGAGGGGGGAATTAAAAAAAAATCTTAGAAGCATATCCAAAACGTGTTTGACAAAAAAACACTTTAAACAATAAGAATTTTCCTGTTTAATAGATTGCAAATCTCACACTTATATCAAGGATTATTTGTGCAACACTTCAAAACTCAAAAGAGCATCACTATCCATTTGGTGGTTTTAAATTTCTAGTTTTTGGTTTTAAAATATATTTTAAAAACAGAAACATATTTAGGAAAAATATAGTTTTGATTTGGTCTTTTAGTTATTTTCGAAATAGTTTTGACCAAACTTGAAAACAATAATTTTTTTTAAATATCTATTTTTGTTTTTATTGAAATTCATCACTTGACATATTTGTCATCATTGATCACCAACTTTGATCAACAATCATTGGTGGCCACTTTCAGCTGTCAGTAGTTGGCCGTAACCTCTAACGATAATCACTTATTGCCACCTTTGATTGACAGTCATCAACTGTAACCTTCGACTAATGTCACCAGCTACCACCTCCGATCAATGGTTATCGGTGGTCACCAGCACCACCTGCGATGATGGTCACCAACTGTCACCTTCAACCGACAATCACTGGTCACCATCTCTGATCGACAGTCACCGCCTGTCACCTCGAACTGTTGGTCACTAGTCACCACCTCCAATCAACGGATTACTGGCCACCACCACCTGTTTTCACTCTCTAGAAAAAAAAAAAGAAAAAGTTCTAGTGTTGTTAAGATTTTAAATTAAACAATGTTTTAAATTTAAAAACAAAAACAATATTATTTTTAAAAATTTTAAATATAAACTAGTTTTTATTTATATGAATTTTAAAACTAAAAAGCAAGAACTATCCCAAGATGATTGGAGGTAGAGTAGCAAAACAAAACTCCATCCTTTACCTTGGATTACAAGTAAAATAACCAAGTCACATATGCACATTGGATGCCTAGCTCACCTTAGGACGTGGTTGCCTTGTTAAACAGAACAAGAATTTTTGAAGTAACAATTCACATTTGATAATGCCACATGGCCAATTACTGAAGTTTGGTCTTGGATTTGTAACACCACCCAACACGAGAAAGAGTCTAACTTGAAAAGTAATTGAGGGACCAAGGTATGAAAACAACATCGCCAAGCTTGCTGCCAGAGAGAAACTTGGATTAAATCATACGATTGTTATGTCAGTAACTTGTACCTTTGCATCATTAATCATTGCAATAATCCTCTGAATCCTAGCCAGGTTAATGTTCATGTGTTGCTTTCAAGTTTTTTCTCTCATACTACACCACTGTTAGATATGCCTTTATTGTTTCGTCACACTAAACCATATTTCTACCCCGACAAGGCTCGGATCTTTTTATAGAATATTTTGAAATAAAAGTTTCTCCCACATTAGTTTCAAACCAAAACAGATTATCTTGCGCATTTCATCGAATACATGGTGGGTTCACTAAAACAATGAGAAATCGAAGAAACTTGACCATGCATAAAACACCAAATTTTTTTTATACGAAATTCACCATACGAACCAGTCTACACAAAAAATACGTGGCTATTTAACAATTTTTTTCCTTTATTTTATGTCATAGCAGATAACACTCAAACTTCTTTTAAGAAAAATATCTCAACACTAAAAAACAGATTTAAACAAAAATAAAAAAAATAACAAAATTATTTTATTATTAAAAAACCTACAAATCTTTCAATTTTTTTCTTTATGTATTCACATCTTATGTTATGCATCATGGCTCATGCCAAAATACAATAATTAGCATTGTAGTAAACAATGACCGGAAATGATTCTCCTCTGTGTCACATCTCAAAATAATTAAATAATTCACTATTCCATATCTTCGCATCCAATGATCTTTGGATATACTAAAGTCCAGTCAAATAAATCCTAACGCTGCATTTTTCTTTATATATTATTGTCTAAAAAATAATTATGTACCAAAAAAAAAATAGTTGAATATCTAGAAGTGAAGAAATACGTGGAAGATTTGAAGAAAAAAACAATATTAGAATGAACACACACTACTGACTACTCCTTGGTATAAATTATGTACAGGACACAATCTTACATTGACTATGGACTGTGGAAAGGTTCATCACTATTTATTAATTTTATTAAGCGAACCTATAATTAATTTATTTATTTTTTTCGTCTCATGGCATTGTCCTTTATGATGGACCTTAATGCTTCTTTCATTGACATGATTGGCTTTGCTTTGTTTTGAATACAACACAAACCCAACGATGAATGGTAAGCACTGAGCACCACGTTCAATGTGACTCAGTCAATCAAGAGTACCTGGAAGCAATGTGGCTGGACATGAAGTACAGCTTCATAATTGAAAAATATTAAAATAAGATAAAAAAAGCATAAAGTATAGTGTAAAATAGTACAGATGAATTTATAATTTGATGAATTTTTAATAATTAAGTAGTGCTAGCACCTGCACCACACTCGAAGGCAACACACTCTAATAAATCACATTCTCTTATACACTTTTCATAATACACCCTTTATTATCAGTTTATTGAAAATACAAAATTACGAGAAAAAATATTTAATAACAAAGTACAATCAACGTAAATCTGTTTTTTTTTAATAAATTTCAATCATGTTAAAAAGAACGCATTAGAGTTTCATGCTAGCATTTCTAATTTTTAATTATCTAAAAAATGTTCAAATGTAGTATTTAGTTTGAAGCCTATAAATTGGATTTCCTCCACTCCTTTCTAAGTGTGGGTATTTTAAAAATTTTTGTTTATTCTATCACTTGAAAATTTCAAAATTACATTAATTATATTTTATCAATTATACTCTTATTTTGGAGGAGAGAAGAAATGAACACTTAGTTAAAAAAAAAGTGATTTTTAATGGAAAAGGATGAGAAATAATTGGAGTACAACAGAAAAAAAGGAAAATTATTATTTTTCTTGCTTTGTGTAAACAAATTTTAAATGTCACATAAAAAGGAACAAAAGGAGTATTAATTGATTAATCACTCCTTCAACATTAAGTTCTTATTATATATTCTTTTTAGACTCATATATAAGCAAAATTACCTAATTTCAGATAAATTAAGAAATTTAGTTAATTTTATTTATTTTTATTGATTTGATAAAAAAAACTAAAATATATTTCCTAGATTATCTTTAATAATTTTCTCTCACATGTTTGAGTAATTTGCATATGAAACAACACATTTAATTATGTCTTTAAAAAATAGAATATGAGAGGACAAAATAGACTATGTGGAAGATTACTTATTGAAGAGTTAATTTTTTTTTTAACTCATCTTTTGATAGCATATAAGTTAGCATTATTGAAACTTAATTAAGGGTATTTTTGGAAATTTAACATTAAATATGGTTTAATTAGTTATAATTTACTCATATTTAAGTCAAAAAAAATATTTATTTATTTATTTTTGCTTATATATGAGTTTAGAGAGGAAGTATTTTGTTAGTACAAAGTATCTATTTATAATTATATATGACTTATAGAGGAGTGTTAATGGTAACTAAGAGAAACATTACTTCTCTTAGCATTCACATTGATTTAATTTTATGGAATTTTATAAAATTAAGAGAGTAATTTAATGATGACTAAAACCCACATAAATTTGGGGTTTAAAAAAGTGTTTTGTTAACATTTCTAATGACTTATATTTTATGACTAATTTTCACTAAAAAACTTGAATGATAATATTTAATGGAGTCTCTTCTCTTGATATCCACAAAAGTCAATACAAAACTTTACTTAATAAGAAAAAATTATTGGTTTATTTTCATACAGCATTAGGAGCAAATACTTCCTATCACAATCTATACCCGATGTTTTAAGAAACACAAACTAAAAACTTTACTTCTCCTATATCTTCTTTTTTTTTATAATTATGGTGAAATGAATATTCTCTCCTTACATCATGTTTTTTTTTTACTATATATTATTAGTATAAAGTATTTACATATTTTATCTATAATGAATCTCTTTTGAAGGAACTCATTACTAGATACCTAAAGAAATCAAGTTATTCAAACCAACTACTTAACTTGTTGGTACCTAAACACAAACTAACTTATCATAAGTAAAGACATATTCCAACTCACAACTCTTCTTTCCTAATAACTTCTCTTGTCTCCTAACTTTTAATCACTATAATCAACTTATCACTTCTAAACACAAACTTACTTTACCTCTATGGTTATAGGTTTTAATTCCAAACCTATAAAACAAAGTCTATTTTAACCATGCTTAATCAATTTCCTTAATTAAGTTTCAATTATTTGTGCGCAACGGATTTACTTTTAAAGTAAAGCAAGATGTTTTTATTTCTTTACCATTTAATTTTTTTTACATTCGACATTTTGTTTGTATTTATAATTAGTAGATTATGAATATTGACTAATATGTGACATTATTAATAACTAATTGCGCAACCCATGAGTTTATATCCAGTTAATTTCTAAGGCATGAAAATGGTTGGAAATTATCAAAACCGTACGTAGATCAATACTTATCCCCTGGTAGCCTGAACCAAGAACAAGATGAAGAGGTAATATATGAAGAAAAGATGGTGAAATAACAAAATTGCAATTAATAAAATTGTGCTTACATTACCACTTTTTTGTTACATTTTTTCATTATCTCTTTCCGTGTAAACACACCATAACTACTTTAAATTTCTTTGATTGATTATTCGTTTTGGTCCCTGTTGCGTATTAAATTTGTTCATACTACTTTAACTATGCATGCTTGTTTGGACGACGTAAAAGAAAATATGCTTTTGTTTTACATGGCAAGTATGTATAACGAGCCTCAAGTACTAGATTGCTTTTTCTTTGTTATTTCTTTCCGTCCTTGACTTAGAATTGAGACATGAACCAAGAACCCTTAGTCTAGCACCCATAATTTGCATGGCTAGAATATTATTCCATTTTTTATATAGTTTGTTTAGGTAAATATTTATAAAAATATAATAAGAGTTTTTTATAAGTTAAAATTAATTTCATGTTATATACCGACTACTCCTTCATTTTTAAACTTTATAGAATTTTCTTTAATATTTTTTTCTTTTATTACATTGACCCTCGTAGGTTTTATTGTCATTAATACCAACTCTATCTGAGGCTAAGAATAATATTACACCACTTTTAGGAAACTAAAAGAAATGTAAAAAACAGGGAGATGGTAGATGTAATAAAAACAAATTTTAAGAAAAGTAGGTTTAATTTACTCGAAATTACATAGTATTTTAAGGGAAATATTAATAATTATGAAAAATTATTTTACAAATGTTAATTGTAGTAAATTTACATAGGATATGTTTTTTTTTATTTTCTCTCCTACCTTGACAATAACTTTACTTGTTTTCGAATTCATGCGACTTCGTATA
Source organism: Psophocarpus tetragonolobus (assembly GCA_037954015.1). Classification (NCBI taxonomy): domain Eukaryota; kingdom Viridiplantae; phylum Streptophyta; class Magnoliopsida; order Fabales; family Fabaceae; genus Psophocarpus; species Psophocarpus tetragonolobus. The sequence continues at coordinate 43,065,623 of CM075692.1, forward strand.
CTATTAATTTCCCTTACTAATTCATATTACTGATATTTTTAAGAATCAATTGAAATAATTAATATTTTGCAAAGACTTAATTGGTCAATTTTTTCAAAATCATGAGAAATTTTTTAGTGACTTTTTTTTCTTTTGAAGACATAAATTAAGTGCTTTTTGGTAAATATTTATGGTCAATCAAGATTTAAATGCAACAAAACTTTTAACAAAAAATATGAAATATGAACAACGCCTTCTTGACGCGGTATCTTATACTTTAACTTTAGATCAGTTTGGTCCAGAATTAGAAAACGTTTTCTAGACACATAGACTCATTGTTCTTTCTAAACCAAAATTGAAACCTCCAAGCATGCACCCCAATATTTCATGAATCACATGTTAAAGGTTAGTCAAGCAGTGGTAGAACTAAGACAAAATCATGGCTCAAATATGGTGTGTTGACCAAGTCTTATATCATCGATCACCTTAATTATATATATTACTCTTTATTGTTATTTTATTGTGTATGAGAAAATAAGACATTGAAAAGTCTTTTACACCATCATCCAATAATCACAAGAATCACAAGTTATAATATAGTTGATTTTGATAATAATTATCTGAAAAATCTAATCAATTATCATTATTTACATTTGATTAATAATGTAAAATATATATTTTTATATTAATAAAGTATAAATTTTAATAATTATATAAAGAGTTTAACACATATATATTAATAAGTGTAAAAAAGCTTTAAATCGACAGTTAATCATAGTCCTTCGCTTATATGATTTTTCATATATTAATGAGTAAAATTTTACATTAACTATGGATAAGTGTTTTTCTCTTATGTAAAATACCTTTTCCGTGTAAAAAATTTTATATTATTATTCAATTAATTACCATTAATTTTTTATTTAAATTTTGTCCACAATTTTTACAATTGGTTCACTGAAAGTGAATTATAACTAAAAAAATAATCATAAATTTAAAGAGAAGTTAAACTAATTAAACTAGTCTTATTAGGGGGGAAATGTACACATATGCATTAAACTTTAAGTTAACAAAAAAATTTGGTAGCTTTAAACCCAAGCTGCTACTGTGTCAACATAATTTTGTACATATCTAGAAAAGAAAATTTTGTGCATGCCCTTCATATCAAAACTAGTTCAGGATCATACATCAAATAATTGGACTAAAACATAGCATAACCAATTGTTACATCCATTTCAAGGAACTCTTTTCTTACTTCAATCAAGTCTTTTCTTGCCACCTGAAACTCCGTTTCAGCAGAAGCCAATTCCCCCCTCAACCTCTTCATCTTAATCTCCAAACTAACTACCTTATCCCTCAGTTTCTTCAATTTGTTTGCCTTTTCCATATGCTCCTTCACATTCAGTGCTGATTGAACATATGACTCCAGCCAAGCCAGGTCAAAACCTGAGGATTTGACAAGTTCCTTCCACAATCCTTCAAGGCACTTTATGTCCTCTTCACTCATTTCTTTCACTTTTTTGGTCTTTAGAAAGTGCAAAACTTGGCCTAAAGATGTGAAGGCCCATTGTCTGAACCTTGGAGTCCTTTCCCTTTGGCACTGTATCAGATTTGGACGCCATATGCAAACCTCTTCCAATAGAGGAATGAAAACTGCTTCTTCTGGTCTTAAACTGCCAAAATCCATGAGCTCCTTTAGAGTCAAATTATTTGAACCTTGAGCTTCCCCTTCTGCTGCTCCACTAGATCCTGAGGTTCTAGGACTTATGGTGGTTCTATCATCAGAGGATGATTCTGTTGCTTGATCACCTATTAGAGAATCATAAGTTGGAGAACAATTTGGGTGGACTTTAATCTTAGGTGCTAATAAATCAGACACAAAAATGTGTGCTTCAATTATGCATGTGTTCTTCACTAGATATCCAGTTTCTGAGTTGTAGAAATCACTAAGATTCAAGAAAAATGAACCCCAGCTACGATGCCCTCCATTGAACTTTTGCTGTGTCTCTAGAAATCACAAACATAAATCAAGAATCAGAAGGCAAAATTCTCAAAATAGAATTCAAAAACAAGTAATCTTTTGTACGAAACAAATAGTCCTTATAACTTTAGAAACAAAAATGATAGATTTACTCGTAAAAGTCATAACTGATTAAGAGAAAAAATAATAATGAAAGGTACATATAACATATACCTTTGGATATTGATTTCTTCTTATCCTTCTGATTTACTAGAGACAACTTGAAAAACGTGTTTCTGCTCCATCCGTACGGTCGTAAAGAATCAGCAACCATCAAATAAACTGAAAAATGATTCACATCACTTCTCAATGGATACACTATGATCCTCCTGTAACATGATGAAATTAAACCCTCAATTAATTCATAAAAATTTCTCCAAGTTATGTAAATCTTGCTCTCATCATCACAGTACATGATAGAAGTAAAGATTCAATTTTTTTTTAACTGTTGGCAATCATTGAGGCCTTATTTTAACTTCTGTTAAGCATATGCAATGTGGTTATCTGAAAATAAACAAAGACTTGAACTTTGAAGAATCACTGAAAAATGGATCATTTTGCTTACCATGTACAACCTCGGATTTTGAAAGGCTTGGAGCGCAATTTGATGACGTTTTGTTTTGAGAAATCCTCAATTTTCCATGAGAATTTCTCAAAATCAGAACTTGTTGCCAAGTCATTCACCATTCCTGTGTGTACATCTGATGCTAACTGTAATTAAATTACAAACCAAAAAAATGAAAGAAATTAGTTATCTTATAAGATAGAAAACATATATGTCATGAAAATTGAAGTCCAGAAATTTATATATACGTACAAAGATGCTTTAATGGTTGCTGAGAAGAGAGAAACTGAAGGCCTATAAGCCTATCATGAATTATATTTAGTAGTTGGAGAGAGAAAAACTAAAAAACACTGAGAGAGAGAGAGAAATAGTGAATGCCAGAAAGGAATATATGAATAATGGCACTATAGTCAAGTCAACTATAGGTTCGTTTGGTGTAAAGGAAGCGAGCTAGTATTTTAATGTATAGAAAATTCAAAACTGGCACAGTTGTAGGAAATTAACTTGAGAATAGAAAGCTATAACTATTACAAGGTACAAAGTTAAGCTAATGAAATTGAAAGGAAAGAACATGGCCAGATTTAATTTTGAATATGATTAAGAAGAGGTTACTTACAACAATAGTCCTCTAACAATTTTTTATTATTCATACAAGTCTTAGAGTTTAAAATAATTCATATATGTCGTCCAATTAAAAAAAAAAAAACATTTGGATGGGTTGTTTTAAAAGAATTTCTAAAAACCATATAAAGAATAAATTAAATGAACTTTCTTTTTCTATAAGTATATGTTAGTTGTTAATATGTTATTGGATAAAATTTATAACTTCAAAAATTAAATGAATCTGCGACTTCTCCTCTCACCTGCGTAGATATTGTTACTAAATAAAATTTATAACTCCAAAAATTAAATAAACTTTTAAATAAAATATTCATCAATAGTATGGTTTTTTAAGAAGATGTGCATGAAACCTTTTATAAATTACTTTAATTATTAGTTATTTTATTTTAGGAAGAATTTTTTTTATGTTATTTTTAAAATTCAATCACTCGACTTCTTGATAATATAAGTGAATTGTTCTAAATTTTTTATATGATTTTATGAATTAAAAAAATAATAATACACGTGAATTGTTTCTAGGGAAGTCTCATGTGGTATGTTAAATATGTTTGTGTGTCGCCCAAGCATTATGAAATTTTAAAAACGAAGTCAAAACATACATGTTGGCCATATAACTGTATCTTGATTTAGAATTCTTCTATAATAAACTTGATTACATCAATCCTTTTCTATAGATGATCGCTTGAATATTTTACACGTAAGTTTCTCTTACCTGATTATGATAATCAACTGATGTGACTGTTGTATTCATATAAATTAACTTTCTCTTTTAAATTCAATGGGCACGTACGTATTGAGAAGGATTAATTTTATATAAAAGTAAAAAGTAAAAAATTAAAACATTAATCAAATTAGTATGGTGGACTTACCTTAAGATTATTTTTTAAAAAAATAATTATGGTAAAAGACATCGTTTTTACATGTTTTTCAAAAATTATTAAACTACTTTTTAAAAAAAATAAAGTAATTGTGGTGTAGGTGATTGAGTCAATAAGAAAATGTAAAATTCGATGCTTTGAACATTCCACTAAACCAAATTATACTGATATATATTTAATTCACCTATCTGCTTCATGAATTTGTTGTCAGCAATATCTAATCAAAATAAACATCAAACCCTTGTCCCCAGAGTGTATTTGATTGTGACAAGACTACCTTTTAGGAAAAAAAATAATGTATAATTTTTTAAAGATTATATGAGCATATTAGGGATAAATAAACTTTTTAATTATTTTTTTTTAAATTTGGTGATTTGAAGATTTTTTTTTTTAATTGTAGTATCTGTTATTAAATTATTTTTTTTTTAATTTCTATTTTAAGCAACAAGTAACTTTGATGGTCCAGTAACTTACTACCATATTATTAGAGTCTTTGAAAAGGATATTTTACATAAATTATTAGGATAAATTTTTTTAATAACTTATAAGTTTACAATAATTTATAATATCTTAGATAATTAAAAAAACATATATATATATATATATATTATACATAGAGAATTATATTGGACATATTCCATCATACTTACGATGATGTGGTAAATTATTTGGTTATTAATTTTTTAGCCTTATTTTCTTAAACCAATATCCTAAAATCAAACAAAAAACGCCTTTGAAAGATCGAAATTAAATAAAAAATATTTAAAGGATCAAAACTAAAAATACGATATTTTTCAGGTATTAAAAATTTTTAGCCAAAATATTATGACATGTGATTTTTGTTAATAGATTTCTATGATCAAGATGTTTTAATTTAAAAATTTAATGGTTTATATCATAAGAAATTAAAATACTTGAAAGGATTGAATAGATTTCTAAAATTTAAAATTATTTTATATATTTTTAAAATATTTAATACTATAAAACTTAATAAAAAAATTATTAAAAAAATAAAATTAATACAATTTTCAATCTTCTCATTCATATTCTTGTATTTGAACAATAGTTTCAAAATTATGATACTTATAATGGTAGTTTTTTAATTAATTATAAAATATTAAAAGATATTTTTTATTTTAATTATAATTTTTTTTATAAATATGTATTCTACTTTTACTGTTATATTATAGATTAAATTTTTTTTATCAAGGTTAATATAATCTAAAATAATATACACTGCATTTTATTGTAATTAGTGTAATGATTAAAATAAATATCTTAATATAAATTTTTTGAAAAAACTAATAAATCTATCATCTATCATTATCAAATTCTTCAAATATAATGTTGAAATAAAAAAACAGTTTAGATATGATCACAATAAAGTTGTAATATAAAAATATCTTTAAAAAAACATATTAGTTATCATTGTCAATATCTTAAATTATAATGCAATTAACACGTTAGTTTGAGTTCCGCTATGATTGAATCTTTGTTCTTAGATTCGAATCTTATAGAATTAAAATAAAACATGATTTGAAGGAAGTATTCACTAAAAATGATTGGTTATAGACTTATGAACAGAAATTAACCATGGGCATGGTTAATATATAGTGCTCACAAAAAATGTTATGATTATTCGAAAAGAATATAATATAAAATAATATAATAAATATAGTAATTACATAGTGTAATTTTTAAATTAAATTAAATAATATAATATAATATATCCAAAAAGTAAAAGCAAAATAATAAAAAAATTTATTTAAAAGGATAATAATGAAGCTTAATAAATATTTTAACTATAAAAAATAAATAAAATAAAAAATAGAAGTTAAAATCAGATTATTTCTTTAAAAAAAAATGACTGCCTGAAGTGCATAGCGAATCCACGTATAAGTGGTGCGTGCAAATACACCCTTTCACTTTGATAAAATTACAATAAAAAAGTTAAATTTATATATATTGCATACACTATTTAATTGTATGTTTTTCTTAATTAAAAACAATAAATAAAAATATGTTTTAGGTTTTTGAAAAATTCTTAAAATATTAAAAAAATAAAATTGTATTTATTTAATTTTATAATTTTAAAATACATTTGTAATACGTTTTGTGGATAAAAAATTAACACATTTTGTATAGTTGTGCATGAAGCGAGTGGCAACATTATGTGCAAGCTTTACACGTATTAACGAGTCATGCAAACATGCATTGTGGTGCTGCCAAGTCTCAAAGACATAAAGAACCGAAAAGTGAGAGGGGCAAAAGTGTGACAATAACAAAAAATAAAGATATATATATATGATAAGTATATATAGTGGTAGATGTTAATTATTATTATTATTATTGATAAAGATAAAGGAGAAAGTGATGATGGAGGAAAGTGGGGGACGAAGGATGAAGATGAAAGTGATGGTGGCAATAGATGAGAGTGAAGGGAGCTTCTATGCCCTTAAATGGGTCATTGATAATCTCATCACTGCCATGGCCACTGTGGGAGAATCATCACCTCAGAATGATGGCATGGTTTATTTGGCTCATGTTGAACCCAAAGTCCAAAACTATGTCTATCCCATTGGACCTGGTGGAGCAGGTTAATTTTTTTCTTTACATTTTTCATATGTGAATTTGCCACTATATAACCCACATTAATATCATTCCCTTACTCACCCAACCCAAATTGTATATTTTGTGGTTGAAATAAGAATGTTATATAATATATGTATGTCCCTTTGAACAGCTTTTTATCCTACAACTGTAGTGGTGGATTCGGTAAAAAAAGCACATGAAGAACGATCTGCAGCTCTTCTCGCAAGAGCATTGAAAATCTGCCATGATAAGCTGGTAAATCTCTTCTGTCACCAGACTCAAAACTCGTTTTTTTATCATCACTAATCACTAATCAAAATATTATCATTAGTGAATGAAAAATGAAAGAGCAATGCAATGAAAATGCAGGTCAAAGCAGAAAGTATAATTCTGAATGGAGACGCAAGGGAAATGATTTGTGAAGCCGCAGACCAAATGCAAATTGATCTCTTAGTCTTGGGTAGCCGTGGCCTTGGCACCCTCAAAAGGTCACTCTTAATTACCATTATTATGCTATTTTTATTCCTCTAAATTAATTAAATACGGTAAAATAAATCGATGACAAAATTAATATTTAATATTACATGTGTTGTAATATTCACATGGAAATGTTATTTCAACATATATATTTTGTTTGGTAGTAGTAATTTCAGATAAAATATAATTTATTTAATAAAAAAATAGAAAGTATAAAAGGAAATGTGGGATAATGAAATGGGGATAGCTAGATAGTAATTGTAAAAATAACTTCTATTTCAAGGAAATTTAACATTTTCATCTTTCTCCCTTAGAGTCAATTATTCCTATTACGTTTTTCTTATGATAGTTTGAAATCCAATTAAACAGATTAGGTTAAATAAGATACAACTCAATCAAATAACATCTATTACGGGTCGGCAAGGTCATAATATTATATATTATTATTATTTAAAATTATATATTTTGTTATTATTTTTTTATATTATATTTTTTTTGTTTAGACAAATTTGTAGATTGTATTTATTTTATTTAAATGACTTGGTTCATTTTGATTTGGTTAATTTTGATTAATGATTTTTTAGTTATTATTATTTGAAAATTTAGGTGTATGTTAATTTTAGTTTGTTTTAGTTTTGATATATAATTTGTAACTATAATTTATTGTTTATTTTTATATTTTATAATTTATTAGTTTATTATTTTAAAATATTTTAAAAAAGAACGGGTTTGGTTAAATAAAAAAAATAAAAACTTAATTTAACACAATATTTTATAATTGGGCTCACTCTTCGTTTTTACAAAACTTATATCAAATACATAATATAATAAAAATAATATAATATATATATATTATATAGCATTATTTTTTTATAGGTCAAATATAATATTTTGTTATGGGAGAAATTCGAATTCATAAATTCTCTCTTTTCATCTCTCTATTTTATCTAATATTGCCTAATTGTCAACTTAACAAGTTAATCAAAATTCACGAAGAAAAAAAACCAAATTCAAGAAATGGATATAATAAAAAGTGTAATTAAAATTTTAAAGTTGTTATTTATTTGGTTTAAGTTGGATGATAGATTTACATTTGGTGGCAGGACATTTCTTGGAAGTGTAAGCGACTATTGTGCACATCATGCAAAAATGCCAATCCTTATTGTGAAACCACCACAGCACAGTAGAAAGCATTAGCAGTTCTTTTTCAACTTATGTTTTTCTGTGTAACAACTAAACTTATAAACATCAACCATTTTGTTTGAAATTTTCAAACAACTTAGTTTATAGTGGTTCATTTGTTATCTAAATCGATTACTTAAAACACTCTAAAAAGTGACTTCAAAATCACTTCTTTATGAACTAATTTTCACAAAAAAAAAAAATAGATAAGAGTTAACACTCTTAATTTTAAGAATTAAAATGATATTGGTTTTATTTTTACTGTGGCAACCAGTACCAAACCTAAATTTTTGTGCATTATTTCAATTTTCCATCTATATATCAATTGCTATTAGTGTGTTTGCATATGTTTTAATATAATAACGCGCATCCTCTGTAATGGGGTGCTGGATTTATGTATTTTAACCTCTGTTTCCTCTAACCAAGTTAGATTGATTAATTTTGCATTTAGGTTTATATATGGTTGATGTTTTCTTCCTGATATAATATAGTTTTTTATTTTTGTTAATATGTTATATAGGTTAGTACAAGATATCTTATCTAAGAAAAGCTATAAGAATAATAAAAAACTTAATTAACTATACACATACAAATACAATTGATGTTTGAATCTTTCAACGCTTTATACATAATAAGATGAGGTTATCTAAGAAATTTATGAGAGTTAAATTTGTTGTTATATCATATTTTGAATGATCAGTTAAGTAGATTTAAAAACTAAACTATTTTCAAATATATCATATGGTCATAAACTACACAAAAGAATAGATTTTCTATAACTGATTTAAAAATTAAATTATTGTGAGTCTTTCAAATATGTTATATGTTCGTAAACTACTTTGTTAGTACTCTAACCAGATCTAAAATTTGTAATTCATGATCACGATTCTTTGTTAAGAAAAGTATTTCATATCGTTCACCATGTACATTATTTGATTCAAATTTTTTCAGTCAGCATTTGTAAATAAATGGGTATCTGACCCTCTTATTATGTCATACAATTCACACCTAAAGTCTTTCATCTCAATTATTTTTTATTTGACTAGATTCTTCCTTATAAATAATTTATCATCGTCTGATTGGTGACATCTCAATTATTTTTCATTTGACTAGATTCTTCTTTATAAATTATTTACCACCGTCGAATTGGTGACATGTATATACTCATGTTTTAATTAATTAAATTTAATTTTTTTTTCATTGATTCAATTTTAAATTTTGAATATATGTTAAATATTGTTTGTTATTATATTAGTCTTAGAATTTTGTAAGAGGAAAAGAACTATTTTTCAGAAATTATAATTCAAATTATAAATGAATAAAGGTAGTTTTTAAAGCATTACAAATCGTTTAAGTAATAGTATTTTTTAGAACAAAGTAATAAAAATTATTGAAAATTCAAGTTAAAATTTTACTTGAAATTGAAAACAAAATTTAGTCATATTTCATTAACATAAACATATTTAAGTCTAATATGATAATATCTAATTTTAAAAGTTTGAATTTAAAGTAAAAATTATTTGTGTCTCAAATAAGTATTTTTAAAATTCTTTGATGGTTGAAATTTATTAAAACAATATAAGTATTTATAGTTCTAAATTTGCATTTAATGAATTTTTCATAATTTTATACTTTTTCACGAAGTATATATTATTAAAATTGTGTGGAATCAATCATCATTGAATGGATATGGTTAGTTTTAAATTTAAAATTGATTTCAAATAATTTTTACATGTTTAAATAATTTTTACATGTTTAATTTCTTGTCTTTAATTTTAGAGTAATTATACATTTAAAATTGATTTTGAGTTTAGAATTGATTTGTATGTATTTAGAAGGACATTGACAAAGTAGATTTTGAATTAAATTGATTTTTATACGAAGTAATTTATGTTTGGATATATTTTTATTATAAAAATAACTAAAATTTAGTGTAAAAATTTTTATCTACAAAGATTATATTAAGTTGTTTTAACTCAAAATTAATTTTAAATCAAAATAATTAATTCTTTAATTTAAAATTAAATATATCAAAATTTATCTAAAATCTAGAATTAATTTGTGAAGACGAAACGTGCATGTTGAAGTAGCTGCAGTAGGTTTTGCATTGAATAAAAAAATTTATATTGAATTTTACTTTTAATTTTTTTGTTAATAAAAATATTTAAACATAAGTCTAGTAATCTCAAATCAATTCTATTAAATTTTATCTAAACACACACTATCTTACTCACAATTTTACTTTCATCTAAACACACTCATATTCACAATTTTACTTTCATCTCATTGCGACTCCAATTCCTTTCTTGTATTTTTCTTTTTTATCACATTATTTTTCTCTTATATCGATTAATTTATATCCATATTCGCTGCACTTTGCATGATGATTGATAATTTTTTTTCTAATAGTAAATTAGAAAATATTTAAGGAAGTTAAACATTCAAAACTAAAAATAATTTTGAACCTTTAAAATGTGTATTGAAAGAAAAAAACATTATTATTTAAAAGAACGAGATTAAAAGTTTCAATAAATTAAATAATGTCTTTTGTCAAAGAAGAATCTACTAAAGATTAAGTCAATATGCAAAAATTCTAATTTAATATATAAAACTGTATTTACAAGTAATTTAGAGTATTATAAATAACTGAAATGCATGCACAAATAATTGTTTTGAACTTGAAAATATAAAAATATTTAATCTGAGAATTCTAAAAATAAAATAAAAAATGTTTTCATTGGTTAAGTACATGTTTGCAAACAAAATATTCTACCCCGTAACGATAAGAACTATTTTCATAAAAATTGAAAACAACCAGGTCACCTGGTAAGTAATGTAATGAAATTCAGTTTGACTGAGATTCAAACCAAATAATCCGGTCATGCAATCAACTCGAACCATCATTTAGACCAAAAACACTTAAGCTTCCATTTAATTTTCAAGGTGTTTATTAGGTTGGATGACTCAATCCAACACAAAATGATTGGGTTAGATTTTTAATTAGATTTAATTTAATCCAACTTGATTAAACTCAAGACTCGATAATAATATTATATTATTATTATCTATTATTTTACATTAAAAAAATATTTTTAATACTTTAGTTAAGAACTCTTGAATTGAGACTGTCACATACTAAGACAAGCATCATGCATTTCAAGGGTATACTCTCACTCCAATTAGTTAATGTTTATTAGTAGATAAAAAACTAATAATGAGCTCTTAGCTAATAATTTAATTTGGAAATTGATTATTCACAATATCAGAGTTAATAATTAATTGTTTATTTTTATATTACAATAATGATATACTATATTCTTTTAAAAAAATATCTTAAAAAATATATAAAAAAAATCTAAATATTTAATTTATTCTTTAAAAAATAGTTTTTAAAATGGTAACCCAATTAACCCAAACTAACTCATTCAAATGATGGTTGGGTTGGGTTTAATGAGAAAAAAACTAAAACACAACCTAACCCGGTGAGTTGTGATTGGGTTAGGTCTTGGATTTTGCCTAAATCCGACTTAACCCAATCCGTGAACACTCCTACTACATTTTCAAATGCTTTACTCTTTTAAATTTATATAAGATAAAAAAAAAGGTAAATTTAGCCCAACAAACCAACTAAGTATATGGTTATTACTTTTAGCACCCCCTCATTTGCTATTCATACCTTTTCAATATTTACATTTTTTTTTTTTGCAAAACCCTAAAACACTCTCATCCTCTTTTATCCTAAGCTTTTTTACAAAGCATCACCTAGTTTCACGGTTACGCACACACCTCTACCCACCTCTTTGAAAAAACACATTTACCCTCTTCGAACATACATGGCAGAGTAAGTTCCTAAAAATAGAAGTGAAAAAATATATAAGTTCGAAGAGGGTAAGAGTACAAAATGAAGAAACTAATTTCATTTTTCAAAGAGATAAGTAGATATGCATGTAAAGTCATGAAACTGGGAGGTCAAAAAACTTAAAATAAAAGAGGTAAGGGTGTTTTGGAAGTTAACAGAAAATTGTAAACATTGAGGAAACGTGAATAGGAAATGAGATGATGCTAAAAAAATTGTACAAGTTTTTGCACAAAGAGGATGTTGCTAACCAACCCATCTTGACCCATCTAAAATACATATCATCCAACTAACTTATTTTAGTTTTATTGTGGAATTTTCTAATAAGGATGAACCCACAAACTTACCAAAAATTAGAAAATAATTTTTAAATTAGAAAAAAATATTCTTTTACAAATATAAATTTAACTATTTAAAAAATGTTAAAATTTAAATAATCTACTATAGCATTATGTTTAAATTTAATGAGTTTAAAAATATAAAAAAAATATTTAAATGATATTTTCCACTAAAAATATTCATTTACAACATGTCAAATATTAATTTTAAAATATGAAATATTAATTAAATGATTTTTCACACACTAAAAATATATTTTCTTAAAATATAAGTCAAAGAAATAATATAATAATTTAAAACTTTAAAAAATAATCATATTTATATAATAATATAAGATTAAATATAAGTTGATTGACAAACCAACAGCTCACCACAGATTTAACCAAGACGGTCACATCATAAGTAGATGAACCTGTTTTTTCCATATAATAAGCTCATTTTTATACCAGCCTGTGTATCTGTGATGGACAGGCTGACCCGCGATTCCTATCCCATTTTTACAGCTTTCACAAGCCTAGAAAAAGCTACACGATATAGAATTTGAGACAGACCAAGCCAACCCATACCGGACTACACTTGATATCTAAACCAAGTTGATATTCAGGCTGAGTCTAATAACATTGTTTGGAAGGTAATTACCAAAAGTATCAACACCTTGAAATCAATGGGAATTTAGTGCTACATGAATAATTATTATTGCATTTTGATTTCAACTATATCTAGGTTAGAAGAAAATAGATGATACGATTGCTTGATTCCACGCTGATATGTAACCCTATATTTTGTCTTGTGCAATAGTCAATTAAGAATAGTTGACAATATGCTATCAAATTATTGTATATCAAGATTATCAAATTGGACCACACCACTAGATTCCATATCTAAAATACTCATACCCTTAGTAGTGCATGCTATATCATTCATAGTAATCTAGAATAGGTAGGGTCAAAGATTTACCTAATATCAGAAAAACCAAACTTAATAGGTCCATGAAACTCATTTCCTCGTAGTAATCTAATACAACCCAAAATTGTGCCTCTTAGTCTCTTACAAGAAACCGAGACAAATGGATAACATCTTCGGACCACCAATGTCAAAATCACTCTTGTTGCCTAGAGGCTAATAATATTAAAGCCACAGAAATATTGATATTTTATCAGTAATTCAAGCTTAATCAACGTGCCCGTAGTGGCTGACAAGACCTTCAAACATCAATCAATTCCGCAACTGCTGCTTCACACAATCACAACACACCTACATCATAGACCAGCTTTCAACTATCATTTTCAAATTGGAAAATTCAGAATCAAGCACCACTTTATTCTATAGACATACTTTGCAACGCACATTCCGTATCATACAAGATATTATGAAGTTTAGAGTGTGAGCACCTACATGGAGAAATATATTAAACTTTTAGATAAAATTTATTTTTAAGTCTCTTGATATATAGTTAAAATTTGTTTTAGTCACTATCCTCAAAATATTTGTTTAGGTCCTTGTATTTTTTTAAATGTGGTGATTTCGCCCCTAGTCAATTTAAAATGAAGTATAGGGTAATAGACAAAATCTACCATAATTAAAAAAAAATAAAAATACGAGAATCAAAATGGCCGATTTTAAAATATAAGGCCTAACACTGATTTTGACTAAGGGTTTGTTTGGCTATTTTTACCAAAAACACTTCCAAAAAAGTTAAAACAGCTTTTTCATTTATTGTTTTTTTAAATAATGTGAAACTTTTTACAAATTAATTTTTAAATAACCTTATCATATTAGCTTGAAAAAAGTTTCAATTTATTAAAAAAAAAAACTTATGTTCTTTATATTTTCTTCTCCTAGAAATGCTTCTAGAAAAGTTTATCAACAAGTCCTATCTTTTTAGGAACTTAAAACGCATTTTAGGCTAAACTTCTTACAGATATCTAATTAGAGACATCAAAGGCAAAGGAAAAATACCTATTTTTCCCACCCTCCTAGTCTGGTTCCAGGGTCATAATTTGAGAACAGCCGAAACTCATTTCCAAGTTTGCTAGAGTGTTGAGGCCTAAATCTACAAGGATACAAACCCAAGATCTCTGCTGCAGTTTCTTTCTGCACTTCACCTACAAGCAATTGTACTAAAATAAATTAGAATACTCAACCACTGCTACTGTTTTACATCTTAGAAATTATTTAATCTGATTATATCTCATCATAAACATTTTATTAAGAGTAACATGTCATTCTCAGAGCAGTGATACAAAAGAAATTCTTTGGTACCTGTGAGTAGAAGCAAAAATGACTCTCCAGGTTGAATGAGCAGCTGAATTGTTTCAGCAACTTTCTCCAAGCACTCTTTGCTCTACTACTCCCAAAAAAATAATTAAGTTAAAAAGATCATCAGCCATGTCATTTTGTTCTAAGTTGGAAATAATTTAGTGTCTAGTCTCATTTGATATCGTTTCTATCAACCCGTAAAAAGACAACTTTTCCATTGCAAATTGAATAACAAAGGCTCACCAACTATATTTTCACTCCTGTTTGTGGATTTTGAACGCATTTGGAAGAACCTCTAAGGAGATATTATTTGGGCTTACCAAACTCAAGATTCCTATAAACTTATTTCAATAAGATTCAAGGCAAAAATTCATCACATAAGCTGTCATATGATAAGAGATTACCAAAAAAGAGCAATTAATCTGTTTACTCACGCCCTTTAAGCATTAATCTAGCTTGTTTACTTCAGATTAGAAGATGGGAAAAGGTTTGTCAAGCCTAAAATAAACTTTTTCTTTCTTTTACATTTACACTGTGGGTACTCCTTCTGGTAACAAATATTTACGAATATTCTTACAAAATAATGAGTGGTTCAGAAACAGAGCAAACAGGCAACTCGTGGCCAGAGGCTGAGGATAGACGAAACAAGCTTTAAATTAGTTCACATTTAGATACAGGAAGCCTATGTCTCCATTAAACATGCAATTCAACTCCTTGAAAGAGATACTAATGTACCATATAATTTTGTATAAAGCAAAAAAAAAAAAAATTAGGTTCATATTGATTATTGATATCAGTCCAACCTACAAGACCAAACAATATCAAGGTCATATCATAAGGTAGGGAGGGAAGGGATAATTACTTAAGAGAAGTCCAACAGAATAGATTTGTAATAAATAAACCATAGAAGACTTGGATTCTATACTGCTAAAATTAGAACAAATAAAGGGTATTGGTATTGGTATTGGTATTGGTACACTGCTAAATCCTTTTATAATCTGCACAATGCACACAAGATACCATCTGAGTTTTAATTGAACGAAGTTATACAGGTAGTGCAGTTTAAACTTTTTTTTACAGCTTGCACACTAGAAGTGTAGAAATCATTCTTCATGATAATCAATTAATCCACCACCACTCATATCACTTATAGTTTTCTGTGAAGTGCAAAAACAATTAGCAGAAACAGAAGCAAAAATGATACAGAAGACACGAATTTACAGATTAAAATCTCAGCAATTAATTCTCACCAAGTAAGGAGGATCTGCA
This sequence comes from Psophocarpus tetragonolobus, assembly GCA_037954015.1. Classification (NCBI taxonomy): domain Eukaryota; kingdom Viridiplantae; phylum Streptophyta; class Magnoliopsida; order Fabales; family Fabaceae; genus Psophocarpus; species Psophocarpus tetragonolobus. The sequence continues at coordinate 43,081,657 of CM075692.1, forward strand.
ACTACAACTTTGCAGGAATGCTTCAATTCTGGTGGTATATCCTCAGGGTGATTGTAGTCATAAAATGTGAACTCATCGCCATATTGCTCAAAACGTTTGTCATACTCAAGAAGTTGCGCAGACACATTAGGATCCATTTTCTGAAGATTGTAGAAAGGGAAAAGACAATGTCAGTATTGCAGAAAAAGCAAATAGAAAGGAATTTAATTTCCATACACTATCTATTTACTTTGTCAACTACTTAGAAACTAGAAATCACCCTAATATGTTTTTCTTTTTCCAAACAGGTATTATATAAGTCAAAAATCACATCATGAATTTGACAATTTATTATTAGAAAGACTAAAGAAATTTTATATTATCTGTGTATTCTAATTGAATTCATTAATTATTAATTGCTAAGAATATGGCCTTGCTCAACTCTCTCTCTCTCTCAAATGAGTTAAATTAAATCTTCATAGACGGCTATTGTAAAGATTTTCACTCAGTCAACTAATTAGAAATCATTTTGAGTATGACTTTTCAAAGTAATTCTTATATAAGTCAACAAATTTATGCCAATTCAAGATTCAATGCATTCTAATTAAATAATTTTCCACATATAAGGATTTGAAATTGTAAACTTCTTCAGAAACACAAAAAAGAAAATAAGAGGAAAAAGTGACAAACAGTTTCTCTATGCACAAAGTAATTTATAGAAGCATTCTCATATTAGCTTCTCCAAAAGATGATTTTTAGTCAAAACATTAAGTTAATTTCAGCTTAAGGAGAAGCTTTCTCTTATTCCTTTTATAAGTAATTCTGGAAAAGCTTTCCCAAACATGCCTAAGGCAATGCTCTACACTCCAATTTTAAACTACAAACAAAAACAGGACAACAACAAACTTCAAACACAATTCCAACCTCTAAAGACACCAAAAATACGAACACTAATCCCAATCACTCTCCCTTAAACATATGCATATATGTGAAAGAAAAAATGAAGTGAATAAATTAGAAGAACAGAGGAAAAAGAAGGAACCTTGAGATACGCATACAGAGTAGGGCAAGCGATGCAGGCAACGCGGGCGTGGACGCCACTGCAGAGAGTGAGAACTTCTTCAGCGACGGTTTTGGCGGTTTCGGCGCTGTACCAGAACTGGCTCAGCCTCCAATCCTCGGAGACCAGAGAAACCTCGGAGTCTACGACGTCAGACTCACGCTGCTGCTCGGCGAGGAATTCTTTGAGCGCGGCGAGAGTGTGGGAGCTCAGAACCGGTTCGTCGTCGTCGGACGGCGCCGAAGACTCGCTGAGTTCAGTTACCGAGTTAGGGTTCAGTTCGAGACCGTCATCCATTTTAGTAATCTGGTGCGGTCATGAGCAGGAGGAAAGTTTTTAGGGACTCACTCAAACTCACACTGCAGGAGTCAGAGGAAGTAGGAGAAAATGGGTCATGCTCAAACTAGATACAACAAACTTTCGGTTTGGGATTTTAACTATTATGGTCATAATTTCTTTCTTATAGAATTAATTAATTATTGTATTAGTCATCTTTAATATTTGTAGTCGTAATAAATTTTTTTATTCCAGTTTGAAATTTTATGTGATCTTCATTGTATTTTTTTTTTTTTTTTGCTTTTGTTATCTAAACTTCTCTAACATCATGAGAGAAAATGGGTCATACTCCAGTTTGAAATTTTATGTGCTCTTCATTGTATTTTTTTTTTTTTGCTTTTGTTATCTAAACTTCTCTAACATCATGAGAGAAAATGGGTCATACTCATAAAAGAATAGTAAGCATCAATTTTAAACTTTTTATATTTAGATTTTGTTAATTTGTCAGAAATTTCGAAATAACAATGTTAGATATTTTAAATACAGCCATAAAAAGTTAAAAATTAAAAACCTATGTTTCAAATTGTTGGGCAAAAAAATTGTTATAACTAAGGAACAAGAGTTTTCTTTTAAACAGAAAGAAGAGGTTAATTAAACCTTAATAATTAAGTTAGATACAAGTTTTGTATATTCTTAAACACTTTTTAAGCCACTTTCATATCGATTATAATTTTTAAAAAATAAGATATAATGAATGAAATTCCTTAATAAGTAATGAGACAGATTCCTAATAACTTTTAGCCAGTAATGTATTTAAAAATCGCATTGTTTGCATTTTCTTATATTGTTTCCAAAAAGATATTACTTTAAATTTTATTAGGGATATTCACATTAAAAATGCTAACACGAATGCTGAAGCAAAGGACATCAAATTTGCATATATATACCAACGCTTCAGTTCCTGAAAGAAACATAACTATAAAACAATTTTTTAATGTGATGGAGAAATTAACTTTAAGTGCAAAAGTCTTGTAATATAAATTTACGTCCAAGAAACAAAATCGGCTAAAAAGTCTTGTAATATAAATTTACGTCCAAGAAACAAAATCGGTAATGTAATCCTTCACCAAACTAAAAATTAACTAAAACCATAGAAAGTATTACACAATATTCGAACTTTAAATAAATGAAGTACAAAAACAAAATATTTCTGGTCTCAAATACTGCTAGCTCAGGAAGCTTAACGATTAGCCTTGGCAACTCTCTCAATCTCATCTTTTTTCTTGATAGCATAACTGTAAAGGAGTAATATTTTATCAGCTAACCAACAACTTAAAATTGCAACAAAAAATATATGCTCCATCTATGAATGGGTAGTAAAAACATACCTGTTAGATGAACCTTTTGCGGCATTAATAAGTTCATCAGCCAAGCATTCAGCAATGGTCTTAATATTTCTGAAAGCAGCTTCTCGTGCACCTGTGGTTAGAAGATAGATGGCCTGATTGACACGTCTGAGGGGTGAGATATCAACAGCCTGTCTCCTCACAACTCCAGCAGAACCAATTCTAGTTGCATCTTCACGTGGCCCACTGAATAAAAGAAAAACACATACAATCAAGTCAGATAAAATTATGAAATTTAAAACCAACTTAATGATAAATTCACATCAAGACAAGGCACAGCAAATAATATGATACAAAAAAATAAACCAACCATAACTGTTTCAACTTATCAAGGAGAATGATCAGATAGAGCTAATACATAGGTGCCATCATCCAGGCAATCAAACCAATAGGGAAACAATTAATCATCATTTCATTCTCCAACTCCAACTACATTGATCTATATAAGCCACAAACAAATGTAGCTATAGCATCAAATTTTGGATTTCCTTTTACCAGAAATTGGAAAGGAATACCCAATGGAAAGGTAAACAATATCAAAATATCACTCCAAAAGTACATGTGCAGAATGATTAACAAAGAAGAAGGCTTGTTTCACTTTCAATTATTTTATAATTTTATAATATAAATATGAACAATAATCACCCTAGATAATACCAAATTATCATCATGCAGACAAAAAATCAAATCTGTTAAATTTCGTTAAGATACAATTCCAGGTATTTTATAGAGTTTAATCCTAGAGGGTGTTATTGATTAAGTAAAAAAATTACCAACAAAACCTACTTAACATAATTATGGAGAATGATCAGATAGAGCTAATACATAAGTGCCATCATCCAGGCAATCAAACCAATAGGGAAATAATTAATCATCATGTCATTCTCCATTTGACTATCATTGATCTAAGGTACATATGACATCAAATATGTAATTATAAAATATCCAATGCAAACGGTTGCAAGCTCTAAAAACAACATACCCTAAATGATTCTCTTCCCAATTGCAAAATATTTAATTTTCCATATATAATTATATCATCCATATCTAATTATAAAATCCACATCTAACGAGAAATAAAAAACAAAATAAGGAGAATGGTCAGATAGAGCTAATACAAGATGCCATCATTGAGGCGATCAAACCAATAGGGAATCAATATTCATCATCCCATTCTCCACATAATGACAGAAAACAACTGTCAAAAAAATAAAATACACAACTAATTAAAATATTACAACACCAATGACAATTTCCCCAATATCAAACTTGGAATCACCGAACTGGCAATGTTATTGACTTTCTACAATAAAAACTTTTCAATTGGGGTTCAAATTAAATAATGCATCATTTAAAATCCAACCATGATTGCATACTATATTAAAGAAATTTCCAGGGGTTAGCAAACACAACAACTACAAATGAAAATCAAAATCAAAACAATGCTCCCAGTGGCAGTGCATACCTATTGATGACAGCATCAACAATGACCTGGATTGGGTTCTGGTCAGTTAGCAAGTGGATGATTTCCATGGCATGCTTGATAATCCTGACAGCCATGAGTTTCTTTCCATTGTTTCTTCCGTGCATCATGAGAGAGTTGGTGAGTCTCTCAACAATGGGGCACTGCGCCTTCCTGAACCTCTTCACTGAGTACCTTCCAGCAGTATGAGGAACATATGTAGCATGCTTTGATGCCGCCACTCCGACATAATCAGCCAGAGAAATATCAGTAACCTAATAACACAATGCACCATTTACATTAACCCAATCAGCCAGACAACATAATTAACCTAAAAACATAAGAAAACGACAACTCAAAACAAATTAAAAAAAAACGATTTTTAGAACAGGGAAAGAGGAGAAATACCTGAATGTCTTCAAAGCTCCAACGATTGAAGAGTTTGACATCGATTTGGGTGGGATCTGGAACGCCAACAGCATCTTGAACTACAACGTCTGCCATGACTGCAACAACAATTGAATTGGAGAATCAGACAATGAAAGAGAAAATGGGTCAGAAAAAGAAAATGGAAGAGAACGAACTTGGTGGTGTTGGTGAGGCACAGAGGGTTAGAACTTAGAAGTAACTGAAGAAGCAGCTACTCCAATGGCAACGACAAAACCCTAGGTTTTGATTTAACCATTTAGGTATTTATAGTAATTGAAACCCTAAGATGAATGGTTCAGCCCGGCCCAATGCTCTTTGTTATTTGGGCCTTCGTGTTATCTCCTAGTTCATCAATAGCTTTTGTTTCTACTAAAAGAAAAGTCTTTTTTTAGAGGATCTATTAAAAGAAATTAACAACAATAATATAATTTACAATTAAAAATAATAATGATGATAATATAATTTAAAATTAAAAATTATTTTAATTTATATTTATTATATACATTATTTAAGACTCATAAAACAATACATATACCATTTAAAGTAATCTTTACAAATTATTAAATTTATTTTAAGATTCTGAAAATTTCTTAGTACTCCATATTTGACTAAAAATATATTTTCATACTTTTATACAAAGTTTTATATTTTAAATAATTAAAAATTATTATTGATATAATATTTGAAATGATTATTATAAAAATAAACAATCTTATTATATGTTATAATTTGTGATTGAATAATAGCATAGAATTATTTTATATTGATAGTCCATGGTTTAATTTTTATAAAATAATATTTGTTGATACTCTAATTTAAATTTAAATCAATAGTTTCAAAAATTATATTTTATAATTTTAATTTATGATAATTACTTTTAACTATTTACATTTAAGAATTTGTGTTGGTATATTTATTTTATTTAGTCAATTTTTCTAACTATAATTTATTTCATGTTTGCCTCATCATGTTTGAACTATGAGTAGTTTTAATGAAAAATTAAATTCATGATAAATCAACATAACTTAAATAAAATTAGCATATGTTAAAATTCTCTATAAAAAATCAAGTAAAAATACAAAGTTCAATAATTTGTAAATAAAATGAATTAGAATGACACTTTTATAAATTTGTAGACAAAATGATTTTTTATTCATATTTTTTCTATTTTCTTCATCAAGTTAATTAAATAGTAAATTAGGTAAAAAATGAAACAATAGTATCAAATGTGGAGGAAATAAAAGTCAATTCAAGGCGTGCATATATCATAAGAGCAACTACAAAATTGTTTATAAGCAATTGATTAAATTTCTTAAGTGAGTGTTATTTTACCACTTTATTCATAAATAATTAATATTATTTTTTACAAGCTCCAATCGTAATTATTAGCTCCAAACTTTTATAATTTTTTATTTTCACTTCAATTATTTATAATATTTTAATGAGAAAAAAATATTTTTATTAAATAATATAAATATTTTTAATAAATTGTATTTTCATATGCATAAAATTATTTAAATAATGGTATATAATATTTTATAAAAAATAAAATATTTAATACATTGTATGATATTGCATAAAAAATAAGCATGTGCATTTTTATGCAATATCATGTTCATTTCACTTGATCCATTCATCTCCCTCAAGAATCTTTTCATCTCCCATAAAATCCACTCAAAATGGATTTTGATGGTTGTTTAGATGGCTCAAAGTTTGAATTTTTGTTAATTTTTTATCTTATGTAAACGTGGTTGTTGTTCTAATTTTGTTCTTCTTCATCATCTTCTCATTCTTGTAAAAATCGTTTTTTTTATATATGTAAAGTTTGGTGTAGTTGCAAATTAGGGATGAATATCATTTTTTTAATCTGTAAACAATTGTGCTAATACAAACACTTTTAAGCACTGTTGATTGCCAAGTAAACATTCTCAATTGCTTAGTTTTAATAAAAATCAATTCTTGTAAATGTAAATCGTCTAAGCACCTTGTGTTGTAGGTGTTATATGCCTAGGAAAATTGCGTTTAAAAGTGAACTATGGTGATATAGTCATGACTCTTGAGTCATCAAGAAAGGTAAGTTGTTGGAGGAATTATTTGTGATGATGATAGTGCATTCAATTGTGCATAGAAGATATTTCTCTCAAAAACATCTTCATGTTTCTCAAGGTTATCTAAGTCTAAGATATCATATCATCAAACAATTCTTTATTAAAGAAAATTTATATGACAATAAAGATTTTCAAAGATTAAGATGGGTATTTTTTTAAGACTAAAAATTCATTTTCTAGTTTTATTTGAAATTCAATTAATGAAAAACAAAAAGTAAAAATGTGATTTTATTGACTTTCTTAACCATTAAAATAAAATAGTTTATGAGTATCTTAAAATTAACATGACATTGAGAAACCATAAAAATCATTTAATATTCTCTAAAATAAGGAAAAATGAGTATGTTAAAGTCGATCCATTAAAGATGTGTTAAGAAATTAAGGTAAGGACCTAAAGTCCATGATCATGAAAGATGGTTTAGTAGATAAGTCTCTAGTTTGTTTAAATTTTAATAAAATAAATATCTTCTGATTTTTTATGTAAACTACTTATATAAAAATTATATTTTCTATTTTTTAAAAAGTAAATATAATGCCAAATTATATAAATTTTAAAAGTATTTTAATTAAAAATATTATGTTTTATCTTTAAAAATTAATTTTCAACAGATAAATAAGATTTGCATAAAAAATTATTTTTTTACACAAACAAATGAAAAATATAAGAAGATATTTATTTTATTAGAGAGATGTTTTTTCTTTAAAAAATAAAAGCAAACGTTCGCTTGTCAACTTCTTAGACAATAATCATTTAAAAATTCTTTTTTTTAAAATATATTTTTAATTTAAACATATTGAAATATTTTTACCTCGTGAATATTGTAAATTTCAATTATATTATGAACCTTATATTGTGAAAAGTAAACTCACTTTAACATATTGGTTAGAAAATATTTACAAAAATACAAAAAAGTTATGATATTATTAATTTTTTTATGTTAATTGTGTTATATATTACTTAACTACAATTGGTGTCCCAACTTTTATAAAATTTTGTCAATGCTCCATGTTTTGAATATGTGAGATTATGTTTTTGGATTAAAAAAAATCCTAAATTGATCTCTCCATCAAATGACACATGACAGGGCAACTTCTAACTCTTCATGGTCAACATTTAACATTGGGGCATAAATTCAAAAAAGTTTAATTTGGGGCTCAATGAAAATGCAGGATACAATTTCTAACTTTTATAAAATATAATAAGTCACCAATTGGAGTTAAGCACAAAAGGAAACACTTAGGAGGAGTGTTAGAGGTGTTCATTGGGTTGTTTGTTTTTTTTTTTTTATGTTGTTAGATTAAGTGAAATTCAACTAAACCCAATCAAACTCAATCCTTTATTGGTTTGATAATGGGTTCAGTAAGTTGAACTCGAGACACAACCTAACCCAATAATTATATTATATTATTAATTATTATTTAAAATAAAAAAGTTTAATTGATATGCACACCGTACAAAAATTTACACGTCTAATCAAATCCCTTAATTTATTGTAAGTTTGTTGACTTTACCCATTAATACCTTAAAAGTCATATAAATTAAATGATATGATTGAATGTCACACCATGAGTGTATACTACTTAAACTCATAAAAAATATCTTTAATAGTTTAATTTGTAATAGTTTCTAAAGATATTGTTATTTCATTAAGCATGTTTCTAAAGTTACAACAATGCTATGTCCTAACATGTTATTGATTACTATAAAAAGATGTTATGTCAAACATTAAGCATATGAGTTTTTAAGATTTAGGTCAATGAACTATTTTTATCGGTAAGACTGTAATGTGTCTTTGAGTAAAAACCTTTTAAACACAAACAAAGTTTAGACAAAATATTTCATATTGAAATATATAGATTAATTAGAAGAATAAAGACAATAATAATCTTACTAATGTTGTAGTAATGTCGGGTTACATATGCGTATGTTATGACTTCTAGAAATTAATTTTTCAGACTATTAGAGTTAATAGTTTATTATTTATTTGTATGTTACAACATTGATGTCTTATTTTTTTTTAAAAAAAAAATCCTATAAGATATATAAAAAAAAGTTCTAAACTTTCAATTTATTTTTTTAAAAAAATATTTTTTAAAATACTAACCCAATCCAACACAACTCGTTCAATGGCAAGAGTTGAATGTTTGGGGGTACCCCTCTCAACCATAGCATGTCAGTTGAAACCACGCCTTGTAAGCTAATCACCATACCTACCTATTCTTTACTTCTTCCATCTGCCTAACTTACCCCTACTATCTATGCTAACCTTTGTTCTTCCCATGCAAATAGTCTCTGTCTCCACACTCACTTCTATGTTATGTCACCTCCCACTTCTAAGTGATTATTATGTGCTTGTCTAAAGTCAGCCCCAGGGTATTCCTCTCTCAAACTATGTTCCCCTAATCAAAAGAATCCTCCCAAAATGCAACATTTATGTCTCCCTTTATACTACTTCTAAAACTGGTTGACAATTAATCCTCAGACCTACATCCCCATACTCAATGGAGTTCAGATCAGACCACCAAGGAGAACAATGTCCCCCACCACTTACTTAGATTTCAAATTTTGAATTGGCCTCAAATTCTACGTACTACATTAAGACGACCTATATCCCTTAATCTCATCTCATCCGCCTCCTTTGCCCTGCACAACTTTTTCCATGTCACTAAATTGACCTTTACACTCGTCCACAGGAAAAACTTAAACAAATAATGGAGTTGAAAATTATTCTTATTGAAACCTTAAAGAATGAAAAAAGATAAATTAATAGAGAAGTTATTTTCTATTTTCATTAATGGGTAAAAGAGTCAACAACAAGTAAAAAATCACTAACTAAATAATAGATTATAAAAATAAATTATTAAGAAAAAGTAATGAAAGAAAGAACATATATTAATTATAATTATTTAATTATGTTAAATTAATACATGTGTTGATAATAATTAAAATAATCTTAATTAAAGCGTATATGTGTTGATCATAATTAATTTAACTATGTTAAATTAGAATATATACTTGTCTAATCACATTATTTATTATAGCTGCATAGTTTATGAATTAAAATTAGATTAAAAAAAATCTCTAAAATTTTTCGCTTTAGCATGAAAATCGTTTGTGCTATATATGGGGTACTCATAACTCTCTCTCTTTTTTTTTTTAAGTAAAATCAACCCAATAAATATTTTAAACATAATTTTTTTTTAATATATCCTATGTAAAATTTTAAAAATATCATATATAAATGTTCAATTAAGCTATTATAAACCAATTTCTACATCTAATTGCATAATATGGAAATAATACATCCTAAATAGGAAAATATTTCACTTAATCTTAATAATTTTTAACACAAGATGCATAATTACAATACAACATGATATGGTCCTACATCCATCAATATGAAACAATAAAACTCTACAGATTTTACCAGTCACTATCTCCTGCGACATTTCCTTTTTGTAACATTGTTGCAGTGATAAAAATTGTTTCACAGATTAAGGTCACCGTTTTTTGTGATTATTCTTCTTGAAACTTATTTTACACATAATTTTATCACCACTCATGACATAAGTATTCTTTAGAGTAACCTTACATTCCCATGTTAATTGCATGTTATTAAACAACCAACACAATTGTCATGCATGATCAAAACTCAAGCTATATAAACTAACGTATATATTCGCCATTTTTTATTAATAAACTCCTTAGCCATCAATAATGAGACATTGTCAGGGGGTGTTTATGAGATTAATTAATTCAATTATCTCAACCAATCTAATTAATTTTGATTGATTTTTTCATTTAACTTAAATCTAATTCAGTCAGTAAAAGTTTATTGTAAGTTTCAATTATAGATTTATACATTGCAAATGATTAGTAACAGATCTAAACCTATCTAGTTTTTTTAATGTATATTATTAATTAGTTTTCAAAAATATTAAAATAAAATTTTTAAAACACTATCCTGTATAAGGGTGAGTATAAATTTGTTATTTTTTTTAAAATGTCAATATTATACATTCAAATGAATTTTAAATGAATTTGAATTTTAGAAATGAATTTATATTTTTTTATTAAATTTAAAATAATGACATTGTTTACTTTTAACTATTTTTTCAAAATCAAAATGGCATGGAACTCCAAGTTAATCTATAAAAAAATTTAAAATGACCTTAAAAAGAATATAAATATGCAGTAAAATTAACAACCCTCCAACTATGTTCGAGAATAACAAAAATAAATAAATATATATATATATATATATATATATATATAAAATAAACATGTGAAAAACAAAATACAAACTTGGGACAAAAAATGAAACAAAACTCAGTAAAATAAAAGGAAGGTGGTGATAAAATCAAAAAGCACAGAGTATGAAAGCGATGTAAAGGTTAAAGAAAGTAAAATGGAAGAGAGTTATATTTAGATTCCAGCGTAATAACCATATTTGTACTGTGAATTTGTTTCTAAGTTCAAAATATGGATAAGATGTAAAATCGAATCCATTTATGATGGATTAAAATAAATTATACTAAATTTTTGTATTGTTTTTATAATAGATTGTTTTGCTATAATACATTATTTTTTATGTTTGCTAATTTGATTGGACCATATATATGGGATGTTAATTTCTTTTTTTTTATAAATTTGATTGGACCATATAGATGGGATGTTAATTTTTTTTTTTATAAATTTGATTCAATCTACCTCAATTAAAATTAATTAATTTAAATTTAATTGATAAATATTCCCAATATCATTGAAAAAAAAATATTCATATTAATTTATTTTAATTTTATTTAACCCTAATTATGAGTAATTAAAAAACCCAAAAAAATAACAGAAATACACAAATTAATGCACAAAAAAAGACTGAGAAAAAAAAAAACAAACTTAGTGATTTAGGAAAAAATGAAAAAAAAAATTGGTGACGTGAAATGAAGTCAGAAGATTTAAGAAAAAATGAAAGAAAAAAAAAATTGGTAGTGTAAATAATGGTATGATTATTTTTGTAGAAATAAAAGATAGAATTTAAGAACAGATTTCTTATATATCATATTTCAATAAAAAAATGATTAGTTTTGTAATTAATTAGCCAAAATTTTGACACACTTTATTATAAAAATTTCACTCTTAATTAAGAGTAATATTATAAAAAATCTATCCAATTAAAATTAATAATTTTGAGTGTAATATTATAAAAAATCTATAGAATTAAAGAACTTGAAAACATTACAATTTTAAGTGAAATTAATTATTAATATGGGAGGAAGAAAAGAGTACCCCTAGGACACACTCTCCTATAAGGAAGGAGATGCCAAAACATTTTGTGTTTTTCTAACTTGTTAATGCTATTATACCGGTTAGAGTTCGTGAGCATGAGCAAAGTACGTAGTTCAATATAACTCCTTGAGGATATCATTCTTTGTGTGCCCACTTAGCTTATAAAAAAATTATTAATTATAATTAAAATTAATTATGAGATAATTTGATTTATATTTGAGTTTAATTAGAATATGTTGCAAGACATAATAATTAAACTCTTTATATTTATATAATTTTATTATCATAAAAACAAATATAGAATAAATATAACTTAAAATTCTTAATCCAAATCAACCATTTATATAACAAATATATGCAGGAACAAATATAAGAATTGAATCAAATGACTCTTTTAACCATTGTAAGATGTAAATCATCTTCTTTAACCATGGTAAGGCGTAAATCATCGGTTGAAATCTGATAAAGGGCTTTTTACTCTTTTTTTTTTTAGATAAGTAATGATCAGCTAGTTTTCCTCTTACAAAATAGACCTATTATTCTAATAGTTTAAAGAAGTATAATTAATTCATTGACTAAATTCTTTATTAATTAACTATGTGTATGTCTTTAATTACTCTTTCCAATAGTTTGACAAAAAAACATGAAAATCTTCACGAAGTCCTTTAAGAAATTTGCAGGCTCGCTAACATCTAAATAAAAAACATCCCCAAAATTATATCACACTAACTATATCACAAATCGTAACATAATCATATATAAATTCAAAGCACAGTTTTACTCAAAACTCAGCCAGCTCAATAACATCAAAACTCAAGTCGTAATAAGAGTATAATGTAGATCCAGAACAATAAAATATAAAATAAGATGTCTGCTAACAACTACCACAAAACAGCATTGTTTTACTGAATACTGAGACAAACCATCAAGAGACCCTTTAACGCAACCTCCTTGCTTCTCTCTCAGACTCAAGTAGGGTGAGAATGTCTCCCTCTCTGACTGGTCCCTTCACATTCCTCATGATGTGACGGTTCTGATCATCCAAAAACTTCACTCTAACCTGAGTCACCTGTCCTCTAGACCCAGTACGACCCATGACCTTAACAACAATAGCATGCTTCGCCTGAGATTCCATCCTGTTCAAACATATGTTGAATTAAGGTCTATGTCCAAAATCACTAACATTATATTTGTGGGTTAAACAAAAAAAAAAAAACACTGTATGAGCAGGAGTATCCAAATCTATCTATCTATCATAAGCCCAACATCAAACAGAACAAAGTAAAAACAAAAAACGAAAAGCTAAGAACACATATTTAAGCAACAACTACTCACAATGCATGCCCAGGGTGATACATTTGTTCCAAATCGCACAACACATGAAAATAAACCAAACATAAAACTATTTCAATTTGTTAAGGAGGAGAATGATCAGATAGAGCTAATACATAAGCACCATCATCCAGGCAATCAAACCAATAGGGAAACAATTAATCATCATATCATTCTCCAACTCCAGCTACCCTTGATCTATAAGCCATGAACCAATGTAGATACAACATCAAACTTGAATTTCCTTTATAATAATAACTTGTAGAGCAATAATCAACAAAAACAAGTAAAAATATAAAAACACGTACAAAATGGTTACCAGGACAAATAGCTTGATAAACTCAAAGAAAAAGTTCATCCAAATTGAAAATTTATTGTCAGGCACTCCCACTAAAAGATAAAAAAGATCAGGGTGATAAAAAGCTCATCTAAGTTGACTAGACTCAAAAGAAATGCTTGTTCCCTGTTGTTGGAAGAAATTTAAAAGCAATACAAACCCAACTCAACGGTCATCGGCATAGCTTCTTATGCGTCAAGACTCTAGATCATCACTCATAAACAGCAGTTAAAAGCATCGTATTTTAAAAACTAATCAGGCAGATCAGCAACAACAAAAAACAAAGAAACCTTAATAGTTTTTGAACCAAGAACTTACAACAGCATCGTGTCGTAAATATAATATCAAAAGTTTAAAACAAACTTCAAATACATTTTCAACATTTACTTCCAACAAATGTTTCATATTATAAAGGGGGCTCAATTTAATATATAACGCCACCAAACGTCTAATGATAAAAACATACATAGCTCAGGGGCGATAATAATAATAGGTCCCATGAAACTTCTCACATATATCATATTAAAAAGATAACATATAACAGAGTGTTGCGAGCATCTTTAGAAGATTTTCAATACTTAGAGAGACACTCTTAAATCTATATTACTTTCAATACAAAAGAATTTATATTTCTAACAGCAGTTGAAGTTTGAAGAAGATACTACTGGATTCTGATAACAGGGTACCATCAATAAACCAGTGAATAATAATAAAAAAAAACCACCAAAGAATGCAAATCAAATTTTCCAGCACATATACGCATAACATCACTAAAACGACATTCATAATCTGAAATTCAAATAAAAAAATATAGAATTAAGCGAAGAATCAAAAGGGCCAATAATCAGCAGAAACATCAATAACCTTCGATGATTCAGAGATATAATGAAAAAGTTTCGAAATTCAACGAAAAATTCAAAGGACCAATGGATACCTGAAAGTTAGGAAAGGAGAAGTAGAAAGTAGGGTAGCAGCCGCTGCTCTCTCTTCAAACTCGCCGAGAAGAACAGAAGCTTGAAACCCTAGTTATCGGAATTTATAGAGACACGTCTGTTTTAAATGACAATTTTATCCCTGAAATAAAAAGTGGGATGGCCTGAATGAATATATATATATATATATATATATATATATATATATATATATATATATATTATTTCTTTATTTATACTATTAAAAAAAGAATTTCATATTTTAACGTTTACTTTTCAAAATACATATCCTACCTTTACACCTATTCTAAAATTAAAAGATAAAAATTACTTTGTCATAGAGTAAAAAACTTGAACCCACAATTTCTCATTTTCCAAATATAAATTTTACCACTAAACCAACCTTATATCTTTAATGAAAAAATTACTTTAAAATATTTATATCTAACTTAAATAATTGTCCAACTATATTTATAATTTATGATATACGATGTTATATTATGTATTATATATTATATAATGAGAATATGACCTTTCAGTATCCATATTTTATAACTATTTTACATTCTAAACATTTTATGATTGTTCTCACTTTTGCAAATATACCTTCTCCCCTGTTAATATATATTCACATTTTTACAATTTCTACCTTACCACAAATCAATTTTCTTCAAACATGATTAATATATGTATACATTTAAAGATAAATGTTTTTAATAAATATGCAAATACACAGTTGTCACAATATTTTGAATTCTATTCAAACTCTCTCCTCTTTCCATTTATTTATATTCATGACATATTCATTAATAGTTTGACATCTTTTTATCATATTATGGAATATAAAAAATATAAAATTAACAAAATTTATTTCAAAACATATCACATAATAATTTATATTTCAAAATATAAAAATTTACAAAAGATATTAAACTAAAACCCCAAAATCGTTATAACATATTAAAATAGAAATGCGAATACTCAGGGGCGACAACTTCTTCCTTTCCACAGTGAATACCCCTTTTATATTTACTTTTCAAAATATCTATTTTACTCTTACACCTATTTTAAAATTAAAAATTAATTATTTTATCATAAAAAAAACTTGAACTCACAACCTCTCACTCCTTAAAGATAAACTTTACCACTAGACAAATCTTATAACTTTAAGCAAAAAATTATTCTAAAATATTGATATTCAACATACATAATTATCAAAATATACCTACAATTTATAATATATGATATTATATATATATATATATATATATATATATATACTATTAATAAGGGAATCTATACTTTTATAATGAAATACCTCATTTTGACGTTCACTTTTCAAAATATACATTATACCCTTACACTATTTTAAAATTAAAAAAAAATACTTTTTTCATAAATATACATTATAATACCTCACAATCTTCAAATGTAAATTTTACCACTAAACAAACCTTGTAAATTTAAGCAAAAAATTACTTTAAAATATTGATATCAAATATACATAATTGTTCAATTATATCTAATTTATAATATATGATATTATATTATATACTATATATATTATGTGTATTATATAATGGGAATATGACATTTTGGTGTCCACATTTTATAATTGTTTTCACTTTCTCAAATATAATTTCTCCTATTAATATATGCACATTTTCACAAATTTTTACCTTATCACAAATCAATATTCCTTAAACATGATTAATATATGTATATATTTCATGATAAATATTATAAATAGACATGCAAATACACATGTGGGACAAAATTTTTAGTTCTATTCAAATTCTCTCCTCTTTCTATTTTTTCATTTTCATTGCATATTTAACATATACATCGATCATCTGACATATTTTTATCATGTTATCATAAACAAAAAATCTAAAATTAACAAAATATATTTCAAAATATGTCACATAATAATTTATATTTCAAAATATAAAAATTTACAAAAGATATTAAATTAAAATCTTAAAATTGTTGTAACATATTAAATAGAAATGTGAATATATAAGCACGATAACGCATGTGATAACCCATGTGTTTTTGCTAGTCATGATAAAGATATAAAGATTTTTTTTTTACAAGAATAAAAATATAACAATATATATAAATACAATTTTTGTGGTTATTTTATTGAATAATAAGGATGCAATTTTGATATCATTATTTTAAAATAAAAATATTTATCTTTTTTTTAAATATATGATTTAGTTAATATTTAATTTGTCTATATTTTATTTTTTATATTTCAATTAATTATATTATTTTTATGGCATGAATGTGTGAGCTATAAGATTCAATTTGATAAAATTAAAGTAAGAAATATTTAGGATTGAATCAATTTTGATTTTTTTAAAATAAGGGAAATTGTTTATATTTAAAAAAATCAAAATTATGGATTTAATAAAATGGAAAATCTAACGTAAAAATAGAAAAAAATTATATTAAATGGGGACTTTGTTGTAAATTGGTACATGTATGTAAAATTATTTTGATTATTTTTTAGCTTTTACTACTGTTAATTCTTTCTGTTTTAAATTTATTTTGAAAAAATATTTTCTAAAGATGTGTTAATTTACTAACGACAAATCCTATTTTCCAAAGATGTGTTAATTTACTAACGACAAATCCTAATGATCAATAATTTTAATAAAATTATCCTACCACCAACATTATTCCTCCATGTGTCACATAATACTTATGATGTGTCATTGTTTGCTCTTTCATATTTCTTTTTTCTTTCTATTTCGGTATTAAATAATAGTAAATTGTTTTTTATTCACTATGAATAACTAATAAAGTAAATAGCTAGTATCTTACATATTTAAATTTTAATAATTCATTATTGACAATTAGTTAATCAAAATTAATAATTTATATATAAAATATTAATAATTTTTAAAGTAATTTTCCATTAAAAAATTGTAAATAAATCAAATAACAATATTAAAAATATGCAAATGAGTTCTAAAAAAATCATTTTTATTTTTTTAAGTGATTTTTTTTTATGAAAAACATGCATTATTTTCAATATTTTCTATTAAGTGGTTTAGGGATCACAAAATGTACTTAAGCCTTACGAGATTCGTAAAAGTACCTAATATGAGACAAGTAAATATTCACAAAAATTATGTGGGTATCAATATTATAGACAACTACCTTAAAGATATCATGTGTCTCACTTACTATATTACAATCTCCTTCAATGTACCACCACCAACCTCATCACAATCACCATCGATGTTGTTACTACCATCTCACTCCCACCATTATCATTGTCATGGTGGTGGTGGGGGTACAATAAAGGAGGTATTGGTGGTGACATTGGTGATACAATAAATGAGACATATGATATTTTCAAGAAAGTTATTATATACACATGTGTATGTGTGTGTATATATATATAGAGAAAAAAATCCACTTACTCAAAAAATAAGTATAAAAGACTTACTCCTCATCTTATGAATTAATTTTATTTAAATCTAATGGTTTTAATGAACCATTGATTTTATAATTAGATTTCAAGAAAATGAAGAATGGGATGAAAAATAAGCTTTTTATAGTTAGTTTTAAACTAAGTAGATCCCTTTCCTATATATTATATACAATATAAAAAACTATTATAATTAATGCGTTATTTTATTTAATGTATTCAATGATAAAGAACCACTGCATAATGATTGATTTAGTAATCAGTTTAATTGTTTTTTGTAAAATTATTATAAATTGAATTTTATGATTTATTTTATTAGGTTATTAATTATTATTGTGATGTATGAATTTGGATAAGTTTATGTTTTACTTAATATATGTTTGTTTTTATTTTATATTATGTTTCTTTTATGTGTGTATAATATTGACTTATTATCTTTATACATGAGAAAGAGAGTTAACACCTGTATATTGGTAGTTTAAAAGAGTTTTACACTAATGGATAATTACAACTCTTCGTTTACATTATTATTGTGATGTATGAATTTGGAACAGTTTATGTTTAACTGTTAGTGTAAAACTTTTTACACTGACAGTGCATAAGTGTTTTTCTTTAAAAAAAAATGTAGGTCAAAGATACGAGTACGAGTATATAAGTACCCAATGGGGAGTCAGATCAAGTAAGTTCATTTTTCAAATGCAAGAGTTGAGGACGAGTATTATAGTACCCTACACAAACTCTACCATTGTTATCTCTCAGTGGGTTAAGTGGGCAACCATGACTTGGGTGTTTGCGGTACGATTTGGTTGGGTTTAAAAGTATTATAAAATTCGAACAAAACCAAATCAATCGTTAGCGATTTTATTTTGTTTAGTTTTAGTAGTTTTGAAAATATATTATTAAATATTATTTAGTATGATTTTTAATACTTTTAAAAATACTTACATAATTTGTTTTAATTTAAAAATTATTTAAATATATATTGCTAATTTACTGAAAATCAATTTGGCGCAATCATTGAATGCACATCCCATGATTTTGCTTCAAAGAGATTTTCCACAAGTAGAAGATAGTGGTGAGTAGGCGCCACTCAAGGAGATAAGTTATGGAGAAGATAAGTTTGCCACAAGTGAAAATACTATTGATAAAAGTCATAGTAGAAGACTCTCACAAAGATAGAGAAAACAAGACACCGAAAAAATTTACTTTCACCATATGAGTAATGTAATGGATGGTTTGGTAGCATGTTTGAAATGGCTTGAAAATTATGTAGCTAATGTTTTAGAATTTTACATAGTCTCCTTGAACCAAACTCTTGTTTAGTGAAAAGTTATTTTTGTTAGACAATTTCATAACTTTGCGTCTAGCGACATGTCTCGTTGAGTGCAAAGTTTTTTCTATCAGAAATTTTTTGGGTTTTTTGCCTAACGACACGTCTTACGAAGCTACATCCTCACTAAAATGTTATAACACAAACTTCTTGCTAGGTGACATTTGTGGTTAAGCGAGATGTTCATGTTCTTGATTAGACAACAATGCTCACTCGACGAGATGTTTAAGATGCATTTTATTTTAACTCTTTTAAAATTTTGTGTATAATTTATAATTAAAATAGAACGAATGAATGAATGAGTAGTAGGATAAGAAATTTCATTAAGCATTTTTGAACTAAGAATTAAACATAGATAAAAAAAAACAAAAATTGTAAACATAGAAAAAATCTAAATTGCCTAATTAATTTCCAAAATTAAAACTATTGTTTAGAAGACCTAAAAATAAAAGGCACCAAGTTACATGGATAAAAATCATATTTATACTTAATTTTAGCGGCTTAAATATTTCAATTTATATATAAAATTATAAACTAGTAATAATTTTTTACTGCAAATTAATAATCATTTATAAAAATGTTCATGATGAATCATTATTATTTTTTAAAATAAGTCATGAATCATTGTTAATCTATTATGTTTGTTATTTTAAGATGAACATTGTGATATGGGTGGGGATCTTTTATGGGGTTGATATAATTTTGGTATAATGGTTGACAAAATCTATATTGATATAATGGTTAAAAAAATATATTGTATTTCATATAAAGTGTTCGCCATGTTTTTACTTTGTAGATTTTTTTTTGTTTATAAAAAAATTCTATTATTTTGTTGACATGGAATAATAATAATAATAATAATAATAATAATAATAATAATAATAATAATAATGATTATTATTATTATTGTTATTATTATTATTATTATTCATATTTTTTAAAAAATTGTAATTTTGTCTATATTTTAAATAAAAAAAATTATTTTATTATTTTTTATAGACAAATATTAATTGTTAATATATCAATTTTGTGAGTAAAATATTCGAACCCACAACTTGTTTTGCTTGTGAAATTTATGAATAAAGCAATCTTATAACCCAACATTTATTTTTGTAAATTTTGTAAATGATTTTGATTATTTCATGAATTGAATTAGTAGTTAAACAATTAACTTAGTTTGACCCAAAACTAAGTTATAGTCAATGTTATTTTTTATTTTTTTTAACAAGCAATGTTTTCAGTTTAATGAAAATATAGTAAAATTATAAATTCTACGGTATTGGAGACTAAATGTTTCTATTTTTAAAAATGAACTAAATGTACAGACAATTTATCATTATTTATAAAAGACAATTTATAATTTTTGTTTCCAAGTTTGATTTTTAATTTTATCATCAATTGATTTTTAATAACTGTCTATTTAAAAAAAAAAAAAAGCTTTTAACACATATATAAACAACATACATAACTTTCTTGTTATAAAAAAAATTAATTATTTTGTTAACAATGAGGTACGAAATGACTCATTTTTTTCTAGTTTTTGTTAGAATAAAGGGAACATGATTGCAAATTATAAAAGAAATAGAAGGAGAAAATCGTATTTAAGTCTTATTATTGAGAAGTGATTAACCAACATAGTGTAACATGGTTAGTAGATAACATTGCTCTTTAAGCACATGGTTAGAGATTTAATCATCAGGCTTGTGCAGGAATGACAAAATGTACTCAAACCCTATGAATATTTGCAAAAATACTTTCATGCAAAAGGAGTATTAACTGCAATTTGGTCTAGACTCGCCTAGGTATTATAGTACCTAACCTGCTTCACTCGCCCCTTATATATATATATTATTTAATATATTATATTATTATATAATATTACATAATTATAATTTTAAGAGAAAAATATTGTTAAAATATTTTTTGTAGCGTAATCTATGATAAATAATATAATTATAGAATAAAAAGAGACATATAGTATATTTTACACAAATTTAATAAGATTAAAATACAATTTATAAGAAAAATTGAGTTATTTATAAAATAAATCTTAATAAATTTCCAACATTATTTAATGTTATGGTTAAAAAAAACATAGATTTATGCATAGTCATATAAAATTTTAGAAAATATTTTATAATTTTTTTATGTTTAATGTTTATGTTGATTTGTTTTTATATTATGTTTATTTACGTCTAAAAGATATTGATTTATATTGTCTATATTACATAAGTATAGTGTAAGTTAGAGGTGCAGGTGTAAGTGTATATATATATATACCCAACATGTACATGAACGAGATTAAACTTGCTATCTATACGGGTATGAAGTCGGGAAGAAATATGTTTTTTAAACGCAGGTATGATAACTGATACTATAAAGTACAACACCTTATGTAAATCTAACCATTGTCATCCGTATGCTTGTGGAGAAACTTGTGTTGAAAAATGTTAACTTTTTTAGTGGATCTTCTAAAGAATAATTTAAAACTTCTAACCCAATAAAAAAAAAAGGAACTAATCAAAATTTTGACTAAAATTAGTTATTATTTCCTTTTAGCATTTGACTCCTTTAAAGTGTAGAAGTGTACTTTAGAAGATAAAGTGAAATAGTTGGTGAGTTTGTTTAATTTTTTTTATAAGACAAAATAACTTATTTAAATAAAGTAAGCAATTATTGTAAACTTTAGATGTTTGGTTATATTTTTTTAAAAAAATAGAAGCTAAAAAAACGATTATTTTAAGAAAGCTGATTTAAAAAATGTTTTTTATAAATTGCACCCAAAAATAAAAAGTTTATATTTTTATAAAATTCACTTATAAATAAATTAACCTATAAATAATTACACTCATTAAATAACTTATTTTTCAGTTTAAACAAACTTACCAAATAACAATTGATTAAAAAAAATAGAAGATTAAAATTTGTGATAAAATCAAATGCATTTGATTAGTTAAAAGTGTAGAAGTGTACTTTACAAAATCTTGAACTTTTTATAAGGAAAAAATAACTTATTTAAATAAAATAACCATCTTATTGTAATTTTTAGATGTTTGATTAAAATTAAAAAAAAAAATAGAAGTTGAAGATCGATAAAAACAAATTATTTTAAGAAAGTTAATTTTAAAAAAATGTTTTATTATAATTACAACCAAACATAAAAATTTATACTTTTATAAAATTCACTTATAAATAAATAAGTTATTTTAAATAATTTATCTTCTAGCTTAAACATACTCGCGTAATAACATTTGGTTAAATAATATATTTTTTTTATAAATTAAATGTTAGTTGTTAATATATTAATTTTTGTTAGTAGAGGAGAAAAAATCAAAAGCACAACCTCTTGCTTCCATATTTTTTACACATATAAACTTTGTTACTATACAAAACTTATAACTCTTCAAATATATGGTTAAAAATTGTGATAAAATCAAATGCCTATATTTAATCTTTAAAATTTAAAATGGATGATAATTTCAACCATTATAATAGATGAACCTAACCCTAATTCTACATATTGTTATTGATTCACTTGATTTTTTTTAACTTTCAATGTATTCCTCATGTTTAATGAAATTACGTATAATTTCTTTAATTACACAAATCTCTTACTTTTGTATACTCAATATAATTAAGGATGACAATCATATCTATCTCGCAGATACCATCTCGTCTCCGTCCTAATTTTAACAAGAAAAATCTGAGTTATTGGTTCGTGCATCAACCTAAGATAATCGGGAATGGAGATGGTATGAGTTTGTTAATTCCTACTCCTGTATTTTACATATAATTATACCTGTCCTTGTACAAATTTACACTCGGATAATTAAAACTAAAACATAATTAATAACTTAACATATGATTTATTTAGTAATTAATAAATTAAATATAATTAATAAATAATATATAATTTATTTAATAAATTATAAATAAATTTAAATATAAATTATAAAAGATAATATAACGTATACCGTTAATATATCAGCCCAAAAATATCTCATAAAGTTAAAATTTGATACCAATATTCTTTATACGCATCGTGCTACTCCCCATTACTATTCCTAAATACAATTGTATGCTGAGTATGTTTAAAAACATTACCATAACACCCTCTCTCAAAACTTGAGTATCTCCCCCTTATGATGTGCACCCGTGAGTGAATGAGGACTCTTCAATTTACATACATTTGTTTCCTTCTCTCTAAGATTTGGAGTGTTTTTTATTTTGCTGTGTTCAGCTCCATATGGAGCTCTCACTTTCTCCAACTGCACGTGTTCCTTCGATAATTCCCACTTTGAATTCATCTAAACTATGCACTAAAATCAAGCAACCTTCCTTCTTCGGATCTTCCAAACACTTCAACTCAATTGAGTTGCACCATCACCAACATAGATGCTGCTCAAATTCTGTTGCCAAGAGACACCAGAGGCCCAGTTTCATAAGGGTGTGTTTGTTTTCCCTTAAAGTTCCAATTTTGATTCATTTGCATGTGTTTTACTGAATAAAAAAATTATGGGTTTTGCTGAGCTGTTTACGGTGAATTGAGAATTGGTAGGATGGAAAGTTTTCAAAATTGCTGCTTCCTGCACTGTTTGGAATAATGGGTTCTTTTTACATATGTAAAAAATGAATGAAATTAATGCCATTTCTTTCGAACATGTTCCACTCCCTGCTGCTCATGACTCTGTATAAGGACTAAGGTTAGATGAATTTGGTTGTACCGAAACTGGTGGCTGTGATTGGTTCTGTGATTCTGACCCAACATCCAATTATCCTTTTCATCCTCCTTTATGTTAGTTTTTAATTCAGAGAATGTGCAACTGCTATTTAAACCTGTTATTATTTTCAATGACAATTTAAACCTTTTATTTTCATTTAATATAATTGGGTTTGGAAGGTTTTCTTCAATCATACATGTGCCTGCACTCACATACAGAGATAGATTGTATGGTTTCCTAAGATAAGTCATAATTGACTGCAAGAACTTAGCCATACGTGCATAAATACAGACACACACATGTATGTGCTGCATGCACACACATACACACATTCAGATCTCCTACGTGAACCAGTGACTTCATAATCAACTGGAAGCAAGTTTATTATTGAAGTTTTAGCTTGGGGTGAATATAGATAATTTATCAGAAGTAAATTATTGTAGTAAATATGAAAGAATCTATTTATATAACTAGAAAAAAATATGTAATAATGATGATACTGGTGGAGACTGGAGATGTAGTCACTGGCCAGAGTAAGATAGAGGGCATGGTCGCAAAGATAATGTCAGATGGGAGAGACTGGCAATAGGATCAATATAGCAACAATATACAATAGTAGCATGGCAAACTAAATAATGGAACAGACATGGGAAATCATTAATGCCAGTATAATGTGGTAATGGAAAAATTGAAATCATGATGAGTGTTAGTGCGATGGAATACCTGGTTATTATGGTTTCATTATGTCCTGGCAAGGCAATGAAGGTAAAGTGGTCACTATGATAATGATGATAAAAGGTGTCAACAATAACATGCTGTGATGCTGATACTCAGTTGGTACTAATAGCAGTCAATAGCAAGGCACAGTGAGGTGCAAATAAAGAAGTAATAAATATGAACCGACAAATGTATTCTAGACAGCAATAGTTTTAGTGGATTGTGATTGTGACTATGTTAACTAGACATAAGTTAATAATACACATGTTTTGGTTTTTTTTTTTGTTATTATTTTATAGAAATTGCATCAATTGAGCTTGGGTAATTGGGCATAGAAAATTTCAGTTAAGCTGCGATTACAGCTATTATTATTTTATCAGTCCCTTGAGCTTTGTTATAACTGACTTTATGTTGGTTTAAAGGACATTTTTTCTTGTACTTTTGTTTTTGTATGAGATTTTAATCTGCTTGATAAGTTTGAAGTGAAAAGAATGCTTGCAGGCTTGCACTGGAGTTGGAGCTGCTGGATCTGATCGTCCATTTGCTAACAGATTAATAGATTTTAAAGATGCTTTCTGGAGATTTTTAAGGCCACATACTATACGTGGTACAGCACTAGGTTCCATGTGAGTAACTTCATAAGTTGCTACCAACTGTTTCTTGAACCTTCATACCTAGTATATATGTCTGAAGTTCATTTTCTCTTTGTATTTACAGTGCTTTGGTGGCAAGAGCATTGATTGAGAACCCAAATTTGATAAAGTGGTCTCTTTTGTTCAAAGCTTTGTCTGGTCTTCTTGCCTTGATTTGTGGGAATGGTTATATAGTTGGCATCAATCAAATTTACGACATTAGCATTGACAAGTATGATACAGACATATAGACAACTGTCTTCCACTTGTTCTTTTCCTTTCTGTGTCCTTCCCATTGCATTTTGTTTTTCAAAGTTTCATTATTTTGTTCTTAAAAATTTTTAAGTGCACAGTGATTTCATTTTAAGATTATATTTTCTCTAGTTCTGAAATGATTCCCATTTTAGTTAAATGTCTTATCTTAATAAATCCAGATTGTAATGTTAGTCTAAGTTGGTTTTGTAATTTATATTATTTTTCAGGGTAAACAAACCTTATTTACCTATAGCTGCAGGAGATCTTTCTGTCCAATCTGCATGGTTCTTGGTTATTTTTTTTGCAGCAGCCGGCCTGTCAATTGTGGGGTTGAACTTTGGGCCCTTCATTTTTTCTCTTTACACGCTTGGCCTTTTCTTGGGTACCATCTATTCTGTTCCTCCATTTAGAATGAAACGCTTTCCTGTTGCAGCATTTCTTATAATTGCAACGGTATGATATGTCCTGCTTTCCTCCAATTTTTTCTGACTTACAACAATTTGACACTTCTTTTTTGGGATAAATTCAGTTTGTTATTGAATTTAAGTATTTATGTATATGGTTGAACAAGATTGACAGAAGAGGCTTTGCAGGTACGGGGTTTCCTCCTTAACTTTGGTGTGTACTATGCCACTAGAGCTGCCCTTGGACTAGCATTTGAGTGGAGGTTGGTTAGAGTTTATCATTTGATGCTTCATATCTTTAATTGGTAAAATTGAACAGCCATGTACATGGGTGGTTGATGTTGAAATAGAGGATCACTGTAGATTATGCTAACTATGAACTTTTGATGTTTCAACCAAGAAAATAATAGAATCAAAAGAATAAAATATCTAAGGTACAGTTGCTAAAACAAGGGCATCTGTAACTTTATAACAGTGACAACTGACAATGTTTGAAGGACAAGCAAACTCCACCTTAAAGAGTGTGTTTCTATTAATGTTGCCTCACGTTGAACAAAAAAGCTAAAAATTTATCCAGTCAGATTTGCCCTCTAGGAAAGTGAGAAATTGCTTTGAAAAGTGTGAATGGAAAAAACCAAAAGCTTTCAAACACGCTCAAAGTGGTTGAGTTGAGATGAATGAAGGTTATTATGGTGTTAGCATTTCATCCAATATTGTTTAAGTGTTCAGCTTATATGTTGGGAACTTATTACATATTTGCTTTTGTCTCTCTGCCTGCAGTTCACCTGTGGTTTTCATCACAACCTTTGTAACATTTTTTGCTTTGGTAATTGCTATAACAAAAGATCTTCCTGATGTTGAAGGAGATCGCAAGTACGTATTTTTTTTTGGTTGCATACACTTCGTAGGTTAATTGATCTTGTCTACCTGAACTTCTGATATAGCATCTCAATTCAATTCCACAATATATGCATATGCATATGTATATATAAGCATGTATATGTGCATGTATTATATATATGCATATACATGTATGCTCTGTGCTTAAAGCATAATCTGCTTCCACTCTTTAATTCGGTGCTGTATCTAACACATTACTTATATGTGAAAACTAACTTCAGGTATCAGATATCGACCTTTGCTACAAAATTAGGAGTTCGGAACATTGCTTTCCTTGGTTCTGGAATTTTGCTGATGAACTATATTGTTTCTGTTTTGGCAGCAATTTATATGCCTCAGGTGAATATAAACTTGCATCATGTGTCATGCACATACATGAAATGCTTTACTCTTTCATTCATGAAAATGAAACTTTACGAATGTTCCCGAACTGTTGACAGGCTTTCAGGCGTTGGTTACTCATACCAGCTCATTCGATTTTTGCAATAAGCTTGATTTACCAGGTTTGTTAATTGTATTAATAGCTCTCAAGGCTGTCATTCTAGTTTAAGTGGATTTTCATTGATGTTTCATGTGTTTTTTCATGTAATCCAATTTATTCGTCCACCATCCACCGAGTCATTGCAATGTTCTGAATAAAATATTTTGTTAATTATTTGTGTTTGTTTAGATAATTAGGGAGCTAGAGTGCTGTTTCTTTGGAATTTCTTCTAAATATAATTTGTATAAACGTGCTTTAGAAAAATTTGAAATGTAGTATTCCATCAATTCTCCATTAGCAAACACTTTTTGTGACTAAGATTTTTTATTATCTTGAATGGAGTGGAGGATGGATAGTTGGGGGAATGAATTTGTTAAGAAAAAATGGGGAAAACATACCTATAGAAGAGAATGACGGTTCTAAAAAGAAGAAAAAAATGCAAAAAGTTAAAATTAAAGCTCTATTCCTATAAATGTGTGTCAATGTGTTTTGGATGACCACACAATGCCATTATCTATAATGAGCTAATATGATCAAAATTGATTACATGAGATCTCTCTAATAATGATTAAAGATCAACCTAATAATAGGTTATAAGGAGTAAATCTCCATTACTATCTAAGCATACATAAGGAAATAATATATAATTCTTAACACTCCCCCTCAAGTTGGAGTATATGTGTAATATGAACTAAACCTATTATAGATGTGGTAAGTCTAATAAAAATAAAAATGAAAAAAGAAATGCATGGATAGATGTGTGATATGAACGGACAAAACTCTCTCTGGAGTGTGTTACCTTTGACGGAGGTGAGGGTGATGAGGAGGGCGCCTTTGTGAAGTAGCTGAGGAAGATGAATACGTTGCGGTTAGCACACGACACTAGGTAAAGGAGCTCCTCGATGGTGTCGGACTTGCTGAGAAGGATGACTATGTTGCGTTTGGGGCGCACAACACTAGACGGAGGAGCTCATCGGTGGCATAGACTAGCTGAGAGGAGAGGAGAGAGTGAATGTCATCATATATGGGGTGCACACCATGCCCAACTAATGCATCTCCAGGCTGTTTTGCTTCACTGAAGACATGTGAAAATAGAATCTCTCGTATCCAATTAGGTTAGCATGAAGTGATATGCATGACCGTTATTCTGGACAAGGTTTATAGTGAAGAGATGACAATATGAAGTGAGTCCACATAGGCTACTGACAGACATTTTAGGCACTCAAGACACTCGGACTCCTAAGATCTAGTTTAGGCTCTGAATATTATGCAAATGTGTGTCAATGTATTTTGGATGACCACGCAATGTCATTATTTATATTGAACCAACATGATCAAATAGGATAATAAGGAGTAAATCTCCCGTTACTATCTAAGCATAAATAAGGAAATAATATATAATCTTAAACAATTCCTTTGGTCCGTTTGATAATAAAATTAAAATTCATGAGCTGAAACATGCACGAGCTAAGAAAACAAGCTAGGTGTATAGATAGAAACTACTGGCTGAAGATTTGCACAAAATAATCTAGTAAATTTCATCATAATCCAACATTAAAGAACCCATTTACACAAGGCTTTACACTAGTTGAAAGAGGAAAAGAACAAGAGACATAAAAGAATCTGTGTGAGAAAAATTACATGGTCAAAGATCTTATTTATATTACAAGACATAAATACAATGTAGCCATCACCCAAAATTACCATAAGTACAACTCATTTTATCTCATAATATCTTGAATTACAATATTTCCTATTTAGATAACCTCTAACAAGACTCAACCCTACTTCCTAAACCTCTAAACCGAATAAAGAAGAGTTCTATGGAACCTGCATTTTCACAAGGTTGTTAAATAATTCTTTGTAAATTTCATGGAAGTTTTTTAGCCTTTGCTCTAAAAAGCTGGAGTCAGTATGCAAGAGACATGTAGATTGCCCCATGCTCAGTTTCTTATTTTAAGCCCCCCGCCAAAAAAAAAAAAGAAGATCCCCAAAATACTACCCCCTACAATCTGACAGTATAACTTTACCTGTTCTTAACCTTGTAATATCAAATTCCATAAGAGGTAACCCATTATGATCAAGAATGAAAGTCCTAAAAAAAAATCTCTGGCACCATAAAGTATAGTATTTCCCCTATATACAGCATTCTTAAGATTGTGGGACATGGTATGCTGATGACTATATGCGCTTGTTGATTTTTGTTAGATAAACACTTTTATCACATGTAAATATCTGTTACAGAGAATAGGGATTTAGATTAATTCTTTTGTTTCTATGATTGATCGATTTGATTCTATTTATTGTTTCCCTAATACGTGTGATTATAAACAAGAACTGTGGTCATAAAAAAACACACAACATTCAAATATATGGTATTTGGAGTTTAGATTTCCTTTTTTTCCCTTCTAACATCTCACGTGGTTCTCATTTGTGGTGAACAATACTCTTGAGTCTCAACCAATGTGTCCCACATTCCCTTGCCACCATGACTCCTTTTTTTCTAGTATGCCTGT
The DNA here is from genome assembly GCA_037954015.1 of Psophocarpus tetragonolobus. NCBI lineage: Eukaryota > Viridiplantae > Streptophyta > Magnoliopsida > Fabales > Fabaceae > Psophocarpus > Psophocarpus tetragonolobus. The sequence continues at coordinate 43,111,666 of CM075692.1, forward strand.
CCCATTTTCATTGGTATCCTTCAATAACCACTGTGCCAACTGCCACGTCCCAATTTGCCACCATGCGCACCTCTTTGACACATCTGTTTCATCTACAACCGCTAAACTGACACATGGACCCTCTTATGATAACATTCAACCCTTTGTAATCGCCCCTCCAATTCTTGTTTTTCGAGTAACCCTCTTCAATCCTTTTTGGCTTGATTCTACATGACCTCTGAAGCTCTATAAATTCTTATGCTTCTGTGACATTTATTACTGTCCCATTCATTTTGTGTGAAAATTTGATTGGGGCAGCCAACTATAGTATATGGGCCACTGCTATCCAGTTGTGGTTTCAAGGCCATGACTGTCAAATGTCAATCACTTGACCACACTAACCAAGGATATTTCCATCATGGGTAAAGTCCATTGGAAGCAGATTGACACCTTTTTCAGTAGCATTCATTGGTTTTCTATTGCTCCCAAACTTGCTATGATGTCTGCATATAAGCCAGGAAAGTTTACTCGAATTACATTCATCACCTCCATAGTGTGATTTTCAACCTGGTTTTGATCACGATGGAAAACATGGATGTGTAGACCTATCTTGATAAGCTCAATCATTTAATTGCTGACCTGAAACCTTTATGCCATTTGTTAGTGATGCAATTGCTTATGCTGAACAATGCAATAAATTTCTTATGGTTCTTGCACTTGCTGGTCTCTCAACCAAACTTGATTCCATTCATAATCAAATTTTATCAGGCTCTCATGTTAAATCTTATGACATGGTTGGTGAACAACTTTTGTGTCTCTCCACCCCACAATCATTTAGCCAGGCCTCCACCCTTTCCCGTTCTTTTTGACCAAGGTGGATGAAATGGACGTTGTGGTGGTCAATGTTGTTGCACCTATTGCAACCGCTATGGCCATATTGAGGTAGAATGTTGCATTAAGGCTAGACAACAACTGAAGCTTGCTAATATGGCTCTAGTCACTTCCCTTAGTTCCCCTGAGGAAGCTACTATTCCTGTTAGAGAGTATAATTATTTTCTCCAATTAGAGGCAGTTCGACAACCCACCTCACCTTTCATTGCAATTGCTCAGTCTGGTAATATTGTAGCCTTTGTTTCCTAGTCCTCCTCTCTTAGACCTTGCATGCTTTTTACTCTTGTGCCTTTGATCAATCATATGATTGATGATTGGTAATAAATCCCTTTTCTCTTGTTGTCATATTTGAATTTTTTGACTTCTATTAAATGTCTCAACTAAAAGTACAAAGCATAGGACAAACACATCCTCTTTCCTAACATCCCTTAAATTTTGTACTTGATGTTCTCAATTGTGGTTTTGATTTAATATCCTTTAGCAAACTCACTCACACCTTGATTACTCCATTGGTTTTTTTAATAATTTGTTCTTGTCCAAGATCAACATACTAGACGGCTGATTGGAGTAGCACATAAGTGTCAAGGATTTTATCAAATTTCATTGTCAGTTTCCTGTCTTTATTGCCTTCCAAGATCTTGCTCATCAGCTCTTAGGTCACCCTAGTCTTGACAAATTGCATCTTATGATTCCTAGTCTTTCTAAAATTATTTCTTTTTAGTTAGTCTTGTTATACTTAAAGAAGCATGATTATAAATACTTGTCATACTTTCCATTGTACCCTAATATGCGATTTTGTGTGGACATGCAAGTATACAACACACAACATTTAAGTATATCCTTTCCATAATATTATAAAACAAGGCATTTTCTGCCTGTAATGTTGTTAGATTGTCTATCCCATGCACTATACTTATTGAGACCCAAGTGCTATGCAGAGGATACTTGTCTGGTACTTTGTTATTTTTCTCTTTCTTTTTTCCAAAATGCAGCCTATCTGTGAAATTGTAAAATAACTTGTTTTCTCATATTTCAGGCACAGATATTAGAACAAGCAAATTATACCAAGGTATTCTATTATATTTTCAGCATGAAATTAATTGTAGCAACTTCTTTACTGTCTTTAATGCTCAAATTTTGGAGCTTGATTTTTATCTCTTGTAACATAAGGGCTACTAATGACATTAATCTACTGATAAATACCATAAACCTCCTCATGACACATTAGTTAATATCATAACTTTTTGTTAGTTAAATATTTTTGCTGTGGAATTAGCTCCCAAAGAATAGGTTAATCTCGATTAATAAAATTTCATACAATTTAGTTTATTTTAGGCCAGGATGACATGTGGATTGATTTTTTAAAGAACTTGTTTTGCTTATTCGGGTAGTTCAATTTTGTCTTTATAGAGAGCAGGACTTTTTGTCCATGGAATATGAATGGTTTTATACTTAATTACTCTAGGTGGCATCTCTGCCGGTCTAATTGGTGAATTTTCATTCATTATCTTTATTTTTCCCACCATTGATTAAGTTTACAATGTCCGACTGTATGATGCAGGATGCAATATCAGGATTCTATCGATTCATATGGAATCTGTTTTATGCTGAGTATGCAATTTTTCCTCTCATATAGGAAACCTCTACATTTTTCTCGCGGAAAAGGTGCACATGCATAGTTATAAATCTTTGTTGTATCAAGTATCAATCGGTAACTGACTATTATTGTTTTAAATGAGTATTGTTGCATATAAATGTATATTTACTTCTTTTTTTTTTATGTAATGCCATAACATATTTCATATTTTTACACTGACAATATTTTGCAGTGTTTTTGGACGTCTTCTATTCATTGTCTATCAATTATTTTAACCATGTTATTTGTTTTAAAAAGCTATCTATGCAAATTGTGTGTTACATGCTACCATAGAGATGTAAAATGGTAAGTTCTCATTCTCATTCCTGAGATTCTGAAAAGTTACAATTTGGTTTTTGAAAGATTTTTTAAAGATAAAACAATTCTTGAAAGTTTTTGTCATATTAGACATGTTAGTCTTTTCATGTGTTTCATTTAATTATATTTGACAAATTAGACCAAGACATTATATAATTATAGACACTAGACAATTTAGTTCTGCAAAGAATTATATATTTAGGTGATCTAGTCCTTGGAAGTCATATGTACTAGTGGCAAAATATTATAAAAAATGATATTTTATAAAAATATATTGAATTTGAAATGTTTTAAATTCAAATTCAAATAACTTTATTTTTTCAAATATTTTGTTTGGTTAAGATAATTTAAATTTTTGAATTTTAATTTTTTCATTTGGATAGAAGTATTCAATTTCCTCCAACTGTAAAATTTATTTTAATATTAATTAATATTTAATAATTTAAAAAATCAATTGTTGATGTTTTTTGAGATTACTTTTTTGCCCATGTTTGTCAAGGTTTTTTTAACTAATGTTTTTTTTTTATACGTAAATGTTAGTATGTTAGTTTTGTTACTGGAGAGATTTAATTAAGGTTTTTTTAAAATTAATGTTAGTCAACATTTTTTCAATAATTTTGAATTGGTTAGAGTTATTTTAGTTAACAAAAAGATTATTTCTTAGTTGATGATATTTGACTAAGGATATTTTTTTATCAACATTGGAAAAAAAAATATTTCCACTTATATATTTGAGTTTCTGTAAATCACACTATTTTAATTAGCTCTCACAACATTGGAGAATAGGCCAGTGTTGTGACACTATCAGTTTTATATATTTTACATAAACTTTTACGACATTGTGGGCTTGGCCGTAAGAGTGTTTCCCACATGCAATTTTTTACAATTTTTAGATTTTTTTACAACTCTTGTCAACAATTAATAATCAAATCCAAACTAATTTTTCTCTCGTCTTAAAAATAAAATAATACACACCCACACATGTACATTAAAATTGTTATGTGAGTAGATTTTATTAGAAAAGAAGATTAGTTTTGTTTTGTTTTAATCGTATAGTTTTCGATATATTTTACTTTTATATAATAAAAGTTAAAACATGCAAACAATAAAAGTTGACTTTTAACGCTGTCGTTGTTTTTTGTTTTTTTTGTTTTTAATTTCTCCACATAAAAACAAACTGAAGAAAAATTTCTGAAGTACAAATACTTGAATTAAAAATTAATGCATTTTTTCTTATATATTGAAAAGAGAAAGAAAAATATTGATTTTTAAAGATAATTAAAAAGATAGCTTAATTTTCAAACTTAGAAAATTAATGTTTCAATACTACTTTTAATTGGATAACAAATTGGAACAGTTATCGTTCTGCAAACGAATAATAATTAATAAAAATAAATAATAATACAAAATAGTTGATTGAGAAATTTGTAAAAAAAAATAAAATCATTTTATATAGGTAAAGTTCAGTTATGATAGCAGTTTTTTTTTTTTATTAGATATGGTGTAGTAATTTAATTTTCAATTATGAAAAAATAAAATTATTCTTTTATAAACTAAAATTAACTAGTATGTAAAAAGAAGCTGGGCAACATGGAAAAGGAGGTTTTTGTCCCTAGTATATGGAGAATTTGTTTGATTAAATTAGTACTCACAGTCATTTCTTTCTTTTTTACTTATTTCTTCAAAATACCAAAAAAGGGAGAAAGTCTCACTATAAAAAAAGTGGGATGGAAAGGAGGCTAATAATGATCAAAGATATTTGGCCTCAATAAAATGAAAACTAATATGTAAACAAAAAAGGAAAGAGGGTTAAGGATTCTTGACATAAGAAGTTTAACATGTCATTACTTATTAAATGAAAATGAAGGTTGTTAGATGATTCTAGTGTCTTTTAGAAGAGGTAATAATATTTAAGTATGGGGTTGGAGGAGTTTGCATGATCTAGTGCTAGTAATAAAAGCATCACTTTGGGGGAGGATTTGAAGTTGTACGTGGAGGTCTTTCACAAGAGAATTGATTCAAAGAAACATTAAAGTGGCACGTGCATCCATATTGTTTTTGCAAGATGAATGGTTAGGGGAGGAGCCCCTTAGATTGAAGTTTCCAACACAATATTCTAATGCAATCGATAAAACTTACAACTGTTGCAGATGTAACGAGTTAGATAAATGATGTTTGAGTTTGGGATATAATAAGATGGCGAAGAGAATGGTTTTGATGGGAGTGTCAATCTTGGAAAGAGTTAAAACAAAATCTGAATTGTGTGCTTCTAAATCTTGAAAAGCATAACAAAGTTGAGTGAGTGAGGGGTTCTTTCAGGGGTATACACTGTATTTTCAGCTTACTATTTTTTAAGTGCAGGTACTGAACACTATTTCTATGTTAACCTTTGGAGATAAAAAACAACAGGTATTTATTACTTGTTGGAGGTTATCTCTCATAATAAGCTTCTTATAAGAGAAAACTGTTAGATTCCAGATGGAATATGTATGTCTGCAACAATGCTGAAGAAGATGAACATCATATATTTGTGGAGTGTCCGTTTTTATTGTGAATTTGTTCAAAATATTTCTTCTGGTGAGGTCTACATTTGGTTGTTCATAGGTATCTCTTTGACTTCTTTTTGTTGTAATTTTGTGTAATCAACAAATCTCAAGCTTGGAATGATATTTTGTCAGTTATTTGTTGTACTTGTATTGCTATCATTTGAATAAAAGAAATGAGACTAATTTTAATAATTCTAAAGCATATGGAGAACTTACTTGGAAATTGATCAAATCTAAAGTGTGAGCAAAGGTAAACATTGATGCTGGTATAAGTAGAGTATCATATTTGGAGTGTAATTTGCAACCTTTGATGTGTATTAATAGAATTTGTAACTGAGGCTTATGGCTAATGAAATATATTTTGTACTTTGGTGATATTATTGGGAGGTTAACACTTTTGCATATGATAAGGTGAGTAGTAGGTATTTTATTTTATTTTGTATTACTTGGCATAGAGAGATAATTATATAATATTCTCAATTATAATATATTGTAACCGTCTTCTCTATTTTTCTTATTCTTTTCTTTTTATTATTGGGGTGGTACCTTTGGGACCTGCCACTAGTTATATTAATATATTCGTGCTTTCTTTATTAAAAAAACATTGGAGTGTCAACAACATATCATCAAACACATTTATTATAATTAGGTAAAATATATTAAAAATTATAAAATTAAAATAAAATTGAGTTTTTTTTTCTAATAAAATCTACTATAATTAATGAAATTTTATTATATAAATTGGTTTTTTTATTTTTATTAATTTCTCAATTAATTATTTACAATTCAAAATTTGTTCTTTAATAAATAAGGAGTACTAGCAACACATTTTGTCACAAACTCCTCCTTAGTTCTAATACACTATAGGTAATCTATTAAAAACTATAAAATTAGATTAGACATTTAATAATAAGTGAAATCTAAATAAATTTATGTTTTTAGATAAATTTTAACCAATTACAAATTATATGTTTGAAAGTATATGATGTTAACATTTCTTTGAGTTAATATATATCTGTACCTATGTGTTATTTTTAACATGAGAAAATTTTCTTTTTATGCTGAACAAATAGACAACGGATCTTTGTGTTTGTTCGTTTTGAACATGAGAGAGAAAATTTTTAGACCAAATAAATATTCAATTAAATGTGGTTGTGATTGTTTTAATTAGAAACTTTGTAATATAACGACAATAATTTTAAAATAATTATTGTAAAAATGAATAAACATATCTTATATAGTGTAAAATCTACACGGTCTATTTTTTATTTTTTTATTTGAATTTTACTTTTTTCTTCTAGTAAAGACTTGTGTATTTTTTATTAGATTTTACTTAAAATGAAACTATAGTCAGATGCATTAAAAATAAAAGCAGCCTATAATCGTGACTAGTGAAAATAACTATTTTTTTTCCAACAAAATAGCTTAGATGAATACACATTGTGAACAATATATTAAGACAGTAAAAAATAATAATGATGAAAAAAAGTAAAATAAGCCAATTGTGTTAGTTACTTATAAAAGATAAATTAAGAAAAAAAAATGTTAAGTTAAAGGCAGCGGAGGATTTTGTTAGGAGTTAGGGGAGTCATGATTCATTCAAACTTTTTTCCTCCTTTTTATATATATATATATATATATATATATATATATTTTGTAAAAGAATTGTAATTGTTTTTGTAGTATATTTATTTTATTATTTTTGGTTCCCTAAACTTGTTCTTTCTTTTAAACAAATACAAATTTTTTTACAAAAAATATAATTTTCTTAAAGTATATCTATTTAATTTTTTTGACTTTCCCAACATTCCTAGTCAAGATTCCCTATTGATTTGAAGGGAATGGAATGACAATGTTCTCACAAAACAAGGAAAAGTCTTGTAGAAAAATTAATTTTTTTTATGGATAACAAAGATTAATAGGAAGAAAATGTGTAATATAAATAATTAATATTAAGTATTAGAAGCAATACAATAATGGAAGAAAAATAAAAGAAGAAAAAGAGAAAACACAGACTATACTAAAGATTTTATTGTTGTTTTTGGTGTGTGAGTAAAAAGTATTACAAGGTGTTACTTATATAGCAACAAAAGAAGGCAAAGATCCCTTAAAAATATTTTATGTGGGACTAAATCAAACTATACAATACTAACACTTCAATTCTTATTTTCATTTTCACTCATACAATTATCAAAGTTCTAAACAATGTATTGATATCAATCTGCCTGTGACATACAAATGGCCTAGATTCAAGCCCAAGACCTATTCGAGGTTAAGGTGAATATAATTTGAGTAAATTAATGACGGGCTTGCATCCAAGTGGTGATTAGATGGGATGGGGGCATGAGCCCTTGACAATCCATGTAACGCCACTGGGAGGAGTAGACTACATCAAATGCTAGACGACCTGTAGAGGGTTTTTTTTTTTTTGTGTGTGTGTTGTATTTAAACAACACTAAAGTTGTTTGGTGTAATAGCAAATGATTTGATTCCCACATCATATTAACATATATTTTCTTTACAAAAATACCTTTTCAATGTGTTTGGATAGGGAATTTCATGAGGTTAATTCATTTCATTTAGGAATTTCAAATGCTTTGTGATGAAATTCCTTGTTTGGATGAAGAATTTTAAGAGAATTTTAAATTCTAAGCATTTTGATTAGTTCAAATTATAGCATTTCAAATTCCTTCCAAAAAGTAAGAATTTGAAATTCTTCAATCCTACTTTTTCTTTTACTAAAATTGGTTGTGGTTATTTTTTATTTGACATCGATTAGGAATGGCAAAACAGGGTGGGCCAAGCGGGCCGGTCAACCAACCCACCCCCATTTTGACTGGCCGAACTAGTGTTTTAAGCTCATCGACCCATTTTGACTCTCCTCACTTAGCAGGCCAAAGGCGGGGTGGACTCATCCGCCAACCCACCAATATTACATTTTATTTTTTAAAACTTATAATATTTATATAAATTAATAAAATAATTATAATAATTAAAATATAAAATAAATTATTAAGTAGAATTTATAAAAATAACTTTGTTAAGAAAATAAAGTAAACTTTGTCATGAATTTATTAGTCATTTATTTATATAAAAGCATAATATTGTCAAAAATAAAATCAATTATGCAAAGTTTACTTTTTGTGATTTTTCTATTTATGTTTTTAAAAGCATGAATTTTTTTATAAACTAAAAAATTATTTTTAAATGATATTTTATATTAGTTTTTAATTTTTTTAAATATTATTTAATAAAATAAATTTTTATTTTTAGTAGGAATTGAAATATTATATCCAAACAAGAAAATTAGAATTCAATAAATCTGAATTACCTTATCCAAATAAAACATTTGAAAAATAAAGTCATTTAAATTGAAAGAAAATTCAATGTATTTCAAATTTCTTGCATTTGTAAAATTCTTTATATGAACACAATGTTAAGGTTTTGTTTTGTCATTTAACAATCTTAAACATTGGTTGGACTTTTGAGTTTTGATTTTCATTTTCTTTATATACACCAAAGGATTACTTGAGGAAGAGTTACATTGTAAGAATCATTATCCTTTTTAACTTGCTCTCTTGACGACAACACGTGTTCCTTCCTTCCACCACTATTAAAGAATTTAGCAAATTGGTTGGACTTTTGAGTTTTGATTTTCATTTTCTTTATATACACCAAAGGATTACTTGAGGAAGAGTTACATTGTAAGAATCATTATCCTTTTTAACTTGCTCTCTTGACAACAACACGTGTTCCTTCCTTCCACCACTATTAACGAATTTAGCAAATAACAATAGCTATCAACTTCATTCTACAGTTTTGGAGTATTCGGGATTCAGACTAGTGAAAATGTGCGATAGAGACTCTGACTTCTCATTTACTATAGGTAAGAATATGAATTGTTCATAACTTTTTATAGTTTTTCATTTACTTTAATCCATTATTTTATTACTTTTTAAAACCATTTTTTATTTTTTTATTTGTTATTAAGTATGAGACATTTGTCATCAAAGTCTTGGTTATTACACCAAACAACTTTGATGTTGTTTAAATAAAACATACACCAAAGAAAAAACCAATCTAACTAGTTTATTTGTTGATAGATATTAAGGATTGAAAACGCAATAATAATTTTTGGTATTGGTAACAATTGATATAGTTGTTGAAAATAATTACGGATTAGAATCACTCAATATCTTTTATCATTAATCAACAATTTAAGATATGATTATTATTGTATCTTATTATATCTATATGATTATTTTTTTGAATTAGGATTACAGTGAGATTGACTCTGTGATGGGTTAGGTCAATCCCTGCCTAACTTAGGGGGTTATAAATTTGCCATCCAATTAAGCAAATTTAACACACAAAAATAACTCTTTAGAAGGTAGCAGAAGAACCTCCCTAGATATCTTTTCAATAGAACTTATGGACATGAATACCAATTCAGGTACGCATTCAACTCTATTTTATTAATAGAATGTTTATTGTTGGTATGGTATAATTTGTTTCTAGTATAATATATTAATATTTTCATCAATTGGTATCAGAGTCAATCTAGATACATTTTATGGTTATCAATTGTATAAATCCTGTTTGTTTTAATTTATTTTCTTAAATTTATGAAATTATTTTGAGGGTTAATTATTATTATTATGATTATGTTTTTTAAAATTCAATATTCTATGCCAATTCAAGAATAATTATATGCTGTTCGCATGATTCAAATGTTTTAATCATAAAAATTCAATGTTTCTTAAGAAAAAAAAGAAAAGAAGAAGATGCTTTTTGAAATGCAACACCAGCCGTGCCATTTTAGTTTTGTTCATGTTCAAAACTGAGTTATTTTTGAAGGTGTTTTTTTTAATATAAATCATGCTTTTATGTCGATATAAATCATGTTTTTTTGAAACACAACACCAGCAGTGCCATTTTGCGATGTTTCAAACGCAATTTTGTTTGTTTTTTTATTCTTTTATGTTTTTTTACTCAAACTCAAAATTGATTGAGGGCTTTTTGTTCCTTAGATTTGGACGATCAAAACGAGTTCAAGATTGTTCGATTTGGTTGCCGAAAATGCTCAAAATTGCATAAGAAAAGGGAGATCTCGTCAAAAATTATTTTGCGTTTTTTGCAACACGAGTTGATTCATTTTTCTCTGATTTACCTTGTTTTCATCTAGTGAAATTCAAAATTGATTAAGGTCTTTTGTTCCTTACATCTGGACGATCAAAACGAGTCCAAGATTGTTTGATTTGGTCGCTGAAAAAGCTCAAAATTGCATCGGAACAGTGTATAAGGTCTAAAGGTTGGAGATGAACAGTACAGGCGAAGTCCACTTGCGAGCCTGGGTGCGTGTGGCCACTTCTAGTACCCATTTTTTGCGTTTTACCTGAAATATTAATTAGTTAATATTTTAAAATTATTAATAATTTTTTCTGAAATTTTATAATATAAGAATTGATTATTTATAATTAATTGGAGATGTAATTTAAAATTTTCGGCATACTACTCTCAAATTTTGGGCCTAATTTTGTTGTGATAATTACCTTCAGTATTCATTCTTCATTTATATACTATACCCTCCTCAATATTGAATTATCACTTATAACATAATTATATGTCACTTTATTAAATTATGCATAATCTTAATTGCTATCTCTAGGATACATAAATTTTTCTATTAATTTGTATTTTGATGACCCGCCTATCATGGACATGATGATGTGATTTTTGTTTCTCATATTGTAATATAATTAAAATTATGTAATTTATTTGACAATAAACATGATTTATTCTTTTAATTTATATAATTATAATTTCACCTATCGTGGATGCATGTGTAAATCTTGTGAAATAAATATTGATTCATTATATTAGTGATAATTATACCTTTTTTATGTGTTATTATTAGTATAATTTGTTGTTATACAATGCATTTCTCTTGACTCATGTTAATGAGTTTTTTAAGTACCCTTTCGGTGTTAGGATTTATTAATTTAAGTTATAATGTATTGTAATTTGTTTAGAGATTTACTTTAAACTGAACTTTTAAATCATATTTTGTTTTCTTTATTGTGATATTAAGTTTTTTCCCCTAACTCTGTCAAAACTCTGAATGGAACAAACTATGAGGATTGGAAAGAATCGTTAGATCTCTACTTATCATTGACAATCTGAACTTGGCATTGAGGACGACAAGGCTTGCGCCTCTTACTGATGAGTCTTCTGAAGCTCAGCGAATTTCTCATCAGAAATGGGAACACTCTAACAAAGTGTGCCTGAAGGTGATTAAATTCACCATGGAGAAATCTATCAGACAGAGCATTCCAGATCTTGATGATGTCAATGATTTTATGAAAACTATTGGTGAAAAATTTACAACTTTTGATAAGCACAAAAAATTCAATACCTTTCCCTATTTGAAAAGACCAAATACGATGGTGTCAGTGGTGTACGTGAACACATTATGAAGTTGGTGCATTCTTATAATAAGTTGAAATCTCTCAAGTTTGAGGTTGGTGAAGACACCTTAATTTATCGCATCCTTGAATCTTTGCCTTCTTAGTTTGACATCATGACGACTTCATATAACATTCAGAAGCATAATTATAGAGTGGATGAATTGATTGCGATAATCATCCAAGAGGAGGATTTAATGAAGAAGAATAAGACTAATAGCATTCAGTTTGTTACTTCTAATTCAAGTACTAAAGGTGCTAAGAAATATAAACGAAAGAAGAAAAAAGGTACAAAGAAAGCAGAGCAACATTTAGAACCCAAGAAGAAATTCTTTAAAGGTTCTTGCAAGTATTGTAAGAAACATGGTCACTAGGTGGAAAATTGCTATATTATGAAAAAGAAATAGGAGAAGCGAGGTAATTTATTAACACTAACTTGCTTCGAATCTAATATGGTTGATGTTCCTCCAAATTCCTGGTAGTTAGACTCAGGGGCTACTATTCATGTTGTGAATTCTTTACAGGGGTTTACAGGCCAAAGGAAACCAAGTGATGCTGAGACAAAGGTTGTTATGGGAGATGGAATTGGAGTACATGTTGCTTACATTGAAGTCATTTCTTTATGTTTATCTTCTTGACACACTTTATTATTGAGAGATGTTGTTTATGTCCCTTTCATGAGAAGGAATTTGATACCTATTTATGCTTTAGATAAATGTGGATACAATTTTCATGTTGGTGATAGTAAATTGGTGATTTATTATAATTCATCTATTGTTGGTTCAGGAATTTTGTGTGACAGACTTTACATGTTAAACATAACTGATATGTCAGTTAACTCCATTGTCGGGAGTAAATGTAATAGGATTTATGAATCTTCTTCTATGCTATGGCATAGACATTTGGAGCATATTTCTAGGCCTCGAATCAAAAGACTCATAAAAGAAGGTATTTTGCATAATCTTGACTTCTCATATTTTGACACTTGTGTTGATTGCATGAAGAGAAAATTCACTGCCAAAACCAGGAATAAAAGTTCAAATAGATATGACGATATGCTACAATTAGTTCACACTGACATGTGTGGACCTATTACTCCTACTACTATAGGTGGATATAAGTATTTTATTACCTTTATAGATGAATTCTCCAGATAAGGATGGATATATCTTCTTCAGAATAAAGCAAGCTCTCTTAAAGCCTTTAAAACCTTTAAAGCTTTTGCTGAATTGAAAATAGAGAAAAAAATTAAGTGCGTAAAGTCTGATAGAGGAGGAGAATATTATGGTTGTTATGACGAGACAGGAAGAAATCCAGGACCATTTGCTAGATTCCTTGATGAATATGGAATTGAAGTTCAATACACCATGCCTGGAACTCCTAAACAAAATGGCGTTGCAAAGAGAAGAAATCGAACACTTATGGACATGGTGAGATGTATGTTATCCTATTTATCTTTGCTAAAATTTCTTTGGGGAGATGCCTTGAGAACTTCTATGTACATTTTTAATCAGGTACCTAGCAAATCTGTGTCCAAAACTCCATATGAGCATATGACTGGAAGAAAGCCGACCTTGAGACATTTCCATGTATGGGACTGTAAAGCAGAAGTAAGACCTTATAATCCACAACAAAAGAAACTTGATCTCAAAACTGTTAGCGATTATTTCATTGGCTACTGCATCGGTTCAAGAGGATGCAAATTTTATTGTCCTTCTCACTCTACGAGAGTTATTGAATCTAACCAAACAGTTTTCTTTGAGGATGATTTGGATAGTGGGAGTTATACTCCACGATCGATGACTTTTAGAGAAGATCAAACCATGCTTCTATTACCATCCATTTTTCTTCCTACAGACGTTTCTATCCCAATGGTTCTCACAAATGAACAAATTGTTGAGAGGGAAGAAGAACAAATGTCAGAGCCACAGGTTGATGAACCATAACTTAATGATCAACATCTTGATGACGTTGATGTGACCCCATTAAGAAGATCTCAGAGAATACATCGATGACCTTCTATCACATTTCAGGAAGCACTTTCTAGTTCTCATGCTTCTGAATGGTTAAAAATTATGCATGATAAATTGTCTTCCATGTCTCATAATAATGTTTGGGATCTTGTTGACTTGCCAGCAGGTTGTAAGCCTTTTGGATCTAAATCTAAATGGGTCTTTAAGACAAAGCGTACTCTAGATGGAAAGGTTGATTGGTATAAGGTTAGATTAGTGGCTAAAGGTTATAGTCAACGGGAAGGCATTTGACTATAAAGAGACTTTTTCATCGGTTTCAATGAAGGATGCACTCCGAGTTGTCATGGCTTTAGTTGCTCATTTTGACCTAGAGCTACACCAGATGGATGTGAAGACAACTTTTCTGAATGGAGATCTTGCTGAAGATGTCTACATGGTTTAACCTGATGGTTTTGTTGAGGTAGGCAATGAACATTTGGTGTGTAAACTTAAAAAGTCCATCTATGGACTGAAACAAACATCTAGGCAATGGTATTTAAAATTTGACCAGGTTGGCACCGCTTACAGTTTCAAGGAAAATATTGCAGACCAATGCATTTACTTGAAGACTACTGGGAGTAATTTCATAATTTTCATATTATATGTCGATGACAATCTTCTTACAGTAGTTGTATGAAATTATTGGTTGAGACAAAATCAATATTGTGTAGCCATTTTGATATGAAAGACCTTGGTGATGCTTTTGTTGTTCTAGGCATCCAAATTCATCATGATAGGTCATGTGACATAGTTGAATTGTCTCAGGAAGGATATATTGAGAAGATTCTTAAGAGGTTTAACATGAATGCTTGCTCCCCATGTGCTGCACCTGTGCAGCGCGGTAACAAATTATCTAATAAACAATGTCCTCATAATGATGAAGAAATGAATGATATGAAGAAAATCCCATACGTTTCCTCTTTTGGCAGTTTGATGTATGCTCAAGTCTGTACTCATCCTGACATTGCTTTCATTGTCAATGCTTTAGGGAGATACTTGAGCAACCCATGTTTGGGTCATTGGAAAGCCGTTAAGAGGGTCATGCGATATTTACAAAGAACCAAGGATCATATGTTGATTTTGATGAAGTCTGATCAACTTCAAGTCACTGGCTATTCTCATTCTGATTTTGCAGGTTGCCCTGATGACGTAGGTCTACTTCCGGCTTTATTTTTATGATGGCAAGAGGAGCTATCTCTTCGAGTCTCTTACAGCTACCTCTACCATGGAAGCAGAGTATGTTGCTTGTTTTGATGTCACTCACTAGGCCACGTGGCTTAAAAATTTGATATCTGATTTTCACATAGTTGAAAGCATTTCCAGGCCACTTGTGATTTATTGCGACAATACTGCTGTTGTGAATTTCTCTCGAAACAATAAAAGCTCTACTCGTTCAAAGCATTTTGATATTAAGTATTAGTTTGTTAGAGAGCAAACTCAAAGTTTTCACACTTGGATCAAACACATTGATTCCAATGAGATGTTACCAGATCCACTGACTAAGGCCTTAATTGTTGAAGTTTTTCTTTCTTATGTGGCTCACATGGGTTTAGTCAAAGCTTTTGATGTATTAAGTTAGTAAGAGTCTGATTTTCTATTTTCTTTAGAGCCATGGTCTAGTTGACGTCATTTTCATGTTTCTTATTAGCATTTTATTTATACTTGGACCATTGTAGTGTCATGTATGAGACTATATTATGCCATATATTTTATGAAAAATATTAGCTAAATGCACATGATATGTATCCCTATCAGATGTTATTTTGTTGCTCAGATTTTTCATATTGTTAATTAATATATGATATGATATATCACTAATTGTCATTTTAACTTAATGGTTTGTATTTTGATTATTGATTGATATTATCCAAGTGGGAGAATGTTGAAAATAATTATGGATTAGTATCACTCAATATCTTTTATCATTAACTGAGAATTTAAGATATGATTATTATTGTATCTTTGGTTATTTTGAACTGAGATGACATTAAGATTGATTCTGTGATGAGTTAGATCAATCAGATAAAAAAAGCTCCATTAAGAGAGGTCCCTGCCTATCCTGGGTGGTTATAAGTTTGTCATCCCATTAAGCAAATTTAACACACAAAAATAACTCTCTAAAAGGTGGCAGAAGAACTCCCTTAGAGATCTTCTCAATAGAACTTATAGACATGAATGACAATTCAGATATGCATTCACCCTATTTTATTAATAGAATGTTAATTGTTGGCATCCTATATTTTATTAATATTAATATAGTTTGAAGGATAACATTAACACAAAGGTGATTAGAAGATCCTCCAGAGAAAATTGTTGTGTAACTATACATGTTATTAATAATTTGCAAGTTGCTATCATCACAATCTAGATTGGATGAAAGAAGCCAATCAGATTCTCTCCTCATTTAGAACCAGTACATTCAAAGTTCTTTGGTTCCTCATCCATCACACGACCTACAAAAACTAAATGGATTTATAGAATGACATCAAAAGCATTGCTAAAAGAACTCCTATGTCATTTTGTCAACAGAAGTGACTTCTCTCAGTTGCTACTTCATGCTATATATGCATTCTGAGATTATACACTAGCTGGAACTTGGAGAATCACCTAGCAAAAGCAAAGGAGGTGGAAAAGCAACACGAGGGCTGAAGCGAGACAACGTCGGAATCTGGGGCAATGGAGCTGTTGTTCTCTTCCTTGGAGACAAATTTTGCTGCTCCAGAATCAAATTCTGAAGCTCTAGAGGGTAGTCTCTCATGCAACCAATTCGAGGGCCTGCACCTGTTGTCCATTTGGTAGACAAGTGATTGGCCAATTGATATGATTTCCTTCCTTTGTGTGAATCTATCCTCTTCATGATTTTATCCTTTGGAATATGATTTTCAGGTTCTTCATCATGACCATCAACAAACATGTTTGATTTGGAAACCATGAATTCCTCCTCATTTATAAACGATTCTTCTGCTGTCTCATAACCACAGTCTGATACTGAAGTGGGGGAATAAAATTTAGTGAGTGGACCATTTATTTGCTCTCCAAAAATTTCAGCCACTACAACTCTTTTTGGTATCTCAAGTTTTGCTATTTTTGAGCCAAATCGTATGGACAATCTTGAAGAGGGTTGTTGAGAGGCTGAATCAGCATTAGAATCCTCATTTCTCAAGTCAGGCTGCTCTTTGTCTAACGTGTTGGAACTTTCCGTTTCAACGTTTGAAGGTTCCATGGTCTCAGAAGCATTGTCTCGGAACAGATCTTGGTTCATTGTGGCTACGTCTTCTTCATCTGGATTTTTCTGGATATAAGAAAATGATAGTTAGCATTCCTCAAAGATTTTTGTTTCTGTGATGTAATGATAACTAATTTTCTATGCATGATGTCATTGCTAAAGTTAAAGCTACCTATAACTCTATAACAAGTAAACTAGTATGTGATGAGTGTGGAGTTATGTTAATCTAAGAGTTCAATTTTCTTCAGTCATGTAAATGCTGAATGCAAATTTGCATTGGATTGACAGATGCTAATGCTATATCTTATACTGCAACGGCACCATTTAGTATTTTACCTCTACATCTGTAAGATCCACATTATTCTCCTTAAGGAATAACATGAGTTCCTCAAAATTTTCTTTGGTTGGGAGATAATGCCCACTGTGAGGCCAAACTGCCTTTGGAGTTGAAAAATCTACTGTCAGTGTGCAATACAACAACAAATAGAAAGCAAAGGAATATACAATATACTAATTTGTTATGAATATATTGGGTTCATGTCTTTTATTATACCTTAAGAACACCATTCTCCACCACTAATCTACCGGCAGACAATGTGGCACCCCCTGCTAGAAAACTTGAATGTTGAAATGTGCCCTTGTTCTTCTGCCCAACATAAAGAGTCTTGGATGTACTAAGTACAAAAATCCACTTTGCATCTCCTGTTGTTGCAACAGGTTTCCCACTTTTCTTGAAGAAGAGCATCCCATTCTCAATAACAACTTCATAATCCATTCTTTCGGCCTGCAAAAGAAACAACTTTTAAAATTACTTTTACATGTTTCTTGATGGTTAAGCTACTTAATAGTTCTGAGTTTTCCCCTACAATAAAACATTATAGTCTGTTCATAACCGCTTTTATCATGAGATAGATCCATCTTGTTGAAAAAGAAGCAAAGAGTGAAATCAAAGGGCGCAAGAAACTCACTGGACCCAAATACTTGATGCATTGCTGCTGAAGTCTTGGCCTAGGACATCTATCACTAAGTACTTCCCTACCTTCCCCAATATCAAGCCTGCACTTACAGGTTGGTTTATTATCCATTAGTTTGATTCAAAGTTACTTGTTAAAAACAAGTTGAATTTCTCATTATGGTTCCAATCTTACCAATAGAAGAAAGGTTCATAACTATCACAGCGAAGCCATTTGACATAATAAAATTGAAGATTATGACCATAGCGGTGACGGGGGTCAATCTGTTCAAGTTGATAACACAAAGTTAGAGAAATTTGCAGTTTAATTTGAACTACATCCCTTTAGCTATGATACTTACTGCTTCTAACCAGTGCTGCAAAGCAAGTTTGCGAGCTTTCACATCCTTAGATAGACCCTTTCCAACCTATTTACCACAGAAAAAATAAAACAAATTATTTTTCTTTCAACCTACAACTTCATTAATTCAACATGTTATTATACAAGTCATGTGAGAACCTACCTTGGCAGCTCTCGTTCTTGCCCTTGACCAACGTGAAACAGCCGTTTCTGGTTTCTCAATGTCAAAAAATGATATAGAACTGCGCTTGAGTTCAGCAAAATCCAAAGCCTTCCACCTAGCATATGAATTTAATTCAGTAAACAAGATTATGAAAATCTTTGTGTTTGATACAGACCACAGGCAAAATAGTGTTGCAGGCTTTTACAATTCCCCTCTCTTTCAACTTAATTTGACGACACACATACAAAGACAATTAGCTGTTTTCAATTGATATAGGAACTAACAGATAAAATGGACAATGTTTCATGTAGAATTAAAATTCCAATTGTGTTTACCCAGGTACATGTGTTGAAACTAACCATCTCTGCTCTGCAAGAACTGCACAATCTGCAAGCTGCCTCCTTGTCCTAAAACTTTTGTAAACTTTCTGCAACTTCACTGCAGCTTGGTCCCATTTACTTTGTGGCCCCGGAAATGGTGGATAGAGATTCTTCTCCAACCAGTTACTACAATTGTCTTTACTCTTTGTGCTTACTGATTGACCAAACAATTCATTTTCCTTATCTGCTGTAGGAGATCTTACAGAAAACATGGTCTCCAATTCAACCGATCCTGTGAGCATCCTCTTCTCTGCACAGTTTGATTTCTTTTAGTCAAGTTTTGAGCATCCTCTCATTGAATAAGTTGCTATAAATATAATGTCAAATCAACAAATTTAAGCAGTTTATTATGTGTTTTAGACAGTAAGATCTTCAAATCTTCACCTACAAAGGTTTATGAACATCTTCATGGACTCTTAGCATTCTTGGGACCTTGGTTCTTTATGGAAAGAGGAAGAAAACCAATGCACAAATGGGATTAAATTCCAATATTTATTTTTATTTGCATTTGGAAATCATCAGACCCGAAAGGGCAGGGAATAATTCAACGATTAGTTGTAAGTTTATCTCTTCCTTTAAATCATCTTTTATCTAAATATTATCCAGCAGAACCCAAAGCATGCATTGAATTCTACACAGAAGTCATTAATTGAACGAAAAAAGTGGAAACAATAATTCTATAGTTTTAAAAATTGATACACAAAAAAGAAATCATCAGAAAGCGTTCTAAACAATATCTAAACAACGATATAACCAATCAAATCTTCAAATGCTTACCAAAAAAAAAAATCAAATCTTCAAATATCAATGTGAATTAATGAATGTTATTTATAAAAAAAAAATGTTAAACATCAAACATCATCTAACATTTCAGAAAAAAGGGGTTAAGAGACATTGTCAATGTCGGTATAAATTAATAAACAACCAACAAAAAAGAATGATCAGATTTTCCTTCATCCCTTAACAAGCTTGCCATTCAATTAGTCATTCTTTTAAACCATGCCTTTTTCTCCTCCCTTTACCTGCACTCATAACACACCTCCAACCTAACAAAAACAATAAAAGCCAAAAAAACAAAACAATGACATGGTTGGCATCAAAACATGCAACCAACATGCACATTTTCAATTATAAAAAACCAGAAGCATTGTCACATCGTTACTCGAATACATGTTTTGAACATGAAAAATAAAAGGACTTAATGCTGATATAAAAACCAACATGCACATGTTCAATTATTATAAAAAAACCAGAAAACATTGTCACACCACAACACTAACAACAACAACAATGATAATTATGTTATTGTTATTGTCATGAAGGAGCATTAATATTAACATACCTGAATATGTGTCAGTGGGACCAAGGAGAAGAAGAAAGGCTCAAGGAGAAGTTGGACGCACAAGAGAGAGAGGGGGAGAGAGATAAAGAGAAAGAGAGAGAGATCAGTTTCAACAACACAAAAGGGTGGACAGAGAAAATGAATGTTATGTTATGTATGAGCAAAGAATGAAGGAACCCCAGAAAGGAAGTGGCACAAATGGGAGGGAGTCAATGTAAAAGAGAGAGAGAGAGAGCGAAGAAAGTGGGAAGAGAAGATCAAGGAATGTGTGAGAAAGAAAGAAGAAAAAGGTTTACTTCTTTTTTCGGAGTTAACAGGTTGGTGGCTAGGTGTATTGCTCTCTCTTCCTTGCAATGCTTAATATTGCAAACACGTTATGCTATGCTATTCTTGCACCATCTTTATATATAGAAAATATAAAATGAGAAAAAAATAAATAAAAAGAATTAATGAAACGGAATTTTTTTATGACTAGACCGTGGAAACACTAATGAAAAAGGTAGGTTTGTTTGGACTTTGAAGTTTGGAGTGAAGTGAAACATGCAAGCTGGTGTCTCTGACTCTGAGTCTCTGATTAATTAACCCACATGGGGTTTTTCCTTTTGCCTTTTCTATATGAGCTTGCATGGTAGAGTTCAATGAGTTCATTTATTTTTTCAATGAAAAACATGTATCTTGTGAATGATTGACGTATATTAACAAGTTTTACTTTAGATTTAAATAACGTTTAATGTAATTTATTATTGATTTAAGAAGTTTATTTTAAAATATAAATTTAACAAATAATTTATATTTATTTTTAAATTAAAAATAAGTTGAACTAAACATAAATTTAATATTTAATTATTATAATTATGTTCTTTAGTTTTGAATTTTATCCTTTAATATGATACATGTGCTATTTTTCAACCATATATTTGTAATAAATTGATGACACCAAAATGTAAATATAAAATCTCGTGTATGTTATTCCCATCCCTTAAGGTAGACCATAATGCTCACATACATAATACACTATTTTGATCTTTTAATAAAACTTTTATTTAAAGTTAGTCATTTAGTTTTTTAAAGTTTAAACGGCCAAAATAAAGTAACCACTACGTTATGATTGTTTTTAATTAAGGTTTTGTAACATCTTGTTAAGAATATGTTACATTATTTATAAATACATGCAAAAAAGAAAAACTACAAAAAATGCTCTAACAGAAAAGTATTAATATATACATATTTAAAAATAAAATACTTGTGTTTTAGAGGTCACATTTTCATTTGACAGTGACACTTAGACTATTTTTAATTCAAAATTTATATTTGAAATTCCAAGTATAGGATTGCTAGTTATTTATAATTTCAATCAATTAACATTAAATGTATAATATATAATTATATGTACTATAGATGACAACGTGATAGTATGAGTATATAATATTTTTTTTTCACATGTACTTTTTTTCTGTAAGCAAAAAAAAATTATTTATAACAAAAAAAACACAAAATATATCTGTCTCAAGTGAAAGAAAACATTCACCCTATATAATGAGAGATTCATTATTATTATTCATCCAACGTAACAATGAGAAGTACACCATTCCCACAAATTCAATATTCAATTGTAAAGCTTAAATAATTTCTTGCACATCCACTACTATCACAAATTAAGTATGAAATAAATAAGTCATTACACCAGCCTTATTCAACTAATACGAGTGCTTGGCCAACACACTTGATCACAACATGGCCATTAATTGTTAATAAGTATTGCTTCTGGTTAACTTTATAATTTATCCCTGAATGAAAATAATTGCATAAAAAAAGTTTGAGAGTACCATCGCAATAGCTTTAAGGTTAATTTTGAAAAATAAAAAGTGTGCAAATTGTCAATAAATATAATATTATAATTTAAATTAACTAATAAATTCTTAATTCTTTTGTGAAATGATTAAATAAAATAAAAAAGAAATAAATAAATAAAAAATTGGTGAGAAGAAAAAGGAATAGAATTAAGTTAAAATGAATTAAAATTATAGTTGTTTGATTTGAATAAAAAAGAAATTAAAAAATGGTGAAAAAATATATATGATGAAGTGTTGTCTATTAACCAAACAATATAATGAGATAAATTATTTGAATTGATAAAAAATAAATATTATTAAATCCAAAATAATTGAAATAGCTCTTCAAATAATATGATTTTTTTATATAGTCGGATATGCATGCAAAAGAAAATATTTGATTAAGTGTTGTTTATGTTTCGTCTTATACTATCCGATGGCATCGTAACCTGTACATCCAAAATTTAATTTTGTGAACATATGCTGCATGCATATTGGATTATAGGTTAAATTTTATTCAACTAAAACAAAAATGTATTTACTTATCTAGATAAAAAATAGTTATATAGTTTATTATTTGGGAGTAAAACAATAACATAACGTAGTTACTTGTTTTCTGCACTAATTTTTTTAATCTTAAATTTAGTTTAATCTTTGTTTTTAATTTTTTAATCAAAATTAAATAACAGTTAATGATAATATTATGGTAATAGATGATGGTGATACTCTAATGACATTATCAATATAATAGTAATAATTAAATGTTGGTTGAAGGAAAAATAGTGGTTGGTTGAAGTGTAAGAAAAATAGTTTTTTTTTTTTGAAAAGGTTCAAAGTTGTTGGTTGAAGGAAAGGATTAGTATTAATTAATTTATTTATTAAAGAACAGCACATAGGCGTTAGTAGAAAAACATTTCCGACAACAATAATTTGCGAAGATTCATGTTGTAGTAGTACTTTTACAACGTACGACATATGGTACGGAAGTTCCACCATACCCACACGCGGCTTCAACACAACGCAACTAGCTGGAGGCCGTGTACAAATACAAAGGTACAGTACACTGATTATTGATGATTCTAAAATTTAAAATATAGTATATGATGGAGACAGGAGTAGCTACAAAAAGTGTGTCTTTGTTTCATTTTTTTAATTAATAATTTTGTATATTAATTTTTTATAAACCTGCATGATATTCATATCTGTAACTATTCCTATAATGTCGATGATTAAGAGATCTAGGACGGAAATATGCTGTCTTATGTGCCTTTCTCATTTCCTGCTCACTAACCATATTTTGATACATCATTTAATGATTAAAGATAATTTTTAATTAGTTAACAATTATTCAATGTCTTCCTTCCTCACCGTTGTTACCAAGCATTTGTTTGTAGTATTATATTTTCCAACCAACCTCCGGCTTATAAGTTATCTAAATTTTAAATAGGTGGTTTTCGGTTTACGATTGTGAAATTTATAAAAATAAAGATAAGTTATGATGTTAAGTTTTTAAAATTTTAAAAATAACCTTGGTTTTAAATTTAAAATACCATTGTCAAATTTTAATCCTATTAAAATTTTTCCAATCCTATTAAAATTTTTCCTTCTTACAGATTAGGGGTTGTCAATAAATGACGGTTGGTGTTGAAAGTGGAGGTTGGACGTATATTAGTGATCAACAATCGGAAGTGACAGATGATGACCGACAATCGAAAGTGACGAATAATGATCAACAATCGAATGTGACAGTCGGTGACTGACCGACAATTGAAGGTAATAGTTGATCATTACCAATTAAAGGTGACAGTCGATGATTATTGATCAGAAGTAATGATTGGTAACTGTCTGTCGGAAGTGACAGTCAATGATTGACAGTTGAAGCTAACAGTCAATAATTACTAATAAAAAATTATGGTAGATAGTGATCATTAATTCTATATCTTCAACATTAGCATAATTCTATGAATTCATATTTGTCCTATGGGAAACCAAGGACATATAAGATTTTGAAGAACTACTGAATTAACACTCCTTTAAACTAATTAAAAATTACTTTTAATAATTAAATGACGTATCAATTGGTGGGACGAGAAAATTTCCATTCAAGATATCTAATTCAAAAACATTTAAGAGCGAGTAAAATTTATCCTATCTAGTTGGAGGAGTAGATTATATTACAGTGGATGATTTTTTTGGGGTAAAATAATATATATTAATTAGTGGAAGTGTATTGTAAGTCTCAACGGAGAATTTATGTCTAGTTACGTAACATTTAAGATTTGTGATCACTGCAAATGTTTAATAACCACCATAAGAGACAATTATAAACTAAGAAAACCACAAACCAAAACATAAAACAAACAAGAGCCCCAATACGAACAAAATCCAAAATATATAGAGTGGATTGTGTTATATCTTCATTTGTGATCTCAAGTGACTCACATTTTGAGTATTGAGTTTCAATTTCATCCTAATATTATTCTTGATGAGTGGTTGAGCTACTCCCACCATTTTTGGTGTAAGCAAAGTGTTAAAATGAGGACTCCATGACGTGTGACTTAGGATTGCAACAAGCAAAGCTAAAGGTGATGCAAACCCAAGTTTGTTTCTCTTTATCATTCTCCAAGAGGTTCCAAGCTCCAAGAAATGGATTATGGAGGAGGAAAGAGGTGAAGTGGGGTGCCACTCTCCTAAAAGAGATAAGTCAAATGTTTAGATTTGCCACAAGAGAAGGAACTCTTGATAAAATCCAATTAGTAAGAGTTTCCTCTAGAGTGAGGATCCTGAAAACATTTACTATAGAATGTTCTCAAATAGAGATAATTTTCATTCAATTTCAAGGTGAGAATACAATGAGTGAGGGGGGATATTTATAGGAGAGGGGGAGGTTAGTATTAACTCCTAATCTTGGACATCCAAGCCTAATCAAGGATTAAGCTAACTAACCTAGGGAGCGTACTCCTAATGTAATGCCTAAAATCTAGGAGAGTGAGGCCCTATGTTAGTCATGTTTTATGTGTTAGAAAGTGGGGTGCAAAAATGAGTTAGGAGGTGTGGAAATAATCCACACTCCCAAATATGCGTTGCACCTCTTTTCACACAAACTCCATATAAATACTCAAAGCACCACTTAGCTAATTACAAGGAAAATGGCTAAAATACAATGGTCTTCAATGAAATAAAACACGCACTTATTTAGCTAAACGGTCTCCTAAGACTATGGCTTCATGTCTTTAATGAGCTCCCATCCAAGTCAAATATCCCTCTAATCCTCCTAGCCATAATGCATGCTAGGTGAGATTGTATCAAAAGGGTACAAGCCTAGGTGGTCTTGGCCGATGAGGGTTTGATTGGCTAAATCCCTCAAAAGATAGAATAATCATTAATAACCTTATTTATTTTTGACTATTTTTTCAGCCTTTGATTCTTAAATAGTAGTATAATCTTTATATAATTGAGTTTGTAAAGAACCACACTAATGTTTGTATTCACATATTTGTTAGGGTAGGAATAAGGTTATGCTATACTAATACTAGGTCTGGCAAGGCTCGTAACCATAGTAGTGAGATGGAAGATCAGTTAGATCCGACGAGGGTTTGGAATACACTAAAACATATTGGGGTTACAGGAAAAGATGTAGATGATGTTTATATCAATAAAATCAAGAAAATGAAAGTGAGGGATAACGTTGAAAAGGAAGGGAGGGAAGGAAGGAACTTCCACTAGGTTTAGGTGAAGATTTTCTCTCTTAATGTAAGAGGGTTTCGGATAGAGTTAAATGTCAGAGGATTAGAAGAACCTTACAAAAGAATAATGTGAATATATGTTTATTGCAAGAAATGAAATGTGGCAAAATTGATGAGTGGAAAGTAAATGAGGTCTGAGGCTTGGTTGAGTGTGATTAACACAATTTAGCATCCGATGTTTAAGTGGGGTTTTGTTAATGATATGGAAAAAAGGAGTGATTAAGGTTAAGTGGCAAATTCAAGTGAATGTTTCTTGGGACTTGGCTTCAAAAGTTCGAGAATGAATTATGTTTGTTCTATAATTAATGTGTACACACCTTGCTCTTTGGCCAAGAAAAGAAAGATGTGGGGAGACTTATTAATGACTAAAATGGGTATGCTAGGTTCGTAATGGTGCCTAGGAAGTGATTTTAATGTAGTTCCTAATAGGCAGCAGGTAGTGGGATCATCAAATTATCACTCAAGATTAAAGATGTCAGAATTTGGTCAGTTTATTGGCCTCATGGTGGTAATGGATATTCCAGTATATGGCAAGCAATATTCATGGATTACACCTGATGGGAAGGCTTCGAGCAGGTTAGATAGATTTCTAATTTCTCAACAACTAATTGGTAAGTGGAATATTAGCTATCAATGGATAGGATCTAGAGAGTATTCTGATCATTGCTAAATTATTAAAAAGGATAATATGTTGAACTGATGAACAAAACCTTTCAAGTTTTTTTATCATTGGCTTGAACAAAAATCTTTTTATGAGGCGGTTAAAAATTTTCAGGCATCCATAATGGTATGAGGATGGAAGAGTTATTAATTAACGAGGAAGTTAAAGGGTTTGAAGGGGGCATTTAAACAATGGAATTCAAAGGTATTTAATAAGGATGAGAGGTTGTTGAATGCATAAATAGTAGATTTGGAAGTGACAAATCAAAATTTACTGGATGGTTGTGTTAATGCAGATCTTAGGAGAAATGGGATTTTATCCAATTTTGGAGTATGGCCAGGTTTATGGAGAATTCAATTTTTTTCCAAAATCTCAGGTGCAATGGGCAGTGCATGGCGGTAATAACTCAAAGTTTTTCCATAATTTCTTTAAGAGGAGGTGTTTACAAAATAGTATCCTAGTAGTGGAATCTAATAATGGGTGGGTCGAAAGTGTCCAAGAGGTTAAAGCATTGGTGCTAAATCATTTTAAGGATTTATTTGTAGAGAAAGGTAATATCAAACCTACCCTTGACAGGGTTTAGTTTTGCCAAATTTCTGAAATGGAAAGGTCGTCTTTAGAGGATCAATTTACAAAAGAAGATATAAAGGCAACATTTTAGGCATGTGAAGGAGATTGAAGTTCGAGACTTGATGGTTTCAGAATGAACTTCTACAAATCTTATTGGGAGATAATTGGTGAAGATGTTGTTAAGATTGTTTAAGAATTTCATGAATTAGGAAGGCTTCCTAAAGCAGTTTCATAATCTTTTTTAACTTTGATTCCAAAGGTGGACTGCCCGCAAAATCTTTCTCAGTATCAACATATTTCTTTGTTTTGAGTGTCCATAAAATTATATCCAAAATCTTGTCAGTGAGGCGTAAGAGTGTCTTGGGCGGTTAATCTCGAACTCTCAAACAACTTTCCTACCTAGTAGATCAATCCTTGATGGAGTCTTGGTCTCTAACGAGGTCATTGACTGTGCTTATAGAATTAAAAATCTTGCTTTTTATTTAAGGTTGATTTTGAAAAAGCCTATGACTTGGTCAACTGAAAATTCTTAGATTATATGTTTTGCAAGAAGGACTTTGGTCAGAGGTGGAGAATGTGAATCACAAGCATAATCAATAACAGTCACATTTCTATTCTAGTTAATGGAAATTCAACACCGAAGTTTAAATTGGGGATGGATATTAAGCAAGTCGATCTGTTATCCCCGTTCTTGTTTCTGGTGGTGGCGGAAGGATTATCGGGCCTTTTCAAATCAACTATTCAGAACGGACTATATCAAGAGGTTAAAGTAGGAGATTGATGAGGACACAGCTACAAACAAAGACAGTAAGGTGCTTGAAGGACTTGGGACACCTATGATAAAGGCAAAAGCTAGGAAAGCAAGAGAAGCTTTACAACAAGTGGTAGCAACAATTTTGGAAGCTGCACCTAATGAAAAGGACATAGAGGCAAAATTAATTCAATGCATGGTCATGATTGAAGATTCATAAAATAGAGGATGTTGCTGCAAAGTTATTTTAATCAAAGTGGGTTTAATTAAATAAAGTCGTAAAAAGTATTGGTACTGTTGTGTTATGTGTCATGCTTTAAAAACAATTTATTTTAATTTTTCTTTTATTTTGGAGTGTTGAATTTTAGTGGTTGTCTAGTTTTCCTTCAATATGGCTGTTGCCTTTTCATATGCACCAGTAGGGAGGTTATTTAATAAATAAGCCTCAATCAATGTTAGTAAATGGTGCATTTATTTCTTGGCTTTATGGAGTTCCTATATGTATTGCATTTCAATGGAAATAGACAGACTTGGCTTTGGATAAAACTTTTCTTGAGAAAGTGTATCTCCTAGGTTCTTGGCTGAACCAAACTTGAGACTTATCAAGGGTCTTCCACCCCTTGTGGCGTCTTTGAGACTTATCTTCCTTCTCGGAAGTGGCGTCTCCCCTAAAACCACCATCATCCTCAATTCTTACCTTTTTGTTTTTCCATTCTAACAAATAGTCCTAATCGGTCCGTTCTGAATTCGTGGCAAGGGGAATTCACATCATTTGGTATCAGAGCTAGTTGTTAGGACTAGGTTTTGGACACTGCTTCAAGGTTCTAGGGCACAGTTCTTGGCTGTTTGAGACGCAATTTCCTTTCACTTATAACTCACGTTTTACAGAGTCAATTTCGGTGATTCGTGAGTGGAAATTGCTCCTCAGAATGTGAACTTTCACCTGGATGTCGAATCGTTCACTTTGGAGTTATACAACGTGAGATACAGTGGCGTGACATTGGCTGGCTTGGAGAAATTGGTAACATCCTTCCTTTTGTTCTTAGTGCCAATAACATCATCTAATATTGATAATCACCCTGCCTAAGTCATTGCAAAAGTTAAGCCTATAAAAAAAACACAAAAGAAAGAAAAGAAAAAAAAAAGAGAAGAAAAAAAAAAACAAAAAAAAAGGTTGTTGCAGAATGATTCATATATGTAGGACAGAAACTTAACCAATTGTAAGGTGATATATTTGCTGTTTTTGTGAAGGATTGTTTTTGCAACTGTTTAGGGTATTAAATTTCATTAGAGTTTTGTTTTTGTTTGGCCTTTTGCGTTCGCTATTTTGTGAGGCAGTGGTGTTTGAAGTCTGATACATTAGGGTAAATTGGAGCCTTTTGTTGGTAAATTTTGTTGTTCAAGTGTTTTCTAAACTGCACCTGATAAGTACCAAAGTTTTGCTATACTGTGTGGACTGTTCTTGAAAAAAAAAGAAGAAGAAAAAGAGTCTTATTTGATTTTGTTAAGAACCCAAGGAGAGTACAAGAGAGGTAAAAGGTTGTGTGCACATTAGAGAAAAAGCCAGAAAAGAGAGCACTAAACACGTGTGTACATTCTTGAGTGTAAACACGTGAGAAGAGTGGTGATGGCCTATTACTTCAATTTTATTTTTTCTGATTAAATGGCAGGTACAGGAGGTGAAAAAACCCCTCCTAATGGAGGAGGTAATAGACTCATGATTGAAACAATTACAAACCAAGTACAAAGAATGTTGAAAGAACATATAGAGGAGTTATATGGGACGATTGAGGTACTTGAGAATCGTGGAAATAATGAGGAGAATAGGAGAAGAATAGATAATGATGGTGAACCTAAGCGAAACCGGATTGAAGGAGTGAAGCTGAATATTCCCCCATTCAAAGGAATGAGTGATCTAGAAGCCTATTTGGAGTGGGAACTGAAAATTGAACATGTATTCTCTTGTAACAACTATACAGAGGAGCAAAAAGTTAAAATGGTAGCTGCTGAATTTTTTGATTATGCGCTTATTTGGTGGAACAAGTATCAAAGGGGGAGGGTAAGAAATGAAGAACCAATAGTAGATACATGAGCTGAAATGAGGACCATCATGAAGAAGAGATATGTGCCAACTAGATACAATAGGGATTTGAAGCTTAAACTTCAGAAATTATCTCAAGGCAATAAGAATGTTGAAAAGTATTTTAAAGACCTGGAAATGACTATGATGCGGGCTAAAGTCAATGAAGATAGTAAGGACACTATGGCTTAATTTTTGAGTGGATTAAATAATGAAATCAGGGATGTTTTTGAATTGCAGGAATATATTGAGTTAGAAGATTTGTTGCATAAAGCTGTACAGGTAGAACAACAACTCAAAAGAAAGGGAACTATGAGAAGGGGTTCTTCCAATTTTAACAACACAAATTGGAGGGACAAGTCCAAGAATGAAAGGGGGTCTTCATCTAGTCCAAATGTAGTTGTCCCACATGAAAATTCACCAATGAAGTCTCGCACATCACCTCCAAAAACTAAGTCTAGAGAAGTAAAATGTTTCAGATGTTTGGGAAGAGGGCATTATGCTTCTGAATGTCCAACTAAGAGAACTATGGTCCTAAAGGAGAATGGTGAAATTACTAGTGAGTCTTCAGCTAGTGAAGGAGAGGAGAAAGATGAGGAAGAAGTGGAAGCACTAGAAGGTGATTTATTAATGGTTAGAAGGTTGTTGGGAAGTCAGATTCAAGCTTTAGATCAATCTCAAAGAGAGAATATTTTTCATACTAGATGTTCAATCAATGGGAAAATTTGTTCTTTAATAGTTGATGGAGGAAGCTGCACCAATGTGGCAAGCTCTAGATTAAAGTCTAAGTTAAATTTGGAGACTAAGCCACATCCTAGGCCATACAAACTTCAATAGCTTAGTGAAGATGGGGAAATGATCGTGAGCAAACAAGTAGAGGTATGCCTTTCCATGGGACGATATAGTGACAAGGTGTTGTGTGATTAGGTTCCGATGGAGTCAAGTCACATTCTATTAGGGAGATCGTGGCAGTATGATACCAAGGCAATTCATGATGGTTTCACAAATAAAAACTCTTTCATGCACAATAAGAAGAAGATTGTTCTCAAACCATTATCTCCTAGGGAGGTGTGTGAAGACCAAATAAGATTGAGAGAAAAGAGAGTGCAAGAAAAAGGAGAGATGAGTGAAACACATAAAAAGAGTTGAAATAAAAAAAGCGAAACACATAAGGGGAACAAAAGTGAAACACTTGAAAGAAAAAAAAGTTGTTTAGCAAAAAAGAGTGAGGTGAAGATGGTGATGCTTGCAAAAAAACCACTTTACGTGTTATATTGCAAAAATAATGTTTATGCTAACTCTGAAAAACTTGTCCCTGTTGGTGTTGAATTTCTTTTGCAGGAATATAAGGATGTGTTTCCAAAGGAGGTTCCTAACGGATTACCTCCTTTAAAGGGAATTGAGCATCACATTGATCTCATTCTTGGAACTCCATTACCTAATCGACCAGCATATAGAAGCAACCCCCAAGAGACCCAAGAAATACAAAGGCAAGTTGATGAATTAATAAGCAAAAAGTAGGTGCAAAAGAACTATGCCAAGCAAGCTAATAAGGGAAAAAGGAGAATTGTATTTGAACCTGGCGATTGGGTTTGGGTACGCATGAGAAAAGAGAGATTCCCTAAACAAAGTAAGTCCAAACTACAACCAAGGGGGACGGTCCTTTCCAAATGTTGGAGAGGATCAATGACAATGCCTACAAAATTGATTTGTCAGGCGAGTATAATACAAGTGCAACTTTTAATGTATCTGATTTGTCTCCTTTTAATGCAGAAGAAGAAGCCTTAGATTTGAGGACAAATCATCTTCAAGAAAGAGGGAATGATGAGGACATAGCTACAAACAAAGACAATAAGGTGCTTGAAGGACTTGGGACACCTATGACAAGGGCAAGAGCTAGGAAAGCAAGAGAAGCTTTACAACAAGTGGTAGCAACAATTCTGGAAGCTGCACCTAATGAAAAGGACATAGAGGCAAAATTAATTCAATGCATGGTCATCATTGAAGATTCATGAAATAGAGGATGTTGCTGCAAAGTTATTTTAATCAAAGTGAGTTTAATTAAATAAAGTTGTAAAAAGTATGGGTACTGTTGTGTTATGTGTCATGCTTTAAAAACAATTTATTTTAATTTTTCTTTTATTTTGGAGTGTTGAATTTTAGTGGTTGTCTAGTTTTCCTTCAATATGGCTGTTGCCTTTTCATATGCACCAGTAGGGAGGTTATTTAATAAATAAGCCTCAATCAATGTTAGTAAATGGTGCATTTATTTCTTGGCTTTATGGAGTTCCTATATGTATTGCATTTCAATTTGGCTTTGGATAAAACTTTTCTTGAGAAAGTATATCTCCTAGGTTCCTGGCTGAACCAAACTTGATACTTATCAAGGGCCTTCCACCCCTTGTGGCGTCTTTGAGACTTATCTTCCTTCCTGGAAGTGGCGTCTCCCCTACAACCACCATCATCCCTAATTCTTACCTTTTTGTTTTTCCATTCTAACAAATAGTCCTAATCGGTCCGTGCTGAATTCGTGGCAAGGATGGAAGATAAGTCATATGATGCCACAAGGGTGGTGATTTACCCTTGATAAGTTCTAAAGAGAAATTCATCTCTCACAAAAGGGTAAAATCCAAATATAATTTTACTAATTCAATGGTTGTCCTTTGAGTACAATTCAGCCCCTATTTATCGAACTAGGTGGTTGTTCAAAATCATAACTCCCAAAAGAAAAATTAAATACTCCGTTATCATGCAATTATCACATATGATTAATTGCATGTTACATTAATTCCTAAATTAATGAAACGTTACAAAAAAAATGAAAAGTCATTGTCTTTGGCATTCACATCATTCCCTCCTTCTTCGAAAAGATTCATCCTCGAATCCATAACTTTATTTTCCTATCAATTTTATTTACTTATAATTTAAAATAAACAAAATCAACCTCCAGGA
This sequence comes from Psophocarpus tetragonolobus, assembly GCA_037954015.1. Lineage (NCBI taxonomy): Eukaryota > Viridiplantae > Streptophyta > Magnoliopsida > Fabales > Fabaceae > Psophocarpus > Psophocarpus tetragonolobus. The sequence goes on from CM075692.1 coordinate 43,144,528, forward strand.
TCAAATGTAACTTGTAAAAATCCATGCATCAAAGAAGTTTTCCTTTTTGGTTTCCAAACCCAAACATTGGAATCAAGTGGAATTCTTCTTTCTAAATAGACTTGTGCATTTTCTTTGTAAGTTTTAACTTCAACAATGTACTGAATGTACACTGGCTCTATAAAAGGGATATCCACATTTTTCTTCCTCAAATATGACAATTTGTGGGTTGTATTCTCATCATCCTGTGCATTCAAAATACCAATAAAAGAAGAAAAATCATTAGTAGTTTTCATTTTAACATTCTTTTTCTCTCTTTCTCTTTCCTTTTCTCTCTCTTCCTCTTCACTCTTTTCTTTTTCTAATTTTCTATTTTCTTCTTTCTCTTTTTCTATTTTCTCCTTCAACTTATGTTGATTATCACAAACTTCGCTTGGTGTAAGAAATTTCAAATTAAGTTTGCGTCCTTCATGCACCAAAGAAACTGAAAGTCTTTTAGGATTTATCCTTTTACCCTGCAACCAAGGCCTCCCTAAAAGAAAATGACATGAGTCCATGGGAGCAATATCGCAGGTCACTTCTTCCACATATTTTCCAATAGTGAATCTAAACTTAGTTTGCCTAGGATGAAGACTCGTTGGTAAGTTAAGTTTATTCACCAATCTTTCGCTCACCATGTTGCTATAACTTTCTTCATCAACTGCAAATAAACACAAATAACCTTCTATTAAACACCTTGTATAAAAAATATCCACCATAATTCTAAACCTAGAGCCGAAGCTCTGATACCAACTGATATAAATCCAGAGGGGTTGGATTCGTTTTGCGGATCTATCTAGGTTGGAAGGTAATAAGTTAACAAAACAATGAGAATTAGGTAAACAAGAAAATGGAAAGAATGAAAATGGTTTAACGAAGGGATAGATGAGGACACTTCCAAGGATGGAAGATAAGTCATATGACGCCACAAGGGTGGTGATTTACCCTTGATAAGTCTAGCAGAATGCCACAAGGAAAAATTTCTTGATAAGTTCTAAAGAGAAATTCATCTTTCACAAAAGGGTAAAACCCAAATATAATTTTACTAATTCAATGGTTGTACTTTGAGTATAATTCAACCCCTATTTATAGAACTAGGTGGTTGTTCAAAATCATAAATCCCAAAAGAAAAATTAAATACTCCATTATCATGCAATTATCACATATGATTAATTGCATGTTACATTAATTCCTAAATTAATAAAACGTTACAAAAAAATGAAAAGTCATTGTCTTCTGCATTCACATCAGAGATGCAACAAATTTTTTTTATTACAATATGCTGATGATGCTATTTTGATGAGGGAAGCGAAGTTTCAAACAATTTGTACTTTGAAGGCAATCCTGAGAGGTTTTGAGATGTCATTTAGTTTGAAGGTGAATTTTCGTAAAAGTCACTTCTATAGGATTAACGTGGATCCAATGTTTAATCTTGTAGTGATATGTCTTTTGAATTGCTCAATTAGCTCACCACCTTTTAAATTCTTGGGAGTTTAGGTGGGGATTAACCCTACGTTGTTAGAAACATGGAGGCATGTGGTTGTTCAATTCAAGAAGAGGTTGTCAGGTTGGAAAATGAAGAACTTGTTTTTTGGTGGTCATCTGGTATTACTTAATTCCTTCCTTACAAGTATTTTGGTGTATGATTTCTCATTATATAAGATCCTAGTGAAGGTGGTTAATACATTAAAAGGGCTACAACGAAAATTTTGTGTGTGTGGGGGGAGGGCGGCGAAGATGATGAGAGAGTAAGATACCATGGTTGAGCTGAGATAATGTGTGTTTGCCTAAAAATGAAGGGGGGCTGGGTTTGAAATGCTTGTAGAGGTTTAACCTAAGTATGCTAGTAAAATGGGGATGGATATTTCTTACTGATAAGAATGTCATTTGGGTGCCTTTGTTGAGAAGTAAGTATGGGGATTTTTAGAATGTATTATATCAACCTTCTTCGTGGTCTAACAACTTTATTTGGTGAAAGGACATGTGGTCTATAGATGGATTCATGGGAGAGTTACCAAGATGGTTTGTTAATAATGTTAGAAAATCAATAGGTGATAAGGGCAAGACGTTATTTTAAGAGCATAATTGGGTAAGGGGGGTCCTCTTAGAATGTTGTATCCTAGATTGGGTGATTTGGCAATAGCAAAGCAGACATCAGTTGAAGATATGGATACGTGTGTGTCTAGATCCTTTAGGTGGAAGTGGGCATGGCGTATGAGGCTTTTTGTGTAGGAGGAGGAGGTGTTTTCCTTGTTAAATGGGTTACTGCAGAATATGGTGTTAGTACAATAACAATAGGATGCTTGGATATGGATTCCAAATGCTAATTGACATTTCTCAGTGGAAGACACATACATGGTGCTAATGGGGGGATTGGAGCGTAATGCTATAACATCTAGTGATCATCATTTGTTCAAGCGATTATGGAAGGATCATTTGCCTTCTAAAGTCTTAGTGTTTTTGTGGAGGATTCTTCTAAACAGGCTATTTGCGGTGGACAACTTGATGAAAAAGGGAGTGGATTTACAACCAAATTCACATAATTGTGTCTTGTATAGGGAGCACGTGGAGGACTGTAGGCATCTATTCCTTTCTTGCCCGTTCTCTCAAGTAGTCTGGTACAAGATGATGAGGTGGATTGGTATCAAATCACCTTTACCTGTTGAATTACCTTGTTTATTTCATATGACTAGTGAATGGGGGATCGGGGAAATATAAAGGTAAATGTATGTATTTATTTTGGCATGTGGTTATCTGGTGCATTTGGATATCTAGAAACTCCATTGTATTTAATAATCAAACAGTAGAGTCTTTAGATATTTTGTCTTTTATCCAGGTGATCTCTTGGAAATAGTTATTGTACAAATTTAGTTTTAATAGGTGTCTTTTTTTTTCGGATTGGTGTAATCATATGTGTCCGTGTCTTTTGAATATGAGGTATTGGGACTATTGAGGTTGACAAGGTCGATGATTACTATTCTTTTTATTGTTGTATAGTGTTGATGAAACTTTGGTTTTATCCATTTTATTATATAATACAAGTTATGTTTGCATTTAAAAAAAAATACTAGTACTAGGGACAAAGAGAATACGGTGGCTGAAAGGTTGCAACCACCCTAAGTGTTGAAATTCTTTCATGATAATATGAATAAAAAAATTATAGGTCCTTTTTTTCATTCTGTTAATGCTTTAATCATTTAAATTATAATATTTGGTTTTAGAATTAATATTTTAACTTTTCTTTTATGTGTAGCTTAGTTGATAATACATACTGAGTTTGTGGGAAAGAATCTGAATTCAAAATTCGATAGAATCTCTAATTTGACAAGCCTAGTAAAGCTGTTTTCAACTCCAGGTAAACCGCTGTAAGCCATTGTTCTTTGCCCTGACAAGTTTTTTGGAATAGGATATATCATAGTAATGAATAATATTTCTGGGATAAGGATCTCTTACCCATACTCATAGTGACGTATGTGAGTGATACCAATGTAGCAAGTTCAACATTTTATTCTTTCTGTTACACTCTTGGAAAGAGATGAAAAACTTTAAATGTAACCATATCATAAACTAAGTGATTACAATATTGTTAATAAAAAAAAACTTATTTTGAAAGCTTGAGTAACTTTTCTTCTAATATTATTTCAGGAACTGATACAGTTACATCTTCTTTCAATATACATGAATAAGAAATTATTCACATATTTTGGAAATAATACTATTTACCGATAATACTATAGTATATTAGTATTTTTAAATGATAAATAAATGAATGCTACAATTCTTTCTTAAAAAAATACAACTTTTTTTTAATGGATAAAACTCTAATATGGATAGAAACATATTATGCATTACTTTTTAAAAATATATTGATTTTAAGTAATACTTTTGAAATTTATACGAATAAATATTAGTTTTAATATTTTTAAAACTATATTACCATGAATTGATTTCCACTGTAAACTTATTTGGATGACGTTTGCATATATGTCAATGTCGTCGGTTATGTTTTTAATTTAATTTTTAATAAAATACTGCACTATGTTCAAAATACAAATAAGAATTAATTGCACCTTCTTATGCTACTCTGTTCTACTAATTCGACCGCCCATACATCTGTAAAGCAAATGTCGGATTATTTATTGTACATGTTTTTCATCATTTAATGATTTTAATTTCTTCAATCCGAGTGAAACTTTAATGTGCTCAGGAACAGAAAATTGAAAATGAATTCAATTTTTCTTTTTCATTTGTTAACGCCAAAAACTATTCAACGCGCTTTTCCTTTCCACCCTTTGTGTTACTGCCGTCGAATTCCACCTACACCCAGTCACCGACACTATTGCAAACAGACTTTCACACGTGTGATCACTTCCGGAAAATATTTCTGTTTTTAATTATGGAAAATATTTCTGTTTTTAATTATGAAAAATATTTTAATTTTTATTTTAAATTTGTTGTTAAACAATAACATACATTTTTAATCTTATATAGTTTTTAAAATGAAATATAAAAGAATAATATGATATTTTTAATATAAATAAACAATAATTTTAAATATTATGTTTGAATGTTAAGAGAAATGAAATTAAAATAAGTGAAATTAAATAGAAAAATTAAATATTTATTTAAATTGATAAAACTAAAAATAAAAGGTAATAATAGTGTCTTTGGCTAAATATTGTCTTGTACTTTTATTTTTTTGTTTTTTAAAAATTTAATCCCTCCAGATCCACCGAAGTTTTTTCTTCTGCTTCATGCAGTAATTATGAGTCTGTAACTCGTCTAAAGTTACAACCAGATCATGCTAGGCCTTAAGAGCTGAATTTTTTGCTTCATTGGAAGATTGTCATTTTAGCTAAAGTAGTTATGAAACAGAAATTCAAGGGTAATTCAAAAAAGGATTACCTCCTATTCTGATTCCCTTCTACCAATGAGTAGAGGGGGAAGTAGGGACGCTTTCATCCCGTTATTGTAACAGGATGATAATTAGTTAATAAAGTCCAAGTTTGTTACTTTGAGGATTGTGATGAGTTCCCTTTTCTTGTTCGATGATGCAACAATTTTTCTATACCAAACTCAGATTTTGTCTTTTTGGGTCGGTCAGTAGAGGATAATGGAGATTTTTTCTATGTTTATGATTGTATGTTTCCACTTTTTAATGTTAGGCTTCTCTTTGATGATTTTATCATGGGGGTACTTAGAGTGTTAAACTATGCCCCCACTCAACTTCATCCGAATGCTTGAGGTTACATCAAAGCGTTCTGAGCTTTATGTTTATTTACCCATACCAAGGCTATTCCTAGCTTTTTCCTTCATAATTTTACCACTTGACCTCAGAAAAAATGTAAGTGAGTTTCTCTCTACCGCAAGACCGATAATCCTTTTTTTGTTTCTTATATGACGTCTTTTAAAAGGTTCAAGTTCGAATTCTTCAAAATTACGATAAATCTTGAGGCTAGCTGAAATAATTATTACCATAAAAAAGAGGTCGTTTATTTTCTTTCTACTGGGAGTCCATGCCAAGGAGGTATATAGATTTTCCTGATGAATTGCTCACTAATGAGGAGAAGGCCGAAGTTTCCTATCTGGATTCGCTTCCACACATTCTTCTAGTGGCGGCATTGTTGCATTTATATGCATCAGTAACTCCCTTTATAGATCTTGAGGGCGAGCTTTTCATAAGGAATTTTTATTATGTTCTGCCGAAGTGAGACTTAACATTTTGTATTGTGTTTTGGTAGAGATCATAACAATGACTGGAGGTAAAGCTATTGGCTTTCACAAATTACGCTAAAGTCGGGACCCTTTAAGCTGAAGCCAGCATCCCGAAAGTCCAAGTGGAGCAAAACCCTTCTTCGAGAACCACTCTGGTGTACACCATGCCCTTTGTCTCCGACTTCGAGAAGAAAAAAGAAAAACAAAAAGAAAAAGAGAAGATAGAAGGAGAAAAGAAGGGAAAGGAGAAAAAGAGGAAAAGAGATAAGAAGTTTTCTTCTAACAAGTCAAAAAGGTCCAAGGCCAAAATCCAACCGCTAAAACTTTTGCCATCAGCACTGCCCTACTACCTCAAACATTTTCTATGAGCAAATTCAGCAATTTTGTTTCGGAGGAAGGCCAAAAGGTTCTAGAAGGGATGAAGCTGAGCCTTAAGTGGCAGAACTATTGCGAGTTTCTGGCTCGAGCACAGGCGTTGGGGAAACATATGTTTTCCAATGAGCCGGTGGTGGCGAAGCAACGCCAAAGGAAAGCTAAAGACAACTTCCTAGCTGTTTCAAATAGGCTGAAAGAGTTAGAGGATAACATGGATACAATGATTTTGTTCGAAGCTCTTGAGGAGGCGTTGGTAATGAAAGATGCTGAGCATGCCAAATCCTTGGCTGAGAAGAATAAGGCACTAGAGGAAGCCCGAGACAAAATTTAGAGCTTAAGAGTTCTTTCGGTGTAGAGTGAAAAAAGCCGAGAAGGCTACAGACGGGCATTGGAGAGGGCATTGGCTAACCATGAAAAATACAAGAAGTAGGAAGAGGAGGACATGACAGTAGAGCATGTTGTTGGTTTTCGGTAGGCGGTGCGCCAAACATGTTTCTTTTGCACCATTCCGGAAGGCTTCGAAGTTTCCAAGGATCATGACATCTTTAGGGGTGAAGATAAACACCTTGATAAGGATGATGACGAGGTCCTTCTGGATGGTGAATCTCCTCCAACTTCACCAACTAAAGCTGATACTTAAATGGAGGAGACTGCTTATGTTGACGAAACCGGGGGAGGGGGGTGGGAGGGTAGGAGGCCAAAGTGAAAAAGATGATGAAGTTGCCTCTTAGAGGACTTCTTTTCTGTTTTGCTCTTTTAATGTATTTGGCTAAAATGTATATGCCAATTTTTTGTAATTATATTCTATTATTAATATCTCAACAGACAACATGGCATTTGACCTAAAAGCTAGCTGAAAAAGGGTCTCTTGTGTAGATGTTTGGGGAGTGCAGTGGTAAGACCATAGTATCTTGGGCAATTAATCGACCCATCCTCCTTTGGATCATTCGATTCACTTTTTGAGTAATGTCAGGATCACTTTATTAGCTGCTTCGGTTTGTCTGTTTGTTTGGGAGTGTTCAACCGAAGTAACTTTATGTTTGATTTCAAGTCCTTCCAAGAAGGCGTTGAACTTTTTTTCTATAAATTGGAGACTGTTGTCGATGATGATTGAATGCGGAATGCCGAAATGCGTCACTATGTTTTTTCATATGAATTTTTGTATGCTTTGGGCCGAAATGGTGGCCAAGGGTTCGACTTTTATCCACTTTGTGAAATAATTTATAACTACCATGAGGAACTTGCATTGTCCTTGTGCCAGGGGAAAATGGTCGAGAATATCCATTCCCTAAGTGCAAAAGGGCCATGGATTCATGATTATCTTTAACTCATCAGTTAGGAAGTGAATCAAATTTGCATGCTTTTGACACTAGATGCATTTCTTAACAAATTTGGCACAATCTCCTTTCAATGTGGGCCATCAATATCCGACTCGTAATACACGGTTTGCCATCGATTTTGCACATGAATAAAAACCACAAATACCTTGATGTATTTCTTGGAGGACGTAATCTGCTTCTTCATCACTTAGACATTTTAAAATAGGGTCGAAAAGCCTTTTCTATAAAGTTCTCCCAAAGTTAAAGAAAATCATGATGCCTTCATCCTCAATTTCTTGGTTTCTGTTGGCTCTATACGGGCCGTTTTGTTTTGCAAGTAATCTAAGATTTTGGTGCGCTAATCTCAACTTGACATAGAGACTGAACACATCGAGATACCAGGGATAGATAGCTCCTTATGTAGAAAAGTGTGCAATTGCCCTAGTTTTTGGGAATTGGCCAGTTTGACCAGTTGATCCGCTTTTAGATTCTGTTCCCTAGGTATATGTATCACTTCTATTTCCTTAAACCTTTCCTTTAGATTAGAGAATGTATGGTAATATTGTTGTAACATTGCATCATTAACTTGAAAAAATCGTTTACTTATTCAGTTATGATCTTAGAACCAGTGAGGCATTTGATTCTTGTTGCTCCCATGTCTTCAGCTAGTTTAAGTCCAGCCAATAGGGCTTCGTATTCGGCCTGGTTGTTGGAGGTCTTAAAACCAAATCTTAGAGACTGTTTGATGGATACATTATTGGATCCCTCCAATATAATGCTTGCACCACTTCCTCCGCCATTGGAAGATCCATCTACATGTAATATCCAATGGAATGCATGAATTAGAGGAGTTGGATGAAACTCTTTGAGGAAATCCACCATGCATTGGGCCTTGATTGGTCTTTCAGGCTCATATTTGATGTCAAACTCTGATAATTCTATGGACCATGCCACCATTCTTCCTACAAGCTTAAACTTTCCTAATACTTTAGAGATTGAACAATCCGTCCTTACCACTATTGTGTGACTCTGAAAGTAAGGCCGAAGTCTTTGGGCTGAATTGACTAATGCCAATGCTACTTTTTCCACTATCTAGTATCTAGTCTCGACATCCTGGAGCATTGGCTTATGTAATAGACTGGTTGTTGTCCTTTCGCTATGTCTTGCACCATAATTGCGCTTATGGCTTCTTCAGAGATCGAAAGATATAAAATTAATGGCTTATTTGGGTTTGGTTTTATCAAAATAGGTGGAGATATAATGAATCTTTTCAAAGTTGTAAAAGCTTCCTCACATTCATTTATCCACCTGAAATATTTGTTCTTTTTAAGGTGTGTGATTATTGGTTTTGCTCTTTCAGCTGTTCGTGGGAGAAACCTGACAAGTGAGACTAACCTATCCATCAGCCTTTGTGTTTCTTTTAAATTTCTTAGGCTCTTCATGTCCAATATTGCTTGATACTTATCCGAATTGGCTTTTATGCCTCTACTTCTTAACATAAAGTCGAGAAACTTCCTGCCTTGTACGTTGAACAAACATTTTTTAGGGTTGAGCCTCATTAAATATCTCTGAATTGTAGAAAAAATGTCCTAGAGGTCCTTTACATGGTTCTTTGGCCTTTCTGATTTGACTACCATGTCATCAACATAGACCTCTAGGTTTCTTCCAATCTGCCTACAAAAGACTTTATCCATAAATCTTTGATAAGTAACTCCTGCATTTTTTAGGCCGAAAGGCATTACCTTATAACAATAGTTGGTTGCTCAGTAACAAATGTTGTTTTGGTCTCATCCTCAGGATGCATTTGGATTTGATTATAACTTGAATATGCATTTAGGAAACTCAATAAACAATGGCTAGTTGCCCCATCTACAAGCTTGTCTATGCTTGGAAGAGGATAAGCATACTTTGGACAAGCTTTGTTCAAAATCTGTGTAATCAGTGCACATTCGTCATTTTCCATTTTTCTTTTGAATCATAACCACATTAGCCAACCACACGGTATAACGAACTTCTCGAATAAAATTGGCAATGACAAGTTTAGCAACCTCTTCCCTAACAACTTTTGTTCTCTCTTCTCCCATCTTTCTTCTCTTTTGTGCCACAGACCGAACTTCCTTACATACACTTAGTTAGTGGCACAAAAATTCTGGGTCAATTTTGAGCATATTTGTCGCGGACCATGCAAATAGATCAACGTTATTTCTTCAATTTATTAGGCTGAAGAGGCTACATGTGTCACCTGCTTAGGTTTTCTTCCAAGTTAGAAAGCTTCCACTTTTTCGATGGGTTCGACCCTATCTGTTTCCTCGCTCTTAGGATCTAGGTCTAAACTTAACTCTCCTTCGAATATTGTTACATTAACATTCTAGCTGCCTCTCATATGTTTGTGATTTTAGGCTAGCCAAGTAGCATTCCCTAGCAGCCCACTGGTCTACATATATGGTGATTATCTTATTTTCTTTAGAAGGGAAATTCATGGCTAAGTAAGGAATGAATACTATGGCTCCAAGTTTGTTTAACGAGGGTTGTCCGAGCAAGATGTTATAGAAGATGGTAGCATGTATGACTATGTACCGAATTTGGATATTGTTGATTCTCTTCTGTATCTGAACTTAGTATACAAGTCAATACAGTCTCTTGTGGATACTTTTTTCCCAGAGAACCTTATTAGTGGTTATTTGTAGGAATCAGTTAACCTTCTGAAAGCCCTAGCTCCCTAAAAGTTTTCCAATATCTGTCGAACTTCCTTGATCTACTAATGTCTTCCGGACAATGCAATTGAAAATTTATACATTAATCACCATGGGATCATTCTGCTCAGGGTCAATAACTTGGAAGTCTTAATCTGTGAAAGTAATGCTTGACATTCTCGGCCAAGCATACAAGACAATTGAATTGACAGATCTAATTGTCCAAGCATGCCTTTTTTCACTAAAGAAGTGGATCCTCTACCTACAAAACCTTCAACGATTGTATTGATGACATTCTTGTCATTACTTCAGCTTTCCTCTCTTCTTTCTCTTGACTTGCTATGGCTATGACTTCTACGTCTAGTAATACACGAAGAATAATTATCTTGATATCTAGATTGAGAATAGTTTCTCAGGTAGTAGCTTTGTTTTGCAGGTTAGGAACGATCATCGATCTTGTGGACACAATATTTCAGATGTCCTTGCTTAATTAGGTCTTTGATTTGTCTTGTAAGGTTCGACATTCATCGATTGAATGACCCTTATTCCTATGTTACCTGCAATGCTTGCTAGTATAAGTCTTCTAGGCATATGTGCCTTTTTCGGTATGGTTAGAAATTCGACTGCCAAAGCTTTTTCTAGAACTTGAGTTCTAGTGGTGTTAAAGAAGTGTGTATTGGGTGTATCTTAGTCCTCTTGGAGGTCTATCTGAATACTGATCATTCTTTTTCGTCAATATGGCTTTTTCTTTGTCCTTTTGTGAATTAGCTGTTACTTCGGTTTGAGCTTTTCTCTGAAAAGCAGTTAACTTTTCTACCTCGATGAAAGGTGTGACCCTTCATCAAATTTCATATATGTCTAATAGTGGAAAATGAATTAGGCTGGTAGCAAATTTTCCTGGCTGTAGATTAACCAGGAATGTATGAAGTGCAACATCAGGTGGAAGGTTCTTGATGGTCAAAGCAGCTTGGCCAAATTGGTCTATAAAGTCTTGCAGAGGCTCATCTTTCTCCTGCTTAACAGTGGCCAAAGTTTTAGGATGTGAACCTGTTTGGCTGAGATGTGACAAATTGAGTTCCAACTTGCATAAATAATGTCTAGAAACTGTTGATGGAATTCGGTGGGAGCTGGATAAGCAAACTCAGAACTTGCCCTTTGAGTGACATAGGGAAAATCTTGCACAAAGTTGTTTGATCTCTGGTATACATCCCTACTTCCATCATATCTTTCCAAGGCAACATGTTTCTAGTTTTCTGGTAAAGGGATATCCATAATTTCAGGTGTGAAAGGGTGGTGTGGTAGAATTTCTAAAAATCAACTTGTCCGTGGCACATAAGACGACATTGCTTGAAATTAAGTGGGAAGAACTTGCACTGGGGGAGGTGTGAAGGGTGGTACAACTTACATTGGAGTGGGTATTTATTTTTGGGGCATTTCTTGGAGAGTTGGGTGGGCCAAATGGTTAGGGACAGGTTGGCTATGGGATGGGCCAGGAGAGTGTCCCATGGAGGGTCCACTACAGGATAGGGCAGCTGACTCGCCCTTGTGGATTCTCCTTGCTTCTTCTTTTTGCTAATCCTATATTCTCAAAATTGTGATTATGGAACTCAACATTCTCACACCGAAATTCTAAAATTTGTTCTCTCATTAACCTAAGGATCTTAGTCATGTTATTTGAATCTACAACCTCTGGATGTCGAGGTGTGTCTTCATCATTTTGGGATTGGTTTGACTTCTAGTGATAGCCATGTCTTCTCAGTCGTGGTTGTGGAATCTAGTTTTACTTCATGTCCCACGGTGGGTGCCAAAATGTTCCTGTCGAAATGTATCTAGGTATTATTTACAGCGAACTGTTGAAGATGACCTTTGTCTACAATGGGGGAGAGCCTGTAAAAGAGGACTCCAACGCTTAAGTGAGAAAGTATCTAAATGACAGGAAATAGAGAGTAAAGACAACTCAATGAATAGATAGTAGACACGTACCTCATAACCCGTTATTTATAGTAAAAATATGAGTTCTTCCCTAATGGGAATTACCTGTTTAAAGTCATGTATTACCTTTATTTGCTGTATTTTGTCTTTATCCATAGGTATTTTGTTTATTTGACTCAACTTTATTGGGAATAACGTTAATCAGTAATTATGCTAATCAGTCTGTGATTAATTTGGTTAATTAGTTTGTTATGGACACAAGGTTTTTGGCGTAGTCGAAATCTCTTGTATTATTGATATTACTTCCTCCTTTGAATAGTGTTATCTTACATTTCAATTTTCGGCTATGCTGAAATCCGAAGTCTCTGTGTTCTCCTTTCAGTTGGTACTTTTAGGTTATGTTGAAATCCAAAATCCCTTTAATCTTGATGTCTTGAGGGTGCTTTGGTGTTTACTTCAAATTTTGGTTGTGCTGAAATCTGAAGTCTTCTTTGCCTCCTATTCTGAGGGTATCTAGGTCATTTTATTATCCTTGATTCCTTATGACTATACACTTAGTTTACGGGTGATGATGAATTAATTAAGGTAGATGTATGAGATTTTAAGTTTATTATCACCATTATGAAAAAAACCTTTAGAATAACTTAAGAACAACCTATGATAATTTTGTTTTGCACTCCTACGTGTGGGGTGTAACACCTTTTATTACATAACAATATTTTAATAAATTGTAAATAAAATATTGCATTCAAAGATAATATTTTTACAAACAAAATTTTCAACAATACTTTAATCTCATATCGAAATAAAACTATAATTTTGTACATTAAAACATTATTATATATGTCAAACACCTTAACTCTTAATTGGATACAAATAAATTTAAATAATAAACATTTGTGTTCATTTAAAACAATCTTTTATACAATTAACTCTAAAGTGAGATAAAATAATCATAATCAAAATAAATCTGTATATCTTTTCATTTACCATGATCTCGTCTTTATTATCTGAAAACAACACTTAATGAGATATATAATTCCAGTGAATAGACCAAGTTTAAAAAATGCAAATAATGTTTGTTTGGTAACTGGAAAAATCAACCATGGTCCTTGCAATTTAAAAATATACGTTTCTACTTATAACATCGAAATCTAATAAATCAATATCAATCATTCATACATCATACTAAAGGAAAATATTTTTCTAATAACACTTCAATGCATACATACAAATCCACAATACAATACAGTGATACTCATGATTGTTCACTTCATTCTTCGGTTTCCAGAACCAAGTTTTAATTGATTCGTAAAAGGTCTATTATGGAGATATTACAACTCTTTTCCCCATCCTGGATAGAGTTATCTAAAACCTCTTCCTCACATTAAATGGAGATATCTCATATTTGATCTCCATCTTATATGATGTATCATAAATTTCATCCCCATATTAAATGAAAGGTATCTCAAACAATCACATAAATACTATCATATAAAATAATCAATAATTTAAAACAACATAATGATAAAATAAATTATCTAACAATTAACTATTGGTGTAATAATAATAACCAAGTCCAAAACATGTAACTACTCCTGCACAATTTCTTTTCATTATAGTTCAACACTTAGGTGCAAAACCTCTCAGTAACCACTTTATATTAATCTCAACCTAATATAAAAATAAGATGTTATACTTGATTTTAACATTCTTCGATACTGTTGTTGCATGAATTATATACACAGTACTTACGGATCTATAAACACATGCATATAAGAGCGTTACCCATGTATGTTCAAAATAATATATGTATATACATAGATAGATACATATATATATATATATATATATAAATAAATAAATAAATAAAAGTATAAGCAAATGACATCCATACATATTAGGCATAATTCAGAGTAACTTTATATAATTCATAATTTATACCATGGATGATTTTAAAAGAAAGTATTTTACTCACTTATTGAAGCAAGATCTACAATTTTAATTTTGTTCTCTTCTCGTTTTGTCTTTCTCTTTCTTAACCTTTAAATAGTCAATTAGGCTACAATTTTCTCTAAGAAACTAAATTACATAACCTATATAATAGTTTAAAATTGATTTTCCTCTTTGTATCTTTTCTCTTTTATAAAAAATTAGTTGTATGGTTTAAATTCAATATAACATCAAATCCTTATTTATTTTATCTTATTTCTATTTTAAAAGTAATGTTATCTTAAATTAATTTATTTTTACTTAAAATTTATAACAATTTAATATTTTAATTATTTGATTGATTATCATATAATTATTATTTTTTTTATTTTATCTAAGGAATTTAATATATTATTTTATTTTTATTTTTTTTCATTATCTTGAATATGATATATAAGACTAAATAAAATACAACACTATCTTATCTAAATTTCACATTATAGATATATTCGGATGAAATATGATAAATATTTATATCATTATTAAGGATCACCAATTAAAATATAACAAATATTTTATCTAAACTATAGTAATTATCTTATAATAATAAGCTTTTAATATTTTAATTTGAATATATATATATATATATATATATATATATATTATATTTTATTTTTTTAATATCCAAACTAATTTTTTGTTTCTTTTAAATTCAAATAAATAATTATTTGACTATTTAAATTAGATAACAACTTAATATTATTATTTACTAAATAATTAAATTATTATACATCTAGATAATAATTATTTATTATATGAAATAATTTTTATTTTAAAAATTTGAAGATGTTAAAGGGACAGTTTCCCCATTAAATGTTGATTTTCTTTTATAATAATATATAGTTTGTCTTTCTCTTAATTTTAATTACTTATTTTTTTAACAAACTTTAAATATTATCCCCAAACTACATGTAACTTCTGACATAACTAATTATGATTTTATTAGTTATTATTTTTACTTAACCAACTACTTTTTTTCTTATTAAAAATATTTATCAAAAAAATGAGTAATTATTTCAAAATTGTTAAAATAAAGAATTATTTCAAATTCACTCGAAGTTAACTTTAGCTTTCTATATAATAAGTAGTATCAATTAAAATATATTTTATTTTTTTATGGAATTTATGATTTTATTTAAAAATAATTTAAAATATAAATTAATATTTTATTTTGTTTCATAGTTACTAATACTATTCTTATTTAAAATAAACTAAAACAATAGTTAATTCTTCTATTGTTTTATTTTACTTAAAAAATTAAAATAGATAAAAAATATTTTCTTTCGAGGTAGATAAATTAATATTTTAAAATTCACTAAATAAGTTTTTACTTTTCATTGTTTTCAACATTGAACTCATGATTGCATTAATTTTTTTTTCAATGATTGAATGCAAAATTACATGCAGGATGAATGTTTGAATAATTATCTAGTTACTTATATAAAGAGAGAAATTTTTAATATTGATAATGAAAAATCATTCAATAATTTTATAATATTATAGAAAATTTAATATTGACGTTCAATCATAATTTTTCGTTTATGTGATTTTTAAAGTACTAATTAATAAAGTCAAAAAACTTATCATGAAGGGTTGCGATTGAATGTTCGTATAAAAACTTTTACACTAAAAATATATATACCCATTAAACTTAATTTACATGAATAATTTATAATGTGGTTGGAGAGAAAAAAAATGTTCAAATTAAAGTTTATTTTATATTCAATTTAAGAGAAACTTAAAAACTAAAAGAAAAGAAATTTTAACAAATATTCTCTCCAAATTAATTTAATTTCCAATTTTTGTTCCTCATTTCCCTTTTTAGTTTTTATCTTCTCATATTATTAATCAAGTAATTCTTCAATAAACCAGTATTGGGCCAGATGTGATCCAATCCAGGCCCAGAAAAAAATTCCCAAGTTCCCTTCTCTGCTTCCTAATATTAATTTCATTGATTGCTTTTCTTTAGTCTTTTACACTCTTTCAGTTCTAAATCCATAGCATTCCCAGGCCCTAACGCATTCGAGGTTCTGTTCTGAAAATAACGCATTCTTCTAATCTCTTTCGCAATTCGCGTTTTCTTTGTGCTTTTCAGTGGCGTCGTGTTTGGTTCCGTGTCGACCATGGTGGAGAATAATCTCTTCGAGGATATCTTTAGGGTAGAAAAATTAAATCCTGATGATAAAAAATTATTCGACAAAGGTATTATTATTATTTTCCAGTGTGTTGCTTTTTTCAATAATTCAATTGTACGCATTTTGTTGTTTGGTTTAACTTGCAGTGCTTAATTGTTCTATCTTTGTTACAGTGAAGGGTGAAATGTTTTCATCCAGTGTTTTTTTTTTTTTTTTGGTTTTTCTCTCTTTCTTGAATGTTTTTCTAGGTCTAGAACGCAACCTCATGTTCCTATTGGGTAGTAAGTAATTTGGAATTCACGAGAATATAAATCAAATTAAATTCCGAGTGTAATGGAAATTAGATTTCTTGTGTTTAAAATTCATTGTTTAGTATTTGGTATTTTGATTTCAACAGTTTATAATTAATATTGTTGAAGAAAAGAAGCAAATATTAATAGCCTCTATGATTCATAAAAGTGTAAATTGAGAGAAGGGAGAGAGAAAGAGAGGTGGAGAAGAGAGTGGGATAAAGAAAGAATGCATCAAAGCTTTGAGATGATAGTGTTTACTGAGAGCAGGAAAAAGATTAAGAATTTTCAAATTTTTTCATTTCAGGTGTTATTTAAAATTCCTTTTCTTTGCTTGGAAAAAAACCCCAATAAAATTTCCATCATTTTAAAAATTCTTACAGATTTGATTTCTGAAAAAGTCATCTTGATGTATGGTATTTTAATTTTAAATTCACTTAAAATTGGATTCCCTCTTAAAATTCCCATGAAAACTCACTATTAAATTTGTCTGTTTTATTTTTAACTGCAATCCTTTTTGTGGTGACATTTTTAGCTTTGTTCGGTGTATTTCATTTTAATGCTTTGATGTTGTGCTTCTCAAGTTACTCGCATTGAAGCAAGAAGTGAAAAGTTTGACATGTTTATGCACCTTGACATCAATTCTGAGATATATCCGTTAAAGGTGGGTCAGAAGTTTACCCTTGTGCTTGTCTCGACGCTTAATCCTGATGGAACACCGGACACTGGCTATTATACTCAGGTGATTAATTTAATATCTTTTAAAAGGAACCTTTCCCTTGATTGTGCAGGATTGTTGTTATGATTGTCCATTGGACCTTGGTACAAAAGATTAGGTGCTGTTCTAGAATTTGCATTTAATGGTGTATTGTATTACTTATTCTAGTTGAACCTTCGGTTAGAGCTATTGGATTGAGCGGCATGAAGACTTAATTCGACCCAAATAGATTGGGTTGGTTTTTCTTATGATTGTGTGAAACCCAATTCAACCCAATCAAACCTAATCCACTACGGGTTGGGTGACGGGTTCTGCAAATTGAATCCGGGACCCAATTCAACTCAACCTAACCTGACCATAATATTAAATTATTATATATTATTATTATTATTTGAAATTATGTGTTTTATTATTATCTGTTGCTTTTAACATTATGTAATTTGTATTTATTTGTATGACTTGTCTAGCTTAGACAAATTGTGTTTACTTTTATTTTGAATAAATGTTTCTTTAGTTATTATTGCTTAAAAATTTAGTTGTATGTTAATTTTAATTTGTTTTAGTTTTGATATATAATTTGTAGCTATAATTTATTGTTTATTTTTATATTATAACAATGATATAGTCTATTTATTTTTAAAAATATCCTAAAACAGCTAACAAAACAATGTTCTAAAATTTATTTTTTTTAAAAAAGATTTTTTTTAAATTTTTTTTTTAAAAACTGTGACCCAATTTAACTCCACCCAACCCAACCCATTCAAGGGTAAGTTGGGTTTAATTAAAAAAAAAAGTGAAAATCCAATCCAACCCAATATTTTGTTTTTGGATTGAGTCTTAGGTTTGCTGAAATCTGACCCAACCCAACCCGTGTTCACCCCTACCTTCAGCCATATGCTAGTAACATACAAAATAACATTGCTGTAGGGCAGATGCCATCAGGTTTGTCAAATCCAAGACGAGTCTACCCAAAAACTCAGGAAGAATGTTCCTTATAAAAATTTAATATTTAAATAAAACCCCTGATATCATCATAGAAACCTATAACCTAATAACAATAGAGATGCAGAAATATGGACCATGTCTGTAAACATGATTTTTATAACTAATTTACTCTGACTTTGGAACTAAGGTAAAAAGTGTTCAAGATATGATCTGATCTCTGTAAATAGGGAAATATGTACAGCTGATAATTAGGAATTATACTCATTATTATGATTCCTTATAATTGTAACCTCATTTACTGTAAATAAAGAATTAGAAATGTGATAATTCAAAATCACACTAATCTATCTTATAAAAATGGATGTCCACAGTGGTCCATGGCTATTTAAATGTCGCATTATATTGTATTAGGTGTTCCGACATGTGATGTTTCCTAGAAAGACATCTTGGTGTTAATCCAGAGGGTATTCCATATCAAACTCAAAGCACAATACCTTAGTCCTTATCCACTCACCTTCAATATCTTTATCTCTACATTTTAAAATGTTAAATGCATTCCTTTCAACAACAAAAATGAAAGCCCGCCAGCAACAAGATCTGAAAAGAACCTGAGTTTGGAATAGAACTTCAACTCTTCCCTTCATGCGTAAGCCCTTCATTTTCTAGACATGTTTGTTCCTTCATGATGGTTTGGCAACGTGGCTTCTAGACATCTTTGTTCCTTTGTGATGGGTTGACAAATGAGGGATGATAGGTTTACAACAGTGGGTTCATTGGCATCAGAATTTAATTCTATGGCTCAGTGTCGATTGATCTACAGAAATCAAACAATATGAGAAGGATAACAACGATGAGGTGGTCAATTTGTGTCATTGGAACCATGGCAAAATGCTATAAGTTATGTTAAATTAAAAAATGGTGCCTGGACAATACTGAAAGATTGGTTTTGGCTAAATTCAGCGAAGATATTACATTTGATTTCAGACTCCTTGTCTCGTGTCTTGCTTGACTCATGAGTTAATGTGAGGTCACATCTTTACTTGAGAGTCTATACGATTTTTATGAAAATTGACTTCGAAAAGCAAGTTAAATTTATTTCTCCTCCTACAATCATAAACTCATTGTAGTATGAGTTGAATTGTGAGGTTGACAACAATATGCGATAGTGCTGTTAAAATTTTTTGTGTATAGTGGTGTGATATGTAAATAATCAAATTATAACTACAATTCCCTTTGTCCTTCATTGTTTGGTTTTTATGGTTGCTATTTCTGTTTTTTCTTTCATTTTCCCCCTATTGCTTGTCAAATCAGTAAATCAACTAATTTGGCTTACGGAATTCTGCTATATATTTCTTCTTTCCAGATCAATCGTCAATCATTGGCAAACAATTTTGAATATGTCATGTATGGGAAGCTCTACAGAATAACCGAGGGTTCAGGGCGTGAAAAAGCGTACGTTTATTTCTTGTTTTAATTCGTATATTTATAGTAATTTAGTTTTAATATTAGCAGCTTAGTTCAGTATAGCCTGCTTGTGTTGCAGATTAGCCATTTTAGAATCTAGTTACTGGGAACAATGGATTCTTGCATCGGATGTGAATTGTTTTTATTTCATTGTGAGAGTGAGTTGCGTATATGTAGTTTTTAATGTGTGGATCGACTCAGTTTGTTCAAATTAACACTATAAAAATGAAATGATCTTGACATTTATAGTTCGGTTAGTTAGAAAATATCTTTCAATTACGCAATGGATTTTATTCCAAGTAGCCAGCTTTAGTTAGAGTCTTAGAGATGAATGTGATAATTACATTATTCATTTAATGCGGTATTTTATTGTTTTTAAAATCTGTTTTATAAGTCTATGCATAATGTTATTTACTTTGAATTGTAGGGAGCTGAATATTTCGTTTGGTGGGCTTCTGATGATGCTTAAGGGAGATACCTCTCATTGCAACAAGTTTGAACTTGATCAGAGGTTGTATCTTCTGATAAGGAAAGTCTGAAAATTTTATTTAAAAAAATGAACATGTGAAGCCTTGTTGCTGCAAAATGACAGCAGCTATTTCTAACTTAGTACTTCAGCCTGTTATGATCATACTAATGCTGTGTCTTTGGTAGGACCCAGAGCTTAAAAACCAAATACTTGGGATTTGATTATCAAGTCAACTCTAATTTTCTCTTCTCTCTTCCTTTTTCTTATATTTATTTTATGACCAAGTTTAGGGTGGACCTCATGATTCAATATAATGAAATCAATTTTTAAGGTAATATAGAAAAATGATTATGTAAGTTTAGATAATAAATTTTAAATTATAATTATAGATTAAAAAATAAAAATAAATTTTTAAACCGACGTAAAAGATTGGTTTAATTTGATTTCGATTTAATATTATATCTAAGTCAAATCAAATTGAATTGCTTCATCATTTGATGTTCAGTTCAAGTGACCTAATGCCTAAAAATTGAAACAAATTGTATTGTCATGCAACTCTTAATTTTGACAGTTATAGAAAAAAGAAGTGTTTTGATGCTTACATATATATTGCTTTTGTGTCTATAAAATTATTTTATATAGTAGTAATTGTTTTATTTTTCTTTATTTTTTTTCAATAAGCATTTTTTCTTTATTATTTTGTTTTAGTGTTGCATTATATATTTTTTCCCTTATATATATATATATATATATATATATATATATATATATATTATTTGATGCTACATTTGACGTGTGTGGTTAATGTGATTTTATGCCTAGCCTAAAAATCAAACCAAACTCTATTGTGAATCCATCCTAATTTTTACAGCAATAGAAAAAAGAAGCGCTGTTATTTGTTTTACATAATAATATATTTTTTTGGTCTATAAAATTATTTTAAATAGTTGTCATTTATTTTTCTTTGTTATTTATTTTAGTCTTGTCATATATCTATTTTTGTTTTTTCCCTTGTATTATTTGAATAGTTTGGTTTTTGTTTTTGTTTTCCTTGTAAGCAAAAGCTAAACCTATCCAAATTCATTCCCTCAAACACTTGTTAACGATTCTTGTTTACCATCAACTAAAATAAAGAAATGAAATCCAGCTGAAATTAGGAAGTTGATTGAATTATATGTCCAAAATGGACAGTTCCTTGCAGCAGAATTTTCACTAGGATGTTTGCATATAACTAAAACATAACTAACATAGTGTAGCATATAAATGGCCACATGAACACTTTTTTTTTATAAATTAAATATTAATTCTTAATGTGTTAGTTTTTTTGTTAATAAAAAAATTTAAACATATAATCTCCCCTTCTTATTTTTTTATGTTATCACTAGAACAATTTTGTAATTCCTAACAACACTCTTTAATAAACTTTTAATTTTGTAGTTTTAATAAATTTTAACTAATAATAGAGATTGTGTTAGGAAGAATGTATTGGTAATATTCAAATGTTCAATTCCCGGCCTTCGTATTTAGATAGATACCAATATTGACAATTATCAAAAGATTATTATTAATTTATTACTACACTTTCTCGTAGCGGTTCATTATAACTCATAATTATCTTTAAATATGTAGGTCTATATTTATTTCAACTACGCTTAGTTCATCAGAAATTAACCATAGGGAACATGATATTATTGGAGGCTATAAGAGCCAAGCAGGCTTTAGTAAGCTGGGGAGCAAATGACTACAAGGAATTTAAATTAATAACTACAAACTCAAATTGCGGAAGTAACTTTAACCTACACTCAACCTCCCCACATCAGGTTTTAAACCTCTTAGAAAACTCACTTAAAAGTTCAAACTGAAAAGTCATCCTTGAAAAATGCTGTCTGTGAATAACTACACCAAAAAAAAAAAAAAAGATGTAAGTAGAAGTTTGGTGGAGATTAAACAATTCCAGAGTAAGTCTCATGCGTTTAAGCAGCTTGATAGCATGCTCGGAAGCCCAAGGACTGGTGCGGCTTGGGTCACAGGTGTGTGGGATCACATCACTGCTTGAACCACAGAAATGTGGGAGGGGCCACAACCATGTGATTCTTGTTCTGATTATCCGAACAGCCATGGCGCATCAACCTGAATCATCAGTAAACAAAACCATATTACCATGTCTGTAAAATTTTCAAGATAGACAATACATGGTTAAGATTAGTTCAGCACCCGTAATATTACATTACATGACCAGTTTCATAATCAATTTCATCAAATCAAGGCCCCTTTGAGTTTGTAAACAGAACATATATGATTGAATGTCTAAATTAAAAATTAAAAGGACAGTCACAGTAGATTAGAA
Organism: Psophocarpus tetragonolobus; assembly: GCA_037954015.1. Taxonomy (NCBI): domain Eukaryota; kingdom Viridiplantae; phylum Streptophyta; class Magnoliopsida; order Fabales; family Fabaceae; genus Psophocarpus; species Psophocarpus tetragonolobus. The sequence goes on from CM075692.1 coordinate 43,166,940, forward strand.
GGGTGGATTCCATCATTTTCCTCATCAAATATTTCAATCTATTGTACCAAAATATACCCTTTTGTTACACTATCAACATATTCCAGAAAGCAGAAAACCACCAAGAACAAATATATCCTGCTGATGTGCAATGGTAAATATGTTCTTCTAAATCAGAAATAAAATCAGGAAACAACCACACAATTCTTGAATTGGATTTCATCTTAGTTGTCACTATTCCATCCTTTGAGCAGTTGATTTATGTTATTTACTCAACGAGGTTAAGAGTTCACTTAAACTAAAATTCCAAATTCACATTATATAAAATCACTCTTATTGCTATGTTACACAACAATCCAAATTAATAAAACTCAATACTTCTTTTTGAGACAAAGCTTTTCAGTTATTAACACGGAATTACTATTCATTACAATCCAGATTAAACCCATTTTAGTTTTTTCCTTTTTGCAACAAGATTGAATCCGCAATCATATTACTGTAATGACACCAAAAGAAAAAGTTTTAGACAAACATTCCATCAGTAGAGAATAAAGTGAACAATCATAAGTACGTGTGACCTGTACATTGTAATTTCTTGGGAGCTTTTGCCCTAATGACTATACAGTTAAAATAAAAAGGTTTAATCATTTATTTACTCTTATAATCATACAAACTTTCTTTTCTTGATAGTTTCTATATTTAAAAATTGTATCTTTTACTTATGCATACTATTTTTCATCCTTTAGTCTATACTATTATATTTAGTAGGAGTAAAAGAGATTAAAAATAATATATAAAGAGTAAAATGAATTAAAAATAGTATTTGTTGGGACAAAATTGAAGTTTTTTACATAAAGGAATAAAAAGGTAAAACTTTGTAATTACAGAGACAAAATACGTAATTAAGCTAAATAAAAATAAGAACGACTCTGAAATATGATTTCTTTTACATACGAGATAATACTAGCATAGTACTTTCTCACAATAATTAAAGTCTTTTCAATGGTTCCTACTCATGCAACACTCATATAATCACTTCATCATTTATCTGGATGGCAGGAATGTGAGCAATCTCAGACCAGTATTTTCCTTTCTGATTTTGGTATCTTGCTTCTAGTAATGGACATTTATATAAACTCAGTAATTCAAGAGAGGATGGAAGTTGATCTTCTTTCAAGGATTCGAGGCTTGCACATTCTTGGATATGAAGATTTTGGAGTGAAGTAAGATGTTGAAGTCCTTTTCCTTCCAACATCTTTAAATCATCAAAAGAACGTAGGAAAAGATTTTGGAGAGAAGTAGGTAGTAACCGCTCCTTCAGCAGGGTGTTGACCAGATCCTCCTCTCCCCCGAACCCCCTAATATCTAGATATGATAGAAAAGTGAGATGTTGGAATAGCAAACCTAGCTCACGTTTGGTCATAAATGATAGAATTCCCACATCAACAATAAGTTGTTTTAAACTTGAAGGCAAACAATTTAGGGAAAATGAAGCTATCTTGGGAACCTTTTCAAGGCGCCATAATGTTAGGGAAGGGAGATCAATCTGTTCTGGAAGGGACGTAAGATTCTTACAATCATGGACAATAAAAGCATGTAATTTGGGAGCAAGGCCTCCTCCATGAATAGTAATTGTTTCTAAGCTGGGACAATTCATAATTGTGAGAATTTCAAGGCCCGGGAAACAATCTAATGGAAGAGATGTTAAGGAAAGAAAGCTATCCCAAATTCTCAGTTCTTTAAGTGAAGTGTACATTTTCCATTTTTCATGAGATACAAAAATTAAGTTCCCACAATCTTGAATTTGAAGTGATTGCAATGACTTCGGTAAACCATGAGCAGGGAAGGAAACCAAAGAAGGGATGTTTCTAAGAATCAATTTTCGAAGACAATTGGCACTGAGAATCATTCTTGGCAAAAGCTGTAAACTGTCACATTTTTCAATAGAGACTTCAACTAACGATTTCCAGTACAAATCACATGATTTTGCCTCTAGATGATTGCACTCTGAGATATTAACCTCTGTCAATAAAGGTAGAGGGATGGAAAGGTTTCCTTTCAAATTAGGGCATTTGGATAACCTCAAACGCTTGAGACATGGAAAACTAAAGTTACTACCTTCGCCTTCACCCTCAAATGGTAGCCACTCTTCCCACTCTAACATTTCTTCAAATTTGAGACTCTCCAACAAAGGAAATGGCTGAAATGAAGGGGTACCTCTATTTGTGCAGTAGAATTCATGACCAATCGTATGCACCATTTTCATCCTTTTAATAACAAGCTCCTTGAGAGAAGGTAATTGTCCAAATGGTGGAAGTGACAAGCAATAGTTGCAATCACTGATTCCAAGTACCGTAACATTACAGTATGTAGAATCAGTCAACCATTTTGGAAAACTTGTGCCGCCATAGGATTTGATGTTGAGTTTCTTTAAATTAGTTGAGGGCTGCAAATTGTCTAGTACGTCTTTGGCAATTTGTGAATCTTGTGGGTCGCTGCCCCATTCAAGCATAAGTTCCTCAATCTGCTCTTTTTTCTTTAGGTCAGCTAGAAGTGCATCCATGGGATGATTAACATTTTGGAGCTCCAAGATGGAAAGCTTACCCTGCAAACGAGGAAATCTTCTTAATTCTGCTATACTTAGTCCATATTCCTTGCTCACAACAAAAGATGTCAACGTACGAAGATCTTGTAGTTGGCATATATTTGTTGGCAACTCCAAATTTGTGTCACTGATATCCAAGTGGCGTAAATTGACCAACTTTTCTACTTGTGTTGGCAGTTTAGTAAGAAATTTACAATTTGATAATTTCAAAATCTGCAAATTGTAAAGCATGAAGGTTGCCTCAGGCAACATTTTGATAGAAGTATTGGAAAGATCTAGATATCGCAGAAGCACCAAATTGCCAATTGAATTAGGCAACTCTATTATATTTTTGTACGCAGACAATGAGAGTGTTCGCAAACATTTTAGTTTTGGCAACCAAGCATGTGATACTGTTTTTGTCAAGTAACATAATTGACGTCGATAACGGAGTTGTGGAAGAATGGTCCGCAGATAGTTTAACTCATACAAGCCCTCAAATCTTTTAGAGACATCAAATGAACTTGCAAAAAATGCTAAATGACGAACAGTTTGTGATATTTCACCACCTTCAATGTCAGAGGAACTTTTTCCGGATACTAGCCTTGATAAATCATAGATGAGATCGTGCATTTGAAACTTTCCCTCTTCTCCAGCTTTGTCTTTTTCAATTAAAGATCTAAATAGTAATTCGTTGAAACAATCATCACCTATTGATTCCATTGCTTTCTCTCCATGGATTTGTTGAAGAAAGCCTTCAGCCATCCATAACAAAATCAGCTCCTTCCTATCCAACAAATGTTGTCTTGGAAAAATTGAACAGTAGGCAAAACATCTTTTTACATGTGCTGGAAGATGAAGATAACTTATGCGTAAAGCTGGTAAAACATCATCATGTGCCCATAACTTGCTATTCAGAATTTTATTCCATTCTCCTGCATCAACATTTGACCGCAAAAGACCTCCCAATGTTTTAGCGGCTAACGGCACACCATTACATTTTCTTGCAATTTTCCTACCAATTTCTTCCAGGATAGGATATTTTTCATAATCATTATTTCCAAATGCATGTTTAGCTAGTATATGCCAACAGCTTTCTTCAGCAAGAGGTTTCAACTCACAAATGGGAAATGTATGTGTGATCTCTGCAACTCTTTGTTGTCGAGTTGTCACAATGATCTTACTCCCCTTCTTCCCACTGCTGAAAGGAGCTATTAGTTGATGCCAATCATTATACTTGTCATTCCAAAGGTCATCTAGCACAAGCAAAAATTTCTTCTCTCTCAAGGTGTTTTTTAATTCAACACGAAGAACATCAAGATTAGTGATAGCACAATCTTTTCTTGTGAGAGATTCAAGAATCTTTTTTGTTATTTTGAAAACATCAAAATCATCAGACACCCATGTCCAAATGGTCACATCAAAATGTTTTTGCACTTCCCTATCATTATAAAGGTATTGAGCAAGGGTGGTTTTCCCCAATCCTCCCATGCCTCGTATTGTGACCACTTCTATATTGTTCTTCTTCTTGTCATCATTCAATAAAAGCATGTTCAATAATTTCTCTTTTTCATCATCTCTTGAAACAACTATAGATTCAAGCAATGAGTCTGTAGCTGTTCTGTAAGAGACTTTTCTAGAAATACTTTGCAAACCGAGAATATCTTTTTGTTTCCCAAAGTGTTCTAGTTTTCTAGATATTGCTTCAAGCTTAGGATTCATATTCTTGTGGAATTGATTAAAGGGAGAAGAAAGTAATGACCTGATCTTAGATTGTCCCTCCACCTTGCATCTCAAAGACTCTGTGTGGATTTCATCCAACAGATCTTCAGCATCATAGACAACATCTTTCAACTCATCAAGCCATGCCTTCACTGCAGGATCAGTTATCTGTTTCTCCTCAGCATCATTGAGCACAACGTTAATTGCCAACAACTTTATCTTCAGTTCATCCAACACGGAGACATTCAACTTTTGGGTTGAAAAGAAATCTCTGAAGTCTCTAGAAGCTATCTTGTTTAATATGATCTCCACAGAAGCAGAGACAAGTGCCTCTCCCACCATTACTAATGCCATTTCTTCTCTCGTTTTGTAAATTGATCAGAACACTAAAGCTCTTGCCAAATATTGAATTTGGTACATACAAACTTGTGGTATTGAGGAATTGTCATATTGTATTGCTTTAAGTCAAGTCAATGTTTCGATTTTAGAATAATGTGTTGTTAAAATGGACCCATCAAACGTGATAATAATACTTTATTTTCTTATTCTAATACAAGAAGTAAGTAAAATCATTTGTCCTTCCTCCTGTATTTCTTTCCTATTCGTATGTATAAATATGGCTAATTAATGATAAATATACATGTGGACACCTCTATAATGGTATTTTTATTTGGTTTTTTTTATTGAATAACACAGTAAATTACAAATGTTGAAAGGGACATTTGGGATAATACTACTAATAATAATATTAAGTGGTGTTGTATTCTTTAATTTCTTTGAAACTGACCATCCAACCACCCACTCAGCATTTCAACTTCTTCAAATTGCTTATGTGAGGTTTAGGTGACGTGGTGTCTTATTTGGGAGAGAAAAATCGAAGTGTCTCTTGACACTCTTCATGTTTTGTGGGTCGTCTGAGATATAGTATGGAATAACATATGAAACCATGGTTCCTTGAAGTTTTCTGTTTGTTTGCCACATTGTGCATTGTGGTCCCTGAAGCACTAAAGCTGTTTCCATTCCGTTACTTTGTTCCTTTGTTGCTATGTGTTTTTAGTGTCTGTTAATCCAGCTCAATTTATTTCTAACTCATAACATACTTATATAATAGTTTGACATATATAATATAGCGTTCACCGTCTAAATGTTGGTCTTTATTATTGTGTCAGCACACTATTATTAGTATTTGATATCCGGATGACAAACCTTTCTTTCCATCCACATAAAAATTAGTAATTTTTTAACAAGTTATATCAGAAATAAAAAAATATATTAAAAAATTAAATGTAACTTATTAAATAACATGACAATATTTTATTGAAAAGTTAGATAGAAAACATGAAATAAAGACAAAGGATTTTCATCATATGCACCTAATATTGTCAGCTTATCCACCATATTATTTTTATTTTATTGTGATTGGATCTATACACTTACCTGATATTTATAAATTATATTAGGTTGCTAACTCAATGATAGATTACTCAGCTTTTAAAAGTGGCTTTTTTTTTACACATTTATATATGAAGCATTTGGTCTGTAAAACCACACTTGAACCAAAAAGGAATGAATGAAAAAAAGTAGCATGTCAGTGAAAAATTCTAAAAATAGTTCATTCTTATAGAATCTAGTCCAAATCTTGGTTTAAATGCTTGGCTCAAAATACAAGAAATTCAATTGGGGTTTTGAGTTTAATTAATAAAGGAATAGAGCTTAACAACTTCATAATATAGTTGGGAAACTGAAAGCAACCGGCTTTCATTTTTTTGTTTATTTGAATGATTACTCCGTCTAATTGTACATTGAAAAGAGATTAGTGTTTGATGTGGGAAAAAAATTTTTCGGTGAATGTATTATCTAGCTATTTTCGATTATATTCTATTTATAGTAGCCATAAATGTGTAAAAGAAAGAGTATATTGATAAAGATATTTTTTTTCCAAAATAAAAAAAGCAATTAGGTTGAAAAAAAATAATAAAGAATTCATAACAAATTTGTTATCCTAGAACAAAACATTAGGTGAAAGGACCATAGAGTAACTTTCTTGATAGGTTTTACTTGACCGTATCACACTATATATCATTTGATAATCCAATGAATCTCACATAGAAATAATGTGAGCTATTTTCGTTAAAATTTATTGAAAGATTAATGATAAACTAAACTTGTACCAAATATGTAATAAGATTTTCTTATGGAACAAATCTCTAGAGATCAAAAGTAGATTTATGCCTATAAATTATGCTATCAATTATCTAATTTAAGTATCCAAGGCGTCGACTATATATGTATTTTGCTAAATTCTACTGATGACAGCTTCGTGCAGTTGCAAAAATTTTCAAGGTTTTCAAAAGCTATAACAGGAGTAAAATAGCTTAACTATATCACAAAACCTAAGCAAAAAAACTAAACTATGTAGTAAACCACTTTCTATGCAATTTTTAAAAGTGGGGATGATTTATACGTAGCCATTTAAAGAAATATTTCAACAGACTTAGCACGTTGCTCTTAGTAGAAAGTACTTTATGATTAATCAATCAACAATAGGAAAATAATTAATGATGTTGTAAGGAACATGACTCAATGATGACAACTTTCAAAAGTAGTAAACAAGCTCATTCCTAAAATCTACATTAGAAAAACTGCACAGAGAAAGATATTAATTAACAGTATTATAACTCAAATAATATGAAAAATCATCTTCAACATTCTCTTTGTAATCCTTATGAAAATTCTAGAATTATGTAGATAATTATATATAGATAGAAAACTCTATACATGATAGTTTTAGAATTATATATAGATAAAAAATTTTAAAATAGTGCATGATATATCTAGAATTAAATGTAGATAGAAAATTTTACAATGGTGTATGATATCTTTAAAATGGTTGTGTTGAAGCCTATAAATAAACTATGTATACTCAACGTTTGTAATCAACCAAGAAACTAATAAGTAATTTCTAATCAAAGTTATTCCAACTATTTCTTTAAGCTAGCTTTCCTTTCAATTAAGCCTATAACACATTGGCCTTCTATCATTTCTACTAATCAAAGACACCTTAATTATTTCATAATTCTAAATCCAATCAGATCCACGTGTTACTGAGAAAAATAGTATCCTTTTACCCTTCATTATTGACCTTGTTCCTTACATTATTCAATACACTACCATGCTTTCCATTTTCCTTCACTATCTTCATTATTGACTGCATTCTTATCCTAGATGGCACTCACTTCAGCATTATCCAATGGATTCAAAGTCATGTGTGTTTCTCACTGCCCCTGGTTTTGGTGCTACTGTCTTCATTATCTTCATTAATTCTTGGCAACTGTTTCTACACTAGTTTTCTCTTGATACTCACTTCAAGAGGCCCCTGCTTAACTTCAAGGTCCTTGACAATATTTTTAAAAGATCTCACATCCTGAGCCTCTGCTTGATGAAGCCTATCGTAAGAAACTAAAAAGTTTGATTATTCAATGTACCAATAAAATTTGGAAATAGCTATTGTTGACAAAATTGTGTAGTACAAATCTTTAATCATATAATAACAGCTGTTGATCTAATATTCAAGATTTTATTTTTATTTTTAATCTAAAAATCAGCCAACAGCATTCAGCCATTCTTTGTTCGTATTGAATCCTGCAAATAGTCTTTGTACTGTTAGTATTGGTAAAAAAACTACCATCCCAGATAGTGTGGGAAGGTAAATGGAAACTTATGATAAAAGTTCACAATTAACTTCTTGTTCCGTCAGGGGATTATCTAATGCCCAAAATTAAAACAAAGCAAATTTATTTTCGCAAACTCTTGTTAATAAGACTTGTTTACTTAAAGTATTTTCTGATCATAAACTAAAATACAGAAAGGAAATCCAGCAGAAATTAGGGAGTTGATTGAATTAGATGTCCAAAGCTGACTGATTTTTGCAGCAGAATGCTTTAGGATCTTTGCAGATAACTAAAACATAATATTTAGATAATGACAGCAACAAACATTATGTAAGGACTCAACACCCGAAGCAAATGTTTATTGAGCATCCAATACAAAACCACTTTATATACTTGAGAACACATACCAGTCAATCAACGAAGAAGTAGGCCAAGTTAAATTTCAACTATGTTTCAAATTAACCACTGCATCAGAAATTAACCATAAGAAAAAAACATGATAACAGTGGAGGCCATAAGAGCCAATCAGGCTTTAGTATGTTGGGGGAGCAAATGACCAAAAGGATTTTAAACGGATAGCTACAAACTCAAGTCACACAAGTAACCTTAACCTACGCTCAACCTGCCTAATTAACTTTTAAACCTCTCAGAAGAAACTCACTTAAAAGTTCAGACTGAAAAATGAACCTTGAAAATTTTTTAATGCTGCTTGTGAAGAACCAAAACAGATTGCAAGTAGAATGATATTTGCTAGCCATACTTATAAAAAGACTGAAAAGTCTTTTTACTTTTAACATGAATATTATAAGCTAAGGCTTCTTTGATCTTTGTCCAACATCAAGGAACAAAAAAGATGGTGCATCCCCTTTGCCTTTCTAGCTTGGTAAAACACGATGGTATAATACTCATAAAAGGTAGTGGTATCTACTTACATGCTTCAACAAGAGACATATAATTGAATTCCACTTAATGCTGCACTCTTTTTAATATCTTGTTCTTCTAAACTCTTCTATTACTTAATATATTTCTTATTTACTAAAAAAAAGAAATACTCTTAAAAGGTGAATAAGCATGCTGATATAATTACAAGTGCAACTTATTAGAATAGGTGATTTCAGGTAAATTCTAACTAATTATAAAAAGACTTTCTGAAAAAGTTTACGAGAGATTTTCTAATAACACTCATCTGCTAGTAAAAATAGGAAAGGAGTCATGTTATATAGAAATATAAAAAATTATCCATTATTTTAACCTTTAATTCTGTTGAAAATATAGAATGTTGAAATAGTAATGAAATGAGTGGACTGCAGAATACTAATTCTATTGAGCAACGTTGCAGCTTTTTTGTACAGCAAATAATTGAAAGAAAAATGTTAATGTAACTACATAACAACTAACAAATTAGTGCCTCAACAATAGGAGATAAAACAACTATATCGTATCAGTCAACATGACTTTTATTTTCCTAAAAAATAGCATAAAAATCTATAGTTATTCAATCAACGCTCCTCCTTGACTTTGGAACTGCAAACTCCAAGCTTTTGCCTCAAGAATTCAAAACTGTATTTTGGAAGTGCCTTGGTTAGGATATCAGCTACTTGATTTTCTATTTTGCAGTAGATTAGCTTTCTTTCTCTTTGAACCTCTCTTAATCAGAAGAAAAAGCTTTATCTTAAAGTGCTTTGTTTGGCCATGAAAAACTGGATTATTGGCAACTGGGATTGCAGCCTGGTTTGTCCACAAAAATCTCTGTGCAATCTTCTTGTTCCATATGCAAATTTGTCATGATTTTCCTTCTCCAAAGAGTTTGATTTACAGCAGTAGCAACAGCGACATTCTCCGCTTCCGCTGTTGATTGAGTTATAACTTCTTGCTTTTTAGAACACCATGAAAAAACTCCAGAACCAAGAGAGACACAGTAACCAGAGGTGTTTCTCATTTTCAGGCAGCAAAAAGGATTCTCAAGCCGACTAGTAATAAAGTCTCCAGTAAGATTTATTACTAGTAGATCAGCTTAATTAGGGTGATATGTTAAAGGTACAGTTGACTATGGGATAAGTTTTAATAAACTCACTGAATACATGATATCTGATCGGGTAGCTGCTAAATACATCAAGCATCGTATTAAGTTTCTGGACAACTTTTCATCAACCTTTTCAACTCTATCTTCTTTGCAAAAATTTTCTTTTTGGTTCATTGGAGTTGCAACTGACTTGCACTCTTCCATGTTGAACTTCATAAGAACTTCCTTTGATGTTTCTTTAGTCGTTCATCACATCATGCATCAAACACGGACCTTAAAAAAATAAAATAAAATCACTAAAACGCACCTAACAATATCTTAAAAGATTAATTTTATTTAATTCATGTTTAAATTATGATTTTGAGAACTTGGAGCCCACTTTTAAGGTGAAGTGATGGTGCTTCCATAAGCATATATGTATGTTCCTATTAAGGAATTGCCTCTGATGGTGGATTTCTTAACAAGATCAGTAAGAAGAATCAGAAAAAATAATCATTGTTGATTCTTACATAATATTTTTTTTTTTTTTTGTCAGTAAAATTATTTTAAAATAGTTCTTGTAATTTTTACTTTTTTCATTGTTTGATTTTAGTTTTGTAATATATCTATTTTTGTTTTTTTTTCTTGTATTATTTGAATAGTTTGGTTTTTGTTTTTTCCCTTGTAAACAAAAGCTAAACCAATCCAAATTCATTCCCTCAAACACTTGTTAATGAGTCTTGCTTACTTAAAAAGTATTTTCTGATCAATTAAAATAAAGAAAGGAAATCCAGCAGAAATTAGAAAGTTGATTGAATTATATGTCCAAAATGGCCTCATCAAAATGTTTAATTCAAGAGTCTCTCATTCATATGTTTAGAAACTATTATTGACAGTTACCAAAAGATTATATTCTTTATGACTACACCTTCTATCCTTTCTTACTTTGGATCCACCAAGCAATTGATTGTGGTGCATTATAGTTCATAATTATCTTTAAATATAAGAAGTAGGTCTATATTCATTTTAACTAGCTTATAGTTCATCAAAATTAACCATAAGAAACATGATATCATACATTGTAGGCAATAAGAGCCAAGCAGACTTTAGTAAGTTGGGGGGAGCAAATGACTTAGAAGGAATTTAAATTAATAGCTACAAACTCAAATTACACAAATAACTCAACCTCCCTACATCAGGTTTTAAATCTCTTTGAAACTCACTTAAGAGTTCAAATTGAGAAGTAAGCCTTGAAACTTTTTCATGCTGTCTGTCAATAACTGACCAAAAAGAAAAACAAATGCGAGGGGAAAAAATTGGGGGAGATTAAACAATTCTTGAGTAGGTTACGTGTTTAAGCAGCTTGATAGCATGCTCGGAAGCCCAAGGACAGGTACTTCTTGGATCACAGGTGTGTGGTATCACGTCACTGACCTGTGGTTTTAGCTATAGTCATGGCGTTTCAACCACAGAGATGTGGAAGGGGCCACAGTTATGTGGTGCTCTTTCTGATTATCCGAACAGCCATGGCGTATCAACCTGGTGCTACTACCTGCATTCATCAGTAAACAAAACCATATTACCATGTCTATCAAATTTTCAAGATAAGCGTATTATTACATTACATGACCAGTTTCATAATCAATTTTAATCAAATCATGTCCCATTTGAGTTTGTGAACAGAGTACATGATTGAACTGTCTAAATTAAAAATAAAAGGACAGTAGATTGGAAGGGTGGATTCCATAATTTTGCTCAGCATATACTTCAATCTATCATTCCAAAATATACTATTTAGATACACTATTCTACATCTACCAGAATACCATAAAAGAATAAATATTCTGCTTATAAGTAAGGCTAAATACATGCCATTATCACTAAATCAGAGAGAAAATCAGCAAAATGAAAAATTATAAAAATGGCTTACGGTCCAGCTGGTTAACAATTCTTGACAATACACTTTAAGAAATGGCTTATTCACTTCTTAACATGAAATTACTCTTTATTGTAATCCACATTAAACCCATTATAGTTTTCCCTTTTTCAAACAAAATTGAATCCATAATCAAATTACCCTAATGACAAAGAAAAGTTTCATACAATATTCCATCAACAGAGACCAAAAAGTGGCCCCTATAATTATACAATAAAGTGATAATACTAAGTGTGTGTCTTGTAGGTTTTAATTTCTTGGGATCTTTTGACACAATGACCACACAATTATTCATTTGGATGCTATACCCATACAAACTATTCCTTTTAATTTCTATATTTAAAAATTATCGCTAATTTCTTATCTAAACTATTTTTAATCCGTTTTAGTCTGTATTTTTAAAATATTAGTTTGTTAACATGTAGTTTTTCAAAAATAATTAAAGCTTATACCTTTCCAACTGTTTCCACACTCATGCATCGTCTCGAAATATTACTTCATGATTTATCCTGATAGTCTTAATGTGAGGAATCTTAGACCAGTATTTCCCTTTCAGAATTTGATAACGTGCCTCAAGTAATGGACATCCCTTCCCTATCCACAGAAATTCAAGAGAGGATGGAAACTGATCTTCCGGCAAGGACTCAAGGCTTTCACAATTCGCAAAGGAAAGATCACTGAGTAAAGTGAGATGTTGAAGCCCTTTTCCCTCCAACATCTTCAAACCATGAAAAGAATCTAGGCAAAGATTGTCTAGAGAAGTAGGCAATAATTGCTCCTTCAGCAGTGTGTTGATAAAATCCTCCTTCCTCCCAAAACCCGTAATTTGTAGACTTGACAGATTAGTGAGACGTTGAAATAGCAAACCTAGCTCATGTTTGGGCATAAATGATAGAATTCCAACATCAATACCAAGTATGCTTAAACTACAAGGCAACCAATTTGGGGAAAATCATGATAGCTTTGGAACCCCTCTAAGGTACCATAATGTTAGGGAAGGGAGATCAATCTGTTCTGCAACTGACATAAGATTCTTGCAATCAGAGACATCGAAACTCTCTAATTTGGGAGCAGCTCCTCCTCCTTGAAAAGTAATTGCTTCTAAGCTAGGACATTTCTCAATATAAAGATGCTCAAGTCCTGGGAAACAATCTAATGGTAGGGATGTTAGGGAAAAACAACTATCACAAATCTCCAATACTTTAAGTGACATGTATACATTCCATTTTTCATGAGATTCAAAAACTAAGTTCCTACAATCTCTGATTCCAAGAGTTTGCAATGATGTGGGTAAGCCATCAGTGGGGAAGGAAATCAAAGAAGGGATGTTTTCAAGAGTCAACTTTTGAAGACAATTAGTGCCTCCCATCATTCTTGGCAAAGACTGCAAACTGTCACACTTTTCAATAGATAGTTCCAAATAAGAGGAGTTGTCAAGCAAAGATAGCAGGCTTTGCCCCCCTTCTCTAATATGTATTACTTCAACTGATGAATTCCAGTGCAAATTACATGATTTTGCTTCTAGATGGCTGCACTCTGAGATGCTAACATTTGTCAGTGAAGGTAGAGGGCTAGGCAAGTTTCCTCTCAAATTGGGACATTTGGATAAAATCAATTGCTTAAGACATGGGAAAGGAAAATTACTACCTTCACCTTGATATGGTAGCCACTCTTCCCACTCTGACATCTCTTCAAATTGAAGGCTCTCCAATAAAGGAAATGGCTGAAATGAAGAGGATTCCATATCTCTACAGTAGAAATCATGACCAGTTGTATTCACCATTTTCATTCCTTTAATGACAAGCTCCTTGAGAGAAGGTAATTGTCCAAACGGTGGAAGTGATAAGCAATAGTTACAATAACTTATCTAAAGTACTGCAATATTACAATATGTAGAATCACCCAACCATTTTGGAAAGCTTATGCCACCAAAAAATTTGATGCTGAGCTTCTTTAAGTTTGTTGATGGTTGCAAGTTGTCCAACACGTCTTTGACAATTTGTGAGTCTTTTGGGTCACTGTCCCATCCCAACATATCCTCGATTTGCTCCTTTTTCTTTAGATCTCTGATAGAAATGCGTCCATGGGATGATTAACGTTTTGGAGCCCAAGGATAGAAAGCTTACCATGCAGATAAGGAAATTTTTTTAAATCTGTAATATTTAATCCTTGTTTGCTTACAACAAAAGAAGTCAACATACGGAGACCTTGTAGTTTGCAGATATTTATTGGCAGCTCCAAATTTGTGTCACTGGTATCCAGGTAACGTAAATTGACCAAATTTTCAATTTGACCTGGTATTTGAGTAAGAAATTTACAATTTGATAATTTCAATGTTTGCAAATTGTAAAGCATAAAGATTGCATCTGGTAACATTTTGATTGAAGTATTTGAAAGGTCTAGATATCTCAAAAGCACCAAATTGCCAATTGAATTAGGAAGCTCGGTAATATGCTTGTATGGAGACAATGAAAGTGTTCGCAAGAATTTTAGTTTTGTCAGCCAACCATTTGACACTGTTTTGGTCATGTAACATGAAAGAAATGGATATTTGAGTTGTGGTAGAACGGTTCGCAAATAGTTTAGCTCATACAATCTATGAAATCTTGTAGAGACACCATCATACCAACTTGCAAGAAACGCTAAATGACGAACAGTTTGTGATATTTCACCACCTTCAATGTCAGAGGAACTTTTTCCGGATACTAGCCTTGATAAATCATAGATGAGATCGTGCATTTGAAACTTTCCCTCTTCTCCAGCTTTGTCTTTTTCAATTAAAGATCTAAATAGTAATTCGTTGAAACAATCATCACCTATTGATTCCATTGCTTTCTCTCCATGGATTTGTTGAAGAAAGTCTTCAGCCATCCATAACAAAATCAGCTCCTTCCTATCCAACAAATGTATAAACTGCATCTATTGCCAATTAGCCATTTAGAAGCTAGTTACTGGGAACAATGTATTTTTTAGGCTTAAAATATGCTCTCAGTAATTAAATTGGAAATCTTTTCAGGGATTTTATTCTTTCAAACACAAGAATTTTTCTACTTCAAATTGAAAATAATAAAAGATCTCCATTGGATTTCAGTCATAGATTTTTTCTGTTAAAGCAAAAGTAGCTAATTTCCATTTGGTGGCCATACTTCAAAAACAACCGTGGTTAGTTTGAAGTAACTTCCATTCATTTATAGTTGACTCAATTTTTCATTAGTAGTCTCTCAGTAATTAAATTAGAAATCTTTTCAGGTATTTATTAGAGAGAAAGGAAGGATTGTGCACTATCAGTTTAAAAAATTTTACGCTGAATCACAACTCTTTCATTTATAGTAAATTTGTTGATTTTACGAATTAATACTCTAAAAATCATATAAATAAAGAATTGTGATTGAATGTTACGGTGAAATTCTTTTATATTGTCCGTGCGTACTAACTAAACTTTATTTATTATTCTTTCAAACACAAGATTTTTCTACTTCAAATGGAAAATAATAAAAGATCTCCATTGGATTTCAGTCATATATTTTTTCTGTTAAAGCAAAAGCACCTAATTTCCATTTGGTGGCCAATGGCCATACTTCAAAAACAATTTGTGCATAGTTTGAAGTAACTTTCATTCATTTATAGTTGACTCGATTTTTCTTTAGTAGTCTCTCAGTAATTAAATTGGAAATCTTTTCAAGTATTTATTATTCTTTCAAACAAAAGGAATTTTCTGCTTAAAATTGCAAATAATAAAGTAAAGTAGCATTATTGGATTTCAGCTACAGATTTTTTTTTTTTGTTAAGAATTATTCTAAGAAGGCCAGGGAGGTGTGGCGTGTTAGGGACAAGAGAAAATGGTTGAGTTAAATAAGTTCCACTCTTGAAAGTGGATTAATATCAGGAAGGGAATTAAATACCCTTTTTTCTTGTTGGTGCTTGAACCCTATGACCTGTTTAAAGGGGTATTAACGAGGATGAAAGCAGTGCATGGATCCAGGTAGCATGTTGTTTTCTTTGAGTGTTTATTAGGTACACTGCCTATTTTTTGGTGAAGGTGATTGTATGATCAGTTAATTGTTTGGTGAGACAAGAATGGCCGAGATGACATGGCGAAGTAGTGGGGTCATTTTGAGGTGTTTCCTTATGAACAAAGGCACATGTCCCTGAACAGCTGGAGCCTGCTTGCTGAGGTGTTTGCTTGTGAACAAAGGCACAAAATTATATGCAGAAACATGGTGCCTATAATGTGGATATTACTTTTTTATGTTTGGCAAATATTAGTTTTGTCACCAGGGGATTCGACCTAAGACCTCTCCCCCTCCTTTTTAACACACTCTTCCCAACTACGAAACCAACCTTATCTCCTATAATGTGGACATTACATGAGTATAATTTTTGTGAGGTTATAGGGGGAAGAGGTAAAGCAATATTGCTGTCCTCTTGTTATGCCCAAATTGAACACTTCTTGTGCTTCAATTGGTTTCTTATTTCAGCAATAAAAATTTTGTCTTGGCTTTTTCAAAGAGTGTGGAATTATCATCATTAATTGATTATACCGTAAACACAAAAGCAGCAACAGAAGGGTATCAATCTATCACTTGCAAGCTTACACTATAATAAAAAAAAACAATTCCAAATAAACAGAATAGGGACAACACACTTACATGTTTCCTAGTAGATTCCTTTAAGCATGTGCAATAGCAGATTTACAACCCACTGCAGAGAAAGGGCAATTCACAATCTTCATTGGACAAACAGTTATTCAGTGTCTATCCATGTTATGTCTCAAAATGCTATCTGTGCACTTCTGTTAACATGGAACCATCTTGAAATCACAAGTTGAATGATGCTCCTTCAAAGGACCAGCAGTGAACCCCTCACTTTGGCAGATCACAGGCCAGAAGTTGCAAGCATCAACATGGTTTGCAAGATCTTGCGCAGATTTAAAACTCATGCTGCCATGAAATGAGCTCTTGAAGTCAACATTATTGACCAAAGTTTTTACAAATATTTCTCTTCTATCCAGTGGCCAAAAACCATTATTTCCATCTCCTGAACAAATCATCTATTTTGTCTTCTCTCTCATCACTAAGCAGCCACCCTGAAGCCTGACTCAGCAAATTCCTCTCTGAATTAACAAACTCATCAACAAAATAAGAAATGATACCAAAAGGGTCTTCCAACACTTCACCATCAGGACCAACTTCGAAGATAACAGACTTAGCAACAAATGATTCACTCCTTTGGGTGACAAAAATCTATCATCTCCTTTCTTAAATCTACAACCACTGAACCAGGGGGTTATCTCCTGTTGTGTAATCAACACAGGCACAGGCTAGTGCTGGCAGGAACATTTGAGCCAGCTTGTGAACTACTTCTGTATCACAACAAGCCACGCAACAAGGAACCTTCCTCTTTCTCATGCTCAATCTTCTTAGGCCCAAGGTCCACATCAGTATGCTTGGTGAAACCTACAAGTAAATTTCAGAAAGAAAACATCATCATACACTCTTTCATATCATATACAACCTTGTAAAACAAAACAAATAGAACACTTTCAAATCTCAAATTCTCTTTTAATAAGATTCGTTAGCTTATCAGAAAAAAAAAACTAAAATTCTGTTTTATTTATACTTCTCCTCACGAGGTAATTTCAAGCTCTCTTATAACAACATAAGAAAATTTTCAGCATCTACCACACAATATTGACTAGGGGCGTGTTTGGTTTTCAGTTGGGACATGGGAGCCTCCCAACATTCGCTAAAAAGTAAAACTGAAAGAGCCTCTTATTTGATTTTCAGTTTGATCCAATTGTAAACTGAATTTTACCTCACTTTTGCCTTGAAACTCAGGTGTTTTTTTTTTTTTTGGCAAGCAATGAAACTCAGGTTGAATAATTGCTTTTACAAAAATGAAGTTAATACAAACTTCAGTCTCAAACTTTAATCCAAGCACGTCAATGTACAATGTATATTATTGCACTTCACGATTTCAGAATCATCATCATATATTGAAAACAAAAAAGAGGAGAGAGAGAGGAAATTAGCAACAGCAAGAACACATTTGCACCTAAAACAGTTGATTTTAAGATACAAACAAATCAAATTGCAAAATCTGCCTTTTCCACCTCTTCTGATTAATTTCCAAGAAACCCAGATCCTAAATTTCTAAAATTTCAGTGAAACTACATTGTAATTAACAATCCATTCCACTCGAAAAGCATACAATGTTAAAAGAATTGAAGCCTTGTTATATAGTGTATGAAATCGTGTAATTAATGACAATGATGCAGGGAAAAGGAATGAAAAAATAAATAACATACTTGTACTTACCCGAAAAATGACTTGTGTATTCTCCAACAAATCCACCAAATAAATCAGTAGTGTTTGATGCTTAGGTCAGACAAGGTGGTTCAGTGTAAATTCTTAGATGGTTTTTTACATTATCTTTCTCTTTCTTTTATTCGGCTATTGTGGTACTAATAGTGCTTTATTACTCATAATGTGACACTAATGGTGTTTTGTTACCAATTAAGTGTTTCTTTAAGATGTCTTGTAATTGGTAACTACGGTAATAAGTCATCTTAAATGACCTTCTCAAGGAGTTTAGGTTGTTTGATCCACGTTGGTTGGGGTTTCTAAGGGAGGTTGGTGACTTGGGCGACCTTGTGGTCGTGAGTGGTGAGGTTGTAAAGATCGTTGGTGATGCCTTTGGGAGTACATAAGTCCTCCGAGCTCCAAGACTCATTGAGGCGCTGGAGATTTTGAAGCGAGGTTGGTATGGGAGAAGAGTGATGACCTTGGGTTTGTGAGGTGCAAAATGCGAGTTTGCGAGTTTCAACGACCGAAAAGATAGTCTTATGTTTATCTTTATTCTTTTGTATTCTTTCTACTTGAAGAACTTTGTAATTTTTAATGCATTTTGTAGTCGTCGACTCTGTACTTTCATAACTTTTTGAATGAATAAATTCGTTTTTCGTCATTTATCATTTTCGCTTTACTATCATTTTAAGTTGCGAGTTGAATTTTGTTGCTTTCGTTTTTATTTTATGAGTGAATGGATCGAGCTCAGTTTAGGCGAGTTGTTGTTTGACTCATGCATGTTTAGTTTGTGAATGAGAGGCATGCGTCCAGCCTTTGTGAGCTTGCATTCGACTCGTGAAAGAGAGGTGTGTGTTCGGCCTTAACGAACTTGCCTTCGGTTCATGAATGAGAGACGTGCATTTGGCCTTGTACAAGCTTATGCTTTGTTTGTAAATGAGAGGCGCGTGTTCGGCCCTTGTGAACTCGCGTTCGGTTCATAAATGAGAAGGTGCGTGTTCGGTTTGTATGAGCTTATGCTCGATTTGTGAATGAGAGGCACGCGTTCATCCTTGTACGAGCTTATGTTCAGTTTGTGAATAGGAGGTGTGCATTTGGCCTTGTATGAGCTTATGCTTGGTTTGTGAATGAGAGGCACGCATTCGGCCTTGTACAAGCTTATGTTCAATTTGTGAATGGGAGGCTCACAGTCAACCTTGTAGGAGCTCATGCTCGATTTGTGAATGAGACTTCAGTTTTGTACGAGTTTATGCTCGATTTGTGAATGAGAGGTACGTGTTTGACCTTGTATGAGCTTATGCTCGATTTGTGAATGGGAGGCACACATTCGACCTTGTACGAGTTCATGCTCGGTTTGCGAATGAGAGACACATGTTCGATCCTATACGAGCTCATGCTCAGTTTGTAAAAGCAAATTTATCTTGCAAGTCGGCGAATTGAGACATAGAGATTGCTAAAAAAAATTGTATTTTATTAATGTTGTAAGCCTCATTAAAACTTTCTGGTTCTTAGGAGGAAGGCTTGTTAGTCTATCCTCGGGATGGTAGCATATTCTCCCTATGAGAGGTGTACTCTTCCATATGGATATATATTATCACCCGAGCCTTAAACTTGTTCATGTCGCTAGGTACTCTTTTGCAAAGGTTGTTCATGAAGGGACCAGGTCGAAGCCTTGTGAGCATATATTGGAGGGCGACTTTTGGGTGAAGTCATTTGATTTTGACGGTTGTGGCTAAGAATTTGTCAACGAATCCACATAGGGGCTCGTTCTCCCCTTGTTGTAGGTCGACTAGCGTCGTAACACTGATTGTATAAGGTCGGCTAGTGGTGTACTGGGCATGAATTTCATTACGAGTTATTGGAAGTTGCAGACTAAGTTAGGAGGGAGCTCAGTGAACCAAGTTAGGCTTTCTCCCTTTAAAGAGGTTGGGAACACTCTGCAACGAATGGCGCCGTGTGTGGAGTTCAGGTTGAGTTAGAATAGGTAGTCATTGATGTGGGCGTTCGGGTCAATGAGGCCTTTGTATCTCTCAAGAGTCAGAGGTTTTCAATTGCGAGGTAGGTCTACTTCCATGATCCCCAGAACAAAAGGGTATCGCTCGAAGTCATCGTTGTGATTGTGATGATGAGTTGGTCTAGTAGAGGACTGTCCAGATAGGGTGGAGCGACAATGGGAGGTTCAACTGTCATAGCGACGTGGAGGAGTGGTTCTCCGATGATGATGCGATGAGGAAGTGGTGCGATTCTGGTTGCGGCGAGGGAAGAGGGTGTGTGTCTCATCCCTTCATGGTTGCGGTTGTGGGCGTGCAATTGTGAGATGATGTGTTGTAGCTCTTCGTTATGTCTCTGAAGCTCAGAGAGGATTGGTGCTCTCCATTGTTTTGTGATGAAGTGGTGGCCGGGAAAGTTTTACACGGCCCTACAGTAGACGCCAAATGTACTTATCGAAAAATGACTTGCGTATTCTCCAACAAGTCTACCAAATAAATCTTGAGAGAGTGGCGCCAGGTACCTGCAAGGAACATTCTGACGCTTAAGTCAGATAAGGTGGTTTAGTGTTAATTCTTAGGTGGTTTTTTACATTACCTTTATCTTTCCTTTACACTTGAAACATGGTTATTGTGGTACTAATGGTGCTTTATTAATCATAATATGAAACTAATGGTGTTTTATTACCCATTAAGTGTTCCTTTAAGTTGTGTTGTAACTGATGACGACTGTGATAAATCCTCTTAAATGACCTTCTTAAGGAGTTTAGGCTGTTTAATATGCGCTGGTTGAAGTTTCTAAGAAAGGTTGGTGACTAGAATGACCTTGTGATTGTGAGTGATGAGATTGTAGAAGTCATTGGTGGTACCTTTGGAAGTACAATATTAATATATGTTGTGTTTATGAAATCTAAAGGATCATAGATTCCAACATCAAAGTGTAATTGAAGTATTGATTGAGGTTAATGGTGTAGCTAATATTTTAGGGGACGAATCGAAAATGTAGATGGATGCTCCTCTATTCTGTTTTGTTTATACCCAACTAACTGTTTTAACCGTTCCGTGTTAGTGTCTGGAACGAAGTTACAAACAACTTACTCAGTTACAAAAAACATGCCAAATCTGACGATAGTTTATCTACCAAATACTTCATGGAAACGATGTATAGTAAGTACTATTTGTATACAGGATTTTCGAGAGAATTAATAAAAAGGATATGTACTTTTTTTATTAAATTAAATATTTTTAAATTTGTTCTAAACCCTAAAAGGTAGGTAATTGGTCTGGTCGACCAGGTAGTGGCTAATTTGGTTTAATCTGAATAATCTGTCTTTTTAAATTATTTAAATTATTCGACCATTTGCTTTTGCTTATTGATGCTCACGAGTTCAGTTGTGTGGGTTCATACATTTTGGCTTTGATTTTGTCATAATTTTTTTGAAATTTTTATGTGTAAGAATTACAAATTTTCAAACTAAAATTTGTATATAAGAATAAAAAAAAGTATATTATAACTTTTTCAATTAAAGAATGAGTTAAACAATATTGGTTAAAAAAATTACAAAATAATATATTGGATATGGATTTTTTTATAAGAATAATAATATGAATTATATTAATTTAATTAAAGAAAGGTTTTAAATTGAAAAAGTACACTTATATTTATTTTGATTAAAGAAGTCAAGTGCTAAACAATGTTTTTATGAGTATAATTAGTATAAATTATATTAATTATTTAAGAAAATAAAAGTCAAAAAATTATTATTAATTTTAAAGTTATAAAAAATATACATATAATAGACCGATTGAGTATCGATGGATTATAAAAAACAAATTTTAATTCATTTAAAATCATATTTTAACTCATTTTAATTCGTCAAACTATCTGAAATCGATATAACATAGAAAACATCAAATTTTAATTGTATTGTGTTGGATTGGTCACAATTTTGTGTCCACCTCCATTAAGTACATAGAATCTTTTTCAAATTTATTTTTTAATTTAAAAAATATTTTAAGTTAAAATTTATTGAAAAAATATTTATAAAATAAAATTTTTATTATAAAATAAGCTTCTTAAAAATACTATTTGATACAGTTTTTCTTTTAAGAATAAAAAAAATTAAAAATAAGTTGGGTCATCTTAATATTTTAATTTTTCTTATTTTAAAAACATTATGATTTTTTATTTTAAACGAAAAAGTATTTCTTTTCCATATTTTCTTATATTTGGATAGGAGTTTTAGAAATGTGAATATTTTTTAATTTGGTATTTTTAAAATAAAATAATAAATTGGTATAGCCGTATAGGTTTATTATCCTATTTTTTCTTTGTTTTTGTATAAATTATTATTGCTCGAAACAAGGATGCCTAATGCGGTAAATAGTAAATCTTAAAAGTTTTGCTGATTACATATTTATAAAGATTATAAAAGTTTTTGGTTTAATTATAATTTTATTTTAATTTTTAACATTTTGAAGAAATTTAATCCCAATAAAAAATTGGCATATTTTATTATAATCTTTTGACTTTTTAACAAGTTTTGTCCTCAATAAATTATTTTAGTACATTTCCATAATTTATAAGTTTTAGATAAATTATTCAAATAAATTAATTTGACACATTTCACCCTTCACTTTTAAACAATACATCCATCTTACCTTTTATAGTGCATTTAAATATTACTAAGATTTTAAGTTTTAACGCCACTAAATGTGATTTTTACAAACTGCAAGCACCACATAACGACACGGGTTGGTGATGGCATTTTTTTTAACACTCCCCCATTTACTATTTGCACCCTTAAATTTTATATTTTTTTTAAATTCCTAATATACCTTTATCCTTATTTGATTTAAATTTTTTGAATTTATTTTTTATTTTCTTGTCTTGTTGTACTTTTTCTTGCTACTCTTGTGTGGAAAATACAAATTCTCACATTATGTCGTATTATAAATCCCTATTTGAATAGGAAAACACAATTTTATTCAGGTATGATTTTCTTGATTTAAAGTTTAGGGTTTTGGGATTTATGATTGAAGGTGTGTTTGCGTTTTTATTCGTACTACATTAAGTGTTACAGTATTTTGGATCAGTTGATCAGGAACTAATAATATTTACCCTAGACCACCTAGTCCGGAATACGCATTTGATCCACTTTCAAATTAGTTGATCCGGAATATACATAATACATTCTGGATCAACTGATCCGGAATGTACATAATATATTCCGGATCATGTTGTCCAGAATATACTTGCTGAATCTCATTTGTCTTCTGGATCATGTGGTCCGGAATATATTAGCTGTATCCCAAAAAAAGGGAGAGTATTTTTAGGTTTTGAAAAAAATTGTAAAATCTGGAGGTGCGAATAGAAGATAGGGGATATTAAAAGCAATTGTCATTTGGGACACATGGATGTGGAAGGCATCTAGTCCTTAAGCCTTGATCTTAGCAAGCCCAGTGGACCACATCTCTGTGGATTTCGGCACAATAATGTGGCCAAGCTTTTTATAATTTTACATATCTGGCAGCGATTGACCACAAGGAAGTGGATTTTGACATAGTTGTTGGTCTTGGTTTTCTCCACAATGGCATGTCTCATATAGGTGCGTGTGGATCTTATTACATGGGTGTGGGATGGGATCATACAAAGAAGAAAAAAAACACTAATAAATGTGGGACAAATAGATTTAAGTTTATTAAAAAGAAGAATATATTTTCTAATGTTTGATGACATATTGGTTATACTCTATTAAATATTAATTGCAGAAATATGCCTTAATCAAGATATCTTGTGTATAAAAATTAGTACATATTGTGTTCTTTCCAATTTTAATTATAAGTAGATATATTTTGTCGACAAAAAAAAATAAAAACCTAACTATTATTAAGTTTTTGTCTTTACGTGTCTTTCTTATTTTCGTTATTTTTATTAGTATTATTAATATTATTCAAATTAACTAGTTTTAAACCTGTGCGTTTCACAGATTTATTAAAATTGTAAATTTTTATATTTATTTTCTAACATATATTCATAAATAATATTTGGTCTTTAAATATTGATATTATTAAAAATTTAATTATATTATATTATAAAAATATGAGTTAATTTTTTAATTTTGAAAACCAAATTTTCAAAATTATTCAACTATATTTTGTATATATGTATTTTTTTCAAATTTATGGTTTTGGTGCATAAAGTTTTTTGTTGATGGATTAAGATACACAAACGTTCTTTCTATCCAACAACTTAATCATTCCGTTTATTTTATCTCTTAAGGGGTGATATCATAAAAAAATTTAATTAATAAAAATGAATAAACTATATTTTTTGTATATGAACTTTTTCAAATTTATGATATTAATACATAATCTTTTTGTTGCCTAATCAAAAGTTACAAATTTTTTTTTTCATCCAACATCTTAATTTTTTTTTCATTTTTTATCTTAAGTAATGACATGTTATTTTATTTATTATTATTTTATTAATTAATATTTTTTACAAATCTTATTATATTTTTTAACAACTTTTAGCTGCTATAAATTAAAAAAAATAAATCATTATTCATCTTCTTGCTTATACTCCTTATCTCCTCTTCCCTTACCTACTCTATCCCCACATGTCCTCTCACCCCAACCCATGTGTCCCCTAAAGTCTCACATTCCCCCTCACTCACGTAGAACCCCTTCCCCCCAGGAGCCTAGTATCTCATTCTCTTTTTTCACCTACCTTATTTAGATAATGACTCGAATTGTATTTTTTAATTTAAATTTTCATTTTATAATAGTTTTAAAAGTTTTTTCATTATGTTCTTTTAAATGAAATATTACTTTTTTTAATTAACTTTAAAAAATTAATATTATTACAAGATATATAATTTTTTCTCAAATATTTTCAAACAAAAAAATATTTGTATATATTGATCAATCAATAAAAAGTTTATCTTTTAAAACTATAAATTTGAAAAAAATCATGTAATAAAAACATAATTTACCCATAAAATGATAATAAATATAGTGACATGTCACTGCTTAACCGCTAAAATAAACAAAAGATTAAAATATTAAATAAAAAATATTTGTATATCTTTACTATTCAAGCAAATTCATAAATTAAAAAAAAAAAAGTTAATGTGACAAAAGGATAGTTTACACTAAAATTTATTATCATTTGTTATTTTTTCTAATACCTTTCAAGTTTCAACTTTTGAAGCTGCAATTTTTGTATTATTTTAATGTTACTCTTTCTTAGTTTCTTTTGCTCTTTTTTTCCATTATCTGTCTTTTTTCAAAAAATCATGCATTGCACAAGTCTCATTCTAATATTGTAATTTTTAAAGTTATTGATGTAGATTGTTTTGTGTTTCAGAATTTATAAATAATAATTTAACTATTATAATTTATTTATAATAAAAATGATAGTTATAGGTGTTACGAATATTTAATATTATTCTATATTTTTGTATGTTATTTCTTTTCATTTCTAAGTGAATTAAAAAAGACATCATATAACTACATCGTTATTTTTTAATGTTTGAATTTATAAGAAAAATTTTATTTTTTAAATTAACCATTATGATATTATTATTATTATTATTATTATTATTATTATTATTATTGTTATTATCATCATCTTCAATGTTGCAATCTGATTTGTATATTATTTTATATTTTATATTAAATTCGATTAGTAAATTCACTTATGAATATTTATTTGATATTATTATTATTTTAATTAAAAAATAAAAAACTTATAATTTTTATCAATTATAATTAATTTTATAGCTTTAAAAATCATATTTAACATCTTTCATAATTTATTAAGTTATAGTTATCACAATCGTGAAATAACTATCGTTAATATAATCAATTTAGTTATTTTTTTTAAACTAAATCTCAATTGTATTAATATTGTCTACTCCTATGTTTTATTAAAAAATTATTAATTATCAATGTAAAATAAAATTCAAATTCTTAGGGATTTTTTAATAATGTAAAAACCTATAATAAATAAACTATATTGGGTTGGGTCCTCCAGAAGAAAAAATCTCTTACTTATACTGAAAGAAACCTACCTTCTTTTTTTTTAACATATCAGTATTTAAAAAAAATACGGTCAGTGTAAAAATTTATGCTCTGGTACCCATTAATATATTTTAAATTTTTTTAATATATTAAACTCAATTTTTTTCTTCCAAGTCTTTCCTTTTTTTTAATTTTAACCTTTTATTTTGTCTTTCCATTAAATACTTATATTATCATATTAAATGTCAAAAAAACTTTATTTTATTATTTTATATGTTAATAATATTTTATTATTTTTGGCACCACTTCTTTAAATAAAAAATTACAAATTTTATTATACTTAGTTCTTTAATCACTTTTTTATTTCTTTCCACACAATCCAACAGAGCCAAAAAGTTGAAGACAAAATTGCAATTAAAGCATGCAATAAATATACTCACGTGATATTTATGTCAATATCTATTATTTAACATTAAAAATGTAAGAAAAGTTTACTCATTTCATTTGTTCTCTGCCTCGCAGTTTCTCACTGACACCCACCGTTTCATAAGCTGAATATTCTCTGTTCCACCGATTCAAAACAACGTTAATTTCAGGTTCGCAATGTCTTCTCTCTTTGTTTCCCTAATCCCCAAATCACTGTAATCAAACACTCTTGGTTTCAATTATTTCAACCAAAAGAAAATGTCTCTGATTTCTGATTTGTAGGTATTTATTTGATTTGACGATGAAGTCGAAGAGACAGACAACAAGCGAAAGCGAGGAAGAAGAAGATGAAAGAGACATGTTGAATGAATTACCGGAAGGTGTTATTCTCCACATTATGAAATTCATGGACGCAAAACACGCTGTTCAAACGTGCGTCTTGTCCAAACGCTGGAAAGAGCTTTGGAAACACCTCACCACTCTCTCCTTCAGCCATGAGTTCCACAGAACTGTTATCAGTTACAACAAATTCGTGCCTCGCGTTTTGTCCAATCGCAACTCTTCTCTCTCTCTGCAAAATCTCGATATCTGGGCCTTCGATTTGCAATCCCCTAATCTCCTTGATTTCGTCACTCAATATGCTCTTTTGCATAGCGTCGAACACTTGGCAGTCACCATCAACATCGTGTCCCATCACTTCTTTTCTCTCATTTTTTCGTCCCTCACTTTGACCTATCTTAAGCTTTGCATCACTTCTCTCGCGCCCACGTTGGAACTTCCTTGTTTCCTACGCTTGCCCTCTTTGAAAAGCTTGCATCTTGACAATGTCTGCTTTACTGCCAGTGTTAATGGCTGCGCTGACCCGTTTTCTTCTTGTGGGTCGTTGGATAGTTTGGTCATTGAGAATTGCTTTTTGCATAATGATGCAAAGGTCCTTTGGGTGTCGAATTCCAACCTTTGCAGTTTGACCCTTGGTAATACCATTCTCAAAGGACCTGATAAAATTCAGCTTTCTACTCCCAACCTTAGATTTCTCTCTGTTGTTTGTGATCCTGTTCCCCAACTCTCTCTGCGCAGTTTTTCTTTTCTCGAACAAGTATATATTGATGTTCAAATTAAAACCTATTTTCATACTTATTATGTTGAGAAGTCGTATTCTGCCCTTGTTAGTTTGCTGCAAGTGATTGCGGATTATGTAAAGATATTGATACTTTCTTCAAGTACCATTGAGATTCTGAATGTAAGTTGCTGTATTTTGTTCTCTTTTCATGTTTTTTAATTGCTTGTCATATTACCCTTTTTGTCAAATTTCTGTCCAATGCTCTATGTTGTTTTCAAATTATCCTTCAAAATATGTCTGATTCATTCCCGTTGTGTAGGGTCTCTTAACTTCTGATTCAAAGATAACTCAACTTCCTTGCTTTGCTCAATTGAAGTCATTGAAGTTGAAAGGTAGATCTTCGTCAAAGATGTCTGAAAAGGAAGTTAGCAGGATAGTCGAGTACTTACTTCCAAAATCTTCGGTGGCCAAAGTTGTTGTTACTAATTGCTGAGAGTGATATGTATACAAACTCTTCAGCTGGTGAGTTTTACGTATTGTTCAGTTTTTACTTCATTTTACGTTTCCTTCTCGTCGTAATACTCAATTAGTCTCTTTTCACTTATCAGAGTCACTGCTATCATGAGCTCCTTGTTTTGGCTATATTTCGCTTTGGCAGATGACAATTTTTAAGTCAATAAAGAATCTCAAGTTTATTTGTTTGCTGGTGTCATATAATGGTGCATCACTTTCAAGTTTTAATTGATAAAAATGGATTCAAATTTAAATAGTGTTTTTCTGTGATTAAGGATGATTGTTGGAAATAATTGTATTCAATTAATCAATTTTACATAGGTTAGTAGTTTCTATACAAATCTAGATACAATTGTTTTGGAAAGCTCTCTGGTAAGATCTAGAGGAATAATAGATTTTATTATGTCTACCTAATTTCTGTGATAATAGATTTAAGATGACATAATTAATTCTATTATTAGTTTCATGGATTATTTATTGTGATTTATTTTTAGAAAGTTGATGATAAAATATAATAAAATGTAGTTGGATAAATTTGGTTGGTTTCTTGTTTGTTTTGGATAATACCGTAACATTCACCTGTGAACAGTGGCAGATGGATAAATTTGAAATTAAACTTGGGCGGTGTTTTATCTGTTGTCCACTGTGATTTTTGGCTGATATGTTATCATTAGTAATTAAAAAAATACCTACATATTTCCACTTTGTTCTATTTTGCGTAGGAAATGCTGTAACTAACTGACAAATTTGTTTTCACCATTTCCTTTACAAAATTCATCCATAACTTTTGTAAGAAATATTTTGATTTTCATATTTGATAGTATTGGATATATTTCTGTTTAAACAGGGGATATTGACGCAGAATGACTGAAGTTTCAATTTTCAAAATTCAAACCATGAAAAGGAATTAACCTAGTTTCATGCTCAGTTGAATTTAAATTCAAACCTCGATTTTATTGTTCTCTGCATTTTGTCTGAGATTATCATACCATGTTGTTACTATTTTGTGTTAGATACATAATGAATTTAGCCTTCAACATGGTATAGTGGATTATATTAAACTGATATTCTAAGCAGGAAAAAAAAAAACGGGGCAGGGAAGGAGAATCTTGCTCTATGATTTGTTGAAAAGGAACATCTAGTCAGTACTAGATTACTATTCAATACAAATATTTGCAATAATACTATCTGTCAGGTGCCTAGTCAGAATGTGTTGCCATAAAACTTGGTAGATTTGAGGAACAAACTATGTAAATCTTGGCAGTGACATGGAATTGTGGTTCATGCTATGACCAAATTGGTTGACTAACAAATACAATTATGTTTTATTGTTCCCTACTTTTTAATCAAAACTCTGCTCTCAAAACATTTTCCATGTACTTCCATGGTTGGAATATTTTTCTTTTCAGACTAAAATCTACAGACGGACGAGTACTTACACTCACTTTTTTTACTCTGTTTTCCTGTGATTCCAGTAAGGATGATGCAGATTGTGACTATCATAACTGAAGTTGGTTATGGCTGTATCTGTATCCAAGCAATCCATGATGTATGCTTTGCTGAAGCCATGCTTAAGGTTTCCTAGCGCTATGGATCTTGGAATAGAAGACTTCTTATGGATCTCTTATGTCTCAAGGATGGCTTGTATTGTAAGTGGTAGTGCCTTGTGGAAATTTTGTGTATCATGCCCCTCTCTGTGTTGGATGTAAATGTATAAATAGGCTATGGAGTTGTTGTATGAACTCATGTCAAACCTTATGTATTGTTATGCAAGTGATGAGTTTTTGTTATGCAGGTGATGAGCTTTTTTAATATGGCTATGATATCATTTCGAAGCTACAAAAGGTTTCTTTTTCCACTGAGAGTAGTACAGGATGGCAAAAAACACTGAATCCTAATTTGCCTCTATTTTGATAAAGAATACTTTTCTTGACCGAGTATGGGTATTGTTCCAAAATTTTTAAACAAAGATGGGGAGTGAACTCTGAAGGGGTATATGAAATTATACTTTATATTTTATAATTTAATTATTTTAATAGTTAAATCATTTAAATAATAATTCAATAACAGTTAGAATTATATATTTAATTAAAATATGATTTAATTCTTATTTTTATTTATTGCTAGTAATTATTTATATATAGTTTGAATTAAAACATAATTAATAAGGAAAAAGATTTTAGGTTTAAGTAAGTTATCAGTCTTCAATGTTTTTTTTTATATTTTGATTTTGATCTTGTTTAAATGTTTTTATGTTTCTAATTTTTTTTAAATTGTTTTTTGAAAATAGTATTTTCTATTAATAAAAAAAATTTAAATTTGAGCATGTGATTAGTCAAGATAGTCAGTTTTTTTGTAAATGATTTTTAAAAACCCAAAAAATATTGGGAAGTAAAAAATTAATTAAACAGATTTTATTCGAAATTATATGTGAGTACAATTTTGTGCATTTTTCTCCTTATAGTTATTAGTGGTATTTTAAGGCCAGTGGTTAACATTTTTCAAAAGTTAATGTATAATTTATTTAACAATATATAAATAAATTAGCATTATAGGAGAGTATCTACTTATTTTATTCTTAAATATAAGATTTATTCTTCATTTTTATTATTTATTTTCTTAAAATCTAATATTTTAATAAATAATTTATTTTAACCATTAGATTTTAACAAAATAAATAATAAAAATAAAAAAAATAAGTCTTATACTCACTAAATCTCTTTCTTTTATATATATAGTTTGACCTATTAGCCCTAAGATAGTTTTTAAAGCATTAAACATATCCATTTTACTTGAAAGACCTTTTATAAACCAAGCCTGATTTTTTTAATAAATGAGGTCAAAGTCATAGGTCACTTGACTTATTTCTACATTTAATTTTTGGTAATAAGTTTGATGATAATCTTAACCTTAGAAAGGACTTTCTCAGTAAAGTCTATTTAGAGTAGTCTTTTGCAATGCATAATCCTCAAAGTTCAAAGCTATTTGAGGTTGGGAAGGTCAACAAAGAACTTATTGTTGCGTGCATTAAATAGGTATTTTTTCAATAAATGTCTTCTATTTTCATAGATAGATGACAACATATCCGGCATTTCACAATGCAAGCGTAGAGTTGATCATAGGATAGGCTAACCTGATAAGCAGTGATGATTAGTTGCTAAGTTATTTGGTGAACAATGAGATATGTTGTGATTTTTTGCTGGCCAACATTTTTGTGGTAACACTAAATACTGAAGTTATGATGAGTTTGTTTTCAAACATAAGATTTCAAATACTCGTAGGTGGATATAAGTAGTGGTTACTCAGATACATTTTCAGCTATAAAATACTTGTATCGCTATCAATTAGTATTTGTTATAAAAATATTTGTGTTGTTTTAATACATGTATCCACTATTACTTTAAAAAATTCTTTTTAAGAAAATATTATTTTTTTACATCAAGTTTTATTAAACAAACTATTTATTTGTTGAAAAATCTAAAAATAATTATATTATCTTTTGCCAAATTTATTATATATATATATATATAATTTAATATAAATAGATTTTTTTTCTTACATTACTGACATTTTATAAAAAAATAATTATATTAATTATGTACTTTTTATAAAAAAAATAACATCGATAACAATAAAGTTAGATAATTAATATTTTAAGTTGATTTATTTCATAAAAGTATTATCTTCTTCGATTTAAATATGTGTAATATTTATATTTAGTGGGTATTTGCAGTACAAATATTATGATACTCGTGTCTATGCTTGTTAAGAAGTAGGTAAAAGAAACACATACTAATGGTGGTAGATATCAATTTAAATTATTTGTGTGATGATTTTACAGATTTTATTTTCAAGTACGATTTTTTTATCATCCTTACCCTAAATCATTAGGTCAAGCAACCTTCATAATAGTTGTTACTAAATTGATACTGCTCTATCAGCAGCAATGTAACTTAAGAGTCTAAAAGGTACGTCACTATCACCTCTTAATAGAGATTACAAATAAACTTGTATCCATAGGTAATTTCTAAAAATCATCTCGAAATTGAGGAAAAATTCTTATTTAATTGGATATAGTACAATTACGTAGAATACCCGATTTGTTAAGTAGTGAGAATTTCTTTAAAAAATCTAGAATAATGGGTGATGATATATTTTATATTTGATTAAAAAAAATCTAGAATAATGACGGACACTAATATGGGTATTTCTAAATTTATATGATATTTCATCAACTATAGTATATATGTATGTGTGTGTGTGTATATATATATATATATATATATAAAAAGGGAATTTACCTTTTTTGTATCCACGTTTATTCTCAATTTTACCCTTGTACCTATTTGAAAAATAAAAAAAATTATTTTTTTCTTATTAGAGGAATTTGAATCTACTACTTCTTCCTCTTCAGTTTTCAACGTGTAAATTTTACCACTAAACCAACCTTATAACCTTATAGAAAAAATTACTTTAAAATATTCATATCCAACATACTTAATTGTCCTATTGTCTACCATTTCTAATATATATATCTATAATCTATCATATTATACATATACACACCTAAAGTAAGACATTTTGGTGTCCATATTTTGTGACTGTTTTATCTTCTAAAAAATGTAATTTCTCTTACAAATATAAGTTCTTTCAATCTCACAAATATAATTTCTCCCATGTTAATATAAGTTACTACACATCATTCTTTCTTAAATACAATTAATATATGTTTATCTTTAATTATAAATATTTTTAATATAAATGCAAATATGCAATGTTTGCCGGTAATGGTTGAATGAGTGTTACACATTAATCTAAAATAATGAGAAAATATTACTAAGTTTATAATTTATATCTTGTATATTATTTTAGAAAATTTCTTTAGATTAAGTTTATAATTTATATCTTCTATATTATTTTTTTAAAATTTATCTTTCTATTAATTTTTAATTTTATGAAAATACACATATTAAGTTTTTTGTTCTTTGTGAGGATGATGCAGATTGTGACCATCATAATTGAAGTTGATTGTGGCCATATCCACGCAAACCATGATGCCTGGTTTTAGCGCAAGCTATTAGAGTGCTAAGGCTCACGGTTTTGGGATTAAAGGATTTGTTACGGATCTCTCTACCTTATTAATGAAGATAGATGAGATCAAATCCTTTCAAATTTGTTGTTCACGGATAGTTAATATTTACACATTTTCTTTTTAAACTCTTAATATATGAATTTTCAAAAACATCCTCTTCTTTCTATTCTCTCTCCTCTCCACGCACCTCACCATCAAAATTGTTGCAGATACAAAGGAAGGATGATTGTGGGTCGGGCAAAAATATATTAGATGTCTAGGACAATGGCATGCAAAAGAAGATAATGGTACTTTAGAAAATTCATATTTTGAATAAAAGAAGATTATTTATTCTTTGTTTTAGTACTAAAATATTCTTTTTTAAAAAAAAGTATTTTCTCTCTCTAATCTCTCTTCAATATTGTAGAGAATAAATTTGAAAAATATTATTTAATGTTAATACCAAATTTATCTTTTTTTAGTAGACGTAATTTGATCAAACACCATCTTATAATTAAAGACAGAAAATACTAATTATTAAAAAAATAAAAGATAAAATAATAAAAATATAATTTGATAAATGTTTTATTCAATGGAATTAACAGATTTGCAAATAATTCTGAATCAATAAAGAGCAACCCATCAAGAAAAAACACTCAAACCAATTTAATCGATTTGATTAAGATTGTGGATATATCGAATTATCCAATTGATATTCCTAATAACAGTCCGTGACAAATAACTTCTCCAAGTTCAATTGGGATTATTTCCATAAAGTTGAAGATGCAATTCACCTGAAAAATGCAAAAGCACCTACAATGCCTCCATAACAAGTTCAAGTGCTACCTCAGCATAAAAAAGTTAACTGTAATTTAAGTGGGTTTTTTTACTTAATTAACTTTGAAATTTGACTTTAATCCCTGAAAATTGAAAAAAAAAAATTGTCTTTTGAAATTTTAAGTTTAAACTGTTTTTAGAGAAACATTGACTGAACAGAGAGATGAAAGAAATTATTTTTCATTTTTAAGAAAAAATTAAATTTAATCAAATTTCAATGAAAATTTTTCCTTTTTTTATATCATATTACAATTTTTTTTTTTCACTTCTACTAATTCTTATGCTTTAACTAGTCTTAATATTCTACCCAACTTTCTCAAATGTCCACCTTCGATATACTGTACTAAGTACTAATATGTGTAAATCCCAATATGTGTAAATCCCGTTATTCAAGTGAGTTAAATTGTCCTGGTGTAAAACATATATGAAAACTTTTATTAAACCTTTTTTTACGGGCATAAACAAATACAACTAGGAACATGTTTGAATAAAATTTTCTAAAAATATTTAGGAAAAATATAAAATCTCCATGAACTTCTTAAAAAAATTATAAACATTTTCCGAATTAATTTTAACTAATGTGTAACTATCATAAATCTTTTAAGTATAACTGAACAATTAGTCTACACTTAGACTACATTAAATTCAAAGAATTTAAATTAATATCTACCATTTATTGAAATAGCATTTACCTCGTCAAAAAAGACTAAAATAACTTTATTTCTTCTCTCCTACAAAAACTTTTCTCCATATAAACGGAAAAAAAAAATTTGCTTCTCAAAAGAGTCTAGAAAAGCAAATATTTTTGTTTCTCTGAAGAGTCTCCATAAAAAAAAAGAAATACGGATATTTTGATCTTCTTAAAAAAGAAAGGTGTCAATTCAAATGGCCTAAATTAGGCATGGCCGATTAGGCTACGCTTACATGGACAATGAATAAAATCTCTTTTAAGTTAACATGCACTACATTTTATCCATTGTATAAACCTTTCAGCATTGTATTTTAATTGGAACATAAGCATGACAGATAAAATAATGGTTACATTCTCAAAATTGGTAATAACCAAATACTATCCCAACATTATAACATCATCCTAACCGCCTCCAAGGATGATATCATGTGTCAAACCAAAAATGTTACAGCCAAATGGAATAAACAGGGCAAGACAAAGAATAACAGGACCTATATTTCCTCTATATATCATAGGTCTGTATTGTCCTGATTTGATGCCTTCATGACTCACTTCGAAAACACTCATCCGAGCGCTCAATTAAGGCTGCAGAAAGTACATTGACACTTAGCAGCACCATTAGGTAGTGTTAAAACCACTCGATTCAGGGGCAACCAACCAATATCAAATCTTTCTCTTTGGATATCCAGCTCAGCCTCCAGAATGGCTTCAAGTTTTAACATTCAAAATAAAGGCAATGGTGAATTTATATCAAGCCAGAGTACTTTCGACATATTCCATTGCTTTCCTCTTCACAGATTCAATTCGTTCTTCATCACCTTGGGACTTCTCATAATCAAGATACTTTTTGAATAAGAACT
Organism: Psophocarpus tetragonolobus; assembly: GCA_037954015.1. Classification (NCBI taxonomy): domain Eukaryota; kingdom Viridiplantae; phylum Streptophyta; class Magnoliopsida; order Fabales; family Fabaceae; genus Psophocarpus; species Psophocarpus tetragonolobus. The sequence goes on from CM075692.1 coordinate 43,202,612, forward strand.
GCCAATCAAAACAACAAAATCCAAGTTAGTCTCACAGGAAGAATATAAAACATCAGCAAAATTGGTAATATAGATAAGCGCACACCTTCATCTTTTTAGGTGGGAGGCTTAGACTAACAGCCCTTTCAAACAGTGCACGAATTATATCTTCGTCTTTATGTTGAATTTCCTATCAAGTACACCCACAATGTTTAGGTTAAAAAAAAAAGAAAGATAAATACAAAATGACGATGAGGTGGTGAAGGATATACTTGATCAAGATATATAAATACAAAAATGAAAATAAGGTGGAGGAGGATATACTTGATCAAGATAAACACTCCATAAGTCTGTTCTCTTTGGGTATTCCCGCAAGATTTTTTCAAACATGGATCGCCCTCTATCTGGAACCCCAACTTTGAATTCAAGAATAGCTGTCTGGGAGAAAAATTTAATATGCTTGTGTTTGGGAAGGCTCAACGAGGCTCGATCAATGATAGGTTGGATTCCTTCTTGGTTTTGCTTCAACAGACTTTGTATTCGCCTCAACCAAACCTACAATCCATTGCAAAATAAGTTCCATGAACATTTAATGCAGACCAAAATATTTATACTTAAACGTTCGCATTATACTTTGCAAGAATGCTTGAACTTCTTTGTCATTTTATTGAGAAGTTCATTGGCTAAATTATGCTGCTCCGTCCTTTCATACATTCCCAAGAGTGCTAGATAGACCTTTTTCTGATCATTGTACTGTAGAGCTCTTTGGAATACTTTCATAACAGCCTCCTGCACAAAAACACTACTTAAGCATACTCCACATAACAATATTAGTGAACAAGCAAAAACTCCTGAAAGTGCTCTTGCGCTCTCCCCACTCTTTTTACCTCACTAGGGTTTCCATACTTATTTTCCAAATTAAAGTAAGCCTTCCAGATGTTAAGCTTCTCATTTTCTTCTCGGATATTTATTGTCCTCAAAGCCCTTCGAATGGATTCATAGGAGTAGAAAAAATGTAAAGTCAGATGACTATGGTAATTAGACATTCACATGGATGTATTGTGACAAGTTTAAGGGGAGAAATACAATGTAACAAGTACACTGCCGCAAACAGAAACATGAAACAAAACAATTAAGGGAAACAACAAATTACATAAATCATGATTCCTCTCCACTTTTGTCACCACAAAGATACTCGTGTGCAAGCAATAAGTCTCTATTTTAATATGTTAATAACAATTAAAAATTGACAACACATGGAAAAAGACATTTAGCACTTAAAAGATGTTTATTCCAAGTGCTGAATATTCATACTTCAGAAAGTACATAACATTGATTCAAGTTACTTTTGCCTTCTTTGACCAATCCAGCTAACTCTATGATGGAGGCCTTTCAAATATAACAAATCTTATTATGTGCATGCAGCATCCTAATAGTTAAACGTTTAAGTAACTATAGAAACAATGTAATTTGTGGAATGAACCATCAAAATCGTAGAGATAGCTGCTTTGACTGAAATCATAGGTTGTACAAAAATAAAGGAATGTTTGGTTTGAAAATTTGTCTTATGTTTTCATTTCATATTTTCAAAAATTACAAAATATATATTGTTTTCACTTGTTTACTATTTTCAAATATTTGTATAGGAAATAATAAAAAAAATCACCAATTCCATAAAAATATTAAAACCAGAACATAAATGAAGATGATGGGGTGCTTTAGTAATTATTAGTGACAATGGTTAGTAACTTGGTATATAAGATTACTTGCTTAAATGATATCAGAGTATATGCAAATAGCGTATATTATTGTCAGTAGTCTCTGTAGTGGGATATAATTTCCCTGTAACTAACTCAGTTTGTTATGAGTCTGAGGTGTCACTTTCAATGCTGACTTAGCATTACAGTTAGCCTGCTTGGGACTCTTCTCAGAGTCTCATCACGGTAAATATTGTACTCCCTCCATTTCATTTTATTAGTCATTTTAGCTTTATTACAATTTTTCAAATTAACTAATGTTTAGTTCTTTCAATACATTAATTACAAGTTCATTCTGATTTTAGTAATGTATTCTATTAAGTAGTTCATTTATTGTTTATTTTAATATGTGTGACAAAAGCTTAAACGACTAATAAAATAAAACAGAGCGGGTATCTTTTAATTTCTGTTAAGTAATAAATTTCAGATTCTCAGAAATATCCATCTCTCAAATTATATGAAATATAGAAATCTAATAAATGAAAACACTCTTTCCCAATAGATTAATGTTGAATGCCTAATAGCCCAATAATTGACCCACAAACTAAAAGAGTTCAAGACCCCTCTATGTCCAAGATCTGCTTTAGAATAGGATTATGTTTATGGCTCCCGGAAAAAAGCTTAGTAGTATACTAAATCAAATCAGCATTAACAAAGTCACGTTTGAATTTCATAATGATTTATAAATCCAAATACAAAATCATAGTTCTTAATATGTACCTTTCAGCAATTGAGCGGGCTTTCTCAACATCAGCCATAGATATCATGAAATCCATGTATTTTAACCAGACGAAACTGCTATTAGGAGAGCTTCTAATCAGCTTTTCAAACTCATCAGCAGTTCTAGGTACATCTTCCTCCAGTAATCTTTCCTCAGCAGCCCTTATTTGCTTTTCTCTGTGCATAATACTTGCCACAAATTAGAAAATAAAAAGGTAGGAAAATGATAAGAGGTGGCATTTTATGAAAAGCAAATGCCAAATAACTATAAGCATTATAATAACCTCTCCTCCTTTGCTTTCTTCTTTTCACGTCTCTTATGTTTTTCGTTTACAATGTTTTCTTCATTTGCATGTTCTTCACTTTGACTATTAGCATTATTTACATCAAATTGATCAAAGTCATCAAGGACAACATCAAGTGGTGGAATGTCTGCCCTTTCTTGTGCTTGTGAGAGAACTGGGAATTGATTATTTTCACCCTCAACATCTATGTTTGAGGTTCCAAGCAAACCATCATTCATAGAAGTTATAGACTTCATTCCATCAGCAATATGTTCATCTGATTCTTCCTCAGATGGTATTTGAAGCTCGGTTCCATCATGCATGTATGAATTCTTCATTCCCAAAGAAATTCTTTGTCTTTCTTCATCTACCTGATGAAATAGGTTATGGAAATGCACACTGGTCAAACAAGAAAGACTATCTGACATAGGACAATAAAGAATTGAAGATAAGGCTGTATCATGAACAAGACTTAGTTCACACAATTTAATGATAATTAAGATGAAATTTACAGTGTGAATAAATTACCATAGCATTTAGAAGTGTTCTAGAAGGGTTTTAGTTAATTATCAACTTTGGTTACACCATACCAAAAACACAACTACTTTTGTTCATTGCAAATGATATTAAAGCAACTTGTCCATATTTCCATTGGATTCCAATTTTTCCCCTAGAGTGGATTTTAGGCTGTCTTCTAGAATATCTGCCCTTATTTTGGTACAACAGCCTTCTGAAACATAATTATTTACCAGGAGGTACAACAAACAAATTATAGAAACATCAACAAGGTCTCATGAAAAGCACTTCCAATTATATAATATACACAGCATAATACAAACATTTACAGTTAATATCTAGAAGTTGAAATGTGAATTAAAACCAATAAGCATAATGGTAAAAATATAGAAACCAGTAAAACATCCAAAGCTTTTGTATTTGATATACCTTTAATATTCTTGCATTTACTCTCTCTCCAGCTCTATAATTTGCCTCAATGTTCTCAATACGGTTATCAGAAATTTCTGATACATGGCATAACCCAACCTAGGTAATTAAAGGAGCATAATCAAGTGAGCTCAAAGAACCAAGTTGACAGCAGTCACTTTCTTAAGACTTAAGAGCATAGTTTACAAAAATCATAATTTGGGATAAATATAAACACAAAAAAAAAAAAACATTTCTGGATGAAGCTGTAGGAATTTGAAAGAGAAAAAATGGATAAAACAAGGTAATTAAAATATATCATATTATACATCAGGTCCTTTTATAAGGAACAATTTATAGTGCAAAATACACTATAACTTGTTTCTTATAAAAAGGACCAGAGGGAGTACATTGCATAAAATTATAAAAAGCTAAATGCATGCAAGTAGAAACTTTATCATTTTCTTAGACCATATCATCATAATACTTTTTATTACAAATACATGGATGAGATATGGCAGCCAAGGTTGTAGACATACCATGTTTGAGTTGTCAATTGCAATGAATAAACCAAATGACTCAACCCGCTTAATCCTGCCAGTTATAATATCTCCAACATGAAATTTACTTAAATCAATAATATCAGATTTGGGTCTATTGGGAACTGTTGACGTCTTCAATGTAACTTCAACACGATTTGAAAGAGGCTCCACAGATATAACCCTGTTATTGCTGTCTTAGTATATCTACACATGTATCTATCTCATGTTAAGTGAACAGAAACAATAGGTTGGTTACTTACCTGCCAATTACAAGTTTTCCAATAGGAAATTCTTTCTCGGGTACTTGAACATATTGATCGGATAGATTAGATAGAAGAATTTTGGCATCAATCTTCCGTGAGAGTGAAATGAAGCAACCTTTTGGAGTGACATTCTTAATATAACCCTAGCCAAAATAAGATAAATAAATAGAAAATATAAAAAATACAATATTTAGAGGGAAAATACAGAAAATTCAACAAAGCTACATGCTTAGCTCACCAATGAATTTAGTGCAGAAAATCAAGGAAGGACCAAAACATATAACAGGTAATACATCATTGCACGCATTCACTTCATATCTCATGGCAGGGTTGTCATATCCAGTTTGAAAATGAACTAAATAATATTTTGGAAAAAGAAAAATAATATTAGGTTTTTGTATAAAGCTTGACAAGTACCAGAGTAAATTATCTTATAACGTTGAAACATTAAAATAAATTCACACAGTATTTAGGTTCTTGAAAAAGTTGATTCTACAATTTATTATATCACCGCATTCTTAATTGACAATAAAATATTGTAAACCAGATGGTGTTGTTGTAATGCAAAATCCAACAGTACAAATGACATATTCCTCTGTAAAACATTTTTCCTTTGCAAATGAAAGGAGTACAAAACAGTATTTGCCTTCTTTTTCTGGAAAAAAAAAAAAAAAGATAGGAATGTTGCTCAGATATCCTCCTGAATAAAATACAAAGAAAACTGAAATTTAAGAGCAAAAAGCATGAGGGAAAATTAAGAGAATGCAAGTAAGATTGCAGCATTTATCTTTAAAAAGTACCCAATACCCACATCCCTTCAAAACCCCCTTAAAAACTATGCCAAGACATAATCAACTCAAAAGATTCTAAAAACATAACCTGACACATAAATGATGAATGCTATAATAGTAAGCAAACATTTGGCATTAAATAAGCTAACACAACCCATAGATAAAAGAACAATAATAACAAAGATAAAGAAAAGAAAGCCCCTGTACCTTTACAATCATACCAGGATGAAGCTCCTCAATCCTCTCCACATATTTACTGTTAGCATTCCTGAAAACAATGTATATGCTTTTAACAGGGGTAGTAAACCAATGGACATCAACTAATACAACCAATTATAATGGCAATGCAGTAAAAATTGCACTAAAGCTCCATTTATCCAAAGCTTATTTTTAGTTTTATACTTACATTTTGAAGGAGCTCATTTTATAATGTAAATTTTTATTTTATAAATAATGTAAATTAAGAACCAACGTATACTTATTTTTTAAAACTCTAAACAGATTTAAGATTCACTTTGATCTCGTCTTAGAATTTAGCTTGGAGTCTAACTCAAACCCACAAAGAGGTAAGGACTATCCAAGCTTTATAAGCATTATTTAAATTGTATCTATAGTCGGTGTGGAACTCAACACACCCTTCAAACTATTATTAAGACATCTCCCAAAGAGGCCGCAACAAAGGCGGGCTACGAGCCTAGGAGTGACCACAACTTTTTTTTACAGACAAATTTTAGTTTTTAGTGGAGGGTTTTGAACCGACAACCTCTCCCTCCCCCACCTCCCCAAATTACCACCAAACCAACCTTATAACTCCAAAGTGACCACAATTAAGGCAGCTTTCCAATGGCAAGAGTGGTAATAGGATTAAATAGTTAAATTAATGGCAATTGCCTATATTAGTATGATAAAAAAATAGCCCAGGCTAGGATGATTTAAAGATTGATCACAAAGTATCAGTACTATACTTACATGGCAGAATCCTTGGAAAGCTTCATACTGGAAGATCGCAATGACAAGTCAACATGAATAGTACCCTTGACAGTGTGGCTGATTTCAAGCACTACACATTTGACAAACTGCCCTTCACGATATCCAGACAAAGGATCAGGCACCCATGTGTCTGCAAGTTCAGTAAAATGTACTTTTCCATATGTATGAGGACCAACTTGGACAAGCAACCCACCAACACCTGGAAGAATTTTACTAACCCTTCCACCTATAATATCTCCTTCATGAACATATGCTGTTAAACCCTTATCCACTACATTAATTTGTGGCTCTTGACTAGTTGTGGCAGGAAGAGAAGAAAAGGGGCATAGAACGCAACGCAATAACTTCTTCTCCATGTTGACACTCAGCACATGACCAGAAACAGGTTGTCCAACATGATATCTATTCTGGAAATCCTCAAGCTCACTGGGTTCAGTAGCACTATCAAGAATATATAGTTGAGCCCTTACATTTCGCGATATTGTTAACCAGACCCATTCACTTTCTGCTTTATATACATAACCAGCCACAGATTGTCCAATTTTGAAGTCAAGATTTTCAGATACATCATCCATGTCACTAGGACCTGAATTAAAGTCAAGATTAATATTAAATAACAGGAAAATTATGATAGTTTCATAATTAACAAGCACAGACTGCTGAGCTAGATTTAAATGTAGATACTGATAAGATACAACAGAATTAGATGATTATGCTAATTTCATAAGAAGAGTTAGGAAAATAAGGGCCAACTGGAGCAGTATAAATGGTCTCCAAAACAAAGTTAAATCATGGGTGAAGATGAAAATATATTTTTACTTGCTTCCAATGAACATGTACTTGATATCAGTATAAATAATACCATGACAAAAACAAAAATGGTTATAACATAAGGATGTCAGGTAAAAATTATTTCCCAATAAATAGGATCTACGATCTACTCCCAAGCACCACTGAGGTAAAGAAGACTCCATACATGGCTACATGCTTATGAAACAAACTATTGGTCTTAAATTTAACTAGTCTTTCTGCTTATATGTTTCGCAAAGTACTCAGTATTTCAATCATTCACATATTTTCCAGTTCGTGGTGTACTTAACCTGTAACCATTTCAGGTCGAACTGATAGCTCCCACTGCAAGCCCTTCCAATTGCCATCAGACTCATTAGGTTTTGCAACAATCCTTGCTGTCACTGTTTGCCCAACTTTGTAGCTTGAGAATGGATTTTCCAAAACATTTCCATTATGTACCTGTCCATAGATAGGCACCCAACTATTGAGAAAAATATTAAAAGTAAATAGATAACACATCAACAAAAAGGCAAGAGTTGCTGCACTGCAACATTGCTATGTAAATTTGGTCACAACTTACAGCTACAAAAAAGCAGATAGCTTAGGGTAAGGAAGCTCACGCCTGACACACTCAATTTACAACTTAAAATACTAATTTTAATATTGACACCAGTAACACAAAAGGGTTGATTACCTCTGTTATGTGAATCCTACCACGTAGACCAAATCCAAACTTCAGCTTCAGTTCAAGCGTTTTGATGTCAGTAATCTGGACAACCATATCATAAAAAAGAAAATTCATGAAACACATTTTTAATTCGTCAGAATAAGAAATAGTAGTAAGTAAAAGAAAGCCAATGTGCAAGTAGAAAGATCAAAACAGTAAAAAAGGAGCTAATTATCAACAGTGCAAAGAAACTCTCCAAGGAGGTTCTTCTGCAATAAGAGCCAATTGAGAAACCATAGAAAATCTTATGACTGTAAGAGTGGAAAATGTTAACAGGCTCAAAGCATGGTATACTTTTATTGTTAAAAAGAAAAAAGCCAATGTTTAATCACAAAAAAATCAGCAAAGGAAAACAAACAATTGAAGCTTATGGCAGTGGTATGTATTGAAAACCTTCAAACATTATACGCACACATTTTAGACAAACTAGATAAACCCACATACCTCTGCCTCAACAAGAGTTCCCACTTTATAGCAAGACTTCTTCTTGGTTCTTTTAGAACTAGATTTCTCATTGACCTCATCGAGAAGTAAAAGCAACCTTCCTGATGTTTCAGGGCTTGGAAGAGCCATGACAGTTGCAACAACACTGACCAAGTAAAATATGAAATGCAATGAGGTGTTGGAAAACAACTAAACAAGGCAAACATAATTAAACTTCTACTCACGAAAACAATTCTCATTCTTAAAATTAAAAAGACAATTTACTATAGAAAAAAGAGTATAAGTATTTTTCAGAAACATGACACATTTGCTAGCTAGGAAATACAATAAAAAAGAATAAGCTTCATGTATTCCAGGTAACAGGAAAAAAAGCAACTTTTTTATGATATGAACTCATGAGACATTTGGCCTGAACTCAAAGCACAAAAATGACTAGCAACAACCTCTGCTTACCTTTGGCCATTTTGGTATTGCTTACGAGGAAATCTTTGAGTATTATAGTCAGATATTGATGCATATCCTATCGTGTAATCATTTTCTGGAATTGATACGACCTGCTTTATACAAATAATTTCAGTAAAATATGTTGATATGCATGAACGAGTTTTACCAGAGATAGCTAAAGGTGAAGCATAATACTAATACTTGCCAAGTAATTTTCTTTTACAATTTCCACTACTGCATTTACTGTCTGATGCAATACCAAGTCCCTCAATACCTCCCTTCGACGTTTCTGGAACCAAGGCATTTCATTGATTAGGTAAAAGTAAGTAAAGAAAGAATTATGGAAAAGCCTTGTGCACAAGGCTGCCTTCTTAAGACAAAATTGAATGCCCATTATAGAGCCTTAATCATAACAGGAAAAAGAAATACTTATTACAGAGACAAGAGATAAATTTCAATTTTAAATAGTAATTTCATAAAGACAGGCAAATGGAGCAAGGAGCAGGAAAAAAAAATGTTCAACCTTCTTGTTGGAATGACTTATGGAACTTTCTTTAGATCTATTAATGAACTCTGGTTTTAGAGTTAATTCAACAAGCCCTTCTGCCTTTGCAACATCAAGAACCAATGCTTCAACAACAGAGCCACTCTCCAAAATAGTTCCAGCCACTAAGGAATCATATCAAAATTAGAAATTGTATTGCCCTTCAGTAAGAACCATCCAAACATATTAGTTAATAACTAAATAACTCGTAGGAAGAAGAAAACTTACACTGATGATTGGTAATAAAACCTAGAACATCATTATACTTTTTAAAGCTTATAACAACTCCAACATCCTCAACATCCTTAACTTTCCCTTTTGCAACCGTACCGATGTTGAATGATTCATGCCAGTTTGAATCAGATGCACCAGAGCCCGAGTATTTCAACTTAGCGATCTAATTCAAAGATGCACACAAGATTAGAAGTAATAGAAAAGGGAGAGGATGTGAAAGGAATTATGACAGGAAAACAGATGAGAAAAATGATGCCAGGAGGCAAATAAACAGAAAAGATGAAAATGAAACTTTTTTGGCTTAAGTATGTTTTTGGTAATTAGCAACCAAAAAACAATATAAAAAAATCATTAATAATCAAAAACAAAGAAAAAAATTAAGGACCAAATACATATTTAATCCATTTTTTTATCAAGAATATATAGCATTACATTGTTATGGTAAATCAATAAGCAATCCACAGCAAGAAATTTTTTTCATGAATTCAACAAGAAATTGCCGAAATTTAAGGGTGAACATATAGATGAACAGAAGAACTATAGGTACCTAATTCTAAATTTCAAAATAACAGTCTGGACAGAAATTGAATAAGCTAACAAGGCCCCCTAACATGTTTGTGGGTATATGATGCTAATGCTTTAAAATAGCACAAGGATATAAATTAGTGTGTTAGCATGCATAAAATAAATAATTTACTAAATAGAATGATAATATTAGAGTTACTTGATAATTATTTACCTTTTCATCCATTAGAAAGTAGTCCTGAATAAATGATGCATCAGTTGAAGAACAAGCTGTCTGCTTTAGAGAGAGTGTTACTCTACCACTTTCACTACTAATCTGAAGAAGTTTGAAAAAACAAGTGTATTAGACTGTTTTAGCCTGTGCTAAGCTTTCTTAAAATAACATGGATATACTTTATACATCCTGAAATATACTAACATTAGATATGTTGCTACGAACTGATTGCCCAATGTAATAAGCTTCCAATATATTGGTTTTCTGGTCATCTGCGGCCTATACAATAGAATGAGGTTACATGGCCATCATATGCATACGATAAAGTGAGGTGTGTAAACAAGAAGAAAAGGAAGTGTTAAATTGAGATACCTTATTTCTAGGAGCAAAGCCAGTTAAATGACCAAGGAAACGAACAAAGCAGCCAGACTCAATTAAGTTACATATATACCCCTGCTTCATACGCAATTTATATAGCAAAAGAAGAAAAACTTAACATGCAAGGAACTAAAAATATATGCAAATTAAAAAAAAAAAAAAAAAAAAAAAACTTATGTGACTATCAAAATTGTGCATGGATCAGTAAATATATGTTGGACATCATCACTTACATGCACAACAGAGTTAGAATGTATCTGATTGATATCTGCTGGAATCTGCTGAGCATGTTTAATAAGAGAACTTTTGGCAGACAGAATCAAATTGTTTCCCTTAACATCTACATCGTTTAAAAAAACATTCAATTAATAACTCCAGCTTCATGATACAAGTTATCAACCCGATAAATGACAATGAAAAGCAAAACGCAGAATAAAAGAGTGAATATCATTCATATCTAAGAAATAACATAAAAAAAATAGGTTGAAGTTTCTGTTTCACACACACTAAGTTTCTGAATAATTATGTCATCATGTAAAACACCTCTCTTATTTATTTCATACCTTAGGTCAAGTACAATTATAGCACAAAAAAAAATAACAATTGTAATTGTAGTATTAAATTAAAAGCAGCTGCTACACCAAAACTAGAAGGGAAAGGAAATCATCCCACCAATGAATGTCTAAGTAAAAAGATGTTAAAATAGAAACAAGAGGAGTAAAAGTTCTGTCATCACATAGTAAACTGGGATTGTTCCCTAACTCTACAATGTAAATGAAGTTTCAGACCTCAATAAAATGATAAAAACACAGATTGTTGACAATTCATGTCTAAAAGCTTTGCCCAGCTTTAATTTTGTCATCACATAGGCTACTACAAAGAACATGTTGAATATTTTAAATGTACCTAGAACCAGTAGTTGATCAAAATTATATCCAGCTTCCAATCGTGAGTGCATATGAATAGCTTGCCCTGCATAATTAGGAGCTACAATTAGCAATTACATTAAGGGGGTTTGTTAGGGGATTCTTTTAAGCTTCCCAAATCTTTAGGAATGTTAGATTACTATTTTTATTATGATATTTTACAATATTACCAGGAATTCAACATTCCCAAGAACTGTGTTTTAATTAAGTTTCTTACTAAAACTTTCCCATGAGAAAGGGTGGGAATCCTAGATTCCCATAAGAGGGAGAAAGGAATTTAATAATTATATTTATATCTCTCCTTCCTGGGAATATGTTAGACATACAAAACATATTTATGAAATTCCCAAAATACATAATTACCAGGAAATATGATTCTCAGAGATGAAAAATATTTTGTATACCAAATGCCACCCCTAAGAGTAAGAAGATGGAAAACCCTTTACCAACCATAAGGGAATTTTACCATGATGATCTGCCAAGTGCTCCATGGATATTGTACCCCTTGAGAAACCACTTGCATTGACATAGACAACCACAGCATTAGATGTTCTTCGGTCAACAACTCCTGAAACAAGGCTACCCAACGTAACCATATCATCTTCAGATACCCTGTCATTTGAATTCACATTGGATTAGCATAATTTGTACCCCAGTAGAATGCCTGCCTGTACTTTTTAATCAAAGCCCTAAAGTCAGCAGATTGTTTCATATAAAAACCTGACAACTAAAACTACATTTGGAAGGAATGCATATAATCTTCCCAAAAATTACAATTTGTCGATCAATGACATAAAAAATTTAGTGAAATGTTCCAGATGCAGGATCCAACAAGCAGAAAGTGGGAAGAAGTAAACCTTGTAGGCTTTATTGTGAAACTAAGGTTGATTCTCCTTGAAGCGGGAATGCAACTTATGACCCTGCATTTCACAACTTGTCCAACATTGTACACTGTACCTGGATCAGCACCTGGCTCTAATCCAAGTTCAGATCTGCTCTTAAATCAAAACAATGAATAACATAGTTCTAGTAAGAGAATAACACTAACATTCACATCGGAACTGGAACAAAGTAAATATATTACATAATATATTCAATAAGTTTTCAGGAAGCCAACACATAAAAATAGAATGACAATACCCACCAAGCATTGCCAAAAAACACTTCGTTAGTTAGAAGTTATTCGGTGCATAAATAAGACTTTAATATATCATCTTATCTTGTGAGAAAGGAAAATGCTTCTAACATTTAAAATTCCAAGATATATGAATGATATGGGAATGAAGTAGTAAAAAATAAAAGGTGAAAAATGAATATGAAATTTATGAAACTACAACCTCATATGATCTAAGCAAACATAAAATATAACACTGTTATCAAGACATAAGTATACAGACATATCAGATACTTGCCTGGGAGCAAATCCTTGGACCCCATTGTAAAACCGTACAAAGCATCCATGAACTACAATCTTTGTTATCCATCCATGGGTTATCAAACCATCAGTTGCATCAGCATATGAACTAATAATCCCGAGTTTCGATTTCACCTGTAGAAATATCAAGTCTGATTCAGAATTGAATATGGAACTAATCAATTGGGGTACAGGTATTAATAAATGCTCCCAAAATTTCTTCAGTGAGGACAATGTTGAAAGAAACAGTCATATTGAAAAATATACAAGGCAAAAGGAAATTTATGTCATTTCTTCGAATGCCCATCCCATTACTTCCACAAGTGCTGCTATACACATTTCATCAACTAAAGGGTGTCATAAGTAAACATGGAATGTAAAATTCATGCAAAATACATCACCTAATAATAGCACTACATGACCCTGCTTTCACTACATACTCTGATGCAAAAATACAATATTATGATCAAAATGAAAAGATAAGTAAAATTCAGGTTAGTGACCTACAGTGCAGAGATTATCATGTTTAAAAAAATGGTAAGATGAGGATTAAGGATTCTTAAACTATTGGCGGGGTGTCGAGGCTCAAGATTTTGACTAAGATCATATTCACTTGGATTGACTGAGATTTCAAGACATACTATTTCATCAATGCATTACAATTATATTCATGGAAGGCTTTTTTTTTATGAGTGGAAGAAAGATATTTGATGTGGTCCTCACTACAAATGAAGTATAAGAAAGAAGCCAAAGGTGAAATTCATAAAAGGAACATGTTATCCAACAACCAAGAGTCAGATAAACCTTTTGAAAGTCAAAAGGAAGATAATTCATGATATGTATGAAAATATAACCGATGGGTGCACAAAGACAGCTTATACTGGATAAATAAATAAAATAACAAAAAAGGAAAAGAATTATTATAGTGCCTTTGAGATCAAATAAACTTTAGACGAGTTCACATGTAGAAACATACAAGGGTTTTCTTGTGTGTAACTGTCACTCTTTTTGACTTGACCCCAAGCACACGAAAAACCAATTCAGATCCCACCTGCACCAGAATCCAAGTAAAAATTTCAGCCACATAATGTCTAATGTGTCCCATCACAGACATGAAACAAAACAAGTCTATCTTATATGGTCTGCAGAAACAAAAAAGAATGACAATACTAAAAATAACAAGCACAAGTACTAGCATACATAGCTGAACAGAACCTTAAATTTTTTTCCAGGTTTTGAAATTTCCAATTCAGACATATGTCGAAGTGGACAAAGTGCCTTCACACCACCTGGAATTTGCACTATAGCACCAAAGCTGTCAACTGAGAGAATCTTAGCCTTCACCACCATGCCAGGCTTGACATCAGAATGAGTAAACACTTCCTCTTCAAAAGCACTAGCCTGCATGATATCAAAACATAAAGATGATCAAATGAAAACTTCATAATAACAACTTAGTCAGCATTGTTCCACTTAACATCAAATTTAACATCATATTCACTCAGAAAGCCATTATACATAGAAACAACAGACTAGCTCAGCTTATGCAGCTAACATTTTTTTCTTTCCCAAAAAAAGAAGTGGACAAGAAATGTCATCAATTTGCACATTCAAAGAACATGTTTAACATTAATAAACAAATCCCTCCAATATCAAATATAAGACAAAAAAATGCCTTGGGTGGTTGTGTTAAATATAAATAAACATCAACTAATTCTGTCATTTAATTATGTCATTCCTAAAATACACTCATTTACTTGAGGTTTTATACTTTTATTCCCAATGTTGTTTTATTATTGATATCAGGTTCCAAGGAAAGGTAGTTTAGGAAATGATTTTCTTTTTTTAAATGCAAAATGAAACAATTAAATGATGTTAACTAACTTTCTTAATAAGTGAGGTATTTCTCTTTTTTTTTCTTATATTTGAGACCAGCAGAGTAGTTTTAGAGAAAAAATATTGAATATAGAACAACTAAATTATATTGCTTCTACTTTGAAAAAGCTCAGCACATTCTAGTTACATCACACATGAAGATGATTATGGGATAGACAAAAAAGACAGGAATCAAACTTGTGGAGTTTTTTAAATTGAAATAACTGAAACATAGAATATATTGATGAATGAAAAGGATGGAAGAAATCTATCATGGGATACTAAAGAAATAACTTGTTCATTTCAAGAAATGAACTTTCAAAGGATGTGATCCATACCACACAAATTATACTCTGCAGAGAGCACAAAAAATTTAGAAGAAACCTTACAATTTAACAATTATTATTTAACAAGAGATTAGAGCCCATTAGCAATCAAGACAATCATAAGAATAAGCACTCTTGAATGTCAAAACTCCTACATCCACTATAATCTCAAGCTCTTAAAAAGTACTAATTCACATAAACACACAAAAACAGAAAAATACAACTTTTCAAGAGGTTTGAAACAATAATACTACTGTGATGGCCCACATAGTCACATACATAGTCTACAACAATTAGAATGAGGGTACAAATTGTCAATAAGAAATTATAAAAAGATAACTAACGTTCAGATACCAAAGAACAGCTTGACTAAATATTAAAAAAGTGTATCACAACTTTGCACTTTCCAAATTGATTTTTATGATGTTCAATGTGAATCACAGTCTTTGTAATCCATGCTCCAAACAAAAAGATCCAAGATGATAAATAGTATGTGATTCAAGTCTAATACCAACATAAAATGCACTGCAATCATTCAATTACTGATGCTTATCATCTTTTACAAATTAAATTTAAATGCAAGTACAAAGACAACCTTCAAAACTCCAGTGGCAATTCCTTCCAAATATCTAAACCCAAGAATCCGAACTCGAACATGATTTCCTTCCTTGTACTTCTTCTCAAGTTTCTGGATATCTCCTTCAGCAATATCAGATATCTGTCAACAATAATCCCAGTGATCATCTTCATTTTGCATGGAGGGGCAAGGTTTAATAGTTATTGTGAAGTAGTTGAACTTTCAGATTTCATACTGTAAAAGGTGGGCATCATTAAAACATGTCCAAACACTACATACACTGACAAAAGCTGGAGTTGGCTCAGGTATTGATGGAACTTTAAGCAATAGTCCTAATCCTTTATCCACCCTAACAACTTTTGAGTCGTCATATATATCTCCAACTTTAACATGCTGCACTTCAAAGACTTAATCAGTATCCAACATGGAAATTATCAACAATATTGATTATGGAAACAACACAGAAATGCACCATTTGAAGGGTAATTTCTTGTGGGAAAGAGAATAATAGAAGTTACAGAATCCATTCCACAGAATGAAATAAACCATCCTTAGGACACCAACAATATATGAAACTAAAATACTCACAGAAGGAGGGGCGCTGTTCTGAACAAGATGTGGATTCAGCGTCAAACCAACAGCTCTACTTGATGGATCAATGAATAATATCCGAGAAGCAACCTAAATAACATAAAAGGCTCTTAGAAAAATAGAAAAGTATATTTAAAAGAAGGTAACCTGCTAGACAGCACAAAAGACAGAATCAGCAGAAAAATACACCAACGATATTGCGAACTCAACATGAACATCCATCAAGGTAAAGAAGTAAATATGAAGCAAAGAAACAGAACAATCAACAATATGATGCAAAGTATTTATGACTAAAATCGGAAAATCCAAGTATGCCAAAGCACAAAGAGCACAACCATTTTTTTTATTGGAGGGTTGAGTAATGATTAGGAATAAAATACAAAATTTGAGAAAAATAACACCCTTAAAACCACTTGTCTTTAAATCTGCATATGACAATCCATATCTCTAATTTATATTTAAAAATATTACAGAGTTAAATTTTAAATAGACAAGAGAGCCTTAAACTACAAGCTGTTTCTAAAGGATTGTTTGTATTATATTATGGAATGTGGAATAAACATTATCAGAATCCTCATCATTTTTCAGCTTAAATGGTCTTTGTATCTCTGAAACAACACAGATTTACCAAAAAATGCCAATGCAACCTACAACTATAGGTGACAAGGCATCAAAAAGTCTTTTCACTTGAATATCAGATGAAGCATACACACATGAAAAATCTTCCAGTCAATAACTTGGTAAATTATACAGAAGGAGCTTAAAATGAAGGTATTTCAGAGAATCAAGCATTTACTGGGATACAATTTGCAAAATTAGGAGTATAGCAAGTTGTAAAAGTTGCATCCAAAGGTAAAATTTAAAAGTACCTTCTGCGATTCACTGTACTTATCCTTCCAGTTAGTTCCAGGATATATACTTTGTAAATGAAACAGATCAACCTGTAATGAAAAGATTCTGAACATTAATATTGTGAGAGCATTGGGTTTGTCAAGGGAATCTATTTACACAATATCATTGAATCATTTCAATAACAACAATTGGAGGATACACTTACAGTTCCAGTGAAGTATGTGAGAAATGATAACATAACACCATTCTCAAGGATTGACTTCACACGAGCATTTACCATCATTCCCGGAACTAGAAGATCAATTGATAAACCTCTGAGATCCTTGGTCTGTATCAAAATCCAAAAAGAAAATAACCAATCAAAAGGGAAGTTAGAATCATTAAAAAATAGCTACCAAAAAGACAATATAATGAATACAGAGGAGGCATACCACACTTTTCGACAATGTATCAGGGTCAGCACTCAAGTAAACCACTTTACGAACTTTATCAATGCTTCTAACCAAACCCTGCAGAACTTTCCCAATTTTTACTTCACCACCCCAGCTGTCTGTATAAAAAAATATAGGCAAAGAAAACCACAAATTGTGCTTGGTACAATCATCCCAGAAAAGATCGACAAAAAATTCACAGCAGCTGATTGATTTTTACCAGTAGAGCTGTTTTTTGGTAAGAACCCCATGAAAGAAGGTAAACCAAAATGAAGAATGTAACCATGATCTTCAATACTCTTCACATATGCAGAAAGGACCTGAATACACATAACGTACAAAAAGAAAACATCTATCATATTCCATAATCCCTATGACACTCATAGGCCAGTGAAAATAGTGAATCTTTGAATGGATTAAGAACCACAACAGGCAACAATATGAATGCATTGCAATCAACATGGTGGAGCATAATAGCATAATAAAAGGTATATAATAAGACTAAGAATAAAAGCGTGTTGATCATTTTGCCTAGTTACAATGCAATAAACAGATTCAAAAGAATAATAGAAATTAAGGTAGCATATTGCTTTACTGAAATTTGCAATTGTTCAGTATAACTGATAACTGATTTAAACAAATTGTTTTTAAACAGAAACATTAAATTGTGATAACTTTAGCAATCGAAATTTTTTGGAAATTCAATTATAAGTTCAATTCCTATATTTTTTTATGGCATGTTGTTATATTATAAGCAAACAGCAGCGTTGTAAAGAATGTAACACAATAAGCAACCAATATATGTAATAATCTACAATAAATAAATCAACAATAAACAGACAAATGCAGTGTGAATTAAATCCTACATCCGTAGAAGTCCAAATGCTGCCATCCAGACTCCAGAGTAGTGGGTAAAAGATAATTGCAGAGAGAAAAAGATAAGAGATGAGAGAAACAGAGTTCATATTTCTGAAAAGCCAAGAGTATATAACAATCTAATAGTAGGTATACAAATACAGAAGCCTAATTTAATTATGGGAGGGAGACTAGGAAACATAGTGACTCCAATATAAAATTATACACAAAAATTTAACGTCAAGGTCAGCATAGGATTGCTTCAATGTTGTTGAAATTACACTTCCAAATGAATATGTTGAGAAACATATTATTTACCTTGAGATGCATATAGCCAGGCTCCAAGTTTGTCATAGTTGACAATATCTTAAAAATCTAATTAGGATACTAAATCCTAGTCTAGAATCTAAAATGATTGATTAAAAAAGAGTTAAATACAAATATTTTCATAATAAAATAATGACATACCATGCCTTCCTGAACAACATCCAAGTTGTAGTTCTTGTGTAACAAAGAAAGACGCAAAGAAAGCCAAATTTTCCTGCTTCCTTTCTCTTTCTTGTCGTCATCCAATCTCAGTACAACACAAGAAACAAGCTGCCCAACACAAAATACAGCAGATATTTCCCCAACCTGAAGCAAGAAAGAGAAAAATAAACAGATGCTACAACTGATGGCCAAACAACAAAATTAAAAAAAAAAATTATGTTGAGTCATAGTGAAGAAATGTGCAACGAGAACAGGAGAAAAAACAATCAGAATTAGACAGAAAAAAAAGCTTATTGCATACCTCAATTTGGTTGTCAAAAATAGGATCTACTGCATCTGAAGCATGAACCAAACCACGTAAACCCCCTGGTAAACTAACTACAAGGTCTTTTTCATTTACTTCAGCAATAACACCCCAAAGCTTCATTCCAGGAGTTATATTCTGGCACACATCCAAGAACAATAAGTTTAAGCACAACCCATGCACATAGACAAAAAGGAATCCAATATCCAAAGGTGTGATATCAATATGCCAAATTAAAAAAAAAAGTAATAATTAAGACTAGAGTCTAGAAGCATACTATAATACTCAGTTCGATCATTCTGCTTGTAAATTGTAAAATTAAATAAAATCAGTGACATAAAAAATAAAATAAAAAACTTTTTAACATATAATTGAATTCATCATGACATGAATATACAAACTCAACCCTCAATCATGGAACCAAAAGCCTCCTAACTCTATATATGCAGTTATTAACATTAAGCCCTTATATTATCACATTTCAATTGTGCTTGTTCTTTACATGAAATGGAGGGGCAATAAGTGTGGCAAAGGCAAAGGCAAAACTCGAGAGTCCGTGTAATTTACTCAACACAAAAACATGCAAAAAAAAAACAATGAGGTACTTAGTAACAGTTGCATTGCTATAAAACTTAATTTAATAACAACTTTGCATCCTCCATACTATAAATTGCTGCATGCTACCTTAAGAGTAATTTTATTCACACGCCGCGGCAATTTTCCGGTGATGCCATCACCGGAAAGCGAGCCCCAATCATCTGTAGCTTCATCACTCTTACTCGACTTATTTTTCCCCTTCTTGTGCTTCTTCGAGTGACCCTCGTCGTCAAACTCATCGTAACTATTCCTTCGCTTCGCGGAAAACTCTCCACCTAGAAGAAACACATTCAATACAAACCAAATGCAAATTCAAATTAAAAAAAAAAATGAGTATTGAGCAAAAACAGAAAACTAAGGCGCGTGATTGTTTGCAACCTCGAGGGAAATCGGGAACTTCATCTTCTAGTTGCAGAAGGAGTGCTTCGGACTTAGCGGCGGCGACGGCGTCGTTTTGTTCCTTCTTCTTCGGTTTGAATATTTTCTTTGAAGCTTTATCGATTTTCGACTGATTTCCTGAGTCCTTCTTCTGCGGATTTTTTGAATGCGGTGCCATTTGGAAACGTTTCTCAGTGTTTCGCTTGAAGAAGCAGAAGAAGGGAAAAAACAGGGTTTAGAAGGGTTTTAGGGTGGGAAGCTGTAAGAAGAAGAACAATAACTAAAACGTCTTAGTCTTAGGACACACGTTGGGCCTAAAACAAGCCCAAGTTAAAACAAGCTCGGGTGGTTTCGAGTTTTGCTTTGGTAATACCTATTTCTCTTACTTTGAATGTATTTTGAAAATAAAAATAAGTTTGAAAAAACTAAATTTGATTTGGTTTTAGTTATTTTTAAAATTTTTATCCAATTTTAAAATAATAAAATTTTATTTTTAAATTTTTATTTGTATTTTATTCAAGTTCATTTCTTGATGTAATTTGTAAAAATCAGTTATCACCTTTAGTGCCAACCAATCAATCATCACTTTTCATTTCCTATTATTAATGATCAATTTTCGATTTTTAATGAAAAGGAAAAATTCAAGTATGGTTAAAATTTAAAAACAGTATTTTAAATTTGAAAACCAAAATAATGTTATTTTTAAAAAATATTTTAAATCAAAATTAATTTTTATTTTTATAAATTTTAAAACTAAAAATAAAAAATCACCTTGATGAGGACTTAAAATTGATTTCAAATAAACCTTGATATGTTTGATTTTATGTTAAAAAATAATTTACAATTGGTTTTGAATATGGTTGCAGCAACTTATCCAACAAGAAACAAATTACAATCTATAAAAAATTCAATCTAATCAACAAACTATTGAGGTTGACTAAAATTAAAGATTGAGGCACAAAGTGTGTAAAACATTGGAATTTGAATAAGTGGTAAATCAACTAAAAAACTCAACTGTCGTGGTATCTTTGAGAATCGAAATAATTTATTTGTTTTAGAATTGAGAACTTGGAATAGTTATGAAGAATAAACATGGAACCATGATAAAAAAAACTCTCTTTTCAAAAAAGTTAATAAGCAAAGAAGGGTCACGATTAAAGAGATCTAGGATATTTTTCAATTCTATATTATACTTTCTAGATGATCAAAAGAATAAGATGAAGTTATTTTTAATTCATAGCCATCTTGAAAGTTTATTTTCATTGAAATAACTAAATATTAAAATCTTATAATATCAAAGGAATAAGGTGGGGTTATCCCCAATCCAAGAAACATCCCAAAATAGTTTGTTGGAAAAAGTTGACAATTTATAAAATGATTAAGAGGAATAAATCTATAATCATGATAAAACAAGTCATCTTTTATTAAACAAGTCTATTCAACAAATTATTATCAACTTAACCAATGTTGTTTAAAATAAAAATATAAATTATATTTATTTTAAAGGTAATTAAGTTATATTTTGTCGAATAATTACATTACTATTTTTTTGTGAAGCAATATTGTGAAACACTGCCTAAATATTGGAGTATTAAGTTTCATCTAACTAACATTAATAATAAACATGCAACTATTTCCATTTAAAAATAATTAAAAATTCATATTTCATGTAGACTTTATTATCTATATATTTAATCTTTTTACCAACAATATATTTAGTGGATAATATTTTTGTTTAATATACATAAGTTTGGGTGGATATATATAATTATACCTTTTTTCAAAAAACAAACAAATATATATATATATATATATATATATATATATTAAAAGTTTTTTTAAGAAGGATACAGGCAAAACTAAATCTCAAAATTTATTTAAATCATATAGATTTATAATATAGTTCAAATCATTATGAAAAACAATTGAAAGGGATTCTATAACTGAAGTAAAAAGAGTTAGATCCTGGTCAAAGTGTAAATCCGTTTTAACAAAATTATCGATCATTTAGTTATCATTACGTGGTGCATATGAAAAAGAATAAGACCTTGTTTTTTCAATTGCTCTGCAAATACCATCCACAATATAGACATGTTAACATCATATTCCTCATCTAATTAAAGACCAATTTAAGTGATCGTTATTGTCTTAATGAGTAAATTAATTGACTACCTTGAATGTTGACTATATTTATATTTGTAAAAATAGATTGATTTTTAACTGTATGCAAGTTTAAGGATTATCTTAAATGTTATGCTTGAATGTTAATGTAACAAGATTTATATTAATAATGTATGCTAATTAAAATTTTTATTTAAAGTGACCGGTCCTGCATGTCTATTTTTTTAAAATAATTTATTACTAGAAAGTAATCCGTATGATTAATATATTTTAAAAATTAAGTAGATATTTATATGAATTTAAATTTAAATTCACATTTTAATTATTAATATAATATTGTAATAAAAATTTGAATGTTATATCACTGTAACATATATAATTTTACATACGACAGTTGGAAAATTTATATAATATCTTTTAGAATTTAATTATTATGTAAAAAAGATATATATTTAATTATAATTTTTTATTTATATAATTTTTTAAAATAATGGATAAAATATTCTCTGTCATCTAGTACAATACAAAAAAACTAAATTAGTGATCCAGAAACCTTGAACTAACAAAAAATAAAAAATTAAGAACAAATCCAAATTTTTGCTATGTAAAACACTAAAACCTAATTGGGTTAACTAATTAGGTATTAGGTCAGGTCCATATTAAGATCCTCACGCGTATGTACTGGATCAGGGCCCATGCAAGGAGAAGTTTCTCGAATACAGAAGAGCACGGTTACGCATATAACCAAGGAGGTTTCGAATCAAATTTTTTTCTCTCTTGGTGTCTGCAACAGTGACTGCATTCTGCGAATCGTGAACCAGGTAAAGTTCAAATCGCGACTTTCATCTTCTTATTCGATCGTTACTTGTATCTGATTCTTGTTATTCGTTGACGAATCAACAACGACAAAAATCGTCTCTAGGCAGTGGAATTTTCTGGTTTTTTTAATTTTCTTTTGAAGTTGAATTGATTATGACTAATTTTTCTGTTTTGAACTTGTTCGTCCTCCAGATTTGTTTTTGAAATTTCGATTCTCTAGGCGGTGGAATCCTCTGCTTTTTCTAACTTTCTTTTGAAAGTTCGGTGTGAGGTAATTTCCGTTTTGGATAAAATTAATTATAATTAGTTTTTCTCTGTTATGAATTTTGTTGATTCTCCAAAATTGTTTTGAAAATCGCTGCTCTCAAGGCGGTGGAATCTTCTGCTTTTTCCTAATCTTTTGAATTTTTTTTGAATAATTTCCGTTTGGATCAAATTAACTACGATTAGTTTTCTCTCTTACGAACTATTTGATTTCATCATCTAAAATTGGTTTTGAATTTGCGGTTCTCAGGGAGGTGGAATGTTTTGTTCTGTTTTTTTTTTTCTATTTTTCTTTTGAAATTTGGTTTAAAAGTAATTTTCGATAGGATGTAATTAAAAATTATTAGTTTTCTCTGTTTTTAACATTTTGATTCTCCAAAATTGTTTCGGAATACGCCGTTCTCTATATTCTCTGGATTTTCCTTTCTGCGTTTTCTAATTGTGAAAGTAATTTTCTTTTGGATAAAGTTAATTATTTAGGAATATTTGTCTCTGGTTTGAAGGTGTTGAATCTCAAGAATTGTTTTTCAAATTATTCCGTTTATTTGGGTTTATGTTTTCTTCGTCTTGCTATTATGGTGCGGGTCTTCAATATTTCGTTTGCGTGGTTATAGGTGAAATAGTATCAAACATGAGGGGAAGAAGCTACAGTTACAGCCCATCACCTCCACCTCCAAGGCGTTACAGCCGAAGAAGGCGCAGTCCTAGCCCTAGGGGCCGTTACGGAGGACGTGACAGGGATTTGCCTACTAGTCTTCTTGTTCGAAACCTTAACAGAGATTGCAGGTATGTGTGCCGATGAAGAATTTTGCCTTTCCAGTGGTTGTTGCTGTGTGGTTATTGTGTAGATAAGGATGGTGGACTTTTTTATCTGTTGCTTGTGTATGTTTCTTTGGTTGATCTTCTTTTTTTATGTAATGGAAGCATAAGTGCTTAAGAGGGTGAGATGGTAGGAACTGTTTTTTTCCCTTTTGTGGAACATCTATGCATAGTTTGAAAATTTGCCACTTTTCCTCCAATTTCCTCATGGTGCTTGAAAAAAAAAAACTATGTTATTTTTTAGCGGGAAGGCTAAATCAAATATGCTTGTAAGTGTATGATTTTATTTTGTAGAAATACGGTTTACTTATTTTCTTTTGCTGGTAATGGAAGTAGCTATTATTTCTTTGAATTGGACATGCTTATATGTGTTTGGATTACTTGTTATGTATTTTCAGTTTTTTGACTGAGTTTGCTGAGGATGGAAAAAAACTATATTTGTTTGTAAATAATCTCAAAACAGACTTCCACTTAACTAATTTTGATTTTTATTCTATACTCATTTTTCAGGCCAGAAGATCTGCATGGTCCATTTGGTCAATTTGGTCCTCTTAAGGATGTTTACCTGCCCCGAGATTATTATACTGGGTATGTGTTTTTTCATTGGTTAAACCATGGTTCCTTGTGTGTTGAAAGATTTCTTGGTAGTCACTTTGATAAATTCATCTAGGTGTGTTTGTTTAACTACTATGAAATTTCTGTGAAGTTGTTTATTTCCTGAATTGGGATTCAAAAATTTTTGTGGTGGCTTTTTACCCCAGTATTTAGTTTTGCCACTTCTTTCTCAGTAACAATTAATACTCCAATTATTTTATGGGAATTTGGTTGTTTTATTGAAAGAGTTGAAGACACAAATGAAGTAATAAGAGTACTGTGTTGAAGAGAAGAAACAAGTAATAAGAGTACTGTTTTGAAGAGAAGAAAGAAGTAGTAAGATTGTCTGTTCAAGGTGATGTTACCTTGAAGGTTCGAAAGGTTGAGTTTGAATTCATTGTGAAGAAGTTCAAGTCTTGAAGAATTCAATCTCAATTAATACTTTCTACAAGGTTAGCATCCGTGTGGTGTTTATTATTGATTTCTATGGGGTGTTGGAAGTGTGACCTGTGATGGTTTGGACTCAGGATCATGTTTGTGGATATCTCCGACCAACCGTCCTGTATGTAGATGTGTTTGCTTACTAAACCATGCATATGATGTATTTGACGATTTTGAATTTTATGGTATACAGGGAGCCTAGAGGTTTTGGATTTATCCAGTATGTGGACCCCGCTGATGCTGCGGATGCTAAATATCACATGGACGGTCAAATTCTTCTTGGTCGAGAGTTAACTGTAGTGTTTGCCGAAGAAAACAGAAAGAAACCTGCTGAAATGAGAGCAAGAGAACATAGGAGGTAACAATAATAGAGGATATAGAATCATGTGCCATCAAGTTATTTTGAAAAGGCTTATTGTTCGTTGTTACCCCATGTTTAATTTATTTTCTCTAAATCTCTCATGCAATCAACAATCTTCAGTGATAGATCATATGATTACCGGCGATCTTCCCGAACCTATTCACGAAGTCCAGACTATTCATCATCTCCAAGACAAAGGCGACATTACAGGTTTGTAATTTTGCGTGTTAGTTTATGCAATGAATTTCATTTGTGATGTAAAGGATCTGCGGTGTTTGTACTCACCATCATCATGATTCAGGTCAATTTCTCCAAGGGACAGAAAGTACAGGGATAGATCGTACTCTAGATCACCATCACCTTATGGATCAGGAAGCCGCAGCAGGAGTTATAGCAGAAGTAGGAGTTACAGCAGGAGCTTGAGCCGAAGTCCAGGATACTCCAGGTGACTAACTTCAATAGTTGATAAACTTGGTGGAAAATATATTTTCCACACACTTCAAAATTGTCATCAATAGTTTGTAAGCAGGAGTTATGGAGTGTGTTGAAATACTTGAGATTATCAATGTCTTGTTATTCGGGTAGAAAGGATCTGTTGTGGTTTTCTTTCGGCTTTATGACTAGAGAAATTACTCGATATTGGATTCTAGTTTATTGAACTGGATGTTAGATTGAGATTTTTATTTGTGCCTTTCTGCCTATGCCTATACAATTTTGACATTGCATTGTGGATTTTCATCGTGCCATCTATTTTTTTATTTCTTAGATGCAATATGCAAACGTGTTCTGTGTTGATGCCGGGGCAGACCGGTCATAGCTTCTTAGATAATATTTTTTTATTAATTTGCTGGTAAAAAGTTATCTGATGACAAAAATAATTTTGAATTAGTTTGCAATTTGAATGTAATGGTAAGATGTGTGTTTTAAATTAGTGGATATCAACAATTTTTTCATTAATAAAATTGTTTGCGAAGTAATCGGTATCCTTGAAAATTTAGCTTAAATTAATTTTTGTAGTGTTTCAAATTTACCTTGATTCAATTTACATTAGTGATTGAGGTTTTTGCTTTTTTAGGTTTTTTAGTTTAAATTTTAAAATGGTAACTGATAAACATTTATATATATTATCAACATTATTAATAAATAAATAATTTTAGGAGATAAATTATATTATAAATATAATTTATTACAAACTATAAAGTAATAGGATTAGGAATGATCAAAATATCCTGCTGTATTTTTTTTTACCGATCTGTATTAATACAAATTCTTTGATATCTCAAATTATGCACTCCACAGTATTAAACAACATAACTTCTAATATAAAAAATAAAAAACTAACAAGTTTATCTTATGTTGTATGGGGGTGTTTTTAAAGTTAATAAATAAAATTTATTAAAAATAGTAGATGCATTTTCTTATTTTAAATGAAAGTTCTATTATGTTAAATAGAAATGCATATTAATATGTATATTAAGACTTTTTATTAAGAGAAAAAGTCATGCACGGTAAGAAGTTTTAGGGTTTACATAATCATCTAAGGGTAAAATATCACTCAACATGATTTATAATCTCTTCTATTAATTTAATATCTAATTTCAAAATACCTATTTCACTCTTACACCTATTTAAAATAAAAATAAATTATTTTTTTATAGAAAAAACTCGAACCCACAACTTTTTACTTCTTAATCATAAAATTTTTCTACTGGATTAATCTTATAACTTTAACTAAAAATTACTCAAAAAATATTAATATTCAACATATACAATTGTCCAACTATATCCGTAATTTATAATATATGATATTATATTATATATCATATTTATACTATTAATAAAGGTAATACTTTCTTTTGACCTTCATTTTTCAAAATACATATTTCACCTTTACACCTATTTTAAAATAAAAAATAAATTATTTTTTCATAGGAAAGATTTGAACTCATAACCTTTCACTTCCTAAACATACACTATACCACTAGACCAACTTTATAATTTTAACAAAAAAATTACTTTAATATATTGATATCCAACATACAGAATAATTGTCCAACTATATTCACATTGTATAATATATGATATTATATTATATACTATATCTATACTTCTATATTATTAATAAAGGGAATATCCTCTTTTGATGTCTACTTTTTAAAATACATATTCTATCCTTACACCTATTTTAAAATTAAAAAATAAACCATTTTTTTATAAGAGGAACTTGAATCCATAGCCTCTTATTTTTCAAACATATACTTTACCACTAAAACAATTTTATAACTTTAAGCAAAAAATTACTTTAAAATATTGATATCCAACATACATAATTGTCCATTTATATTTATAAGGTATAATATATTATATTATATTACATACTATATATAATATATAATGAGAATATGACCTTTTGGTGTCCACATTTTATGACTATTTTACCTTCTAAACATTTTATGATTGTTTCCACTTTTACAAATATAATTTTTCTGTATTAATATATGCGTATATTTCATGATAAATATTTTTAATAAGCATGCAAATATACAGGTGCGATAATATTTTGAGTTGTATTCAAAGTCTTCTCTTTTCATTTTTTCATATTCATTGCATATTTGACATATCCATTGATAATCTAACATGTTTTTATCATGTTATCATAAACAAAAAATATAAAATTTATAAAATATATTTCAAAACATATCATATAATAATTTATATTTCAGAATATAAAAATTTATAAAAGATATTAAATTAAAATATGACAATTGTTATAACATATTAAAATAGAAATGCAAATACACGGGTGTGGCACGCCTGTATTTTCACTAGTGAAATATAAAATTAATTAGAGATTAAAAATGTTAAAATTTAATTTATTTAAAAAATAAAATATCTTTAAATTGATAAAATTTATTAAAATTTTATTTAATCAATATGCAATAATTTTTGTTGATGAGTGTTAAAAAAATTTTTTAGAGAGTATTTTGAAATGTTAATTATCATTAATTAAAATTTGTTGAAAATCGTTAATTTAAGAGATAAATTCTTTTATTAATAACTGAAACTTAATAAAATTGATGAATTTTCAATAAATTTTTATAAGAATTTCAGAAATAGAGTTTATGGAAGAGATTTTTTAGTATTTCTTAATTTTAGTTTATACTTTTTTTAAGAATTGAAGATGAAGATAAGACAAAGTTAGATCGGTTGTGGCCCCACAGATCACAAAAAACTCCAGTTTCATGTACTAACCACTCAATATCTCTTTCAGTTCCAGCTAGTAGGTGAAACTACTTGGTAATTTTGTATTGACTAATGCATAATTGAAAAGATAAAAAAAAATGGTACCTTTATCAGCATGTTCGTTCTGTTGGTAATTTTGTATTGACTAATGCATAATGTTGTGAACAGAAATTTCCAACCAAACACTAAGCAACAAATCCTATATATATGTTCAAATGTTTGCACCAAACAACCAGAAAAAGCATCATTACAAATAGAAGAGGATGGGGACACCCCACTTG
This sequence comes from Psophocarpus tetragonolobus, assembly GCA_037954015.1. NCBI lineage: Eukaryota > Viridiplantae > Streptophyta > Magnoliopsida > Fabales > Fabaceae > Psophocarpus > Psophocarpus tetragonolobus. The sequence continues at coordinate 43,231,722 of CM075692.1, forward strand.
CATTGCCTCCCTTCAAAGCTCCTTCTATATACCTACGTATATGTTTATATTCCCACGCGCCTTCTACATTAGTTTAATAAGTGTTTATTATGATTTCAATTAACTCCTTTGCAAGTTGAATGATGTGTTTTACTTATGAACTAATTATTCCTATATTTTTATTATGTATGAATTGAGATTTTTGGAGATAAATTTTAACAACACATTTTGTTACCTTCTTTTATCTTTTTTTTTTTAAATAAATAGAAATTTTTTGTTTCTAAAGTTTTACAAAAATCACTTTTAATCTTTAAAATTCAAAAAAATAATTTAATTCTTTTAATTCCTAATCACATTTGTATTAATTCCTAATTTAATATCTATTTAATTCCTAATTTACTGTCGTTAAAAAATGGGTGGAAAAAAACACATTTTTATATTCATGAATTACTATCTTCCTTAACCTTCTCACATCCATTGTAACCAATATACTAGAATTTATAAACTGGTAATATTAATATAAAAATAAATTAATTTCAGAGACTAAAAAGAATATTTTTGAATTTCAATAACTAAAAGTGATTTTTTTAAAGCTTGAAGAACAAAAAAATTATGTAAACCTATTTTTTTATAATTGACTGAAATGTATTGAAATCTTTAAATCTGTTTATGTTTCACTTGCCATAGAGTTATCTTTCAAATTTTGTAGTTTTCAAATATAAATATAAAGAGTATGTTAGGATTTAGAAGAAAAAAAAATTAGAAAGTGTTATGCTAGTAATTCTTCTTTTGAATAAAGTTAATGTTTAATTTTAGTCTTTCTTAAAAATTTATAAGATTAATTTTGGTTATGTAACATTGGATGACTATATGCTGATAAGGTGACACACTTTATATCATGACTTAATTATACTTTTGATTTATTTGAGATATCTCAATCACAAAATATAAAAAAAATGTTATTAAATTATGTTAACATGTCTCTAAAGATACATGTTATATACTATCTCATCTAATGTTATCTTAGCAAAATTTATTATGTTTGATAAAACACCAAAGTACTATATTGCAAAATTAAGATGCACTCTACAAAATTTAACTTTTGCAATTAAAGCCTATAAACCAAAATCTCATATTATTATGTGTGAGGAGTAAAAATGTAGTTAAATATCGGTTTATTCATTAAATTTTACTTTAACTTAAATTTTGGTAAAATAAATTTTAATGATATTAATTTAAATGATCAATTAGAATTAGAATATATTTTTTAAATACATAACTATAAATTTATATTAGAGTAATTATTTTATTAAGGTTGAATTTATTTATTCCACAATTAAAATAAGAGATAAATATTTATATATAGCCCATGTAAAAGTTTCTAAATTGACAGTTAATCACCACCCTTTATATATGATAAATTTGTTAATTTTATCAATTAATACTTTAAAAATTATTTAAACGAGGATTATGATGAACCATCACTATAAAACAGACTGACCGTGTATAAATGTTAAACTCTTAAAATAAAATAGAAGTAAAATAAATGTGACAGTTTGTTATTTTATTATTAATAGCTATTTAATTTATATATTATTAAGTTGACTTCTATTATTACTTTTTCTATCTTATAAGACATACAATTATTGTTTTATGTCTTTTTAAGATTTTATTTAATCATAGATGATTTAATTGTGATATATTAAAGTCATATACCATAAATTAAAATTTTAACAAGTTCAGGTAGATTATATTTTTGAAAATATGATTAATGAAAATGGAAAGATCCAAACATCAAACTCCAACAATAATTATAGAAAAAATAGTTATTACTACTATTAATTTTTTACAACTAAATCTCGTATTGAGATGTGTGACTAATTTAATAATTTTATAAGATATCATGCATTTAAAATAAAAAAATATTTTTTCTTTCCTTTGTTCCCTCATCTAGTCAAAATTCTAAAACAAATTTGACAGGTCATATATGTGAATATTTCTTTAAAATCATATCTTGATATCTTCACTTTAAAGTTTGCCAAAAAGAAAAAAGAGATCAAAGAGATTGAACGTTGGTGGTTCATGAATGAACAAAAAATTGACTTGTTTCATAGTGATTATATTATTGTTGCTCTTTTTTATCAATGAGAAAATATCAAATAGATCAAAATTAGTGATTATAACTTACATAAACATAAGTAGTTTTCTTTGTTTACTTTGATTACTTTGATGTATTTTCAAACATTAAACAATGTAAAAGCCATTTTTGTTATCTAGTATTGCAAAATTAATTAAAATAAATCAGCATTTTATATTTAATAGTCATTATCTTACTTTAAAATGAAATGAAACATGTTACTTGAGGCTCAATAAAAAGCCCCCAAACAATTAAAAAAAGTTTAAAAAATCACACAAACAAAAAAAAGAGAGAAAAAAAATTTAAAACAAAGAAAAATTATATTTGATTACTAAGAAACAATACAACACAAAGAAAAATTATATTTGATTATCGAAAAACAACTCTTATGTGAAGAAACAATACAACAAAAAGAAACACAATGTAAAACCCCATTAGAAAGTTTTCTTTGTCAGAAAAATTTTGAATCAACATTAATAATCTTCACATTGACCATAAATCAAGGACTTCATACCTTCTAAGTCCTTATACATCCCTCTTTCTCTTGATTCACCTCCACCAATTCCTATACGAAGTTCACCAAGTTCAAGCACCTCTCAAACTTTAACCTTGGGAGAGACTTGACAAACATATTAGTAGGATTGTCTTTAGATATTATCTTCACAATATTGATCTTCCCTATTTTAACCACATATCGAATAAAGTGAAGTTTCATGTAAATGTGTTTGGTCCTTTCGTGATGCAGCTGCTGATTTGCTGGATGAATAACACTTTGTCTGTCACAATGGATTGGAACATACTCTTGTACAATCTCCAATTCACTTATCATCCTATTTAGCCATAAACATTATTTCACTCCTTCCGCCTATGCAATGTACTCACTCAGCTTTTATAGTGGATATTGCTACCACAAATTAGAGATTTTCCTTCCAACATACTGCAGATATAAACAACATAAACCTGTACCCAAAAAATGACATTTTGGTGTCCTTGTTTCCTACATAATCAGCATTTACAAAACCTTTTACAACAACTTCACATTGAGATCTCTTACAATATTGAAGACTTGACCCAAAAGTTTCATTTTGGTATTTGAACACCACTTCAATGCCTCCTAATGAGCTTGGCTTGAGTCCCCCATGAATCTATTGACAACACTCACAATATGAGCCAAGTTTGGTTTATGTAAACTATCCCATACATGAAGTCTGCTACCCCACTAGCATATGGAATAGAATTCTTCATTAGAATTAAGAAATCGATTCCTTGAGAGCTTCTTGTGGTGCCCCAAAGGCGTGCTCACTGGTTTAGATTGATGCATCTTAAAACCTTTCCACAACCTTGTTAGATAGCCTTGCTAAGACATATATAGAACACCTTTCGTTTGATCCTTTTGAATATCTATCCCAAGAATGAACCTAGCAGAACCAAGATCTTTCATAACAAATTCTAAGTTTAACTTTGTCTTAAGCTCATAAATCATATGCTTGTATCAGCTAGTTATAAGGATAAGGTTCAAACTAGACATCATCGTCCTTGACTTGTTACACATGTTCATCAAATATATCTTGGTGCTAATTATACTCTAAACTATGTATCACACGTTCCTTATGTGCCTAGTCATCTGGAACAATTGGGGCGTCCCCTTGTCTTTTGAGCTTGGTTGGAACGGGATAGCAGTTAGTCTCGTTTAGCTAAAAAGAAAATGAGAAAGGCAAAGGCATGAAGGTAAAAAGAAGAAGAAGCCCCACCTCCCCCTTTTCCATTATCATTTTTCCATTTATTGGCATCAACTCATTTTAGTTTATTATCTATTTTATTATTTTCAGATTCATTACTCTTATTACTATTTCTATCTTCAATTTTTTTTTGGACCCATTGGGTAAATAACGTAGACAAGTAAGGGTGTCGTTAGCAGACTAGACAAATATTGAATGAAGAAAGAGAGTTCGACTTCCTCACCCGTTGAAAAAGTTGTGATTGCTTAAGTTGAATCAGTTGAGTTTGGTCCTAATGTATATAAGAGAGAGATTTAGGTATGAAAGAAGATCTTAACTAGAAATTTCATAACAGAAGAAAGAGAAAGTCAAATAGTACGCCCAGTTCACCAGGTTCTACCACTATAGGCCTCAATCATGCCAGTTAGGCTATATGCTTAACACATGCAAGTCCATCAGTTTGCCCTTAAGAAATAGGCAACATCGATTCGAATCCGATACCAAGAAAGGGATTTTTCCTTTTTTTTCGGTATGCCGCTCCACCAGCAAGGAGCGAAAGAACCAAGTGGTTTGTGGTAATGTCAGAATTTGCACCTATTTGTCTCTATTTAGTGATCAGTCTGCTAGTTTCTTTGATCTTACTCGGTCTTCCATTTCCCTTTGCTTCCAATAGTTCGACCTATCCAGAAAAATTGTCGGCCTACGAATGTGGTTTCGGTCCTTTTGGTGATGCCAGAAGTCTTTTTGATATACAATTTTATCTTGTTTCCATTCTATTTATTATTCCTGATCTGGAAGTAGCCTTTTCCTTTCCTTGGGCAGTACCTCCCAATAAGATTAATCCGTTTGGATCTTGGTCTATGATGGTCTTTTTATTGATTTTGATGATTGGATCACTAGTGACAGGGCAAAAATAGGGAGGAAGCACAAAGGAAAGAGTGATGCCTACATTAAATCAATTGACTCGTCATGGTAAAGAAAAAAAACTAAGCACGGACCGTACTCGAGCTTCAGATTAATGTTCCCAAAAGCAAGGAGTATGCCCGCGTGTTTCAACAAGAACAACAAAAAAACCAAATTCAGCTCCACGTAAGATAGCCAAAGTACGATTGAGCAATCGACATGATATATTTGCTCACATTTCGAGCGAAGTTCATAATTCGCAAGATCATTCTATAGTGTTAATAATAGGAGGTAGAGTGAAAATTTTCTAAGTATGAAATCCCATTGTATTAAAGGAGTCAAGGATTTGTTGGGAATTTCGGATCGAAGAAAAGGCAGATCCAAATATGGTGCAGAAAAACCCAAATCGATATGAATGGAGGATGCCTCTGGAACTTCTTTTTCTTGGTCAAGAGAGGTACGAACTCACTCACCCTATATATAATAGAATAGTGAAAGTAGTAGATGTTTAGCAGATTAATGAAAAAAATATTATTCTAGTAGGTCATTTGTCCGTTGCTAGACATCAATCTCCGGTATCGATTCCCAGTTTCCCAGGCCTACTCCTTTAAAGCTTGGTACGGTATTCTCACTCGGATCGCCCCAATGAAGGGCAATCTCTATCCCTTCGAACTTGATTCTAGGATTACTTTCTTATTGGCATTGGATTTTACAAGTGAGCTATTCAGCAAATGAGCATTAATCCCTATAAAGTATGCTAGTACAAGGTAGACTTAAGCAATCTCATTGTCCTGAAAGAAAGCTCAGTAGGTGGATCTTCTTTCCAGGTGGCAGGTGGAGAGCCAGTTGAAAGGCCTTCTGCCAATTGAGAATGATCCATTAATATAAAAATAAAAATAAAAAAGATTTTTTTTTAGATGGAAGCCAAGCCATTACTAAGAGTTAGAAGACCTTTTGTCGAAATTATGAGCGTGCTCCCCCTGAAAGTATCAACTACCTGAGGCTAAGGCCGATTTGTCAACGGCGGTATTGTTGGCAATGATTATAATAGCTATGGCCTTTGCTTAAACCTACCTGATTAGAAAGATAAGGCATCTTGACTTAGCTGTTAGCTTCCCGAATAGAAAAAAGAAGGATCTCCAGTTTCAAAAGCCCTAGATATAGATGTTTTGTAAATGCTTTCTTGGATTAACATTCCGGTGTGAAAGGCCGTAGGGCTCATAGACATGTTTTATTTTCGATTTGTCCTTTATTTATGGTAATAGGGGATCATAGATCTCTCTTTTCAAACAAACAAAGTTAGCAAAGTGAGAATGTTGGTTCCGCAAGAACCTAAGAAATCCAATTCTCAAGGGGATCATAGATCTCTCTTTTCAAACTAAATCCAAGTTGTCTACATATAAGAGCAAGAATAAATAACAACATTTGTATCCATCCAAAATGTGGACGTAACTATCATAATTGCACCTTCTAAACTCCATCCTCATAAGAAAGTAATCAAACTTCTTGTACCAATGTCTCAAACTTTGCTTCAGCCTATATAGTGACTTCTAAGCAAACACAATTTCATCTAATCATTAGCAAACCCCTTTTGATTACTAATATAAATTATTTCATTCAAATCTCCACTAGAAAAATTGTCTTAACATCCAATTGTTTTAATTACTAATTGTACTGATTTACAATTGAAAACTATATCCTTATATAAAAATGATTTACCACGTGAGAGAATACCTAATTATAATTTACTTCATCCACCTGTGTAAATCCCTTAGCTTCAAGCCTAGCCTTTAATCTTGTCTCTTTTACCCTAAGAATCTCGTTTTCTTCTTAAACACACACTTGTATCCGACCATCCTTTGATTCTTGGGTGAGTCCACAAGTGTCTATGTGTGATTCTTCTTGAGAGACTCAAGCTCCTCCTTCATGGAACATTGCCATATTGTTGACTCTCCACACCCTTTTTTGCCTCCCTAAAGTTTCTTGGCTATGGGCCTTCTATTTCTTTAGTCATTCTCTATCTATCATGCACCAGCTGATAGACAGAACTAGCACATTCTATCCTTATAGATTCAAATTTTGTTGGTTGAGTATCATTATTTGATGCATCGTCTACCTTCACTACACGACCTTGTCTAAAGTTACTACTTGACAACTTCACCCCAATGTAAGTCTTCTCCTTCTTTTTGTCAAAGTTTTCACTCAATTTGTCAAAGTTTTCACTTAATAAGCATTTATACGGTCTAGGCTCTAACCTCCACAACCTATCTTTAGCGTATCTAAGGAAGATACACTTCTTAGCTCGAGCTTCCAACTTATCCTACATGACACATGCAAATGTCAAGGCTCCAACCACCCTTAAATTAGACTAGTATATTGGCTTTACACTCAAAACTTTCATTGGTGTCTTGAACTCTAGAGTAGACAATGGACACCTATGTATCGTATACACTATAGTACTAGAAATTTTTCTTTGGAAGGCCTTAAGCAGATTTGCTCCCAAGAACATGCATCTCACTCTCTCAAAACGGTCATGTCCATCTTTTAGTAAGTCCATTTTGTTGAGGAGTTTGCGCAAAAATCTTACGCCTCTTCACCCTTTGCTTTCTCTATAGCTCATTGAATTCTTGTAATACAAACTCCAAACCCCTTGTCTGTCTTGAGCACCTTTAGCTTGGTCTTTTACTGATTCTCGATTTGGGTATACCATTCATCATTCCTTAAACTTATGAAATGTCTCTATCTTGTTCTTCAGAATATAAATCCAGACTCTCTTCGAGAAATCATTGATGATAGTTAGAAAGTAAGACCATCTACCAAGAGTTTGTGTTCTTGATGGACCTCACAGGTGTACATGAACATATTCAAATAGTCTACTATACATGTGCTTACAGTTCCAACGTGCACCCTATAAGACTTTCCAAAAATACTAATAACAAAACTCTAGCTTTGCAACTTATCATCCATCATCAACTTCTATTTCTTAATGTTGACCAAACCCCTCTTACTAACGTGAAGCAAACTCAAATTTCTCAACTTATCTTTATCCTGCATTGTCTAACTATCTATAAACACATGCACGGTGAAAGTTGAACCATATAAGATGTATAAACCAATACATGTCTCACATTTAGCAACTATAGAAGCTCTATTATACATCATCATCCCAAGCTCAATCTTGGTGTAATAACCCAAAGCACTAAACATGCTTATAGACAGAAGGATCCTTTTGAGCTCTGAGACATACTCATACCCTGCAGCAGCATCTCATGGTTGTCAAACATTCTAAGTTTACTCGTTTTCATGGATCCACCTTACAAGTCTTGTTGTTCCCAATGAGGATCATTCCACCTTCCTTCCATTCTAAAGATTCAAAGAAGTCCCTGACCAGACTCATACGGTATGTACACCCCAATCCATGATCCAACTTTTCTATGAGTCATTAAAATATGCCACTAGAAGCCCAGTAGATTCATAACCATCAAACACTACCACAATGCCAATAGATTCTTTTAAATTCCAGTAGTTCTTCCCCTCATTCAAAGGACACATCTTATGGATATGACCCATTTTCTAACACTTGAAACACCTTATTTGCTTCTTCTAATCAAACTTATCCTCTTAACTAGGTTTGAACTTCTTTGCATTTCCCTCATTCTACTTACCCTTCCCCTTTTCCATACTTAAACTATCCCTGCATCTTTTGTCTTCGAATCTTGGAGCTTGTGAAACTTCTTAATCAGAATAGAGGTCTAAAATCCTCCAGGTTGATCGTTTATTCTTTCCCATACAACAGAGCATCCTTGAAATGCTCAAAGGATTTTGGTAAAGAATTGAGGAGCAACAATGCTTTGTTATTGTCTTCAAGCTTTACGTCAATATTCTTCAATTTGTCCAAAATCTTGTTGAGATCTACTAATTGTTTTTCTATCATTCTTGACTTCATCATCCTGAACGAATACAATTATTACTTTAGACATAATCTATCATCCAAAGACTTCTTCATATATAAAGACTCCAACTTAACCCACATCCGAGATACGATTCTATCTTTAACAACTTCCCTTACTGGCTTATTCCCAAGGCACAGAATGATGGTGCTTTGTGTCTTATTAATCACATTTTTCTTCTTTTGTTGCAATAAAGATGATGACATATTTACCCCCCTTTAGCGTTTCCACACAATCTTGTTACACTAAGATGACCTCTATTTCGATCCTCCACAACCTAAAATCATTGTTCCAGAGAACATCCCAATATCAAACTTGGTTGCCATGACTTTGATGTTTCTTGAATTGCTTTGTCCCACTAATGATGCCACTTGTTGAGGTTTGATAAGAAGATCACAAGACACCTTGAGAAAATCTCAACAAATCACCCTAAGAAAATGAGAGAGAAAACAAGAGTTAAAAACAAGAGAAAGATTGTATTGATTATCAAGAAAAGGCATAAAACATCACTACTACAAAGACCATTACGTGTGTGTATATGTATGTATATATATGCTACAAACAGACCAATGCAACATGACTAACTCATGTGACCTATAGACAAGACATTGATACTATTAAAAGCTACTACGGGGACACTACCATCTGCCACCTACAAATGCTAGTCACTAGATGCGACCATAAGACGCTTTTATTAGACTCACTCACTAGATGATTTGTCACCCAAACCATTAGACTTGTCCATTAGAAATATTTTAGTCTATATATATATATATATATATATATATTTGACTAAGGATTAGGATTTGCTAATGCACACCGTCTTCTTCTCTACTTAAAATACATTAGCAAGTTATAATTAAGGATCATCGTCTTAATGCACAACAATAGTATTACTTGTTAACACACTAACTGAAAATAAAATAAAATTTTGTGTACCAACAAATGTTTGTTGGGTTTGTTAATTAACACAATCTTATTTTTTAGTTAAAGAGTGTGAACAGGTATAATTAAAATTAAAAATTATCTTAATGCAACATATGGTGTTGCTTGTTAATACACTTCAACTATATATATATATATATATATATATATATATATATATATATATATATATATATATATATATATATATATATATATATATATATATATATATGTGGGACATATCACATGAGAATAATGTTCTTATGTGCGAATATTTTGTATCCATCCAGATTTAAATAAAGGGTTGAAATTAAAACAACTTACTTAAAGATATCACATGTTTCTTTACTGTATCACTATCAGTACCACCATTACCTCTTTTACTATAACCCACCACCATCATCGCCACTATCATTACCCCTGCCACTGTCACAACCATCGCCACTGCCATGGTGGCAATGGCAGTAGGGGTTGGCTGGTATTAGAAATGGCGACAATGAACGGTGGTAGTTGTGATATGGATGGTGGTGGTAATATGATGAATGAGACATGATATTTTTAAGAGAGTTGTTTTAATTTCAACCCTTTATTTAAATATGAATGACTGCAAAATATTCTCATCATTCTCATATAAGAACATCATTCTCATGTGATATGTCTCTTCTCTCTCTATACATATAATGTATATATCATGGCTTATATGAGAACAAGGTTTTACATGAGAATAATAAGTAACAACCATTAGATTAAGATTAAAAAATAGACCGTTAAGATTTAAATAATCAAATTCAAAATTTATCTAGCCATCAAATCTTTAAAATATTCATAAAATAAAAAATCAAAATTACAAAATATCTTAATTATCACCATAATTGTCATTACCACAACCACTATGACTAACACCATCTTCATTATCATTTAACGGTGCTACTATCACCATCATCACCATAACTGTCACTGTTGTCATAACCACCACTTTCATAACTGTTGTTGTTGCTACCATCACCATAACTATTATTGTTGTCATCATCGTGACATAATGGTGGCGACAACAACAATCATGACAATAATTAGTTGATGTTTTTTTTACTACATCAAACTTTGTGGCAGTTCAAAGTGTTGTACATATAACAGTGATTTATAAACGACCACAAAGTGTAAATTTGAAAATTCTTTAAAATGATTTGTGACAATTTATAAATCACCACTATGTGTAAATCACTTTATGACTATTTTTAATTGTCAAAGTATAATGACATCATCTTTTTTAGTTTAATTTGGACGTATAAGTCACATTGAAATCTTCTTAAAAAATTGTAGTACTAAATTGATTGACACTTTTTTACCTTAAATGCTTTATTTTTAATTATCAAATAATATAAAAATTTGTTCACTTAAATACTGGACTTGACACTTAGGTAAAAGAATTTACATCATACAATATAAACTTGTTTTTCAAAACTATAATATAACAAAATGTAGACATATAAGTATATACATTAGGCTCTAAAATGACATTTACAAGATTCTCAATTGTTAAAGCTCGTAATGAAATTTTAAATAATTTCATATACATAATAAGAAATTATTAACTAATCCTTCATAGCCTGATATCGCACCTTATCAAAGCATCCTAATAAAAAAATGCAAAGAAAAATCAAAGTTTCATCATTTATGATATCATCAAGATCTTTTTCACTTGAAAGTGACATTCAACTCAAACGGTATGTACAACAAGGGGGTGAGAATACATTTTACACATTATAAGACACACGTAGAGAGGATGAATAGTCAACTAAAACATAAGTCTTAGGGAAATCCAAAACATACATTAGACCTTGTAACCACCTTAGGCACCTATTGGAAGTAAACACGTCATAAGGGAACCCAAAACACACATTGGGCCTTAGAACCATCTTAGGCACCCGTTATAGGGAAGCACAAGCTATATGGGAATCCAAAACACGTGAATGCATGAATGGACTCTTGCAAAACACATCACACATATAAAGACATGACTATACAAAAACCAGACTTAAACATTGCTAGACAAATTCTAGACTTCATAAATGATCAAGCAAATGATTAGAGTTTACATACTGCTGAGCAATAATTTAGACTTAACTCTAAGCACAAATAATCTCATCAGCAAAAATTACTGAAAGTAAAGATTCTCATAGCACAAAATATCATTCATAACATTAAGACATTCACTTTCTCACATATACACATAAGATCATTGCATATAAAGATCACCACAATATTTACCAAGTTTTGAGGATTTTCTCACTCATTTCTAGTAAGCCTCTATGACCTTTGTATAGTATAAACAATGATATTTAGAGTTTTATTAATGATATCACATTGTTTATTATCAAGTTTGAAAGCTAGGACATTTATCTACAACTCTTATGTTGACCTCAAGAGTCAAAACAAAGGCTTACTATGTCAAAACTTGAAGGAAACATGAAACTATCGCTTAATTCTAAGAGTTCAATCTTTAGTCACTAATCTGATAATAAATTTAGTGCTAGACATCGTTTTGGAATAAAACCAATGAAATTAGTTAGATAACATTTGATATACAACTTTCCTGCAAATCAATTTCTCAAATTTTATCGTTTTCCTACTTGTTTTCGAGCACGGAGATTATGAACGTTGTCAGTAAAATATACACTACAATTATTTTGTTGTTCTTCTCTCCTAAGGTTTCCTTAATCCTCCAAAACCTACCGTGACTTGTAAATTGGGATAAACTCATTCCTAATCAATGTTTAACAAAAAACACATATAAAACAAAAGATAACCTCAACTCCAACTAACTCAATTTAACTAATCACGAGAACACCATACAAAAAGGCATTATCTCCAATAGTTCGATAGATTAATCCACACACTCATTACTATATTCATGGACACCAGTTCCTAGGGTGGAAAAAGGAAAAACCTCTATGTCAACATGAAAATTATATCTAGTATATTTTACTCAATAATTCAAGATACCTAACAATTTAACAAAACAAATTAATACAAGCATCCATTAACTAATCATGGACACCAAATACACATGAATTTTAATCTAGCAAAGAATTCCATAGTATGAATACAAATTTCCAATCAAACAAAATAATATATTCACCACAATCATGCACAAAATATGTTATCATAACTTGCTTTGGGCATTTATAACTCATAATATATTCACCACAAAAAAATCTAACCATGATGACCTTGGGTTTTTCAATGATATTGGCCCTTAAAATAAAAAGTTCTATCTTTGTATATACTCTTCAATGCTTAGGTTTTGTTGCCTAAGCCTTTGGAGTTTATCCAAAAAGTCTTTCTCATAATAGCATGGATATGCCTCTTCTCAAATCATTCCAATATTTAATTGGAGGCATTTACCTTTGGGCCTTATCTTTGACCAAACCATCTCACCAATGCAAGGCATGCACTTGGAAGCTTATGGTAGCTAATGAGACTTTTCTTTCCTCCCTTATCTCATAACATTTAAAGAGTTGTTCTACCTTAACTTCCCAATCAAGGTAGGCTTCCACATCCTCTCTACCATGGAAGGGAGGAAGGTCTACTTTTTGCTCCCTTGGAGGGGGCACATGTTCATGATGATTATTGTTATGATTATGGTTGGATCTCCTTAATCTTTCGTAAAATTTTCTTCTTCTTCATTGTAAGTGTATGAGGGAGATCCATGCTCATACACTTTATATTTCCTTTTATTTCTTTTTTCTTCTTCCTCTTTCTTTTTTCTCTCCTCCTTTTCTTTTTGTTTTCTTCTCTCTTCTTTTTCTTTTTTCTCTTTTTTTCTCTCTTTATCCCTCTCCTCTTTTCTTTGCCTATCCTCCATCATCCACTCCCTAAACACTAAAGCAAAACTTTCAAAAGAGTTAACCTTAGGTGAGTGTCTTTGGTTAATACTCTTGTTACTTAAGGCACTAGTGTGTGAATGTGAAGGCATAGTATGAAAGAGATATTAGGCGCGACAAAACCTTGTAAAACACTCCTCTCTTTATTGTTTTCTCTTCTAAATTATGTCAATGAGCCTTTGGAACTCAAGCCTCTCTAAGCGGATTTGTTGGAAGAGAAAAGAAACTTAAAACAAGAAATGTAAAAGTGTAGAGTTCTAGCTGTGCTCTTTAAGGTAATGGAGATAGTGTACCAATTCCTTCTCCTTACCTTATACCACGAGAGACTAAAAGGTAAAAGAATATTACAATCCAAAAGGAGTGACCTCTAGAAGGTATCAACACTCCCAATCAAACTAAAAACAAAAGAATTAACCTAAATACAAATGACTAAAAATTACAATTCAATGAAAAAAAGGTCTTCAACTCCTTGCTCCCTCAAGTGTTTACACTCAAGAGTGTCTTGTTATTCCCTTGCAAAGGTTCAGCCAAGCTCCTCAATACCTCATAGGATGCTACCTTTGAGGAAAAAAAACTCCCACAAAGGCTCACCTACAAGAAGCAAACTAAACCACTAAACCAAAAACAAGCACCAAAGTTGCAAGATTGAAGCTCAAAGCAAAAATGGATTTCAACAAAATTATTAGACTATCCAAATGAAAAAAAATATCATGCAAAAACTGGAAAGAATTATTTAGAGACAAAAAACTAGAATTAAAGATAATGAAAGAAGTAAGCACAACAAAAGAATTACCTAAGAATGGTTCTAGAATAAGATTAGGGACTAAAAAGCAAAAATATAGAAAATTTTCAAAAATTGCAAAAGGACTAAATCATAACGGCTGAGAGTTATTCAAGGTGTTCTCAAGAAAATACAACCAATTTTGAGCACTCTTTTTGCAAATTCAATTTGTCACTAGGTACACCTACTTTGCACTATTTTTCTTTTAGTTCTTTGTATTTTTTTTTGCTCTTTCCTTTTCACTTTCTTTGATTTATTTTCTTCTTTTTTTTATTTTAATCTAGGTGTATCTAAACATGTCTTTATATTGCAAATTTTATGAGTGGATTAGAGGTGGTAAACGCTTGAGAGAAAGGAAATAGCTAAAGCACTAAACTTTCAAACACAAGTGCAATTCATGAAAATTAGTAGCTCAAAGTGCATTAAAAATTTAGAAGTGATTTTAAGCAATGATCTAAGAGATTTTGTTGTGATTTACATCCATTTATTATACAAGTCTCAAGGCTGAAACAAGTTCACAAAATTTGCTCAATAAGGTTCTCACACAATCACCTCAAGGTTAATGCACAAAAGCTACTAAAATTCAAGTAATGAACAAAGACTCTAAGATGAAATTTAGCCATAAAATTTTGAGAAAATTTTTCAATGAATCATGCTTGATCTAGAAGCATGTACACTAAGCAAGAGACTCCAAAAATTTATAGCTCAAAATCAAGGAGGTTCAAACACAAAATTCTATGAAGTAAGAACTCAAAATAAAGAGGTAAAACCTAAAGAATTTTAATGTGACAAAACAATGACTAAAACACAAGTGGAAAATACCACAAAGGTGTGGGCTACTCGGCCAAGGCACAAATGAACCTAAAAAATTGGCTAAAAGCAAGAACAACTTCCTAATGTATTAAGCAATGGTTCAATGAAGGAAACAAGCAAATTGAACCGAACAAACAACAATTGAATAGCTAAGAATTCAAACTACATACAAATCAAGACAAAACTTGCAAAACAAGCTATCAAAATGTGAACAACATGTAAGCTACTTTAAACAATGATTAAGAGTGGAGTAGAAGAAGAATTGAAACTGAAAATTGAACTAAAAAAGAACAAGAAATTTGAATTGGAAAAGAAGAAACCTAGAAGAATAGGCTCTGATTACCACTTGATGCAACCTTCAAGGTGTTTGTCCATGGATCCTCTTCGTGTTTCTTCCAATCTTTAAGCAATGGAGGTGAAGAGATGAGAAAATAGTGGTGAATGGCACCACTTCTAGAGAAGATAAGTCATGGGAGAGAGCTTACCACAAAAGAATAAACCTTTGATAAAAGCTTTTGAAGAACTCTACTCTAGGGAGAGAATTCATACACTCTTTAGAGAGAAAACTTAACTCACAAGTTTTTATTTTCAAAATTCAAGTGTTGAATATTACTAGAGGAGGTGAGGTTGTATTTATAGAATTAGGAAGTGATTAGGAGTCTAGACACTTTAATTAAGGGTTTAGTTGTCGTAAACATGTGTTAATTATTCTAAGCAAGATTAACACATGTTTAGGAGAGGTAGACAACAAAAAAAACCCTAATAAAGTGGATCTTGTTCCCTCATGTGAAACCTAGATTCTAAAATTACGGATCTAGTTCCCTATGTGACAACTAGATCTTGAAATTGTTGATCTAGTTCCCCCATGTGCCAACTAGATCCTAAATTGTGGATCTTAGTCTCCTATGTGCCACATGGACGTGAATTAAGGGACAAAATGGGCCCACATGCCCTTCTAGTTGGTTAGGAGAGTTTTAAGAAGGAAATTTGGGGTGTTGTTAGTAAACTACAAGCCCAAACCTTCTAAAAGCACACCTAAACAACTCACTCCCTAAATCTACTAATTACATCTCTATTAACAAAATAAAAGAATTTACAAGCCAAATTAAATTCGGCCAATCAACAAAATTAAAACTTAAAAAAAAACTATGTTCTATACAATTTATACACATGAAATAGGATTCGTCTTGATGACCAAAAAAAGGTGATGTCTCCCTTCTTCTCCTCTAGCCAAGTCCTTCTTTTCTATTCTCCTAAATATGATTCTTGTGATAGAACCCTTGCTAGGGAGGATTGCACCACACTCATTCATTGCAATTTATTCGAAATTATATGTCAACCCATTTTAACCTGCTTAAAACTGACAAAATATCAAATTTTTTTTATGGATTTATTAAGTTGGGTAGGATTACATTTTTTTTGCCACCCCTAATTTCTATTTTTGACTTACAAACTTTTAACATTTCATGAACTCTTTAAGAAAATAAATATATGCAAAACACGTGACATGAAAAGTTGTTCCAATGTGCTTTTTTTTTTTTTAATGTTCCAATGTGCCCGATGCATGTGCAATATATGCATGATTATTTAAATAAAAAGAATAATGTTATTTTTATTATTTTTCCTTCTTTTTCAATGTTTTGTAAATCTATTTTTAAGTTTCGACAAAATTAGCTAAAGGTTAGTTTATAGTTCGAAAGATCATTCATAACCATAAGCTAAAAAGTTGAAAATTCATAAATTAATTTATATTAGACAAGCGCTAAATTTTATTTTTTTTTTGTTAAAGCAGCTGGAAATATTTTTTTTATAAGCAAAGTAGCTGGAAATCTTCTTTTTTTTTTTTATAAGCAAAGTAGCCGGAAATCTAAAATAATAAAAATAAAAAATATAATAATTTTGCACCTTATAAAATAAATTAAAAAAAATTAAAACAATAGATACATAAAATTTAAAAAATAAAAAATAGCATTTTAAAAAATTATACTTAAAATAATGTATAAAAACGCTAACATATAATAAAAAAATAGTTTATTTGAATATCAAACAAATTTTTCAACTAGTTAAAAAACTAAAAACTAAGTGATATTCTTACTAAATATAATTTTTATGGTATTGTTTACCTTATGAATTTAAAATTTATATAGTAACATTGTAAATTTTATGTCATCAATCATAATCTATTTATTTATATAATTTTAAATATATTTTTATTTTATATTTATAATTTTTATATATAAAATGTGATGTAAGATAAAAATAGTGTCAAATGACAATGATAATGTTACTAATTTTTTATTATCATAAGAATGATAAGGACCATGAATTTCCTCATATATACTATACTTCCACCTCCAATCTAAAGATAAAGTAACTGGTGAAAAGTTGTTGGCCAACGTGCGACCATTAGTGAATGCTTTTTGAAAAACAGTGTGCGAAGATTTGTTGGAAATATATCACATTCTTTAATCTAAATTCTGAGCGTACAAATTAACTATGGTTTTATGTTTTTACTTATATTTTATGTTTTTACTTATATTTTTCAATTCTTTTATAGTTTTTTAGATAATGTTAATGGGTACCTCCTTTTGAATATGCTTTCAATATTTTGTAAGATGTCTTTTAGAGGATAAAATATGATAATAATTATTTATTAAAAAATATAATTAAAATTCATCATAATATATATAATAAAATTTAAAATTAATTATAATTTTAATTTTTAAATTAATAATTAATAATATACTTTATCCTCTAAAGTATTAGACGAATTTCTTTGTTATGCATTGGGGTAATTACCCCAATAAATTTTAATTTTTCATAATATATGTATATATAAATATAAATTGTTCCCAGTGTAAAATATATTGTAAAACTATATACTTAATATAAATATTATCTCTACTAATTCACATTATAATATTTCTAGATTCATCGCTAAAGTGTATTCTTTAGATTAGAAATGTCTAATTCAAAGTATGCATATGTCCATCTTGAGGGTGAGAGTGTGAAAGTGTACCCTTAGCTAATAATTATAAAATATTATTAAGTAAATTTAATTTACAAAAATTAATGATATCTTAATGTTTATATTTTATTTTTCTATACTTATATATTTGGACTCATTAATTTAATCATTTCTATTAGCATTTTATTTTAAGGGTTTTTTAAAATATATGCTTTTATTAAGAGAAAAATGTCCTGTAAGTTATGATATAGAACAGTTTTTTTTTTCAAAAAAAAATAGTATAAAACTATCGTATAAATACATTATCATTAAATTCTTTTATTTAAAAATTATAAAATTAGAATATATGTTTATTAAATAAAGTGTTAAACCTATCAAATTTTAATTGGTTTAAAAATAATTTAACCAATAAAATATTAAAACTACAACATTTTTGTTTTGTTTCAAATCTATAAAGATCAGTTATATAATTGTTGTTAAATGTGTCTAACTGTAAACACTTGATTTAATAAAAAAAAGTTATATATTGTTCTCAATTATAATTAAAATTTAGCTATATTTTAATTATTAAAAAATTCAGTCAAGTCCTTTAATTATTTTTTCTGTTACAAATTCTCTAATTATTTAAAGAGTTTAATAAATAGAGATTTTTACGTTCACTCTATTTTTCATCAATAGATATTTAAATAGTTTAATTGAATTTCTTAATTATGTAAAATATATATTTAAAGAGTTCAATTATTTAAAAAACTACAATCATATAATTTTCATCAATTTCATCTGTTTGATTGACAGAAATTATGTAAATAGATATTTTTACGTTGACTCTAATAAATGTAAAAATGCCTATTCATGCTGATAAAGTATCTTAACAAAAAAATATATAATTTTTTACATTAATTATATTGACAACTGATCTAAAATTTCTTATCTTACATTGAATGTAAAAAAGGTCTTTTTTATCGACTAAATTAAACTAATGTAAAGTGATATGATTTTAACAATTGAGGAATGTGAAGTATTTTAAATAATCAAAAGATTTTATTGAAGTTTTTAATAATTGAGAAAGTTGATTGAACTTTTAAGACCAAATATATCATTAATTCAAATTATAATTTTTTAAAAATCAAGATTATATTTATAATTAGCTTACAATTATATTATTATTTACATTTATTAATATATTAAATTTTGCAAGTACGCAGGTCAACTATTAACTATGATAAATGAGCATGTTAATACTATTAACTATGATAAATGAGCATGTTAATACTATTAACTATGATAAATGAGCATGTTAATAATTAAGGACTAACTATATCATTAATACAAATTAATTTTTTGTGAACTTTTTAAATTCAAATTATAATTGTTTACAAAATTAAGATTACATTTATAATTAGTTTCCAATTATATCATTATTTACATTTATTAATATATTAAATTTTGCAAGTACGCAAGCCAACTATATTAACTATGATAAATGAAAATGTTAATAATCTGATTTCAACAATACAAGATGTATCAAATAAAAACATTTGAATTTATAAATATATTAATATTTTTTAATAGGATACAATATCCTTAATCAATTATAATTTTCAAATGGAGAAATTATCTTGGTCAAATTTTTTATTATCATTGTCTTCTATAGGAATTTAACTATTGCTTTTAATTAAAATGGATTGACAATCTATATATTATAATAATCGAACTATATCCTAAAAAGATCTAAGTTTAGATTACACATCTGATAAATTTATTTACTTTAATAATAAGCACTGCAAAAACCACGTGCGTTTAAAAGAGAAACTTTACAAATTAAATTTAAATTAATATTTAATTAATTAAAAATATAAATTAATTTTTTACAGTAACATTCATAAAAAGTAAACTGACTGTCACCACACCATATAATAATGCAATCTAAAAGCTCAATCAAACACTTTTATATATCTCATGTTTCTAATTTCTTTTACACCTCACTTTAAAATAGGACCCTTGAGGTCACATCATCACAACCAATCTTGCAGTTAACTTTGGTGCAACTTTTTTCCCCTTCCCTTTTTTTTCTCCACTCCACCGTGCACGACACGCGCTGTCCCTGCGGGTGGTGAAACCCCTTACACAACACAGCATCAACAACAACACACAGTGTTCCTTCCTTTGAAGCCTTGTCTTTCCACGCATTTTCCTCTTTCTGTGCTGTGTGTCTCACGTTTCAACAACCAGAACAAGCTGAGATGGGTAGACTTGCACCATTATCAGAAGAACCCACCAATGAAGAAAATGAAGCACACAACAATAACTCAAAGAAATGCCTTCAATCATGGAGAAACTGGAACTGGATCAAGACTCATTTTTCCCTTGTCTTCAACAAGAAGTCCAACCTCAAGATCCTTCTTAGTGTCTTGGGTTGTCCTCTCTTCCCTGTTCCTGTCCACCCCATTCTACCCCTCAATGAGGCAAAACCCTTTTCTCCTTCTCTTTCTTCTCCAAGTTTTGTATCTAAATTCTAATGCACCATCATCATATTCATATGCATGAGAAAGTGGTGTTAGTGTTTATGATAAAAAACCGCTGCTACATGCACTCTTTTTGCTATAAATACCATGTTTGTTGTTTTTCTCTCACATGTATGTCTCTCCTGACAATCAATCTTGTTCGAGTCTCATAAAAAGATACAATCTTGTTCAAGTTTGAGTGACAAAACTAGAACTTCTGCTATATGTTATTCTTTACACGTTCAAATAAATTTCCTCTCATAATTAGGACAAGGAAAACAGACCATGAATATGTTTTTTTTCTTCTCTTGATGTGTTTTGTGTGTGTATGAAAAATAAAGCTGTGTGTGTATTTTTTAAAGAAATCTTGCTAATTTACCTTTTTTCTTAACTAAGGTTGAAATGATGTTTTCTTGATCAAAATTAAAAAGTTAGTTGAAAGTGTTACTTTTGGTCACTTTCTTTATACATGGAACGGACCTCTTTAATCTTTATGTGTATGCCACCGATTTTATCATGTTACCATGTGATTACTCTAAAGTGTGTGTAGTTAAAATATGAAAAGGTAGATGTGTTTTTTTAAGGTGATGAGTGGAAGAGGCATTTCATTAATTTTTCTCTTCATTTGTTGGAATATGTAATATGCAGCAAGTGTCATCCTCAGCACAGTACATTATACAACACTTCAGGGCAGCAACAGGGTGTAGGAAGTTGGAAGGGACAGTGAAAAATGTGTTCACAACAGGGAAAGTGACAATGGATGTGGTGGATGACCTTGGATCCACAAGTGGAGGTGTTAATTTGGAGAAAGGATGCTTTGTGATGTGGCAAATGGTTCCTGATAAGTGGCAGATAGAGCTGGTTTTGGGTGGTCAAAAGGTTTTGGCTGGTAGCAATGGTGCCATTGCTTGGCGCCACACTCCTTGGCTCGGCGTGCACGCTGCCAAAGGTGGCGTCCGGCCACTTCGCCGTGCACTTCAGGCAAGTTCTTCATGATCATCACCACGTCTTGTTTTAAAACTTCCAACAAATTTGGTCTTATGTTTGTTGTTAGTCTTGTTATGTTGGTTGGTATAATGGTATTCATTGGTGGTACCTTTGAAGCTGTTTTTAGAGCTGAGTTCCAATTGACAGCTAAATGTGATAGTTAATGTTATGACATAATGATGCTGCGTATGAAAATATTATGTCATTGTCTTCATTATAAAGAAATTGAAGTGGTATGACTTATGAACTAATCGCTGGCTCCATGAATTGGTGGGGTAGTGTTATGACATAAAGTGCAAGGGAAGAACCCCTTTTGGAATGTGTTAAAGTGTTAAGATGGTGTTTAGAAATTATTATGAGACAAAATTAAAGGAAAGTGTCATCGACACATATCTGTAACAGGTGTAGTCTGGTAATCAAATACTTTTAATTTGTTTAAATAGCCATTAATGTCAGTTAACTTAGCACTATTGCTGTTGTTCATTTTAATACAAGGCTTTCAATATATCCACATGCTACCAGCCAATATAATGGATCTTTATTTCCCTACTTTCATTAATTTTTTCCATCTAACCACATTCCTTTGTTTCCTTTTCTTTATTTCTCTGCTTCCACCCCCAATTTATCATCAACCGTCATGTGTAACTAATTTTGCTTAAATTTTTAATATAAGGTTCTTTAAACCCAAATCATTAGAAGACTAAAAGAGTTAAATTTTTATTTTTTTAATATTTAGACACAAAATATGAATGCAATTGTTGACTTTTTAGCCAACTGGGTCCCCTCTGCAGTGAGACTGACTTACTCAGTATCTATATTAATGTTTCTGGTATCAGTATCACTATCTCTACTATTTGGCACTGAATTCAGTGGTTTGTTATTAATTGACACTATGGGTTATGAATTGTAGGGACTAGACCCTTTGGCAGTGTCTGCCGTATTCTGTGCAGCACAATACATGGGGGAGAAACAAATCTTAGGCATAGATTGCTTTGTGCTAAAACTCTCAGCTGATCAGAAGGACCTTGTGGAACGAAGTGACAACACAGCTGAGATGATAAAGCACGCCATATTTGGCTACTTCAGCCAAAGAAGTGGCCTTTTGGTGTACCTAGAGGACTCATACTTGACCAGGATTCAAGCACCAGGGTCTCACCCCACATACTGGGAAACCACAATGTCGACAAAGATTGAGGACTATAGGATTGTGGATGGTGTGATGATTGCACATGCTGGCTCATCAACTGCATTAATCACCAGGTTTGGGGACAACCTCAAGGATGGACCTGCCATCACAAGGTTGGAAGAGTCATGGACCATTGATGATGTTGCATTCAATGTGCAAGGGTTGTCCTTGGACTGTTTCATACCTCCTCAGGAACTGCAGAGAGATAGTTGTTCAGATGATGATCTAGATTGGAGATCATCACCCTTGCATACATGATATATATATACACATATGAAAACTTGTAACTGTTTAGTACTTCTATTTTTGGACACTAAACAAATGGTTGATATGATGATGCTAATTGTTACTTACCACGTATAATGCTTTTGTAATTGTATTACTCCATCACACATTTTGGGTAATATTATGAAATTTGGTTTTTTTAAGTTTGTTTTATGCTTTCTTTTGTGTATTGGAGAATATGATAAGTTTATTAATTTACAATATGATAACTACTCTCATAACTAAAAAAAAATATCGAATGTAAAAAAAATTATTTTATTTATTTACAATATGATAAGATTGTTAATTTTAAAATAATTGTTTAAAAATCATATCGATTATGATTTTTAATTAGTTGATAATGTAATTTTTTTATATTAATTATATATTGAAATTAAATTCAAACATTTTTTATTTTATATTTGATGTGTTTTTATAATGGAGATTGCTAAATTTTACAACTACGTGTGAATGTTAACTTCCTCCAAGTTTTATGCAAACCAAAAAACGTATCTCTATCTTTGTTAAATTAATTTAGATTCTATTTGATCTTGTATATTTTTAATTAACAATTATTTTTAAACTAAAGTAAACAATTTACTTAAGAATATAAATTATTTGTCATATTTCTTTGTTAGCTTAAAAATTATATTTATGTTAAAAGTTATTTGTTAGATTTTTTATTGTCTAATAACAAGTATATTTATAAAATGAAAAATTATACAAAAATAATTTATATAATATTTACATTGTAAAATAGTTTATATAAGTACAAGAGATATTTATATAAATAATGTTATTATGTTGTCCATTCTTCAATTACTTGCACATTCTGTTTACCTCAAAAAATGAAATTAAAAATTACCAATAAAAATAATATAGAGAATATAAATAAAAGAAACAATTAAATAAGAAAATATGTGATGAATAACATACACATAAAGTTTCAATTATCAAACCCTAGGACCATAAGAACAAGAGAACGGGGATCAATTTGAGAATAAAAAGAAACTATATATTAAGGATAAGAGACATTGATTGAGAATAAGAAGCAGCGATAAAGATTAATGAAAAAAGAGAGAAAGAACCAAAGAGAGTGAGAAAGCAAACATAAAAAAAAAGAGCCAGTGAATGAACAAAAAAAGTGAGAGAATGAACCACAAACTGAATTTTTTATTTCAGGCCTTAAAAGTTAACTTTCACAAAAGTCACATTATTGGTATTAATGTTGAGGATGCCTAGTTAAATAAAGCAACAACATGTCTGAATTGCAAGGTCGGAGGAATGTGGTTAAAGTATTTGGGGTTTTTAGTCGAAGCAAACCCTTCGAAATTGGATATGCGGGGGTCTGTGATGGAAGTGATGTACAAGAGAGTGCAGATATTTGGAAACAATCACCTCACTCTAGTGGGAAGGGTGGTCCTCATTAAGGCAGTATTGTCAGCTCTCCCAACATATTTTCTCGCATTTTTTAAAGCTCCTACAGGTATTATATCTAAACTACATGCATTGTTATCTAAATTTTTGTGGGGTGGTAAAGAGGAAAACAAGAAGGTGGTTTAGGTCTCTTGGGAAAAAATTTGCTGGAGGAAGGAGGAAGGGAGGATTAGGGTTGCGAGATTTGGGTATATTCAATAAGGCGTTGATAGGAAAATGGAAATGAAGATTGCAGTTGGAAAAAGAAAGTCTCTGGGTAAAATTGTTGACTGCTAAATATGGGCATGATGATGGGACTTGGGAGTGTAGAAGCTCCTAATGTTCTAGGTGGTGGGTAGATATGCATTCAATAGTGTCAGGGGGAGCAAGGAACTCAAGTTGGTGGGCTAGCAATAACAAGTGCAACATTGGAAACAGAAGGAATGTGGCATTTTGGAAGGAGATGTAGGTGCGAGACCAATGTTTGCAGGAAGATTACAAGAGACTTTATA
Source organism: Psophocarpus tetragonolobus (assembly GCA_037954015.1). NCBI lineage: Eukaryota > Viridiplantae > Streptophyta > Magnoliopsida > Fabales > Fabaceae > Psophocarpus > Psophocarpus tetragonolobus. The sequence continues at coordinate 43,256,651 of CM075692.1, forward strand.
AAGTAGTAGTGAAGAAAAACACATTAGTGAAGGATATGTGAGATCAGGAGGGAAACTGTTGGAAGTGGGAATGACGTAAGAAGTTATTTGTTTGGGAGGCTTAACTGTTGGCTAATCTTCAAAGTCGTGTAGGCATGATCATGTTATCAGAGAGTGTTCAGGATGGTTGGGTGTCGAAGGCAAAAGGGTCAGGAGAATACTCAATGTCTTCAATATATAAGGTCTTGTCAAATGAGACGAGCCAACTACAAAATGTGTTTTTCAAAACAATGTGGAGGAAGGAGGTTCCCCCCAAAGGTTCAAATGTTGGTATAGAGACTGGATGCTAACAGACCACTTACAAAAGACAACTTAGCAAAGTGGGATATTATTCAAGGGGAGGAGGCTAGCTGTGAATGGTGCAGAGAGATGACTAAATCAGTGACTCATGTATTCCTTTCTTGTGAGGTGGTAGGCGATGTGTGATTGATGGGAGGCGTGCGCAGTACTCCCTACAACAATCTAACATCATTTGGAGCAATTTGGTGGTATAGTCAAGGGACTATGGAGAAAAAGATAGCATAGTCTTTTATGTGGTATTCTGCAGTTTGACATCTATGGAAAGAAAAGAATGCTTAAGTGTTTAGAACAGCAGCGTTAGAGGTCCAATAAATTGGCCTAACTATACAAGTGAGTTCCTGGGAATGATGTAAAACAGCACAATTATCATCTCATACGCTCATAGAGTGGATTATGAATCTATATTGTTGTATTGGGTAATTGGAAAACTTTATCTGTAAAATATTTTTTATTAATTAATTATTTTTAGACTTATATCACCTAATTAAAGAAAAATTACAATGGTAAATGTTTAAGAGAAAAAAAAATACTATTAACAATAATGATAATTTTGGGAAAATATAAATTTAAGAATAACTAAATTAACAATTTTCCATGTTGCAACAAAAAATTAACAATTTTCTTTAATCTTAGTGAATAGCATAATTGAATCATATAATTTTATTTATTTATTTTGGTGAGGTTAACTCTTTATTTTGGTGAGGATTGAATCACGTAAATAAGATTAGAGGAAGAATACATATTTAATTCATCAATATTAATAAAAGGAGTCAAGTTAAATTAATTTTAAATAAATGATAGCATAAATTTAAATTCTATTCTAAACATACCTATAACATTAAATTCTTTAAATGAATATTATATTTAATCATATTGCACATATTTGAAAGGATAATTTTTCAATCAATAAATATAATTTTGCTAACAGTCTTGTTAAAAGAATAAAAAGAGTAAATTTTTATTAAAAATCATAAAACAAAATCCAATTCAAAATTATAATGGAGCGCAACTTTATACATAACTTACGCCTTCTGGTCCAGAGCACTGCTTATTATTTTGCCTAACTTATATGATCAATAATCCAATAAATGCATCCATTTTTATCAAGAATTAATTTATATATCATTAATAGACTTTAAAATAAATTCAGAATAAAAAATAATTAAAAAATTTAAAAATTATAATATGTTTCTTATATTTTAAAAAAATATTCTCATTTGTTCAAAAAAATAATATTGCACAGATAATATTTTTCAAATAAGAACAAAACTTAAATGACTTTAATGTTCTTCTCTAATTAAAAATGAAATTTTATCTCAATAATTTGGGTAGACCTTTACTATGCATATTGGCAAAAGTAAAAGTTCAAATAGACAAAAAATAATTATCTGTAGAATTATATCTAAATTTTGTCCTAAAGTAAATCTAATTAGAATATTAAAGCCATAAAACATGTTTTAATTATATTTTTAGTCTCACACTTTTTTAAATTATATTAAAATTCATCCTAAAATTTTTAAATAGTTTTAGTGTATTCCATTATTATTTTTAAATCTAAATATTGAAACTATTCGAAGAATTGTAAACATTACTGGTTTAATTTAACAAAAAAGATGATATTAAAACTATTTAAAGAATTGTGATTGAATCTAAAAAGTAATAGTAAAATAACATTTTAACTATTTAAAAAAATTAAAGAACAAAATTGAATAAAATAATAATAATAATAACAATAGAAAATTAAACATTTTAAAAAGATAATGAGACAAAAAATATAAGGTAGATTCTTTTAATATCTCATTTTTTCTATTCACACCCCAAATGTAAAATAATTTCAAAAATTCCAACCTATCCTCATTATGTTTTAACCTACCCTTTTCATATAGTACAATATATCTTCTCCTTTATGGCTTCACGCATCTTTTCTTGACCAACTTTCCATAATTCAATACCATATGAAATTATATCCAATCATATTTATACTCTTTTCAAATAATTTATTATTTCAATATGTTGTAGCATGACCAAATTGTTAATAACATCTTAAGATGTACACGTGTTACTTATGCTTGCCTGAAGTAACCTCTTTAGACTTTAATACGCAATGTGCAACCTCAACCTATTATAAAATGCAATATGTATATCAACCATTATTATAAGATTAAAACAATATTTGTTAAAATAAAAAATATACATGTTAATGATAGTGTTTTTGAAGTGCATCACTTTATTTATCCACACTTTTGTGCAAACCAACTATGTACATTTGATATAATCAATAAACATAGACCATAGTTCACATATGAGTTTAAACATTGTTACATATTTTTCAAAATCTTTGTCAGAACTACACTTTTTTAACTATGGACCAACTTTTCATAACTTGGTCTCATGCCTCTTTTGGATGGATTAACATTTTGTATTTGAATTTTAATGTTTTTTTCTATATGGAAATGACACAACAAATGATGTTTTTTGAGCAAAAACAATTTGTATTACATTCATCAAATTAAATCCCAATTAGTGAAAAAAACTATTGAAATTGACTCACTTCTTGTAAAAAGCCCTCTATGCTTTTCAAGTTCCCGAAGTTATTTTATCTTTCGACCTCTTAATATGTAAAAAGTCATAGAAAATTTCAAATCAAGAGATGTCACACTAACAATCTTACGTAATGGTACTTTATACTTAAAGTTATCAACCCGTTGAGTCTGACCCACCTTAACCCACTTAGTAAACGGACTAGCCCAACCCGACTGACCATTCTTTCATGTTTCAAGAAGTGAGTTTGGCCTAACTCACCACAGGTTGGTGGGTTAAACGAGCCGACCTACTAACCACAAAAAAAAAATTAAGAAAAAAATTGACTATTTTTAAAAACATTAAAATTTAAATAACTTATGATAACATTATTTTTAAATTTCATGAGTTTAAAAATAAAAATAAAATATTTAAATTATATTTTCCACTAAAAATCTATATTTATAACATGTTAAATATTATTTTTAAAATATAAAATATTAATTGAATGACACCAATAAACTAAAAAAAATATTATAATGGAATATAGATAAAATAAGTAACATAATAATTTAAAATTTAAAAATAAAATAAAAAATCATATTCACATAATAATGAAAATAAGATTTAGGGGGGTTGGTGGTCAACCTAGCTCACCACAGTTTCAACCCAGGTGGATCGGGTTGTAAGTGGGTCAACCCATATATTTGCTATATTAAACTCGTTTTTTAATTTTTCAACCTGGCCCGACCCAGACCTATGGTGAGTTGGGCCAACCGACGGGTCCAAACTCATTTTGACAGCTGTATCTATATCTATTGGTTGTATACATGAAGAATGATGTTGAACACATTAACCAATTTCACTGAATCATAGTATGTCAGAAAAAACAAAACACAACATATATTGATTCATTCATTCCATGTCAGTGAATATACATATCATGTTCAAGTAACTTCATTAGATAAAAAACAAAACACAACATATATTGATTCATTCATTCTATGTCAGTGAATATACATATCATGTTCAAGTAACTTCATTAGATGTTGTATTTCTATTCTAGGACCTCTTTTAGATGATCGATATGCTTAACTTGCTTTATACATTTGCTTTATAATTATAACATTCTTTTTGTTGTTCCTTTTTAGAGTCAAAAGAATTTTTTTTTTTATTTGACGATACTCTTTGTCATATTGAAAAACATTGTATTCTCCCCAAGTAACCAACTAATATTTTAGCTAAATCATGACTATAAGACTCATAAATCCTTCACAATTTGTCAAAGGTTTTCCTTTAAATCTAAAGGGACACTCACATTTTGTACTACTAGTTGTTTTCATAACAAGAAGTCTTTTATTATTCATACTTACCACTCTTCTCACAACCTAAAACAACAACGATCTTCCTTTCTCCTTGCCTATATGTTGTACCTGACCTCAATGTCACAATGATAAAACTATGTTGATAAGCAATTTCTCGAACTCACTTGAGTAAGTCATCCATACTATCAAATACCTATATTAAAAATATATAATATTAAAATGTTAGAAAATTAAATAATAATTTTTGTCATTTTAAACCGTGATCTCAAATGTTAAAAAAAGAAAATCACCTTTTTTTATGTAAATGTTTCAGAATAATACACTTTATTATTATTGACTTCGTCAATCTCTATATTACTTTCTTCTTCAAATATATATATTTTTTCATCAATACTTATGAGAGCTTTCCTTGCTATCTCACCTCAACAACCCTTCTCAAGAAAAAAAAGAGAGGAAATTAACACATTTTTTTTTTGTATATTATACCTCTATATTATTTTATGAGTAGTTAAATTTTTAAATTCACATGATACATTATGGATCACTTGATCTAGGATTAACATAGTATATTCTGGATTAATAGATCCAAAATAGATTATATTAATTCTAAATTAGGTGATCTGGAATGTGATAAGATAGGGCCAATTATACTTCAAACCAATGCATATGAAATTTGCAGAATATATTATAGATCAATTGATTTGAAATAGATTGTGTAAATTCTAAAATCGATGATTATATTTGGAATCTTACAACACTTGCCCATTTTTTACTCTGGATAGATACATTCAAAATTGTACACAAATAACATTCTAGATAGGTTTGTCCGGAAGTTCAATTTCACAATCATGATTCAAATCAACTGATCCTAAATATGAATTATTTTGTGTCCAGATTGGTGGATTTGGAAGACTAAAAACCAATCTTAAACACCAAGAAACACATACATGTAATGAAGATTCATACGAAAGTTCGCTTTCGCTTTCTAAACAACATTTAAATAAACAAAAATACTTTAAAAACTTTAAAAAAATCCAATAATTTAGGATACATAAATAGGACGTAGTGTTTGACACAAGAGGAGCAACCGCAGAGAAGAAGTAACATAGTAAAAGAAAAGATAAGTTAATTTTAGAGTTTAAAAATGAAATAAGAGTTTATTTATGTTTTACGATTTGGGATTGTTAATAGCAAAAGATGGAGTGTTAAAAAGAAATTCTCAAAATATAATTAAAAAAACATAAAAAAAAACACACACACATTCTACCTTATAAGGGAGGCATACCACATCCATGAGCAAAATTTACCAGTGACTGTGCCACAAGTTTTTGTGTTCAGTTCCAAATTGAAACTGCACTCACAGCGGAGACATTGATAACACTTGTGTTTGTGTCAACTGAAGAGGAAGAATAAGAAATAAGAAATGGCTGTGCCATCTTTATTCTCACGCCGCTTCTTCAGAAAGCCGTTTACTCTCTTCTTCTATTCCTCATTCTCCACCACCGCTGCCACCTCATCGCCGCCGCCCATCCACGTCGCCCTCACTGAGTCTGTGGGCCGCGCCGTCTTCGCCACCCGCCCCATCGGCTCCGGCGACCTCATCCACACCGCCACCCCCGCCGTCTGCCACCCCTCCTCCACCCGCGCCGCCTGCTACTCCTGCCTCGCCGCGCTCCCCCACTCCCAACCTCACACCGTGACCTTCTGCAGCCAACTTTGCCGCCAACGCTCTAAGGTTCAATGTTCATTATCTCTTGCATTTTCACGCTTTATGTATACACCATACACTAAACACAAACAATCCTTGAAAATAATAAAAAGAGAGCGTGTTTGCCTGTTTGGTAAGAAATTTCAAATACTTCATAATTTTTTTAATAGCTTTTAGCTTTTTATAATGCTAATTTATAGGTTATAATTTTTTATATAATACTATTAAATCACTTTTAAAATACGTTATTACTATAAATAAATAAATGAAAGGAATTGAATCTCATTTTTTACATTATGAATAGTAATTAAACTTTTTTTATATTTAATTTTTTATTTAATTAAGTTTTTAATCATGAAATTTGACTAAATTTTACTTATAATCCTGAAAATTGGGTTATTTTCATCCCTAAAATTCCGAGTTTATATTATTTTCAATGACTAAATTTGTTTAACTTTAACTAAATTTATGAACAAAAACAAATATGTTCAATTTTTAAGAATCAAATTTCAGAGACTAAAAAATGTAATTGAAATTAAACTTTTTTATTATATTTTTTATTTTTTCTGTGTAAGGAAATAATTTATTATATTTTTAAGAACTTTCAACTACCTTTTTTGTCAATCATAATCATATTCTTCCAGAGGTCTTTTTAACAAATCCTCTATGTTTGGTCACAAATTTGTGTTGATGTCACTTTCCTAACTTTGTAATCAATGATACCGAATGATAGTGTGTGTTAAGAGTTTTGGTAGCCCTTCTCTAATATGAAAAGCAAAGGTCATTACTAGTGTAATTTAATTTTTTAAATAGGAAAGGTGTGCAATTATCCTTATACTTGTCCACATTTTAGGTTATCCAAAATGCAGTTTTAGTCCACCATTATTTTTTGGTTTTAGTTCGGTTTCTTCAGTTTAAAAACTTTCACATTGTTTCCTTAAGGTTTCTCTCTTAGAATAAATAGGTATTTTGTCTGTTCTTTTACAGTAATAGTATTAATTTTGCCTGATATAACAAACATTCATGTGATGTGAGATGCGAGATGGAGTATTTCCGTTTTACATGTCATGTGTCGTCAAGTTGACCTAGTTAGTATATTAAGTGAGGATAGAACTAATCTGGTTTAAGGTTTAATACAAATACTTTAAGGGATCCTAGTTATATTATTTAAACTTGGCAAACCGTACTGAAACAAAAAAAGTAACACAAGAGACCAAAAAGTGTACTTTAACTTTTTAGTTTTAGTCTGAAATTATTTGTAGCAGTTTATTTCGGGTGAGGATCCTTTTCATTTCTTTTTTTTCTATTTCTTTTCATTACAAAACTTTTAAGTGTATAAATATTACATCTTATAAAATTTATATTATTTCTATTTAATTAATTTTTTCAAAGTATAGGAAACAGAAAATGGACAAAAAGAAAATGAAGAAGATTCATTTCTGTTTATTAAGGTCAGAGTCAGACATTTTGTAATGGTTTTATAATACTGGAAATTGTTCTTTGGTGTTTGCTACATGTACCAAAATTTAATTTTTAATAGGGCTTTTTCATATAGGTACTATAACTTAAAATGAATAAATTATAGGGACCAAGTGAATATTAACATTGTCCCCATTACTTGTGATATCACTGTGACAGTGTCACATTTGATATCTGAATATGTGCTTGTATGTCAGAAGGATGTTTTTATTTTTAACTTACGGTTCTCTCGTGTTGCATGGTCAACTTTCAACATCAACCAATAACCCATGTTGTAAAATGTAATGTAGGAGTTTTGCGGCGAAAAACTTACATTGTTTCTTCTTTGCATGTGTATTTATTTTGAGATTTTTTATGTTATTTAGGGATATTTCGACGTTGAGATGAAAGCAAATTGGGTGGCTTTTGATGACTATTGCCGGTATGAGAGTTTGTTGTCTAGCATCAGAACTCAAAAGATTGACATCTTCAATTGTTATGGGTCTCATCAATCTCTTAAACATCCCATGTGAATAAAGATTTATACATCATTTCATTCCTTCTGTGTTTATGGAACTAATTTTTCTCTTTGGTTTTCTTAATGGCATATAGATTCTATTTGCTGTAATTCTTCAACCCTCCTCAAAAAACTTAAATCTTCAATAAAGATTTCCCTAAGTTTACTTTCTGTTTACCAGGGAAAGTATGATACAGAAAGTTCATTAGAAAAGAGAAACGATAAAAGGACCTATATGTTTGTGTTCATCCTTAGCTTATCATTTAGAATTTTACTGTACCTAAATTATATCAGTGACAACTTCTTGATCTCTTTACAAAGGACCCATGGTTTGAAATATCCCTTACTGGTAAAGCGATTGGCTTGCATGGTCATATCAGGAGATGCCAGCAGTGACACTCTCGACATACTTCAGCCTGCCAATTTGATTCCTGAGACAGTTTTGGAGGTGAGACATAAGAAGTTTAGGATACTGACTATCAAATTAAGATAATGATTATTTTAGTTAGTGGGTTTCTTCCAAAAACAATGAAAACTTGATCATGAATGGAAGTATATTAGTTTTCTTGTGAACATTTGAATGAAGAATCCTCTTAGCCAGTAGCTTTTCATGATTATTCTTTAATTTAGGGTATGCTTGGTAAAATTGAAAATGGGAAGGCAAACAATGTAAATGTGGAAAGTGTGTATAGACTTGTATTATGTCCAAATAGATTGCGTTTATCATCTACCTTTTTCCACTTGTGCCAGCGTTCTGCTATAAGTGGTCACTTTTTATATAAATTATTTATTAGAGCAGGAGGAAACAATTATTATTTTTTAAATTGGAATCTGATAAATATTATAATTGAACAGCTTTGGCATCAGTGTTTTGCTGCTGTGATCTGTTTATGCATAGCATCATTTTTCAGATGGAAGAGGAATTTGTCTTGCTGAGGAATGCCTTCACAAAGGCACTTATTGCAGATGAACATATTGCCTGTATCCTTCTTACGTCAAGAACATCTTGTATGAAGTATACAGCACATACATAAGAGATACAAGTTGAGAGACTATTTTTCTTAACATTTAAAAGTTTTAACTAAGCAATGGTACATTAACGTTTTGGCACGAATTCGAATCAATGCATTTCGCATTGAGTTGGCCGGAGGATTATATGAAGATCTTCTTGCATCAGCAGTTGCATCTGTGGAAGCAGAAGCTGCTGTTGGAAATGCTGTCTATATACTTCCATCCTTCTACAATCATGATTGTGGTGAGTACAACTTTCTCGAATTGTCATTGATTTTTATTATTCATATGCAGCTTTTCTCTCTTCGGGTCTTTTGGTTGCTTAATCAAGATATCCATATGAATCAGATTCAGATCCTTTGAATTATTCATCTAACTCAGATGACTGAAAACAAGAAAAGTTCAATTTTAACAAAGATTTGTACTGTGTTTAGAATTTGTAACTGACAGGTTACACGTGAACATGTGTAAGTGTGCACACACACACCAATAAGAGAGGGTTGATGTCCCTAAACTTTCCCTTTTACCTTGAAAAAGGATCAATCTAACTCAATCGGTTTGCAGATCCTAATGCACACATTATATGGATAAATAATGCTGATGCAAAATTGAAGGCACTCCGTGACATTGATGAAGGTTTGTGCTAAATTGTAGTATTTTATTTAATTGAATGTCTCTTCCCTTGTAAATTATGTAGGTTGACTTGACCATTCTAGTGAGTAGTGACCAGTGAGTGCATTTGATGATAAAGAAAATATCAAATATGTTCATTTTAATGAATTTGTACGTGACAACCAAGTTAACCAATCCACAATTCTTCAGTGTCATTTTCAGTCGCCCCTCTGTTCATGCATCATGGCACCACTCGTTGGTCGCCGTCTATTATTGTATAGATGTTCTTTTCCTTTTCCATGTTGTGTTCCTTTTTCACATTTTGTTGTTTATATTTGCTTAATTGGTCTCTGTTCTGTATTTTCACACTTTTCCAACGATTTCTTTTAATCCCATTCCTATATTCTCATTTTCTCTTGGTAGGTATGGCATCATCCAGCCAACCTCAGTTGCATTACTCTTGCCTTTGTTAATAATACCTTTGATTGAGGATGATTGATAGGCCTTCTGATTTTTAGTTATGAATGTCTTTAATTTGGGTAAATTTTTTATTTATGAGCATTTACATGTGTCTATTAATCTTGTATCTATGATTTTCTGTATAGCCGTTTTCCTGCTTCCTGTTATAACATTTGGGGCTGGCCTCTCCATACCTGGGAGGCTGGGATTGATAACAATCCCGGTTTTTACTTTCTGGTGAAAAGTTCTCAGATTTGACTCCACTCAGGGTGCGTACACTGACTTAGGGCTTGATTGATTTTGTTTTGTTTTTTAGTTTTTGAAAAAAGTTTTCAAGAATAGTTTTAAAAAACTGTTTTCGAGAAGAAAAGAAAACTTGTTTGACAAACGTTATTTGAAAACTATTTTGAAGATGTAAAAATAGAAGAACTTGTTCATATTTATTAAAATTTCATTAATGAAAAGCAAAAAACAACATATTCTGATTGTATTTTAAGTTTTCAAAACAAAAATAGAGAACTGAAAAGCAAGACTACTTTCAGTTGTTCTTGTTTTTTAGTTTTTAAAAACTAAAAAACTAGAACTGTTTTCGAAAAACGTTTTTAGAAAACACTACCCAAACGAATTTTTTAATTTTTAAATACTAAAATACTAAAAACAGTTTATAAAACTATTATCAAACAAACACTTAGTTTACTATCAAATGCCACTATAATGTATTACAAGTGAGATTCAAAGTTGCTAAAAGTGTAAAGAAGAAAATCGATGTCACATATTAATGAAACAAAAAAGGTTAGTTGTAATGAGCTTAAAGGACTTATGAAAGTTTTTCCATGGAATGTAGTGCATTCTGTAATATACTATGATCGTTCTAAGATTAGTTTTTTAGTTTGTACTTTTGTTTTGTTATTCTTGGTAATGTTACCATGTTCTAAGCATTCTTCCATAAGTAAATGAAATTTAGAATTTAATTTGGGAAAAGCAAGTGTCATGAATTTATCAGCTTTCTTTATTATTAGAATAAAGATCTACGTTCAGTTTCCAACATTTTTACCAAAGAGAAGAAACGTAAAATAGTGGTTCTGTCTAATAGCAACTTAGTACTCACCACTGATCTGAAATGCTTTTTGCTGAATTAGCATTGATGCTCTACAATTCTTTTTTGGTAAACTGCAGGTGAAGAACTCAGAATCTGCTATATTGATGCCAGCCTGGATCATGATGCTCGGCGAGAGCTACTGCTTCGAGGTTTTGGTTTTCAATGCAATTGTAGCAGGTGCTTGCATGGCGATTAATCATTCTTGTCTTATGTTTACTCCAGGATTTTGCTATGTTTAGTGGTCCTATAATTGCAAAATTCCCCAACTGAGTTATATAATGTGCATTCTTTTGGGGAGAAAGGACGGGAAAGAAAGAGTAATAAGGATTTTCAATTCCAAACATAATATTATTCATGTTTTAGTTCTTTTTTACCCTGGACTTTCCTTACTGCAGAGGCCTTGTCCTCTATCGAATTGCTTAATATAGAATTGTAGTGATATGATTTTTTAATTTTCCACTTTCTTATTAGTGAATCAAAATAGCAAAGCAAGAAATTTTTTGTTCCCTGAAATTTAGAGGTACAAACATTTACATTCTTGAATGAAATTTAGAGATTCTGACATTTAGATCTGAATGAAAGTTTTAAATAGATTAGACTCTTAATAATTATGTTATTATTCAAATTGATCCTTAAATTACAAGTCCTGTCTAAAATGTTTTACGAACTAATATACATAACATTAAAACAATTTAGAAACTAACATGTTGAAAATTTTTTTAGGACCTTTCAATCATCTTTAACATCTTTCCATACCACGTTGTGGGTTTACTTGTGGGGTTATTTTCAATCATTACCCATCATACAAAATATAAAAAAATAAAACAATGGCACTTCATTTTTTAACACCTTTATCAGAGTAAATACCCCCTCAAAGAATTTTTAAGATAAATTGGTCATCGTAAGTTGGTACTTAAAACATTTTATATAGGTTTTAGAAGTAATAAAAATATTAGATATTATCTTATCTTAATTTATATGTAGTATCATGGTAGTTAATAGTATATGATAAGGCCATTGGTAGAACTGTTGTGATGGTCGTGTTGCGTTTCATAGTCGTTCTAGTAGCAAATTGCATCCTTTTGCAGTGTATCAGGCTTGCCATTAGGTTTGGAGCTTTTTAGATACAACAGGAAACATAAAACGACATTGTTTTTACTATTTTTATTTTTTTTTCAAAAAAGGTTATGTTATGCGTTTTGGGGTTTGGATGTTTTTTTAAATGAATGGTAAAATGAGCAAATCTTCTTCTTCTTCCATAAAGTTACCGCTGTTAGTAGGTAATCATGTGCCAATCTGGGTATTATGCTATCCATATTTTTTCCCATTAATGAGTGGGTTAAAAGAACCCATGCCTGCAAATAGCATATACTGTTTAAATTATTCGTATGGATAACGAATTTTATTCAGAAATATTCGCATCGGATCTTTTTTCCATCATTATGTATCAAGTAATTAATTAAAGGTTCTACATCTTTTCCAAAATTTATATGAAAGAGCTTTTAAAGATTATCTTATCCATAAGCTAATTTTAGTTTAGAGAAAAAATAACAACATATTCTTACACTTTTTTGAATCATATGATTTGTTGAAATTTACTAAAACTTATAAATTTGAGCGGGTTTCACTTGTAATTAAATTATCGTCTTTTTTAATTTTGCAGTTTTCAAAAATTTCTAATACAAATTAGTAGTAACCACAAATTTTACATGTTGATCACCATATAATAATTTATCGAGAGAATACGCTGGTGACATTTTTTGCCCAAAAATAAAATAAATTTTTTTAAAAAATTAAAGTATTTTTCAAGGACTAAAAGTTTATTAAGCCTATTAAAAATAATTTATTTTTTAAAAAATTCACATATTATTATTATTTTCAATAACGTGGATTCACTAAATTTTGTTAGTTACACTATCCCTAAACAATGAACATCTAACAGTAGAAATTGTTTTCAAAAAGAAAAATAGATTTCAAGAACTAGAATAATAAAAATTAAATGACTAAAATCAAAAGGTTTTCAGATACAAATATTAATTTAGCCATTGATTTTTATATAAGGCTTCACACATATAACTAATAATAAGCTTGTTTTATAATACCCAACAAAATATAATATGCATGTTGCACAATAAACGTCATAACAACACATGTAGCTCATTAAAACGCCTGGTTTTGAGGACCAGTGCTCAAAAAATGGACTTTTAAATTTTAGTTGGCCATGATGTGTGCTGTGTATGGAGTTCACTACAAAGTTTTGCTCACTGTTCCTCAATCCTCATTGCCCTTCACACTAACAACACTATCTGACTTTACATGATCCCTTGGTTGAATATGTTTAAAAAAAAAATTAATTAATAGTCAAAACATCCAAATTTGATAATTAATTTCTAAAATTTCTGTTTGATATATACTTCTACGTACCAAACTCCTCACATTGGTAAAAAAACCACATAATGAGGATGCTAAGATACCACACGCATGAAATTAATCTCCTAAACTTATATTATCTTACCATCTTCAGATGCTACAGAAAATTTACCATCACTATTTTTCAGCTAAAGCCACACATCCACTATAAAATTAGTAGTGAAACTTAACTTGTTATGTGCCAAAAATGAAAAGTACAAGTAAATTATAACCTGTTATGTTTTCATGAGGTAATAAAATGCCAGCTCAAAAGTAATAGTAATGATACAAAATTATGATTCATTAAAAATAGGTTTTAAAATAATGATGCGTTTGCCGGGAGTCGAACCCGGGTCTATTGCTTGGAAGGCAATTATCCTAACCGTTGGACTACAAACGCTTCCTGTTTACTGAAACTGCATTTAGCTATATCATTTATATTGTCTTAATTTTATTTTTGGTTAACCTTTCTAATTTCTATGGCTCAATTGTGTCATTGATTTTTGTTCTAATAAAATATAAACAAGCTTATTATCCTGAAAAACTTTGATTTTATAAAATGTTGTGAACATAAGGTAGCATTTTATAAATATAAATAATGGAAAAATTACAAAAATGGTACATCTTAGCTCTTATTTTAAAAGGTGAAATAAAAAATGGGTTAATTTTTTTTTAATTCTTAATATTTTATAATTTTATTTTTGGCTTATAAATAATGTTTTATATAATTTTAGTCTTATTTTTTATTTCATTAATAATTTTAATTTATATTATCAAGTAATAACATTTTTAATGATATAACAGTTACATTTATAGTTTAATAATTTGTCAGATTTACCAGGATAGTCATATGTAGGTTTTTTTTATAAATTATGTTTTTAATATTTTATCAACTAATGTGTCATAATCAACTTCTTCAAAGATAAAGATTAAAAACATAATTTATTAACAAAAAATTATGGGTTTGTTGTGTGTGTTGTCAAACTCCCTGACTGGAATCATAAATTAGTACAGTGCTAATGTGATGCAATTTTTTAATTACATGATTAAAATTATTAAATTGAAAAAAAAACTGTGTTATAATTTTATGTAATTACAAAATATTTTCAACTTTTCAATAATTAATTTCTTTCAGGAACTGTCAATGTTAAAGAAAGTGTAATATTTTGAAACAAACAAAAGATATTATTGTGTTTATTTTAAACTTAAAGGATTAATGTAAGAAAATAAATTGTAGAATTATAATATAGTTTGAAAAAATGTTGCTATATATTTGCTCTATAATATATTACACTTTTTATAATATAATACAATGTTTTACTACCATGGTTATTATAATAAAATATATATTTACACTTTTTTCTTCTGCACATATCAACATTCATTGTCTTAATATTTGTTGATAACAAATTAAAAAATATATTTAAAATATTTTTTCAAAGTTATTCTCGGATAAAATATTTTTCATTTTTTATATTACATTTAAAATGGATTAAATAATATTTAATCTCCTAATTTTCTTATATTTATTATTTTATTGAATTAGGTGTCAAATATTTTTAGATTTTTTAAAAAGTGAAGATCTAATTGAGACTTTTAAAAAATTGAAACCTATGAATGAATAAATAAATATAGAAATTAATTTAGTAATTAAATATAAATTAAATAATAATTTAAATTTATATTATTATTATTATTTATCATAATGTTAATATATAAAAAATAATTTTGACATACATCGTTAATTTTCCTTAACACGAGGAACCATTCACATAAATTATAAATCTATTTGACTTAGAATAAAAATATGCGTTTGCCGGGAGTCGAACCCGGATCTATTGCTTGGAAGGCAATTATCCTAACCGTTGGACTACAAACGCTTGCTGATGTTATGAAATATACATTTTCTTACTCAAAGTTAACTTTGTCAAGCTTAAATTCTTAGATTTTTGTCCATGTAAATATGCACTTAATGCTGTGCAGATATGTAATTTTGAAAATATTGTGATGCACTAGTAATGTAGCATTTAGCAATAGTGTAAGACAGAATGAAATATTAGAAAAATGTTATTTCTTATTTCTCATTAAAAGGATGAAATAAAATAGAACCCAACATTATAAAATATTCCATTTTTCCCTGAACTCATCTTAAATGTTAATTACATAAATTTTATTAATTCTTAGTTAATTAATTACCAACATACATTAGTTAATTAATTACCAACATACAGTTCTCTCTCCCTTTGATTTTTTTAGCTGACCATATACAATTTTCTAACATCCAATGTGTTTCTCTTCTGCTGTAAAAAAATTTGCTTCACTTGTATATTAGACCTCCTCTGTTCCAAAATAAGTAGTACATTTAAAAAAATAATTATCCTACATAAATGTTTTATTTAGTTTTTCAATGTAAGATTAGTTGATTTTTCACTAATATTCCCAAGAACATTATTTTAACTTTCAATATGATGTTAATATTAAAGTAAATATTTTAAAATTATACTCATTTATTAATTTTTCTTTATCCACATAAAACAATAATATCTAACTAGACAAATCGTGGCTAATTTACTTTAATATGATACATGTGAATGTCATATAGTTTTTTTTTTACAGGCATGAACGTCATATGGTTATCAGGTATCAGGTACGTAAAAAGACTAACAGTTTAACATATAAATTTAATTGGTATATATTATCAGTGTAAAGATATTTACACTGACATTCAATGACAACCCTTCATTCATGATTGATTTATTGATTTTACTCATTATTACTTTAAGAGTCACATAAATAAAAAATCATGATTCAATGTCAGTGTAAAAATTCTTTAGACAGTGTATATCAATTAAACTCTTAATATATTTTATATTCATGATTATCTATAGTGTATTTGAGTATTTAGTGCTCATATATCACTTGAGAAATTTGACCTGTTTTACATCACCTTTACTATTGATCTTTATACGGCTACAAGAATAATCCTTAATACATTAAGACTTAATTATGTTCTTAATGTCGCAACTATTGTGTTTTGAATTAATCTCTCCCTTCACAAATTTAATCTCTTATTTTAATATGCTACTTTAATTTATCTATTAACTTTCAAATGACATTCATTTACACTACCCCATTAGCATTTCTATCAAATATTAAGTGTTAAGTTAAAGGAATTATGAAAATTAGAGAATTAAAACAGTGAGATCAAATTAGTGAGTCTAGTGGCTAAACCAAAGTTTCAGGAACCATAACCAACCAAAGTCTCACACCCTTTCTTCCCTTATATTTTGTAGCAAAGAATAGAACATAGAAAATCACCACTTACCAAGTTGAGAATAATCAAGCAAGTGAAAGAAAGAGAGCTCCCGCCATCTAAGCTTTAGATGCCTTCATGTGAGGTGTGACAATGCGGCAAAAAGAGAGTTTGCATGAGATATACTCTCACATTTCATAAAAACAATATTATAAACACCTAACTCTCATCTCCTTCATCCTTAAATCCACTCTACCTTTCTTTTCCCCGTCATACTCTTCCCTTCACTCATTCTCTTTGTGCACCAAACCAACCAAACCCTTCTCTTATCTTATAGAGTTGAGTTTGTTTACTTGTTTTTATTTCTTGTTCATCAAGAAATGATGAGGTTTCAAGTCAACCAATTTTAACTGCATTACCTTTAGTTAGCACTACCCTTTTCTCTTAACATTGTTTCTCATTTTCCCTGCAAGTCATGGGGGTGTTGTCCATAGGCTATTCTTATTCCTCAAGTTTGCTCAGTAAACTTAATGGAGTGCCACATAACAATGAGTGGTGCCCTTCAAGGAGGAAGACTAATGTTGTGTATTGTCTAGGGGGTGGGAATGTGATCAAGTCCTCAAGCTTGTCTTCTGTGTTAACAGAAAGATCATCATTGGTTGCCACTGATCATGCAGCTGCAACTCTAATGGAGGCAGGAAGCTTGGTCTTATCCCCAAATGGAACAAGCCAGGCAGAGATTGTGGTGAAGGATTTGGTGCCTTATGGTGGACCAACATCTACTACATTGATAGGGTTGGAAGATGGAATAGGCATTGTCAAATTTCTGAAAGGGAAAGGGTTTTTTATTACTGGGGCAACTGGATTTCTAGCCAAAGGTATCTGTCTAATATTATCATTTGTGAAGATAATTTGCTAAGCATCTTTAGTTTCCTCAATGGTTTAATTGGTTTTGACTATGATGTATGGTAATCGTTTCTGGATATAATGTGCTAAGTATCTTGAGTTTCCTCAATGGCTTAATTGGTTTTGACTACGATGTATGGTGACATTTGTTTACTATTAATTCAGTTTTTATTGAGAAGATTCTAAGGACTGAACCAGATGTGGGGAAAATGTACCTTTTGATCAAGGCACACAATAAGCAAGCTGCTACGGAGAGATTGCAAAATGAAGTATGGTTTTTATGAAACTTTAGAGCCTTTTTGGTTTGGAATTTCTTTTCTTTCTATTTTCACATATAATTACAAAAATGACAAATGGATATCACTTTGTTTCAAGATTTGTACATGAAGCAGTACATACATTATTTATATTTTCATTGTTTTTCTAAGAATCTTCAAAAACACAAAACAAAGTGTGTAATTTTGAAAATAGGAATAAATACAAATTGTTTTCTCATGCCAACAGGCCCTTGTTTCTTCAGCTTGCATCTGTCAAAGTTCATGCCTTCATTTCTTGATCTTATATTACTTTTTGTTTGTGTGGTTTAGATTATAAATACAGAACTTTTCAGATGCCTCCAACAAATCCATGGAAAATCATACCAAGCCTTTATGTTGAGCAAGCTAGTTCCTGTAGTAGGCAATATTTGTGAACACAATCTTGGACTAGATGAAGATACATCTAACGTTATTGCAGAGGAGGTAGATGTAATTGTAAATTCTGCAGCTAATACAACATTTGATGAAAGGTTAGCCTTTATAACTCACCTAAAAGCTTTTCCATCAATTATAAATTCCCATTTTTTCTGTGTAATCATTTAATGTAATCAGATATGATACTGCTATCAACATAAACACCGTAGGACCATGCCGCCTTATGAATATTGCCAAAAAGTGCAAGAAGCTCAAGCTCTTTCTGCATGTTTCAACAGGTAAAAATACAAGAACGGATTTAAAAATTCAAATCAATGTGCTAAGTATGATTTACATTGTATACCAAAATTACAAAATCCTTGCTTGTAATGTGCAGCATATGTCAATGGACAAAGGCAAGGTAGGATCATGGAAAGACCATTTAGCATTGGAGAGTGCATAGCAAGAGAAAAATTTCTATCTGAAGTTTCGCCAAAATACCTTCCCACATTGGACATTGAAGAAGAAATAAATTTGGTTTCAAATTACAAAGGGGAGGACATTGAAGACAACTTACTAGCTCAGAAGATGAAGGAGATTGGTCTAGAGAGGTATTAAGTGTCCTTATAAAGTTTTAAATTTTTACTGTGGTTGTGATTTTATCACAATTCTTGATATTACTTAAAATCATAATTATTAGTATCTTATTATTTCCAATTAGATTCTTAGATAGGGATTTTCCTATACATCGATACGTATATTATTTGCAATTTGATTTTACTATACATGAGATTTTACGTTTATATGATTTAACCATTCGTGTGAATGTTACATATTAGTTTTTTTTTTTTTTTAAACCAGTTCTTACTAAAAAAATTGAGAAGTCATGTATAAAAAGAAATTAAAAGAACATTTCTAAACTTATTTTATTGTTTCACTGCTTTATTTGTTACTCATTCAATTAATGCATCCACATTTTTTAATTTTTTTTCTATCCTTTTAAAATAAATACTTTACAAACTCATATATAACTAATAATTTTGTTTTAGAAGACTTCTAGTTAAAGAAAACTTCTAGTTAAGTTGTTTTATAATATAGTTAGCTATTAATAAATAATTTACAACTAATAATTTTCATCATAAATTTTATGATTCACAGTACAATTCATTCCATTATTAGAAAACAAACTTTTCATCTACCATGATTAAAATTAAAGATAAATATGGTTGGTGTGGTCGCAGTTGCAGTGTGAGATTCCAAATATCTTGACATTGCTACTGCTATTGTGGTCAATTTTTTTTTTAAACTTTTGTCCATCAAATGAATAATTATTTATCTTTTAAATTTTCATCTTTTTGTAAAAAGATCAAGAAGAACTGTAGACATAGAAAGACATCCTTCTATTTAGATTTTGATATTTTTAAATTCATAATCTAATTGGTTCAGTTATTTTTTATACAGGGCTAGAAGATACGGGTGGCAGGATACGTATGTGTTCACAAAGGCTATGGGAGAAATGATGATTGACAAATTGAGAGGGGATATTCCAGTTGTTGTAATGAGACCAAGTGTTATTGAGAGTACTTTCAGTGAACCATTTCCTGGGTGGATGGAAGGAAATAGGTACTTACCACCTCTTTCTCAAAAGAAAAAGAGCTTAGGATTTTGTTCAAGAGAAAAAGTAAATTTCCTTTGGAGACTTCTTCAGAAGTTAATATTTATAACTTCTCAAAGTAATCTAAAATTTGATTTCTATCTTCCAAATTCTATTTATTTTTTCAAATGCTTACCAAAAACATTAAAACATTCCAAAAGTGACTCTTTTAGGAAAAAGAATCTTAAATAAACTGCACTCTAAATTTGTCTTATGAAACTAAAAAAAATTCTTTTAACTACCAGGATGATGGATCCAATAGTTCTCTGCTATGGGAAAGGACAGCTAACTGGTTTCTTGGTAGATCCAAATGGAGTACTGGATGTGGTAAGTGACATTAAAGCATTATATTGTTTCACATGATCCATCATCCATTATCTGAAAATTAAAAGAGAATTAAACAATTCTTAAGCTCCATAAATTAATTAATAATTCCCATTTCTCACACTAAATAATAAAATGGTTCATTTGCTCTCATCATAGGTCCCAGCTGACATGGTTGTTAATGCAACCTTAGCAGCAATGGCAAGGCATGGAGTGACCCAAAAGCCAGATATCAATGTTTACCAAATTGCTTCATCAGTGGTGAACCCTCTAGTCTTCCAAGACCTGGCAAGGCTTCTCTACGAACACTACAGCTCCTCACCATGCCTTGACTCAAAGGGTAGGCCAATTCAAGTTCCAGTTATGAAGTTGTTTAGCTCAGCAGAAGAATTCTCCGGTCACCTATGGAGAGATGCAATTCAGAAAATAGGCCTCACAGCTATGGCATCCTCAAAGGAGAAGATTTCTCAGAAACTTGAAAACATGTGCAGAAAATCAGTGGAGCAAGCAAAGTATTTGGCCAACATTTATGAACCATACACATTTTATGGTGGAAGGTTAGATAATAGATACTCATTCAATTTCACACAGTTCAACCAGTGGCAGCACTAGTGACTCAGGCTTGTAGGAAAAGCAAAAATAAGAGCTTAATTTCTATGCACTATTGGTGTAAAAATTTAAATTATCAATCTATAAACAATTATAGTAAATATAATTTTTAAGTTTGTTATCTAGAATTCACAAATTTATTAAATGACAGTATAAAAATCATTTAGTACAAACACCGGTTATTCAAAATAAAAAACAAATTGTACATGTTATGAGGAATAAATTACTCATTTTAGACCAAAAACTGTGATGCAGGTTTGATAACAGTAACACACAAAGATTGATGGAAAGCATGTCTGAAGAAGAAAAAAGGGAGTTTGGCTTTGATGTTAAGAGCATTGATTGGAAAGACTATATCACCAATGTCCATATACCTGGCCTAAGGAGACATGTCATGAAGGGAAGAGGAATGGGTAATCTGTGACTAATATCTTGTGCCATGTAATCACTAATCTTATGTTGCAACAAAATGTATTAAAATATGTGCTTTTCTTTCTTTGCTTCAACCCTATATTGGGTGTGGCAACAACTACAACAAGGGTATGTATGCTTCATTATTTATAATGTAATTTAATAACAATAATAAATACAACAATAATCAGCCTTTTAAAAAAAATACAAGAATAATCAAAACCCTCTAATTGATTTCTACCCGGTTTTGCTTATTTACTTCATCTTTGGTTGGAATTTGCTTTGTCAAACTCAGCAAAATAGGTCTATCCCTATCACATTTTCAAAACCATTTTTTAAGAATTGGGGAAAATTGAGAAGAATGACAATGTTGTATAATTGTACTATTAATGACTTCACTTGCAAACATGGAATAGTGCAGAACTAAAAATTGTATGTCAAAATTTAGTTTGAAGGAGATTGTACATTTTTCAGAGCATAAACAAAATGTAGTTTTGTCGAACTTCAAAAATGTTTTTTTGCTATAAAATTTTGTTTTTGATATAAAGAAAAATTTTACAAATCCTAATCCTAATTACTAACAAAGAAATCAGGATTACTGAAAAAGTAAATATTCTGCTGTAAAAAAAAAAAAAAAAAAAAACAAAGCTAATATACAGAGGAGAAACTCAAGAATGTGCATGAGATGCCAAGGCCTTTGGAGAAAAACTAATGAAGGAAACATATAATATAATGAATTTAATATGGCATTACCTGTCACTTAACAAACTACAGATATTAAAAAATCCATTCCTTTTTCTTACTACTATTAATTAACACTAAACAGAGATGCAACTTGGTAGGATTTTGTTTATTTATCTTTGGCGGTTTGGAAACATAGTTTAATTGAGAATTTTATCAATAAATTCTTGTTATGCTTATATTAGAATTTAGAACTTAAAATTTAATGTGTTATTTGCGCTTAGATATGCATTTTAATAAGTTTTTACACAATTTTAAAATATTTGGATATATTTCTACGTACTTATAGGTGTTGTCTCATATTAAAAATTAAAAAAATATGTCATTTGAGTTTGGATTACATGTTAATAAGTGTTTACACAATTTTCAAATATTTGGATATATTGCTACAGACATTTATAAGTGATCTCAATAAAAAAAAATATATTATAAAAAATTTAAAAATAACATAATAATTGGGCATGGCAACAAGGGGCGGGGACAGATATAACATTCTCATCCCTATCTTCGTTTCCGAGACTCATCCTTATCCTCGTTCCTATACCTAGTGAGTATGAGATTTATGATGTCATCTCATCCCGGGTATTCGGTATACTCATACATGCAAAAAAAAGTATAATAATATTTTAGTAAAAAATAATTTCTTTGAATATAATTATATTAATTCAAAATTTATTTAATAATCACAAAATTGGTAATTTGTTAATTAATTTTTTTATAAGATAAATGAATATTTTAGTAATTAAAATAAGAGCAGGGTGAAGCGGGTACGTGTATGGAGTGGGTACGTGTATTCTCATCTACATCCCCGACTTAACAAATTAGGTGTTTTTCATACCCATACCTATATCCCGTCAAATCGGGAATTCCTCATCAACTTCGGGGCCAGTTCGGAATTACCCAAGAGTACAGGTTTATTTATCATCTAATAATAATTATGATATTAACATTAAATAAATCAATAAAAATTACTATTCACCATTTACCTATTTTTATCAGTTTTTTTTTAAATTGAGTATCATAAATTA
The DNA here is from genome assembly GCA_037954015.1 of Psophocarpus tetragonolobus. NCBI lineage: Eukaryota > Viridiplantae > Streptophyta > Magnoliopsida > Fabales > Fabaceae > Psophocarpus > Psophocarpus tetragonolobus. The sequence continues at coordinate 43,279,705 of CM075692.1, forward strand.
AAAATTTTTGTCACACAAAAAATCAACACACCTATAAATAATTTTAAAAACTAAAATATTTAATAATCAAAACATGATTAAAATATAAATTAAAGAGTTAAATTTAAAATTATATATACCATAAGCTTAAAAACTTCATCATTCACATAAATAAATGGATATAAGTGCATAAAATTGTGCATCATTATGAAAATTCACCATTGTATAAGCAAAAAATACTAATAGTATAGAAAATTATAATTTTATTTAATTAAAATACACAAATAAAACATTTCTCTTTTCTACATTTTAAATCTAATGATCATTATAAATAACAATTTTAATAATTAAATTTTTAAAAAATAAAAGATAAAAATAAAGAATAAGTCACTTAATTACTGTTAGAGGAAGTAGATTTCTCCTCTTTTATTTATATATATATAAAAGAATAATATTATAAATTGTACATTCTTGTTTGCGAACTAAAATAATAGTTAGAAAACAAAAACTGTTGACCAGATGATGCTTCTGTTTCAGTCCCACCAGCAAGGCTCTAGCGAAATGTACTCTACCTTGGCATCCCAATAAAATCAACCAGCAAGACCACTGCATTAAGTGGATCTACCACTGGGAAATATTATTTTTTGATACATACGCATCTGATTATATGTTGATTCTGTAATAAGATTTCTCGAGTATGCGCCATTAATACACGATTTTGTGATGCTAAGCCAGGCGTTGCATATCGGCTCTTGTAAAAGTTCATTTAAAATAGTGGTATCCTGGTCATATGACAATTGCTTTTCAGGATATATTTGACTCCGGGAAACTAGCTGAAAGACAGTCCTTGTAAAATAATATTTTCCTAGAGAAACGCCTGTTGGACGCTACTTGCTTTCTAATTAATAAACTTTGAATCTGAGCCAAAGAAAAAATGTGATGCTCTTTCTGCTGACCAAATTATTTAATATTTACCTTCCAATTCAAATCCATTTTTCCCGCAATTTTCCTGTTGATTATTTCTTACAGTTTATAATATGTCCTCCAAAAGAAAAGTTCCAATTCATTTTCGGTATGAAAATAAAATAATAAGCAAGTTTTAAAATGTTTTTCTGTAAAATAAACTTGGAACTTTTTCCTCCTTTTTTTTTAAAATTCCACATTTGCAGTACAAGAATTAAGGTTACTAAGCTGAAATTATCAAGGGTTTGAAATGATATCCACACCAAAGCTAAATTTTTTTAGCCATTACAACTGCATTGAAGCCAATAGAGCAAGGGGGAAAAAATCCTATTTCTTGTCGTTCACAAATATTTAATTTAACTAACTAAACAGAGTTTGACGAGTTTATGTAAATTTTCACTGGCTATCTCGGGCCAACCATCAGCTCTAAGTAATGATATTTGAACATAATTAGTACGATCAAAACCGAATGACTAAATTATCATGCAACTTTTACTGAAAATTGATAGATAGCAAAGCAAATCAATATAACATATAAAATCCCAGTAATTGCTTCTAGAGACGGGGAAACACAAACAAAAAAAATATCCACATTTCTTCGCCGGCATAATACATATTCTGACATGGCCGTCATCTAGAGCGTCACAAAAAACTGTAATGTTACCTGCCCAATTTACATCAAAGCGGTATTGGGCAATCACCAGAGAAGTTTGGAGGGCATACCCAAAGATTTAAAGTGCTTATAGCAATCTCATCAACGAGGATGAGGATGCACAAACTAACGAAATTTGTGCAGAATGAGATGTAACTGACAACAGTATGATATGCAACAGCAACATCATAGGAAGTAATCAGGTGTTCTGCGGGTGACATCAGGTTCTCCTCTCCTTGGAGCAGGTTCAAACTGCAAAAACATTTCAAATTTAAGCCCAACAATCCAGTGCACATGAAAAATATTTTAATATGTAGTATAGGAGCAAATTATGTTAAACAAGATAGGAAGAGAGACCTGGATAAATGTGTGGCCCTTGGAATCGTCAACCTCCAAAATGGAAGCCATGTTCCCACATCGATAACAGTAGTTAGGTGCACTAAAAATGGTAACCACCTTTTGCTCCTATTTCAACAAAACAATGGGCATCTAAACTTCAATCTCATAATTCCAAAACAAATAATACAAAAACGATCATTCCATGAGAAGATCAATTACATGAGCCCAGTTAAATCCATCCATAACGAGCTGGTGAGCTCTAGCAATTAACTTGAGCTTGTTTGTGTGATTAAATTGTTCGGATATATCCTGAAAGAAAGAATTTGAATTTGAATTAAAAAATAAAATACAGTAACCAACTTCTCGATGCTTCAAAATATAATATATTCAACAACATACAAAAACCAGAATTATGTCCTTCAGTTACCTGGCCAAACGTATATCCAGCACCACGAGGAGAAATTCCCCAGCCACACCTGTCATCTGGGTCAGACCATAATAGATCACACATTGGCCCTTCATGAGGAACCTCTTGAACACGATCAAAGTTCCTTATGTTATCAAGAGTCTCAATCGAAGGTGAAAGCCCACCATGCAAACAAAATATTTCAGACTCAACCTGGAAGGAACCATATTGAATTAGAGATTAATGATCAAAAACCCAAAACTATGACCTTTAACTACTAATTCCTTTTTCATAATGGCAAGAAGACAATAATTATCATAATGAAAATGAAAAGCAGTTGAACTAGATGCAAACTACAAACAGAACAAAATTGGGTTTTTTAAAATTCAGTAACATGGAATTTCAGTGTAGTTACACAACCATCGTTTTTTACTTGAAAGACTACAGAATATAGAGGTCGTCTTTAAATGGCAGAAATCTCAAACTCATTAACTCATTTGGAAATATAATACAAGAATACAACCCTATCTATGCTCGGACAAAATACGTGAATTTGTTAAAAATTACTATTTCATGTCGTAGTCCATTATCCCAGTCACGCCTCCAAAATTTTACTTCCCCAACAAAGCATGTAAATTTAGGCTAGTTTAAAATTATTTAATTTTGCTCAATCTAGGAAAAAGAATCTAATTTACTAAAAAAATTACATAATAACCAATATGTATTTTATTACTAATATTATTGTCCTTTCCACCAGTTAAAATCACAGATGAGGAAAAAGAAAGTGTACTAACCAACGCAGTCAATGGAAAGAAATCAAAAAGGTCTGTAAAGATCTTCCAAACATTAGCATTACCATACCTGAAAAGAAACATCACTCATAAGAACTACTGTGCATTTAAAGAAGGAAATGTAGAATTAGATAAATTGATAAGATATAATTATGATCTACTGATCCATACTCATAAAAGTGAAACTATAAATCCAGATCAAGTCAAGTTGCATCCCAAAAATATTTTATTAGGAGCATTAATTAATGTAGTTCAAGCCTACTAACATTAAGACAAATAGTCCCAATATATTTCCATCAATATTTATCAAACCACATCTTGTTACAATGATGTTTGTGTCACCTTTAACCCTACATTTGGTTAGAGGAAAAGAAAATAGAGAGAATTTTTATTTTTTTTGTTTGGTTGAAGAGAAAAATAAAGACAAAGCTGACTTTAACAAACAAAAATGTTAAATTTTACCTTCTCATTTTTCCCCATTCAAATTTAATAAATTTCAATTTCTTTCCTCCCTTATTTTCTTTCCCGACTCAAACAAAGTCCTATCTCAATCTCAAATATAAGTATTAAAAAAAATATTTCATTTACTCTTTTATAAAAAAAAAAAAAGATCACTGGTTGCAACCAGAATCAGAATTATAAACCGCTTTACATACAAAGAAAATAACTTGACAAAGCATATATCTTGAAAACAAAAAAGTTCCAAATGGTTGTAAACATTATGTATTTGATAATACTAATAAAGTAATAATAGAAACATATACTGAGAACAAGGGTCATGAAAGATAGATTGGCAGAGATAGCAATAGATGCATCCTCAACCCTCCCTCATAAAGAAGCATGCTCTTGTCATTGATATTTTAAGCCGCATTCCTTTATGAAGGATAGCTCATCTAAATTTACATGCTTTTACCAAATGCCTATTGGACAAGACATATTGATGGGAACAGTTGTGTAGGTCACTTAGTCTGCAAATTGGATTCAACAAATCATTGTAGCTTATTATATTTTTCTTACTTTCAAGTTAGACAAATACATTGAATAGAACTATATATTATTTACCCATGTTATCAAGAACAAAACATTGTACACCAGCAATAGTGTGTACCCATACAACTTCCACGACACTATTCAGATGTTGCCACATATCAATCAAATAAAAACTTGAACATCTCCAAATACAGAATCCGGAATCAAATGGTTGTACAGTATCAGAGCATTGGTAAATCTCAAATGATCACTCCAGTTCAGTGTGTAAAAATACTATCAAATAAAAAAATCTAATGTTAAAAGTAAAACAAAAATTGCAGGAAACAAAGAAAAAGGATTTCCTACACAGCCTATAGTATACAGTACACAGCGCAGGTCCTTGAAACAAGTTTATGAAATCAACGTAGTGTACATTAATAATCAACACAAATAAAGTAACTTAAACAAATACAAAATTAAGTATATAGATTGCCCTTAAAAGGAATTATCCCCTTCCCCATTGACCTCTAGATGAAGGTGTTGAAAACTCACTTTCTGAGGCATTCATCATAAAATCCATATACTTGAGTGATCTGTGCAAAAAATAATATAAAAAAAAAGAACAATTAGTTCAACAACTAACACAAGAGTCTTAAAACCAAAGCCTGAACAGTTAGCAACTAGAAAGCCTCCAAGACACGTTAATTTTTTGTTGAATTAAAGAATACAAGTTAATAACTCAATAAATAAGTCCAGTAGAAGGACCTCAGGAACATAATACATAATTTTGAATGAAAGAAGATTGTTAATGCAAACCTGACGGCTTTCATGGTTTCCTCTAAGAATAGTAATTCGCTGAGGATACCGCACTTTCAGTGCCACAAGAAGCTGGAAAGAATAACTAATTAGTATCTATAACATACAATACAATAATATACATCCTACAAAGATACGTTAAATAGATATACATCTAACTTCGCCATAATTCAGTAAGCTAAGAGAATCATAGCATAAGTAATATCCAGAAGAAGAAAAAACTGCCATCTTTTAGATGTAGTCATGTACATAAACATGTTGACACTAATGGAAAGGAATTTACTATAGCTGATGATTCAGATCTATTACCCTTAGATACAACAACCTTTAATGATCTCAGAAATAAAACAAGCCAATTCAGAAACAGCTATCAACATTCAAATATAAAACCATTGCTTCAAAATATATTAATTTCAGATTTGATATTTCATCAGAAAATAACTTTCCTAAACCCCAACACCAAAAATCTGAGCAATTACCCTTGCTTGATAGTCAAAATTTGAGCATTTGATGCAGACAAATTTATCTAGAAATTTATATAAATAATAATATGATGCAGACTTATTAATAAGTTTTATCAACTGCAAGCCTTCTAAATCTGTCTATGTTGAAAATGACTAAAAATGCAGCACAGTGTTGATTCTAATTATTATTTTTCCTTGATATATTATAAATTTGAAACTTGAAAGGAACTACTTGCCATTTGGGACAGTGCAATGTTCTATATATCAAGAAGTAACTTAAATGCAAGCCAATACTTTCATACATTTCTCATACCATAAAGCATGAATAACATAAATTTCAAGCTCCCAGAGAGATTCTTTTTTCTTTTTTAGGGGAATAGGAGTGGGGAATAACTACTAAACGACAAAGCAAGTAAGGAACAACTATTAATAGGTGCAAAAAATTCAAAAGGTTTATTTTCAGTGTACTCACAGTTACAGTTTCAACTGAATAATAACCCCGGTCCACATAATCACCCATAAACAAGTAATTAGTATCTGGACACTGTAAGAAAAAAGAATATTCTTAGATCCCATATCTAAATAATCATCAAAGTATAATCTAAAAAACAAAAACAGAAACCTTATCACAAAAAGGTTCATTTTGCACCAGTGACATGTTAGTAAACTTTAACGTGGTAATATTAGGGTTGAAGTGAATTCAAGGAGTAGTTCCCTGGTTATACAATCTACTCCGCGATACCTCTGAAGCACTTCAATCTTCAAAAGCCTTTTCTTTTGCAGGTCTCAGTTAGTTAGTTAAGACATTCCCCGGCTGAAACAGAGAGTTGAATACAAAAGGAAAGTGATAGTCAGAACTGATACCTTCCCTCCAATTCGAAATAGTTCAGCAAGATCATGAAACTGCCCATGAATATCACCACAAATTGTCACGGGGCTTTTCACAGGCTGTGGTACAGGAGAGAGAAAAATTAATGCTCTCTCTCTAAGAGAGAAAAAACTTGCTATTAAAAGTTGCATTGAAATAGAGAAATGTATTTGGCATTAGAAAAAGTTACATAACACAACAATTTACGAAGAAAAAAAAGTAAAAAGAATTACTTCTTCCTGCTACAAAACAGGGAATAAAGTCTTATTTTCCATGTAAAGCAAGCAGCAGAAGAAAAAGCAGTAAATAGTGAGATCAATCTCTGGCAAAATATTGTAACATAGCACAAGAAATAAAAAAGGAGGGACGAAAGGGTTGCACCTGGACATTACTTTCATCCATCAAAATCTCCTTAGCCTTCTCACATAAAACTCTAACCTACAGGAAGAATAGAAAACAATAGCCTTAGTTTACTTTAAGTGATATACATATATATATTCCTAAAGATAGTAATAGTTAGCAGAGGAAATTATATTGGAGACAACTAACCAAAAACAATAATCATTCTTTGTTAAAAGACTTCAAAAGTAGAAAGAGAAAAATCAAAATCAACATACTTTAAAGGAAAAATATGTATCAAAGAGCAATTAGGTCATATAGGAAGCAAAGAAAGCTATTCACTTTCCCATCTAAGTCAATTTTCAAGCATTCAAACTTTGAGAGACAAGATCTTTTGCAGGGAAACATAAATAATGTAGATGATACAAAATTGTCAAAGCATGAAATTATTATAAAAACTAGACGACAGCACAGAAGTAGCACCAACCCAACATATTAAGAAGCCCTTCAGCATAGCAGTTCAATGTACAAGTTAGAGAGAAAACCCACATATATACGTGAACACCACGAAGATGCCAACAAAGCTGTGACAACTTTGCATGCATAAATTTTACAGTCTACTAAGTTACCACAACGCTATATAATATACAAGACACAAGATTACTTCTTTTCACCAAATACATTTCAGAACTAGCAACGTTTCATAGACGAATTCTTACTGTCAGATGCTTTACTAGACAAATAACCAGGGCACAACTCTCCATCAATTTTGGGTACTAGAGAGGGTCAGATAAATGCAAGGTTATCCTTATGAGAGTGGAGAAGCTGTTTCCACAACCACCCTGTCACATCGCATCACCAGGAGAAACCTCAAAAAGGCTGGCTTGGTTTCACATCAAGTTTAAAAAATACCCCATCAAAATTCCCACATCCAAAGTCATTCCATATACTTCTGGTTTTCACAGTTTTTACACACGTCTAGAGCTTTCCTAATCAGAATCAAACGCTCGAAAAACCACTCCAAGGCAAGCGCCCTCGCAGAGTCACAAATGCACACAATCCTATACTAGATTTTCTAACATCAAACCCGCCACACGGTAAAAATCTCATAACAAACATATTCCTCAATCCTAACCTAACGTAGCAATTCGAACATCAACAGACCATAACCAACCATCCACAATTAAAGTTTCATTCAGAAATCATGAAATTGATGAAAGCATAAATTAACCTATACAACTCTCCGACAATATCCAAATGCAACCAGGGCTACATGAAAAAACTTTTAAAATTGCCGAAAAAGAAAATCCGTTTTTACTTTTTCCAAACAATTTCCATTTCTACAATTTTCTTTCTCATCTCCACAATCTCTCCACATCAAGTAAGAACGATAACCAACTCGATCCTTCCACCACTCGTCAATACAAAAACAGTGAGAAAAAAATACAAACAAAATTAAGCAACGAACAGATTCAAATCAAGTCGAGCACAAAATTCTGCGTAAAAACGTAACGAATGAGGTGAGCGAAAACCTGGTGCTCGGAGAGCGGCTTGCATTGCATGAGCTGCGAGATCTGTTCATCCAGATCGAGGTTCAATTCCGCAGAGGGCAACGAATTGACGCCCATGTCGCTGCACGATTGGATTAAGGGAAACTCGGAACCCTAACCCTAACCCTAACCTAAACCCTAACGGAGAAGAACGAATCGGTTTTCTCCGATGTGGAGGAAGAAGAGCAGAGAGGGAGCAGAGTGAGGAGAGTGAGTGTTATGTAATGGCGGTTGATTTGCACGATGCGCTCAGTAAAACGCTCTTTTTGTTTTTTTCTTTCTTTTTTTGGTTTTTTTGCCTTTTCTGCTTTCTCTAATTCCGAATTTTGCATCATTGCATGCGGTTACAATGAGCCCCGCTAATTAATTATTCATTACTTTTTTAAATTTTTTAAATAAAGATAGAATTATTTTAAATGTTTAATATTGTAGTAATTCTGTACTGTCTTGCTGTCAAAACTCAAAACAAATAATTCTCTGCTGTCTTCATCCACTTTCTAAAAAAATACTACATACATAATTAACCATAAATTAATTATTTTTTATCGGTTTTTTTAAAATGTAGAGGATTAATTTAAAAGTTTAATACTGTAATTCTGTATTGTTTTGCTGTCTAAAATAATTCTGAGCTGTCTTCATCCACTTTCTAAAAATAAATTCTACATTCACAATTAATCAAAAATCAATTATTTTCTAAAAAAGATAAATTAGTTCAAAGAGTTTAATATTCTATGCTGTCTTTCATCCACTTTCTAAAAATAAATTCTGCATTCAAACTAATAATAAATGATTATTAATATTCTCAATTAATGATTTTGTAAAAACAATCAATTAATTTATTGATCTGAACTAGTATAAGATTATTTTTAGGCTAAAATAAAACTTCAATTTAATAAATTCAAGTTTATCACTTGTTAGTTAATATATTAAGGTTTTAAAAAAGTTAAAATATTATTTCAAAAAAGCTTATTAAGAATATATAGTTATTAATAAGACTAATCCAACTCATTAGGCCAATTCACTTTGATATATTTTATAAATAATCTAATTCATTTTACTTTTGTTGACTCTTTGACTCTTAAAAAAATTAACTCAATCCAACCTTGCAAGTTGATAAGTCAAACAAATAGACTTATTAACCCTCTAAATTAAAGAAATGAAAAGTAACAAAAAATATTTAACTAGAAAAATTTAGTAAAACTTTAAATTTGAATAGTTTAGCCTTATTTTTAAATTTTATGAGTATAAAATAAAAATATCATTAAATGATATTTTTTACTAAAACTTTATATTTACAATATTAAATATTAAATTAAAATATAAAATATTAGTTATATTAAAAAGTTAGAAAATATATTGTCAAAAAATACAAATCAAATAAGCAACATAATAATTTAAAAATTTTAAAAATAACAAACATTTTGTACTCACATAATAGTAAGAAAAAAAAATTAAGTAGGTTGATGGGTCACCTCATTTTACCACCTCTACTTACCATGGGTTTAATTTAGTTAATTAAGTCATAATTGAATCAACCTATATTTTTATACAATTGGATTATTATTTATTTTTTTTCAACTCATCGAGCTTACAATGAGCCAGACAATTGAACTAGAAAATTTAGACATTTTAATGAGTCTAATTAATATTTAATATGTAACATGAAACATGAAACTTTTAATTGTTCATAAAAGGTTTTACTATGAAAATTTTTATCATAATTTTAATTATGTTTAGGACTTTTTATAAATTTAATAAGGTAGGCTTCACGTATTGAATAAATTAAAAAAACGTTAAAATTGCTTTCGAAATTCCACAACAATTATTATTTTCTAAGAATCACTTCCTTTATAAATTTTAAAAGTTAATTTAAATTTTTAAGAAGATAAGAGATTAAAGTTAATATAATTAATTAAAAACAAGTCTATAAAAATTAAAGGTGGGTAAACATTGACTCACAAAGCCTATATTTTAGATTGGTTAGATAAATTTTAGTCTGTTAAAATAAATAGATTTTTTTAAAGAATTTATATTCAACCTGTATAACTCACAAACTTAACAGACTCATTAACAACTGCACATATATATTTCTTAAGAAAAATATTTTAAAAATTCTAATATTTTTAAAACTAACTAAACTCTATTTATCTCATATTAAGAATTATATCATTTATAATCATCTAAAACATTAAATATTTTCAATACTAAAAGTGTAAAATATCGTAATTTATAATAAATAAATTACAACATTAACACAAACTAATAGTTTAAATAACAATTGTGTCTTTTTAAACGGACTACGAACCAACCTCGTGAATCCACGAATTTAAGCACAAAGGTTGTCGACTTCACCGACCATACTCATTTTTTCTTATAATTATACTTCTTTGAAAAAAAAAAAGCTTAAAACCTGCACGAATTTGATAGGTTTACTGACTCAGGTCCAATACCCACCTTAATAAAAACAAAAGAAGTAAGTTGAATTGTGTTTTAAAAAATTTACACAAATCCTCTTTGAAAGATATATGTGTTCACTCATATAAGCTGATAAAAATAAGCTTTAAAGGAACAAGATGGGTTCACAAAAATGTTAAGGAAAGATAAACAATTGAACATTTGTTATCAATATATAACAATAATTTTATACTAATTCATCTCAAAGGCACATATCAAATTTGATTCTTTGGCATCAAGATCTAGTATTTTATCTAAACATACAAGTAATTTTTTCAAGTCATTTTTAGTTTATATCTAAGCATTTTTTACACAGGTGTATTCAAACTAATGGTTAAGTATTCTTTTAATATTAAATCTTTTCAAGCTCTTTTAATACCAAAAAATTACTCATATTACATAGACATCTATACACATAAGCAAAGCATATACTCTTAAAATATATAAATGATAAAGAACTTCTTACAAAGAAAGAAAAAGCTAAGATTCTTTACAAATTAATGTACGCATAGAGATATGTTCAATATTCTTGTGTTTAAAATTTTAACATCTTTGAGAATATATAGGCTTTATAAAATATGTTTATCATTTTTATTAATAAAGGCTTCTTTTGTATGTTATGTAGTCTTGTTCATTAATAGTTTTGTTGAAGCATTAAAGGTTTCACCAACTAGTTACTTTTTAATAAAATAAATCATTCCACTTATCTCTCATTTTATATTTGTTGACTTGTTTTCAATGGATACTTAGTGAATTTATCATATTACTATTTCCATGAGTAAGCTCCATTATATAGATGTAGTTTTAAAATTAACGAGAAACCTTCCTTGATAATATTTTATTATGATAAAATTTGATATATTTTAACAATTTTTTTTATTTTAGTTTGATGTGCATAATAGTTTTAGGTTAATTAGCAACATATTTCTTTTTAATATTATTATTTTTCCTTTTTTTATCTAATTACATATACATATTAAAGGAGGTCAAAATTTTGTCATTATGACCAAAGGTTAAATTGCTTCATACCTTTTTTTAGGGAATTTCATTAATCACATCATTCCAATTAAGGAATGATATGTCTAGAAATGTTGGTTCCATAAACATGTTAGTTTGAGAATAATAATTTAAAAAAATAAAATCTATTAATTAAAAAAAAGTAAAAATAAAAGAATTGTGATAGTGTAGACTGCACATAGTTAGTCATTGTAAAAATAATAAGGAATCCCATTTACCTACCATATTCCATGGGATCATAAAGACCCCAATTGTGTGTATTTTATGCCACTGAAAATCAATTATTCTTGAGAATATTTTCACAAAGTATATATGGAAATTGCTAACGATATTTACAAGTTCATGGTTCCAAAAATTGGTTAAATACCTTAAAACAAAGTTGTTGTCTTATATTTATATTTAACCATATATGTTACATAGATGTTAGCAACATGCATATATGGAATGTCACAATGGCAAGTTGAGATTATTCATCACAAAAGTTACATAAATGTTAGCAACATGCATATATGGAATGTCACAATGGCAAGTTGAGATTATTCATCACATAAGCAAAAATGTTTTTCAAATGTTATGCATGATGTGTTAGGCATATATTTTTATTTTAAAAATTAAATTCATATATTAAAATCTTTAACAAATTTTATTTAAAAGATGACCATGAGAAATATATATATATATATATATATATATATATATATATAAAGAAAGGGAATTCCAAATTTAGGTATTTGTATCAGTCAAAAAAAAAAGTAACAAATACAATTAATTTAAATTGTTAATAAATGGAAGAAATGTTGAATATCATCCCAAAATGTGATTTTATATAAAATTTATATCAAACACTTGTGAGTAAGGGATTTCCGTAGGTGAAACAAAAAAATATAACAAAATTAAATCATAAAATAAATGTTTTATCCATCATGGTTTAGAATTTTTGCAACAATATAAAATTGTAAATATATATAACATATAATATACATATATATATATATATATATGAGTTCCATTTAATCTATCAACAATTGATTAATAGTTGAAAAAATGAAGGGTTGTCGATGAGTGCAAATTTTCTATTGTACTTCCTGTAAGTGTATCGGTCTATGTAGTATTCGATAAATATCGGGTCGATCCCGTAGAGACTTTGATCATATTATGGAAATTTTGATGTTTTTTACTTGTAATAAATAAGGGAGATATTTTTATACTATGCACTACTAAGACAGATAAAGATAAAAGCATAAATAGTAAAATAAGTGGTTATGGTGATGATAAAATATGGTTGGGTATTGATTTCACTCTATCATTGCCCAAATGCATAAATGAACTCAAAACTATCATTTACCACTCACGTTATCATCGCTTATATAAATACCTTTAACCCTGATTCCTCACAAAAAATGGACTAAGTTATTTGGGCTATAGATTGGATTTCTCACACAATCTAAAGTTAAATAACTTGCATTAAGAAAGGAAGCTCAAGATGGCTAATGATTTTTACTCTCTCCCGAGCAATAAACCCCATAGGGATCTCTTTTCATTTTATAAGTTAAAATCCTCTCCCGATCTCATTCAACAAGAAGAACACTAACAATGAGTAGTAAACTTAAATTAAAAAAACAAAATATGCAAATGAGTTCAGGTAGAGTTACGTCAAACCCCAACTAGTGATGTGTCTGGCCAACCACGAGGATAGAGGACATGATTAATGGATATAGTATACAAAAATGGAAGTGAAGGTGGAAGAAATGGCAAAAAACTGCATTTGGACATCTCTCAGGTGGCCTTAGTTGTGTCTCCTTGTGACCATTGTGTAACCCTTTTAGAAATATGAATTTATGCTTTTTATGTGACTTGATAAAGCATTGACACCCAATAGTGAAAAGGTGGTCGTTGGGTGCCATAACAACTTCAATCCTAAGTTTTCACGGACATTGGGCGACCTGAACATGGGTGTTGGGCACTCAAGCTTTATATACCACCAACTTGCTGATTCTTTTGACAATTCTTTAATCCTTCCCAAAATTTGATCCATAACAAAGAAAAATAGGGAAAATAATAATAAAACATGTATAAATAAAAACCTAAGACTAATTTCCTGGACAAAACTATTTTTTAGTAAAAATAGAAGAAACAAGGTCTTAAATGAGAAAGAATTAGGATAACTAATATATTTTATCTATGTAAAAATAGGTAACTTAGAAAGTTATCAGTTGTGTATGTGTAACTCCAAAATAGTAAGAAAATAAGACTATAATCGAGATGAGTTTTATGGTCCCTCACTCTTCCTGCTTCAATGAAGACAACAACTTGAAGTTATAAAGTTGGTTTGGTGGTAAAACGGAGAGATGGGGAGTGAGAGGTCGTGTATTCGAATATCTCTACTAACAAAAATTAACATAACAACTAACATTTTACTTATAAAAAAAATTGAGGGCAACAACTTAATATGTTAAAGGGGAAATAAATGAAGAATGAGGTCATGAAAGGAAGATAAGAAATGTGAATGATCAAGTTGGTGAGATTGTAGCTATGAATAAGTAGTTAAAGTTAAATCAACAAAAGACAAAAAATAATTACATGCTAAATAGAGTGTGCATTTACCATAACATTGGGAAAAAATCATCTTTAAAAGAAGAAAAAAATACAACACATACCTCAATTTACGACGTGATTCCTAGTCACTGGTTTTGTCTATTGAAACTAACATGCTTTTGCTTTAAAAAGTTTTACCATGACCTTATACACTCAAATGTTTGAGATAGAGATGAAAAAAAATTCTCACTTATTGGTTTGAAGTCAGCATAAGGAAAATGAGAAAGAGAGGTGGATAAAAAACGTGGTAGTGATGAAGGAGACCTTGTTACTATTTCTTTATTAAAAAACACAAAACCTAGAGAAAAAGGAGTAATTAAGAAAGAATGTGCAATTTTTTTTCTTTTGGTTGAGTAACTAATTACTTACTCACTTTTGTAGTTGTTTAAATAAATTTTGTTTTATAGATATATTGAAATGGAAAGTTAAATAAAAGGTAATATTGGTATCAATAAATCTGTGTAGCAAACAAGATAATTCCCTTCGTCTAATTATGTATGTATGAAATGATTTTTAGTTTTTAAGCATATAATAATTTTTATTATTAAAACATTGGACTTTGTACTTGTAAAGATGTTGATAGGTACATTTATCTTCTAAAATGTCAATATCTATGTATTTAAGATCCAAATGTTACCCATTACGTCAAAGACTCCAATAGCATTCCAATCAACATGGGTACGGATTTAGGGTTTTACAATTTTTTTCCTAAACTAAACCAAACAAAATCATTATTGATTTGTTGGTTCAGTTCACCAAAATTTGGTAAAAGAATAAATAAAAATTATTTTTAATAAATTATAAATAACAATTTTATACACAAAATTAGTTAAGTAATTAAACTACTAAATTCATAATTTTATCCAAAAGTGTTTCATAAGTATATTAAACTAAAAATTTTCATATCAAAGCAACCTAATAATAGTCTAACAAACAACTAATTACACATAATAAACAAACTAAAATGTTAAAAAAAATGAAATGACTATTGTTCAGAGTAAATTATAAAACTTAAATTCATAATTAAGTTAAGTGTCAAATTAGACAATAAGCCACAAAATAAAATATGAAAATAAAATTATATATATATATATATATATAATCTTTTCTTTTAATATAGATCGGATTTGTAAAATCATGAATCCATGAATTATAATTCGTTTTAGTTCAAGTCAGACCTGAAATAGACAGAAAATGCAAATCAATTTAACTGGTTCAATCAATCAATACCTACAGTAATTAAAGACTATCATATTTTATTTAAAATTCAATTGCACTTAATAGCTTTCTATCCTTGCATACGAGTATATTAAATTTTTTAATACGTTGCAACAATATTTTAAAATTAAACTCTATTGTGTATATAATAAGAAAATTAATTATAAAGGTAAACTAGATGAAATTGTTTATTTTCTAACAAAATCACGTCACACATTATTTTTTCTTTTTATAAACTAACAAAATTTCTTGATGCTGCAATTAAAAGTGAAGAAGCACTAAAAGTGTCACCTCGTAAATTACAAAATAAAGTAAAATAACATTAAACACAAACAATTTGATTCATCACCCCTTTTAAGAAAGAACAAGACGTTAATTTCATTGCATAACACCATTTTCACGCACTAAGCTAAATTACTTGAATAATATCATCGAGCTCTAAGCGATAATCTTTAAAATTCTCCACATTGCAACCCTTCCAAATATGTCATACTCTAGCAAACCACATTGGTGACCACGCCCAAACCAATTCCTTTTGACCACTTATAAGGTCATGTCATTGGTAAAAATGACTACGACATTGATGATGCAAAACTGACACAATCCCCTGTCATGAGCATAATTCATACCACACATGTGTAAATAAAGGACAGTTAAAAAAGAAATGAGAGCTTTTTTCCTCTTCCGCTGCACACCAAACACACCTACTGACAAAACCTCCAATTATTTAACGTCTTAACAAATTGTCCCTTGTAGGCATTCGATCAACCCCCAACCTTCAAACTAAATATTGCACCTTATGAGGAGTCTCATCTACCCAGCAAAAGTTAGAAGTGACATTAGAAGAAGAACCATGTATAGATGATAACACCTTATAGGTGAAAGATACGACATAATGGCATAATCCATCTACAGTCCACAACCACTCATCTTTAACCTCTTCCTTTAAAACTACCACTTTTAAAGTGTCCACTAACTTAGCTAAAAATACTTCCTCCCACTCAAATAACATTATCCTCCAATTTCGCCTCCACCATGTACCTTTTGTTAGATGTTAAGTTAAACAGTCGCTCAAATGACTTGCTCAAACATTGTTCACCTAACCACTTGTCTCGTCAAAACAACACATCCTCTCCATTCCCTAACTGCCTTTTAACATTACTAGACCACCACCCATGATGCTTATCATCCTCGAGAGAGTTAATATTTGCCTACCATTTCGAACATTTACTCTCTTGCATTACCCAACTTCCTTTTCATGACTCGTATTTAGATCGTCTGCAATACGCTAGCCGACAACCCTAAAGTTCCAACCTTTAATCTCCATTTCCATTTCCCTAACAAAGCAAGACTCAACTCCTGCACATTCCTAATCTCCAAACCTTCCTCCTTCTTTGTCTTACACATAGTCTCTAAAAGTCACCTAGCTTACTTTTCTGCATTCTTTATTACCACCTCAAAGGAATTGCTTAAACAAACTTTCAAGAGAATAAATAATACTTGGCAATTCCTTAAAAAAAGACAAATAATACAAGGGTACCACCGATAATACTGACTTGATGAACGTCACCCTCTCTACCAAAAACAAATGTTGATGCTCTCATAAAGATAACTTCCTCCAAACCGCATCCACCACATACTTTCATATTACTTTATTCTCTGACCTTCCCTTAATTGAAGGCCCTACAAATTTAAAAGGGATCAAACCCCTTTGAAAGTTTAGCAATTTTGACGCTCCTACCACCCATGACTCTTCCATATTAACTCCAAATAATTGACCCTTAAAATAACTCACCTTAAGCCCTAATAATAGTTCAAAATTTTGTAAAATTGCTTTCATCATTACCAAGGAATTTTAATCCTTATTTACAAATAGCATGGTATCATCTGCAAACTAAATGTGAGAGATGCATAATCTGTTTTTTCCAACCTCAAACCCCTTCCACAAGTTGTTATGCACTACATCTTGGATCATTTGACTCAAATCTTTTACAACAATTAGAAAAATACAAAGATAAAGGGTTTTCCTGCCTTAACCATCTTCCTATTCCAAACTCCTTTATAGGACTCTCATTCAACAACATAAACATTTTTGCCAAATAGAAATAAAAGGTCACACGTTATTTGTTTGTTTAAGTTATTCACCAAAGTTATTTGAAAAAAGAATAACAAATCAATCCACTCTCATAGCCATTGGGTAATTTTCTATGAAATAAATGTTATTAACAATTTTGTAATATTTTTTTAACATGTTTTTCAATGGTAGGAATTTATGTAAGACTTAAACCAATTCTTAACATAAAAGTATTATTTTTCTAAATTCTAATATAAGGTATAAATAGAGGTGTGTACTAAATGGTGAATCAATTTTAAGTTCTTTAAGTAATTATATTATTGGAGTAAAATATTGTTAATATTCTTAGATATTTTTTAATTCTCAAATATTGATTAATAATTTATTAGATTTTATTAATAGAAAAAACGTAAACTAACAAATTCTCTATACTTTTTTCTTTTCTTCTTAGTTTTAGCTATCAAGAGTGTGTTTGCCTAAGTTAGAAAATTAGCTGAAAACTATAAAATTAGTTATAAGTATTAATAAAACTAATGGAAAGTTATAAGATAATTATAATATATTTTAATAATATAAGACCTTTTAATATAGATTACTTACATATTTCAATTATAAACTACTATAATTACATATTTAAATTATAATTTTTTTATAATTACATATTTAAATATAAAATTCTATATTTAAATTATAAATCTTTATAATAAAATATTTATATTATAAATTACTATAATTATATATTTAAATTATAATTTCTATAAATAATATTTAAATTACTATAATTTATATTAAATTATAATTTTCTAGAATGACATATTTAAATTAAAAATTACTATAGTTACATATTTAAGTTACACTTTTTGATAATTAAATAATTAAAATTTAATTTACTATAGTTATATTTTTAAATTATATTTTTTATAATTATATATTTTAGTAATCTTAATATTAGGTAATTAAATATTTAAGTTACAAAAAACTTGTATTATAAAATTTTGATATGTCATGAGAGAGATACAATAGAAGACAATTTATTAATGAAGAGTAAAATTATTAGTAAAGTTGTAAAAGGAAATAATTGAAAATAAAATTTTTTTTTTTAAAAAAAAAGCTAAATGGAGCAGTTTTTTTTTTTAAGAAAAACTAGTAGCTAGTTTAGAAAAGCTAATAGTAAAGGATAGTTATTCATCATTAAAAAGTAAGGTTATAAAAGAAAGTTGAGTAGCTTCTTAAAAAAAAAGTTAATAACTACTTTAAAAAAATGTAATAGTTTTTTGTTTATCAAATGAAGTTGAAATTATGTTAAGATTTTCAGCTAACTAAAAAGACAAGTTAAACGCACTTTAAAATTCTTACTTATACTTACACATGCGATCCACATTTCACTTACGAGATAATAAATCAAAATTATAATTATATTAAATATTAATTATATATATAAGGTGCAGGGTGGAGGGAATTAAATACTATAGTATTTATATCTACCCATATACTCACATAATTTTTGTGGGTTTGGACCCTCCCAATTGTTGGAGTGCAAATGTGAGTTGAAATCCCACATTGGTGTCATGTTCTCTCATATATGGGCTCGTGTCCTATGGTTATACATCTCCCCTGTGTTTAACCCCCTCAGTTTGACCCAACAAGTGATATTAGAGCTGATGAATGTGATTGGCAGGTTGACGGTGGATTTCCTTCATCGGAAGTCTTCCTAATAAGGATTTTAGGAGACGTGTCCCCTTGTGTTTAAGGGCGGTGTGAATACCTAATGTATGGATAAGTGTTTGTTCCCCATGAAAATATTTTTATGAGTTTATTACCTATATATTTTCAATGTAAAGATGTAAAAAAAATTGTACACTCCCCTCAGTTTGACCCAACAACTGATATTAGAGCCGATGAATGTGATCGGCAGGTTGACGGTGGATTCCCTTCATCAGAAGTCCTCCTAATAAGGATTTCAGGAGACATGTCCCCTTGTGTTTAAGGGCGGTGTGAATACCTAATGTATGGATAATTGTTTGTTCCCCATGAAAATATTTTTATGAGTTGATTACCTATATATTTTCAATGTAAAGATGTAAAAAAAATTGTACACTTTTGCATGAGTTGAAGGCTAGCTCTCCATACAAGAATCAGATGTGCCTAAGCACTATCGAAGGTGTTCTAAAAAATAGGAGCGCTCGGAAAATCAATTAATCACACTTTTTTATTTATGTAACTTTTAAAATATTAATTAATTGATAAAATCAACGAAATTACTATATGCAAAGAGTTGTGATTAACTCTAAATATAAAACTTTTTAAACTATTGTTTTTCTCTATTTTTATAGATACATATAGCATGTGATCATCCATTTTTTCATGTAATCAATATATCTTATATTGGCAGTTTAATACATCTCTTTGAGTCGACCTTAAAAAAAAACACTTTCATATTCAGTAACTGAAATACAAACACACTGTTTTTTTAGTACTATCTCTTTAATAATATGAAAACATTATGACCATTTTTAAACGAACATTCAACTCTGAACCTTTTCTATTTCACTCTTACAATTATTGTTGTTAGTAATAGTATTTTCCTTATCTCTCTATCTTATCTTATTATTCCGAGTCGACTGGCGCCGCCCACAGCTTTTGCAACCACACCTAAATCATTCATGCCATTCATGTGGATGTTGGTGGATGTTGGTAGATGATGGTGACTTGCAATTCAAACATTCATTCATCATCCATGATGCACTATGACATCAAATCAATGACACTCTAATTTCACGTTCATTGCGTTTTAAGAGGTCGTGGAATGTATCATCTTCGCAAAAGTAACATAAAAACAATGGAAAAGAAATGTTATAGGTTAGGTTCATAGGTTGCTACCATTTGCAATACTAAGGTGGTGTGTTGTGGTGTACTTTGAGCCTATTGCTATAGTTTGCAATTTGCAACATAGGAGGTAACGTGGTGGAACATATATAAATCTATCTATTATAATTATTAATAATGAAAGTGATTTATTTTGTTTATATTACTATTTTGTAAATTATTTTACGACATTTTCAATTTCTTGATACTTCAATTTAATCTTACAGAGTCTATTAATAAAAAAACACCCTTGGCAAGAGAAGGAAGAAGAAGATATTGCATATTCAAATCACTTTCATTAACAACTAACAATTGATAAGAAGATATAGACCTATTTTCTAAATCATTTCTCATAGAATTATATATTCTTGCTTTTTCTATTTTTTTGCTTGAAAAGATTGTATGTTTTATTTAATGACAAGATCTTGTTGGGTGAGTTTTTCATCTAGACAAGTTTTGGTATATTTTGGTTATACTTTAGAAATCGATAAAGAAAAACTAACAACCACTATTTGTTTATAAAAAATTACTATAATATCTTTTTATTTATTTCATTTAAAAAGTATAAAAGGATATCTACTTCTTAGTGGATGAAAATTATCTGTCTCAAATTGGTATCTCAATCCATCAATAAATGTCATGAGCTATATAAGGTATAAAAGAAAATCACTAAATAATATGATATTTATTGATTGGTTAAGACAAAAATTAATACATCTTAAGATAGAGGATTTCAATTCGTGTATGAACTTTAATTTAAAAGAAAGATATTTTATTAAAGTTAAATTGAAAGAAAGATATTCCTTAAAGTTATTGAACTTATTCCTATTAAATGAGTCTGAATAAATTTATGATACATAGTGAGTTGATTTTGTATGAATAACAAATAATAAGTAAAATGGTCACTTGTAGGAGGGATACTAATGGTTATGGTGGTAACAATAAAGAAAAGAGAAGGAAACCTATCGTTGATTTGGTAAGAGGTATGTGAGGAAGGCTAGTAAGAGATTAGGCTACTGTGGTCCAGTTAAGACTTGACTAGGAAGGCTATAAAGAGGTTTGGCAGTTTTAGCATTTGCAATTGCAAGAGGGTAGGGTGGTTAGGGGTGGTTTGTCATATAGTGGAAGCTTCAAAGTTTCATATGATAGTTTGGGGGTTCATGGAAAACAAAATAGTTGGACTTTTACAATTAAAAAAATGTAAAAGAGCTAGCAAAAAGAAATTACATCATTGAAAAATACACTAAATTTAAACAGTTGTGTGTGCGAATGAAAAGAAATGAAAATAGAGGAAGGAGAGTTAAAAGGTGTATTGGTTCATATAGATAATTTTTCTTCTTCTTTTTTTTATATATGGACCAAAAGTAAAAAATTTAACAAATTGAATAACTAATGGTCGTTTAAAGAGAAACACGAACTAGAAATCAAATTACCAGCATATATTTAAAGAATAATATTATCTCTTAATATTATATATATACATATAAAAAGATGAAAAAAGAAAAATCGTGAGTTCAAATTTTTTTGCTAACAAAAATTACAAAATGAACATTTGTCAATAAAAAATTATGTTATACATGATTAAATGAAAGTAAATTAAGTAATAAAAAAGTAAAACTAAAAATTATTTTAAACTTCCCATTTCACCCATACTCATAGTTTAAAAAACATATTGATTGTTCCGAAATGTAATTCAAATTTTAAAAAATCATCTAAATATCTATTTCAGATTTTATAAACGAAAATCTGAAATGCTTTTTGAAATGACTCTTCCGAACCTTATTTTGTTTATCTAGAATTCATGTTTTGGAATGGATTACTTTTGTTGTTATTTTATAAATAAATAGCTAAGATTTGAACTAAAAAAATGCATCCGTGTAGGTCCCACATTCTTTATATGAGGGAGATTAGAGCTACCGGGGAATAGCATAGTGTCAGATGAGAGTGATGATGAAGTATTATACTCACAACTATATTTCTTTAGCTCCATATTTTTTTGTTTTTGCTACAATTTGGTGAAACTATTATAGAGTGTAACTGTCATCAATTGGAAAACTAATTTTAAAACTTCGAATGGACTTGTCTGAATTTATAACTGTGAATTTTTTTACAAGTTTAGATTTATAGAAAACATTACAAAAATTTTTACAAGTGAGGCGTTAAATTTTTATATTTATTACCTAGAATGTTTTTGTCATTTTAAAAAATTATGGAGGTGTATGGAAAAAATATGGAGGTGTAGAGAGAAATGTCCTTGAGGCTGAATTACCCCAACAAAGTTTGGCTGACCAAGTCTGGACCTGAAGGATTAACAAAATTGGGCCAACCAACCTTTGGATATTGCTATTTGTACGTACCTTTTTTCTGTTTTAACTCTCATGCTTTATAATTTTGTCACAAAAATATCTCCAACAAAAATGTTGTGTTAATTTTTTCCCAAAAAGATAAACATAGTGGAAAAAAATTTTCCGTTGTATTATTTTTTTAAAAAGGTATTTATTTTGTACCTATAGGGTATGAATTAAAAAACAAGTCTTTCCTTTATTAGTTTTTCTTTTATATTTTTTTAACATAACGAAATAAGTCTCCATTTTATTAAAAATTTTGCACAGTTGAAATTTGTTTCCGTTGTGTTAAGTTTTTGAAAAAAAAATACAATGAAAACATGTTTCAATAATACATGGAAACAAGTTTATACTGAAAGAAAATATTGAGAGGTCCAATTGAGATGGAAGAGGGAGAGTTTCCCTTTTCCAAATTGGATTCTACTCTACAAATGCAAAAATATATTTTAATAATTTAGTCAACAAATGCTAATAAATATTTTGAGGATTTGGGTTAAATAAAAAAGTAAAACATATTTATTAAAAAATTTGTATTACATCAAAATATTCAATTTAATAGTTTTACATTTTCAGCTAATAAGTAATAACTAATCAATATTTGTTTTATTTTTAAAATAATTATTATAAAATTTAACAAATATAAAGTATTTTGCAATTAAATAATAATGTAAAATTATTGTACAATATTGATGCACTACTAATATTTTATTAAGTATTTAAAAGGCATCTCTAACAGGACCAACTCTCATGAATTACTTATTTCATTAAAATAAGTGTTTGATAGTCTCTATAGTGTTACATGAGATGTTTATAAAATTGCTTAAAAAATTAATGAGTTGCTTGAAATAACTCTCTAATGAGAGCAATCGTACATGACAATATACAACTGAAAAGTGGATAAGTTGTTTCACCAAACAACTAATGCTATGATTAAAAAAAGTTAATTTTTTACCAAATCCATAAAAATTAATAACAATATACAACTGAAAAAAAATAATAAATAAAAAATTGTGATTTTTTTTAGTTGCTTATAATTTCTTCTTCTATTTAACTAAAATTGAGTATGAGTTACTCATCAATTATTAGGAAACATCAAACACTTTTTTTAATACAATAAACACTTTTTAAGAGTTGCTTCTATTGAGATGCCCTAAACAACTGATACTCAATTTTAATGCAATAAATTATAAACAACTTTAAGAAAATCATAATTTTATAATTTTTTATTTTTTCAGTTGTATATTATTATTAATTTGTATGGATTTAGTGAAAATTATCTTTTTAATCATAAGTAACAATCACTAGGTGAAATAACTCATCCACTCTTTTAATTAACTCATTAATTTTTTAAAGAATTTTACAAGCATTTGTTGTTGGAGATGCTTAAAATCAATTGATATTTTTTAAAATAATTATTATTAAAGTTAACAAATTTAACATCATAAATTATAATTGAAATTACTTAAAACTCATTAAAATACTAGTGCATGTATTATTTTCTCATTTATTAATCTAATTCCTCCCATTTCACCATACTATTAATACATTTAATTACACATGAACCATGTTAGAAGTTTGTTTTTTAATTGTCTTATCAAAATTTTAACAGTAAAGTCAAAATTAAAATATTATTTCCATACTTCTGCTGTTTTGGACACCCAATGGCTTAAGTAACTTACCTAAACAGTTTCGTGACGCTTAAAAAACCATTGCCCAATTAGCCTGTTCATTTTTTCTCAACTTCTTACATGGTTCACCAACTAAAGCACCTCAACCACTACCACTGGTTGAATATATTAGTATGGTACAACGACAACAGTATAAAAATTATGCCAACTTTGAAATCATATACATGCTTTCTTAATCCTGACAAGAAAAAAACCAAAAGTTTACTTAATCAAGAAGGAATAATTTCTCTTTTCTTCAACAAAATATGCACCTATGAAGAAAATGCAATTACTAGCAACCAATAACATTCTTTAAATGTTAAAAAATATATGTATACACACATCACTCAACTTCTTTTCCATCCTAATTAATGAGAGAACGTTAGGTTTGGTTGAGAAAATACTTTTTATTTTTATTTTTATTTTTTGAAAATATTTTTATTTTTAAGTTTTCAATATTCAAAAAATATATTTGTTTTTGCTTGATATTTTATTTTTAAAAAATATTATTAAATTTAATTAATTTTAACAAAAATATTATAAATTATATATATATAAAATTTAAAATACATTTATATTTTTTTATATAATTACGGTTGTTATTAAGTTTTTACATGTGTTAACTTTTAAAAATATTTTTTTTCAGTTATTTTCTAAAAACTTTTTTACTATTATTTTTTATTTTCTCTAAAAATAAAAATAAAAAACAACTCAGACAAGCCCTAACTAATTTTTTGTTATAATGAAAAATGAGTCTTTAATTTTGTTGACGTTGTTCACCACCTGCAACAAACATGGTAGAAGACCATAAAATAATCAATGTCATGTCATAAAAAATTGTTACAATGTTGTCTTCTTACGTCTGTTACTAATACTCTTTTGACAAGATGCGCATGAAAATGAAATGACTAATGAATGTAATTACGCACTATAATTTTTCTTGTAAGAAAACAGGTAATAATTTGAGTTTAATTGGTATATATGGACAACGTAAAAATTACATTCAATCACAACCAATATTTTATTTGTAATAAATTTGTTGACTTTATTAGTTAGTACTTTAAAATTCATTTAAATGAAAAATTATAATGAAATATAGTGTAAAGATCTTTTACACTGTTAGTGTATATCAATTAAACTATTTATTATATATATACTCCCTCTTGTCTGTTCTAGAATTATTAATGTTTTAATTTTTTAAAATTTTGTTTTAAGAGGTTAATTAATATACAATAATAGTATAAAAGAGTTTTACGATATAACTTAACCATGTATCTTTATTTATATGACTCTTAAAATATTAATTGGCAAAAAAATAAATTTATCATAAATAAATTATTGTAATTGAATGTCACTGTAAAACTTTTTACAATAACTATATTTGGTCTTTTCAAAATATACTACACTTGCAATATATAAAAAAACTTTAATAAATAAGAAACCATATTCATATCTTTTATTAAATAACGAAATTGTAGGTTGTAAAATTACTAATATTAAGCATCTATAATTAATTTTGGAATAGAGTATGTTGTAAAAGATATTTTTTATTGAATATAGGTAGTAAAAGACATTATATCTTATTTTTTATTTAAAAGAAGATAATAAAAGATATTTTCTAGTGTTTATTATATTTCCCTTAAATGCTTTATTAATTTATAATTACATTTTACCTATTTTACCTATTTTCTATAAGGATATTATAATTGAAAAAATTATATATTGTAATTATTTTCTTAAGACTTATATATTAGATTTAAAAAATAAATAATTTTGGAATTGAAATAATGTGATATAATTAATAGATAATTATATCTCTTGAACATGTGGTAAGAAATTATATTTATGAATTTGAGAGATAATTTATTAAGTTTTTTTAGAAAAATATTATTTACTTTTAGACAAGATTGTATTGACTAATTAAGTAATTATATATAAAGGACATATTGAGTGATAAAAAGAGTTAGGGTGTGAGATGATAAAATATGTAACATCCCAAATTTTTTTATTATTATTTATACCATAAATTCTCTTAAAAATTATTTAAATTACTATATCTATAATCCAAATACCAAAATATAAAATTTTCATTATATTATACTCAATATTCAAGCATACATTATAATACTTTCAAAGTTCAAATTAAAATATAACAAAGTACACACAATTTCTACTCGCCAGTGAATCTCGTCGCTAGGCGAGACCCAGGGTAGCTCACCAAGCGACAACTATCGCCCAGCTAGACCCTGCAGATAGCAAAACCTGGGCGATAGTAGAACATCTACTGCCAAAACCAACCAACATGCTGACATATAATTCTACATTCTTATGTATGCATATCATAATTCATCTATCTTTTTACACCATATTTACAGAACTTCCATAATAATATAATAATCACATAACTTCACAACAATGTCTCTAAATTCAAATAACATTATTTCTACACAATTCTCTTATATACATATTGAACAATAGAATGCATCCTTTGAAACTTCCAGCCACAATCCAATATACTTCATTTCAAAGCATCCTGTCTTTCTGTATCATCACTATTATTTACTCTTGTGCAAAGCACGATCATCACAGTTAAACAAAAAAACACAAACAATGCAAGGGTAAGTTTACATAATACGCAACATACCATTACATTAATCGTAAAGCATGAAGGTTGCACAACGTTTATATTTAGTACCATCAATACACATTCGTTAATAGTAAACAACAAGCAATCATTCTTATATTCCACTTAAACAGAAGCACTCACGACCAATCAATAAAATATTAATTAAATATCATAATCAATCAAATCAAACACACTTATATTCCCCTGAATACAAGCTTTTCACACAACAGCATGTTCAGACGCGACATATTCCGGAATATCTACATTGAGTTCGAACACCGAGGCGACTTAAGACCCCTTTCAATTGGTGATAGACGTCCAATCTGCCTATGTTACCATCAATTTAAGTTTAAGTAATACTCATCTAACCATCACAAACCGATGTCTAGTGTCTACCTAACACCTTGTGACACACAGTTGTTGTCTGAGTATGTCCTTTAGGCACCCCCTTGCATATCTGGTACCAGGACCACAATGTAAATCACAAAAATATCCCCTTGCATATCTGATATTCTGAATTACATTGACCTTAGTTGTGTTCCTAACATCAATATACCCCACCAAACATATCATCCAAGGTTAAGTTACCCAACCATAACTGCCCATAACCAACAACATTAATAAATAAATTCTTATCATGCATTCCAATCATATGCATTACATCACAATTCCATATAATACATTGTCATTCCAATAATTTAATTATAGTCACAGAAAGTCAATTCAAGCGAAACTAAGTTACCATACCATAATTGCCGCATTCAAACTATCCAATAATCATCAACCTCAACTATGAAATCTTAATATACACTAACTTAATTAGTTCAAATCACAATCAAATGTGCACTATATTAAATAGCTCAAAATACAATTAAAATAAATGTTATCTTAAATAGTTCAAAATATAGTCAAAATACTCGTTATTTCAAATAACCCAAATATCTCAACTACCAAATCACTTGTCCATTAACAAAAATCAACAAAAGAGTTTCCCTTACATATTTCTCCGTTCAAAAGCCGATTAAAACATAACGGGAAGAATCAACCGAAGAAATTACACAGGAACCTGACAAGAATCCCAAATTAAACAGGAACCTTAGAAATCAATATTTTTAAAGAAATTTCATCTTGAACAAAAATGAAAAGATTGAAAACGATCGGAAAAAATTTTAGAAAATTACTATCATACATACCTATACTGATTACCTCTCAGAATCAAAAGCAATGAAAGAGATCGCATCAGATTTCGTCATCTTGAAGGCTACCATGCAGAGGAGAGAAGATTGGAGACATGAATAAATCACAACGAGAAAGAAGAAAATTTCAGAGGAGAGAGAAAATGTTTTTAAATATATATAGCGTTGGGAGTGTATTTGGTAAAATTAGTTTGCTAAATGCAACCCCCCTTAAAATAACAGAAATCCTGAAAACTTTCCGAATCTCAACTAAAATCTTCCGAAATAAAAGAATAATAATTATTCTCATCTTCCAATTCTTCTACCATCAACTGAATACAACCACATAGTCTTAACAAACTAATAAATGCATCAATCCCAAATAAATTAATAATCTAAGTTAAAACTTAAATTTAATTCCTTTAACTATTTATTCTTCGAATTTATAACGTATTAAATAAACATGTCCTTACAAAATATATTAATAATTGTAAGATTTCAATATGCGATTTAAATTTAATTGATAATTAAGTTCATGTGGTGCTTTCATACTAAGACCTCTCTAAAAACACTTAATGCATCATTCTCTCTCATCACTCACGCATAATCCTTTGTAAGGTCGGTAATGATGGTGACGGTACTAACAATAGTAACAACAAATGTGATGGTGATGACAACGGTGGTGGTAGGGGCACCATCACCATCGTCATCAATACCACTTCCACTATCGTTGTCTAAAAACGGTGATGCCGATACTGATAATGGTGGTGGTAATGGTGGTGACAAAGTAGGGATGTGGCGACATTGTTAAAGATTTTGCAGGTGACAAGAGAGTGAGACGTTAAGCGTTTCTGGATATGTCTCTATGTGAGAGAATTAGATGAGTTTATTTAATTAACAATTCACTCTGAATTGTTTATTAAAATCTTAAGGTTATTATTATTATATTTTTTCATTTTTTATCCTAACCATTTTCTAACTTGAGAAAAAATGAGAGAGAACAACTCAAATGAAAAAAAAAATGATACAATAAGAAATGTGAAAACATAACAATAATTTTAGAATTTTAATAAATAGTTCAAATTAAGTTGTTAACTAAATAAGCATGGTCATCTCACATATAAACCCTTACCACAAGCATTTAATACACAACTTTCTTACCATTGATATCCTCATCGCACTCTATCATTTGTTGCAAAAAAAATAGAGACAATTATACAGCAGGTATTCACATATTATTCCTTCCTGATATTTCTTTGTGGGATGTCGTCACTTTCTTTTCTAATAAAAAAATCCAAAGAGAACTTCATAATCAGAAAAAATAAAAAAACTCAAAGGATGCGTCAAATTTTGAATAAGGCGTTATGAGGAGGGTGGTTAAGATCCAAATAGAAGAACCCAAAATCGTTCTTGTCAACGTCGCCTTCATTTTGATTCAGACCAATCACTTAGGAGGAATTCGAGTCACTCCTGTCATATGAAAACTCACTCGCCGCAAATGCAATATGATTGTAGCCAAACCCAATGACACTTGGAGCGAGGGCGTAGAACAGCGACCAAGTATAAAACCTAGTAGTGGACTATACTAGGAGTTTGCAGGTGACAAGAGTGTCACGTCATATGAAAGGATTTTAATGTGAGACAATAATGTGAATTTGTTTGAATCATTGATTAAAATCTTTAAGATTATCATTATATTATAATTTTTTTTTCCACTTCGATTGTTCCACATATATATATATATATATATATATATATATATATATATATTCATATAACATACATTTACCTATCCATTTTCGGTTACTAATTAGGTTCCATAATTTAATAAATCAAATGTACAAAAATAAATAAAAAACTAGCTTTGAGGCCACGTGTTAGGAAAGGCAAGCGTACATAAAGGAAGCACAAAAAATACCAAGTAAGCCAAATCCTTTTTCCTACACTATTCTAGGGCACATTATTTTTAATTTTTTAAAAAATCCCGTAATCACAAATATAGATAAGATATGGAGTGACGATTTTTAAACTAGTTGTTAAAAAGGAAATCAAATTTTTAATGTAGATAATTCTCTCAACATAGGAGGTAAAGTCCATAGTATATCCATAATGAAAATATTAAGTACAACAAGAGGTCTCCCATCAATAAGATGAACAAAAAACGTAATTGAAGAGAAATTCTGTTGAAGATAATTAATTCAGTTTTATGATAAAAATTAATTATTAATAAAATTTATAAATATTTTATATTATTTTTAACTATAATGTTTATACAAATTAATCATTGTCGGTAACTGACGAATAACATGAATATAGTAAGATTAATATCTAAATATAATTTTGAGCAAAACTTTGTGTTTATTTATTAATAAAATAATGGTTTTTTTTAGAGTAGTAACATATTTATGTATGCTGGTTATATATGTTTTGAGAGTATTTTTTATTTTTTTAACTTTTAAATAAATAATATTAAAAATAAAATTAAATATTAAATATAACCACTTCCACTAAAAAGATTAAGTCGTATTTATATATGTTATAAATTATAAATACGTTTTCAAAGTTAAAATATAAACTATCAAGCGATACATCGCTGCCACAAACCACAGTGGGGTAAGGTACAAATCATCCCTACTCACTATTAAAAGAAAGTAGAAATTACCAAAAGTAATCATCAACGGTAAATACCCACAAATGATAAAACAGTAACTCAAAAAGAAGAACGTGTGCTACATCCAAAGAAAAAAAAGTAATTATATTATTTTATAGTTTTTCTTATAAAGAAATTATTTTATGTATTTTACCAAATTTTTCTATTATATTTTTATTTTTAAATCATGACAGCTTATTTTTTAATTTTTAAAACTATTAAATTTGTATTCGGTTGTTAATAAATTAACGTACTCAGTTGTTAATAAATCAATGTTCATTATTAAATGATACATGTTAACTAATAGGTAATAATAATTGAGATATGTTTAGTAAAATTAGTTGAAAATTAGTTTAAAATTTAAAACTTAGAATGATAAATAAGAACATTATTAATCATTATATAACAATGGAGTATTTAAAATAATTATAATATTTTTTAATAATATAAATTGATTATATTTAAATTATAAATTATTATAATTACATATTTAAATTATAAATTACTATAATTACATATTTCAATTATAAATTATTGTAATTACATATTTAAAATATAAATTACTATAATCATATATTTAAATTATAGTTTTATATAATTAAGTATATAACTTTTAAATTACATATTTATATTATAATTTTATATAAATTATATATTACTGTAATTATATTAATTAAGAAGAGAGAAGTTGTGCATGTGAGGAAAGAAAATTAGTAGAAAACAATTCATTAATTAATCAATAATAAAATTTAATGAATGAAAATCAGCTAGTAGCTAAAAATAAGAAATTTTTTTAAAAAAACTAATTTGAGTAACTTTTTAGAAAAGAAACTAATAATTACCGAAATTTTTTTTAACTTTGTACTTAATAAATAGAGTTGAAATTATTTCATCTACCTTGTCGCCTAATTAAAATGTCAAATCAAACACCCCTCTTAATGATGTAGTATATAATACTCATGTGTTTTAAACATGTTTTGGAAAAATGAGAAAATATTTATAACTAACTAAGTGCTTGTTTGACAATAGTTTTATAAAACTGTTCTCAGTATTTTAGTTTTTAAAAACTAAAAAGCTTGTTTTGGTAGTGTTTTCTGAAAATAATTTTCGAAAACAGTTCTGGTTACTGAAACAGCTAAAAGTAGTTTTGTTTTTCAGTTTTTAGTTTTTGTTTTGGAAACTCAAATACAATAAGAATATGTTGTTTTTTCTTTTCATTAATGAAATTCTAATGAACATTAACAAATTGTTCCATTTTTACATCTTCAAAACAGTTTTCAAATATCACTTGCCAAACAAATTTTGTTTTTCTTTTCTTCCAGAAAACAGTTTTTAAAAACTATTTTTGAAAACCCTTTTCAAAAACTAAAAAACAAAACCAAACCAATCAAACCCTAAGTGTTTGTTTGACAACAGTTTTATAAATCTGTTTTCAATATTTTAGCATTTAAAAACTAAAAAACTCGTTCAGGTAGTGTTTTCTAAAAATAATTTTCGAAAACAATTCTGGTTTTTTAGTTTTTAAAAACTAAAAAACAAGAACAACTAAAAGTAGTTTTGCTTTTCAGTTTTCTATTTTTGTTTTAAAAACTCAAAATACAATCATGATATGTTGTTTTTTGCTTTTCATTAATGAAATTTTAATAAATATAAATAAGTTCTTTCATTTTTACATCTTCAAAAACAATTTTCAAATAACACTTACCAAACAAGTTTTTTTTCTTCTTTTTTTCTTGAAAACTCTTTTCAAAAACTAAAAAACAAAACAAAATCAATCAAACCCTAAATCACATGATTATGATCTATCACATCATTGACTTACTAATATGTGTTAATCAATATTTTATTCTTAATAATTAACGTCAATCTACGGGTGAACATAATTTTAATAATTTTATAAAAACTGAAAGACACACAGTATCATGAGTTAAAAATAGCGGACAAAATATCATAAAATAAGAGATACAAAATCTAAATAAGCCAATAAAAAATATTATTCACAGTTAATGTTAAAAATAGCAGACAAAATATCATAAAATAAGATATAAAAATATGAATAAGCCAATAAGAAAGACTCACAGTTAATGTTATCATATTCGATTAAGGTTGTCACTCGATCACGGCATGAAGTCATGGATCAGAGTCAACCCGAAGACAATAATTGACCAACATAACATTTAATACATTAAAAAATATAAATAAATAATTTATAATCTATATAATTTTATATTAAAAAACCTTAAAAATTAAATTATACAAAAAATTAACAACACAAATTAAAACAATTATCCCATAAAGACAAAATTTTCATTTAAAAAACTTCAAAGTTTTAAAAATGATAAAATATCGAATAAAGTTATACTAATTAAAACACTAAATATAATCGTAATACCCCAAATCTTCGATAATTTTATAATCCAAACACAAATAAAATAACAAAAAATAACTACAAGTTCACACTTACATGTAATTTAATTTCAAAAGTTACATCTTCTAAATAAAGTATTTTCCCATTGTACGTAAGTTTTTAATATTGAGGTAGATGCAAATCTAGGTCAATAAAAAAATCGATAAATCTAAATATGTATTATTAAATAGTAAAAAATGGAATAAGTGAACAATAAAATAAGCAAACGAAAATGAAAGAACACATACCAAAGGCATAACATACGAACAAGAATCATGTATGGTCTCAATTTCAAATGCAGCGGAAAGGGAAAAAAAACGAGAAAGAGAAGAAACATATAAAAAGAACCCTAATAACTAAGAACAAAGAAAAAAAAACCCACCAATGATGAAGGAAAGAAGTACGCGAAAACTCCCCCGAGAGAAAGAAAAGTTATGCAAGTATGATAAAAATTTATGTACACAAAGTTTTCATCCTTTATGGAGTGAGTCAAGTAAAAATGTGCATTTCTAATTAAAATATGATATAGAAAATCATCTTCAAACTAAATCGTAACACTTATCTTTAACATAAAAAATTAATGTGTTGTTATGAGGTTTTCAAAGAGAACTTAGATATACGTTAGTAAATTATTTTGGATTGGTGTATAGGATTTCATCCAAGTATTAATATTGTCATCATAAATGGTTAAATAACATGGGCATCACTCTTCATGATTTCTCTTTCTTCAAGGTTTAGGGTGTTATAATGATTTAAAAAGTTTGAGAGGTTTTTTCCACATGGTTATTGCAAAAATGAGGAGAAAGGGAGTAAGATATCTTTAAGAAGAAGATGGGGAGTGGGAGACCTCTAAGAGAAAGAGGGGTGGACGATGGTGAGACCAAGAAGATCAAAGGGAAAGTAGCTAGAAGGCAATTGGGAAACACAATCGTTCTTTTTGTCACAAACTTCCCCAAACGATATAAGAAGACTACATTGGGGGGTTTCTTTGCTAGATGGGGCATGGTTCTCGACGTATTCATTCTAGCAAAACAGAGGATAAATACAGGAAGATATTTGGTTTCGTAACTTTCGGTCCTACCAGGGATGTGATAGGGCTGGAAAAAAACTTCAACAATATATGGATTGGAACATACAAATTGTTGGTTAATGTTTGAAAGTTTCAAAGGAAAGGTCAACAACCACTTGGGAGACAGGCGATGGCGTACAATAAAAGGTGGCAGACGAAGTCGACTATGGTTAGGAAACACCTTAGTTAAGTTGGGAAAACTCGGTGGAAGTAACGGTGTAATAGGAGAAAATAAAACACAACAAGGCAACAAAGGTCAAGAAGAAAAAGGGAAACCAAGTAGTGAAGGTCCAAGATGCAATTAATAATGATGAAGGGGATAAAAAACAAGCGAAGCCAGAAGTTTTAACAAAGAAAATGTGAGAGATTGCAAAGAAGATATGAGTGTATACCAATGCATAATAAAACATGATCAACATGTTTGAAAGAATAGAGGTGTGAGACAGAAATAAGTGAATAATGGGGATAAGTTAGTGCCTTATGCATATCAAACCATATAGATGAGGGAAAAGGATAAGCCATAAGAGCAAAGGGAGGCAGTAAGATGTAGAAGGTTCGAGTAGATGAAAGAGATCTAAAGACAATACCTTATAGAAAATGCGAGGAAGACAAATGCATTGTTCCAGAACAAATGCATGATAGGAAAACATCACGTCAAAGAGAAACTCAAAGGAGACACATGCGAAATACCAGGATAGGCTTAAAGGTAAGAGACCTTAAACCTCAGGGCAAATGTAAGGGAGGACACAAGAGAGGCATATGCCTTTCAAAATAAACACAAGAATGAGAGCAAATGCAGGGGGAACAAATGTAGTACCCCAAATGCAATATATTAAACCAAACACATGAAAGGCAAAAGAAGTACCTTAGAAACATCGCCTAAGCAAACACATAACCCCATAGGAAACGAAAGGTAAACAGATGCAATGCTCCAAATAGACATGGAGGGGGAACAAAAGTTGGTGAAGAAGACACAAATTATGTAGGAGAAACTGGTAAAGAAGTGGAGGGGACAAATTGGTTTCATTATGAAACTCGTATCATTTAATAAACGAGGGATGAAGGGAAAGTGAAAAAGTGGGAATTGTAAAGGCTCACAAGTCATCGAATATCAAACATGATGTGTATACAAGAGATTAAGTTGGAATAATTAGACAAAGCCATATGTGAGTGCATATAGGGAAAGGATTATGTGAGATGAGTGTTAAAACCATCCATAGGCAACTGAGAAATTAGTTGTTACTACTCTAAAAAGTTTAACCAAAGTGGGTTCATCAAATGAGGAAATTTCGTAAGGGTGGAAAGAAAGTGGATGGGGTAAAAAAAGAAAGAGATGATAGTTAATGTATATGCACCAAGCGATTATGAAGGGAAGAAAAGTTATTGGGAGGAAATAAAAACATGCATGTGGGGGAGAATAAGAGATGCATGGTATGTAGTTAAGGTTTTTAACTTCATAAATTCTAATGAAAAAATGAGAAATATGGTGCCCTCATATGAGGAGAAAATGGAGGGTGTTTAACAATTTTACTGAAGAAGTTGGAGTCATGGATGCACCTTTAGAAGGGAGAAACTTCACATAGTATAAAAATGATGACAAAACCATGGGTAGGATCTATATATTTTTGGTAATAGAAGAGTGGTTAGGGAGATGGGCAAGCATAGAGCAATGCAAGTTGCAAAGAAGTGTCTCAGACAACTATGTTGTGATGCTATCAACAAAGGAAGTGATTGAAGGCCCCAAACCATTATGTGTATTGAATTATTGGTTGGAAGATAAAATATTCATCTCTTACGTGGAGAATGAATGGAGGGAGATGGATACAGAAGGGAAATGCACTTTTGTTTTGAAAAAAAAGATAAAAAAGGATAAAGAAAAAGCTAAAGGTATGAAATAGGAATGTCTTTTGAGACATAGGAAAGCAAATCGGGAAGGAGACAAAAAGGTTACGCGAGATAGACCTAAAGAAGGAGACGAGACGAGGGTGCCAGTAGAGGTTAAAAAATATAAAATAAGTTTGAATATAAATAAATGGATGGGAAGACAATGCTCCTTAATGATGTAAAGTTTAGAAACCAATGGTTAAAAGAGGAAAACACAAATACTAAGTTCTTCCATGGGTCTATGGTAAAAAAAAAAAGAAGGTAAATGGGATAAATGAACTTTAATTTTGACGGTGAGGAGGTAAATGGAAGTGTAACACATAAGTTATTTATGCAAAGAGGTTTAAGCCAGAGGACCTTCTGACTCCATTCTTATTCTTAATTGTTGTTGAAGGACTTGGCGACCTTGTCAAGAGGGCTATGGTTTCCAATATGTTATCTGAAATTAAAACAGGGAGTCAAGAGTTACAAATTGTGTTACAGTAGTACGTAGATGACACTATAAGAATGGTGACTCGGGAAGCTCAAAATGTGTATACTTTGAAAAGTGATCTAAGGTGTTATGAGTTGGTTTTTGACTTATAGATTAATTTTCACAAAAGCAATCTAGGAGATGTATGAGTGAATGATGAGAAGTTGTAAAGTTCTTTGCTAGGATTCTTAACTATGAATTAATGCAAGTGTCATTTTCATACCTAAGATTACCAATAGGAAGATGGGTAATGTGAGAAGTCAGTAAGAGTGTGCAGTCCTTTACTTCAAAAAAGGAGATAAAAATTATTGACTTGGAAGCCTAAAAATTTATCATTTGGAGGGTAGATTTGTTTGATCAAATATACCCTTTCATCCATCCCTTTCTTTTTTTACTAGGTTAAGGTGGTTCAAACCGACAAATTTGTTTGATCAAATTTACCTTTCATCTATCCTTCGCTTTTGTGCAGAGGTGCTTTCTGTAGGGTGGAATAGAGGATTGTAAGAAATTGATATGGATTAAATGAAAGATAATATGCAAAAAGAAAAATCATGGTGACTTGGGAATCAAGGTTGTTGACTTTTTTAATAAAGCTCTTCTCAACAAAAGACAATGGAGGATTCTTCGAGGGGAAAAAACTTTATGATAAAAATGTTGAAGGCTAGATATGGGAAGATATTAGTTGCAACCTGGTATTGCAGAATGGGAAGGAGCTCTCAATGGTGGAATGACATTTTAAAGATGACATTAGTAGGGGACAGGGTGATTGTGTTCAAAATATAAAACCCATGGTGGGTAATGGTTGTCTGTTTTGAAAAGGGAATGAGAGGAGTTTAGAAGCTTAAAAACAATATTTCCTAGATTGTATCCACTCTTTACCCAAAAAGGGGTTTTGATCTCTGAGGTTGGGGAATGATGCAATTGTAAATGGAAAGGGCGGTTTGAATGAAGAAAAGGATTATTTAGCTGGAAGAAGGATGGTTGGGGAAGTTGGTAAGGGTTTTGTAGGGGGTACACCTAAAGCAAGACTTGAAGGATGAGTGAAGTTGTGGTGTTCCATTATCAAATAATAAGGTTTTCTCTGTCAAAGATGTGTATGAATTAATCCATGGGGAGGATGCTGCTTTTGAACCTATTTCTAAATTTTTTCAGAGTATTTGGAAGTCAAATGTTCCCTCTAAGATCTCTGCTTTCACTTGTAAGGTATCATATAACAGGATTCTTACAAAAGTTGAACTCATTAAAAGGAATATTGTTCTCTCAAATGGTTCTGAATGCCTAATTTGTCATACTGAATAAGAATCAGTGGCTTATTTGTTCTTCTGCTGTAAATCGATGTACTTGATCTGGATGGGATGCTATCATTGGTTGGGTTATACCAGTGTTCTATCTTCACAATGTTAGGAACATCTATTACAATTGTTTTGAATTCACAAATCAGGAGAGAATAAGATAACACACATATTTAATATATGAAAAAGTGTGGCAAGACTTTTTGCAAAGTTTGTGTTTATGGATAAAAAGGTACTTGAAAAGTCATAGTGTCCTTTAATGAATACTTTGTCTAACCTAACTACTTATTTAACAAGTTAAGATAAACTCTCTAATTTCAAATTAGACTGGATTAATATTCTGTGGGAGAATATTATTTTGCCTTAATTATGTAATAGATGCTTTAGGGTTTAAGAAGAAGATGTTAACGTGTGAGTATTATAAATCTCAATAATGTGTTTGCTTATTGAGGATAAAAAAATTAGAATGATGACATCATAAATTTCAAATGTTGAACACTTAAGGCCCCGTTTGGGGTGGTTCTGAGTTTCTGATTTTTGGTTTTGAAATGTATTTTGAAAACAGAAACCTGTTCGGCAAAAATGGTTTTGTTTTGGTTTTTTACTCATTTTCAAAACAGTTTTCACTCGATTTTAAAAACAATAAAATTTGGTTTTTAGATTTCTGTTTCTATTTTTATTTAAATTCATTACTTGACTTTATTTGTCATCATTGACCATCACCTCCGACCAAAAGTCACCGACCGCCACTCTGACGGTTATCGGTCATCACCTCCGATCGGCGGTCACTAGCCCCCACCTCCGACTAGTAGTCACCGGTCGTCACCTTAGATTGACAATCACCGATGTCACCTCTAACCGGCTGTCACCGACGACCACCTCTAACTGGCGATCACCAACTGCCACCTTCAATCTCCGACTGGCGATCACCGGCTGCCACCTCCAATTGGCAGTCACCAGCCCTCACCTCCGATTGACAGTCACCAGTCGTCACCTCCGATAGGCAGTCACCAGCCACCACCTCTGACCAATGGTCACCGGCCGATAGCTTCGACCAACGGTCACCGGCTGTCACCTCCTATCGGCGATCACTGGCCGCCACCTCTGACCGGTAGTCACCGACCACCACCTCCTATGAACGGTCTTTGGCCACCACCTCTGATGAACGGTCACTGGCCGTTATCACCGACCGGCGATCACTGACCGCCACCTTCGACCAACGGTCACCAGTTGCCACCTTTGACCGGCGATCACCGGCCGTCACCTCCAACCGCTAGTCATTGGCTGCCACCTTCGACGAACGGTCACCGACCGCCACCTCCGACCGGCGGTCACCGGTCGTCACCTTCGACCAACGGTCACTCGCAGCTATCTTCGACCGGCGGTTACCAACCACACCTCCTACTAGCGATCGCCATGACCGACTATTACCTTCAACAATAGCTACGAGATAGTTTTAGTTTTAAAATAAAAAATATTTTTAAATGATAAGTCTATTGATATTATAACAGTCCGAGATAGTCAAATTAATTTTGTTGATTTGAAAAAAAAAAGTCCAATCAACACAGATTTAAAATTAAATATAATTTTATTGAATATTCAATCCAAATCGATGCTTATAAATCTCCTAACAGCCATTTATTCCATAAAAAAAAAATCTAAAATTTCTAACAAATAAGTTTCTTTCTTCTGATATCCCTTAAATTCTCCTAAATTTTAATAAGAAATGGACAAAAGTTAATTAAACAAATAAATCTGTGTCAAAATATATTTGAATAAATAATTAATAATTAATGAATTTAAAAAACTATTTTTATGATAAACAAACCCGTAATAATATGCTTATCTTTGTGCAGTCTTCAAAATGAGTCCATCTCTAAAAAAAACCAAAGTAAAAAGGAGTCCTCAATATATCAACGGATAAAAAAGTGTGAGAGAAAAAAAAAGAAAATGCTATTTTGGTTGGAGAGGTAAACGCAGCGAAGATAAAAAAGCACGCGTAGAAATAGAAATGATTAGAAAGAATATTCACACGCAAGTTCTTTTTTTTTTTTCCTTTCACTCTGATATTTTAACCTTCTTATTATTTTCAGCACAACAAAATTGTGTTTGGCAGCGAAGAAAACGTGAAGAGAAGAAAATAAGGAAAAGCTTTTGATTCAACTCAGAAAACGCTCTGAAAAATACATAATAAAATTCTCGCCGATTTCCTCGCGAAACTGTCTCGCCCTAAAGCAAATTACGCATTCATTCAGGTTCGCTTTTTCTTCTTCTTCTTCTCTCTCATTCTGACTTGCTCATTGGTTTCAGACTTTCAGAAATCACGTGATTTCGTTTATCTTCTCGATCTGCGTGCTGCTGGATTTTTATTGATTTTTTATTTATTTTTTAGGAACGTTTTTGAATTTTGCAGTTTGCAAGGTTTTTGGATAATTATTTGAGAAATTGTTGTTTTGCTTTGCTGGATATCGTGTGTGTGACTTTCGTTTTTGTGATTTGTGATTTTGAGTTTGAAATTTGTGTTTTCTTTGCGGCGATCTCGGGTTTTTGATTTGATTGTTTTTTGTTTGGTTTTGTTTAGCTGATCGTGGTTGTGTGATAAAGCGAGCAGATAAGAGGATCGTGGATTGGGAAGCGTAGTTTTGTGTTGTTTTTTGTTTTGTTCAGCATTTGCTTCTTGTTATAAGAGCAAAGTCACGATTTGTGCAAGTATGAGAACTTCGTGGGCAGATTCTGCTGACAACTCAGCCAATGGTTCTGGCAATACCAATGCCTCTGCTTGCCCACCAAGGGGAGCATATGTGCCGCCGCATCTAAGGAACCGGACATTGTCGTCGGAGGCTCCTCCTCCTCCTCCGGCGGCTCACCCGGCTCCTTTGCCGGTGAATGACAGGGTGAATCATGGTGGTCAAGTTACCCATCAGGGTGGTTACTTTAAAGCTGATCATGGAAGGCAACAACAACAACAAGGGTATGGTTCTAGTTTTCAGAGTGGTGGTTGGAATGGTAGAGGGGTGGGGAGGGAGCGTGGGAGGCGTGAGGTGAACCCTTTTGAGAATGATGAAGCTGAGGATCTTTCTATCAGTGAGCAAGAGAATACTGGGATTAACTTTGATGCATATGATGATATCCCTGTGGAGACTAGTGGGGAGAATGTGCCCCCTCCTGTGAATACGTTTGCTGAAATAGATTTGGGTGACGCATTGAATCAGAATATACAGAGGTGTAAGTATGTGAAACCGACCCCGGTTCAGAGGTATGCCATTCCAATTTCTCTTTCGGGGAGAGACTTGATGGCCTGTGCTCAGACTGGGTCTGGAAAGACAGCTGCCTTTTGCTTCCCTATTATAAGTGGAATCATGAGGGAACAATATAATCAAAGACCGCGTGTGGCACGAACTGCTTTTCCCCTGGCGCTTATCCTCTCCCCTACACGAGAGCTTTCTTGTCAGGTGATATTCTGATTTTAGATCCTGGTTTCCATTGCCTTCATATCATGTGTAAAATGTCTATCTATATATATAAACTAAAAAACTATAATGTCGTTATCTTGCAGATACATGATGAGGCCAAGAAGTTTTCTTATCAAACTGGTGTCAAAGTGGTGGTTGCTTATGGAGGAGCACCGATCACCCAACAGGTTATGCCCTGCTTCTTTGCACTTTGTTTTTTATTGTTTTATTTAACCTTCATCTCTTAGACATTCGGGTTTATGCTGATGCTTGCAATATTTATATATGCTTAGACACTCTTTAAATAATGAATAAAACTTTTTAAACAAAAATCATGTCATTTTTCATTTTCAAGCAAGGACAAGTTTGTGCTCAAATGCATAAATTTGGTTCTTCTGAAGTGTATGAAGATAATGTAATAACTGATAAAAAAATTATGATTAATATTGCGATGCATCCATGATTTGTTTTGTTATGCTTATGCATGTGTATATAATGTCAACCGATTATTTATGATTGACATTATTTCACCCTTTAAGGTGAATTGCTAACTTTACTTTAGAGGAGACATATTCAAAGTTAACCGTACAAAGCATGGTTCAGATTTCCTGAACCTGAAAATGAAGAAGTGATTGATTATACTGTGTGGACTATATTGTAATTACATGCTCTGGCAGAAGGGTTAACTAATAGATGATGGTTTGCAACTTCTTAATCATACTTAAAAGTCATAAATTGACTTCTGCATTTTGATAGTATTGTCACGGTGTTGTTAAGTACAATTCTTTGTTAAATTACTAGCATTGACACCCTCCAAATTTTTTCAATAAGTAGTTAATCATGCTTGTCATTCATTGTCTTCTAATTTCTAAGTCTTATCTTCCTATATTAACGGGTTCTTCCATTTTTAGTCTAGGCTCACGCCTCTTATTAACCTGGTTTTCATATTGTGATATCTGTATCAGGTATTTGTTATCTTTTTACTTAAAATCTATGTATTGTTCCTAGTGAAGATGGTCTCTTGGCTTGTACCTTTTTTCTCTAAATTTTTTTTGCTACATTTATGTAATGGGTACTGGAAATATATCATCTATTAGCTTCTTAATGCTCTTTTTGTTTGGTTTACATATGGTGAGTAGAATTTAGTATGTTAGCCTAGTGAGTAGATCACATTTATTGTTGCTGGGTGGGTGTAAATGTAATTTGGTACACCTTCTAGACCTAAATTAAGTAAAAATAACTACACATTGGTCCCTAAAATGCTTTAGATAGTATTTTAAAACACCTTAAATTCTAGTTTAGATAGTACTTTAAGGACCAATTTGTAAAAGACAAAATCATCAATGAATAATTTATCTGAAAATTTCTTTCAAAAATCTAAGTGCCAACTATCAAGGATTAAAATGGTACCTCCCTCATTAAGGTATGGTTTTGGGATAGTGTCATTACATAGAAGAAAGGTGGTTAAAATTTTCTTATATTTGAGTAAAAAAAAAATTCGTTTGTTTCTTTTAATTCAGGCTAGAGGGAGTATATTTGTAACTATGCACTCCTGCTTACGTCTTTTTGGCTTTTGTATTTGTGGTTCTATGCTTTTGGGTATGCTCTTCATCGATTAGGTAATAATGTTCTGTTGCATTGTTCAGTTACGGGAGCTTGAGAGAGGTGTTGATATTCTGGTGGCAACTCCAGGACGTTTGGTGGATTTGCTTGAGAGGGCTAGGGTCTCGTTGCAGATGATAAGATATTTGGCTCTTGATGAGGCAGATCGGATGCTGGATATGGGTTTTGAGCCTCAAATAAGAAAGATAGTTGAGCAAATGGACATGCCTCCTCCGGGCATTAGACAGACCCTACTGTTTAGTGCCACATTTCCCAAAGAGATACAGGTATCTTGTGACTCGAACTCTCTTATATTTGTGAATTGGTTATGTTTTTTCATGAGGAACTCCCTTTCCCCCATTGAAAATGAAAAGCTCAAAAGCGCTTTTGTAAAAAGAAAATAATATAGGGAGAGTTGAATTTTTCATCTTTTTCTAAAAGTTTGAAATCCCTTTTCTTTAAAGAAGCTAACAAATCCATTTACTATAAAAATTTCTGGTATTCTCTTCCTTTTTTTTTTAATTCTAGCAGTATATATAATTTGAAATGAGAAAAGGAAATATTTTTAAGATTTCATATTCCAGGACTCATGGAAGATGAAATTGCCTTATTGGAGTTGTTTGATTTGAGCAACTACTTTAAAGCTTAATAATTATGGAAAACTAATCCAATAGTAACACAAATGAAAGGGAGGAAAGAATCACATTTGATTGAACATGGAACAATTGCTTTTAACTTTCGTACTTAGTCCCCAACAAGGATGGTTTAAGTGTGAATTTGGAAATGCTTAATTTTGCGCAAAATCAAACACCTCTTATTTTTGAGTAATTGACTTTTTTGTTAACATGAATCCTTAGATTTATAGTTCTTAGACAACACTACAAATTCAAATTTTGTTTCATTGGGGTGGAATGCCAATGCTATGACAACTGTGTGTTATGTAGACCCCTATGTTTCTATAAACATTTTATTTTAAAATTTATATCAATTGAAGAGGAACCTGATTTGGAAAGGTGGGGAAGTCTGGTTGCCTATAACCAAGCTGCATTTGCTTGGCAGGTGCAAACAAGGCACTGTTTGCTTTGTTACTTGTTGATAGAAAATATTATTTGTAGAGCTAGTATGGTGGTTGTGGCAATAGTTTATTCAGAATGAAATGATGGTAATATAGTTTTTGTGAATTGTTGTAGGTGATGCTTTCTAATTGTCACTAAGATACTTAAACATTGCTGTGTTTGCCTGTTAAATGATTAACACTTTGTGCTGAGGATGATGCATTGATGTGAGAAGAATCACCAGTCAATAAAGCTTGGGTTGTTGTCAACCATGTTCCATTCAGCTAGATGTAATTTTCACGTTTGCAATTTTCATTTGAATGCAGAGACTTGCATCGGATTTTCTTTCAAGTTATGTCTTTCTAGCTGTTGGAAGGGTCGGTTCAAGTACTGATCTAATTGCTCAAAGAGTAGAATATGTACTTGATTCAGACAAGAGAAGCCACCTCATGGACCTTCTTCATGCTCAGAGGGAAACTGGCATTGATGGCAAGGTAAATTAGTCCCACCTGTATTCGCTGCTGCTCCTCAGCTTTGTATTTGTGTATGCCATAATTAGTTCTTATCTTGTTTTGTTTGTGAATTTCACTATTTGTTAATAC
Source organism: Psophocarpus tetragonolobus (assembly GCA_037954015.1). Taxonomy (NCBI): domain Eukaryota; kingdom Viridiplantae; phylum Streptophyta; class Magnoliopsida; order Fabales; family Fabaceae; genus Psophocarpus; species Psophocarpus tetragonolobus. Next base: position 43,324,362 of record CM075692.1, read on the forward strand.
TATGCTACACTGAAACAACTATTTTCCATAAGAATTGTAAATCTGAGTTGCTGATTTATCATATTCAAAGTTTAAGGATTTTTGTGTGGCTTTTGCAGCAAGGTCTGACATTAGTTTTTGTGGAAACAAAGAAAGGAGCTGATGCATTGGAACACTGCTTGTGTGTTAATGGATTTCCTGCAGCTAGCATTCATGGTGACAGAACACAACAAGTGAGTCTGATTTCCCAATTGAAGTTTATGTCTAAAATGTAAAGCATGCCAGTGTTTTGATTACGATAAAAAGTACCTTTCTTTTCTGTTTATTTTGTGTTACTTTGTTATTTATAGTAGTGGCCAAGGACTTGAATTTGTTTAGTCCTAATAGATGCAGTTAATCAGAGTTTTACTTGTTATGTGTAGTTCTAAATTCCCCCCATGAGACTTTATAGGGGTTATAAAATTAGAGCAGATCAAATTTATAAAAAACAAAAATTAAGGATCAGATTAAAACTTCCTGTCCATGACTCTATTAATCTCAACCACCATAGAAAAGGATTGGCATCACGTTACTAATTTTTCTACTAACACAACTACAAAATCCTATTCTCACTTGGTGAGGTTGACTACATGGATGATGCAATGTCATTCAATCAGTTAAATATATGAGATTTTCAGGGATAAAATTTATCGTGAGATCTCTCTCAAGTCTCAACAACTTCTCCCCATTGTTTTTCTTAGTCCCCCTCTTTTCCTTTTTTACAAGACTAAAATTTATGCAATCTAATATCCTCACTGGTCTTCTAGTGCCCTTTTTTTATTGTGAGTATCCAAACCACCTTGGCAGATTTTGTCTCCTTGTGCACGTCAAAGCTCAATTGGTGCTATACCAATATCTTCTTGTACACAATCATTTTGTGTTTGTTATCCTCATCAATTTCCTAATTGTTTTGTTTTATTGATTCAAGCTATTTAACCTTAGAAATCTTTGGTATGATATCTTCTCTCAACTTTACTTCGGAGTCGTATTTCTCACGGTACTTTTTAGAATTGCAATGCATAAATTTATTTGTTTTACTTGATTCTTCAATCAAAACTATATCATGTGCCAAAAGTACGCAAGTAGGGATAACCTTTTATGACCCCAATAAACACTGCTGATAATAGATTAAAACATGGACTTAGGTAGAACTTTGATGTAATTCTATCCCTGTAGGCAATTCCTAAATCTTGCTTCATGGAGTTCTCATACTAGTAGTTAGCCCTTGATACATGTCTTGTATAGTGCAAATCTAAGTGAGCATCTTTCCTTTTCAAAGTCTTCCACAATACTTTTCCTTCCATTCTATCATATGTTTTTTCCAAGACTACAAGTCTTGTTTTATTTTGGTTCCATCAACCCTTGTAAAAGATGAATGACTTCTATTGTAAACCTTCGTAACATAAAATCTAATTGATTCTTTGCAATCGTTGTTTAAACCCCTTACTCTCTGCTTAATACCTTTTCCGATAATTTTACAGTGTGATCTTAAGTTTTATATCTTTGTAGTTAACGCAATTTTGAATATATCCTTTATTCTTAAGTATATTATTATGAATCAAAGTGCTTTTCTTCCATTATTTGACATTTTCTTAGTTCTCAAAATTTCATAAATAGCTTAGTAAGCTAAATAATAGCTTGTTTTACCACACATTTCCAAATCTTAACAGGGATATCATTTGGGCCAACTGCTTTACCATTATCCGTCCTCTTAAGGTCTCTTTTCACTCTCCGATCTGAATTCTATAGTAGGAAGCTAATCTTTTTCATTCTCTTGGATTTCTAGTCCTTCCATGTTACAAACTGATCCTTGATCATCCTTGAAGATCTTACAAAAATATTTCTCCCATCTGTCTTTGATATCACAATCAATGACCAGAACAGATCCTTCTTTCTTTTTGTTACATTTTACTTCATCCAAATCTCTTGTTTCCTTTCTTTACTTTTGGCTAATTTATACATGATACATTTCTCCTTTTTGTGTGGGGACCAATGTAGAATAGAACTCTTCAAAAGTAAGATTGTGTTTCACTCACAATTTTTCTTGTCTTATTTCTAGTATTCTGATGTCTTGCCCATTGTTTTAGTATTGTTGCACCCATGTAAGGCTCTAAAGTATTCTCTTCTGTTTTTGTACCTTGTCTTGAACACTTTCATTCCACTACCCCAACATTCCTTTTCTCTTGGTCCAAAACCTTTTGATTCACCAAGATTGCTTTGACAACTGTCCTTATCTCCTTAGAAATCTCATTCCAAATGCGGTTAGCATTATCATGTAATTCCCAATTACCTTTCGCCAATAATTTCTTCTTAAAAGTCAAATGTTTATCTCCTTTGAGTACCACTTGATTCATGTATTTGTAACTCATTGGGTTTTCTATTTTTGCCTTTTGGAATGAACACCAAGAATCAACCTATGTTGCATGGTAATATTTTCTTGAAATCACCTTGCAATCCTCACAAATTCTTTTTAGGACTTTTTTACCAAAAAGAGATCAACTTGTGAACTTAAACCTTCACTCTTGTAAGTGATTACATGTTTATCTTGCTTTTGAGATAAGTGTTTGTAATATTGAAATTATAAGCCATATAGAAATCAGGAATAATTTGTCCTTTCGCTTATAGTTCTTTGAATTTTAAAACCAAAACCATCATGGGCTTTTGAAAATTGTCTTGTCACATACATGTCCATTTAGATCCCTATCTAAGAACATCTTTTTTTCTTGTGGAAAGCCTTGTACCAAACCCTCCAAATCTTCCCAAAACTTACTTGGTATAATGAACTAATGGTATTGATGATCTCCTGTATCACCTCTAATTTTCTCTTCGAATTAAAATCTCCTGTTTTGTTTTGCTATTGAAATGAGGTGTTTCATAGTAACCACAAAATGGTCATCTCTTCTACACATCACCATTTCAATTTTTTTGTAATTGTTGGCAATCATGATATTATTGTGTTCCGATCTTTATGTGAGGAATTAATTTGTTTATTGTGGCAACTTCTAGTTGAAATCTTACTTAAAATCTATTTACTATACTAGTGCTTTCTCAGATATAAGTCGTCCTTGTATATATTTCTTTTGTTCTGTGTACTCCTGAAAATAATTGTGTTCAATGTAATGATTTTGTATGCAGGAAAGAGAACTAGCATTGAGGTCATTCAAGACTGGAAACACGCCAATTCTAGTGGCTACAGATGTTGCAGCACGTGGTCTTGACATACCACGAGTAGCACATGTGGTAAATTTTGATCTTCCCAATGACATTGATGATTATGTGCATCGGATAGGAAGAACTGGGCGAGCTGGTAAAATGGGATTAGCAACAGCCTTCTTCAATGAAGGTAATTTGTCAATGGCTAAACCATTGGCTGATCTGATGCAAGAGGCAAATCAAGAAGTACCCGCCTGGCTCACCCGATATGCAGCAAGGGCTACTTACAGTGGTGGCCACAGAAATAGGAGGTCAGGAGGATCCCGTTTTGGTGGTCGCGATTTTAGGAAGGATGGTTCACTTAATAAAGGAACAACAGATTTCCATGGTGGTGGAACTGGTGGTGGATATGGCAATTATGGTGGAGGATATGGTCAAGGCGTGACAAGCGCTTGGGATTAGATTAGTGTTATCACTAATTCATTCTCACGTTGTTGTATATAAATTTCAGACATTAATGGTGAAAAGCTGTATCTTCTCAACCACGATTTGCCTGAATCCATGCATTCCTTACTACAGGAAATCTTTTATCATAGAAAAGATTTACCATTGGCTTGGTTTTGCTGGTTAGGCAAATAAGGTGGGGAAATGCTGCATAGGGAGAAGACAAAATCTGTAAGCAACCCGAAAATTTCTGACTGGATGAGTTGTTTCTGTGGAAGAGGGAGAGGGTGTAAACAGATTGGATGGGGACCAAAGGACAGATATTACTGAGTTTAAATGGTGAGAGTAATGCTGTGTTATGTATTTTCATAGGGTCCTTAGCCTTTTACAGTCTTAAGTCAGGAGTTATCCCTAATTAGCATGCACATATTATTGATTCGATTATTCTATCAACTGAATGGTTCTGTGCTTAATTACTTAATCTTATTCCTTTGATAGTTAAGTTTCTAGGCTCTGAAGGATCCATTAAATCAGTAATCAAGAATTCTTCATGATAGCCAACTTACCCTTAAAATTTTCGTTACTTTAATGGTTCTATATTGTTTGGTAAGATTGATTCTATAAGCTCAATTAAATTATATATTTTTCCTATTGTTTGTCGACATTTTTTAGATAAGTAGGGTTTGGCGAGCAATTTATTTCTTATCTCGTTTCATAATTTTATCCAGTCATCTGAATAGTTTTTTTTAATCTAAATATTACACGATTTTTTATTGCTAGTCCCCTTAACCTTAATTTATGCTATATGTAATAATAACAAGATAGTGTTTTTGAAACATTGTAAAAGTGATTTGGATAATCCTTTAGAAAAAATAAATAAATTAGAGACCAAACATAAAAAAATAATTTAATGCAGATCAAATGTAAAATTTACAAATTTATCAAGATAAAAAACATATTTAAGTTCAAGTCACACGTGATTAATTATTGTGTTACAAATATATATCTTATCCAATCAAATTAGAAGTATATTATATTTGATTTTTTTCAATAATTACAGTGCTATTGTCAATAAATTTCACAATAATGAGAAGGTGAGGAGAAGAAGAAAAAGAAATATGGAAATGAATTTTAATGATAGTATAATTACTGAATAAATATCATCTCTTTACCTAAATATCCATAGGTTGAGAGATAAATTACTGAATAAATCATTAATTGTCCATTAATCACAAAATTCAATTACTTTTTTTTTTGTTTACTAAAAAGATTAACTTAACTGGATCTTGTTTTTTTTTCTTAATGCAATTGGATCTATTTTTAATAGAAATTTGTTAGATTATAAAAATAAATCACTTTGTTGCCGCTACTTAGAGGAATTTTGTTTTGTTTTTAAAAATGTTAACTTTTATTTATAAAATTAAATAAATAATCATTATCTTTTTATTCATGAAATCAAACTCGTGATAAAGAATTTATAATAATTTAGAGACCGTTCTTTAAAAAAAAAAAAAAACAGGACCATTCATACAATTGAATGAGAACTCATTGACGACAAAATAATCATTATTACACTTATATGGCATATTATTACTTATTTCTTAAATTTTTTTAACTGTGGAATTTTTAAAAATATTTTATTTTAAGATATATTTATTACCTATTGAGTAATAACAGGTGACTTTTTTTATTGAAAAATGTTCCAGATTTTATCTATGAAGTTTTCTTAAAATAAAAAATAATCATGACTTTTTTTATCTTAACTTTAAACAACACTTAATTAAAATGAAAAAATATTTATAAGATTGGTTTAGTGAAAAATAAATAAATAAAATAAAATATTTTTTTGGGTGAAATGGAAAAAATAAATATGAAATGAAAAATGAATACAAACAAATTTGTAAATGCATAAAAATAAATTAAAACAATAAGTTAAAGGAACAGAAGTGTAATAATTTCTTGTAGAAAAAGTTTAATAATTTAACATTAACTACAAAATGTTACTATAACAAGAAATACACTTTTTGAACATAATGGTTACAATTTATTAAAAAATAATTTTTTGAATCTAGTTATAAAATTAATCTCTTGAGTTTAACACTTATAATTGTTGTTCTCTAATCTCTTTTCTACTTTTATATTTTCAATAAAATTTTAACCATGTCTTAAGAAAAATTGTGTTAGAGATGTATTATTCATTATATTTCCTTTACCACTAGAATTAATGAGTTATTCATACTTCATCCTTGAAAAATAAGACTGATTTAGTTAAAGTCCTTTAAAAACTATTTTTTTCGTTAAAGTGCTATAAAATATAATTATGCTTGTTAAAGTTTCATGAAATAACATTAATAAAGTAACTTTAACTATCAAATGACTTTATCACATTATTAAGACTTAATTAGACAACTTACTCTAATTTATTTAAATTTTTTTTAATTGTTTATAAACTTGTCTCATATTTGAAACTATTTTAATTAAACCAAAAATATCAGCAGAAACTTTAAAAAACATACATATATAAGAGAAGTTTAACCAAAATAACTATATCTAAAGCCTTAACAGCTAATTTATTTTTTATATAATTATTTTAAAAAGGCTTAACAATTTCCATTTGGCGATCGACGCGAATGGAGGAAAGTGGCGTAACAGAGGAAGAAATGAAGAAGGAAGATGTTTGGTGCAGAGAGACAGAGGTTTTGAAACTCGTCTGTTCCACATTTCCTCTCTCTCTCTCTAACCTCGTTTCTCTCCTTCTCGTCTCTCCCTCCCTTCATCGCACCCTTCTCTCTTCTCATTCCCTTTGGCAGGTTCATACTTCATTCCCCTCTCAACTTTTCTCATTTTCCATTCAAGTTTTCTTTTCTTTTTTTCATTTTTTGTTTTCTTCCAATTAGTCACTCATTTTTCGCGAGTCCAGTAACGCGGGGAATCGCCTTATAGCTGCTCTTTCTCTGGTTAGTCTTTTTTTATTGTTTCATTGGCTTCGTGAATTTTACTCTTTTTTTCCTCATTTTTTGTTTGACCTTATATTTTGTGTTTTGTGGTGAATTTTGATTCGTTTTTGTAGCCTAGATATTGCAATGTGAAGCAGATTAACCTTGAGTTTGCAAGAGATGTTGAAGACAGTCATCTAATTCTTATTAAGGATAAGGTAATATAGGTTAGGTATAATTTTTTTATTTTTCTATGAATTTTAGGTTCATGATCAATATATTAAGAATGGAAAATAGCTTCATATTAATTTGTTGCTCTATTATCCACAGCAAAAATTATTAGTGGACACTTTTACTGGTGAGAGAGAGTAAGAAGCGTAGGGATGTTAGCTGCAGTGGTGGATCTTCATAGGAGTTATATGAGCTCCTCAAACTTTTTTACTTACTTTTAGTAAATATAGAATTTTTTTGTAGTATATCTTTTTTTTTTTTGCTCCCCCAAACTTTTTCTTCCATTTTAACAAATATGGAATTTTTTATAAGTATATCTATGGAGAATGTTCACCAGCCATTTCATCAAATATGATGTACTTTTATATTTTGTGGTTTCACAATTTAGAATTTTTGCTTCAGACAATTAACTAATATCTTAGGATGCAGAAAATTAACATTTTTTAACCTGATGCATTCAGCATGATTAGTTGAAAAAATTTTATTCATCAGCACATTATTCTAACATTTTTTTTAGTGTAGTTTAATGTATAATTTAGTTTTACATTATTCTAACATCATGCTTAGTTATTCTTAGTGTCTCAAATTGTAACTTGTGTCATTGTGATGTTGTTCAATATCAAACTGGAAGTAGATAATGGAAACTCTCATATCAAAATATTCCAGTAATGGGAATGCAGCAGATGTGGATTGCGGTGGAGACAAATATTCATTATACTTAATCAAAGATAAAGATATGGCTACCATCTTACCATTATAGCAGATTAACGACACATATCCGATAACTGATTGCAGATTAACAGGCTTAATTGAGATGCTTACGGTTAAAATATAGATGTCTGTACTCATGTCTGATTGTGCAAATACAACATGATGTAGAGTATATGTTAACTGCGATTCTAACCAAAGATTTTTAAGCATTTCTAGTGTTTTAATTCTCTTCAAAGCCTGGAGTCTTTAAATCTGAATGGCTGCCAAAAAATATCGGATACAGGAATTGAAGCAATAGCCAGTTGTTGTCCCAAGTTGAAAAGCTTTTCGATCTACTGGAATGTCAGGTGTTTTAAGCTCTTCTTGACGTGTGATGATTAACTTAGCAGTTGAAAATCTTTGTTTGCATTCAAAAGTCAATCCTTATTAACATACTGAAATATGAACCACATTACAGGGTAACCGATAGAGGACTACAACATATAGTGAGGAAGTGCAAGCTCATAATTGACTTGAACATAAGTGGATGTAAGGTACATGATGCCTTGGATTTGTAATTTTTTCTTTCAGTATTTCTAATTTTATATTGAATGTTGTTCTTTAAAGTTTCATTCTGCATATATTAACAGAAAGATTTGTATCCCATGTATGTCCATTTAATTTATGCATCCCTTCATTGTGAGTCTATGGGCTGGTTGGAAAATATAATTCAGTGCTGAAAGTGTAGTTTTGGGCCTTTTGGCACTTAAAACTGATTTAGATGTTAAATGCCAACCAAAAAGGAATTTAATTGAAAAGTTCTGAAAGCATTCTGCACATGGGAGGTGACTAGATGGATTCATTCAGCAGCAGCTCTTTCCTTATTTAAATTATTGTCCATTAGAGTTTTGGTCATTTGGTGTAACTTGAGCTAAATGTCACCTATAAACATTTTCAGCATTTACTATGAAAATATTTTCAAACATTGCAGACCAGATCCTAATTTTTCATTACTAAAAATTTTGGTATTGAGTTTTTAGATCTGTCTAACATGTCCTAATCCACGAGTTGTCCTTGTGGTTAAGGAGGTTTGCTCCCTGCCTTTACTAATGTAACCTTGGGCCAGCACCAAGGGTGTTTAATTTATCTAATTGTAAAGACTAATGTTACCTAAGGAGGGACATATCTGTTTATGTGAAAGCTGACCTGAGTATACCTTTACCATACGAAAAAATCCTAAATAACTAGTCAGACAAGTGTTCCCATGAAAGTATGCTTGTTGTATGCTGAAGAATTCTGATTAAACTTGTCAGGAAATAATCCTTCTAGCTCATGGGTTTGCATCTTCACAAATATGCTCTGCAAGTAGTTTGTTAAATGCTAAGCTTGTAAGTGTCCATTGGGCAACTTATTTTTTATGGTCATGTTAACTTGTACTATGCTACATGGCCACCACAGTTTTAATTTACAGTTTTGTCATTTAGGTACTTTGCATTGTTAATTTATAGCTTTCACCATGTATGTGCTCCAATATAGTAAAACAAGAAATGGATTATAAGTAAATTGCATATATGCCTTTAACAAAGTGACTACAATTTGGTAGGCCTAATATTTGTGAATAAAGGACAACTATCAATGTCTGGAATGCTCTCTGCAGTATTAATAAATATGCTTTTAGCCTCTTTATTGTGACCAGATACAAACTGGTATTTTGGTATTTATTATCTTAATGTAGTTTCATATTTACAGCTGTATGTTAAATTGAAATTTGTCTATTGAGAATTAGTATTTGTGTCTTTGAGGTTTGAACAAATTACTTTCTATGATAATTGCAGAATATTTCAGACCAAGGTGTAGAACTTGTTGCTGATAATTATCCAGAACTAGTGACACTAAATTTGACTAGGTATCTCCAGTGATTTATAACTAAATTTATTTCTAGTTGTATTGAAAGTGCAACTTTTCTTCTAAACTATTAACATATTAAGATAGATACTGAGCAACTGTCCTTTATGATAATGCAAATTAACACTGGTTAATTATACCTATATTCTGATACTTGTATCAAATAATTTGATGCTTAGGTGCGTCAAATTAACAGATGACGGCTTGAAGAGTTTATTGCACAAATGTCTATTACTTCAGAGTTTGAATCTCTATGCACTGTCAAGGTAGGCATTGAAACTCACCATCGAGTTCAAGTTGTCTTGACCTGAAATTGGATTAATTCAGTGTATTACTTTTATTCAGTTTCACAGATGAAGCTTACAGGAAAATATGCCTTCTAGAACGTCTCAAATTTTTGGATCTTTGTGGTGCCCAGGTAAAAAATCTTGGGTTTTCACAGATTTCTCTGCACAAACCTATCTAATACAGGCTACTAATAGATAAAAGTTTGGCTTTCAGAACCTTTCAGATGAAGGTCTCTCGTGTATTTCAAAGTGCAAGAACCTTGTGTCCCTCAATTTGACATGGTAAATGAATCATCAATCGGAACATCTATCTTTCTGATTATATAATAATAAACCTATAAAAGCAAAGGGCTTGTATCTAATTTTATATGATAGGTGTGTACGTGTGACTGATAAAGGGGTCATATCCATTGCAAATAGTTTCACCTCTCTTGAGTTTCTAAGGTATATCTAATCTGAGAAATTTGTAACATTTACATATACGGTAGTGGGTGGTGCACTGTTGACTTTTGAAAACTTTTTGTTTGCATAGTCATATTACAAACATAAATGCTTCTTGAGAATTGAGATTGGATTTGAATGTTCACTTTCTTGTTCCAGTGAGGAGCATTTTAATGTTCATTACACCATTTACAAGTTTGCATGCAAGTATACAACAATATGGTACACGATTTTCGTTTTCCTAAGTAATCATCTTTTATCTCGCTTGAGCACAATGTAGTCTTTTAGCATGCCGCATTTATCAAGGGGTCAAGCTTGTTTGATGTAACTTTGCCTAGTTGAGACTTGGAGATGGGAACCCGAGCTTTTACCTTATTGAAGTTGGCTCTAAAATCATGACGTGTGAAGTAATGCATTGTTATGCATAAGTAAGAACATGAGATGAGAGGAGTAATCTTAATAGTATAATTTACGTTTGCGTCTAACTCAGTGCCACAAAACCAGCTTCTGACGAGGGTAGCTTCCTACGTATTGTACACTATTTGACCTTAACTCTAGTCAATGTGAGATTGGGATTTTTGTCCCAATACTTATTCATAAAATCAGATACCACAGATAGACAAGATTGTTTTGATTAACTTTAATCTTAACTATCCATTTCTATTATACAGTTGAGATTTACTCCTTTCAAAGTCTCGTCTCTCGCCTGATACATTTCCTATATATATTTATGTGTATATGTGCTAGTAGTCCAAATATCACTTCTCATGTTGATGCTTTGAAAGGCCATTTGCAGCTTGTTTGGAATAGTTGGTGTGACTGATAAATCTCTGGAGGCACTCTCCAAGTCCTGTTCCGACAAAATTACGACCCTTGATGTGAATGGATGTATTGGCATCAAGGCAAATTCCTACTTGAAACTAGCTCATCATCTGTGAAAATTACGAGTATTAGCTCGACTAGTTTTTCTAACAATTTGTTTATTCCCTTGCAGAAACGAAGCCGTGAAGAGTTGCTACAGCTGTTTCCATATTTGAAATGCTTTAAAGTGCATAGTTAATGAATTAATGCGTGGTTAGCGGAAATTTGGTAATCAAAACAGTCCTTTTGACAATTAAGGCATATAACCTGTAAAAGTTGCAAATTGAATCGCAATTTCTTTAGCTTTTCCTTTTGCATGTTGTACTTTTTTTGTTTACTATTGTAGTATTTTACCAACTTGTAGTAACAAGTTTAGTTAGTTGTCTTTTGGGCATTGAAAACCTTTAAGTGTTCCATACAGTAAGTGTTTTGCAAAAAGAAGTCGAGTACGAACTTTAATTGTTCGGCAATAATTGTAGATCTCTAATTGGACGATTCACGTATCATCCTCAATCTTGAGATCGTTTCTTTTAACAATTCTCATTTACTATTTGCATCCCATAGCGGTTAAAATAATCGAAAAAATTCCCACATAGCCTTGCCTATATTCCAAATTAATTAATTCAGAATATAAATTTTAAGCTGTTCTAGATCAATTGATCCAGAATACCTTAAAATTTATATTCTGAATCAGTTGATCTGGAATACATTATGTTAATCTTGGAACAAGTGATCTAGAGTATAATAGTAGGATATGACCAATTGTATTGCAACTTGTCTTGTCTACAAGTATAATATCATATTTATGTTTCGAATCAACTAATTCGGAATATTAATTATTGTGTTCCAAATTGGTTGATCTAAAATATAATTGGTCATGTCTTGTTGTATTTTGAATCTCCTAATTTGAAACTAACATAATGTGTTCTGGATCAATTGATCCAGAATATACATTTTAAGGCATTCTAGATCAACAGGTTCAAAACACTGTAAAATATATATTCTAGATCAGTTGATCTGATAGGTTAAAACAAGGTAAGTGTATGTTGAGGTTTTCAAATCATTTTAAACATTGTGGGAGTGAGAATATTAAATGAGGGGGTGTTAAAAGAAATTGCTCAACCTCAAAGTTTAGCCTGGTGATGTTAGACGTACCTAGAAGGGCCTTCATTAATTTGAGCACGAGTGAAATACCAAGTGGATCCTTGAAAGATTTGAGTGCTAACATCTGTGTCCCTGAAAGAATTGTAGAGACATTTAGATCCTCAATTTTTTCTGTTGTTTGCATGTTAGTCCTTACAATACTAGCGTTGTTTAATAAATGTAGAGTTAGTTGTTCAATGCTAAGGTGACAAGTCCCTCTCTCATAGGTGACAGCTTATGTAGCATTCACTTTTTCTTTTATTTAATTTTTTTAAAAAATAAAAAAATTTATGACAATTTTTAACTAATAAAAAAGAATCACCCAATCATATTTTCACACCAAACTGCATTAAGTGCCTTATGATGGAAATGTGCATTGCTACTAGAAGTGCTCATGACATCCTAATTCTCAACTTGACCATGTCAAATTGGGTAACTGAGTTTATAATTGGTGTTAGGTCTAGACTTGGAAAGGCCTCATCCCCAATGAAGAAATTGAGATCCACTATGACCTAACATTGTATTGGGCCACCCAATTGCCTTTAAAACAGGTCCTCAATTGATTCAGAAATAACTCATTAATCACAACCATTATCAAAACAATAAAACATGGCTCCATGTTACCAAAAAACCCCATCTTACTATACATGCAAAAGAGCCTCATTTTCCAAATTCAAGGTAAACCCAATTCCAGAGAATCGATTGTAGTTAGAAACTAAGAAAATCACATTAGGGAATTTGAACAAAATGTTGTGTCTGTGTAAGGGGGGAAAACAAGATGATAATGCGTAGAAGAGAAATGGAGAAACAGTACCCAAAGCCATTATCAATTACAACGACTGGACAAAAAGTAGAGGATCATGACAAGAGCAAAAAAGTGTGGCACAAAGAATCACGGTGGTAAAGAATGGAATAAGAAAGGTGTATAAGAAGGTAAATATGATGGTGATAAAGGCTTTGATCCCAAGTGAAAGGAGGAAATAGATGAATTGGGAATGGCTGGTGATTACTACAACCATTTCAACTCAATTGAAAGGCTGAAAGGAGCAGGTGTAGGTCCTAGTAACTTGTGATTCCCAAACATGTTTTCCCTTCTCTCACTCTCTGTAAATGCATGACATTAAAGCTAATAATGTTGTGTGGAAATATGATTGGAAAATTTTCTTTTTAGTTTTTTGGCAGTTAAAAATCATTACAAATATTTTTTAATTTTAAAAAATTAAATAAGAGAAAAAGTAAATGTCATATAAGTTGCTATCTATGAGAGAGGGGTTTGCCATTGTGGTACTTAACAACTGATTCTAAACTTATTAAACAGTGTTAGCATTGTAAGGACTTATGTACAAACAACAAAAAGAACTAAATGTCTCTAAAATTCTTTTAGAAACCTAGGTACCAACACTTCAATCTTTTTATGGATGTGTTTGTTATTTCACTCATTTAAACACTTCTCACTAAACCAAATTATGGTTTATGGGAACTCTTTGGAAAGTTTATTTCATGGGTCATCTTTGGACTGGGTAGAGCCATTAAAAGGGATTCAAACCCTTGGGCCATTCTGTTACCTTCTCTTTTTGTCAGCAACCCTAATTATGTTTCCTTGTCCCTTTAACTCCTTTACTTGCAACTAGGTCAACTTCATCTTAGCTAGTCAAACTCAATGCATGGTAGTCATCGATTCATTCCACATAACTTTTACATAGTACATATTTTTACTAAAATTGCATCTCTCTCCAACAACCTTTGTGCCTCTTCCTCTCTCCACGGTCTCTCTTCATACGATGCAATACAATCCCTTATAAGCTCATAACACTCTACTCACATGACCATGAACAAACCACCACCAATAACATCTTGAATACATAAAGAATTCGATATTTTGTTAAAAAAATATGAAACAGATTCACATCATAATTATGATAAAGATCAATAAGAGTCATTCAAATTAAGGTCATCGAGAACAATTTAATTCATAAAGAACTAAGAATTTTGTTCAAAAGATCACGAAAGAAAATTGAATTGGTAAAAAAATTGTTATATGGACAAAATTCACATCATAGTTTAGATAAAAAATAATGAAGATTAATTTTATTAGTGTCATCAAGTGAAATTTTGAATTCTTAAAAAATTAAAAATTATGAACAAAATACACATCATAATTTTGATAGAGTACTAAGAGTCAATAAAACTGGGGATATTTTAAATGCATAAAGAAGTCAACATTTTGTTCAAAATTATGAACATAATTCTCCATAGTTGGATAAGGGAAGGTGAATTTGATTAGTATCATCGAGAATATTTTGAATCCATAAAAAATTCAAATTTTTATGCAAAATTATAAATGAAATTCACATCATAATCTCACAAAGCGACATTAGGATCAATTTTATTAAGATCACCGAGGACATTTTGAATTCATAAAGAATTCAAAATTATGAGCAAAATTCACATCATAGTTCTATAAGGGACATCAAGGATAATTTTTATTAGGGTGATCTAGAATATTTTGAATTGATAAATTACTTTATTTTACTCATGAACAAAATTCACATCACAATTTCGATAAGAATTACCTAGGTAATTAAAGTCACCATGAACTTTGAATTCATAAAGAATTCAATTTTTTGTTCAAAATTATTAACAAAACTCCATCATATTAGCTTCATTGAGGACATTTTGAGTTAATAAAAAACTCAATTTTTTGTTCAAAATTATGCACAAAATTCACATCACAATTCTATTAAGATTACTCATGTTAAATCCAATTAGAACCACTAAGGACATTTAAATGTTTAAAGAAGAAAAAAACTTGTTTAAAATTATGATTAAAATTCAAAGAGTTTAATTATTATGAATTAACCATATAAAATAATTTTTTATTGACATTTAATAATAACTCTTTATTTACATGACTTCTAAAATATTAATAGGTAAAATTGACAAACTTATCCTAAATAAAATATTATAATTAAATGCAGTATAAAATTTTTTAGACTAATAATACATAAGTTTTTTTTTTCTCAAATTCAAATCATTGTTTCCTAAAGGGTTAATAAGGATTACTTCCATTAGGATCCTCAAGAACATATTGAAGTTTTAAAGAATTTAAATCTTTTCTAAATTTTGAAAAAAAAATAAATCACATCGTAGTTCTCATAAAGATCACTTATAGTCAATTTGATTTGGGTCACTAATGATATTTTGAATTCATAAAGAATTCAAAATTTTGAACAAACATAATATCAAAGTTGTGATTAAGGCCACCAACAATCAATCCAATTAGGGTAATTGAGAAATATTTTTTTTATCTAATTCATGAATGATATTATTTATCAAAGTTTCCATTAGATCACCAATAATTTTTTTATCAAAGTTCTGGTTTTGATAAAGATAAGAAATAGTTATTCAAATTAAGGTCAATGAAAATACTATTAGTTCATAAAGGTTTTAGGGTTTTTTGAAATTTTGTTTCTAATTATAAACAAAATCTATAAGGGTCATTGATTAGCAAAAGAATTTCACACTACATATATCTGGAGATAAAACTTGTGAAAATATTCACACAAATAATTTAAAAGTTTAATTGGTATATACTATTAGTATAAATATTTTTACACATTCAATCATAACTCTTCGTTCATGATAAATTTGTTGACTTTATTTATTACTACTTTAAAAGTCACATAAATGAAAAGTCACTTTTACATTGATAATATATACCAATTAAACTCATAATTTAAATAGGCATTCACCACTTGTAGGTATAGTTTTTTTTTTTCTACTCACTCCTTAATAAATATAGATATGTATCATAATTCTTTTAGTCATGGATATCGGTCGTCTACTTACGTTAAAATACTACATATATTTAATTTGAAAAATGTAATATTTTTGTCAAATAAATCAATTTAAAATATTACTTCTTTGATCTTATTATAAAGCACTTGGACATAACTTACACATACCAATGAAACTAATTAATGTTGTTCATTTAATTAATTTTTAAACAAATATTACTTATTGATAAAACTTCATATACAAAATAATTTTTAAAAGTATTTTTTTAAAAAAATATCCACATCTACATGTATTAAAAAAAATTTACAAATATTTTTATAATGCATGACGGAATGGGGATGCATATAGGTTTCTTTAATGAATCGAGTAATTGAAGACAATCCAATCAGAGTCCATGAGAACAACTTGAATTTACGAAGAATTCAAGTTTTTATTCAAAATTCTAAAAAAAGAAAAAAGACAAAATAGTTACGATAATGATCACTAAAAGTTAATTTAATTTGATTACGGCCAACAAGAACATTTTGAATTCATAAAGAATTATAAATTTTGTTCAAAATTATGAACAAAATTCTCAATATAGTTTAACAAGAGTTAATAAAAGATCAATTCGATTATGGACATTTTGAGTTCACAAAGAATTCAAAATTTTGTTCAAAATTAGGAACAGAAGTTACATCATAATTTCGATAAAGTTCATTCCAATTAAGTTTCAAATTTTTGGATTTGTAAACAACATAAAATTTTTGTTAAAATTGTGAACATAATTTCCCATATAGGAATGATATATATTTATCACATCCATATATTTACCACTTTCTCTTATTTTAATAACTAAAATATTTCAAACTTTTAATTTTTAAACCAAATAACCTTTTATATTTTTGTTTTTTTTACAAATTATAATTTTGAGATGTCAAGAAATATTTGACATATAAGGTTTAACATTTATATTAAAAAAAATATTTGATATTTAAATTCACAAACTACAAACTTTACGTTAATATTTAAATTAATATAATTATATTCAAATAATTTATTTTTATTGAAAAATTATTATATTTTTTTTTGTGCGGATATAAAACGTTACAATGAGAATAGAGATAAGAACACAAATTTCATACCGTTGAATATAGAAACAAATGGAAATGACTTTGAGAATGAAAATATAAATAACAATGTCAATCTATTTTCGCTTTATTGGTTGTCATGTCTGGTTCACATAACAAGGTTAATATGATTGAGGTCATTAAGGACATTTAACTTTGAAATTTTAAATTTTTGTTCAAAATTGTGGATAAAATTCAAATTATAGTTCTGAAAAGGAACAGCAAGGGTTAATTCCATTTGGGTTACCAAGAATATTTGCAATTCTTAAAAGGATTCAATTTTTTGTTGAAAATCATAAAAAAAAATACATCATAGTTCTTATAATGTCATTAAGTGATAATTTGATTAGAGTCAACCTGAGAATTTTGAATTCATAAAGAAAATTACATTTCGTTTAAAATTATGATCATAATTCATATCATAGTGTCAATAAGGGTCATTGAAACTTAATCTGATTAAGGTACCAAATACATTTTAAAATCATAAAGAATTCAAAATTTTGCCCAAAATTATGAGCAAAATTCACACTATGGTTATCGAGACATTGAAATCTTGATAAATTCAAAATTTTGTTCAAATTATGAATAAAATTCATATCATAATTCTAAAAAGGCTCGCTGAGGATGAATCCAATTAGGATCCCCAAGGACATTTTAAATTCATAAAAGTTCAAAATTTTATTTATAATTACAAACAAAATTCACATCATAATTTTTTTATAAGGGTAACTAATGGTTACTTTTACTAAGATCATTGATGATAATTTACATTCATAAATAATTCAATTTTTTATTTTAAATCATGAACAAAATTCAAATCATAGTTCTTATAAGGGTAACTAAATGTTAATTCAATTTAAGTGAACAAAGGCTTTTGAAAAAAAATTGTTCAAAATTCTGAGTGAAATTCTTGTCCTAGTTTCAATAAGGGTTGTCAATTCGATTAGAGTCATCAAGAATACTTCGAAACATAAAGAATTCAAAATTATAAATAGACATAAGGGTTACTAAGGGTCAATACATTTAGGACCATGAAGACGGTTCAAATGCATAAAGAATTCAAAATCTTATTAAAAATTATAAATATCTTTCAAATTAGGTTATAAAAATAGTTTTATTTCATAAATAATTAAAAAAATAATTCAAATTTATAAATTAAATTGTACTTTATAGTTCTAATAAGGGTCACTAGTTCAACCATCGGTATAGGGACATTGATAAAATTGTTACATCTACGGTATTCTTTGTTTTAAAACTAAGTGATTTCGTCAAGATTTTATCTTGAAAAGTCATCTAAGTGATTCGAGGAAGAAAAGTGTTTGTACTTGATTCTAAGTAATGACACTTTGGACGTATCAGAACAAAGCCATGTGTTTGTTATAAACACTTAATCGAGGCCAAAGGGAATGAGTTTGTTATAAACACTTCTAGTAGCAATGTTTCAACCGCAAGTCTAGGGACATTACTAAGACCATTATGAGGTATTAGGTATTTTACGCTTTGAAGCCCAGTTTTATCATAAAAAAATACCTTAGTAGCTTAAGTGCAACTTATTGATAAATGACATTGATTACTAACCAATCAATGTGAACTTTGAATGTATAAAAAAAAGTCACCCAAACACTCGCTCCCAACAAAAATATACGAAAATATCAATCATTAATGTTAAAATACAAAAAATCGATTCAATTAAACATTATGTATTAATTGTTATCAAATAATATCTTATAAAATAAAATTAAATAATCTTGCTAAAAATAATTGACTAACTAATACATGTTACTAAAAACTCTAATTAAAGATTAATTCCAAATTACATAAACTTATAAAGTAATGAATAATTGTCTTTTACACTAAAACAACTAAAAATAAGTGATTTAATTTAATACAATTTCAACATGTTAAACTGACTGCACATTCTAAATATTATGAAACCAAATCATCCAAATTAAATTGATTTTTTGGAATTTACAATTTTTTCGATTCCATTTTCAGTTTCAATTCAGTTTAATGAAGTTCCGAACGCCCTTAATCTTATTTACGTCTCTACTATTGTCTATTTCAAAATTTTGTATGCTAAGTGTAATTTTTATCCAAATCATAATAAAGTTTAACTTATATATGTACTTTCCATTTTAGAAAATTTATGCATTAAAATAGAAAGTAGATTCTCCAAATTATTCGGAAAAAAGATGCCTTTTGTCGTATTGTAATAAGAAAAAACGCCAATAATTTTCCTGTATCACACAGACGGAATGTTCATTTGCTGCCAATATATGTAAAAAGGATAATGGCAAAATCAAGTATTAGATTAGTCATGGCCTTTTCTACAGTCACTGATAGTAACCATCTCTCTTATGTTGCTACAATTGTAGCAATTAGCAGCAGTTCAAACCTCACCCCAGTGTTAAGCAACTCACTTTCGTATTTGGGTTCAATTCTTCTACTTCATTATCAATTAGGCCATACCAAATTTGTCAGGTTTCTGACAGGCAGAGCAAAATAAAAACAATTCTCTATGTTTCGAAGATTATCAATACAGATATGCAAGAAATTTGAGCCCTAGGCTCCGCCACGGTAACTAGATTGGAAGGACTTTAGTTCTTTACTAAGATGTATGGAAACCCCAATAGGACTCTATGAGAAAATTCCCTTTAAAAAGGAAAGAAAATTAGGAGCTTTGGGGGTAGGGGCGTAGACAGAAGCAAGTCAAGAAGGCAGTAAATCATAATTTTTTTCTATGAGATAAAGGTGACATGATGATACATAGCAGATCATCGCAACCCACTTGCAGATGCCTGAAAAAGACAGGCACGATCTACCATTTTTTACAAAAACTTACCAACCAAATGCTTCTTCCGCCCTTTTTCTTTATGTATCTCTGAAACTGACCTACAAGGATTGACAATCATCATCAATAAAGAACTAAACAATCTTAAAAAGCATGTATATAGCACACCCTAACTTTAACCAATGTAGTACTGGAGCAAGAGGTGAAATAGATAGGAAAAGAATACAACAATTAGCACTTTCTCAAAGATTGCCTATTGTTTGGGATATTTATGACATTGTCAGCAATGTCATTTCTACTGTATAAACAAAAATTCTAGGCCCCATTTCAAATACTACCAACTACCAAGTTCCACTGCCTCTCATTAGTTTCATCCATTACATCCTTAGTCTCAACCAGCACACTCTAAATGACACAACATTATCATCTTTTTTTTCCTGCTAATAAACCAGAGACAAAACAATCTTCAGCTTTTAGAATTTTAAAGGAATCAGAAAAAGAAAGTCCATTGCTGTTGATTTTTTCCAATAATAATTTTCAAACGGAATATATGTGGGCGGGGAGGTTGATGATGGTGCCTACCTTAACTGTCAACGCCTAGACTTATTCTTGCAGCAGCGAAACTCAGCTAAGAGAGCTATGTGATCTGAGGACCATTCAGGTGAAGGAAGTGCAGTGTCCTTCCTCAAACTCTCCTCATCCAGTAACTCCAATAATGACTCCACAACCAATGAATCCGCTGAAAGCACAAATCACGTCTCTTAAATAAAATGCGACAAGATATAGATATTAAATTTATCAAAATGATATAAAATCATGTTCACCTGTGTAAAATATGTAATCTAGAGTGCCAATAAAATCTCTAGTGACATTTGTGAATAAAGGCTCATTTGTTCCACCATCCAGCCTCCTTTTATGCGGCTCATATCCAAGGCCAACTGTTCTTGCAAAAGATGAGTATGCACTGACCTAAATTCGAAGTTACAAACACCAACATCATATTAAATAAGAGAATTCATACCAATAGAAAACTAAAATTGGTAAACAAGCATAGTTTAAACAAGGTAATCCTTAATTACAGTTCAATGAAAACATTACCAGTGGCAACTGATGAACCAACTTGCTGTGAGGACGTAAAATGTTAAGCGGGTCAACTGCTAAATCAGGATGTGAAGGATCTACCTTCCCCATCGCAAGAAGTGCATGGGGAGCACTGCAACAAAGTTCAGAATAATCATTATGACTACAAGATCCTTATTTAAAAAAAAAAAAGGAAGAAAAAACTACATAAAAAAAGAAGTCATCAAACCTTCCTGGAACTGAATTAAAATCTCCACAAACCAACATTGGAATGTCTGCGCTTGCAGCTATTTTCTCCAATCCTTTTAAGAGTGTATGAACCTAAAATAGGAGAAATTAGAAACTGTAATGTTCAAAACAATGATGGATATGAACAAACTAAAGAAAATAATTTACCTGCCAAAGTTTCACATCCTTTAAATCTTGGGGGACATTTACATGTGTATTTGCCTGTAGTCCATAAGAAATATTTGTAATCAGTTATCGGTAGCATAGCTTAAAAAAACAGTTTCAACCTAAACCTAAAAAAGGGGAAGGGACATGGGAGAAACACCATAAAATTTCAGGAAATTGGGTGGGGGAGGGGGGGCTACTGTACCATACAGAGATTATATAGCAGATCAACAGCCATCAGCAAAATAAGAAGCCACAACAGTCACTTGAAAAAAAATTCTTAAATGCAGTGACAATCAGGAAATTGGGGAACATAAACAAATGCAATAAACAATAAAAGAGCATGCCAAATAAAAATAAAATAAAAACTCATCATTGATTAGGAAGATATGAACATGAAAGAGCTTACCACACAAAGAAGTTGTCTTTTCCCAGGATTATCAAATGGCTGATTGTTAACTTTTGCTTCTAGAACCACTATTAGTGCAACATTATCCTAATACAAAGAACACTTGGTAAGTAAGAGTTACACAAGACAATAATTTTTTTCTATGAAAATAGAAAGTGAAATGTAATCATTGGCAAAATAATCAACCTTAACCAATCGATTCAAGGCAGTTTTCTTCTGAGTGGTTGGAATTGTAGCCTCTGTCAAAGACTGTGCGGCCTTGTTAAATTCCACCTGCATTCAAACGCTCATCATTCTAATTCTAATTTGTGTACAGACATAATTGAACTACCATATGTCAAATCGATTCCCAACCTCATATTTCTTAACATGTGAAAATCTGTCTCTACGGAAAAATGTTGCACAACCGTCAATTGTATTTGTGTTGCCACTGTATACCTTCAAACCCACAATATGCAGGTTAGAATCTAAAATATTATTCACGTTTATGATCTCAAGCACCAAAATATTGCAACTACCTCATTCGTCTTTCTCTTGTAAAGACCATAGTATCCATGTTTGTCCAGTTCAGGAGCAAAAAATTCTTCATAATGATCGCTTTGAACCTGGAGGGAAAGAGGTTGTCTGTTAGCTAATTCAGAAGCTAATAGCTATAGGAATATAGGGTGAAATCATAAGTTTCTAACAGATTGGGTTATGACCTTTGTCTAAAAGAACAGAATAAAAGATTATAACTTAAATTTCCAGCATTATACTAGATCCCCCAACCCCAAAAAAGGAGGAAAAATTGACATGTCCAGCGCTATATCTGATTTCCCTATTCAAATCACATCTTTTTCAAAAACCAACTGCAATTGAACTTAAAAGATTACCTCATCAAAGTGAAAAATAATTAATTTAATAACAACAATAATTACCAAGCCGTTTCCAATTAAGTGGGTCACCAACATGGATCAAATTATGTCATAATATTCTATTGTAAATCATGGTAATGGACAGCAAACAATGGACTTCAATAAGTCTTCAGCACACATGTTCAAAGCATCTAAGGCTCTAACATCTTTCTATAATAAGTGCTACTCTAACTCCCTCTTTAGTTAATTAGTCACCCTCATTAAAAAAAAAGTTAAAGAGCCAAGTAATGAAATCAAGTTTTTCAACCAAAATCACAAGAACATGTTCATTTACCTCCTGAAGACAAATAATGTCTGCACGGTAACCAACAATTTCTCGTAACAAATTTTGCCTGCGATATGGCCAAGAGAGAGCCCAAGAAGGGCAGTAATTGTATAGATCATTTGAGGCATATACTTCAGACAATATATTGTATGATAGGACAGTAAAAGTTGCTGAAGATGTCATTCTCCCATCCCCATCTAATTGCCCCATCCCATCAACATGTATCGCTCGACGTGGAATAGGCGAGGGAGCAGGAATGACACGCGAAGTTAGTATAGTATTAACATGCCCCACTGGCAGTTTTGTCTCTGCATCAACTACAACACACTCAAACTTGAGAACATGACCAACATCATCAGCAGTAGGGGTGTAAGTCTTAGATCGTCCCACTTCAAACCAAGTTTCACCACTTCTTTGTGTGACAGCTGCTGGATACAAAGGTGTTGCAGACCCATTAGTCAAGCTAGCACTTGATGCAGAGGCAGATAAGCCAGAATTGATTGTCCCAGACCCAGTACTATTAAAGCGCCCAAATACCTCCTCCTCCTCATTTCCATTTTCATTAAGAGCACTTGCGGCACGGTCATGTAAGACACGATGATGCTGCCATGCATCCGAAAAACACTTTGTGGTGCAATGGTAACTCTTCGAAAGTGGTATTTTGGCCTTAACACAGCCTAGGCATTGCAGTGTGGCTTGCTCTGATGGATGTATGCTACAGACGGCAACTTTTTTATCACTCTGTACACGATACCTGCCAAAAATGAGGGCCAGAGGACAGAGTTAAACAATGTAAAAAGTCCAATTTCTAAATCAGATTAATAGTATTTAAAGGCAGCATACATGGGATCAAATTTATATTTCATAATACCAACATAACCATGAAAGCTAACAAATATGTGCATGGTTTGCGATATTTCATACCAACTAACACTGAACCAAAGCATGAAAAAACGAGGGGTGTAAAAATATAGAATTTTAACCTTAATATATAATATATAAATGTCCACACATAGTACAAGCAGAACCTATCATTCATCCACAAACAACTTTTAAATTATAATTATAGGCAAAACCCAGAACATGCATGAGACAGTTACAAATAATGAACTCATAGCCCTGAAGTTATCTCCTTCTCCACTAGACCATTTGAATGTGTATGAATTAACCATGATAGCATAGAAACACAAAACAACTATCTAAATAACACACTTATAAAAAGCGAGCAGCCTTTATTTAAACAGTTTTTTGCACAGAAAAGCATATGCTAGCAACCAAAAGAACTTCAAAAACTATCAGATACCAGTGTTGTTGCCAACAAGTCAAACCAAGTATCACAACTAGTAATGTAAATAAGTAGTAACACTGTCTCCTCCACAACAATAGACATTATATCATAGTTTATATAAACTTACGCATTTATGAGGACAAATTCAGATACAATGTCCATATTAAACTGTCCTAAAAATTAACCTAGAATTAAATTAAATACAAAACATACTCCCCATAAATTTTCCATGAATATAGCAACAGCTAACAAGACTAAATATTACATATGGAAGTTAGATACTAGAATACTTCCAGCTTTGCTTCTTAGAGGAAATTGGTGTGTCACTGTCTGCCTCTATAAGCACACAAAATACACCCAATATCTTGGATTCCTAGTTGAGAAGCTGCATGCAAGATCACTAACAGTTTGGATACCAAAGAAATAGGTAATCAAAATTTCTCTACATTCTTTGTTATTCAGTGAATATTTTGAGCTTAAATTAAATTTCTGCACCGAACATGAAAATTGGATAACAAAATATGTCACATGCCAGACTACCAGTACACGCATGATTGAACAAATTTCTCCCTCACCAAAGTCACAACAAAAAATAAAAATAGAATAACATAATAGAGTAAAATTCCATAGAAAGTGTAAATTTTAGTGTGGTATCTTTCAGTATTAATTAAATACATTACAACTCAATTCCACATCTGGTCGAAAATATTGGTGAAAAAATTATCCCATAATCCAAAATTCAAAGCTTAGAGAGAAAATGTTATCTATTTGATAACATTATATAACAACGTTATGAAGGCTAGGTTACTAGCACTGCACAACCAACTAAAAACCACAAACATGGATCACCAATCACCCACAAGTACAAAATGATAATTTGGGATCTAAAAAGAAATGTTAGATGAGCGAAGGATGAACACTTTGGTTCCTATATACAAGGAAATTATTCAGAATAGCATAAATTACATACGTATAAAACTTATGACCTACACTCTGAAATTATGGTAAAGGTGACTGAGCTTAGATTAAGAGATCGGAATAAGATTGCAAAAATCAGTTTGGATTTATTCTAGGAGGGTCTAATGAAGATATTTATCTTCTATAAGAGTCGATGAAATATACGAAAGAAAAGGAGATTTGTTTAATGTTTCTATTTACTTGGAAAAAACATATGATTGAGTGTGAACAAGGGGAAAACATGACAGTATACGTGGAAGTATTGTTGTGAGTTGTGACAACTATCACGGGAAACAGGACAAAAAATCAGTTAAAGTGGTTTTGGACACATGCAAAGATCATTGGAGGAAATTATTAAAAGGGATCTTACAGCAATTAATATTCTCTAAAATTTGATTTTAACCATACCTAACAACATCATATAATTAAGGTGGTTTGAACACATGCAAAGGCCATTGACGGGAATTATTAAAAGGGATCTCACAATGATTAATATTCCTGAAATTAGATTTTTCACTGAACCTAACAACATTATGTAATTCAAACGCACCTCACCAAGTGGAATAAGACAGGTTTTGTTGTTATTGAACTGTTAACACAGGAGTAGACTAAATAAACAGGTCACAAATCAATGCTTAATCAATGCAATCTATTATTGTTATCATACCATCATGGTAAAATTGGAATTAGCAATCATGAAATTTCATAATTATTTATATAAACAAGTGAAATAGAAGTAAACACGATGCACAATGCACAGGTTTAGGTTAGCGTCACAAATCACAACAACATTGGAACTAGCAATTATGAAATTTAATAATTTAAAGATAATTTAAAAAAGCAAAGAAAAGTGAAAAATGCGATTAATGAAATTTCACAAGAATTTTACAAAAGAAAAAGTAAGAAATTGAAGACAGCAATTATACAATGCACAGGTCAAGGTCCACATTCTATTAAACCCCAACACCAAGAAAAAGCAATCAACACAGAACAATACTTGCCTCATTCAATTAAATTCCCAACACCTCGTGTGACATGACTTGAGGTTTCATCTTATCCTCAAAATATTATTTAACCTTACACAAAACACACTAAAAGAATTCAAGTCACTAAAACAACAAGAGTAAACAATATAACAGTAACAACCAAGTCTTTTATAAACAGTCTGTGGCCACAATTTCAACCATCCGTGACATCAAGTTACGTCAAGGTTTTAAGGTTGTGATCGCATTTGTCTGTAACTCCCCACAGTTGTTGCCACATTCAAAACCTTGAAGGTCTCAGCAATTTACCACAATATCAAAAACCGAACAAAATCGCAAACTGCAAGTTAAAATCATGTTCCGACAGAAGCCATTTTCCAAAACCTCGGAAACACCAAAAACACTTACTTCAACTCCTAATTTAAGCTCAAAAACAAATAAAAAGAAAAAGAACAACACTGACACAGTTCTTCTGAACTCAATTAGAAGAAAGAAAGAAAAACAAGTTTCGTTACAATAATACCGTAGCAAACTCATGAAGCGAAGAAGAAAAAACGAATACTGATACTGAACAAATCACGTTCCTATTTGTTTGACTTTCGGTCAAACAGTGTTAATTGGTGAAAACAGAAAAGAAAGGGGGGAAAAGAGTGAACAGAGGAAACGAACCATTTATAGCGCAGGAAATGGCCGTCTAACGGCGCCGTTTCGGGAACATCATCGGTGGAAACGCTCTTATCGGGGCGGCGAAGGAGCACGTACGGCGTGAGTTCGCAGCCAACAATGGGAATTTCCGAAGGCAGGTGCACGCGCACCACGCTCAGCATGCTTCACTCTTCGTCTTCTTCGTTGCAAAAACCACAATCGGCGTCGTCACAGCGAGGTAACCCTATCAATGGAAGAACGCCGCGGCGGAGATCCGTCATTTACTTGACCCGAATACCCGCCAGCCTCGCAATCGGATCTGAGGATTCGGATCGAAGCTTCCAGAAAGAGAGAGGAAACACGCTGAGAGAAGAAGAAGAAGATCGACGATGATGGCTAGGGTTTTACTGCACAATAGGAAGTGCAAGTAATCGTGCTTTCTTTTTTTTCCTTCGGGTTTTGTTTTAATTTCTTCGGTTCTTTTTTTTTTTTTTTTCTTTTTCTATTCAGATGATGAGAGAGAGAGAGAGTATTGAGTATTTGTTAATGATGGTGGTGATATACGGATACCACGATACGACGACGCTCGCTGCGTATTATTGTGGTTTGGGTTTGTTTGTTGCCCCTTTCGCTTGTTTTCTGGGCGCTTTCGAAGATTAGATTAGGTAGATTTTTTTATTTTTTTTTAGGCCAAATTATTGGATTTTTTTAGTGGGTACGGTGGAGTGTGGACTATTCCAACAGGGCTAAAATTGCATGAACATGGGTTTTTGTCACGGTGTATGACCAGAAATTATTTATAAAAAATAAAAATACAAAATGAGCCACATGAGTGTCGTACTGGTACTGGTAGCCACGGAGATGCAAGTAATTAAAAGCTTGAGAAAAGTATTGAAATAATTTTATATTATTGTAAATTATTTAATCACAAATTATTTTGCATGATAAATGTTATTGACTTTAGAATAATTATAGTATATAGTATCATAAGATACTGCATTAATGATATTTTTTTATTTATTGATGACATAAAAAAAATATATTGATTATGATTGTCATTAAATTCTAGTTTTATGCATAAAAAAATTCTAGTTTTGATATGAATTTTGTTATTTTTATTATGTTAATTATATCTTAGGTTTTTAATTATTTATACATATAAAGTAGGAGAAAGACAAGGGAGATTTGTGTCCTACCACTACCTTCATACCCCTTCCTCTCCATCTTCCCCAAACCCTAACACCACCATCATCCTTCCCTCACCACTACACATCCCTCTTTGTCATGTTTTTCCCCTCCCTCTCCTTTTTCCCAATGCACCATTTCCTTCAACAAATTTTGTTTCAAATTTGTGGATTTTGAGTCAACTTAACTAACTCTAAAGCTTTTTTTTTTTAAAAATAAAATGATTAAACATATTAGTTATGTCATTAGTTAACATGTTAACATATCTATGTTATATCAAGTAATAGTTTTAAAAAATTGAAATTTTAGACAATAAAACCAAGAAATGTCTATATTACGTAATCAAGTCCTACTTTAATAATGTATGAAAGATAATATAAATATCACTTTAGGAGAAAATGATTGGATAAAATAAAAAAAAATATCGAATTTTCTTCGTGAAAATCAATTGTAAATTTTACAAACTAAATCAACATTATATAAAATCAATAAAACTTACAGTTTAAACTTTGAAGTATGAATAATTATTTTTCAAATTATATTTCGAAAGATTTCAAGTTTTAAAACAAAATAAATATTTATAATAGTGTGACTCTTAACAAAATTCTTATCATTTCTTTTATTGAAAAATTAGACCCAACTTGTATTAATCTAATTTAGATTCAATTCTAACTTTGATTAGGAATCATTTTTCAGCAAAAGTGAAAAAGTTAAAAAAAAAAAGTGAGTTATAAATCTTAGTTATAAATCATGATTTCAGCCTTTTATGTTTGGACATAATTTTTTATAAAATTATTTTAAAACATAAGTAAATCAAATCAAAGTGTAAAGACCAGCATGTTTTTATTTTACAAAGACCCTAACCTTATTAAAGTGGTACATAAGACCAACATGTTTTTATTAAAGTGGTACATAATTATACATATCTATAACTATGAATAAAAATAACTATCTTATTTGGTGTACATGCTTTTTATTCCTAAACTATCGTTTAATATGTATAATTATCTTTTTCTTTTCTCATGAATTTCAATATGTAAATTGCTACCATTTTCAATTGTTTTTTTCTAAATACCATGAGAGACACAATGTGTCTCTCTTGCACCTAGTTGGAATAATTGAGGTGGCTTATAATGCTAAGATTGAAGCTACCATTTGTATTATTTTTCTTAATAACTCTTTATTGTATGCTTTGAGAGACATAAATGACCTGTGTAACTTTTGCTTTCATAACTATTTTAAATAAAATCTAAAAAATGTAAAGACCAACGTATCAATTATATAAGTGATACTAACCTTTGATTTTATAATAAAATCTTGGAGTTTAATCATAAACATTAAAAAAATGTGGAGGACAGATTTATTAAAGTAGTCAATCAAGTTTCTCAATAAATATTAATTAACAATCAAATTGATAAATACTTTGCATAAATAATATAAGAGTTTAATTGGTATACATTGTCAGTGTAAAATATTTTTACACTAATAGTCAATCATGACTTTTCATTTATGTGACTTTTAAAGTAGTAACAAATAAAGTTAACAAATTTACCCTAAATGAAAGACTGTAATTAAATGTCATTGTAAAAATCTTTAAATTGATCGTGTATACCAATTAAACTCATAATATAATGCATTTAAAATAGCCTACAAGTATGAGTTACCATAATAAATATAAGATTATGTGTGAAATGATTTTTTTTCATTAACCTGATGAATGAATTTAATCATTTCTTAACTTTTCTATTAGGCATGAAAATTAATTCTGCTTTTACAAGAACCAACCCAGATCTACCTCGACTTTTACGAGGAAAAATAGAGTCGACAAAGTTCAAGTTTGGGTTTTTCCTAGATAAAAAAAAGGTTAGGGTCTAATAGTTGAATTCATGTAATAATTTACATAAATTATCATTATGTCCTTATTTTAAATAAAACATATTAGGTTTGTGTATGAACATGCACTCTTAAAACCATTAGATCATATAAGAACATTAACATCGTGGTCAAACCCACGATTTTGTGAAAGATGCGATGGGACAAGTGATGAGGTTGATTCGAGGACTACAACACTATGACCAATCTCACAACTCCATGAAATTCATCATTTTACATATTTCTTATGTTTAGAATTCAAACAACTAGTTTGGATGTAGGAGCGAGACGGGCAGCTAGGAAACAGGTGGATCAATTTTTTTATCCAATGGAGATGATTTGGGGTGTTGAAACAGGGGGTTGGGAGGCTAAACCCACCTCACTCCACACTGTTGTCCATATGTATTTTCTTATAAAAAAATTGATTCAAGATATAATCAAAGATCATTTCTTTCTCAACTGTAATATTAAATCATTAATTAAAGACATTAATAATTGAAAAAATAAGCAAATACAACTATTTTTTTCTATTAAGACTCATTATTTTCCTTACCAAGTTATTATCTTTAATAACACAACATTGCTAGTAAAATCTTTCTAATATAATAAGATATGCAACAGAAAGGATTGATATGTGGGTGGAAGATATAACTGCAAAATATCTATTCTCAATTGTCAACTATTTATAATATTGTGTCTTATTATCATCATTAAGTTGAATAAGTCTTACCAATGAAAAGTTATATTATCAGTATTTTAATCATAAGAAAAATTGACCATCAATTCTTTAATTTAAACTTTATTAATAACCTAATTGTCAACAATTCACACTAATTGACTTTTTATCATTGATAAAAAAAACTATCAATAGCTATGAAATTTATTGTAATAAAAGAAAGACAAGTAAGTTTTTACATAATTTTAATTATATAAAGTTAATCTCATCACTAAAGCATGGAGCAAATTTTTAGTACCTATAATAATATTTATTATTTTTCTACATTTTTCACCTTAAAAATCTTAATTAGTAGAAAATAATCACACGTGTCTTACTTTAAACACCTTAGTCATCAAACCATTTCATATTTTCTATGATTGTGACTATTAATAATTGAAGTCTACAACATCAATTCCATATATAATGATACCTATATCCAAGTCTATGTAATTTTCAACCAAATGGTTTGTTGAAAACTGGCTTAAGATTATTGTAATTTAGAACAAAATAAGGTATGCATATTACCAAACCAACAACCAAGCCATTATTCATACATTTTTTTAAGATAGTGTTGATAACAACTATTGATGATATAATTTCAAAATTAAAAAATCAATGGTCATTTATAGTTGTAGCACAGTAACAAGACTATTTGTTTACAAAAATATTTATAATTCATTGACAACATAACTATTAGTAGTAAAATTATGATAATGAGTTATTCCACATTGTTAGCCTAGTTGTGGTATCAATTATCATGTGGTAGAAGCTTATATGGGCTAAGTCATAGTCGAATAGTGACACTTAAGCTATTACAATTGAGTAGAAAGAGTTACATTGTGACTATCAACTATAATTTTTAGCACAATGGTAAACGTTGGATCCAACAATTGGTATTAAAGTCAAGGTTATGAGTATGACTCCTAGTGAGACAATTGCTAAGGGGAAAATTGTTGGCTAATCAGTACATCAATTGTCTTGTGGTGAAAACCTAAGTGGGTCAAGTCATATATCTCCCTTTTTCTTATATAGCAAAAAATTTATGTTTTTTAATAGGCTAAATTATAATCTATGTCCCTCAATTTATTTAATTGTTGACATTTTTACCTATGTTAATTGCTTACATTTTGTCTCTTCATTTTATAATTTGATGAAATTTGATCTATGCATTAGATCATGGTCATTGACTATTAGTTTAATAACTTTGACTTCCATGTGATGTGATTGACATTATGTGGCATATAATAAATGGAATTTATAAGGGTTAGACACACAAAAGCAGTTTTGAACGTGGGAGAAGCCAAAGATGAGGACAACGAAAAACACAACCAAGTTATGGATGAAGATCATAATGAGTATCAGATTGGGTTCTCTCCCACCCATTAGCACCTAATTTTGGAATAGATGGTTTTACAAATCCTAAATCAGCTCGAGTATTTTATTTTAAACTCTCAATTAACTAAAACAATTCTAACTATGTGTGTAAGAAGTCAATGTTAATAGTTTAAAAGTTAATAATTATCGTCTAATGGTTCAAATGTCATCAAATTATAAAATGGAAGGAACTAAAAATAGGGTCAAAATGTTAACAATTGAACAAATTGAGGCACGAATTATAATTTAGCGTTTTTTAACACCATGTCTCTCATGTTTTGATCCCTTATATAGTGCTGTATAGCAAGGATTTCAATCAAGGACATTTGAGATGGGAAAATGATGGAATATTAATTGATACATGGATTAAAAATGAAAAAAAAAGGAAAACTACTATTTTTTGCCCAATTAGTTGTTTCTAACCTTAGTAATCTTTCTTGATATTTACAACAAATTATTTCATGTTTTTTATATGTTATGATCCAATTTTTTCATATGTAAATCTATGCTTGTAGTAGTTTTTAGTTTATGAATCTTAATTATGGTGCACTACTCATATGTGATCTAATAATTAAGTTCATATTGATAATTTATTGTTTTAAAGTCTGCTAGCTTTGAGTTTTTTGGTTTACTAAATTGTAATGCACTAGTTCTAAATAAATTTATAGAGATCCTCTTATATGTGAGGTGCATAATGGTTGTTTATAGTTTTTCTTACAATTTGATCGTCCACCTAGGTGTTGATTGACTTTAATTATTCAATAGTTTTATTAAATGTTACATGCCCTTGAACGTTAGCATACAACAAATTTGGGAGTAAATTGTATTTGGTTTTGCAAAGTGTTTTAAGTATTATTGTGAGAATTAGTTTTTCTCTATGTTTTTGAAAGTTTTACATTCATTTAAATTTTAGTGTTTATATTTTAACAGCTTTAAGGTCTAGTTAATACACTTTGAAGCACAAACAAAGAGAATAATACAACACATTTAGTTGAATCACTAAACAATTTTTTATGTTTATATTGTTTAATGGACAATGTACAACACAAACATAACATATACATTTGACCAAAGCTATGGAATTAAAGGAAATAAAACAAAAAGAAATTACTTTAAGAAATATATAAAAATTATATAATTAAGATTTTTTACCTAATTAACCAATCAAATAAATCATGAAATTATGCCAATAATATAACCCATGGTTATAAAATCTAAATTCATAAATAGACAAAATTTACTCTTGGATAGTAAATTTAAAATTACATATGGTCAAATTGCATAATGATAATCAATTGTGCTTCTGAAAAAGCCAAAATAATTCATCAATGAAAAGGCTAAGGGTATTGCTTCTTGCACCTATCCTTTTTTTTATACACGGATAATATTTTTTAAATTTTCACCATTATCCTTATCTATTTGTCTTCAACATAGTCATCTCTAACATCACTACTCATAGCTCACTTCCCTCTTTTTCCCTATCATTTTCCCATTCATATTGTCTCTCTCTGTGACATCATTGAAGAGGTAGTAAAAGCTTGAAAGCATATTAGAATAAGAGGAAACACGAATGTAAGTTGATTTTTTGTATATTTTTTCTGCTCTCATTGTTGTATTTAGATTACAAAATTCAAAAGAAATTTTAAAACATTGGATTACATAATTCATAAATATTTTTAACACATTCAAATCACATAATCTACATGATATGTAGCCATTCAGAGAATCCATAAAAATATTTTAAAAAAATATAGTAACTCAGTCATCTTCTTTACAAACTAAACAATGATGTTTTGTGACTAAGAGAGGAGGAGAATGGTCCATCACAATTAGTGATAAAGAGAAGGGTTCATGGATATAGGTGTGGAGAAAGGTACCCAATGTCTGGTGCATGATGAGAAACCAAGGAAGGGTAAGCGGTGGTTGTGACATATTCTATCATGAACAATGATGAGGTGTACAATGGGTCTGCAATGTCATGACATTGGAGATGGGTGTGAAGGCAAAAGTTTTTAAATGAAAAGTATTATAGGAAAATTACAACCCAAGACATGTGTATGAGTAAAAGGATAAGTGTAAGGAGTAACACAGAAAGGCTAAACATATTTTATGACTTCAAAAAATGAATGACCCATTTTTTTTCCAAACCATTTCAAGGATTTTGTTTCTACACCTCCCAATTTTGTTTTTGCACCTCTCAATTTACTGAAATCTCCAAACTGCCTTTCATGCTCATGCACCCGACACCAACATAAACCCAGATTCATTGGTGTCTTTGGTGGCCTTGCACCTACGCATATGCATGTAGACCCACAAACAAAGTACTTTGCGCCCATTCTCCCTTTTTGTGGATTCTTTCATTCACAAAAATAAATTTAAACAACATACTTACAAATGTGCAATGGTATAATAATGAAAAAAGCATTGTAAATCATATGATTCACAATGTAGGCATAAAAAATATGGTTGATCTTATTATTCATAATATAGGCATAAAAAAAGTGCAGTTCACATGATTTTCAATTATATAATAACATAATTGTGGATCTTGTGATCTGCAATATGCTTAATGCAACTGCGGATCATGTGATTTTCAATCATTTTTATGCACTTTTTCACCGTTGTGGATCACATGATCTGTAATTATGTAATTATATAATTGTCGATCATTTGATCCGCGATGTAATTCTTTTATGTATATTTTTACCTTGTGGGTCTACACATTTGCTATTTAGGATGAAGATTGCAACTCATGTGATCTACAACTATGATTTGCAATTTTTAAACTTAAATGTTAAGGGTACAAGGGTGGGGGAGGGTTACGGGGGCTTCAAGGGTGAGTGGAGAGGTTGAAGTGAGTGGAGGAGGGCAATGCGTAGAGGACAAAAACAAGGGTACTTTGATAAATTTAGATTTAAGGGTGTGAATAGCAAAAATTATAAATGTAGAAAAAAATGCCACTATCCCAATACATTAACCCACATGTGACTTGTTTAACTTGGGGTTTTTTTATTTGCTTCAACCCTTTTTTTTATTTCACACCTACTTTTTTTAAATTTTTTTAAATGGTCATTATACCCCTCTAAACCTAACTTTATCTTTAAATTCCCCTTTTCTTCTTCTGTCACATTTACTTCGGCCTCCTTTCACTTATTGTCCCTTTCTTCTTCATTTTTTCGCTTCACATCATCTTTCCTCCCTAGCCACAACCAACCTCTCCCCCTTCCGACTATCGTCACGCCTAACCACCCATTGTGGCACTCCCTCCTAGCCACCTCCCTACCATTGCCTCCCTTCTAGCCATTGCCACCTGAGAAGCTCTTCCTCCCAGCCCCAACCACTAAAATAAGGGTTGACACACATTTTTACTTATCCAATGAGAGACTGCTGGAGAAGATTTTGGTTGTTGTTTTTTATTGTATGGTTTCTTGTAGATCTGATTTTTATTTTAGGGTTTAGTAAATTAACAGTGTAAGTTTTATAAAATAAAAATTTATTCATGTATAAAATAAATTTTTTATTTTTTATTTTTATTCACTTATAATTTTTTTACTCATGTATAATTTTCTTTGTTCACGTATAAATTTATTCACTATAAAATAAATTTTTTGCTTGATTTATGTTTTCTTGCTGTTTTTATTTTAGGGTTTACATTTTTCTTTATTTTATGGTTTTTATTTTATAGTATACCTGATTTTTATTTTACATTATATTATATACGTAATTGGCTGTTTTTTATTTTACATTATATTATATACTATATGCTAAGAATTTATAAATTAGCAATGTAAAAAATATCTAGGTTTTATTCACTTATAAAATAAAAATTTATTCACTTATAAATTCTTTTACTTCTAGTTGTCTGGTTTATGTTTTCTTGCTATTTTTAGTTTAGGGTTTACATTTTCTTGTGTTATGGTTTTTTATTTTATAATAAATATTTAACATTGAAACATGAAATTTAAAATTTGAAATTTCAAGTCTTAGAAATTAGAAATTGAGAGAAATATGTTCCAATCAATATTTAAAATTGAAACATGAAATTTGAGCTCTTAAAAATTAGCGAGAATTATGTTATAATAAATATTTAAAATTGAAAGTTCAAATTTTAAATTTGAAATTTGAACTCTTAGAAATTAGCGAAATATGTTGTAATAAATATTTAAAATTGAAACTTAAAATTTTAAATTTGCAATTTGAACTCTTAAAGTTAGTTGAGAGAAATATGTTAAAATAAATATTTAAAATTAAAACTTGAAATTTTAAATTTTAAATTGGAACATTGAAACTTTAGATTTGAAATTTATACCAGTAATTAAAACAATATTTATTTTAGGGTTTGAATTTAAAATTCAAAATTAACACTATTTGAAATTTCAAATTTCAAATTTTTAACCAAATTAAAAATTTAAATAAATATTCTTTTAAATATGTTAAAACATTAGATTTTGAAATATATTATTCTTAATGATTTTATAGTTAAAATTATTTAAAATGTTAATTAATGTTATTGTTTAAGATGTTTAAAATTTAAAAGATATATGTTGTTTTTCTTTTGGTTTTCAATTGAAAATTTATTTAGTGTTGTTTTTTTTAGTTAATTATTTAATATGTTTTTTAACCAAAAAATGTTATTTTATTTAATTTTTTATATTGTTTATAATGTTTTTACAAATATGCCTAGAACACGTGGAACTGTTTATAATTTTCATGTCAATAATAAATGTGTACGGTTGACTGCGTCTGCAGGTAAAAGGTAGATGCCGATAGAAAATGACGTTGTTCAAGACCAACTTCTTGTGCATGAAAATCCCTTGAGAATGGATTATCCACAGGCCCAGAAGATAGTACTTTCTTAGTATCATATGTTGGCCATGTAGCACATCACATATGGAATGGCGGCGAAGTAAGTCTATGTTATTTTATTTATTAAATTTTTATTATAATAATTTTATTTTTATTAATTTATTTAATTACGTGTTTAGTATAATTAGCTAATTAAATATTTGGTTGTGTTGTTCATTATATATAGTATATTCATGTATTTAGTTTATTAAATCTTTATTATAGTTATTTTGTATTTATGTGTAGTATATTTATATAGTAATTTAATTAAGGCTAAATTATCACTGGTGCTCCTCTATTTAGGGGTAGCTCATTTTGTACCCCTCAATTTTTTTTGCGCACCTTTTGCCCTCCCATTTTTTCAAAGGTTTAATTTTTGCCCTTCCATCAAATTTAGGACATTGACGGTTAAAAATGAACGTTGACTTATATAATTACGTGACGTGGCATGATTATATTGTAATTAAGAGTTAATTAAAGTTTAATTAATTATTTAGAAATGTTAATTTTAAAAATATCAAAAACATGTACCTGGAAAAGGAAAACTAGAGCCAATCCACTAGACCAAAGGCTGAAATTGAACCCAAATTTAGAAGTTTAATTGTTAAAGTCATACCACTAGACCAAAAGCTAATATTAGTTTTTTTGTGAGATTCAAATTTAATTAAACTAATCATGTCACAACATTAATTTTATATTAAAATTGGACAAAGTAAGATTTGAACCTAGGACCTGTGAGAATTGTAAGACGATACCACTAGATAGTAAGCCAATTTTGGTTTTATTGTCTTTTTTTCTTTGTTTTGTTTTGCTATTCTTGGTCATTTATGTTGTAAATTTTTTAAATAAAGAAACTTTTTTAAATTCTAAAAACTACTTAACTTGATTTTATGTTAAATCTATTTGAATAAGTTTATTTTTTTAATTTTTAATTTTATATTTAAGTTTTAGTTGTTACTTTAATTTATAGTTTTTAACTTTTAATTTAAATTTTAATTTCTATCTTTTATTTTTAATTAGATTTTATATTTTATTTGTATATTTTAATTTTAAACCTATTGTAGGTCATTTTATGTTATATATTTTATTTGTGATTTTGAAACTAAAATTAACAATTAAAAGATGAAATTAAAATTTAAGGGTTAGCAACTAAAAGTAAAATTTAGTTATATTAACAACAATATAAAATTTAAAATCTAATTAAAAATAAAGACATAAATTAAAATTGAGAATTAAAATTTAAAATTAAAATTTCTCCATTTTAAAAAGTTGTAAATTTTAATATATTTTTAAAATTAATCTTGCCACGATTAGTTGAATTAAATTTGAATCTCACAATAAAATTAATATTGGCTTTCGGTCTTGTGATATGGCTTTAGCATTTAAACTTCTAAATATAGGTTCAATTCTAGCCTTTCTCAAATTTTCTATATTTTTTAAATTAACATTGTTATTGATTAATTTAAATACATTGAAATTGCAAAATAAAATAGATGTTTACCTTTGGTCTAGTGGATTGGCTTTAACTTTTCTTCTTCCAAGATCTGGGTTCAATTCCTACCATGGTACATTTTCAAATAATTAATTAAACTTTAATTAACTTTTAATTACAATATAACCGTGTCATGTCACTTAATTACGTAAGTCAACATTCATTTTTAACAGTCAATGTCGGAAAGGCAAAAATTAAACTTTTGAAAAAGTTGGAGGACAAAAGATGTGCAAAAAACATTGAGGGGCACAAAGTGAGCTACCTCCTAAATAAAGGGCCACCGATGGTAATTTAGCCTTTAATTAAATATGTGGTTCATGTAGTTCATTATATGTAGTGCATATATATATATAGAATAATTTATTTTTTTTACTTTTTTAATACAATAATTTAATTAACTTTTAGTGTACTTAATATCTTATTTTTAACATAATTATTTAATTGCTTAGTTATGTGTTTAGTATAATTAATAGTTTACTGTCTTTTTGTGTACTTAAATGTATAGCACAGGACGAAAACTGCGGATGGTGGGAGAGCTTCACGTTGGAATTGAAGAATATGTTAGCCACTCTCGGTTATTACTGTTAGTTAGTTGCGCGTATGAAATAGTTTACCCCACCCTTATTTGTGCTTTTGTTGAGAGATGATACAAGGAAACATCTAGTTTCCATCTACCTATTGGGGAGATGACCATCACACTAGATTATGTGTTGTGTTTGTTGCATCTACCAGTGATGGTTATGTTTTACAACTATGATTACCTGAACATGCAAACGGCAATTCCCATTTTGATGGACTTGTTAGGCGTATCACTAGAGGAAGCATTTGACGAGGTTACCGCTTATAGATGCAGGTTTGTTCGTCTTTCTTGGCTAAGAGATGTGTATGAATAAATATGTTCAACCAACAGTTAGGAGTAGGCTACTCGAGCATATGTGTTGCACCTTGTTGGGTGCACCATATTTGTGGAAAAAACAACACATCTATCTGCGTAATGTATCTGATGTTGTTCAGTGACCTTAAGGACACATGTGTATCATCATCTTGATGAAACAACTTACAACGAGACCAGGCAATGCACGTGTTACGCGGCTTTGATTAAGGTTAGTACTTTTTATAACATGCGTTAATTTTATACAATTTCTCATGAATTACATATAACTAATATAAGTATGTTAATGTTTTATGTCGGTCTGGGTCTACGAACACTTTCCAATGATTGGGGCAACATTAGTAGCCATTGGATTCGATCAAGCGAATCCCCACACATTGCATTGGATTGTTGCGAAATGGACACTTGATTAATAGTTGTAACATTATTTTCATTGTGGTCCTTCGAGGTGAGTAGAATGTTCTTCATTTTGACCATATTTTTTGTCAAATCATGAAGTAATGTTTTCTCCTCATCTACCAAACGATCAGCATATGGATGACCAACTAATGTTTTCACCAATAGATGATTGTGAAACCCACATACTACCTTCAGTTTCCACCCATGTTGATTCTTTAGAGGTCGTCCTCTTAATTTGAATGGACAATTACACTTTCTGGTCCAATTGTTTTACAAACATAGTTGTGATAGCCTTTGTACGGTTTATACATGTCCCTTAGCTCACACCCTAAATCCACAATATTTTATCGCCAGTTGTACTTGACCTTAATATTACGATGACAAAACCATTTTCAAATGCTACCCCTCTAATTCACTTTAATAACTTGTCTCGCGTAAAAAAACCTAGTCCAATGAACAATAGTTTTACAATGTTTTACTTAATAATTAAATATAATTAAAGTAACACAAATATTGATTTTATTTGTACCTCTGTGTTGCTGAATGCATTTGTAAAATTAATGACATTTTGAACAATTTGTTGTCCTTCATCAATGTACACTTGTTGACCATAATACAAATTTAAATCATTGTCTTCCATATTTATTTCGTTGGAATTATTTCTAAATAAATCTATAAAAACCTGCAACAATAATTTAAAATTGAATTCAACTTCACAATTGCATATAGGTTTATTAAAAAAATTATGTAAATATTTTGAAATATACTATTTGATTAATAAAGTAAATATGTTAAACACTATAATGATTAAACAAGTTTTTTTTTGTGAAAATAATTATTAAACAAGTAGTGTTATAAAATATCTATCAGCAATGAAAATTACATAAAATAAACTTACTTTATGATTAAAAGAGAAGAAAATCATTGTATAAAAAAAAGTAAAAATAAAAAGAAAATTTTGTTTAGAATAAAAGAAAATAAATATAAAAAATTAGAAATTAAAAAGCTAATATTTCACAGAATACTTTTGTATCTTAAAAAAATATTGAATAATATTTGTAGTTTCTAAATTGTCATGTTAACATGCACAAATTTATCCTAATGAAAAAAATAAAATTATATTTTTTCCATAATAAATTTAAAATAAAATATTAATATAATTAATTGGTCATTAAAAAAAATAAAATTTTAACCCTAATAAATTGCATCTCAAAATTCTTGCAATTATGTAACATGTACCTAGAGATTATCCTAGGCTGTTGTATAAAAAAGATATTTCCTACTAATTTTAAAAGACATAAAAGAAAAAAAAAAGTAATAAAAATAATAACTTAGGTTTTATTAAACCCAACTTATTTTTAATTTTTTTTCTAAAAGGTTATCAAAGAATATTAATTAAAATTACTTAAATTCTCAAAAAACTATTTTACAATGTAAGTTTTATGTTTCTTACGTAAACTAATATTCTTTTATATATTTTAATTATACAATAAGAAGAAAAGTTTATCAAAGAAATTTTAACTAAAAAGTAATATTTAAGTTAAAATAAATAAAATTTGATAAATTAAGGCACTTGTTTTTAAATTAATTTTTTATTTTTAACTTAAAATTAACCTAAAAACAAACTGAAACTAATGAATCGTTAATATAATTAAAAGTAGTTTAAAATTATATAAAAATAGAATCAATTTTTTAATCATTCATAAGTGCCTAGTTTCACAACAATAAAAATTGATCATTTAGCCAAAAAGAGAAATTGTATCAATAAATAACATTTGAAAACGAGTTTAATAAATTAATGTTTTACAAAATTTTACATTATCAACTAATTATAAATCACATTATCTAAATTTTTTTTTCTTAATTACATTATGAAAAAATAAACTTACTTGAGGAAAAGATGCTGACTAAATTTTTGAAACATATATACGATTCTATAGAGAAGAATAAAGTAAAAATGAGTTAAGGAACAATCATGAACAAATGAACATAAAATGTTTCTTTCCATTTACTGACACAAAGTAAGGGTATATTAGTAATTTATGAAATTTTATTTTATGATATTTGAAATTTAGGTAATAAATTATTTTCAATAATTTAATAAATTTAATATAATTTAAAAGATGATAGTTAATTTTAATAATTCTATATTCAATAATTCTATATAATTTATTATATATTCAATAATTTAATATAATTTATAAATTAAATAAATTTAATATACTTTAACACATAATCATTTAATATAATTTATTATATAATTTTATAAATTTTATAATTTAAATAATTCTATATATTCAATAATAAATTTATTATAAGAATTTATTATATAACTTCAATTATTTAAATAGACTATATAATTTGTATAAATTTAATATTGAATAATTTATTTAACAAAGAATAAAAATTTTATAAAATTAATTAAAACATGCAACCAGTTAAACATTTAGTATATTTATTTTATAAAGTTATATAATAAATTATTAAATATATATATATATATATATATACATATATATATTATTAAAATTAATTATAAAATATGCAAATTAATTTTAAGATGCATATTCAAACCTAAAAAACCCTAAACCATAAGAAGCAACCAACCACAACGCACATGAAAGTTTGCATATTTCCACCACTTTACATGCAACCAATCCCGACCTATGCATTTTTCTTAAAATTCAACTCATGCATTCAACGCATTCACCACCTCACATGCAACCAATCATCACCCATGCATGTGCAAATTTTTTTATTGGTCTTTTTCCCACCATTATATGGGAAATGAAATACGAGTAGGTGACAAATAAAAAACCATTAACTTGATATAAATGATAACAAATGAGCCTATAGTTTTTAAGATTCGATACTGACTCGTGGTTATCTCGAAACATTGATATCTTGTTTGGCTCAGTCCTTTCACCTTATTAATTTGATTTTTTTTTATCAATAAGCCATTTTATATCTTTTACTAAAAAAAACCATTTTATAGTTTGCTTTTATGATTTGTGAAAATTATTTACATACGAAGCATTTATTTCACATATTAAATTATATTCTCATGAATATTATTAGTTGAATGTTATTATTATTCATTTGTTGGAATTTTTCAAAACTAATTTTGATTTATTAAACAAATAAAAATAAAATGGGAGTGAGGAATTATTTTAAAAAATTACTTCTATTCCAATGGAATAAATAATTCATACTCTTTCATGGGAATGGATAGTGGGAAAAAAAGTGTAATTAATTCATATTCATAATAATAAGAGATGTTTATGAATATTTTGTAATTTATATCAAACACGAGATTGAAAATGTTAAATTCGTGTGCTCACATGTTTCAAAAATAACTTTGTAAGTTTTAATAACTTGAAATAAACACCCTCTAAGGTTTCACTAACAATTGTTATTAAACTCAATTTTCACCCCTAAAAACTATAAGAGTTATTTTACTTCTCATTTATTGATATTTTTTGTTATTTTATTGTTCTTTGTATATTTTTGAATTAAATAGATTAATAGCTTAATATATAATTCATTTGATAATAATAATTTTATTTAAATTATAGAAAATAATATAATAGATATATTCAAATCCAAAATATTGAAAAAGATGAATATCAAAATATAATACATGTTTCTTTTGTAATAAAAGCTAAACCCCAAACCCAAATAGAGATGGAAAGGGTCAAATCTATCCCACTTACTCCTGGTAATTGGTTTTCGACTACCACTATTAGTTGCCATGGAAGATGTATTTCATGAGACTAAGATTTAATAACAGTGTTTTACATTTTAAAAAATTTTGTTTTTATAAGTTTGAAAAATTAAAATAAAAAATCACCCCAAACACAGATTAATATAGTAGCAAGGTGTTGCAAAAATAAGAAAATGCTTAAAGTTTTAGCTAGTAACAAACATGAGAAGGAAAATTATATTGCAATTCCAAACTTCCTTTGAAAGGTGTTAATTTTCTATAAAATTGATATATGTGAATGACATCTATATAACATATGATATGAAATTGGAAGTCATGATAGGCTTTTTACTAGGATGACAAAATGAAATAGGCCGACTCATCAGTCAATCCTTATTTTTTATTTTGGTAGGACAGATTAGTATTTTGAGTATGTCAGTCTGCTTTGATATGTCTTGCTTGGTTAGTCAACCTGTCAAGATTATATTTTATTTTAAAAAATTATGTTGTTTATATAAATTAATAAATAATTAATATTAAATATATTAAGTAGGATTTATAAAAATGATTTTGTTACGAAAATAAAATAAATTTTGTCATTTATTTTTTGTAAAATCATTTTTTATAAGCCAACAAATATTATTAATAATTAGAAAGTACAAGAAATGCCTCTTTGAATAGTTTAATTTTTTTGTCAAAAAAATAAAACCAAAGATACATTATTTACTTTTTTTTTGTTTAAAAATATGTTTTTTTAAAAGATCAAACTACGTCAAAAAAAATATTTTTTATTTTGTAAGATCATGACTATGTCAAATAAATAAAAATATGTTTTTGTTTAAATTGAATTTATTTTTTTTAAAAGAAGAAAATATTTCAAATTTTAGCACCGGACCGCCACTTAATGATAGGAAAAACCAAACTATTTAACTCATCTAACTATAATGAATCAACCTATTCTGACAAGCTAAAAGTGAGGTGACTCACTCCATTTTATCACCCCTACTTTTCCCTTCTATACCTACACTCAAAAGAACAAAAAAATGAGATAGGGAGAGTATGTGATGAAAAATAAGAAAATGTTCAAACTTAGTTTATTGACTATGAATTGCTGTAGGAAATGCTACCTATAAGAAAATGCTAAAATAATATAAATCACTAGTATGTTATAAAAAATATGAAAATGGTGTGAATTAGTTAGTAATAAGTATGTTTGTTTTTAGTTTATATCTAATGAAGCTTCACCCAACACAACACTACACAACAAATTGAAATGTCTAAATAAACTGAATTATGAATAACTTTGCAAGAAGGGAAAATAAACAAGCTAGAAAAATGTCTTTTATATGCATCCCTTTTTTCTTAA
Organism: Psophocarpus tetragonolobus; assembly: GCA_037954015.1. NCBI lineage: Eukaryota > Viridiplantae > Streptophyta > Magnoliopsida > Fabales > Fabaceae > Psophocarpus > Psophocarpus tetragonolobus. Next base: position 43,368,949 of record CM075692.1, read on the forward strand.
AAAAAGAGTCAATATACAAGATAAATAAAATAGGAATAAACGTGTTTAATTGAAAAGAAATAAAGAAGAAACAATAAAGACATATAAAGAAGTGAATAAAATATGTGTGAAATAGTACAAGTGGATGAATCCTACACTTTTTAAAGTTACTTATTTTTCTCTTCCAAAAGATCTTAACTTTGCTAAATTATTTCTACCAACCATACCAAAGAAAGAGTTGGTATGAGAATCATGAGCATAACACAAATCATAAGATTATGTTTTACTATGCCTAAATCCCTCATCTTTGTTGCAAAGTAATTCAAAGTAATTGAATAGTTAGAAGGTGTATTATGTCTAAACTTTTTGTTAATAGACTTATTGATAGTTTGGTTAACTTTGTTAATTAGAGTAGTTACTTTAATTGTGTAATTGATGGACAGGTTATTTCTAACATGCAACCTGATGTAAGTGAATTGTGTATAATACCTACGTGTAACTAAGTAAATACAGGTCATTAAAAGTGTTTCTGTCATTAATAGTAATTTTTTTTATATTTTTGTGATATTTTCTCTTTAGGGCATGTGCAGTGATGTATATATTTAAGTTGTGAATAAAAAATAATAATTTTTTTTGTGAAAAAATTACTCCCATCATCTATGAATAGATGTTAGGAGGGTTCAAGAGAAATCCAATTAGAGCATCTCTAATGGGAGATGTTTTCAAAGTTACTTAATAAATTAATGAGTTGTTTGAAGCAATTTTTTTATTAGAGTAATTCTACATATGGTTCAAGTTACTTAAAAAGTAGATCAGTACTTCACCAAGCAACTATTGCTTATGATTATAAAAATAATTTTTTCATCAAATCTATGCAAACTAATAACAACAGGCAACTCAAAAAAAAAATTACAAAGTTGTAAATTTCTTAAAGTTGCTTATAATTTTTTATTGGAGTAAAATTGATAATGAGTTGTGCTTAGCAATAATGTGACATTGTGGATACTACCAAACATTTTTTTTAATACAATAAGTAATTCATGATAGTTTTTTCTATTGGAGATACTCTATATTTACAAACTCAAGTAGTTAAAAGACCATATAGTATGATCTTAGATATTTATTGTATTTATGTATTATTACTAATTTTATTTTAATTCCTTAAAATTTTAGATGATGATACTTGTACGGTCATTATCTCAATGTTGTTAGTATTTTTAGGCTATCTAAGTATATCCCTATTTATTATCATTATGAATGCAAATATCAAGTTGTCATTTTTATTTTCTCTATAGTCCTCTTTAATGCTAGATTTTAGGGGATGAAAATCCTTTATTCCAAATTTGTGTCTCATTTTATGTTGTGACCAATGAATAAATGTTATTTCATTTAATAAGCTATATAAAATATAAAAAAATTATTAAATGATATGACATTTATTGGTTCGTTAGGATAGAAAGTGAGACACCAATTTGAGAAAGAAGATTACCATCCAATTTTAGAAGTAGTACTAGAATAACTACTTTGCTTCCTAATAATAGAATTGTCCCTTGGTACATGTATTCTCTTTTCCATCTCTACCAATTTTGAAATCACTAATTATTTTTGTTTTTGAAATGAGCATTAGCAATTATTTTTAATTTTAATTATAACAAAAGGATTATGGGATCTAATTAAGAGTGTTTTCCAAGCAAATCTTTTGTCTGGCGTTAAGCTAGGGAGGTAGGATCTACAAGTGGTGTTCCAACAGTATGCTGACGACACCATTCTTATGCTAGCTCCTGATGTATAGAATATTTATACCCTTAAGAGTGTTCTTAGGTGTTATGAATTGGTTTCGAGTTTGAAAATTAATTTCCATAAGAGCATCCTGGGGGGGTATAAAGGTACTACAGTCTTTTGCCAAGATTCTTAATTGTGAAGTAATGTGGATATCATTTTTCTACCTAGGATACTGGTACTTGAAAAAATGAGAGCCAAGGTTACTTCCTGGAAACAAAAAAATTTATCTTATGGAGGGAGGATTTGTTTAATTAAATCTACCCTCTCATCTATTCCTATGTATTTTTTGTCTCTTTATAGGATTCGAAACAAGGTGGCTCTTACCATCCAGAGTTTGCAAAGAAGATTCTTGGGGAGGATAAGATGATTTCAATAAAGTTGCATGGATCAAGTGGGAGCTAGTGTGTAAAGTGAAAATCCAAGGTGGTCTGGGTATAAAAGATGTGTTGACCTTTAACAAAGCACTTCTTGGTAAGTGGCAATAGAGGGTACTCTAGGGGGAGGAATCTCTCTGGGTCAAAATTCTATAGGCCAAATACAAGGAAGATATGAGTCAGAACATATTACAGAGGTTGCGAGGTGGGGAGTCTTATTGATGGAAAAGTATAGTGAAGGTAAGTTTTGAAGTGGGTGTGGGTGCTTGGTTTATGGGTAATATCAAGCCTGTGATAGGAAATGAGCCATTATTCATGTTTTGGGAAGGGACTGAAGAGGGCTAGAAGATCTAAGATCACTGTTTCCAAGGTTGTATGCTCTGTCCATTTAGAAGGAGGCTTTTCTGCGTGAGGTTAAGGGCTAGAATGGTGAGAGATGGGAATAGAGACTTAGGTGGAGAAGATAATTGTTTACCTGGGAGCAAGAATGGGTCAGAGAGTTAGAGGAGGTTCTTGTTGGTTCCAATGAGGCGCGATGCCAAAGATGTGAGGAGATGGGTAGGCAGCTAAAGTAATAGAGTCATTTACTTTGTCAAAGAAGCCTATTATCTGGTCTATAGGGAGCCTCATGATTTTGACTTGCATTTCTTTAACAGATTATGGGAGTTGAAGGCGTCATCCAAGGTCTTGGCATTTTCTTGGAAGGTAGCTCATAATAGGATCTCGACAAAGTTTGAATTGGTAAAAAGAAATATAATCCTACTGGTTGAAGCTTCTTGTCCGATATGTTCTAATAATTTGGAATTTGCGACTCATTTGTTGTTCACATGTGTATCTAGTTATAAAGTTTGACTGAAATGCTATAGATGGTTAGGTTATTTATGTGCTCTACCCTCAGATTGTTACTCTCGCTTTTTGGGAACATTTAGGTATTTTGAAAGTTGTGGGGAAAAAGGTCTGAGGATGTTTAGAGTATTATTTGGGTTGCCATTCTATGAGAGATTTGGTTGGCAACAAACTATTTGATATTTTAGGGGGTGCCTTTTGATGCTAAATATGTTTGATAGGAATCGTTACAAAGATCGTAGTTTTGGATTCATGAACTTTATAAAAATTCGTCTTTTTCCTTCTGTGAATGGTCTATCCAGTTAGAATATTGTTTTTCTATGATTAGGTAATGGAATTTTCAGTTTTGACATTAGTCTTCGTTTATGGTTTGGGGGTATTTATAATATTTAAAGGTTGTTTCTTTGATGGTATTGTAATGTATCAACACTATTATATCACTTGTTATATCACTTCTTGTAACATGAGATGTATTGACCTTGTTGAATAAAATTAGTCTTTTTTTAAAAAAAAAAAGAAAAAGAAATTCGTTTTTTTTTTATTTTTAGAAAAATTACACAAGGTTACACGCAAAGAATAATAGCAACAATATTTCATGAAATTTCAACATTTCAAGACACGGTGACTCACAGTCTCGCGTGAAAAGGATGAGCTCACGATTTCAACTTCTTCAATCATAAAGGAATTCTTGTCCCATGCCTATAATTTATTTTTAAGTGTAGATGACGAATGATGTGAACAAGAAAAGCAACGGTACTGAAAACTAGTTTGTGGAGTATTGTTGCCAAATTCTCTTATTTTTAGAAACTTGCAAAGTTTATACGAAAAATTAACGATGATAATACAAATTGGGTAAGGATATATTACCAATCTTATTACCAATCTTTATTCATATGATAAACATAAACAAATAAATACATTTAATATCTTAAAAAATGAAGGCTTACTGAAATTTAGTAGCCATCTTTTACATCATCCAAGTTCATCATTTATATATATATATATATATATATATATATATTAAAAAAGCTTCAAACTTATTAAATTACATTATCCCAACTCTTTCCCACTTCATGGGTGCCTTTTATTAACAAGGCCAATGCATATAGCCATACACATATGTTGGGATAGTAAGGGTTTATACTTTCCTCAAATAATGAGTGTCAATTAAAAAATTGATCTAGCGATTAAAACTATGAGAAGGGAAAAAGTTTGAAAAAATCACAGATTTGAATTTTCTGTGTCATAAAATTAAAGCGCTAACATTTATTTATAAGTTAGACGTTGTGTTATTTAAAATTATATGTGTGATTTATAGTTAAATATTTTTATTTTTCTTATCGAAATAAGTTAGAAGTTAAACCTAGTAAAGTTTTCAATTTAATCCAGAAACTACTTTAAGAGGTTAAGTGCTTCAATTAATAGTCAATTTTCTAGTCTTTTCTGACACAACCAATATGTGAAATAAACTGTAATGTAAACAAAACATACACCTACTTACTTGTACAGACTGATGTGAGAGTCAATAAAATCGTGAGTTATTTGATAAAATAATGTGTAACTTTTATTTGTGTTTACTTATGATTCATGTGCACTGATCTATATTGGTTACATCACTCAGATACCACTGATCTATTTACTTACTTGCCACCCATTTGTAAATAGGAGTTAGTATTTTTTTATGATGAAAGTCTTGAAGTGCGAACTAACCTTTATAATAAAATAAACAGAACGTGGATACGAGATCCTTTTTTTCCGTTACAAGAAAGATTTTCTTTTTAATTAAAAATTAAATAATACATAAAAATTTAAAAAAATTAATATGTTTTTCAAGGTTGAAAATATTTAATAGAAGTTACTAAATATTTTAATTACAACTCGATATACAAGTTTATTTATCTTAATTAGTGTTCTTGAGTTAAATGTATTCTTATCACGTGACTTCATATAAATAATGTACGTATAAAAAACTCTTTTAATTAATATATATTTTAAAAATTTAATTAGATGTATAAATAGAGTAAAAAAGTTTTTTTAATTACAAATTTTCATTTATAAAATTTTTAAATTATTAATCGATAAAATCAATAAATTTACAATAAATAATAAATAATGATTGAATTTAAATATAAAACTTTTTTTAAACCAAGTAAAATTCTTTTTCTCATGTTTTAAATCCAAAAATTATTTTAGTCACCACATCTAGTAAGTTGAACTACTTAACCTTAAAGACCTAAAGTTCTAAACTAATGAGAACAAAAAAAGAGAGAAAAACATATTAGTTATTCAATGTTATATTAGTTTGGTAAGAAGTAGGAACCTATAATTTCAATACTTCAACTAGATTCATAGGCTTTAGATAATAAAATGGCGTGTCAATTGTATAAAATTTTAAATCAATCAATTAATTAAATACTTTTCAAAGGAAAACATATTTCACAAAATATTATTTTTAATTTTAATTCTGAAATATGTATTAAAAATGGAATTTGTATGCAATTAATGAATCATTCTCGTGATTCTAAGTAACTTCTATAATTTTTTTAAACATGTATTTTTTATTATTGTTAATGCCAATATTATACATTCTAACAACAAATACGAATTAGCATTTTCATATTGACTTCTATAAAATGAATGAAATATACTTTAAAAATTAAATTGCAATAATAATTTATCATTACTTAAACTCATCTATAGTACGGAAGAGTAATTAACAGTAGAAATGATTACTTCCCATACATCACTTGGATAAGAGATACAAGTCATGCCAACCAATATTGATAATAAAATATTATCTGTAAAAATTACAATTATTTTTAAATTATATGTAACATTATTAGATAATAATTAATAAACAAAATTTTAGTATAAAATTAAAGTTTATTTTCATGATAATTATATTACCTTATTTAAATAAAAATTTAATATCATTTTATATAAATATTAACAAAAAATTTTAGTATAGAAAATTTTTAAATATAAAATCTAAAGTTAATTTATAATAAATAATTATATAATTTAGCTAAAAATTAAAAAATATATAATATAAATATTAATCAACAAAATTTTAGTATAAATTTTTAAATATAAAGCCAAATTATTTTGTAAAAAATATTTTACTCAATTAAATTCAAATTAGTTCTTCAGAAATTTCAATTACGTAATTAAATGTTATTTAAAAAATAATTTAATTAGTATGCACTGTGTAAAATAGTTTTACACTAAAGTTCGATATAACTTTTTTATTTATATTACTTTTAAAATATTAATTAGTATATAAATAAAAAATTGTGGTTAAACATCAACGTAAAACACTTTTTATACTGATAATACATACTCATTAAACTTTTTAACGAATATGTATATATAAAATGAGAAAAACACTTATAGACAGTTAGTGCAAAAAGTTGTATACTGACAGTTAATCATAACAATTTGAATGTGGTAAGTTTCTTGAATTTAACAATTAATATTTTAAAACTTATATAAACAAAGAATTATAATTAATCGTTAATGTAAAATTTTTTTACACCGATAATGTACAAGTGTTAAACTCATATACAATTAATCAATCAACCTTAAAATTAAAATAATTTTATACAATCTCAAAATATATACACAACTAACAAAAAAATAAATAAAAGTCTCACAACCTTTTAGTGCTATAATTATTAGTATATAGGATTTTAAACTTACATTGGATAATAAATCTTTATTTTTATAATTAAAATATTAATTAGTAAATAAATTTATCACAAAGGAAACATTATGACATTTTGAGTGAATTGGAGAGTAAAACCTTTATTTTTATTGAGAGTTTCATTGTAAAGTTAAATAATAATTCTTTATATGACTTTTAAAATATTAATAAGTAAAATTAATAAATTTTAATTTTTTAACGAATAAACATTAAATAATAATTCTTTATATAACTTTTAAAATATTAATAAATAAAATTAACAAATTTTGACTTTTTAACGAGTAATTATATTAAATATGGGTGTTACGATAATAATTCATTTATAATAAATTTATTAAATAATTATTACTTTAAAAATCATATATCCAGAAAACGAAATTGAAAACAGTATAAAATTGTTTTAATGTATCAATTAAAATCTTATATTAAATCAATCTTCTTAAAAAGACTAAAACAATGTATAGAATTTCAAAATATGTACACAATAAATAAAAATGGAAGTCGACCTTATTATATAAGGAGCTGGTTATTCTCAGTTTTCCAGTAGAAGCAAACTCTGAATTCTCACAATGGCGAATTCTTCTTCACTGGTCTTTCTCTTTTTCTTCTTCTTCTTCTATTCCACTCTCGCAACGGCCAAAACGCACCGTTTCGTGCGAAGCATTTCGCCCTCGTCCCTGGGCCTGGACAAGCCGCAGAAGCTAAGCCAGCTGCACTTCTTCTTCCACGACGTGGTCGGCGGGACCAACCAGACCGCGGTGCGGGTCGCGGCGGCGCCGTCCACCGACAAGTCCCCGACGCAGTTCGGCGCGGTGGTCATGATCGACGACCCCCTCACGGAGAGTCCGGAATCGTGGTCGAAAGTGGTGGGAAGGGCGCAGGGGATGTACGCTTCGGCGTCGCAGACTGAGCTAGGGTTTCTCATGACGCTCAGCTTCGTCTTCACCCAGGGCGAGTTCAACGGCAGCACGCTCAGCGTGCTGGGGCGGAACACGGTGCTCTCCGCCGTGAGGGAGATGCCGATCGTCGGCGGCAGCGGGGTCTTCCGCTTCGCCACGGGCTATGCTCAGGCCAAGACCCACTCCATAGACGCTTTGGAAGCTATCGTGGAATATAATGTCTCTGTCTTCCATTATTAAGAAATGAAAATGATTTTTCTTTTCTTTTCTTTTTTTTAAGTTCACGCTTATCAGGCGGACATAATAGATTAATAGTTTGCTTTGCTCTCTTTTAATCACTTTTGACAGATTAAATGATAATGTGTAATAGTATTTATTATTAATTTATTTTTGTTATATTTTCTGACAATTTTAACTACACAAATGAACAAAAATGACTGTACATCATCCCTTCCAAAAACTTATTTCCCTTGTCGTCCACCCACCCTCAAAATCCTGCGCACCCCTCCCCGCTTCCTAAGCTGCCCCGCCTCAACCCCTACTTGCATTTCGTTTACCCGAGGATTATACTTCTATACCTCTTGAGCTCTTGGTTATTTTATATATAAATTATGAAAATAAAAAGTTTAACCAACTATATTTGAATCAGTTTATTTTAAAATTAGATAGTAAAATATAATAATAATTGAGATACTATTTAATAAATTTACAAATATTAAAATTGCAAAAATTGATCATTTTACATATAATATATATATACACGTGTGTGTGAGTTTAATTGGTATACTGAGAACTTATGGAAAAGTTAATTTTTAAAACTTTTTCAATTTTATTCAACCTTCTGAATTTCTAGTTTTTATTCAAACTCATCATTTGACATCACTTGCTATCAGTAATCATCACCTTTGATAAATGGTCACTGACTGCCAACTCTGACCGACGGTCACCGTCATCTCCGGCCTACCGCCTACTTCTATTAGCAGTCACTGACCGCCAACTTCAACTGGCGGTCATTGGCCGCCATCTCGGTCGGTGGTCACCGACTGTCATTTCCAGCAAACAGTCACCAACTGTCACCTTCTACCAATGATCACCAACCGGTACCTTGGGTCGTCAGCCATTGATTGTCACCCCTTATTGGAAGTCACTGAACGTCACCTACAACCTCTGCCTTCGATACCAATCGTCAGTCATTGATCACTAGTTTTTTATTTCTAAGGAGAAAATGTTCTTTTTGATTAAGATTTGAAATCAATGTTTTAAATTAGGAAATGAAAACAATGTTGTTTTAAATTTTACTAATATAAAAAAACTTATATAATTTTGTTTAAACACGATTTTTTTTATAAGTTCTTCTATATATATATATGATCCAAACACTAATTAAACTTTAAAACTTTTAGAAAAACTTGACTTTTATAAGTTCTACTACATAAGTTTACCCAAATAGGACCGAAGACATCTTTGTTAAAGATAAAGTAAAAAAAAAATCTATATTCTTAACAAAAAAACTTTTACCAATAAAAAAACTCTTAAGAAAATAATGAAAAATCATCTATATCATTAATAAAGGAAAATTCCATTTTGATACATACTTTCAAAATATCTATTCTACCCTTATGCTTATTTGAAAATTAAAAAATAAACTACCGAAGAGAAATTTGAACTCACAACCTCTGTCTTCCTAAACATAAACTTTGTCACTAAATCAACCTTATAATCTTATAAAAATTTACTTTAAAACATTTATATCTAACATCCATAAATATTGTTCTATTATTAATAATCTATAATTCACACATGCACACACACGTGTGTGTGTGTATATATATATATTATCTTCTATACTATTAATAAAAGAAAATTCTCAAAACACCTATTATACCCTTAAAGTTATTTGAAAATTAAAAAAATAAACTACTTTGTCAAATGAGGGATTTGAACTCACAACCTTTGCCTTTCCAAAATGTAAGTTTTGCTACTAGATCAAGCTTATAATCTTGACTAAAAACTACTTTAAAACATTTATATTCAACATCCATAATTGTTCTACTATCAGTAATCTATAATCTATAAGATAATATATATATATATATATATATATATATATTATACTATTGATAAAAGAAATTTTCCTTTTGATGTCCAATTTTAAAAATACATATTCTATACTTATACCTATTTAAAAATTAAAAAAAATAAACTATTTTGAGAAAGGAGGGATTCAAACCCACAATCTCAGATTGCTTTAATGTAAACTTTGCCACTAGATCAACCTTATAACTTTATAAAAAATTATTTTAAAACATTTTTAAAACAAATTTACTATATATATATATATATATATATGTATTATCTATACTATTGATAAAGGAAATTCCTCTTTAGATGTTCACTTTTCAGAATACTTATTATTCTCCTTTTAAAAAAAAAAAAACTACTTTATTAAAAGAGATATTCAAACTCAACCTCTTCCTCCAATTTTTCTCCATATATAGATTTTGCTATTAAACCTTGTAAAAAAATTATTTTAAAACATTTATATTCAACATGCGTGTTTATCCTACTATCTATGATGTATAATGTTATACTATATGATTATCTATACATATATAAAGGGAAGTCACCCTTTTAGTATTCACATTTTATTTCTAATTTTACCCTTATACATATTTTAAAATTAAAAAATAAAAAAATGCTTTATTAAAATAGTGATATGATTAGAGTTACTTTGTCCAACATATATTAAGGGTATAAAGTGCCAACAATTACGTTTAAATTATGATTAAAGGTAGTGCCTATGAAAAAATTATGATCACATTAATATGTTTAATTATGTTGAATATGGTAAAATAGATATGAAGATATGATATATTTATATAATCAAATACATAAAATTAAAATAAAAATGTGAACACAGACTATTTTAAATATAATTAGAATGTTTTGTGTTTTCGTGTAGCTGCTAAAAATTATGTGTGGTAGGTTATGGCTACAAAATTTAGTTTTTTAAATTTAAATATATGATAATTTTATATGAGTTTAATTGGTATATACTGTTAGTGTAAAAGATTTTTGCACCGATAATCAATCATAACTTTATTTATGTGACTTTTTTTAAAGTAGTAATAAGTAAAGTTAACAAATTTATGAAGAATTGTGATTGAATGTCAGTGTAGAAATCTTTACATTGACAGTATATACCAATTAAACTCATTTTATATTTTATAGTGGTCTATAGATAATAAATCATATTTTCAGATAGCTACGGTTAAACTTTGTTAATAATGAAGGACTAAATTCACATTTTTTTAAAAATAATTATTTTAAAATATGAAGATAAAAACAAAATTTAATTAAAAATACACGAATCTGAAATCTATTTAGCATCCAGAAAATCGAATAGAACTAATAGAGATAACTTAACCTATTCAATTTAGGATCGAGGAGATTCTTAGATTCAAAATTTAACTGATAGTTGTTTCTTGAATAAAAAAAATATAGAATATTCCTTACTGCTAAAGAATATAGGACCGTTAATGGCTTTGATGAATCCCGTAAATTAAATTAAACTAATTAGTTTGATTTGGTTTGTTTACTTGATCAAGTTTCGACTCGATCCAAATATGTTTGATTTAGTTTGTGATTTTTGCATTTCAAAACTTGACTTAATCCGACCCAACTAAAAGGTATATCTATTATATTATTATTATATATTTATTTTATATTTTTAAATTAGTAAATTTAACATAGTTTAATTGGTATATACTGTCAGTATAAACATTCTCACACTGACATTTTGATAAATCTGGGTTCTTCTAAATCACACTTATACAGGGATGTTTTGATAACTCCCATGTTACTACTGGAAGCTGGTTGTCTCCACTCTTTGGTGATACCTCCCACAGACAGATTTTCAACTCTGTCTCCTACATTAAATTCAGTCATAAACGAAATTCAGGCTAAACATATGCAACAAGTGGCTCTACAGATTACTACTTCCCCAAGAAGTGTATACAATCCTAAAGTGTAGCCACACATGTGATAAAATTGTTCATGGAGACAAATCTAGAACTTTAGACTCTTTCACTATTTGAGCATGATCAGTTCAAAGGATTATCTCTAAATAAAGAAAAATTATATCAATACAACCTGTGGAAGGCATATATTGAAGGATACAATTGGAACTTCTCCAAAAGGGATTCCGAAATTTTCACTTTGTTAAAGGAAACCCAAGATACAAAACTCTATTGGAAAAAAATAATGGGTAATAAATTCCACCCATTCTCAATCGAGGCTAACCTTTTCCTCGTAAAACACTTTGAAAAAGAAAGGTTGCACAAAGAAATATATGAAGAAACTGGTTTTATTGGCGAAAACACTCCTGAGTTGTCATCATTTCCTTCCGACTGTGAAGACCAGAGTCTTCCTGAGCAGATGGAAGAAGAAATATAAGATTTGATCACAATAGCTCGAGTAAAGCGAGCCAGTTAAAATTTTACCTGAGACAAAGTAATTTTACTTATTTATTGAAGTAATAGACTGAAGGGTAAAATTTACCTACACAACAGATTACCAGTCACTAGGTTACCTACAAAGCCGGTTTCAGGTCACATAAAATTTTCAATACAAAGGACCATAAGCCTCTTATGCTGAGCAGGTCCCTTACATTCTTATTACAACTGTATGAACAGAATCTGTACCAGTAGTAGGTTTTGTATATCCTACTGGAGAGGATTTTGTTAGGGATTCCACAATTGCAAGAGCTGATTTGTAGTCATTTCCTTTAAAAGGTTGGATATCATTTATTTGTAAAAATTTGTTTATAGTGTGTATGACTAGGTGTTCATTTTGTGTAGTATATTTTGGAATATTTCAAATATTGTCAATTAAAACGTTTAATTTGATATTTGTATTGTCTCTTCCAGGATACTGGAATATATTTGTAAGAATTGACAACTCTTGTTTGCCAAATTTTGTGCATTGGTCCGCCTGATAAGGGGACTTTACCTGTTTGGGGCCATAAGCACCCTTTTTTGTATTTTCCAACATGTGGATCTTTGTATAGATGACCTAACAGGTCTTTGTAGAGATACAAGTCTTCACTTGATATACCTGGATAATATATCAGCACAAATATTGTCAGATCCTTTAATGTGTTCAAAATGTATACTTTTCCCAGAAAAATTTATGTAGTCTTTAAAGAGTAACCATCTTTTATGAGGTCTTTTTGTCATTGTTAATTTGATTTTTGCCATAAGAAACTATGACTTCACAATCAGTCCTGATTGTTATTTCTTGTTTATTTATTAAAAATAATTTAAATGCTTCCATTTCATGTATTATTAGCATTGACTTTGTAATCAGTGCTAGTTTTGTAGATTTTTGGTTTTGTTGTGTATTTACCAGAGGCATATATACAAATTTGTTCTTTTGCCTTTGGTATGTGCTTGTTTTTCTTTCGTTTAAGGATGGCTCCCCATCCTAGTTCACAACCATCACATTCAGTTACAAGATAATCAGAATCTAATGGTAATTGTAAAACAAGTAATTTTGTTACCATATGTTTTATTTTCTGAACTAGTTTTACATCTTCAGAATTAAATTTTCTTTCATCTTTTAAAGCAGTTTTGTTGTATAATGGAGATGTGTATTTTCCTAAATTAGGAATAAAACTTCGAGCATAATTTAGAAGTCCTAAGAAGGATCTAAGTGTTTTAATGTCTTCCATTTTATCAGGAAAATCTTGTATTTTTTTAGAAATATGCGGCTGGAGTTTTATGGTTCCATTGCCAATTTCTGTATCGAGAAATTCTATGAAATTTTTATAACAAAGTGGACAATGTGCCCTTTTAGATATGTGAAAATACCTTTCACAGTATGTACAAGGAATTGATTCTGTTCCTGAATAAAATTGTATTTTGTGAGAACAGAGTTTTATATTTATGGTTTTCATTAGACAATGTCCTAGATCTTCTAATATTTTTCTCATTTCATTATATTCTTCCCCCATTGGGAAGTCATTGTCGTTATTGGGATATAAATGACTGTATTCATTATTTGTAAATTCATTTATTACATCATAATTTTTGTAAACCTTTTCTGGGTTTATTTCATCTGTGTATTCTGTTATACTAATAACAGATAAAATTTCTGAGTCAATAGAAACCTCTTCATCAATGGGAAGAAGATTCATATGACATGATTTTATAATCGCCGCTTCTTTTGTGTAAAGATTGGCGATGTTTGGACAATCTCTTGAGAAATGTCCTGGTTGACTACAAGCAAAACATTTTAATGTTTGTTTGTAGGTTTTATTGTCTCTAAATTTTCTAACATGTCTATTAGGATTTAAAGTAGGTTTTATGGCATTAGAAGCCCTTATTGTATATGTTTTTCTTAGATTTCTTGGTCCTAAGAATTTTTGTGTATTATTGTATCTAGGTTTGTTTCTAGATATATTTTTTCTGTTTTTAAATCTATTTTATGCATGTTGTTGGGATGTGTATATTTGTTTGGATATCCCAGCATCTGAATGCTTAAGCTGTTTTTGTATAGCAATATGGGAGCAAGTGTCTTCCATTATTTTCATAATATGTTGTATTCGTATAGAGAAGTTATTCAGCATGAGAGTAACCTCATCATTTTTCCAATTTTCTCTAATTTTTTGTCCCAATTTTCCTGGTAGTTTTAGAAACATTTTGTCTCCTATATTAACATCATGAAAGCAACCAGCTATAGATGCATACAAGAGATAATCTTGACAGTATTCTTTTATTTCACCAAAATATTCAATAGACAATCTTTCGAGATGTCCTAAATACATTTTTTGACAAATTGTATTGCCGTCGTTGGCTGATTGTGAGGTAAACAATATCTACATAAGGGAGCAAAAATTGTAAATGTTTAGGTCTGGTTCAATAACCAGAGTGTTTAGATCATTAGGGAAATTTTTCTTAAAAGATTCTCATCCTGATCTAGCAATATCGCCTAGGTATGTTTCTCCTTTAGAGATCATTTCTTGAGAAGATAATACATCTTTCTCATGGTGTATGCCATAATCTCGGATTACAGCAGCTATCCATTGTTCTATGTATATTGGAAGGAGTTGAGGATCTATAGCTCCTATGTTTAGAAGTAAGTTTGAGATTTGGAAGTTTGGTTCAACTAGTAATCTTTTACCATGTGATATGTATTTATTATCACCAAGGACAATATTTTGCATCGTTTCTCTAGGAAGAAATCCTTGATTATAATTTTGTGTACCAGCAGGATCTAACCTATAATTTGTGGAAGTAGATTCTTCAAATTCATTTATGAGTCCTACTTTTGTATTTTCAGATGTTGTTGATAAAACATCTTCTTCTTTATTTTGTAATTTATTTGTAAATTGATAAGAAAATTATTTTTCTTCAATTTCTTCTTCAATTTTTAATTTTTGTAAAAATGTATTAACGATATCATCTATTTCGTCATTTTCTTAAAGTCTTTCAACTTCATTGTGTTCAAGGGGAAAGTTATCCCATAGTTCCCAGTTAGGGTCGTTTAGAAACCTATCCCAAGGTTCTAAGTTTAAAGTTTTTTGTCTGGACATGGCTATGTTGGCTTGGTTGTCTAGAGTTCCTTGCCTAAGCATGACTATATTTGCTTGATGATGATGATTTCATTCCTCTTCAATCATATCATCATCTTCTTTATCATCACTGTCTATGATGTTCATCATACAAATATGATCATCATTGGGAATAGTGGATGTACTATCCCATCTGTTTTGTTCTAAATCCATAAGTGGAGTATTTCTATATTTTGTAAAGCTTAAACTAAGGCCTCTAGGTCTATTGTGTATAATAGCAGAATTTAGATTTGTGATTGGATTTCGTTCATTCCTCTGTAGATGAGTTTGCCATAGATGATCCTTATTTCTTCTTGTGTATGCCTAAGCTGGCAATAATTGTGTACCAATAGAGCTTATTGCTTATTCTAATGGTCTAGTGTTAATTCTATACATGGAAGAAATATAATTACTTATTCTTCCAATGAAAGTAATGTCTAAATGTAGGTTATCTCCTAACCAATTTGTTCCAAAACCTATGGTTTGTACTTCTAGACTAATATGATTAACGAAGTCTGGAAGGGTGAGTGTAAAGTTTGGAGCAAGATATATTAAGGAGATAGGCAGATTTAAGTCAACATCTAAGATTCCAATTATACTCTGAGAATCATTGTTTTGAAACCTAGTATCATGGAGAACTATTAAAGCTCTCGCACCAATCATATGTCTGGCCAGGGATCTAACTCCAACAGTAATCAATCCCAAGTGGACATATCTCCCGTGTTGATTTAGGAGTTGTGTAGCTATTTGTTGAGATATTAATGAAATTATCTCGTATGTGTTATCAGGAAGGTGAAAATCTTCTATCCTTCTATATCTGTAAAGGCTAGTTCTTTCAGAACTTAACCAGCCTATATTGTATAGTTGTCTAGGATTCAAAGAATCTATCATTGAGTTTGATCCTATTTCTATATTTTGATTTATATCTACTAATTCTTCTAGTCTCCTGACATTAGTAGTTCTTCTTCTATTTGGAAATCTAAGATTCCTGGGTGTTGTATGAGATCTTGTCTCCTAGTTTGGTGTTCTCTCAATCTGTGAGAAGTTCCTGGAAACCTCTCTGTTGTTTGATTTCTATTGGGTGTACTATCCATAGAAACATCTTGTAATTGTGTTTGTGAACTGTTATTTGGTCTTAAATTCATCTTTTAACTAACAGTTTTGTCTTTGTTAGAGGTGTTATCCTCCTTTTTATACTGATTTTTATTATTAGATTCAGCATGTCTGTTTTTGCTATTACTTTGACAAATTTATGAGTGTTTTTACATACTGTCTTAGTTTGTACATTTGTTCCTAAAGATAGTCTAGAAACTTTATTAACTAGATCATTTATATCTTCGGATATATTTCCGTTTTTGTTTGAATCTATAAGATTAGATAGTTTTCTAGAAACCTCTTTTAGTAAAACTATTATTGTGTTATTTTGTCCTATTAGAACTGTATGAACAGAATCTGTACCAGTAGTAGGTTTTGTATATCCCACTGGAGGGGATTTTGTTAGAGATTCCACAGCTGCAAGAGCTGATTTGTAGTCATTTCCTTTAAAAGGTTGTATATTAGCCATTTATTTGTAAAAATTTGTTTATAGTGTGTATGACTAGGTGTTCATTTTGTGTAGTATATTTTGGAATATTCCAAATATTGTCAATTAAAATGTTTAATTTGACATTTGTATTGTCTCTTCCAGGATACTGGAATATATTTGTAAGAATTGACAACTCTTGTTTGCTAAATTTTGTGTATTGGTCCGCCTGAAAAGGGGACTTTACCTGTTTGGGGTCATAAGCACCCTTTTTTGTATTTTCCAACATGTGGATCTTTGTATAGATGACCTAACAGGTCTTTGTAGAGATACAAGTCTCAGAAAATTAAAATATACATGATAAAAGAACAAGCCTTAGAAAGAACCTTGCTTTGATACCAAAGAGAGAGAGAAAAAAAACGTACAAAAAAAAGAAAGAAGAAAGATACCGAAAAGAGAGAGAAAGCCGAAAAGAGAGAGAGAAACCAAATATACAGGAAATATAAATATACAAGAAATATATAATAACAGATCAAAATTATAAGATACTGAATCTGGCAGAGCCGGTTAGATATCTTCGTATAATCTTGATAGAAAATTAAATCTATAAAAATAACAATATAACAGGACAAGTTTATAAGCTACTAAATATGGCAGAGCCGGTTAGACATTTGCTTATAAACTTGATAGAAAGTAATTTTTATTAACATATGATAAGCCTTTAAATGATCATCGCATCTTTAAATATTTATTGCTTAAGGCATCCGAAGATACCTTACGAGAAAACTACTCCATGCGTAAAATAAAATAAACACAAGATTTAAAAGAAAATACTTACAAAGGGGAAAGAGAGGGGAAGGGTTGCAGAAAACTTCAGATTTTATTGATGAAAATAAATTTTTACATGTGAGAGAGGGAGTTTAGAGAGAGAGGGAGGAGTGTAGAGAGAAGGAGGAGTATATTTGGGACCTAGAGAGAGAGAAGAGTGTAAGGGATCTGTTCAGCATAAAAGGCTTATGGTCCTTTTTATAGAAAATTTATGTGACCTGAAACCGGCTTTGTAGGTAAGCTGATGACTGGTAACCTGCTGTGTAGATAAATTGTACCCTTTAGTCTATTACTTCAATAAAGAAGTAAAATTACTTTGTCTAAGGTAAAATTTTAACTGGCTCGCTTTACTCGGGCTATTGTGGTCAAACCTTCTATTTCTTCTTCCATCTGCTAAAAAAGACTCTGGTCTTCATTGTCTTCACAATCAGAAGGGAATGATGACAACCCAGGAGTATTCTGGCCATAAAAACTAGTTTCTTCATATATTTCTTTGTACAACCTTTCTTTTTCAAAGTGTTTTACGAGGGAAAGGTTAGCCTCGATTGAGAATGGTGGAATTTATTACCCATTATTTTTTTCCAATATAGTTTTGTATCTTGGGTTTCCTTTAACAAAGTGAAAATTTCGGAATCCCTTTTGGAGAAGTTCCAATTGTATCCTTCAGTATATGCCTTCCACAGGTTGTATTGATATAATTTTTATTTGTTTAGAGATAATCCTTTGAACTGATCATGCTCAAATAGTGTAAGAGTCTGAAGTTCTGGATTTGTCTCTGTGAAAAATTTTATCACATGTGTGGCTACACTATCAGGATTGTATACACTTCTTGGGGAAGTAGTAATTTGTAGAGTCACTTGTTGCATATGTTCAGCCTGAATTTTGTTTATGACTGAATTTAATGTAGGAGACAGAGCTGAAAATCTGTCTGTGGGAGGTATCACCAAAGAGTGGAGACAACCAACTTCCAGTAGTAACATGAGAGTTATCAAAACATCTCTGTATAAGTGTGATTTAAAAGAACCCAGATTTATTTGAGCTCTTCTGACTATGAACTTCAACTGGCATGTGCAGTCTTTATCAACAGTTTTGCAATAATTAGAAGATCCCAAACACGGGTTTCTATTATTGAAATACGTTTGTATTTTTACAAATAAACCTTCGTAATTTCTAATTTCTGAATGGACTTCAAATAGATAGTCCTGTATTAACCCAAATTTTCCCAGAAGGATATTTGGATTTATTTGTCGGGGAATACTGCAAGTAGCAGTAACATATGTTTGTTTGCAAGCATAAGGCTCAAATTGTAAGACAGTTTTTATTTTTTCTTCATCTATTGTTTCCAACCGAACTGCCATTTCTGCTTCTTCCTTAGAATAGAAGTCTTTGTATGTTGACCAAAATTAGTCTTGTTTTGCCTCATTAAGGTCTCTGAATGTGGTGTAAACACCTTTGTTCTTGCCTGTTATAAGAGCAAAATGTGTAAAACTTTTCCCAGAAGGAGAGGCAGGAGAAGTTAACGCTACTCCTTTATTATCATTGCAACAAAAGCTGTATAAAGCGCTTATGATGTTTTGTTTCACCTTTGTAACTAGGTGTTCATTTTGTGTAGTATATTTTGGAATATTCCAAATATTGTCAATTAAAACATTTAATTTGACATTTGTATTGTCTCTTCTAAGGTACTGAAAAATATTTGTAAGAATTGACAACTTTTGTTTGCCAAATTTTGTGTATTGGTCTGCTTAAAAAGGAGACTTTACTTGTTTGGGGCCATAAACTCCTTTTTTTTTGGTATTTTCCATCATGTGGATCTTTGAATAGATGACCTAACAGGTCTTTATAAAGATACAAGTCTTCACTTGATATATCTGGATAATATATCAGCAGAAATATTATCAGATCCTTTAATGTGTTCAAAATGTATACTTTTTCCAGAAAAATTTATGTAGTCTTTAAAGAGTAACCATCTTTTATGAGGTTTTTTTTGTCATTGTTAATTTGATTTTTGCCATCAGAAACTATGGCTTCACAATCAGTCATGATTGTTATTTATTGTTTATTTATTAAAAATAATTTAAATGCATCAATTGCATGTATAATAGCATTGACTTCATAATCAGTGCTAGTTTTATAGATTTTTGGTTTTGTTGTGTATTTACCAGAGGCATATCTACAAAAATGTTCTTCTGCCTTTGGTATGTGTTTGTTTTTTTTTCGTTTAAGGATGACTCCCCATCCTAGTTCGCAACCATCACATTCAATTACAAGATAATCAGAATCTAATGATAATTGTAAAACAGGTAATTTTGTTACCATATGTTTTATTTTCTGAACTAGTTTTACATCTTCAGAATTAAATTTTCTTTCACCTTTTAAAGCAGTTTTGTTGTATAATGGAGATGTGTATTTTCCTAAATTAGGAGTAAAACTTCGAGCATAATTTAGAAGTCTTAAGAAGGATCTAAGTGTTTTAATGTCTTCCATTTTATCAGGAAAATCTTGTATTTTTTTAGAAATATGTGGCTGAAGTTTTATGGTTCCATTGCCAATTTCTGTACCAAGAAATTCTATGAAATTTTTACAAATTTCCATTTTAGATTTTGAAACTATTAAACCATAATATTCCAATTTGTATAAAACTTGTTTTAAATTATGAAAATGGTCATATTTTGTTTTTGAGAAAATTAGTATGTCATCAATGTATACACATGTAAAAGATTTTACATCTTTAAAAATATTATCCATTTTTCGTTGAAAAATAGCAGGAGCATTTTTAAGGCCGAATGACATAACATTCCATTCAAATAAACCTTCAGAGCACGAGAAGGTTGTCCATTTTATTGATTGAGGATCCATTTTAACCTGATGAAATCCACTTTTTAGGTCGAATTTAAAAAACCATTTGACATTTTGAATTCGATTTATTAAAACATCTTTAGATGGAATCGAATAACCATCCTCTACAGTATTATCATGTAGTCTTTTATAGTTGTAAACGATTCTAGATTTACCTTTTTTTTGTTGGGAAGATTTATTAACTATGAAGGCTGAGCTTCTGTGTGGACTAACACTTGGTGCTATTACCTTTAATTTTAAAATATTTTGTATATGGTTTTGACATTCTTCTTGTTCCCAGTTATTAAATTGAATGTCTTTTGTTTTTATGATTAAATCTGGGTTAATTATTTCCAGTTTACAAGTAACGGGATCTCTATTCCAAAATTTTGTAGGATCTTCTCCTATTATATTTGTTTTGTTTAACCTATCGAGAATTTGTTGTATGTTTTCAAATTTTATAAATTTTGAAATTTTTATAGATGAAAAAACTTCAGTTATATTGTCTAATATTAGTGATAAAGAGGAATAATCCTTTACTGTTTCATGTAAAATATTTGATACATTTGTAGTACAATCACATGTACCAAGAGTTGTTAGATTTTTACAACGACACTCATTAGAGGTAGTATCTTGTTTTAAAGAGTCACCACTAACTATTGGTGTCATTTGTGTTTTGTCACTAATCATGACATAATCTTTCTTTATAGTGACAAACCTATGTTGGCCTAAAATAAAATCTAAACCAATTATAATTTTTTGTTTTGAGGGAACTAGGTTTTGTACCCTCATTGTTTTTATAAAAAATTTATGACCAAAAAGGTCACAATTTATACTGAATTGAAGAGTAACATTGTTAACTTCTTCATCATTTATCATAATTTCTCCAGACATTGTTCTGGTTTTTTGGATGTGTTTACTTTTTACTATGTTGTGGTGTGGAATTATAGTTTTACATATAACTGTTTCTGAGCATCATGTATCTAATAATGATTATATGGTTTTTTCTGTTGAAGGATTGTTATTTATTTTTGGAAAAATTAATTTAACTAATACTTTTAAAGTTATTAGTTGTTGTTTGTTACAAATTAATGAGATACATTCCATTGTTTTCATTATATTATTTTGTTTAGATGAGTAACTTGACTCTGGAAAGTCTATTTTAGTTTTCCCTTTTATTGTTTTTTCTAAAAGAATAACCTTTTCTTCTAGATGATTTATGCGAGTTTCCAATACTTAAACTTTAGTATCGGTTAAATTTTTGTTATACAATTTATTTGTATTTTCTTTCCTTTCAAAAGAGGGTATTTCTTGTTCCTGTATATTTAGATGTTTTTCCACACATTTAATACATAGTTTTTTATAATAAAGTGGACAATGTGTCGTTTTAAATATGTGAAAATACCTTTTCACAGTATGTACAAGGAATTGATTCTGTCCCTGAATAAAATTGTATTTTGTGATAACAGAGTTTTATATCTGTGGTTTTCATTAGACAATATCCTAGATCGTCTAATATTTTTCCTATTTCATTATATTCTTCTCCCATTGGGAAGTCATTGTCGTTATTGGGATATAAATGACTGTATTCATTATTTGTAAATTCATTTATTAAATCATAATTTTTGTAAACCTTTTCTGGGTTTATTTCATCTGTGTATTCTGTTATACTAATAATAGATAAAATTTTTGAGTCAGTAGAAACCTTTTCATCAATGGGAAGAAGATTCATATGACATGATTTTATAAGCGCCGCTTCTTTTGTGTAAAGATTGGAAATGTTTGCACAGTCTCTTGAGAAATGTCCTGGTTGACTACAAGCAAAACATTTTAATGTTTGTTTGTAGGTTTTATTGTTTCTAAATTTCTTAACATGTCTATTAGGATTTAAAGTAGGTTTTCTGGCATTAGAATCTCTTATTCTATATGTTTTTCTTGAATTTATTGATCTTAAGAATTTTTGTGTATTATCGTATCTAGGTTTGTTTCTAGATATATTTTGTCTATTTCTAAACATATTTTATGTATATTGTTGGGGTGTGTATATTTGTTTACATATCCCAACATCAGAATATTTAAGCTGGTTTTTGTTTGAATCTATAATAGTTTTCTAGAAACCTTTA
This sequence comes from Psophocarpus tetragonolobus, assembly GCA_037954015.1. Taxonomy (NCBI): domain Eukaryota; kingdom Viridiplantae; phylum Streptophyta; class Magnoliopsida; order Fabales; family Fabaceae; genus Psophocarpus; species Psophocarpus tetragonolobus. The sequence continues at coordinate 43,391,455 of CM075692.1, forward strand.
ATGTACTCGTTATTTAAAAAAAATCATAATTTAGAAAATATATTTTATTAGTTTTGGAAAGTTATTTTAATAGTTTTTCTAAAAGTTATAATCATAAACATATTTTAAAATAATAAAATTGTATAATACAAGTAATCAGATAATTTTTTCTTTTTTAAAATTATATATTATTTTAAATATATTTGCTCAAAGTTTAAAGAAAGCGATAAACACACTAGAGAAAGATTAAAAGAAAAGAGATAAACACAAATTTCTGGTTTTAATTTTAATTTTTTAAAAAAATACTAGGATTTGGGATTCCTATCTATCTAAAGTCTAAACCCTGTTTAATTCTGGAAGCAGTGAGTGGTTGACACCGATCGAAGTAGCACACAGGAACAATGGGCACGAGAGAGGTGTACGAAGAGAAAATAAGAACCGGAAATCTCCACCACGATCCCACCCTCAACCCTGGCCTCGGTTCCGCTCGATGCCCTCGCTGTCTCTCTCTTCTCAACCCTAATTCCGTGAGTCTCTCTTTCTCTCTCACTCTCTTTTCTTCGCAACGTATTTGCGTGTTGCTGCGAACCACGTGTTCGATGAATTGACTCTATGGGATTCTCTTTGTTTTCCGATCAGGAAAAAGGCGAGTGGACCATCACTCCCGTCTTGCACGATGCCACTGCCGTTGTAAGTCCCTGGTTGGATTCTGTTTTACTGCGATTTCTTTTTTCAATTCAAAGTTCAAGCTAACCTTTCTTGAGCTCAAATTCTTACAATATGCTTGTTTATGAGTGTTCTTGTTGCTGATTTGGTTTTCTTTGTGTTTGCTGTTGAATAGGCTGGCTCGGGTATTGGTGGTATGCTTAGTGCAGTTCATGCTTTCAATACAGGTATCTTTATTTTCTCGTGTTCTTTTTTATGATATACCGCGTGACTTAAAATTAAGTTTGATATAAAGTTGATTATCTAAAGTGTTATCAATATTAATTTCAGGTCATTTAGTTTGATATAATTTTAACAATTTATTTTTTAATTAGGCAATGTAACGTAGTGGAATAATGGTGTGTATGTAGTCAACCTCACTTTGTGGAATAAGGCTTTGCTGCTGCTTCTGCTGTTGTAGTTATATTACAGTGTTTATTGACAGCGTTAAACTCTTTATGCTGTTAGTGGATTAAAATTAATATCCACATATCTTTTTTTTTGGATGGTATTTCTAATTAATCTTTGTTTGTAGGTTTGCCTTATCTTCAAAAGGGGTTGAACGGACCAAAGTGGCTTCCTTTTGTAGTCGGGGTATGTATGAAGACCTTTGAGTTTCCTTTGCAAATTGCCAATACTCAGCTTTATGTTTTGTTGATTCATTGAATAAACCTAGCATAGAAGTTGGTTTCATCTTCTTTATGCTTTCCTTTCATACTTAACAGATTAGATTAGTGATGTACATGTACCAGGGAGTTTGGTTATATTCTATAGCTAACTTAATTGTTTTCTAATTTGTTCACAGATTCCTCCATTGTTGATATTCTCAGGCATAAGTGCTGCATTTGGAGGTAGCTTTTGAACATGCTTATTTCATAGGTTTATATTAGGGTCTTCAAATTTTTAACAACTGTCACATATGAATATTTGACAACTATTGCATGATAGTGCCTTTAACATAAAAACAAGCTTGAAATGATAGGTTTTGCCCCATTTGTTTTGATTTTGTTTTTTAGTTACTTGAATCAATGTTCTAAATCTCAAGATAATACCTAGGTTGTGTGGCTGTGTGCTAGTAACATGGATCTTAGGATCCCAGAATATGATATTATATCCAACCTAATATAAATGCTTGTAAAACGACTGAAATAGGAAAAAGAACATTAAAATCACAATCAGCATGTGATCTGGCCTCAATTGAAAATGCATCAACAGGTCACAACTTGCAACTCAAGGTAAAGTTGTAACTTGTAATATAAAGGACATTAGTTTTAGTTCCAATTTACCAAAAGAAAAGAAGGACGTTTTTTAAAACATCTATCATCAGCTGTTAGCCACACCACACCCTGTGAAGTGTAAAGAAGCAGCAAAAGAGCAACAAACAAATTGAAGGAAAGAAGATTATTTGACTAAATGAGAAACAGGTCACACCCACTGATCAAGTTAAGGAGATAAGAGTTCTGGCTGGGTCCATGACCCCAAAGTAGGGAAGTTATTGGGTACCAAATGATAGGAGGCCCAAGGTTTGGAGAGTTTACCATAGGAGTAAGAAAGGGAAGAAAGGGGAGAATCAAGAAATGGTGGACTGAGCTGAGAAGTAGGTAGTTAGACAGTTTATTAAGCAAAAGTTAAGGTGTCATGTGTCAGCTAGGTTTTATGGGGAGAGGCCCACAAGTTGAGGGTGTGTGAATTTTGTAATACTCGAGTAAGGAGAGGAGGAGAGCTGTGTCTTTGAGGAGCCTTGTGTTCTGGTTTATGTATGTTACATTGAAACTAAATAATACTCGAGAGTATTCATTCGTTCTTGCAAATTTTTTCCTGCTATTTTACTTAATTTTCTGTTTGGTATCCTAACAATGGTTGGACTTGCCAAATTTCTATCATGGTTGATTTAAGATATCTTGATAAACAAAGCTATAGCTATGCCCTTGTCTTGTGGGCTAAGGTGGTTGTTGTTTTGATAGTTGTCTAGTAGATCTCTTGGAATCCTTCAAAGCTGCCATGGTAGATATGCATTGCTCCATCTTGCATGAAGTCATCAAGATATCAGGGAAGCAGGTGGGAGGTCAAGATCATGAAATTAACAGTGGGGGTGGTTCTATAATTGGGAAGCAAGATGGAACATATTTAGGAGTATTGTGTATCCATTAGAAAGGTGGAGCTTCCAATGTTCAATGGCCAATACCCTGTTGGATGGAAAACCTGAGCTGAAGTGTATTTTGAACTCCAAAATGAGTGGAGGTAGAGGTTCGTGGAAGGGTCAACAGTTTACTTGTATAACCTCTAGGAAATAGAGGTTCATCTAATGATAGGGCCATTAAGCCCAATTGGGAAGTGTGAATAGGATTTTTTGTGTAATCCAAGCAAATCCAGCCAATTGGAAAGTGTATTCTAGAGGAAAGAAAAGGGCAGAGTTGGATGGAAGTTAGTGATGACTCTGGTGTGGAAGTAAGGGAGTGGTTGGTTTACAGGAAGCAGGTGTGGATATTGATAGCCATTGAGGTGAGTATTATTTTTCGGTTGGATCAAGGTGGTTGTCTTCCTATAGTAGCTTAGGCTTAGGCTTTGGGTATTGTCCTTGTGGTTTTTTTATTGTAAGGCCTCGAGTATCATATTTTGTTATTAATCAGTAAGATTGTCTCTCTTTATCATCTTACACGGAGAAAATTCAAGAGAACTTAATAGCTCCATTCGATAGTTGGAAATTCAAAAATCCATTTGATAAATTGTTTGACTCAAAGGCAAACATGGTTTTTTCGATGAATTTATTAAAACATCAAAGCTAATCTCTTCTCAACCTGGTCATCCTTGTCAGAGGAGCAGTATATTGCCTATTCTTTTTTTTTATTGGACTGCAGCCTGATATGCATTGGAAAGTTAGAAATGAAACATTGTTTTAAGGTCCACCATAGACTACAGCATGTCACTAAACAGGCCAGGTCATTTCTCCATCATTAGAATAGAGTTTGTTGTTAACTATTGCCAGGGATGGAAGTTAATGAAGTTATACAACCTCAAGGACTAAAATCTTAATTTTTAAATCTGTGACTTTAAACCCTACAAATACAATTTTGGGGACAAAAGTAGGAATTTTACACCCTTAAGGATGGAAGCTGTACACCTATGGTTAGTGAAATGGAAGGGAAAATCTATTATTGACTTTTTAAGTTAAAATTTGTCTCACTGGTCGATTGAAATTGAAGGTGAAACAGCCATTTCAAAGAGGTAGAACTATTTTGTCTGTCTTATAAATATAAATTATTTATCTTTTTTAACATCTTATTTAGTGTTTAAAAACTGAATTAGACCTGCGGTGAGATACTCAAACCAAAGCTGATTTCCATTAACTAGCTGGTTTGGAGTTTTCATACAGATTGTATAAAAAACAATAATAATATAGCATGCCCACCAAGTGGAGTGTTATAGAACAGCGGAAGTACAGCTTTCGTCAGTAGATCACAGCCACCAATGGAATTAATTTCACCACTGTTGAGCCATTGAGATTTGAGACACCAGAAGCCATGACCTTGCATGTCTACCTGCTGTTTTGAGAGCGGTAAGGAGCTACTTCTAACCTTAAAATTGGTGAGTGGTGGAAAATGAATTCCTTGGTACAAGTGTGGGAAAGTAGAGACATCCTCAACTTATGGAACGGAAAATATAAATCTTATTAGCTCCAGCAAAGGTAAAAAACGTTTTATTTAAATAGAAATGAAAAACAAAACACATTGCAATCATAGTAGTCAATAGCAGATAACAGTGCTTAGCAGCAGCCTCCCTAAAAAACGCTATAGCGGTAGCTGGATAACCGCTATTTCAATCCTAAATACATTTATATAAGAAATATATATATATATATATATATATATATATATATATATATATATATATATATATATATATGCTGAAAAACAAATAACACTTATATTTCCCTTAACAACAAATGTTGCATAACAAACAACATATGATATAGTTATTGCTTGCACACATTCAAAACAACAAACTAGCAAATTTAATCACAAAACATTAAGTCTCTAAAGCTTAAAGGTTAGAGTCAAATTGAAACAGCAAACAACTTAGCAAAGTCAATATCTATATTTCATCATCTTAAGCTGCAAGGTTAAACATTGCATCTTCATCTTCATCACTTGCACTATTGTTGATTTGTTCTTCTTCCTTATCACTTCCAATTTCATCACCAATTTGCCTAGAAGTAGAAGCTAGAACAACAACTTTTGTAGCCCTTGTATGTTGCCTAGTGTATGTAATAGGCTCTCCAATCCCAGTTGCAGCTGCCACATCTACCCAAGTTAAATCATCAAACACTAATTCATCAGCTTTTTCATCTTTAGTTGCCATTTCTCCCAACAGTCATTCATTACTTTCATCAACCCCATTTAAGATAGGGGAATCTCTCACGTCTTTACAATCAAAACACTCCTTAAGTGTTTGATTATATTTGATATATACCAAATCTTGTAATCTTTGATGTTCAAGTCCACTTCTCTTTTTAGAGTGAACCTATATATCACTTCTTAGGAAAATTCTTTAATAAGTAATAATTTGATAAATTACTTACATGCTAAAAAATGCTCCAATTCCTTTCACATCTGGATGAGCTACATGTGAAGCTTAACACTTTAATGGCTATTTTTTGCAAATTGGGAATTGATGATCCAAAATTCTTCCACCATTCAGTTGCAAAGACATTGAGTCATTTATACAACAACTAAGTAAAATGTAAAATACGGTACCTAAACAAACACTATTATTCAACAATTGATCTAAGATTCTCATACCAGGGTGCAATTTAGATCTTTGTCTCACAACCATGGGATGCCCATTTGGTTACCAATTCTCTTATAAACTGATAGCTCAGAATTTGCTGCATGTTCTTCCTCTTAAGTTGTAGATAACGTTTCAATACATTGATGCAACCCACTCATCACTTTATCATCCTTTTCAATATTTGGATTGCTGGAAAAGTGTTGAGGATTAATATAATGACCTGTTCCATCTTCAATCAATTATATCTATCACCTCTTTGTACTTCTCAGTGTTGCCACTGAATCCATTTTAGATACCTTCTTTTGCTCTATCCATAGCCTCATATAAAAAACCTATAGCAGGTTTCTTCTCCTTATCCACTAGCATCAAAACTTGCACAATGAGACCTATAGTCTTGAGGGTATAAATCACATCAGCCCAAGATGTTGGCATGAGCACTGTGTCAGTTGCTCTTTTTCCTTTAGTTTCCTTTGTTGCCTTTAACTTTAACCAATCATCAGAAGTAAACGTCTTTCTCAGATTGTTCTTTTCATTGTGCGCCCTTTGTAAGACTTGAATATAGAAAAGCTTGAGTATATTTTCTTAGCTTTGAATCTCTTATTAAATAGAGATACAATCCAATCTAAAACTCAGAGTGGTGAATACAACTACCACCAACCTCTGACATACAATAATAAATGAAACATAATATACCTCAACTAACAACTAATAACCAACATTTAACATTAATTTAACACTCCCCTTCAAGCTGGAGCATATAAATCATATGTTCCAAGCTTGGAAATCAAGTATTCAATCCGAGGACCCTTTAAGGGTTTGGTTAGTAGGTCTGCAAGCTGGTCATTGGTGCCAACAAATTCGGTCCTAATTTCCTTGGACAACACTTTTTCCCTGACAAAGTGACAATCAATTTCAATGTGTTTAGTCCTTTCATGAAATACCGGATTGGAAGCAATGTGGATAGCTGCATGATTATCACAATAAAGTTGCATTGGAGAAATTTCACAGAACTTCAATTCTTGTATGAGTTGTTTAACCCACACCAACTCACAAGCTGCAAGAGCCATAGATCTGTATTCAGCTTCTGCACTAGAGTGAGCAACAGTCTTCTGTTTCTTACTCTTCCATGAGATAAGATTACCACCAAGGTACACACAATACCCAGTAGTAGAGCGTCTATCTGTATCGGATTCAGCCCAATCAGCATCACAGTATCCAACAATTTGGCTATTTCCTTTATCTTCGAACAACAGACCCTGGCCTGGAGCCTTTTTTATGTACCTGAGAATACGTATTACTCCATTCCAATGATCAATACAAGGTGAATTCATGAATCGACTTACAACTCCAACTGCAAAGGAAATATCTGGCCTCGTAATAGTGAGATATATGAGCTTCCCAACCAGCCTTCTATACCTTTCTGGATCTGAGTATAAGTCTCCCATATCAGCTACTAATTTCTTGTATGGGTCCATAGGACTATTGACTGACTTACAATCAGACATTTTTGTTTCCTTCAGAAGGTCCACGGCATACTTCCCCTGGGAAACTACAATGCCTTCTTTGGATTGAGCTACTTCTATTCCCATAAAATATTTCAGATGACCAAGATCTTTTGTTTGAAAGTGATTGCATAAGTGTTGCTTTAGTTGAGATATTGTGACTTCATCATTTCCTGTAATGACAATGCCATCGACATAAACAACTAAATAAACACATTTGCCAACAGATTTGTGATAGTAGAAGACAGAGTGATCTGCTTCACTCCTTTTCATTCCGAAACCTTGGACAACATTGCTGAACTTTCCAAACCGAGCCCTTGGCGACTGCTTAAGACCATAGAGAGATCGCCTAAGTTTACACACTAAACCAGACTCCCCCTGAGCAACAAAGCCCGGAGGTTGCTCCATGTAAATTTTCTCATCTAACTCACCATGCAGGAATGCATTTTTAACGTCCATCTGATACAGGGGCCAATGGCGAATAGCTGCCATGGCAAGAAGAAGACGAATAGTAGTGATCTTGGCTACCAAACGAGCTTTAAGGCTACCAAACGAGCTTTAAGGCGTTCAATTTCACCATTTGGACCAACTTTAATAGCATAGATCCATCTACAACCAACAGCTTTCTTCCCAGGAGGAAGATGAACCAATTCCCAGGTTCCATTGTGATCAAGGGCTTGCATTTCATCAATCATGGCTTGTCGCCATCCAGGGTGATCAAGTGCTTCACAAACATTTTTGGGAATAGTGATGGATGATAAGGAATTTATAAAGGAACAATAAGATGGAGACAGACGATGATAACTTAAAAAATTGTAAATAGGATGAGGGTTTCGAGAAGAGCGAATACCTTTTCGAAGGGCAACAGGCCAACATGAGTTGTCATCGACCATGAGAGGAGAATTAGGAGCCGTTGTACAAGAAGCAGACGGAGATGGACATGAGCCACGAGAGTCATTAGGAATACTAGGGTTAGCTTCAGGTGTCATGCCAGGAGGAGGAGTTGAGGGAGAATGATCAATTTCTGATAAGATAGGCATTGGACTAATATTGGTGCGGTTAGGTTGATGAGACATGTCTGGAGAAATGACAATCTCAGGACTCGAGGAGGGAGAGGGCAAGATCTCTTGGATGGAAATGGAGTCAGGTGTGGAGGATGAGTAGAAGGGAGAATCTTCAAAGAAGGTAACATTTGCAGACATGTAATACTTCTTATTATAAGGAGAATAACATTTGTATCCTTTTTGAAGGCGAGAGTATCCCAGGAAAACACACTTGATTGACTTAGCTGACAATTTATCAAGGCCTGGAGACATATCATGAACAAAACAAGTACAACCAAATACACGAGGTGAAACATGATATAGGGTTCATCCGGAAATAGGATGGAATGAGGAATTTGATTATCAAGAGAGGAAGAGGGCATCCTATTGATAAGATAGCAGGCAGAAAGAATCGCATCTCCCCAATGATGTAATGGAACTTTTGCATTAATCATTAAAGAGCGAGCGGTTTCAACAAGGTGACGATTCTTTCTTTCGGCTATCCCATTCTGTTGAGGAGTGTGGGGACACGTGGACTGATGTAATATACCTTGAGAGGACAAAAATGACGAGAGTTCAGAAGAAAAATATTCTTTTGCATTATCACTTCTGAAACATTTGATTGATTTTCCAAATTGATTTTTTATTTCATGAAAGAAGGACACAAATATGGACCGAAGTTCAGACCTTTCTTTCATTAAATAAAGCCACGTGCACCGAGAATATTCATCAATAAAGGTGACAAAATATTTAAATCCAAAAGAAGTAATTCGACTAGGACCCCAAATATCTGAATGAATAGTGGAGAAGGCTGAATTACTTCTTGATTTATCTTTACTTGAAAAAGAAGACCTAACATGTTTGTCTAATTGACAAGCTTCACATTCTAAAGTTTGGATTTTCTGAGTACTAGGAGCCATTATCTTTAATTTGGCAAGACTAGGATGTCCAAACCGATCATGCAACAATTTAGGAGAGATAGATGCAAGACAAGACACTGAAGAGCTAGATTCCAGGTAATAGAGACCTCGTGATTCATGTCCTGCGCCAATCTGCCTGCCCGTACCACAGTCCTGAATGACAAAGGAGTTAGAGTTAAATGTAACTGAACAATTTAAGGACTTAGTTAATTGACTCACGGAAAGTAAATTGGGACAAGAAGGAATGTACAAAACAGAAGATAAATTTAAGGAGGGAGAAATAGAAATTGACCCCACTCCTTGAGCTGAAACCTTTGACCCATTGGCTAATGTGACAAGATGTGGAAATTTGGGAGGTAATAAAGATGAAAACAAGGAGTTATTACCAGAGATATGGTCTGAAGCACCAGAGTCAACAATCCATGGGTTTTGACCTTCCACAGATTGAGAAATGCAGGCCGTTGAGACATTAGGTCCAGAAGAAGGTCCAGCAAGCTGTTAGATTTCATCCTCAAATACTCTTGGTATCCTTGATATTCTTCTTCAGACAGTTTCCTCTCTTCCGGCTTCTCAGACCTTGATACATGAGCAGACTTGTCTGGAAAACCATGCAGAGAGTAGCATGTCTCATGAGTATGATCCATCCTTTTGCAATGAGTACATTGTGGACGATTACCTCTTCCACCACGACCTCTGTTTCCACGTCTTCCTCTTCCTCTTGAAGATATCATAACAGAGGACTCCATATTATTTTCAAGGGAGATACCCTCATTGCTCAAGGTAGGAACACGGAGGAGACGAGTAATTAAGCTCTCCATGGAAGGGATATCTTGACCAGTCAGAACTTGATCACGAATGTGATTAAATGTCGGGTTCATACCACGGAGCATCATAACCATATAGAGGTTATCATGTCGTTTCCTTATTTCTTCTATAGAATCAACTTCTAAGAAAAGCTTCAATTCTTCTATAGCGGCTTGAGCTTCGGAAACATATGATACCATATCTGAGTCATTTTGTTTTAAGGAGGCTAGCTTTTGAACACAATCAAACAACCGTTGGATATCATTAGAGTAGATATCTTGGGCTTTCTTCCAAAATGAGTAACAGGTTTTGAAAGCTCTAAGATTACTCAATATCTTAGGCTCCACTGACTGCCATAGAAGAGCACAAAGCTGGAAGTCAAGTCTCTTCCACTGGGTTTGTTGTTCAGCTGATCCCTCAATATCTACCTTTTCTAGATGCTCATGGTGTCCTTGACCAAGGAACCAGAGTTCCACAGAAGCAGCCCAAGCTAAATAATTTTTACCATTGAGCTTTTCTGTTGTGATGACGGCAGATCCAGAAAAAGGAAGAATGGGACCAGAGTTGACTGAGGTAGAAGAAGACATATTTTTTTTTCCAGATCTGAAAAAGAGGAAAACAGAGACCGAGAGAGAGTTTTGATTTAAATCCACTAAATCTTGCTCAAAGTGAACCACGCAGGTCAGCAATGGCTTCAGGAGGCTCCGGCGAGTCAAACGGCACCGGAACGACGGTGAACGGAGATCGTTTGGCCGGCGCGTGGAGCTCACGCGCTTTTTGTTTGGCGAGACCGAAGCGGCGCGTGGAGCGGCGTATGGAGGAGCGATTTACAGGGGTAGAACACGCACGTCGATGCGCACCTGGATTTGTGCTCACCGGAGAAAAAGTCGCCGGAGACGGCGGCGGACGACAGCGGACAGCGGCGACAGTGGCGGACAGCGTACTGTGTGACTTTAGACGATAAAGAGCAGAATCGAACTTGCTCTGATACCAACTTGAATATAGAAAAGCTTGAGTGTATTTTCTCAGCTTTGAATCTCTTATTAAATAGAGATACAATCCAATCTAAAACTCAGAGTGGTGAATACAACTACCACCAACCTCTGACATACAATAATAAATGAAACATGATATACCTCAACTAACAACTAATAACCAACATTTAACATTAATTTAACAGTAAGGTAAGGAAGGTTGTGACAAACCTTGTCACTCCATATTAAATCAATTCAGTTTTATTAGTAAACCTCCTCATAGTATCCAATGCAATGACTGATTATCAACGTAACCCACAAGATTAATCCCCTTTTGGATTGTCTTCTTCAATTGTGGTACCTTTATGATGTCTTCTAACATTAGATCAAAACAATGGGCAACACATGGTGTCCAAAATAAATTTGGTCTTTTGGCTTGCAACAATTGACCTAAAAACCATATTAAATAAACTAAATCATAAAGCTCACAATTTAAATATGCTGTTCAACCAATTCAGTATCTTACCAGCCAATTTGAAGTTGCTTCCATTGTCAGTGATCGTTTGAACAACATTATTCTCTCTTATCTCTTCAACAAACTTGTCTAACAACTTAAAACACTTTTTCCCATATCTTCATATAAGAGGATGCATCAACACTTTTAACAAACATAGAACTAGATGGACAGTTGATCAAGAAGTTAATCAAAGTTTGGTTCTTCTTATCGGTCCAACCATTTGACATAATTGTGCAGCCAAAATTTTCTCTTTCAATCAAATGATCTTTCATTAATTCCTTTGTGTACTTAAGCTCTTTCTTTAGTAGAGGAACTCTACATTCGTGATAGGATGGAATCTTCAAATGCTTGTCATAATTACCAACTGCTTCAATCATGTACTTAAAAACTTTTTGATCTCATATAATTGAACGGAATGCTGTTTGTAGAAGCTTTGCATTGGTGATGCTGCATGTAGGTCATGGAAATTCATGCCATAGCAGCTGAAACCCCATGATGATGTGTTGGTTTACTGCAAAATGCAATCACACCTTTATTTGGTTCAATTTACTACTTTGCTATTAACATGTAATGTTTTAAAATTGGGTCTTGAAATTCCTGATTCAGTTATCATTATTACTTATAGGTTGAACTGATGTTTGCATTAGAATATGTTACTTTGTATTATGTGTATGTCAATTAGTTTTACTGGCAAGCATCACTTAGGTGCTTGAGCTTGTGGTGATGATATAATATGCTTTAAATACCTTTTAGTGATGTGGATACATGTGAAACATTTAGGTTATGTGCTTCCAAAGTTCACTCAACTCACTGTAACGTCCTACTATGCTGCCTCGAGTGCCTCACATTATGGAGTCTCACTTCTCACCCGACACATTGAAGAGAATTACATTTCCAAAACTCAGCACCTCAAGAGGCTCTGATGATAAGGTTGAAGAGAATTACATTGCCAAAACTCAGCACCTCAAGAGGCTCTGATGATAGTTTTCGGGTGTACTTACAAAGAAAATACATTACCTTATCGCAATTTTGTTTATATCACCGTCGTGTGGATGGTTAGAAGTGTTAAAGTTTATTTACAACATTTTTGTTACTCCCTGTGAAAATGCATATAGTGTGAATAATGCTTGTTTCTGTTTTACTATTAAGCTGTGATAAACTCTTTTCTTGAAGCGTAATATGTAGTGTTTTAGGGGAAGCGGCTAAGAGTAATCTAGCAAAAATTCGAGCCAACCTTATTTTTAAGGTTATTTTAGCTGTAAGATTGATTTACAGAGCATAAAATCTGGTCGTCTGCTGCAGTTGAAGGGGCATTTTCTTGTTTTATTATTGAATGACTTGGAATAAATGAGGGTGAGGAGGGGGAAATAGTAAAAACATTTATCTACTTTATCATCCATCTCTCTTGTGATTCCTATTTCTTATTCTTTTTTCATTACATATCGGGTTTTCTCTTCTTATTGTTCCCATTTCCACTATTATCCAACTCAAAATGGGTGGATGCTATCACTATTCAACCCGGTTCAGGTGTACGTTGACTAATGTTTGGGTAAACTTTTTCTTATTAAAAAAAAATAATTTACCGAGATGTTCTTAAAAATAAACAACTGTTGAATAGTGGAATACTGGGTTAAAGTTAATATTTTTTGATTCAAAGGGTTAAAATTATTATTGTAAGAGAGAAACTTTCATGGTATCGCACACACTTATGCGAGTTGGTTATAACCTGTGAAAGTTACACTAACCAAAAAAAAAATACTTATACATTTTTACATCTGTGACGTATGGTATATTATTGTGGATAATGTGTTTAGTAAAAAAATCCTCTACAATGTTGCATACACCTATGTAACAATAATTACATCCCCATGAGAAAAATGTCGACTAGTTTAAGTTTTTCTCATGTTGAAGTGTCTATGATCTTATGAACAATACATTAGATACTAAAAAATACCTACAAATCTTTCACAATTTTTTGACAAAAGTCATAACAATGTAGATAATTTGTTGAGTAAAAGAATCTTTTTTGATATATCTCACACCTTTGTGTCATTAGCCGTAAGTATGTGTAAAATGTCTTGATTAGCTTTAAATGATATTGAACTAGGGATGTAAAATAAGTATAAAATAAATATGTAAATAAATTTGTAAAATATTTACCTTAATTCAAATGAAGTGTTGCAAGGGGAGCAGGGAATTGCAATGAAGGAGAGGGAAGTGCAATAGGGCAAGGAGTATCCATGTTAATTTTGATAAAGATTGTAGTTATGTTTTGGAATGAGTCCAAAATAAGTATTTCAAATTGAGTATGAATCATGTAATTTAGAGTAAGGTTGAATATTGTGAATCCAAAGCCTAAAAATGTTTGTCTTTGTTGTTTTTTAAACCTTTTTCTATTATGTTTTTTTCATCTTTTATTTTCCAAAGGTATTAGAATTTTATCCTAATACTATTTTATTAAACGTAAGAGAATGCTATAATTGAGGTTTTGAGCAACTAGGTATGTTGATTCTTTCTTTCTTTTTTCTTTTTTCATTCAAGATCATTTGTGGTATTGCATAACATGAGAATGAATAATCAGGAACACACCTTTTTCAATTTTAATACTCTAGATGCTTTTCGTTTTAGAATGCATGTCTCATTTTGGAAAGTACTTCTAAGAATAACAATTTGTGAGATTACCCTCAGTCTATTTTTACTTGCTTTTTACTTGTTTCCATGTGTATCTAGTACGACGTGGACGGGTAAAAACATGGTTTTGTGAATAAATATTTCAATAACTTTTTGCAGCATGTTGGGAAGCAAATGATAAGAAAGGAAAGATAATCTGAATTATCATTTTATGGTCTATCTTTTTCACTAGAAATTTACTTGTATGTTCAACTATGTTGTATTTCTCTCAACAACCAATCATGCCTTACAATTTGATTTATCTCTATATATTTGAATGAATTTTGTTTTTTTTTCAAAACCAAGAATTCATATATCTATTTTATAATTTATAACAATATCACCTCTTTATTTTAACTGGACTATTTTAATCCTTTTCATTAAATTAGAAGTCTAAAGAGCAACATCATTAAATCAATAAATGAAAGATGAAGTGATGGCAATTAAAGAAGTTGAGTCAGCTTCTTATGGCATTGTGAACGAGTTAAATGAACTTCATCCCCCTCTCAAACACAAAAACAAGGTACTTGGGACAATAAAATAAAGAAAATATATCTTCCCTATCATTTGCTTGTAAGCTTGAAAAAGTAGTATATGCAATCATTTTTGCCTCTTTTGAACAACATTCAAGAGGGTATCTATATATGAACTGCACGTCTTTATGCTACATATGTTACATGACATAATAATGGCCCCTCCAGACAAAATCTGAAAATGGGAGAAAGAGCTTTCTGACACTTTCAAACTTAATGAATTAGCTTTGAGTGTTGGAAGTAAGTTCTTGTTGTATGGGTCAAACGAGGCACATAAAATATTTATAGTTGTGCCAAGAAATGTTGAGCTCGTATATATCTACAAATTTTGTTAATTAATATTTGATGCTATTATTAACTATGTTGGTTTATTTTTTTCCATTTTGTAAACAAAAATATGGAGATTACACAATTTAATAAAATGGGATGAATTGGTTTCCCTTTTCAAAAATATGGAGATTACACAATATATTGTAATATGCTTGAAATTTGCTTTCAAGCTAGGATGAGGTGAATATTAATCTCATTGTTGTAAATTGAAGTCAAACTACTGTTCCATTATAAGCTTTAATCTATTCTTTTTTTGGATATATAAAACTTTAATTTCTATTTCTTTTTTGACATCTTTTAAAGTAAGATGAATACTGCTAAGCAACTACTTCATGTTTTTGTTTAAGTATTTTTTGTTAATATTCATCGATCTATAAAAAAAATAATTCTAAATATATAAAATTAAGAAAATTCCAAGTTTTAGTTATAAATGGAAAAGTAAATTACGAATGTAATAAAGGTTTAATATTTCTTTTGTAAGAATAAATTTGTCAAAGGTCCATTTGTTTAGGATAGATTTTTAACATTTTTTTATTTTTAAATTTTCTGAAATTTTGAAAATTATCCGGAGTCAGTAAGATTATGAGTCTTGTTTAGTTTAGTGGATGAAAGAAATTCTTGAAAAGAAATTTCACTAAAGATGATGATCAACTAATTCTCTTGGAAAAAAAAGAAGGAAGAAGTCGTAAATTTAAATTTTTTTACTAAAAAAAATTAATACATTAAAACTAATCTTTAACTTATAAAAAGACTTCAATTCTATTAACATTTAACTTATAAAAAAAACTTTAATTATTTTCTTTTATTTAAATTCAGAAACCAATCCTATAGTTGTGATTTACATTTGTATTTATTTTAGTAGGACTTATTAATATAGTAATATGCTAAAATAAATTAAAGAGAATAAGATTTCCTCCCACTCACCGACAACACTTCCCAAGTTAATGGCATTCGTTGCTGACGAAAATTAAAGAATTGGATATACATCTAAAGTGCAATAATCTAAGCTAGCATGTTCAAGCATATTGTGCATACCATAGATATTTTTAGTCATATTTCGTCACCCAAAGATGCTTTAATTGACACTACTCATTCAAAGTATAAGTTGGTATTTAAATTCATCATTGTCATAATTAAAACTGACGTGAGAGTCTGGCTGTTTATTGAGACCTAGAATGGGCAATGACAACAACGAATTTAAGAATAGCCAATTCAAAATTCCATTTTTTGATTTCTGTCTCAAAAGGATAAAGGGGCATCAATAGGGAAATTTCTATATTTAAAGAAATGCATATATTGAATTGGCAACAGTGGGGCACAAATTGTTCTAAATCGTGTTAATTTCCTCCAATTTCACGCCACACACATAGTGAGTGCCAAGCAACAATAATTGTGAACAAAGTAGCAATATTCCTTGACACAAATACTAAGAGTAAATTCCATGATACTATAATTAGGTTATTATATACTTACCACTTCTTTATTTTTTTATATTATTTTTAGTTATTTTAAAAAATAATTGGTGTAGTATTTTTTTTTCTAATTAGAAAAGAAAAAAGTGTTACTTACACTCATCCGATAATTTATAAACACATTTTTCTTTAATCCATCAATTAGTGTATTTTTTAGATAAAATCATGATAGAATTACCAAGTTTTAAAATGGACAATGTTTTGGAAGTGATAATTTTAATTATGTTTAGTTTAAGGTTTTAGATTTAAACATTAGTTAAAAGGAAAGTTAAAATCACTCTCTTATCCCTTAGCCTTAAGAGAGATTTTCAATACCGCTAAAGTTGTGTATGGATAAAAATATTGACATAATAAAAATAAAAATTCAAGAATTAATACAATGAAAGTACAAAAATTAAGACTTTTAAGGGTTAAAAACCGAAAAAAACACTATAATAAAGGCATTCCTCAAATGTCTAGTAAATTATTCAAAATAATAATTAAAAATTAGCTTGTTCAGTTGTCATAATGATGGATGATTCTCAGTGGATGGTGGGAAGGGGTTGTACACAAAGTAGTTCAAGTCCAACTTGCATTGCTGGTTAATACTAGCCTATGACAAAGTGCACAGAAGCTGAACATGAAATTGATTTTTTTAGGTGGGTATCACATGTAGTTCTGGATCAAACTATTACTTGACCAATTAGGCATGATAGCATTGTGTTGTGTGTGGGTGTGCCTACTCTATATTGAAGATTATCAACTTCAACTGAACCTAGCTACTTCTGCATTGACTTACTTGCTTTGTGGTCCTACTACAGTGTACATTTGGATCCATTAATAAATAAAACTAGGCATCTCCTAAGTCTCAGAGATGCTATAGCTAGTAGGGATGACCCTAGGAGGGGACTAGGATACGGAATCTCTAATTCTCATTCACTATTCCAGCCCCTTACCTTCAACTATTGTTTTTCTTCTTCTTTGGGCAAGTTCCAGAACTGTAAAATAAAAAATAGTAGTAACAAATTATAAAAAAATGAAGATATTCAGTAAATTTAAGTCTCTTTTAACAAAATTAAAATGCTTAATTATATTTTTGACTCCTGAAATATGACTAAATTTTACTTTTAATTTCTAAAAATAAAAAAATAATTTTTTTTCATCTTTGAATTTAGTTAATGTTAGTCAAATTTAATTTTTTAAATCAGTGAAACTTAAAAGTTTAAGGATGAAAAAATTATTTTCAATTTTCAGTAACTATTTAGTCAAATTTCACGGTTAAAAACTTAATTAAGTTAAATTAAAATTATATAAAATATATTAAATTATATATTTATATGTTAATCATTTAAAAAACCTCATTGAAAAAGACTCTATTATATCCGTAGTGGTGTACTTAATTTGAATCGGATTAATCATATATTTAATATCTTATCTGAATACCGGCCAGTCAAGCTAGGTCTTATATCAACAAGATATATTTTCAATGTTTTGGGAAAAATTAAAAAAATATTTCATATGTATAGTAATTTATATCGCGAGTTCCTATTTTTCTTTTGTAAGATGATCAGTGTCAGTTAAAAATTTTATATTCTGAAATAATCATAAATCATAATATTATTAAAAAAATTTAGAAATTAATATTAATATAATTTTAATTTTAAAATAATTGTTACAAAGGTTAACAAATATTATATATATGATTAGATTGTGCAGTATATAAAATTATTTTTTCCTATCAATGATTTAGAAAGTAATTATTTCATGGTAATTTCTACCGTGTCTTTTATAATTTAAGAGGTATTGATACTATTTTTTTAACTAATTAAATTGAAAATTTTATTTTATTTTTTATAATTTGATTAGTTAAAAAAAAGTGTATCAATCTCTCTCGGAATCTCTCGGAATACACCTGCACTCCCCCTTAATTTATAATGTAATACTACTTTCAAAGAGAAGTTGAAATAGGGAGGTGCATCAGTAGCATGTTGAAGGGTAAAATGAACAAAGAAATATAAACATTAAAAATTGAGAACAACCCCATTATTTACCATAATTGAGACTTGGAAGTTTAATACCTATTATTATAGTTGAAGTCTAATCTATTTCACATTTTTTTTGTTTTGTATTTGTTCCTAGCTATTTCCATGGAGAAACAAAAAATCTTCGAATGAAGCCATCTTTGAGAGAATAACACTCAACTTGCCATCCTTTCGGGCAGTGCAATTTGTCGTTGCTACTAGCTTTGGTGCATGACGTTTCTGCAATAATGGAGACCAAGTGTAACGCTCAAATTAAAATACAAAGAACAATCAATAACGATAGTGCGGTTTATCAATACTTACATAATAACATGGCAACAAAAATAGCCTATACATGAAAGAGGGTTCTGGGTTTGGCATTTATTGAGACATAGTTAACCACACCCTTTAGGATGGATACAAAATTGAATGGTGTGGCACACCATACACACACACATATATATATATATATATATATATATATATATATATATATATATATATATATTTATTTATTTCTATTTACAATGTTTTTTAATTTGATACGTAAGACAGCTGTGTTTCTTACTTAAAAATAGTGTCAAGGTACTATTCAGACTAACCATTTGTTGATGACTATAGTTTTTTTATAAGCTAAATGTAAATTTTGTTAGTAATATGATAATCAAATCTACGAACTTTTTCAGTTTCTCATTTTTCAACCAATTGACTTAGCTTACAGTGGTTTAAAACCAATTATAGAATAACATGACAACAAAAAGGGCCTATACATGCAAGAGGGTGAAGGGGTTGGCCTTTACTAAGACAAAGTTAATTAACAATGGTGTGGAATATGCACCCTTAAGGATGGTGGATAGATACAAAGTTAGAGGATTTTATTTGTGATGGGAATGAATGAAAATTGGGCCTTGGAGGGGTTGGCATAATAAGGATACTTACTGTAGAAACTGTCATCCTCGTTTGCAAACTTTATTGAGGTGTGGGCCGATGTTTCTTAAATTCCACTGTTCTTTCCCTCTCTGAATCTGAAAGTAAGAAGTAGTGGTCCTAGTGAGTCATAATGTGTGTACTCTTCTCTCTCTCTGTGTCTTCATTGTGGCCTTTATCACCTTTGCTCCCTCACATGCGCTTTTATACGTTGCATTTACTTGTGGGGTCTTGGATAGTTGGACTGATGTTAACACCACGGCGGTATTGTGGGATTGTCTTTATTTATATATCATCTCTCACACTCTCTTTTCTCTCAACAATATGCCTTGTAGTATGTATTAGTTTTGGTGGGGCTTTTTGACGAGTTCAAACTCAGTTTTATCTCTTTTTGAATCAAACCCAAAAGCCACTTCTATAAATCTCTAGAATATGTGTATTATTATATGTATGGACCATGTAGAAAAAATATCGGGAAACATGTTATGGTATATTATTCACTCTACACATTCTATACGGACCTAGCCCTACAAGAAATTGTTTGTTTCAATGTTAACTAATAATAGGGCATGAATAATTAAGGCCGGCCACGATTTTGAATGTTCTTAATTTTTGCTTCTTTTGTATGTTTCAATTTTGACAAGTTATACTAGTCTATGTAAAAAAAAAAAAATCTTCCTCTAGTGGAAAAAGGTTGGTTTGTTGTTGGGAATTGGTGTTTTTGAAAAGTTTTGCAAAGACATAATTCATTCCAAGTCTTTTACATGATTTGAGCCTCGAATTGATATCCAAATTGTATGGATGGATGAGCTTAATTGATTTCAAACTTGGTGGTGGGATTTCAAAATCTAGAAGATAACACAACAATTGTGGTGTAGTGTTGCAGATCTTTTGCGACTCTTTTTAATTAATGGATTCAAACCGTGATTGGTGTTTGACTAAAAAATAAATAAAACAAAATGTGATTAAAGGGTGCCTCAAAAATCAATTTCGTCACATAGTGGGGGTGGTACACATGCATCTTGACCTGCGTGATCTCCAAGAACAACAACACAAAACATACATATATGAAGGAATTGCAGTTTAATTAAACAAAACCCGAGGCCAGATCAAACAGCATTCAATTTTATGAACATTTAAGATGTGCATACTACAAAGTAAGTAACATGAAGTCAGGGCCTATATAAAACACATTTTCATACATGCAGATAGCAGAATCTAACTGCTGAAAAGAAGAGTCCATAATTATATCACAAGTTATCATGAGATGGGAAGTGACCAGTGTTTTGTACTACAAAAGACTTCTGCACATCCCTTTTATTTCACCTGTTAGTTGAGAAAACTGACCAGAATTATAGGGAAGAAAGATCTCTTTTCATTTTTTAAAAGGAAAAATAGTAACAGTCAGAAAGTCGACACACGCATATAGTACTTAACATAGGTCATGGCAGCATATAATAATTTAATGCCTTTAATTTCCATGAAGAGCCTTCTCAGTCACTGCTTTGCCCTCATCTACAAATTGCATGTCCTTACAAAATTATTTTTTAAAAAATAGTTGTTATTCTTACAGCTTCACCAATTAATTAACTGTTAAAACAATAAATAACTATTTTATAAAAATAGGATGATAAAACAATTAAATGCACTGTTACAAGCAAGTTTCTTTCGCCCAGTGTTTTTGTTTCTCTCTTTTGGATTGCATATATATATATATATATATATAAAAGTAAATATTTCACTGTAAATTCAAATATGCACCTTTTTCTCTTTTAACTTTTGCACTAGATTTTGTCCTTTGTTTTCCGTCAAATGTTTCATCCTTCGTATTACATCTTAATGTTAGCTCTATTTTCTCTCTTCTATCAATTAATTATTTTCACATTTTTTTTAAAATTAATGTCAATATAATAATTAATGATAACAAAATTTTGCGTGAGAAATGTCAGTAATATAATCTTTTACATATCTTTTGAACATATTTTTTTTAATCGGTTAAATTTATAAAAAAAAAATACAAATTTATGAACTTTCCTTTATTATTAAATGATTTTTTTCTTCTAATTTTATAGTTTTTAATAAATTTTAAACAATGATACAGTATGTTTTAGAAGACTATATTGCTTCGATTCCTCAATTTTATATGATTAATTATTCTGCTGTTATTAATTAATATATTATTTTATTATAGAACTAATTGTAATTATAAACTATATTTATCAAAATTAGTAGAAAAATTAATTGAAACTAAAAAGTTAGATAAAAGATAAAAAACTAGTTAGAAACCGGTAATTAGTAGTTGAATATTGTTAAGTTAGTTTATTAAATTATAAGTATTTGATAAAATTATATATCGAAGTAACTATAAATGTAAAATAATATAATAGAAAATATAATAATTTTTTATTTTATATAGAAAAGATTAAAAAGGAAATATAATATATATTCAAGGAAAAAGAAGAATAAACATAAAAAGTTAGAAGTCATTATTTTAAAAAACACTACTTGAAGTATTATTAATTTCAATTAAAAACAAAGTTACTAAAAATATTTTCTTAGCGGATAGTCAAATAATATTTTTTCAAAAAATAAAAAAGTTATAAATTAGCTGAAATATCTTGTTAAATAAAACCATTTTTTTCTTGCCTTATAAAGATTGTGCAAACAAATAAGGTATATTTCTAATGCAAGTTATATATTACAGATGAGAATCAATTCTTATAAGCAACTCTCTGATTAAAATTTAATAACATGATTTAATGTGAGATGTTTAAAAATAAATACGAACTCTTTTATAAGTATTCATGTTGTTATAAGAAGTTATTGATATTTTTTTTATTTGTTATATCACCTATTAATTAATTAAAAGTATGTGCCGAAAAGTTTTTAGTAATAGTCTTTATTTTTATTTTATTTTTTTATAGGTTAAATGTTATTAGTTTTAGTAGTGTTAGTTTTTGGTAGTGGTAAAATTGACTTTCTCTCACCTCTCTTCTTCTTTAATGAACCGAGTCACTTTATATCTATTTTTTATTTCTATTTTATAATTCCTATTTTTATGATATTTAAAATAAATTAAAAAATTCATTATTAATAAATAAATAAATATATTTTTTAGAAATACTTATTATATTAATCAAAGTTATAAAGTTAGTCTATGGTAACTTAGTGAAATGAGAGAGAAGTCATAAATTCAAATTTTTTCACTAACAAAACTAACACATTAACATTTGTCTATAAAAAAAATTATATTAATCAAACAAAAAATTGTACTACTTTCTATGTTTTTTCATATTCTTGTTAAACTTTAATGTTAATTTAAATATTAGAGAAAGAAATTTAATACTTTTTTTGGCATAAAATTAGTTAGACTAGTCTGTTATCATAGTTAAATCTTTAAAATTTCAGTTATGTACGATTACGTACTTAAATAACAAATAACAATTAGCTTGGCAATGAGTTCAATTTTATTTTAAAAAGGGCTATCATTTAAGCCATGAAAAGAATAAAAAAAAAAGGCTTTAATCAGTAAAGTCTTGTCCAATGTCGACTAAATTAGTCCACATATATTATTAACTCATGTTAGTAAATTAAAATTAAATCTTAATTTTATATATTAAAAGTATGCGTATAATCAGAGATGAACAAGTACATGTACATGCATGGTTGGTTGAGCCATTATTCAAGTTTAAGGTCATTTGTTCATATGTACTTGTTCGGTGGAAAAACAATCGACAAATGAGTCCACCTCCACTGAAGTTTGTCGAATATGTCCTCATCAATTATTCATCCATCTTCTTATTTTCTTTTTATTCTTACAATAAAACATGTTGAACCCTTGTAATTGCTTTCCTTTGAAGCATATACCTAACTAGCTAATTTCTAATAGATTCAGTAGATCATTCGATTAAATGCAGGTATGTTATGTGTTCTTATTGCAATGTGATAAACTTGACTTATATAGCCAAGTAATTAATGGTTTTATTAAGTTTGTATGCCCATTTAAAGAACATATTGGTTTCAATTTAAGGATAAACTATATTTTTTATAAGTATTTAAGGATAATTATATGAATGTAAGTGAAAATAATAATTAAAAAAAAAATATTCATCTCATGGTTTTCTTCTTTTTCGTGAATTCCCTATCTGTCCAATTAAAAAATTGTCACTTGACTAGACAAATACTCTCCTTTAAAACATAACATCATCTCCATAATTGTAAGTTATCTTAACCGATGACAAACAAGACATACAACAAGAAATAGGTAGTTTTATCGTTCTCTCTACAGTAATTATTCCAAATATTTGATTCATCGTAATTTTGAGAACTTTGTTAGTAAAAAGTGTTTAATAATTAAATTTTCATATTAATGATACACATACTAGCTGCTAAAAAAAGATTTGTTTAAGGAGAGAACTTGTGGAGTGTATAAAAATAACTATATAATTGAGGTTATTTGGTAAGTTAAAAAGAATAATATGAAATGGTGGGTCAAATTAAAAATTAAGGTTTAAATGTATTTTTATCATTACAAGCATATGAAGCTAATTTTAATCTTTCATACTTTTAGGTGTTAAAGTTTTTAAAATGATTAATTTCAATCATCTCATAATTATAGCATGGTATATATATATATATATATATATATATATATATATATATATATATATATATATATATATATATATATTTAGTATGTTATGTCAGTGACTATTTTAAGGTAATATGTCACATGAAATATATACCAACTATTCCAATTAACTAAGAAAATCGATGATCAATAGCAAAGTTTGATCACAAATAAATCAATTAAATTGAACCAACCCTAAATTTAACATGTGATCAGTTTGAGGAATATTCTAAAATGGGTTTAGCAGTAAATGAAAACGTTTGTTAATATAATAGGAACTTAGGTTGTTTTTTTAGCTATGAAAACTTATTAATTTTTAATTAATTTTGTGACTCATTTTCTATATATTTTTTCGCTCCTTGTTATAAGATCCCATTTACAATAAAAAAACTCGTTCATCAATATAAATAATTGGTTTAAGTAATTTCATTAAATATGTTAATTATTAAAATTATTTTATCAATAAAGCTAACTATCTAATATGAATAAGAGAGAGAAATAATCAAAGAAAAAATTTTTAATTGATTAAAGATAACTTTAAAAAAAATAAATTAAGGATTGAAAAAATAATTTATTAAATAAAACTTTAAAAACATAGTTAATTAACTATAAGTTTGGAAAAAAATTATTAATTTATATAGAAATTAGGAAAAGATTTTATAAAAAGGGAAAAAAAATTTTATAATTAGAAATAGAAAAAGTATATAAATGCAAACCTATACATGATATGTATGTATAATTTTAAGAAAGATTATGAAGGAACTTGCAATTGGGTTGTTTTTTAGATATGAAAACTTCAGTTTTTAATTTATTTAGGACTCGCTTTCTCTGTCTATATACAAACCAATACTAATATATGTATGTATAGTTATAAGATTTCATTATATATGTTATTTACAATATAATGTAAACTAAATTAATCTAAATATTGAAAAAATCGTATAGCTTATAATTATAGTTGTTCTGGGAATGGATTGTCACTAAAATCTTTTTCATAATTTTTTTTTTTGTTTTTTTAGTAAATAAAACAGAATAGTATAAACCTTAATAAATGGTTACTTAAAATATGTATTTTTGCTGAAGTCTTCTATCAGTAAATGATGTGTGCATGTGTACCTCATAAATCTGATGAATGAACTGCATTGAAGAGTTGTACAATTGAAGAAGCAGATGACATGGCCAATGAGAGCTTGGCAAGTTAAATTATTTACCTCCACGGTTTGCAGAGTTTCTCGAGGCTTGTAAGAAATGAAACGGTTGAAAAGTACTGGAATGATATAAGTAGAAGTAAATATCCAAAGTTAATGAATTTTGTTCCATATGAACCTCTCTCATACATTGGAAGCAGGAATTGTTAATGTCAAAATGGCTTGCAGTGTGTTTAATTGATTACACAACTTACATGGGATTTTTCACATTTTGGCTATCAATTTAAGAAGTTATATTAACATGCAAAAATAACTTATGGACGGTGAAAGCAAAAGATTTTATGGTGATATTTAACTCTATAGGTAGAGTAAGGTTAAAATTATATAAATAAATAGTTATGATTTAACATATGATAAAGTTAAACTTAATATATAATAAAATTTTTATATAAAAGTAATTTTTTTTGTAGATAAAATGTTATTATCGTTAATAATGTTAAGTTTTTTAAACAATAAAGATTGAATGGAATACCTTTTACCATATAACTCCTTCACATGTAATTGATTATTCCATATTTCTTAGCCTGTTTCTAAACATACTATAAGTAAATATTAAAAGATGTTAGAATTATTTCTCATCGTGTCTGCTGTTTTTTTTGCTTTTTCTTTTCCTAAAAGAACAAAACATTTGATGTACAAGCACAGATGGTTAGAAGGATGAAATAGGTGACATGACAAAGGATCGTATATCCTACCTAATTAAGTGTTGATCATTTGTGCCGGTGCTGATTAAGCTTGTTCACCTAGTTAAATACTATTGATCAGGATGGCCAATATTGATTATGCAATCACATTTATTGTTTACCAGTCACCTCACAAACGGATTTAAGTTTGCACTCACATTAATGTGATTTCTCTTATATTAGATATAATCATTGTTTCATTTGACATGAGATGATCTTGTTTAATTGATTAGAATGAGATCATAAACGATCATATATTTTATCTGTCAAAATCGAAAATATATATGACAGACCTAAGTTAATTATCCTTTGACATGTTTTGGAATATTTAATATAAACTATATAGTTAATATTGAAATGATTAATTAAATTAGAAGATGAGAATTGATCCAGATTGAATGATATTGTATCATGACGTGGATTAAGACTGTTGTCTGAATGTTGGTATTACTAGTCAAAATCGAATGGCCTTACAATTTTAAGGAGAATGGACCTCTAACATGTGTGAGTGATTGATTGCCTTTTATCTCTGAATTTTATAGGTAAGGTAATAGATCTTGTAGTGCCCATTGTTGCAAATAAATCTCTGACCCTTTGTGCTGCCAAAATAACAGATGATTAAAGTAGACAGTAGCATCAGTACTAACTATCAGTCTATTATTGTTAAGGAGAACATGTCCTAGCTCCTCCCTCTTTCCCTAGAGAAGGAATCTCCTAGTCCCATATTTCTACTCAACTCACGAAAACTAACCCACCTAACATCTCTTTCTCTCTCCATCTTTCTATGTATATCAGACATAAAAGCAAAGGGTACAGAAGATGGAAAAATAAAGATGGCAGTCTAACTACCATGTTCATATGTTCCTTAAAGTCCTGAGAGAAAAAGGAAGACACATCCTTTTCTGAGGGTTGGTTTTGCCATTTTAAACCCATATCAAAGCCCTTGGTACCACTTCCTTTGAATGATGAGATTTATGTTTTGGAAACAAGGGCATAAAAGAAGTGACCCATGCCTTCCTACTTGTGGGTCAACACTACTCATCAACTTAGTAATTATTCACTCTTGTCACTTCAATTTTGAATCATTACCCAATACTCATTACACATGCATCAACTCTCTAATTCTACCCTCTCTTGATCCTCCACAACATTATCGATTTTTCCAAACATCAGGACCACTTTGATTCAATATCCACACCCAGTTGAGTCATCTGGGGTCAACCTACCTATGCTTCAATGAACAACACAGAAAAAGCTCCAACATGTTCTTGCAGAAGCAGCAGAACCAACATGCACATGCTCTTAAAGAAATGTTCCTATTCTCCCATTTATTGATTCTTAGCAAACACAAAAATACGATAGAAGATAGATTACATAGACTTAGTGCATGTGCTTTTTTACTTGCTCTAGCTCTTAAGCCCTAGGTGTTGAAGCTAGCTAGCTAGGTTCCATAATGCATCTTAGACATACAAAAAGACACAGTGTTAAGCCGATCCAAATATGCACAAATCCATATAAGCACACATAAATAGGAAGATATCTATGAATCTTCAATTCTTCATATATATATATATATATATATATATATATATATATTAATTCTCTTTCTACATTTTGCACTGGTGTAAATAAGTGAGTGAAAAACAAAAAAAGGGAGCATCCAGCACACACTTTTAATTTTGAAAATTAATTAATTTGTGGAGCAATGGTGCCTGCTAATGGCATGGAAATATCACTTTCTTTCTGCAAAAAATTGATCAGACCCATCAAACCTTATCATCATGACCTTTCACAATTACATTGCATTGAATCAGAAACCCACCTCTCTCATCACCCCACCTGCCTGGACAATATGATGGATTTCACCACACGTGTGTCTCGACAAATTGTTCATGCGCACACAACTGTCTCATACCCTTGTCACAATCCCCACACGTGTGAAACAGTGTTCCCAATCCACACCATGAAACGACGACGTAACCATACTCAATCATACACTTTCAATGAACCTATGCCATCTACCACGGCCTTCAATCATAACAAAACACATGCTTTGTTGATTATGCTGTCTAATTTCAAAATCAAGAATTAATTCAGCAACCAATGTTTCACGGTTAGAAAAATTTTAAAAAAAAAGTAGAAAAAAACGAGATCATAAATTAAAGTTTGATTTAATTAAATAAAGTGATAATTAAACCACATATGTAGGATATATACGATGATCTAAAATTGAACTGTTAATGTAAAAAAGAAAGAAAGAAAGAATTAGAAATGGAAACAAATTTCTCTTTATGAGGAAGAAATTTCTCATATTTTATGGATTTTGTCCCCAAAGTCGCTCTAGAAAGAGTCGCTGCCAAATCCCTCGATTCTCGTAGTGCCATCATAGGTTATTACTGGCTCATGATAATACTATGTACGAAAAACTATGGAAACAACATGTTATTACAGATGAAGATCCAAACTCACATGGTCGTGGACAGTGCCGCGTTTGGAGTCATACACGTAGCGGTTTTGGGAGCCCGAGGCTCCGACAACCTGCGAGGCTCTCACGTTGGTTATGTCCTCCGTGGCGAATAAAGGCGGCAAGGAACGTTCGTGGCTGAAACTAGGGTTATTATTAGGGATTCGCCAAAACGCCAACGGGCTTCCGTTAATGGGTTGTTGTTGTTGGTGGTTCTGGTGGTGGTGGTGAGAGAACGACGTCGTTCCGTAGAAGCTCGTGGTGCTGTTGGTGTTGATGTTGTTGTTGTTGTTGTTCCATGATGTTGGGTAAGGCATTGGTGGTGGTGTGGCAGTGGAACCAAAGCGGTAGTTCATGAGGTTGTAGACGTGGTGCGCGTCGGAGAAGGAGGTTCCGTGCACCATTGATGACTGAAGGTGCGCGCGTTTGGCGTGTTGGCGTTCGCGTTTGTGCGCGTTTTGGTGGCCGCCGAGGGCTTGCGAGGTGGGGAAGTTGCGGCAGCAGTAGTGGCACTCGAAGCGGCGGCTGTTTTCGCCATTAGTAATAGTAGTGGTGGCAGTGACAGTGACCGTGGACTCGTTTATTTTGGACGAGTCCAAGTCGAAGGAGTTGAGATTGTTGTTGGTTGTTGTGTCTTCTTCGGCAGACTCAGGTTCGCCGGTGGAAACAACAGTGCTATTGTTTCCACCGGCGAACTCGATGCCGAAGAGGCGAATGCCTGACTTTTCTTTGACAAGAGGAGCCGGGCGGATGAAGGGGAGTTGGGAGAAGGAGTCGACGTTCATGAAGTCGTGGGTTTCTTTCTCGGAGGTTGTTGTTGTTGTGGAGAGTGTCTTGTCCATGAGAAAAGAGAGGGGAAAATGGGAAAGAGGGTTGTGTGTGGGAAGGTGTATATAGGGGAAGGTTAAGGGAGTGAAGGTGTGTGAGAGTGTTGTGAGTGTGGAAGGAGAAGAGAAGAGGAGAGGAGAGGAGAGGAGGGTGTGGTGGGTCCTATAAACAGAGGGAGAGTGGGGACTGATCTATGGACAATTGGGTCTGATCCATCTCAGAGTGAAGCCTGACAAGGCCACAAAGCCTGAGAGTGGCTTCGCCTTCTCAAAGTACCACCTTCACTCCCTTTCACTTAATTTTGGATCCACATGGAAGAGTAACTTCATTTCTATACAACCCTCTTTTTCTTTTATATAACAAAATTGCTTTATGGACATTTCATGACTTGTTTCTAGTGCCCATGTCTATATTCCGGAACCTCTTGATTTCCCCAACGAGAGTTGTTATGAATCATGATATTTTAAAAATTTTAAGGATTTTAGAAAAAAAATTTGAGAAATGATAGTAATTATCTCTCAGCACAATCTATAATATCAATTAATTATATTTAGACTAAAATATACTTTAAATAAAGAAGTAATCATAGTGTCAAACAAGTACAAGAGACTATGATAGTTTTGAAAAAATAAATTTATTAATTCATATAAACTAAATTAATCCATGGCTGACACAAAATTCACATATGGAGAATTAATATTTATTCTATGGGAGAATTGTGTTGTAATCTTTTTTTATGAAATTTTCTCATGCTAGTGGAAATATGAGTCATGTACTAATATTAGTCTCTAATTCAATAAATGAGCGAGGATAGTTATTTTTATTTTTTTTATAGATAAATGTTTGTAGTAAGTGTGGCAGTGAAATATTTGAATTCAAAATTTGTTTTTCTTTTGTTTCCATTTCTCACATAAATTTTATCAGCAAATCAACTTTATAACACATGAGAGGATAGTTATTGTTTATGATTCAAGCTAAAAAAAGTTACTCTTGTAAATTAATCTTATAAATAGGAATAATGTATATTTAATATTTTTACATATTTTTTATTTTTAATTTAAAATTTATTGAAACTTATAAATAATGAATTAAGTTTCTTAAATAAAAAGTGAAGTTTAGTAATAAATTTTAATCAATAATAATAATAATAATATGTTCAAAATAATGTACTATAGAGAGTGTTGTATATCTTTTTTTTTTTTTTTCAAAATAGTTGAGGCAATATGTAGTTAAATGAGTTTGTGTATATTAAGAAAGAAATTTCCAATAAAATACCAAAATGTTTAAATTTTAGAAAGTACAATAAAATTTCTCGTCAATAATTCAGTAGTGCCCCCTTAGCTCATGTATTTTTCCTTTCTTTCTTTTATAGTGTGGTTCATATATTTCTCATTTAACAACAATATATGAAAGTAAGAAATAAAAATGAGGCAGATCAGTTGTGATTTTGGACACTTCACTAGAACAAACACTTTACTACTTAATTAATTGACACTTATTATTATTTTTTCTTTCTTTCATGTTATACCCTAATTAACATCCATTACATATATAATTTTTTCCACTTCTATTTATTTCTCTTTTGAAATAGATATAAAAACTATATCTTGATTGGTTGTCTACAAATCATTTTTCTAAGACCAATGATATATATAGATATAAATCGTGCCATCAATATATTATCTCACACTTCATAAGGGGAATAAATAGGTAATACATAATTTTTTGTATGTTATTTACTATTGTTATAAAATTTGAAATCATCCAATATAAAAAATAGAAGAGAAAAGGAGGCCAAATTATATTTTTTCCTTTTATTTTTTTTTTATTTAAATTTAAGTTTAATTTTTTATTTTTTCAATTTAATAATTTATATTTTTATTATTTTAAATTTAATTTTTATTAATTGTGATAATCATTTATATTTTATCACTACAAGTGCATACTTTTATTTAATGTCTAGTGTGCATGAGTGTTTGAAGAATACTTTTATTAGGGAGTTTTGAGTAATACTTGTTGGACTACTAACTACAAATAGTTAGATAAAATATTCATGGTAATAAGAAAGAATAGTTAATAGGAGTCAAGTGAAAAATAAATTGAGTTACAAAAATATTATCAACTAGATTTTTTAACACTCCACGAGACAAGTTTATTCAAACTTTTAAAAGACAAAATACTTATTTAAAAATAATAAATGTTTTTTTTGTAAATTTTTATGTTTTGATAATTTTTTTTAAAAAATAAAAGTTAAAAATAAACTAAAAATAACTTATTTTGATAAACTATTTAAATTAATTTTTTAAAGTAAGTTTTTTTTATGAGAAATAAAAAGCTAATATATTTTTAAAAAATAACTTTTAGAATTGCCCCTAAACATAACATTTTTTGTTTTTATAAAAAGAATTTAATTAGTATATACTGTCAGTGTAAAAAGTTTTATATCGCTGTTCAATCACAATCCTCTTTCATTTGTGGTAAATCTATTGACTTCAGTCATTAATACTTTAAAGTTATATAAATGAGAAGTTATATTTGAAACATCAATGTAAAAATATTTTCCACGTAATTGTATACTAGTTAAAATCTTATAAAAATGACTTGTAAAAGTAATTGTTTTTTAACCTAAATAAATTCACCCTATACCTCATTTATTTAAGTTTCAAGTTTTTCTAGTTATGTATGTAAATGTACTTATTACTCACACGAAAAAATAATAATTACATGGTCCATGATCGAAGACTAGGACATTATTTATGTTTTAACCAATAATCATCTAAGATGTAATTATTTAGTTAATATAATTTAAAAGATAAATTAATTAACAATATATTTATTATTTGGTTGAGTTTTTTTAGTTTATACGATTAAATTATAATCTTTTATTTATGATAAGTCTGTTAATTTAATCAATTAATATTTTAAAAATAATACAAATAAAGAATTATAATTAAATAAGAATATTTTTTTTACATTTACATACTAATTAAACTCAATAATTTTTTCTCATAATGGGAGCTTGGGGTCATTAGATGAAGAGTAATGAATTTTACCTCCCAAGGCCAAAAAAGAGTTATATTATATTTGTTTAAGTAGTTCATGCTAATTTATATTTTATTTTTGCTTAAATCTTTTATATATTTATATTCAAAATTTCTATACATGTCCTAAA
The DNA here is from genome assembly GCA_037954015.1 of Psophocarpus tetragonolobus. Lineage (NCBI taxonomy): Eukaryota > Viridiplantae > Streptophyta > Magnoliopsida > Fabales > Fabaceae > Psophocarpus > Psophocarpus tetragonolobus. Next base: position 43,423,604 of record CM075692.1, read on the forward strand.
TATCCAGGTTGATGTTATAAGAGTATTCCGTAGAGTATCTCTTGCACTTCATAACTCACAATTTAATTTTTAAGCACCACTTGAAAGAACACTTGAATTTGTATTTATTTTCTATTTTTATCATTATTATGTTAACAAACTGTTTTTTTTAGTAGCATATTATCCATACATACACATGAGTTAGTTGATTATTATGCATTTTCATTATGTAAATAGCTAGTATAGTACTATTTACAATATGCCAAATTAGAAAGTGTAAATGTGTTAATTGATAGTTTAATACAGCAATATACATAAATAGAATTAGTTAACTAATAATATATTTTGTATATCTTTGATTTGAAATAGGTTAAGAATCTTTTGTATAGCTTTGATTGTTATTAATATAGAAGAGAACATATCCTCATAATGATTTAATGCAAAAAATGTATAAATTTTATATATTAAGTGATAATATAAATATTTAACTTTTTGTAGTTGTTGAAGAAATTTGTTATATTTAATACTAAAATATGTCCCACATTTATGTCTGCGAAATTTAATTTAAATATGAAAGTTAATTAAATATTAACATAATAAATAATAATAAGATATTCGTGCATATGCAATGAGTGATTCTCATTTAAAAAAATTGTTTGTAAAATTAAATTTTTATATTAAGTAGTAGATTATCAATTTATATTCTCCCAAATAAAAAAATAATGAAAGTATTAATTTGAATCACATCATTATATTTAACTTTGTTAAATCATATTTGTCATGGAATATTTGAAAATTGAAATTATTGTTATTGCTCTTAATTATGAAAAAATATTTCCAGAGTAACTGTGTAACATATTACTCCTCATCTCCTTTAATATTTTTTTAATTGATTAAAATTAATTATTTATTATAACTATTAGATTTCATATATTTAAGGATTAATCCGTAAAAAGTTATTGTTAAAATAAGTGAATTCTTTATAAGTTATGTATATTTATTATGTATTATTTTAAAAAAAATTTAACACCATTATATTTTATTATATTTTACCATTTATTTATATATGACATATTTTATGTTTTTAAAAAAACTATTTTACTTTTATGCAAAAAGTAATAGAAATAAGTAAGAAAAAAAACCCACCTTATAATAGCTAAGATTACATAAGAATTAATTTCATTTGTAAAATAAATTTATAGAAAACTATACAAACATAATAATCTATATTATTTATATTTATCAACTAATTTAAAAATTAATTTTATCACATAAATTAATAAGTTAACTTTTCACTTTTATTAAATAACTGCATTGAAATTTAAAAAAAAATACCAACATATTATTTTTTGAGTTTAATTGGTATATATTGTTGTGTAAAAGATTTTTACATTTAACCTTCAATAATAACTTTTGATTTATGTGACTTTTAAAGTAATAATTAGTAAAGGAAACAAATTTATCATGAATGAAAGGTTGAAATTAAATGTCAGTGTAAAAATATTTAAACTGACCATATATACTAACTAAACTCTTGTTTTTTTGTTCACTACATACTTTTAAAGTTGATAAATCTAAAAAGATTTGACAATTTAAAAATATGAGACGAAACATTTATAATTGTCTTTTCAATTCTTTTAAAAATATAAATCATTACAATTTTGATTATAACTATAAGAAAACCAAAACTAATAATTGATAAAAATTACAAACTATCTTATAAAAATAAAAAATCTTCTTAAATTATACCTATAAAACAACCTAAACAACACCTTTAAGAATAATAAAATTAATTTGTAATTATCTAATATATTTTATATTATTAATTTATTAAGAGTAATTAAATGTTTGAAGTTTGAATGCTCTCTAATTAAATAACTTTAGCTTATTATTATGACCTTTTGTTTTTAAAAACAAAACAAATGTGCGTATAAAATTTCTTAATATATATTATATTTTATAAAACTAGTTGAAAAATTAGTTATAAGTATTTGGTAAAACTATTTTATCAATTAGTTGAAAATTGTAACATGTACAAATAAGAACATCATTAATTATTAGATCAATAATAAGATATTTAAAATAATTATGTCATATTTTAATAATATAAAATTTTTATATTTATATATTTAACTTATAAATATTTTAATTATATATTTAAATTTTAAATTACTATAAATATATATTTAATTTATAATTTTCTATAATTATATATTTAAGTTATGAATTATTACAATTATAAATTTAAATAATAATATTTTTAATTAATTATTTAAATTTTAAATTACTACAATTTTATATTTAAATTATAATTTTTTATAATTAAATAGTTAGAATTTCAATTAATATAATTATGTATTTAAATTATAAATTTTTATATTATATATTTTAATAATCTTAATATTAGGTAATTAAATATTTAAATTATAAAATTGTATTATAATGTTATGATATATGACGAGAGTGAGACAATGGGGACAATTTATCCACGAAGGGTAAAATTATAAAAATATCAGTTGGTCGTTGAAAATAAGATATTAAGGTGATATTTAGTTTGAGAAAATATTTTTTGTTTTCATTTTTTGAAAATAATTTTTATTTTTAAGTTTCAATATTAAAAAAATATGTTTGTTTTTACTTGATATTTTCTATTTTTAATAGATAACATTAAAAAGTTTAATCAATTCTAATAAAAAATTATAAAATATTTTTATATATAATTTAAAATTCATTTATATATAGTTGTTTATATAATTACAATATTGCTATTAAGTTTTTACATCGTTTTAATTTTTAAAAACACTGAAAATAGTTTTTTTCTATTTTTTGTTTTCATTTTTTTAAAAATATTTTCTAAATTTTAATAAAATTTATTTCTACTATTATTTTTTATTTTCTATAAAATAAAAATTAAAAACACCAAAAACAAACATCACTTAAAATAGCTAAATGTAGTAGTTCTTCAGAAAAGTTAATAACTATTTAAACAAGTTACTAACTTTTTACTTAGTAAACCCTTTTCAATTGCAAGAAAAGCGAAAAGTGGAAAATTGCATGTGAAAGAAAATATGTCATTAATTTGGTGAATTTTACATGTTTAACTTTCCACTAAAAAATACACATAAAAAGAAAAGAAGTGTAACAAAACTCACTCTTCCAAAATTATCATTGTTTACAAAAGAAGAAGAAGAAGAAAGATATATGAGTAAAAATTTTGTAATTATAATAATAATTATTTATAACTTTTCATCTTTTTCACATTAATTTCATATCTCTTTTATTTTTTTTTCCTCACAGACAACCAATCTATTTTTTCGTGGTTAGAATGGCAAGTCAAACACTATAGTGCACTCACTTTGCATATTAGCATACATCAAATCAAATTAAAGTATATAATTTATATAGATGTTTATTAATATATATATTTTAATGAGTTTAATTGATATATACTATTAGTGTAAAAGATTTTTACACTTACATTCAATCATGACTTTTTATTTATTTGACTTTTAGAATACTAACGAGTAAAGTTAACAAATTTAAAGATTGTGATTGAATGTCAATGTAAAAATCTTTACAATTACCATGTATATTAATTAAACTCTTTTTTAATTGGTGTACATTAATAATCTAACCTTATAATTTGGACAAAATAAATCATTAGTAGCTTTTGTTTTAGTAAATTTAATTAGTAGGAAGATATTTTAGAAATTTAGTATGCAAAGGACTTCATTTCTCTCTCCTCTCATCTCTTATAACATTAAATTTTCAAATTCTATTGGTTTTTTTTGTCTAAGTCATTTAATGTTGTCTAGAAATAACGTTTTTTCTTTATAAACTAAATAGTATTTTTTTTAATACTTCACACTAACTACTTCTAAGGACATCATTAGATTTTTGGTCCAAAGTTTATGGTGCAAATAAAGTAAATATATATGTGTATTTAAGTTAAAATATTAATGATGTAATAAAGAGGGATGGTAGTATATATATGTACATATGTACATTATGTATATCAAGAGAGATATAATATATGATACTATGTAATTTATATCAAATGTTACGCACTTAATAATTTTTAATTGGATATATAATTTTATTCAAAATCTTAGATTGAAACCTTAGATTGACAAAATTTATATAAAAAATAAAGATATGAGAAATTATGAGTTTGAATCCATCTAAACTTTTATGATACGTAAATGAGGTAGCAAATAGTTTTGAATTAATATAAAATTTTAGGCATGACCAATGTGAAAGAAATGTTGATTGTAAAGACTAAAGGTATTTTCATTAATTTTGATTTTTCTTTTTATATACCACAGATATATAAATGTCACAATGTATTTTTGTTCTAGAATTTAGACATACTTTTTTACATTCTTTCTCTATATTTGTGATATAAGTTATAACATGTATTAATCCATTAATAAATGAAGTTTAAACAAAATATAATTAATTACACTTTTGGTCATTGACTACTTTCATTATAAATCAAGAAATGTTATATTTAACTAAATGAGTTTAATTGATATACATTGTCACTGTAAAGATTTTTATATTGATATTCAATCACAATCTTTTATTCATGGTAAATTTATTGACTTTATTTGTTACTATTTTAAAAATCACATAAATGAAAAATAATGTTAGTGTAAAAATTGGTATACACTGAGAGTGTATACCAATTAAACCCTAACTAAATTTCTAAATTTCAAAATTTCTAATGTTTTAATTGATAATCCAAATAGCAATCAACTACGTAAGCTAATTTTATCTATATTAAATAAACTTTCTTTTTAGACTCTCATTATGAACACTTTATCATTCTTTAAATCATTTCTTCTAAGAAAATAAATTCTTTTCCTCTATTGTATCAAAATTGTTCCACTCACATCATCTTTTAAATTCTTTGAAACTTTTGAATTTGATGATGTCTTTGATGCTTATGAATTGATCTGCTTACTTTCATATTTGCATAGATGTTTTCGTTCCAATTTTTTAATCTTTTCTAATGCATTATAACAAGTATTATAAGAAATATTGTCCAGGTTGAGTTACAGTTTTATTTTGAAAAGATACTTTTAATTCAACATTAAATTTTAAAATCAAAATACCCAATTTAAAATTTAGTATTTATAACATTTAATGTAAGTTATACTAATGTGATTTGATTATGATATATATATTATTTAGTTGATGTAAGTTACCTACAACAAAATATATTGTGTATATATTTTAATAATAAAATTGTGTGAATTTTTTTGGTACAACAATATATTTTTTATTTTTCTCAAAACAAATTTGTACTGATAAGAAATTTCATTAATTCGAATCACGGTTTAGTTTGAATTATAAAAAAATTAAAAAATTCAAATCAATCTAAACAAATGAAAATTGATTGGTTAAAATTTACTTTTTTTTCTTTAGATCCATCCGATCCCAATTAACCAACATTTGCACCCTAATATATGTTAATTGTTAACCATATATATGATGCATTTCTAGTAAACTATCTCTGTCCAGTGACTAAAACACGATTCATATTCATGATGCATGTATCCACATTGGATCCACCCTTTTGTAACCTTGTTGTACGTATGGCATGACATATCTCCATAGTAAAGGTAGAGAGATTTACCACTAGTTGTATGTTGTGTGCAGACTTGGTTTCTCTGCACACACGTCAATTCCTCCTCACGGTTTCTCTTATTTCACGTACGTGTGTTCATCAGACACCACCGAGTTTAATCTAACTTTAGAATGACTAAGAAATGACCCCAACTTCTTTGGTAAAGTCTCTCTCTTTCTAGGACCATGTATATGTATGGTACTACTAGTTGGTGTCGGTTCTTTATTTCTTTGTTGGCTGTTTTTATATCTTGTACAGATTCTGCAGGTATGTGGTCCTCTACCATCAAATTGACACGAATGGGTTAGTGAGACATGTAATAATAATCTCCCTTATTCTCTTTCTCTTTTTTTTTTTTTTTTCATCTCCTCTTTCTGGTGTAGTTTTAAATTTAAAATTAGTTAGTTTAAATCAAAAACTAAACATGTAAGTACCATGTGATTCGATCAGTTTAAATGAATTATAAAATTATGAATATTAAAAAATACATTGAAAAATTTTATTTCTAAAATTTTATAAAAGTTTACTTAGTACCCAACAAATTATATAAGATTTTAATTAGTATGTTTTGTTAGTGTAACAAATTTTATACTACCATTCAATCACAATCTTTTATTTATGGTAAGTTTGCTGACTTTACTAATTTAATATGATAAAAGTCATTATAAATGAAGAGTTATTATTGAACATCAATGTAAAATTCATTTGGTTTGTCAATGCATACTAATTAAGTTCATTATATAAAACTAGTAACTATTAAAGTTAAGTATAATAAATTAATTTATTTAAATATTATGTTTTACCTGTTATTGTCAAATTAAATTCAAAAAAATTAAATTAAATAGTCTTATTGAAATATTATTCATCAACTAATACATATTAATTACAAATTCTAATGAAAGATTAAGTCAAAATTATAGAAACTTAGAAAGTAATGTGTAATTGTATATGTCTTGCAAATTTGCTAAAATAAATAAGAATGAATGGGTTGATTTGGTTTTATGCGGTTTCATTAACATCTCAAATCGTAAAACAAACTGAACCACGTGATTTAAAAATTATAAAAACCAAATCGATTTTTTGTGATTTTAATTTTTTGGTTTAATTTTTAATTTTCAATTCAATTTTGAAAATTCCTACTCTATACACAAACACAAAATAAGTTGTTAGTTTGAGTATTAGTTTTGTGAATGAAAAAATAACTTTATTAAAAAATGAATAGTTAATTTTTTTATAAAGATTAATTATTAGTAAAGCTGATAGAAGCTTATGGATATATAAAAACACAAACAACTTTATATATATAAAGAGGAATATTCTATGTTAGAGTTCAAAAGTAAATTGAAGTTAGTTACACATATACTGGAAAAATAATTTTTCACTAGATAAGTTCATATATAGAAACGTTAGTTTAATATTTTCTTACATTTTTTAAAGAAAATATAATATGTTATAATCAACCCTTAACTTTTTATTTTGAAAGGATTGACAAAAAAAATTTATAGGAATCTACAAGTATACCTTTCTTTTGTTATCTATGTCGTTTGATCGTTCAATTGACCTCAAATTTAAGTTACAATTGCATCAACTGAGTATTTCAAGTATTTCTGATGTATATATAAAAAAGATTGAGGCTGGTGAAAAGACAAGCTTCATCCATCCTAATTTTATCTCTAATAATAACGAAATTGCTTATCAATTAATCACGGTATGACACACGATGACTAATAAAGTATAGTAGCTGAAAAGTTCAAATACAATAAATATAACTAGCTTATTCGACTTATATAATATTTTGGTTCAATATACATATAAATAGGCACATAATTTATTTTTAAATCTCAACATTTACATTCAATTAGGCTTGTTGGATGATCATGATACAATAAAATAAGACTGGCTAACTATGACATTATGTTGTAATCAATTATTTAGAATACTAATAAGATATAATTTACTTATACTAGCTATCTTATTTTTATTCTAGTATAAATTGACTTAGAAAACAATAAATAAGATGGTTAGAAAACTGGGCACGTGTGGAACCCGCGTCGTACTGGTTGAACCAGCCGGAAATCAGTGAAAACCTACTTATTTGATAGATTTCACAGTTTTTTGATAATTTCATGTGTGCAGGGAAAATAAATCATTTTACATAGTAACATGTGCACGAAACCTAACTTTATGCTTGTTAGTCTGTTTTTTAAACTTTGATCATGTCTTAGAATATAAATAACTTTCAAATAACTTTTTTAGGCAATTTGAGATTTTTTTAATATTATAAAATCACCATACTTAAATCTTAAATTTAATATAACTGGTTGTATTTTGTATGTTATCATATATATATATATATATATATATATTTATATATAACTTATTTTTTCTTGATATATTATTATATATATTATTGAAAAATGTAAAATAAAATAATATTTTATTTATTTGATTGAATCCAATTTGACTTGATTGAGTTTTGATTGAATCTTTAATCTTTAAATTTTAAACTCATGTCTTTATCAATTCAATGACTAATCTGATTTTAAAATCTTGATACTTTCATTATATCTTTGTTGTCACCACAATAACTACACTCCCCTATCATTCTCGTCACTGCTACCTAATTGTAATTTGCTTCATATCAATAGGCAATACAACATAACAACACTATTTGACGCATCGTAAATATTGGATTAAATAAAAATTATTCCACTATTATATCTTATCTATTGATTACCAAACAAGTATATATGAATTAAATCAAAATACTAGTTTAGTGAAGTGTTTAAATTATTTAATAGACAAAAAGTAATTTTAAACTAAAATATTAATCGTTAAAAACAAATAAATCTAGGGGATGAGAGAATTTGTATAGATACTAATTAAGGTCAAATAACCAATTAATAAAATCAATTTGAAAAATTATTAATGTATTATTTGTTACATTGTAAGTGTACTTATTATAAATTTGATGAATTTTAAAAATTATAAAATAATTTTTTAAGAGAATGACAAAAAATTTCAAGTGAAATATATGCTTAGAAACGTGACTAAGTAAGAATTTTAAAATATAGGTTTACAATATTTAAAATTATATAAAGATGTGCATAATTAATTAAAAATTAGATATATATTCAAAAGAAGAGTTAATATATAAAGGAGATCAAACTACGAGATTAAACCACGTTTAAGAGAGTGTAATTTAGTTTAATACTAACAAATATATTTGTAAATTATATAAATATTTTAAATTTAAGCAAAGTTTAAAAAATAATTAAAGGTAAAAGTAAGGAAAATTTTCATTTGCAGAATGAGAACATAAAATTGTAATTTTAACAAAACAAGTTTACTTAGAAAAGTAAATCATACTGAAAGTGTAAAAAAATTATATATTAATATTTAATCACAACTTTTCATTAATAATAAATTTAGTTACTTCGTCAATTAAAACTTTAAAAGTCTCATATACATAAAAGATTGTGATTAATGTTTAAGCTTTTTTCTCAATTTATTTTTATACTTCTATTTATTCATAAAAATGAGTAGAGTTATATGAAATTTGAAAGACAGTTTTATTTACAATAAAATGAGTAAACTAACTGGTCCTTGATTGTAAGATTTAATCTTATTAAACTTACGGCACCTTTATTTTTTATGTCCATTATACCAAAAGTTATAAACCTTTCGAAAATCTTTTAGATCAACCTCGTCAAATACATCTCACCAGGAGTTCTATTAGGTTTAATTTAACAAATTTTATTATAAATATACACTTAATCAGATTATGTTAATTTTATATGAGTTTAACATTTATACCTTGTTCATGCGAAAGAGTTTTACAATAACGTTTAATCATAATTCTTTATTTATATAATTTTTAAAATATTAATTAGTAAAATAAAGAACAAATATTTTTTAAATCGGTAGGAGTAAAACACCTTCTAATCACAAGTTATGATGGGAAGGAGTTTATTATTTACATATACATGTGAAAGCTAAGATTAAAAAATAAATATCCGCATGTGAAATAATTGAATCACTCTGTATAAGCGTTTTTTTTTATTTTATATTAATTAAATATAATTTTAAATTAATCAATATCTAACTAGAAATCATACCCGTTTTAAAAATAAAGGGTAATTAATAAGGTTTAACTTCATAATCCATTCTTTAACTCACATTAATAGTATTATTTTTACTTTGATAGTATAGTATAAGAATGACTTTTGCACCTCACTCCCATTTTTCGGAAATACCTATAAAATTTCAGAGTTACAATTTAGAACATTTCCATCTTTGAAAGTATATTATAAATAACTTTTTATGTTTTTACTTGCATTAAATACATCTGCCAAAATTTTAGTTTCGTTACTCCGATCACATCTTAAACCAAAAACAATACTAATCAATCCCTTAGAAACATAAAATTAATATAAAAACGAAGGGGTAAAGTACCCCCTTAGTAACCTAAAAATATATAAAAAATGAATGGCGGTAGTACAATAAAGGCAAAGCTAAATACTAATAATAATAACTTAAATGACAATAATAATTATAATAACGATAATAATAATAACTTTAACCTCTATATTGTTTCTTTTCATGTTCATCCACTTTTATGCACTTGGTGGTTAGTATTAGCTTGTAAAATTAAGACTAGATAGTATAAAAAATACAAATTAAAAAAAAGTTGTCAGATATGTATTTATAATATATATATATATATATATATATATATTATATAAAAAAGTATTCATATATCATTGATGTTTTTTTTTTAAGAATATGTCATTTTTATTTTATTTATCTTCCTTTGGTTATCTTATGTTTGTAACAAACTCTTGTGTGAAACTTAATTATCTTGGGCACTCAAGTTCTATTAATAAATCTTAGCTTATAATATAAATAAAAAATCACAATTTATACTATTTTTATGTGCCAAGCGAATACGATAAAAATAAAATTATATATAAGAAATGTACGTAATTAATTTAAGTCAAGTAAACTCTTATAGAAAAAATACACATATATATTTGAAGAGTATAAAATTTAAAATTTCAAAATCTTTTTAAAATATGAAATATGTAATTTGGATAGGGAGAAAATATAATTAATTTTGTTCACTGTTAAAAAAATGAATTCCATTTTAATATATAAGAGTGGATATGTATGTGTGTGTGGATGGATCGATTTCTATATTCAACTTTTCTCCACTTCAAATTCTTCTATGTAGAAAAAGAAAGGAGATATACATGTCAACCCATTTTTCTTTCAATTCTTTCAATAACTGCAGTGTCCATTTCACTTTTATCTTTTGTTAGCTAAAAATTTACTCCTAATTCAGCCACATTGAAAAAGAGAGCGAGGGTGACCTCTCTTCTTGTGACAAGGAGCAAAGAGAGAGGTTCTATTAATTTGTCAGTGAGTTTTTCACACAATTTATCTGAAATGGTAATTTAGTGATATTTGTTGTTGTCACTCTTTTTCCTTTGTGCATAAATCAGAACACTCTTTATTCATGAATGTTTGACTCGCTTTGCCACATATTAGCAGCCCCAACCCAACTTTCTCTCACTCTTACATAATTCTAAACCTTTCTTGGCCATCCAAGACATGTCACTATCCACACTTTTCTTTCTTTGTAATATTGGTTTTTTCGCATTGAGATGTGTTCATCATGATGATGAATTGATGATCAGCCCTTTTTTAAGTATATACTTGATGATCTAGTTGAGATACCCAAGATCAAATTAATCTATCTTAAAGTGGCGAGCTAGGGTTTTTGTTTTGTTTTCAATGTTTTCCTTAATTAATTATCGATAGATTTAATTAATTTTAATTTCTTTTAAAAGATTATCATTATCTCCATTTTTTAATATTTTTAGTAGATAAATTTCAAATACACACAATATATTTAATAATCAAACAAGACAAATTTTTATCACCAATAAACGTTTAAATCAATTGGTATTGAATTTAAGTTCTTGATATCTAGTTGCATTAAGTATTTAATAATAAGATTGTCTCTTAAGACTTGAAAATGATTGTTTTTAGGTAAACAATAGTTATAATTTTAGAAAATAAATTATTTGAAAGAGGACCCTATGATGAGTCCTTAGCAAGAAGCCCTTGAAAACTCACATCATCCCCTCCCTTAATACCAACAACAACCGTTGGTTTGTTCATGCAAACATCTTTGCCAATAAGGTCACATTCATGAGAGGCTTTAAGAGAGGGGACCATAGTTAACATATGGGGTTTCAATGCAATTGCGCCACTTTCATGTCCTAATAAAGTAGAAAATTATCAGATGTGAACATGAGCAGTTGCCTATTTGCTTTGCCTCTTGATATGGCAACATCATCAGCGACGTTTCATGAATCTTAGAAAACGACACGACTTTCGTTAAATTATATATTGATTTTGTAGTTTTGCATTTAGTATAAGTAGATGAGTATGTAGCACATGAATAAACATGTGTTTACTTATTTTAATTTTCTTTCTCACATGCGTCGATTTAAAAGATATTTACGATTTTTAACTGGTAGATAGAGTTTTTCCAATTGCTTTCATTTAAAATATCACTTATTCGCAATAATAAGTTGGTTACTGCTGGTTCTCCTCATCAAAACAATTAATAAACTAAAATCCCCTCCCCTAATTAATTAATTCCTTCAAATTCAATTGTAATTGAGGATTTCAGGGGATGTGTGTATATTAATTAAATGGATTTGGCATTACAACGTTAATTGTTTTTTGTTATTAATAATTCAGAGTTAATTCTTTACCTTAATAATTAGCAGAAGAGAACACGTGTACTTCTATATATATATATATATATATATATTATTTCAATTAGATTTTGTTTAATTAATGTATAATTTGATTCAATGATTCCTGAAAATTGTGTGAAATGCATTTCTTTATTGGAATATTCAAGTAGATCTTAAAAATATTATATACAATTAAAATTATAAATATAAAATGTTTTTTATCAAATCGTTTTTTATTCTGGAACATGTATTCTATTGGCACACTTTAAAACTCTTGAAGCAAATCTCTTTGGAAACTTGTATGTTTCAGTAAGTATATAATTCGGCTTATAAAACATTTACTTGAATTATTTCTCTAAATTTTTGTCTTGATAATTTGTTTCTCATATATAACTTTTAATTTTTTAACAAGTTCACTTATAATAACTGCCAATTTACCATGTTTATCCATAAAAAAAATTAATTTTGAACAAACAAAAAATTATTTGAGAATTAAAACTGAACAATAATTTAAAGATTAAATTGATATATATTCTAAATGAATATATTCTTACTTAGCAAGATTGATATGCAAGTTTCTTAATTAGGTTTTTGCAAGCATACTTTCATTTCTTTCTTAATAGGGTAAATATTCTCATCTTCAAAAGTTAAAAATATGATATTATTTATTTATTTTAGGGGTGTTTATTGGTTCGGGTCAACCCGACAAACCTGATTAACCGAATTGAACCAATTAGTTTAATTTATTTTTTTCACTTGATCGGGTATGGACCCAACCAAACCGACTATGTCTGGTTCGGTTCATAGTTTTCTCATTTCAAGATCCTAACTCAATCCAAACCAACCCAAAAGTATATGTATATGTATATTTATTTTATATTTTTAAGTTAATAAATTTAGTAACTTGTTTTCTTTAGGGTTTTTCATTTCAAAAGCTTGACCCGACCTTATTTTATATTTTTTATTTTTAAGTTAGTAAATTTAGTATATTTATTTTATATATATTTTATACTTTAAATTTATATAATTTGTTGTTTGTATTGTATTGTGTTATTTTGGTAGTATAATTTGACTAATTTAGTATATATGAAGTACTTGATATTTTGTTATAAAATTATAAATTTAGTAGACTAATAGATTTGACTTGTTTTTCAGGTATAAAATTACTTTTTTATGATTTAGTGAAAAAATTATTTTTTTAATGGATTTTTCCTGAAACTGAATCAACCCAATTATCATTTGTTTGATTTGGTTTGGGTGAGAGAAAAAAATTCCAAAAAACCAAACCAATCCAATCTAATTAAAATTAATTGGTTTTGTTTTCATTTTTTCCAAAAATCAAACTAATCCAAACTATAAACACCCTAATTTATTTCAATTTAAGAGTAATGGTAAGTAAATAAGTAATTACAAACAAAAATTTTGAAACTATAATTATTTTGAATAATATTAACAACAATAATTTATTGGTTAAAAAACTATTTCTTAAAAAAATATTATTCACCATGAAAAAAATTAAAATTTTTATCATTCGTTTTATCCCCTCTATATATTCTTTTTTACAAGATAAAAAACTATGTGATCTACTTTCTTAGTTGGTTTTTTCAGTGATCTACTTTTTGTACTTTTTTCAAAGTATAAATCATATAAAAACTAAATTTGGTGAAAGAAATAAATTCTTTCTTAATAGAATAGATTTCATCACAAAATAATAGATTCCCTAATAAGAGAATCAAATTTGAACAAAAATTTGGAATAAAGATTCAATTGTCATCCCATGGAAGAATTAATTCCAATTCCAACTCATATTTATAAATAGTATACGTATATAGTTACTAACATACACTTATTTTTTACAAGTGTATATATATTAGCAAGTTATAACTTCAATTTTTTTCAAATTAAAAATTTAATTTATTTAAATAGTTCTTAATTATAATAAAAAATATGTATTAACAAATACAATATATATCTATTTGTATATTTATATACAATATATATTTTTGCAACTCTCATCTATAGAATCTTATCCAACCTCTCATCATATCTATAAGTCTCTCAAGCAACATCCATTAATTGGATAAAGTTTTCAAATGTGTTTGTAGTATTTAAACAAAACAATAAATAATATTAAGAGATCATTATTCTGATAGTAATGGTTAGCTTTATCGGTAGAAAATAGTACCAAGCTAACAGCCAAGTTTCATAAATACCTGACGTCCTTATTGGGAATAATTGCTAGAAGACATGTGAGTTGTGACCATATATATGTCCAAATTTGGCACTTATTCACACTATGTACCCACCAGCGTATGGGTCAGGGTCAGAGTCAGAGCATAGAATAAACAAGAAGAAAATGAAAAACCTACCTTCATTTCTTGTCTATTTATAGTTTTAATTGGAAATAAACACAAAAAAAATGTTACGTATTATTGATATAGTAAATTATTAGCTTTAATTATTTAGTATTTTATTAATATTAATGTTTAGAATTCTTTAAAATAGGAAGTTAAAATAATATTATTTTCTTGTAATTATATATTAATATTATATTATTCCAAAAAAAAATCATTTACTAAAAAAATTAAGGGCATTAAGATTTTATCCCCCAATATACTCTTTTATGTAATGAAAACTGTTAATATTCATATTGTATGTTTATGTTAAAAGGTTGATATATTACCCTAACAAAGCAATTCTGTGTATCTAAAATTATATATAAAGAGAATACCGAATTTTGGTATATACATTTTTTTTTATTCCCTTTTACTAAGTTATTATATTCTGCACATCACTCACTATTATATAGTTTTTATTTTATTTTTTATTTCTTTTTTAATTTAAAAAAATTACAAAAAAGACCGGAATTAATGTCTATTTTCTTGTAATTAATATAGAATAATATATATACTATTAATATCTATATATATATATAACTAAAGTATAGTATGGTGCATTATGTTTTTGTGCTGACCTTCGAAGTCTATAGTAACCATTTAATTTTTATTATTAGACTAAGGTTATACTGTTGAATATAATTCTGATTCCAGAAAAATTTTACAAAAAGAATTATATTATATCTTTACTTCTTAATTTTTTTAACAATTCTAAAATAAATGAAACCAACATAAATACATTTTTACAGTTTCCTAAATACATTTTAAAAGTGAAAAACAACTTGAAACTAACATGATTTTTTAAATTTTTTATCAGAAACATAAATTAAAGAAAAGAAACCAACAAACCCTAGGCATTGAAATCAACAAACCCTAGGCATATACATCAATATATGATTGTCTTTCAGATATTAATAAACCCTGCTCTGAGTATATATGCCGGTCTGGCTTGGGTGGGATTTTGGTGTTTGCTTTGTCGGTAGCAATAGCAAGGTATATATATAACTTAATTCTCTATTTTCTAGCTAAAATCCACTCTTTTGGTTTAATTGTTTCTTCTTCGGTGTACGGATAGGGCAAACAAAACAACGAGGGTCACTTTCCTTTTGTTCCTTCTTATCTCTTTTGTTCATGAGTGTGACATTGCTTCCCAGAACTACAGCTTCGGACCTCCCAATCTGCTTGTTTTATCTTTTATATATGTATGAAATTAGTGTCTGGAAGATTTTCCATGTGTGGAGCAAATTGAGTTAGGTACAAAGAATGGATGTCATCCCTTTTAATTTGCACTACTTCTATCCAATATATTTTGTAATTTGAGGGGATAAACACATCTTTATCCCTTAAAAAAAAACTGATTAAAATTGTTATTTTAATTTAACATTATACAAATACTGCATAAAACAGAACACCAAATAACCTGGGTTTCAACATTTTGTTTTACTCTAAAATCAATGGTGATTACGTATACCCTGCACAAACAATAGATGGTAAAAAAACTTAGCCAGAAGTCAATCCATCAAGAATTGTAAGTTATATTCTAATTAGAAAATTCTTATAAAAAAAGAAGTGTGCTATGATTCAAAACTCAAATTGCACAAAGCAATTAAAAGGTTTTTCGGTTCAAGAGTGAAAAATTTTTAAAAAAATGCTAACAACACATTTTTTAACACACTTTTTCTAACATATTTTACTTGATTGATTGAAATTTATCAAAAACAATAATTTATGTGAGTTGCACTTGTCATTAAATGATTCTTCCTCCTAATTTTATAGTTTTTAATAAATTTCAACTAATAATAGAGAGGTGTTAGGAGAAGTGTGTTAAAGAGTAACATTAATTATAGTAGGAAACCATAAAGGATAAACTATGAAAAACTAAAACCGACTTAAAAGGCTAAATTCCTCTTTAAAACTATATTTTTAAAACTGGATCAGTGATCGAACCTGGTAAAAGTACTGGTTCATGGTTTATTGGTTCAACCGTTATTGAACCAATGGTTGAATCGATCTTAGTAAACTAATATTTTTATTATTAATATATTATAACAATTAAGATTATAAAAGAAAAAAAAAATATTAAGAAGGTCATTATAAAAGAAAAAGTATTTTTACTAACATATTACTAAGTTAATTCCTATTTTTATTAAGTTTTAAATTAAAAAGGGATGGACTTAAGAAAATGAGGGATGTATTTAGCAAAATTTTAAAAAAAAAAAAAATTGAACTGGTTGAACCATCAGTTTTCACTAGTTTTACTAGTTCATCACCAGTTTTCTAGTTTTTAAATCGATTCTTTACCTAATCAGTTTTTAGCATTAACTTAATTGGTTACTAAATCGATTCACTAGTATTCCGATCGATTCGGTCTAGTTTTTTAAACATATTTAAAACATAATTTTCATCGTTAACCCAGTAAAAAAATTATAGTTTTGCAAATTTTTTAAGTTCTCTACATAAGTTATATAATAACGACCAACTCAGAATATTTCCTCTTAAATTAATTAGTAATTTGTGTAACCAACATAATAATGTCATTGACATTACAATTTCATTCTCTTGTGGTTGTAAGTCAGGTCATAATCTCTCACTTCACTCTTCAATTCTCTCTTGGCCTCTCTCTCCTTAAAATTCTTTCATATAGTTTTGTTAAAATCAAAGGAATTATTTAAATAAACTTATTTCATAAATTACACATGAATATAAAATATATTATTTTTTTATAATATCTAAAATAATATGCTTACGTATTATATTAAAATAAATATAAAATAATATCTAAGATTTTCATCAACAAATATTATGTGAACTTTAATTCTTTAAAATATCATGATTAATTCAATTTTTATTTTTTACTCTCTTTTAGTTTGTTACCGCATAAGACTTAAACACACATTTTAATGGTAAAATCCAATTTGTACTTGTATTTTATGTAAGGTTATACATCTCAATTGCATGTTTTCTCTTCTTTTAGGTATGCTTTAGGCTAATTTCTATTCCTTTTGTATAGGAAGCTTTAGGAATAAAAGAAAAGGAAAAAACCCAACAAAACTCAAAATTTTGATAAACTAAAGTGAAACACAGTCATGCTTAGACAAACATATGCAACTTCACTTATGACAATAAGTATAATCATGCAATGCTTTATATTTACAAGAAGCATGATCATGCTAGACTATGCACAAACGCGCATCAAGGATAGGACAAAAAAACAAAGTCATGCTTTCCTAATTAAACATGATTATGTTACCCAACACATATGGTTCATCGAATCATGGTCCATGATTCAACACTAGTTACCCCCACTATACTATTGTGAATGGTATGTTTTTCCCTTAAGCACACTTATTCACACAACATATTTCTATATAAGCAACTATTATAGAGCTGTTACAATCAATACAATCAAATTCCTCTATCGCTCTTCTTATAGATAGAGTGTTCCCAAGTGCTTGATGTGCGACTATCTATAAGTACATAACTATGTAATCAGTTCGTTTTTCTCTTTCAGTTCACATGCAAAATCGTAATGCTGTATATTTTTACAATCCCTCCTCCTTAGGATTGAAATACCATCAATCTCTCCTTCATAAACCAATCCATTGTATCTCCCCTCTCAAACCAAATCGTTGCAAAACCATCTTCCGAAACCAACACAATTGTTGATCTCTCCTCTCCAAACCAAATTATTGTTGAATCATCCTCCCAAACCAACATCATTGTCAATCTTGTAACACTTCTGTTTTTAATAACTAAATTTTTATACAATCTATTTGAATTTCAATTTAGATATTAAAAACTAAGTTTTTGCATGTGAAAAACTTAAAAAAATAAGTTAGTTATAGCATATAAGTTATTTTTTCTAAAATTTGTAATTCTCTTATTTTCTTGAAATTCGCTCTGTGAATTCAAATTCACTCAGCAGATTCATTACAAAAAAAATATTTTTTAAGAAGAAATTCACTTACCGAAGATGATTCGCTCAATGAAAATCATCCTAATCCAGAAATTTGCTTAGTAAAGCTTCCATGAGTAAGTGAAGTGAGACAAAATAATTGAGATACACTAACTTCCCTAAGTGAGATCTTCGCCACTTAGCAAAATTGTTCTGCAAAATATTTTTTGCTTAGCGGGCATACTTTCGCTCAACAACTAAGTCTAGATGTTGGCTATAAATAGGAGAAGATATTTGCAAAATGAGAGGAAGAAATAAGGTTTCTTAAACATTGATATTAAGATTTAAAGGTTCTTTACCACTCTTCATCAAGCTCTTAGCTAAGGGAGGAGTGAGATATATAAATCTTTATGGTATTAATCTTAATAGACTTATATGTTTTTACTACTCTTATGATTATTATTACTTCTAAAACTAAATTTTGGTTGTTCATCACTATACTAAATGTTCTGACCTCGATTTTCATATGCTTAATTGATGGTTCAATAATAACTAATTATTCTGACTTTTATTTCTCTAGAGATTACTTTTGGTCCTTAATTTGTTTATTATTTCCATACATTACTTCTACTCCTTTGTTTATTATTTTCAGATATTACTTCTTGTCCTTTGTTTATTATTTTTAGATATTACTTTTGGTCATTTGTTTATTATTTCTGAATATTACTTCTAATTCTTTGTTTATTATTTTCATATATTACTTTTGGTCTATTGTTTATTATTTTTAGATATTACATTCTAACCCTTACTATTATTATTTAAGTTATTCTATAGATATTATAGTCTGATCTTCTGTTATTATTTATCAATTGTTCTATCGTTTAACTTATTTTTTCAGGAGTTATACTATGATCATTTTCTATAAAATTATTTCATCGTATTATTTTTACATAATACATTTTGGTTCATTAATTGATATTATTTATTTTTTGTTGCTTTAAAATCTTAATTTTATTACTTTCCCTCATAAATTAATTTATGATAAATTTTGCTTTACACAATTTTGATTTATAAAAATCATTACTCTTAAAATCACTAATAACTATGTTATATTTTTATAAGTGTTTATTATATTCAAAAGATTATTAGTTATAAGGTGAATCAAGGTTATAAAAAATGTGTTTACACGTGTAGAATTGTACCATTTTACATTTTTATCACCCTTTGACTAGTTAACTCACAATAAAAAACGAGAGGGATCAAACTTGAGCCTGAATCGGTAAAATCGTGTAAAATTGTGTAGAATCGTGAGTCCACCATGAATGTGTGAGTTCAGTTCAATTAATTATTAAATGAAACTCACTTTGATTCTACATCCATTTATTCTTTCTCCTTCCATAAACTAGATTTTTTTCTTATTCTCTCTTCTTAGAGTCCTCATCACCATGTTTCGCTGGCCACCACCTGAGCTCTATTGTGTCACGTCGTCACTGCTTAGCTTTGTTGCACACCACTTGAGCTCCATGGCACACTGTCTGGCTACATTGCGCATTTCTTGACTTTATTGCTCACAACTTGACTTCGTTGTACCACCTGACTTAGTCACACATGCACCTCCTGATTCTCTATCCTTTGTGGCCCTATTTCAATCTAGAGGTTTGAGTTATTGGGATTTAGGAATTTTCATTCCTCTCCTTCAGTCTCATCTGATCTTCATCTCAATCCTATCTCTCCAACTTTAGAATTACAGTTTGTTCCCTAATCCTTCAACTAGTTTCTTTTATTTCTTTGATATCTCATATCTCTAATTTGGGAAATTTGTATTGTGTGATTGCTCTGTGAAATTAGACTCTATAATTTTCAATTTTGGTTGCTCTATCCCTTATGAATTGTAATGTTCTTTGTGAGTCTGTTATGAAATTTTGGATAATTAGATGTTCTATTATTCTCTGTTTTGATATTTTAAGTGTTCTATGATGTTTTCTATCATGAAATTTTGATTTAGTGATGTTCTCTATAAGAAATTATTTGACTCAATAATGTTCTTTGAATAATTGTTCTTTGCATCTCAATGATGTTTTTAAATAATTATTCTCTGAATGTTTGTGGTGTTTTTTGAAATTATTTAAATGCTTTGTGGTATTCTCTAAATTTTTGTTCTGAAATTTTGAATGCTCTAATGCTATGTGAAATATGATGTTTTCTATTTATTGACTTATGAAAAATAGAGTGCTATGTGATGCTCTTTATTCTGCAATTTTGAATGCTTAGTCATATTCTTGTTATCTGTTTTGAACTCTTATTTATAAGGTATTTATTAGTTTTTTTTAGAAAGTAAACTCTTATGATTTTACGATACAAGTTTACGAGGCTCTCACGAGTCTGCGTAGACTCTCAACTTTAACAACCAGGTGCTGAATGCTGATGGTAAAATATATTTATATCTTATAAAATATTCAAAGGATTGTGTGTAAATTTTAGTTATGAAAATATCATAATAAATATGATATTCCTTAAAATCATATTTGTAAAAGATGATCTAAGTATGCTTTGTGGTTGCATTATTATTATTATTATTATTATTATTATTATTATTAATTATCCATGAAATAGAAATTTTGAGGCGAGAAATTAATTTGTATATCTATTATGACCTTCTAATTCTTTGAGGTTAATTCATAAATAATTTTGTGAATGATGATTGATATATGAAGTACTACGTGCCTTAGTGATTGTCAAGTCTAATGACTTTTTGGAGACTGTGTTAAGATGTTGTGAGATGAACTTAGCAAAGTCTTAAATTTCCTTTTAAAGGTATCATGCAAGTGCATGAGTGCTCGGTGTTTTGGGAAGTCACAACCTGGTACACTCCAAGGTGAAAAATAGGGACTGGGTTGGGTCCTAAGATGGTTTTAAGCTAGGTAGATGAATATTCAAGGCTAACCATGTTGACACTTAGGCTAGAACAATCATCAAGATGAAATGTTCAGGCTGACCATGTTGGCACTTGGGCTAGGACGATTATTAGAGAGATGAAATATTCAAACTGACCATGTTGTCACTTGAGCTAGGACAATCATTAGAGAGATGAAATATTCAGGGTTGACCATGTTGTCACTTGGGCTATGACATTCATTGGACTAAAATATTTCATAACTGCTCAACATCCTCAAGATTGGTAGTGTATATCATTCCCAGGCTAAAAGAATGCTCATTTGTGTTTTGTGATGGGCTAAGTGCCCAATTGGTATATAGTTAGAATTTTGTTATGGGCATATGAACTAATTTCTCTAGAAAATTATTGTATCAAACTAGGAAAATATATATGATTATCAATCACTTCCCAAACATATCCTTGATGATTGGGGTGAATCATCATGGATTGTTACGGATTCATACATAGAGTCAAGTGGGATTGAATTCAAACATTGAGATGAGTACGATTGAATCTATATATTGAGCTAAGTGAAATTGAGTCATCGGTCAAACATTACACCCACATTGTTTGTTAAGTTTATTAAGATTAATATTGATGGTTTATAAAAGTCTCACTCCTTTCATGTGTTTCTTTTCATATATATTTGTGGTACTAATAGAAGATGAACTTGATCAGCATGCTATGTTGAAAGATTGAGAGGATTTTCTCTAAATATGTTGAGCTCATAAACGAGTTACTCTTAATGTTCGAGTAATTTGAGTTTGTAAGGAGTCTACTGCCTTGAATTAGGACTTTTTAATGGATAACTATAAAAATTAATGTATTTATGTTTTAAATGAAGTTTGTAATAAATCATATTTTGCCTCATAATGTTTCCAAGAAGATTATGATTCTTTATGTAGACCAAATTTTAAAAATATTTCCTAACTTTTATAAATAATTTTAGTCAAAAATTAGAATCGTTATAAATCTCTCCTCCAAACCAAGCCATTGTTGAGCCATCCTCCCAAACCAATACTATTGTCCATCTGTCCTCTCCAAACCAAAGGCATCATCAATATCTCCTCTTAAACTAATGTCGCGATTGATCTTTCCTCTTCAAATCAACGTTATTAAGATATCTACTCCTCAAACAAATGCCTCTAGGACATTTTATCTATGTCACTGAATTTGTCGAGATCTTTGTTGTTTGGCTGTTTGTATTGTTCCCTAGCCTATGTTGTATTGAGGCCATCGAACAAGGATGGATGTTGCATATTCGAAGAGTAGGAATAAGGCCAGATTTTTTCTTAGCCTCTAGTGTAGGAAGAGATTATAAGATATGATGTGTTTAATTTTATGTGGATTTTGGTTTGTTTTGGGGGACTTGCATATTGGATTAGGGCTTATTTTTGTTGTTCTTCCTATGGAGTTTATACTATGTTTTGTTGAATTTATTGTGAAAATATATCTAATGATACATATAGGTTTAAGGTATGTGTTTGGGTCCTGCTTATGGCAGTTTATATACCTTGTTTAATTTATATGTATATTTGTCTTGTGAAAGATGTGGGGTTAAGGTTTTGTTTTTTTGGATCTAGCTGTGTTAATTATTATGTTGTTAATTTAATTTAAATAGTTGTCTAATAAGAAATATGTGGGCTTATTGGACTTGTTTTTGGATCATGTCTATGTGCTTTACTTTTTAAATCTTGAATGAAGTTATTAGAACTTATTTTTCCCTTTAGAGAATCACTTATTAATTAAGAGACAAATGTAAACATGTTTTTTGTCTTAAACAAAATGTAACTAAAAAAGTTTGTGTTCTTTGTCCTAATGTATAAGCTTTTTCTACAATATATTATTTGGTATCCTACTTGCAACTCTATGATAAGTTTAATTTTTAATTTAAATAAATTTGATACAACATTAAAAAATTAGGAGGAACTTCGAGATAAATGAAATAATATTTAATTTGAAGGTTTTTTTTCTTTAAAAGAAAATTGAAGGTTACTTCAATTTTCTTTTAGCCTTAAAATATTTTTGGAGAAAGGTTTTTGATAAAGAAGTTGTGTGACATATTATTAAAAGATTTAAATCAAACACAGATGAATAATTTAATCTCTGAAAGAGTGTGAAATCAATTTCAATTTATCATACTCCACATGTTTATCATGTGTAATTTAGCCATCATGAGTTGGCCTTACTCTTGTAAGGTATTTGTTGTAAGGTATATGTTTGTCTTTTTAGGAATCACATGCTCAAAAATTAATATTATAATCAATAATGTTATTCTTGGACATATCTATAATTATGTTTGGTTATTTTTAATGACTTTAGTACAGATTATAATTGTTTATTAAATATAATTTTATAAAATTATTTTCAATATTTTAGTATTTAAAAAATTAAAAATTGTCTAATTACTGTTTTTTTAAACAATTTTAAAAAATAGTTCTAGTTTTTTAGTTTTTAAAAATTAAAAAATAGGCATCTCTATAAGTAGTTTTAGTTTTGTTTTAAAAACTTAAAATATAATGAAAATATATTTTTTTTCTTTTCATTAATAAAATTTTCATACATAAATATGAATAAGTTTTTTCAATTTCACATCTTCAAAATTATTTTCAAATAATATTTATCAAACAAATAGTTTTTGTCTTCTCTTTAAGAAAATAATTTTTTTTAAAACTATTTTTAAAAACTAAAAAACAAAATTATACAAATCAAGTCGTAAGAGTACTTTCTAGGTATAGAATAACATTTTTGTTATTGTGCTTTTTACAAGAATTTTTCTCAAAAAGTTTGAAAAGTTTGTTCAAGTTTGAATTGAATGACTTAGGTTTTGTAACCTTTACGACTTCATGTACATATATAAAGAAAAACTAAAGTGTTTATTATGACTCAACACCAATTCTTCTTGCTTTGACTATTTTTCAAAATGAGATCTCTTATACATTAAATGTTGCATTTATTGTTTTCACCGGTTAGTTAGTTTGATATGAAAATTCATCCTAATTATATTATTTAGAATTTAATTATTATGCATTAATATTAAAATTTTACACTTATATCCAATCACAACTCAAACATCTTGTAAGCAATATTCATAATATAATATCAAAATATAATATAAGAGTAAACATAAATGAATTTATGCACAAACTTGGTTCATGTGATCAAGGATAATCTTTTTTCATTAGATGATTTATACATCAATATCACATATATATATATATATATATATATATATATATATATATAATATAATATAATATAATATGACATAGAAAAATGAATAAATTTATTCAAAAGAAAATAAAAAATAATAATAGGCTATTTTGTTTTAATTTAATTTTTTACGAGAATCAATGTAGAAAAACATAACTTTCTACATCACCTTTGGTCTTAGCTAATGTAAAAAGTGACACACATTATACATCGGTTTAGTCCTCAACCAATGTAGAGTGTGAAGAATTAATGCAAGAATCACATTCAATATGTGAATGTAGAATATGTAGCAACATTTTATTTTATATTTATTATGAAACCGATGTAAGATGTTGTCTAGAATCAATATGCAAAAATTATATCATATAATAATATTATTATATTTTGTATATTTAAAAGATTATTTGTAGATATGTTATTGGGTTAATTAATTTTAGAGTTTAATTGATATATACTGTCAGTGTAAAGTCAATCACAACCCTTCATTTATGATAAATTTGTTGACTTTACTTGTTACTACTTTAAAAGTCATATAAATAAAAAGTCATGATTCAATGTCAGTGTAAAAATCTTTTAGATTGACAGTGTATATCAATTAAACTCTTAATTTTATTTATAATTTTCAATAGATTTATATTCTATTTGAAATTAATGCTCTTGTTATTGATTTTTTATTATTAATGTCAATGTTATAATATTAGAATTCATATTTTATTAATTTATTAAACAAACAATATTCAACAAAAGACAAACACAGTATAAAAAGACTGACTATAGCTTTTAAAAAATTATGTATAAGCGATTGTATTTAAATCAAGCTAAATCGTGTAATCTGTTAACCTTATTTTAGGTTACAATTTGGTATTTTATTTATCAAATCCAAAAATACTATTTTTGCTCTCTTAGTTTTTAAAATAGCAATTTCAATCTCTCTATTTTCTTTTTTGTGATTTTAATATTTTTATTTTTGTTTGGAATGTAGATAGATCAGGTGCGGACTCAGTACAGTCAGCATACAAGATTCTGGATTCTGAAGGGTCACATGATAAGGATGAAATTTTCAATCAAATATGGGCTAAGTGAGTTCCCTATAAGGTTCAAGCTTTTTTGGTTTGGAAACTAAAAGCAAATAGGTGTCAACAAGGAATAATCGAGGAATACTTCATGAAGATGTGGTAGAATACATGTTTTGCGAGGGAGCTTTGGAACACCATAAATTTTTTTATTGCATGTTAACAAACCAGGTTTGGATGCCGTTATGTGATTGGTGGAGAATTTTCACGACTCTCCTTAATGAGTTTCGTAGCCATTGTAATCAATTATTGGGCCTAGTTAGTGGATCCTCGACAATTAGATCTATTTGGTCCTTTGTCTAGATTGCCGGACTTTAGCACATTTAGAAGGCTAGAAATACTAAAATATTCAAAAATCAATCAAATGATCAAGTGGATGACATAATTCAGGTTGTGGCAATAGGGCAGGGCAGGGACGGATATGACATTCATATACCTATCCCAACTATTGAAACTTATCACATCCTCATCCCATACCCGACAGGTATAAGATTTATGTCCCTATCTCTATCCCTGTCGGGTATCGAGTATATTCGTACCCATTCCGTACCTACAAAAAAATTATAATAATATCTTAGTAAAAAATAATTTGTTTGAATATAATGATATTAATTCAAAAGTTATCTAATAATTGTAAAATATTTTAGTCATTAAAATAAGAGCGAAGTGAAATAGGAACAGGTACGGGATGGGTATATATATCTACATCCCTGACTTAACAAATCAGGTTTTTCCCATACTTGTACTTTGCTTCTTATTATCTTTCAGCAATAATTTGGCTTATAAAAGAAATATTTTTATTTTTATTTTTGTAATTTTAGTATCTTCTTTGTTAAAATTTATGATTGTAGTCTTATTTATGCATACTAAAATATATAAGAGGACTAAAATTGTGCATTTTTTAAAAATTGAGAAACAAACATAAAGAACTAAAATTAACTTTAAAAAATAGAAGATACAAAATTGCAAAAGTTAATATAGAGAACTAAAATAACAAATTGTAAAATTAAAAAAATAAAATTGTATTTAGTATTTATTAAAAGATGTAAAATAGTTATTTTAAAATTTTGTTTTTTAATTGATTCAACACACGAAGGTTGTAATATAACATTTGTCTGCATAAAAACTAAGAAATTGAACTATTGTTCGAATAAAACATGAACATAAACAAGGTGAAAAATATATGAAAAATTGAAATTCACAAGCATACTAAAACATAATATATATATATATATATATATATATATATATATATATATATATATATATATATATTCTCCCAGGAGGTGTAGTACCTGCAAAATGCACTCTGACATTCAAGTTAGACAATATTTGACCTAGAGCAATGAACAATATTTTTATGCATATTATATCCAATTTACCTCGATATCTGTTATCTATTTATAGTGGTGAATTAGACTTTTACCTGTTGGGTCTTGCCTAATCAGTCAGAAATTAGGTAATACATCCTTAAACCTATCTTATGCATAATAATTAGGATTAGGCTTGTTAACACTATTAGGGTCGAAACCGAACATTCTTGTGGCCAGCCAAACACCCTAGGATAGTGCACTTGCCGAGGGTCAAACATTTATGACCCATATAGTTTCCCCCAGGTTCGAGTGCAGCGTAGTGGGGTTCAAAGCTAAAAAGATCCACGCTGGCTAAGGGGGTCGAATACGCGTGACCTGTACACTTGCCCCTATCCATGAAAGTGGCATAGCAGACATCGAGGTTATGGGATGTTGTCTAGTCTCGAGGGGCTGAACGATAGGTTGAAGTCATGCCACAGTTAGATGAACAGTGTTATGGGGAACGGAAAAGATGCCTTAATTTTGACTATTGGTTTGTGTCAAATCCACGAATGTGGTTGATTTAGGCCCTCCTGGGCCTATTGGCTATAAATAAGGGGGTTCATGTCTTCAATTGAACTCTACCAAACTTTGTGTACTCTAAGCTGAAGTATTCATCTTTCCAACCATTAACTCTTCTTCTCTTCTTTCAGGTACGCCTGCCTAAATGTCTTCTTCTGCTTCTTCCTTTTCTATCGAGACTCCTTTGGGGTCTCTTATGTCTCAGGGTGACCCTTAGGACTCAAAAAGTCACCCCTTGTGGGGAAAAAAGCAATGCCTGCTCGACCATTCTTCCCCTTGTCAGTCTTCCTCTGTAGCGGTCGTTCATAAGTCAAGGTCGCTTCATCATTGAAGCCATAAAGCACTATGTTCACCAAGTCAAAATGTATCAGCAACCAAAAAAGAACTGTCCTCCAATCTTAAATCCTAGGTATGACTAGGTTGATGGGGAGGTGGCTACATACTTCTCCCGTTATAACACTAGGAATGTGCTTACTAATTTTGTTAAGAGTGTAGAGTTATGTCTTTTTGAGAGGGCCGATGAGTTTTCCTTTTTCATTAGGTGTTGCTTTGATAACACTTTTTCTAATTCAGACTTAGTATACCTCAATAAAGGAGAGAAGGACAATCATGACTTTTTTTATGTTCACGACTCTGTGTTCCGAGATCTCTATGTCTGTCACCCATTTGATAACTTTACCACGAGGGTTCTTTTGATTCTGAACGTTGCCCCCACTCAAATTCATCTGAACTCTTGGGCTTATTTTTAGGTATTTCAGGGTTGTTCCTACACCATTTCACTACTCGGTATAGCGAGAAGTGCAAATGGGTATTATTTTACCGTAACCCAAAATGCCCTCTTCTTTTCTTATACACCACATCATACAAACGTTTCAAGATGAGGTTCTTCAAGATCCTAGTGGACCCTCTGTCTGGCTGTAACCATTTTTATGACCGAGAGGGGGTAAGTTGTTTCCTTTTTATTAAGAAAGAACCTCAAGAAGGTATAATTGTTATCATGCGAAGTTGCTCACGACCATAGAGCTAGTGGATGTTGTCTTCCTAGATTCTCTTCCTTGGTGCCTTCTAATGGCGGAGCTAATATGTCTATTTCAGTCTCATTTGCCAATTGAGGACTTAGAGAGTGAGTAGATAACAACAGTTTAGATGTTGGTTATGATTAAAGGTGGGCTAACACTTCGTTTTGTGCAGGTGTGATTATGGCTGGCAAATAGAACGTGGTTAAGTTTCGAAAATCAAGGCTTGCTCGGCTCCAGTTCGAGAAAGAGCTTATTCCCCAGCAAGTGTTCGAGAAGGACCTATTCCAAAAACCCTCCTCAGAATGTTGAGCTTTTGTTGACCAAATATGAGAAAAACAAACTGAAGCAGAAGGAGAAAGGCAAGGAAAAAGAGAGAGAGAAAGAAAATGATAAGGGAAAAGAAAAAGTAGGGAGGGGAAAAATCGCCTTTGAACCGCTCAAAGAATCAGAAAACTAAATTACCTTCTCCTAACATGGTTCTGGCCTCTTCGATCATGAGTTCCTCCTTTTCAAGAAAGATTTTGATTCTGTCGTCACGATCGGCGAGGTAGGCAGGAGTTTCTCTAAGGGAGGCCCAAAGGCTTTATCTGGGATAGACCACACTTTACATTGGTTGAACCACTATGAGCTTTGGATTTGGCTACAAGCGGTGAAGCACCATATGTTTGCAACCGAGATGGGGAAGTTGGACTAGCATGAAGCTTTTGAGGCCTCTATGAAGACCGTCAATGCCTTGCAGGCCGAGGTGGCAGATTTGAAGGAAAAAGAGAAGAGCATGGTTTCGGCTAAAGGTGTACAAACAGGTCAGGCCGACCCACACGTACTAGCCCACCATGGGTTATAAAATAATTGGGTCAGGCTAGCCTGACCCACCAGAATATAGATACCTGAATTTTCAGCTCGGTCCGGCCCACCACGGGCTGGTGAGTTAGGTGGACTAGCCCACCAGACTTGCAAAAATATTAATAATTAAATTTAATTTTTTATTTTTTTTCTTTTTAAGTTATAAAAAAATAAAATTATAAATAATATTAAAACAATATACATACATAATGGATTTATGTTATCAATATAAAAATTATAAATAATATTAAAACAACATATATACATAATATTAAAACAACTTGCAAATTAGGGATCTCAATTTCAAATTTCAGGAAAAATTTGACTTTGACTTTAGTAGTATTAGAGGTTTCACGTTTGGGAGAAAAATTGAAAAGGACAAACGAAATTAGAAAAAATGTATACATACTAACAATGATACAAGGGAAACAAAAAAGTTGAAAAAATTTTGGTGGCTAGTGGGCCAGCTTGGCTCAACCCAGTATCAACCTACCAAACTCGTGGGTTAAATGGGTCAGGTTACATAAGTTAGGCCGTTTTGTGAAACATAAATTTTTCTAGCTCAACCCGGCCCAAACTTGTGGTGGGTCGGGCTGGTCCACCGGGCCAAACCTATTTTGACACTTCTAGTTTCGGCTGAAGATAAGGTCACAGAGTTGGTCGAAAGGTTAAGTGGGATTGACACTGCCTATAAGCAAAGTGAGAAAAGCCATGAGTCTTTGCGTTTGGATCTTGACCAGGCGAAGGAGGACTTCTAGAAATACAAGTAACAAGCCAAGCAAGATACTTATGACGAACATGAGGTCGATTTTGCTTAAGTTGTGTGTCAGGCCTTCCATTTTGGCTCATTTCCCCCTTACTTCCAGTTTGATTATGACTGGGACTTCTTCGGCAGAGATTTTAGACACCTTGACAACATGCCTAACAATTAAGTCCGAGTGAACATGCCCCAAGAATGATACCCCGATCCGACAAGACCATATGTGTTGAGGAGACTATTAACATTGAAGATGAGTCTGATGGGGTTGCCGAAGAGAATGCTGGTGGAGATGATGAGGACGTAGCCACTTAGCTTCATAGGGTCTATTTAGTTTTTTGTGAAATGCAGTTTTTGTTATCAAGCCGAAATAGGGGCCTTGGAACTTTTGTACATGGTCGAGTAAGCACCTTTATCCTTTTGTAATATTCTTTTAAATATTAATGCATATGTTTGTCATTCAAGTGACAAATACTTGTTTCGGTTTTATGCTTAGTAATTTTAAATAATCTTTATAGAGATGTTTTCTCATCTTGATTTTTTGTGAATTGAGAGAATACTTCATCAAACCTTAGGATTTTGAGCGTTACCTTGACCAAACTCTTTTTTCAAGTTGGGAGGGTACTTTGTTGACTCTTAGGGTTTTAAGTGTTGTCTTGGCCGAACTCTTTTTGCGAGTTTGGGAGGGCACTTTATTGACTCTTAGGACTTTAAATGTTGTCTTGGCCGAACTCTTTTTGCGAGTTGGGAGGGCACTTTATTGACTTGAAGTGTTGCCTTGGCTAAACTCTTTTTATAAGTTGGGAGGGCACTTCGTTTTTGCGAGAGTTTCAAGCTTCATTTTTACCATGGTGAGATGACATTGTGTCAATCTTGAAGTACAAACCTAATAAAAATGTAAAGTATGCAAATGAGATTGAAATCATCATTAAATTAATGCTTGAGAAAGCTTCATTAAAAACTTTTTCGGAAAAAAAACTCTCCTTAGGGATAAAAATCCAAATAAGGAAAAGAGTGTTTGTTTTACATTTAACTATAATAGTGCTTTAGGTGTGTTAAGTTCTATGTTCTTGGGATGAGTTTTCCTGATAATTCTTCAAGTTTGTAAGCATCATTGTCGAGATCCTAGTTTATCCGAATTGGTCCTTCCCAATTGGCAGATAGCTTCCCTTTTGTTCATCTCTTTCTTGTTTCTCTCGTAGCTCTCCATATTAAGTGTCCTTTCTGAAACTTTCATGCTCAGACTTTTGTATTGAATAGCCTGACTATTCTTTTGTTACATGCATCCATGGTGATTGACGCTTTATCATGAGCTTCGTCTATGTAGTCCAACATGGTTAACATGACTATTTGATTTGACTCTTCAACAAAGTATGCCTTTTTATGTGAGAGTTCTCCAACCTCCATTGGAATTATAATGTTTGTTCTGTATGTGAGGAGAAATGAGGTTTCCTTTGTAGATGATTGAGGGATGCACCTATAGGCTCATAGGATTTTTGGTATCTATTTGGCCCATCCCCCCTTAACTTTGATGATTCTCTTCTTTAATTCACCCAAGATGTCTTTGTTTGTTGCTTTTGCTTTTGCTTAGCCATTCGATTGTAGGGGTTCAAGTGAGGTTACTCTATGCTTAATACCGAGCCTTCCATGAAGGAATTGAGTTTTTTATCTATAAATTGGAGGCCATTATCATTGATGATGGCATGCGAGCTGTCGAACCTTGTAATAACATTCTTCCACACAAACTTATGTACATTTTGTGCCGAGATCGTGGCTAGGGGTTCTGCCTCTATTCACTTGGTGAAGTAGTCTATGACCACCAGTAGGAATTTACTCTGTCCTTTGGTCACGGGGAAAGGATTGAGAATATCTATTCCTCACATGCAGAACGGCCAAGGTGCGGCGATTATCTTGAGGTTATCAGTTGGTTGGTGTACCAGGTTTCCTTGTTTTTGACACTGCAAACACTTTTTTATGAAAGCCAAATAGTCTTCTTGAAGAGTAGGCCAATAGTAACCAGTTCTCAATACCTTCATAGCCAAAATTCTCCCTCTTGTGTGCATGTCACATACTCCCTCATGAATCTCCTGAAAGACATAATCTGCCTCCTCTTGTGGCAGACATTTTAGTAGAGGTGTCGAAAACCCCTCTTGTACAATTCTTCCACAATTACTGTGAATTTGGTTGCTTTTATTTGTAATGCTTTGGCCTATGCTGAGTCTGTTGGTCATGTTGTATGTAAGTTGGAATATCACTTCTCCAATCATCAGTTGTTGCTGAGATGACACATACCTCTATGCTTAGTGTGGGCAATTCTTGTTGAATGAATGTCTTGAGTTTACCAAGTTTCTTGTTGTTTGCTAATTTGGTGAGTTGATCTGCTATTTCATTTTGGTCTCAACCAGTTTAGGCTCATTCACTTGGAACGAGTCGTTGCCCTATTCGGCCACTACCTTTCAATTTGTGAGACATTTGACTTTTCTTGCTCCTACCTTCTTGGCCGATTTTAGTCCAACAAGCAAAGCCTCATACTCAGTTTAGTTGTTGGAGGCTTTGAAACCAAAGCGTAAGGACTGCTTAATGGCGAGCCCATTTGGTCTTTCTACGATGATACCAACCCTACTACCTCTATTGTTGGAGGATCCATCTATATGTACGACCCATTGAGTTGGTTTATTAGTGGTCATTTCGATTGAATGGTGAAATTCGTTGAGGAAACCAACTAGCAATTGGGATTTGATGCCCTCCTTGCTTCATAATGAATGTCGAATTTTGATAGCTATATGGACCAGGCTACCATCTTTCCTTCCAGCTCTGACTTTCTAGGACTTTCGCAATTGGACAATTAGTTTGGACTATGATTTTGTGACTTTTAAAATAGGGTCTTAAGCGCCTTGTTGCATTTACTAAGGCCAGTGCCATTTTTTCTATTGCCTGGTATTTGACCTCAGTATCATGTAGGATGTAGCTTGTGAAGTAGATGAGCTATTATTCCTCCTCGATTTCTAGCACAGTTATGAAACTTAATGTCAAGCATGATACTGTAGGTATATTACGAGATCCTTCATGCTCGACTTGACTAAGATCGGTGGTGTAGCCAAGGTCTTCTTTAGGGTCATGAAAACTTTTTCACATTCTTCAGTTGACCTGAAGGGTTGTGCCTTTTTTAGAAGAGTTATAATGGATATGGTCTTTTTGGTAATGCATGGAAGAAATCTGGACAAGGATGTCAGGCGTCCCATTAAGTGTTGAACCTCTTTTTGGTTTGTCGGGCTCCACATCTGTAGTGTTGCCGAACACTTATTGGGGTTCGCTTCAATGCCCTTCTTAGTGATCATAAACCCCAAGAATTTTCCTCTCTGTACCCCAAAGACACACTTCTCTGGGTTGGGCCTCGTGGAATGTTTCCTTATTGTTCTAAACACTTCTTTCAGGTCTCTAACATGGTCCTGGACCTTTTCGGATTTGACGACCATGTCGTCTACATACACTTCCATATTTTGGCCAATCTACTCATAAAGGACTTTTTCCGTGAGCCTCTACTATGTGGCCCTTGTGTTCTTCAAGTCGAATGACATGACTCGATAGCAGTACGTGCCATCTTTGATGATGAATGCTGTTTTTTCTTCATCAAAGGGGTGCATCCAAATTTGATTGTAGCTTGAATAGGCATCCAAGAAACTCAGGACTATGTGGCCTGTAGCTCCATCTACCAACTTATCTATGTTGGGCAAGGGATAGGCGTCTTGGGACACAACTTGTTAAGGTTGGTGTAATCAGTGCACATCTTCCATTTTTCGTTATGCTTTTTAACCATCATCACATTTGCGAGTCAGGTGGTGTATTTGACTTCTCTTATGAATTCGGATGCTAGCAACTTTCTGACTTCTTTCCAGGCTGCTTGAAGTTTTTCCGCCCCTATTTTCCTTTTTTTTTTTTTGTCATTGGCCTAGCCAAGGTACATACAAACAACTTATGTGATAGGAAATTGAGGTTTATTCCAGGCATATTTGCTACTATCTAGGCAAAAAGGTTTGAGATTCTGTGTATTACTGCCATGATTTCCTTCTGGTGCTTCTTCAATAAGGAAGATCCGAGATATGTGACTTGTGTTTGCTCATCTTCCAGTTGGAAGAGTTAGACATTTTTCGTTGGTTCTGCTTTTTCTGTCTCTTCGGGCCTTGGATCTAACACCATATTTGAAATGTTTAAGTGTGCTAGCATGTTGACGGCGTGGGTTTCTTGCTTATCCTCATATAAATGAACTTTCAAACTGGCCAGGTAGCTTTCTCTTGTGGCAAGTAGATCAACATGTACCGTGATGATTCTCCCTTCTTCTTATGGGAATTTCATGGCCAAGTAAGGATAGATACTATTAGGGGTGGGCAAAATCAATTTTTTTTTAAAAAAACTAAACTAAATTCAATTATTTAAAATAATTCAGAACTAGCTTTTTTATAAAACTGGTTTTGAAATGGTTCAAAACTAGTTCAAAACAATTCTAGATTGAACTAGTTTCAAATTGTTTTCGAACTAGTTTCAAACTGATTTTTTTTTCTGTTAGTGCATTTCTCATAGTGTTGTCAACATGACCACAATGGTATGGGCATCTTGAGGTAGTGCTTTTCTAGGAATTGAAAAATTACATAGCAGTGTGAGATGTAAAGAAAATGGTTTTTTTTTATAAAACTAGTAAACTGAACTATTTTTAAAACTACTTTGGTTCAAATTGAGTTGTTTTAAAACAATTCGATTCAAACTGAATTGGTTTCGGAAATAGTTCAGTTAATTTTTGTTCAAGTGGTTCAACTCAAAACTAGTTCGGTTTGATTCGGTTCAAAACCAATTCGGTTCGAACTAGTTTTTTTGCACACCCCTAAATACTATTGACCCCAACCTGTTGAGTGATGGCATTGCAAGCAAGATGTTATAGGATATGTTTGCCTCTACAACAATGTATCTTACTTTTATGGCACGACTTGGGCCTTTGTCCTCCCCGAATTTGGTATACAAATTGATGCAGCCTCGAGTAGCCACCCTTTCTCCCACAAATCCAATCAACGACTTGTAATAAGGCATTAGCTGCTCCTCAGGGATGCCAAGTTCCTGGAAATTTTTCCAGTATAATATATCTGTCGAACTCCCCTGATCCACTAGGGTCTTTCTCAGTATGCAGTTGATATTTCCACACTGATGACCATTGGATCATCTTGTTCGGGATCCACAGGTTGAAAATCGTTGTCTGTGAAAGTGATGGCTGACATATTCGGCTTGAGGTGTGGCATTACGAAGTTCACTAATTGAACTACTCAAAGGTGTCTCTTATAAGAGGAAGTGGTTGAACCTCCCCCTATAAATCCTTCTGCAATTGTATTTATGACTTTTTTGGAGTGGTCTCCCCGGTGAGCATTTCTTTTTTCTCTAGACCTGTTTCTACTCCTGCTTCTAGTTCATCTTCTTTTATTCCTAGATCAAACATATTTTTTCCTTCGACCATGGCTATCTCTACTATAGTCTTCTTTGTGGCCACTCTTCTATTGGTATACACAATTTTTAAGGTGGTCCTGCTTGGTCAGATATTTTATTTTGTCTTTGAGAACTGTACACTCTTCGGTGGTGATGCATGCCTCCCTTGATCTTTTTCTAGAGGTTTTCTTCTTTGGTGAAATGGTTTGTGGAGAGGTAAGAAGTGAGGTGGTTTTAGGCGCCACTTAAAGTAAGATAAGCCTAAGAGGGAAAGTTTGCCACAAGGGATGGAACCCTTGATAAAAACCTAAGGAATTCTCAAAGAGAGAAGGGTGGACACTAAGAGAATTTTGGCCAACTCAAGGTTTTTCTATTCAATCAAGTGTAAAAAATACAAGAGTGTGAAAGAGCACCTTTTTATAGAGGGAGCTAACCTCTTGGACAAGTCATGAAGGAAATGAAGGGCTAGGATTAAAAGGAGTCATCCAAGGGAGGAGGATTGAAGCCCAAAGTCCAATCAATACCCTCCTTTAGATGAGAATTGGTGCCCAAGCTACCTCATCCAAGGGCCAAGATTACTCCTTTATTATTTTTGGGTTTTATTTAGCAAAAGAGGGTGTATTTATCAAACTACCCCCTTATTTCCTAAATAAAGGCCCAAAAGCTAATCTTACCCCTTCTTATTACTAAGACACCTCCTAGAAAATTAAATGGACTAATACATGTCCAAAATAAAATCCTAGGTTCCTAAAATAAAAATTACAAGTAAATAAGTCATGGCTTGCATAACTTGATGGTCATATGGAGGTGAGATCTTCCTCCCTCTACTCTAGCCATGTCTTCTTCTATTCTCCTAGCCATGGCCCTAGTGATAGGGCCCTTGCTTGGGGAGAATGCATTATCCCCTCCCCTTTGGGAAGGATTTGACCTCAAATCTGATAGGTCCTCATCTTCTTCATCAGTACCTACAAAAGGGATCAAATCACAAACATTAAAGGTAGTACTGACACCATAGTTCTCAGGGAGATCTAATATGTATGCATTGTTGTTCACTCTCTTGAGGACTTGAAAGGGACCATCTCCTCGGGGGCTAAGCTTGGACTTCCTTTGAGTAGGGAAGCGATCCTTCCTCAAATGAAGCCATACCCAATCCCCTTCATTGAAGATAATTTCTTTCCTGCCCCTATTGGCTTTACTAGCTTACTCCTTTGAATGATGTTCAATGTTGGCCTTTACCCTTTCATGTAATTTTTTAACAAAATCTGCTCTTACTATTCCTTCATTGTGAACAGAAGAAGGGAAGGGTAAGGGCAAGATATCAAGAGGAGTAAGGGGGTTGAATCCATAAACAACTTCAAGGGGAGAATGCTTGGTGGTCCTTTGAACCACCCAGTTGTATGCAAACTCAACATGGGGTAGGTATTCATCCCAAGACTTGTGATTTCCTCGAAGAAGTGTCCTAAGCATAGTAGATAGAGATCTATTTACTACCTCAGTCTGCCCATCAGTTTGGGGGTGACATGTGGTAGAAAATAAGAGTTTAGTTCCTAGCCTTGCCCACAATGTTTTCCAAAAGTGGCTAAGGAACTTCACATCTCTATCAGAGACTATGGATTGGGGAATTCCATGTAAACGGATAACTTCTTTAAAGAAAAGTCTCACAATGTTGCTCACATCATCTATCTTGTGGCATGGTATAAAGTGAGCCATTTTTTAAAATCTATCTACCACTACAAAGATAGAGTCTGCACCTCGTTGGGTTCGAGGCAGGCCAAGGATGAAATCCATACTAATATTCAGCCAAGGTGCAGAAGGAGCAGGTAAGGGTGTGTACAATCCATAAGCCATTGTCTTAGACTTAGCTTGCAAGCAAGCAATGCATCTACGACAATGTCTATAGACGTCTTTCTTCATATGGGGCCAAAAGAATTTTTCTTGTAAAAGCAGAAGAGTTTTGTTAATTCCAAAATGCCCCATGAGCCCACCCTCATGGCTCTCTTTTGTCAACAGATTTCTCATAGATCCTTGGGGTACACAAAGTCTGCTACCTTTGAAAAGGTACCCCTCGCTCACAAAGAACTCATTTTGGGTTTTACATGCAAATGTAGAGGCAGCATAAATGGATCCAAAATCCTTATCAGAAAGATACATTTCTCTAATATTATCAAATCCAAGAATCTTTGCACTTAAGGTGGTGTAAAGGGTATGTCTACGAGACAAAGCATCAGCCACCACATTATGTTTTCCTTTCTTGTATTTGATGATATAAGGGAAAGTCTCAAGAAATTCTACCCATTTAGCATGCCTTTTATTAAGCTTGCCTTGACCCTTCAAATACTTAAGTGACTCATGGTCACTATGAATGATGAACTCTTTGGGTACAAGATAATGTTCCCAAGTTTGAAGGGCCCTTATCAAAGAGTAAAACTCTTTATCATAGGTGGGGTAGTTTAAGGCGGCTCCATTTAGTTTTTCACTAAAATAAGCCACAGGATGATCACCTTGTAACAACACAGCTCCCACACCCACTCCCAATGCATCACACTCTAGCTCAAAAGTTTTAGAAAAGTCAGGAAGAGCTAAAACTGGTGCATGGGTCAGTTTCTCTTTGATAAGTTCAAATGCCTTTTTTTGTTTTTCACCCCAAAGGAAAGGAGTATCCTTCTTCACCAAATCATTGATTGGTGAGAAAAGTGTGGAGAAGTTAGGCACAAAGCGCCTGTAAAAGCTCGCGAGACCATGAAAACTCTTGATCTCAGTCACACTTTTTGGGGTGGGCCATTCTTGGATAGCTTTGATTTTGTCGGGGTCTATTTGAACCCCATTTTTATTAACTATAAAACCTAAGAACACCACACTCTCCACACAAAAATTACATTTTTCAAGATTTCCATAGAGTTGGTGTGACCTAAGAATGCAAAAGACGCGCCTAAGATGGCCTACATGTTCATCTAGGCTCTTGCTATACACTAAGATGTCATCAAAATAAACAACACAAAATTTTCCTAAGCAATCCCTAAGGACATGATTCATAAGCCTCATGAAGGTGCTTGGGGCATTGGTAAGCCCAAAGGGCATTACCAACCACTCATACAGCCCAAACTTGGTCTTAAAAGTCGTTTTCCACTCATCACATTCCTTGATGCAGATTTGGTGATAACCACTCTTAAGATCAATTTTTGAAAATAATTGGGCCCCATGCAATTCATCAAGCATGTCATCAAGCCTAGGGATAGGGTGCCTATATTTGATGGTGATGTTATTGATTGCTCGACAATCAATGCACATCCTCCATTGGCCATTCTTCTTAGGCACCAACAAAACTGGCACAGCACAAGGGCTTAGACTCTCTTGAACCCAACCCTTCTCCAATAGTTATTGGACTTGAGATTCAATCTCCTTGGTCTCCATGGGATTAGTCCTATAAGCAGGCCTATTAGGCAGGCTAGCCCCAGGTACCAAGTCTATTTGGTGTTCTATACCCCTAATTGGAGGAAGTCCTTTGGGAACTTCATTAGGGAATATATCACCAAACTCCTTTAAAAGCTCTTGAACCTCTTGAGGTAGGTTCTCAGGTCCAAGTTCTATGGCAATGCTAGAACTAGAAGGGAAAAAAGTGGAGGGGGAAGAAATGGGGGATTCCTCTTTGCAAAGGAGGAGATAGAAAGGTCTGTTAGTTAAGGGGGCTTCCTTTAAATCCAATTTTGTCGCAAATAAACTCCCTTTACTAATGACTTTCTTGGAAGGGGCACCAACTTCCAACTCAACCTCTTTACCCCTTTCAAGCTTTAGGGGTAAAGCTTTGCTTTTTTTTTTTCTCCTCATCTCTCTTATGTTTCATGATGAGTTGGTCCTCCACCACTTGTGAAGGTGTTAGAGGACACAACTTAATGCACTTATCCTTATGAGTGAGGATGATGTTATTGGAATGACCATGGTGTATGGCTTTCTTATCAAATTGCCATGGTCTTCCTAGCAAGATATGGCCAGCTTCCATTGGGACTATGTCACACAGGATCTCATCTTTA
Organism: Psophocarpus tetragonolobus; assembly: GCA_037954015.1. Taxonomy (NCBI): domain Eukaryota; kingdom Viridiplantae; phylum Streptophyta; class Magnoliopsida; order Fabales; family Fabaceae; genus Psophocarpus; species Psophocarpus tetragonolobus. The sequence goes on from CM075692.1 coordinate 43,463,487, forward strand.
TAAGACCCAATGGAAATTGGAACCTTGACTTGCTTATTGACCTCCATTTCCCCTTGCTCATTGAGCCATTGAAGTTTGTAAGGCTTAGGGTGGGGAAGTGGGGTCAAGGCTAGCTTTTCCACCAACCTTGAGCTACAACAATTGCAGCATGACCCACTATCCACAATGAGAGAACATATTTTGTCATTCACCTTACAGCGAGTGTGGAATATATTCTCCCTTTGAGATGAGGACACTTTCAAAGGTTGGCTTCCAAGAAGTGTTCTTATCATTAAGAGGTCTCCCTCACATGCATAAGCGGTTTCATCACAATCAGATTGGTATGCATGAACCCCTTCTCCTTCGCTCTCACTAGAGGAGTGTGAGCTAGATTCACTACTATAAACATCTTGGGCCCTCATGATGATGTTTCTCTTAGTAGGGCATTGAGATGCAATGTGGCCTCTCCCAAGACATTTAAAGCATTTGATACTACTAAGTTTCTCGTGAGAGTTAGTAGTATATGTGATGTTTTATGCTCTTTGAAGTGCTTGGGATGTTCCTCTTTGGGGTAACTCTTGAAAGAGTTCCCCATAGGTTGGTCCCTCTTTATATAAGGTGGGTTATCCTTTTTAAAAGTTTTCCTTCTAAGTTGATTTTCCACTTTGATGCAAAGTTGAACTAACTCATCAAGGGAATTGTATGAGAAGAGCTCCACCTTATCACGAATTTCGGGGTTCAACCCACACAAAAACCTTGCCATAGTGGCCTTGGGTTCCTCAATGATACCCGCCCTCAAGATAAGAAGTTCCATCTTTTGTCTATACTCTTCTATACTAAGGTTGGTTTGCCTTAGCCTTTGGAGTCTATCCAAAAGATCTCTTTCATACCAAGAGGGAATATGCCTTCTTCTTAGAGCACTTCTAAGATCATTCCAATATCTTATGGAAGGCATATTGGTGCGGATTCTCTCATTGGTTAACCCAACTCACCAATGCATGGCATGCCCTTGGAAGGTAAGGGTTGCCATTGGAACCTTTTTTTCTTCTCTTACCTCATGGCAAATGAAGAGTTGTTCTACCTTGATTTCCCAATCAAGGTAGGCTTCCACATCTTCCCTCCCATGAAATGGGGGGAGATCAATTTTGGGCTCCCTTGGAGGGGCCCCATTATTTTCATGGATGAATGGGAGTTTCTCCTAGGATGATTGTAGTATTCTTCCTCACTTTCACTCCTATAGGTATGTCTAGATGGGGAACCTAAGACTATCCCTTTCATTTTGTAATTCTTACCATTCCCATGCTTTCTTTTTTCTTTTTCTTTCTCTTTTCTTCTTTCTCTTTCTTTTCTTTCTCTCTTTTCTTCATCTTCTCTCCTTTCTCTTATTCTTCTCTCTTCTTTCTCTCTTTTTCCTCTCTTTCTTTTATTTTTCTTTTCTCCTTGGACTCTTTTTCTCTCCTTTTTTCTTCTCTTCTCTCTTGTTCTTTTGCCATCCACTCCCTAAAGTCCATGTTTAAGTTTTCTAGAGTGTAATCTTTAGAAATATTTCTTTGGTTTACACTCTTGTTTGATGAATAACTATGAGCACTAGAGTGGGTATGTGATGTCATTGTGCTTGAATTTCTAAGAAGAAAAAGGTGGCTAAAAAATTTTCACAAACAAACACTCCTCTCTTTTTGTGTTTTCTTGCCTAAAATGGCTTGATGAGTCTTTGGAACTCTTTAGCCTTCTAAGCGCTTTGAATAAGAAAAATAAAGCAAGAATTTTAAAGCAAAAATTCAAAAGATAAGGGATCTAAAGCGAGCTCCTAAGGTGTTGAAGGAAGTGTACCACTTCTTCCTTCTTCACCTAATTTTCGAGAAACTAAAAAATTGATTAAATTTTATTACAACCAAAGGGAGGGCCTTAAGGGCACTCAAACTCCCAACTACAAAATTAATACACCCAAATTAAAGAAAAAGTAAAGTCTTCAAAAAATGATTCTCCAAATGCTCCCTCAAATCAAAGTCCTCACGGCTAGGTGAATTTCCTTTTGAGGTGATCCCTTAGGCTCTTAGTCCAACCTTCCAAAATATGCTACCCTTGTGGTAAGCTCCTTTTTCAAGCTTTCTCCCAAAAGTGACACTAACACACAAACCAAAGAAACCAAAAGTAGCAAGGGGAGGTGCGAATAGAAACTCAAAAAGCAATAAAAGATAACACAATCAAAAGGACACTTAACCAAATGGTAAGAGTATATAAGACAAACTAGAAAGATAATTTAAAAGACAAGCAACAACTAAAAGGTAAACAAAAGAAAGAGAGCACACAATGGAATACCTAAGAATGGCACTAGATTAAAGAGTAGAAGAACACAAATATCAAGTTCTAGTGTACCAAAAGTAATAAAATTTCTTTTAAGGTTCCAAGTTCAAAGTTGAAGAACTTGCTAATTTTAGGTTGGTACATCAAATGAATTTTTTTCAAACTTTCTTTTCTTTTGTTTTTTCTCTTTTTTTTTTTTTTAATCCTTCGTTGTTTTTTTTTTTTGTATTTTATTTTAGACTTTGTTTTCTTGTTGTTTTTTTTTTTAATATTTACTAGATGCACCTAAATTGATTGTGAATTTAGTGCTTGATAAAAAAGAGTTATGCGCTTGGAACAATAAAGAAAATTAAAAGCAACAATTTAGGTACTACTAGAAATGACTTCAAAATGCAAAGTAGCTATAGATGTGTTAATGGTTTAGTAGTTTGGTGTGCCACTGGACTCAAGCTTTGTTAAGTTTTTAGTAATTTGTTGAACACAAATACCAAACTTATAGCTTAAGTGAAAGCACCCACAAACAAGAACTACCTTTACCACACAAATGAGCTACAAATTATACGTATAAGGAAAATAAAGACAAAGGAAATTGAGCAACTATTTTTGAATTTTTTTTTAAGAATATGCTTGAAACTAAAAGCACATGAACTTCTAAAGAGACTTAGACATGAGGTATGACCCTCTATGTTGCTCAATTTAAGAAGTTTCAAATTTTTTTTGTAAAAACAAAAGAGGCTAAACTTAAAAGGAATTAATAGACAAAATAGGAAACTATAAACATGACTTATAGACAACTACACAAGAGTATAAAAGTGAAAAATAAAAGCTAAAAATAAAGCAAAAACAAGGCAACTAGGTGCAAGGAAACACAAGAATTTGGTCTAAATTTCTTGACCACAAGATTGTGGAATTCACCACAACGGCATGGATTTTTAGCAAGAAATTCTCAAAACCAAAATTCAAGCAAGAAAGCACCCAACTCAAAGCTTAAGCGGAAATTAATGAATATGGGAGAGACGTAGATGCAAAGAAAAGAACAATATAAATTGCATCAAGCAAAAAATAAATGGTGCAAATAAACTATAACTCAAAACAATAAACTCAAGACATAAATGGAAATGATAAACAACAATGGAAAGCTAGAAAAAATTGCGGAAATTAAAGAAAATAAAATAGGAAAACGGAAAGAAAAAATAAATGAGATAGGAAGAGAGTTTAGACCTCTAGAACCAATGCTCTAGATACCAAATGATGCATGCCTCCCTTGATCTTTTTCTAGAGGTTTTCTTCTTTGGTGAAATGGTTTGTGGAGAGGTAAGAAGTAAGGTGGTTTTAGGCGCCACTTAAGGTAAGATAAGCCTAAGAGGGAAAGTTTGCCACAAGGGATGGAACCCTTGATAAAAACCTAAGGAATTCTCAAAGAGAAAAGGGTGGACACTAAGAGAATTTTGGCCAACTCAAGGTTTTTCTATTCAATCAAGTGTAAAAAATACAAGAGTGTGAAGGAGCACCTTTTTATAGAGGGAGCTAACCTCTTGGACAAGTCATGAAGGAAATGAAGGGCTAGGATTAAAAGGAGTCATCCAAGGGAGGAGGATTGAAGCCCAAAGTCCAATCAATACCCTCCTTTAGATGAGAATTGGTGCCCAAGCTACCTCATCTAAGGGCCAAGATTACTCCTTTATTAGTTTTGGGTTTTATTTAGCAAAAGAGGGTGTATTTATCAAACTACCCCCTTATTTCCTAAATAAAGGCCCAAAAGCTAATCTTACCCCTTCTTATTACTAAGACACCTCCTAGAAAACTAAATGGACTAATACATGTCCAAAATAAAATCCTAGGTTCCTAAAATAAAAATTACAAGTAAATAAGTCATGGCTTGCATAACTTGATGGTCATATAGAGGTGAGATCTTCCTCCCTCTACTCTAGCCATGTCTTCTTCTATTCTCCTAGCCATGGCCCTAGTGATAGGACCCTTGCTTGGGGAGAATGCATCAGGTGGAGTGCCCCTTGTTTTTGTGGTACTTATAGTGTTTGCTAGTATTAGCGCTTGGTGGTGTATTTGCCTTCTTTGGCATGAACAGGAGTTTGACTACCAACGCTTGTTCCAACACTTTAGAGCGAGTAGTGTTCAAAGGTGTATAGTGGCTATACCTCAGCTCCAAGGCAACCATTCTTCAAACTAGTCCTTCTTCTTTCCTTGACATCCTTTCTCCCTATCTTTCGGATATTGGCCTAGGGCTTCTTGTTCCTTCCTTTGGAAGGCTTACAACTCTTTAATTTCTATTAATGACAAAACCTTGCTTCTCATTTCCTCCATATCCTTTGGGGGGACATGGATCATGCTCTTAGTGAAACCCCTAGGCATAGGGGGAGAGGTGGTCTTGGACGTCCAAGACAAGGCCAAGACATAAAAAGAGAAAGATCCAAACAAGTCCCTAGAATTTAGGATCTATGTTCCTTTTAGTTTGAATTTGAATTTTGGAGGGAAGTGACATGGCACTTCTAAAATTCAAATTCAAATAAGAAGCAACAAGATAAGCCATATAGGAGAGCGAACATGATGTGGCCTCTCATGAGGGAACAAAGGGCCTCACATGTCTCCTACATGTTTCATGTGTTGGTTAGATGGGTTTTAGAAAGCAATTAAGGGTATGGAAAGGAGAACTACATGTCCAAATCCTTCTAGGCCGAGCCCAACTAATTAACACACTCCTCTAAAGGGACTAAACACACCTCATAGAGAAAATAAACCTATAGGCCAAAATACAAGGCCTAAAATTATGAAATTACACTCACTCAACAAACTACTAAAACTACACAATTTATTTACATAGTTTTGAGACTATGACCTTAAAGTCTTCATGAAGCTCCTTCCTAGCCATGTCCTCTCTCTAATCTTCCTAGCCAAGGTCTCTTGCTAAGGAGGAATACACCTATTTCCTCTCCCTTGGAAAGGATTTGACCTCAAATTCAAAGGTCCTTCTTCCTTTTTTTCCAATCCTGCAAAGAGATAAGTAAGGTTATTAGCAGGTGTAAACCCCATAGGGTTGGGAGAGTGAAGGGTCTATGAGATAACCCCTCAAGGTTGGGGTAATGGAGGTAGTGTATGGGCCTCCACCTAACAGCTCCCCAACCTAGGTCCAATGCACTAAGTATGAGTCTCACATGATTAGAAGAAGGGAAGAGGAAGAGAAAAATAAAAAAAGAAAAAATAAACAAGCATTGCTTGTTGATGGGTTGGAAGGAAATGCCACTTCCAAGAATATTGTTCTAAAGGAGAGCCATTTTTCTACAAAAGTAGACTTAAAACATAGCCTCCTTATACAATAACCTCTCTACCTTCAACTTCAGAAGGCACCATTGTATACAAGTGTTGAGCTTGAGTCTTCATCCTTTGAGCTTGATCATGCATATCAAGTTCAAGATTTGGGAGGCATGGAAGAGAAGGATGACCTTCAAGAAGATTACCCCTTGGTTACCAAGGAGGATCTTATTGAAGATGATTTTTCCAATAAAAAAGTAGAAGTTGAGGTTGTGCCCATTACCATTGAGCACAAAACATCACAACCTAAAACTCTACTTGAAGATGAGGCCATTATAGTTGAACATGAGATTGAACCTATGACATTGGAGACTCAAAGCCAATCTCAAGTTCAACCTAAAGAGACCATGCAAGAATGGTCCACCTCTAGGCCTATCATGCTTTCTTGGGGTGAACAAAAAGATAAGGCTTACTTAGCCTTCCTTGATGAGTGCACTAATGCACCTAGTATAGTTTCTCCACCTTCTTCTCTCTAACTTTGAGAGTGCTTCTATGGCTTTTATCAAGGGTTCTTTCCCCTGTGACAAACTTCTACAAACTAGGCTTATCTCTACCTAAGAGTGATGCCTCCATCTTCATCTTCAACCTATTCATCCACACTTTCTTGCACCATTGGAACCTCTTGAAACAAGATTCTAGGGAGAGCATTCCAAGAATGCATCACCCCAGGCAAGAGATTTGTTAGGAAGGTGTGAAGAGTCACCTCCAAACGTAAGTCTTTAATACTCAAGGTCGTTTTGCCAAAGCGGTCTATGAAAGATTTGAGGGGTTCTCCCTTCTTTTGCTTGACGGTCGTCAGTGCTTGCAAAGTGAACTTGTGTGGCTGAGATGTTGCAAATTGGTTCTTGAACTTGGACGTCAATGCTTGGAAGCTATTTACTGAGTGTGGGGGTAACTGTATAAACTAGTTCAGTGTTGGCCCTTGGAGGGACATAGGGAAGATCTTGCATAGGGTTGTTTGATCTTTGGTGTACATCCTCACTTAGGCCATAAAAGTCGTAGGTGAACATCAGATCCATGCTCCTATCATACTTTTCTAGTGACACATGTTTCCAGCTTTCTTGGAGAGAGATCTCCATTATTTTTTGTGTGAAGGGGTGATGAGGCTTAACCACCAAAGCTTCTTTCATGGATGGGCCAGGTGGCGGTACTGTTTGGAGGGGAGGTGGCACGGCTGGTCTAGCTTGAGTGCGAGGTGGTGCTTCCTTAGGGGGCTCTCAGTTTGTCTTCGGGAAGGTCCACCAGTTTGGCTCTGGGAAGGTCTGCTCCTTGAGGAAGTCGTGGACTGGCTTGGGGGAGGTCAGCTTCTGGAAGGTGCTACTGATTCTCCCTTGTGTGAATCTTCTCCTTCCTTCTCGAGGTTTGACACGTCAGCCTTCCCGCTTAGGTTTCAGTTCTAGATCTTAGCAGTCTCGTGCCCTAGTTTCGCGACTTACTCCCTTAATAGCCTGAGGACCTCAGTTATACTAGTTTCGTCCACCATTTTTGGGTTCCTTATTGTTGTTCGCGTCCCTCTGCCTTCGTTAGCTTGATTTCGAACTCCTCCTATATTGTTTCTCATAATCACAATTGTCAATTGGTAATTGATGTTGAAGTGGGGTCCAAAGTTTTATTTCGAGCCCCACGGTGGACGCCAAAATGTACATGTATTCCCTCACTAGATACTTATATCTTCAAATCTTGGTGTAGTTGAGTCTTCAATACCCTTCCCAGGAGGTGAAATACCTACAAAATGCACTCCGACACTCAAGTTAGGCAATATTTAGCCCAAAGCAATGAACAATATTTTTATTCATATTAGATCTCATTTACCTCGATATTTGTTACTTATTTATAGTGGTAGATTGGACTTTTACATGTTGGGTCTTGCCTAATCAGTCAGAAATTAGGTAATATATGCCTTAAACTCATCTTATATGTAATAATTAGGATTAGACTAATTAACCCTATTAAGGTCGAACACCAAACACTCCTGTGGTCAACCGAACACGATAAAGACCGAACACTTATGACCTGTACAATAAATATATATATATATATATATATAATATGTGTGTGCAGGTTATGTTTTTTTTTCTCAATCATGACTTACTTCTCACACAATTTTCATAATATTTATGAATTTTTTTTTCTTCGAATGGCATTCATAGTTTTTATATAGGCGAGCCTGGTTAGGAAAACAAGGAAGTCTCACCTAATTTATTTAATTCTAAGAATACCTAATTTACTTAATTCTAAGAATGTAATATATATATATATATATATATATATATATATATATATATATATATATATTTATGGACATCTTCCGTTAATACCAATTGACTTTAAGATGAAATCTATCAAACTTAGAACAAGTTTTAAGGTTTGGACATTTATATTAAATAAGTGTACAGGGATTTTTATACATAAATATGTGGTTACTCTTTTTACATGATTTGCATAATGGGATTGACTTGTAAATTTATATTAAATAAGTGTACAACGATGTTCATACAAAAATTCATGGTTATATATACTATTTATACTATGCGTATAATGTTGGTTAACCATGATTTTTGTAATAGAAATTTGTACAATATGCACTTATCCTGTCTTTTAATTAATATAATATAATATAATATAATATAATATAATATAATATATATTTATTTATTTTTTCCAAAAAAAATTAATTAAATATGTCTTTTATTAATAAAAAAAGGTTTTAAAATTGTGCCTAAAAATTAAAAACAATCAATGTTTCACAAAGGATAAACATACGGTAAAAGACAATATTTAAGGGACCAAACAAGTAATTTAGCATTCAAATAAATTAAAAGTAATTTAGCATTCAAACTAACATACGGTAAAAGACAATATTTAAGGGACCAAACATGTTATTGCTACATAGAAAATATTCAGCAGTTAATGACTGACCACGATTGGGGAGTCTTCCCTCTCAATTATATTATGTTAAACAATATTCAAATTCAAAATTTTATTTAGATACTATGTCTCTATTGGACCAATTGCTTATTTCTTAAGGGTTTGAATATCGACAAATATGCATATCTAATTTTTCACTCACATTTAATTATAATTTTTTATTTATATAATTTTTAAAATATTAATTAATAAAATAAATCAACTTATCATACATAAAAATAGTAATTTAATGTCAATATAAAAATTTTTACATTAACAATATATCAATTAAATTTTTTAAAAAATAAACAAATACCCTTACTAATGTGATACCTAAAGTGTTTTTAATGGGTGCATACACCAGAAATTGTTCTAGCGAATTTTGCTCCAAACTCCTGTGTATAATCTGCTATAAACTTTATATTGGATATTTCTGGTGAGAAATTTATGCTCTATCATGCAAATCTATTTTGGAATTTTTTTTCAACTGTTTATAATCAATATTTTCAAAGGCAAATCTATCTATACTTTTTTTCTGGCGTACTTCCCCATTGGAAACTTCCGTTTTAAAACTCATACATAATTTTTCATGTTATTTCTGAATTGGAAAAAGATTATGAAATATATTATTTTATTTTATAAAAATTCTATTATATATATCTGACAAAAATAGGAAAACTATTAGTCATTTCATCACAATGTAAAAAAAAAAAAAAAAAAAAAAAAAAAACTCTGATATCAATCAAAATTCAGTTGTAAGCTATGTTACCTGAGCTGATTTATGTTTAATTACATGCATGTTTCTAGAAATCTCTAATCAATCTTAAGTCCTATATAGATAAAATTCTCAATAAATAATTAGGAAAAAAATGCAAAATTAAAATTTTTCATAAATTAAAATTAATTTATGAAAAATCTAAAATTAACTTATGAAAAATTAAATGAAATAATTTCTAAAAATTAGCTTATGTTAATTTTAACTTATGGAAAAAATTAAATTATTTTTCTTACTTTTTCCTGTGCAGGTATTTAATTATTGATCGGCAGGTTGTTTATCTAATTAGCATAACCTTAATTTGTTATAAACTAGAAAAACACTCTGGAATATTGAGGTAATTGATCCTTTCTTTAAAAATAATATTTTAACTTCAATTTGAGGTTGAGTACGTTTGTTTCGTATTTTCTGTTTGTAGCAAAATCAAATAAATATTTTGACTTTCGAAATTGAAAAACAATAAAAAATTGGATATTTTATAAGAAGAAAACAGAAATCAAGAATGTGGATGATAGAAAAATGATACAAGTGGTAGAGAAAACATGAGAACCCACCATTTGTGGACTTGGAGGATAAAAGCTATAGCTAAATAGCACCATCAAGCACAAAAACAAGGTAACAACATATATGCATGGACCTAACATAATGACCATGATGTACTGTGGGCTTTTTCTACAAGCAAGACCCTTAACTGTCAAATAAATGGATAGTTCTTTGAATTCCTCAACTTAAAAAGCTTGATGGGTATGATATCATTGTTTTCTGAAACTAGAGGGTTGGACCACAATGGGGCATCTTTTCAGATGTTGAATTAGCATTGTGGGGGCCATTTAAATTACGTGATATCTATGCTTTCTTTTGTTTTTATTTAACTATAATCATTATCTTACATAAATAAACCTTAATTAAGTCTGAGGAAACACAAAAAAGTGCTCTTTGTTGGGAAAATAGTAAATATGCAGACAGTAAGGAATTGCACAAAATTTACCAGTTTCATGTGGATACTCTGTGAATAATCATTTTAGGTAAAAAATGAAAATAACAGCACATATATAAAAATTAAGGTTATTGATAATGTTATTACCGTTATTACCACGATAAAACCGTCAAGTTTTAAAACGAACAATTTCAAGATATTACCTAAGATTATTATAATAAAACTGTCAAATTTTAAAGCGCACAATATTTCAATGCGGTAACCCTAACTAGATTCGGAGTAGAAACATATACCTATCAAAACTAACAAATTATGATCATGCATGTGGATGTTACAAGTAACAAACTTTTGTAAGATAATTTGGTTTGTTAGGTTGAATTAAAAAATTAAAATTAATGGACACTTTTTTATTGTCTGTTGACTATCATTTGTTAATCTTCCACAGATGTTCCTATCATCTTATCATTTTCTCTGGATTTTAATGGATTCGTTGTGATAGATAACGAGTGGTTGATCATCTGCAAAGTTCATCAATATAGATTCGTGGTTCCCGAGACATAATTTTACACATGATTACAATGTGAAAAGAAGTGTGTTGGACAAGCTATAAATCATTAATTATATATTTGTCTTTCATTAATGTCATGATTTGATATTTAAAAGCAACATACACTTTGTGAACTGAATTATTATTATTACTTTAATTAAAATATATACTAGTATCAATTAAATTTAAGTGGCACTAGCTATATGGCTAGTAGTAACTTTGTGGTAGTAACTTTAATTTCATTTACATGTCGCTGTTACTGACAGACAATCATGTGTGGGAGAGGAAGAGACACGGAGGGATAGAAATTCATTCACATATGTTGTTTTGAGTTTGACATTAAAAGCAGTACAGTATAGTATCTGAATTTGGTAGTTGTAAGTTAACGACGTTCACATGAATAATGTTCCCTTCATTTACTTCAATCACTGAACATTGGTCCACATCCATAAATCAAGATGTTGACACTTGAGACTGCTCTCTAAGTTTAAACTCTAACTTTAATTAGCTTATTTATAATGCATTATTACTACCAAATACTTGAATCTCATTGATAATTTATTATTTTCTATTTTTACTTTTTGTCAACAATATTGTTAAAAAGTTTAAATATGGTTTCTCGAAATTGCTTTCAATAATTTATTTATTACCTTGAAAAAATTTTCTTTCATTTTAGTCCTTTCAATTTTAAAATGTTAATAGTTAGGATAATGACCAATTTTACAAAGTTATAAAAACGTTATGCTGTTGTTACATCTTTAAATATTAACATAATTGAGATTATGTATCTTATCTATTTTTAAATTCCAAAAATCAAAATGAATGAAAAAATTTCAGCATACTAATATATATATTTTTGAGATACCCAAAACACATGTAACCCTATTAAAAAATATAACTATATCTCGTGTAGTTTTCATTCTTTAACTAATTTTGCTTTTTATGTTTTGGCATTAATTGGGATTCTAATTCACTCATTATTTTGAAATACCATAGCCTTAACTAATTATGATAAGATCATACAATTAATGTCATTCTCATGTCAAATACTAACGATTGAATTCAATCACAGGAAATATAGATGGATCTGTTAAGCATGATTATTGGAATTTGATTAATTTGTTTGAAATGATGTATAAAAAAAAAAAGAAAAACACTTATGCACTTTTACATGACAGTTAATCACAACTTTTTATATATGATAAATTTGTTGACTTTACTGATTAATATTTTAAAAGTCATATAAACGAAGGATTGTAATTAACCGTTGTAAAACTATTTTACACTGAATAGATATTAAACTCTATAAAAAATATATTTATGTGATTTCTACACTTCAAAAGGGCTCATTTAGTCTTTTCTTCTTTTTTTTTGGTGAAATAGTCTTTTCTTGTTACATCCATCTTACAATGTTATTTTGTTAAAGACCAAATCTTTAGAGACATTATTCAATTCATTAATTATAAAATTTCTCTAACCAACTTTCTTTAATGTCATTATCAGATTTTAGCTTACATCTATTCAGAGAGATGTGAGAACCCTAGTTCATTTAACAATACATTTGGCCACCACTGATACGCAGAAGTTCTAACTGAATTTACACTGTATTTGAACTTTAATGTACCCCAAAAACAAATTAAAAAAAAGAAAACTAATGTCAACTGTGTAATGACAACAAAGTGTCAACTTCTTTGCAGGTTTAACCTAGCCAAATTCCATTCTGAGCAAGAATCCAATGGATCAGATTCAGAGCTGCATGTGTTGTCCAAAGCAACTGTGCCATGTATGTGGTGTTTTCAATTTCCACTATCATGATTAACAATTGTCCACCTGAAAATTTTCCTTCTTCCTGTAGTAGAATAATTGTGTATGTATCTATAACTGTATGTATTTTTATGTGTATAAATAATGTGAAGTAACTGAAATAAAAGCTAGAGAGATGTACTTGGTAGGGCAAATGCAGTACAATATGGCTTAATTGAAAACCAGTGCTCTTTTTCACTGCTCTCTTTTGGCATTCTCAATTGTGGTCCTCCAAAACAAGTAGCTAGTGTCTATGGCCTAGTGCTTTTATCTTTTCCACATACTCTATTCAATTTAATGACGAATAAAACACAGAAAAATTTATAATTTTTAATAAATTTTATCTAATCATAATAAATGTGTTCAGAAGAGTATATCATAATAAATTTATAAGTTTTGATAAATTTTAACAATCATAATGTGTTCAGAAAAGTATATCAGAACTCAGAAACTCTAGTTATTAGCAATTTTTCTTATCTTGTTTTCCATTGTTAATTTCCTCCACACATTAACCTACTTGACCTTTTCTTGAAGGTTTAATCATGTGGGGCACCCTTTGATGTGAAACAAAAGCTTCTTCCATCATCCAAACCTCTTCAAAAGGATAACAGCACCACACACGCATGGTCCAAAACTGTAAAGCTAAGTAGAGGACAAACAGGAAAAGCAAATCATAACTAGTTATGGAAGACTAAACATATATTCTGTCTTCATATATATGTGCGTAACTCCTTTCTTTAAATTTTCTCTTTTTCATTTGGTGACAAACACTTCTATGAAATATATGCGCGTATGTAATATTGTTTGCTTCAAAAAGGTGGAGATATAGCTATGACCAGGTGGCAACTTGCAAACCTTCATTTTCATTATGTTCTCATCTACTTCAATTCAAGACCGTTATGGTTGTGCCTGTGAATCACGTTGTGTTATATAAGTGAGGCCAATAATATGATTTTTGGGCAATTTTATATTCCACTATTACATATATAAATTAATATATATAGCTTTTTAAGGCATATTTACTTAAGATTATCCAAATATAGGTTTTAATTAAGCTGACCCTAATTAATTTAGGTTTTCTTAACACTTCAACTAACAAATTATGAATTAAAACAGTTGGAACCACACTAGTGATTAATTCATATTTCTTTAAGTCGAATGAACGATGAGTGTAAGTTTTTCCATTGTGAAGACTTTCACTATCACCCATATTGGGAGAAAATCATCAGAAATGGGTGACAGAAGAGCTATCAATTTTTTCAAGATAGGTAATTACAGATTGATTAAACTAATTGTGAAGAAGTTCCATTCAAGGGTGAGTTTGAGGAAAAGCAAGTATATAGCGTGTTCTTGATTAGTATCTATACCTTTGCTAGTGTTTGTAGCTAAGTATAAAGAAGGCTAGAAATGTTAGATAAAATCATTCATAAATCTTCACCTAAACTTTTGGATAAGATAATTAATTGTTAACATGTTACCGATCGAAAAGCTTATATAATGATGTGGTCTCGGAGTTTGTTTTTTCTCCTTTTTTTAATTCCAATATTCTTCTGTCGAAAGTCTTAGTATTGACATTTATTTACAGATATTTTTTACACGTACAAAATACAGATTAAATATTGGAATACATGATTAAAAAGAAATATAATTTATATATACAATAGTATAAGTTAATTATAATTTTTTATTTATGTGATTTTTAAAGTACTAATTATTAAAAATTAACAGACTATTGTGAATGAATAAAGGGTTGTAATTAAATATTAATGTAAAAATCTTTACAATAACAATGTATACCAATTAAACTCTTTAAAAAGTAAGATTATATGTTAATTATATTATATAACAAAAAAAATTATGTTGGTACATCTTTTCTTTTTATAACAAAAAAAAAAGAGTAAACTAGTATAAACGGTCTTTTTTATACCTTTTATTTTAATATGTATTTATACTATATGTTCTTACCTTATTTTAGAATTATAAAAATGTCTTTTTTAACATTTTCGTATAACTCTCTTATAAAGCTTTTTTATTTCGAAAATATTTTAAAAAAATATCTTGTAGCTTTATTTAGTTCTCCTTTTAAAGCTAACCTATAATTTCAACAATTATCTTAAAATTTAGCATCATGAGGTATACTTGTGCACCAAAAAAAAAAAAAGTAAATACGCTTGTATAATGACCCATGTTTCAATTTCAGAAAGCTCTTGCGTGAATGTGTTTTCAAATATACATAATTTCTTAAACCTGAAACTAACAATTAACCTTTTAAGACAATTGGTTCTTGAGATCATAAATAGAGCTACACAATTAGTTGATAGACCATATAGAATAAATGTAAGTTTTTAATAAATTTAAGAGATATATGTGAAGTGACAGATCTAGCATCTTAAACAGTGGAGACAAAGAATTGAAAAGAGTAAAAAATAAAAAAAAAAGAAAATAAAAATACAAAAGAGGCAAAAAGAGAAAAACAGATAAATTGAACTTTTAAGTCAAATATTTAAATTGTAAATACATAAGAAAAGTGACTAATTAAAGATAATTAGTTCAATTATATATATAGTTAAGAGAAACAAAATGTAAACAAATTTAAAATAATAGGTTCAGTTATATAAAATTAAAGGTGTATAATTTGAAAATATAAAAATTAAAAATAGAACTTTAAATATGTAAAATTAGGGAGACAAATATAAAAAATATTAGGTATTTATATGTAATTTCAAAGGTTGTATCAGAAAACGTTTAGGTGCGCTTATTTATATATATATATATATATATATATATATATATATATATATATATATATATATATATATATATACACACACGGATGGTATAGCATGCTGGATAAAGAAAATAGTTAACCCTTTGTAATTGGTTTTTTTATATAGGTAAAATGTTAATATTGTTAATAGTATTAGTTTTTCGTTAACACTAAGAATTAAATTGATAACTTTTTTCACTTGCTATTTCCTTAACTAACTTATTTTTACGACCCTTATAATTGGTTACTATGGAAAGGAAAAGAAAGAATGATAATTTTATTGAAGTAAATTACATGTGTGTTAGTTGTGTGGAGTATTGTGTAAAAATATTTTAATTTTATCGTGGATTTCTATTCTATGTACTAAATAAATTTAATTTTAATTTAAATATTTTTTCTATTTTATTCCATTTTATTTTTTGGAACTACTAAACACACACTAAACTAAATATTTAGAAGATAGATAAACATAATAATAAGGCTTTTTTCTATTTACACTACAATATTTATTATGTATATGTCCTTTTATTATTATTATATTTTTATTACTAAAATATCTTTTAAATTCATGTTTGTTATATTCTTTAAATCTTATTTTTCACATTATCTTATTTTTATTATTTTTTAAACCTTAAATTTGGACTAATCTTCTCTATATTCATAATATGAAATAGGATTTTTCATTAAACTTATAGGTACTACTTGATATTGTACATTTTCTTCCATGTGCAACTATGTTTCAAAAGGTATATACTTATAATTATATTGATTTATTATAGAATGCAAATAAAGCTTCATGTTTTTATGCAATAAGAGCAAACATACCATAAACAAATAAAAGTGCAATATTAATTGCTCACTAATATGGTTCTTTGTATTATTTTAGTCGCGGAAATTTTATTATTATTTATGGACTTTCTCTAGAATTTGATATTTATATAAGAAAAATGCGTGGCTTGTTCTAGTATTTAAATTTGCTTTCAATGTCTTTTTATTATAAAAAATTACTTTTAGGAATAACACATACCAATTTCAAAAAGTAATTTCCCAAACTATATCAATGTTCTTGAAATTAGTTTTTGAAATATATTTTTGTTATGAAAATTTTCCAAATTTGTGTATTGTTTCAAAAAGGTATTATGAAAGGGGTTTCATGAAATAGGAAGAATTAGAATATTATTTAGGCACAATGCGGTAAATTTGCTACCAAACAAAAGAATAGGAGTGTATTTAGTAAAGCTAATAGTGTAAATAATAAAAGCATAATAATAAAGAGACTAAAATTTTAGAAAGGCTACCGTAAGCACCAATTATAAATCCCAGCTTGCCTTAGACGAGGTAGATTTCCGAGTGAAATATTTGCAATTACTATTTACACCTTTCTTCTACTAATACACTCCTAGCTCATTTTTCTTTTATATTTAAAAGAAGACAGTGTGTTCAGTAACCAATGGAGTGTAAATAGAAATATCCCCTCTGTGACCTAACGGTGCTTGCATGCCAGTTTGACTGTGTACGACTAAATGGAGTGAAATAGAGATATTCGTAGAAGGAAAAAAATTTCACTTCTACTAAAAGAATTTATAATATAATTTTTTTATTAATTATAAAAATATATAATTTAATAAAAATATAAAATTTATAAGATACTTTTTATTAATTATAAAAATATAAAATTAATATTTTTTATTAATATAAAAATATAAAATGAAAAAATTTACTAATGGACAAGTGGTCCGTCAGAAAATTTTTTATTTTATTACTTTTATATTTTTATACAATAATTTTTTTATTATTATAAAAATAAAAATTAACAAAAATATATTTATAATAAAAAAATTTATTAATTATAAAAATATAAAATCATGAGATATAATTTTTTTAAAAAATTTCCTGCTATACAAGAGGTTATTTTTAGAAGGAAAAAATTTTCATTCTTCAAAAAGTCTATTTTATAGAGGGAAAATTTTTTTTCTTCCATAAATAGGCTCTTTTGTGGAAGGAAATTTTTTATTTTTCTTCTACAAAAGAGAGGCTGTTCGTAAAAAAAAAAAAAAATTCTTTTACGGAAAACTTGTGCTATAGAAGAAAAAAAAAATTCTTCCACAAATAACCTCTTTGGTAGAAGAAATTTCTTTTTCTTCTAAGAAAGAGGTTATCCCTAAAATAAAAACAATTCCTTCTACATAAAGATTATTCTGTAAAATAAAGTATATTAACTTTTTTCAAGTAAGTGAGAAATGAAAAATAGGTGGATGAGAAATAAAATCCCTCAATAAGTTGAGTTGGGTCAATGACAACAGAACTGGACAATTTTTGCTTGTACCTCGAAATTCCTCCTTCATCCCGTTAGTTTGGATTGGTTGAACAAATCAGAGTATATAAATTATTTAATATCTTTATAAGCTAAAACTTCATTCAAAACTTATGAATAATGTTGTTTAGATAATGCATCAAATAAAAATCCTAATTGTTTTCACTACTTCACAACTACACAAAACTTAGAAATAAATATTAACATAATAACATACTCTGATTAAAATTTAAAAGAAAAATATATTTGTAACTATATTGAAACAAAAAAAAAAGGCACATTATAGAAAACCCCTTTCTTGAAATCAAATTTGACTCTTCAATATAATGATTTTGTCTCGTTTCCTAATTTTTTTAGGGTTTCCAATTTGTGCCAAACAGACAATACTACTAAGCCAGTGAAACCTGATGGCTATGATTTGGCTGATGTTAGATATACCCCTAAATTATTCAACTTACCACCCTTTTAATTTTGAGCATCCTTTTTCCTTAAAATACCCCTGTCCCTAAACTTTATTTCCAGAAACAGTAACTTGTTCCTCCAATTCATTCATAAAAATACAATTTTTAAGAAAAAATTAAGCTATTTATAAAGTAATTCTTAATAAGCTTACAATATCATTTAATATTGTAGTAAAACAAATAGAGGTGTATTAAAAACATTTGTTAATAAACTTACAATATTATTTAATATTATGGTAAAACAAATAGAAGTGCATGTGTAATCTTATAAAGTATTATTGTAATTTACTCTATATTTAATGTTAACTAATTTTTTATATTATTTTTACCTGTATGTAAAAATATTTCGATTTATTATATCTAAAAATATATAGGTAAAGTACATTAATTTATTATGTCACATATCGGTAAAGTATAAGTCATAAGTGTGAACATAAGTATATAGGTACATACTGAGTATGACAACCAAAATAAATTATTGAAATTGCTACTAATAAGTATATTTTTTAAATGTGAGAATAAAACAAATACTATAGTATCTCATCCAAATCTTATCTATTTTCATACCTAATAAGAAGGTTGTCTCTCAAATGAACTGGTTGAGCTCAAGAAAGTCGTTGGCAATTCGATTCTAAACACTCTTGCAGTAAAATTTAAAAAAAAAATAAAAAGGAAGTGCATAATTTTTTTATCATGATTCTTATAAATATAAAAAATTATTTTATTAAACAATGGGAGGGAAGAAAAGATTAACAATGCCAATAAGAAAAAAGGGAGTGCATGATGTAACAATTCCAAGAGCTAATACACTAATGTTTAGTATTTTCTTTTTTCACCTCTGGAAATTCTCTATGCACCTTCCTCTTTGGTAAAAATCCAACATTGTCCTTACTAATACTATACATGCACACCCACCTCTTTCTTCCAGCACTATCACTGTTAATAAAATAACTATTAGCAACTTTTGTTGGCAGAAGTGGTAGAACATGTGAGACTGTATCGCAATAATGAGGAGATGAGAAAAAGTCATGTGTTTAATGTTCATCAAGTTGTTCTTTAATTATTTAATTAATATTTTGTATTTGCATGTTTTGGTCTAAACACAAGAGGCGAGTCCAACCCAAAAAATCAATTTAGTAAGTGGGAGAACCTCAAAGATTAAGTACCATATTAAGGAGAATAAACTACTCAATGTGGGACTCCTAACACATCATATGTCCTAACAAAGTTTACATGAATGGTATTGAGAAAAACATAAATTTTTTGGCACTGTAAAATTACCGCTTTAGATACTCCACAATTTTTTTCTGCACACCATATAACACTTTCGAAAAGTTCAATGGAATAAAAAATACATCTTTGAAATGAGATGTAGGAAAATTTTAAAAAATGCGGTGAGAAATTGCTTTTAGATTAGCTTCTCCTAAACCAACAACCTTTGGACTTCCAAAATAAAATTTTCTATGCATTCTGCATTACTTGATGTAGGAGCTTTGAATTACATTACGAATTAATAAATCTGTAGTGATTAATTTGGAAAAATATGTTATCATTCTGGAATCTGGATTGGTCATTCTAAAAAGCACATTATGCATTTCTGGACTTGCCTTTCTAGAATCATAATATGAATTCCGAATTTGTTAGTCTAGAGTATATCATTACATCTTAAAAAATGCATCTTGGTTAATTTTATGGATTCGTTAATCTAGGAAACATGCATCATACATTTCGCATTTGGAAATCTAGAATTTCGTAGTACATAACTTTCGGATTACTTGATCCGTAATGAGCTGTATGTAAAATCCGTAACACAATAAGAAGAAATATCACTGGTTTCAGCTTTGGCCTTCTCTAGCTGTTGTTGGCGTTGGTGGTCTTCAATTGTTTCTCGGAGTGGTTTTCTCAATTGCCCTAACAGCTGCTAGTGCTACAATGGGAGACAGAGACAAACGTAGGTTCTGGAAACAGTGTTTAACAACACGTGAGTGTATGATGGAAATACTGAAAGTTTTTAGAATTCAGGGAAGTGCAGAAAGAAATTCTAGAGTGTAAAAACAAATGCCCCAATGTTGCTATATTACTCTCTTCTTCGTTGGGTAGTGTGTATGAAATCAGGGGTGTTTTCTTGTTGCACCCCGTATTACTATTTGCACACCCTACTTTTACAAAATTTCCAAACTATCCTCCCTATTTGATTTCATACTTAGGTTTTTATTTTCTTTCCCCCAAGGTCTCTTAATCTCTCACTCGCTCTCTCTAGTAAGTTTTTTCACTATTAACATTTATGTGTGTTTGGGTAAGTATGTGTGATTGCGGATCTAGTGATTAATGTATAAGAACATGTGCACATTGTGAATTAGGAGATTCATAATATTTGTATGCAAAACAAACACATATTGTGGATACCCTAATCTGTAATGTATTCTTACACATTGTGGATCAAGTGATTCACAATATTATTTCATGTTCAAATTTTTTAAAATAGTTACTCCTTTTGTTTCCTTTTAATTGTTGGATTTTGTAGATATATTTGTTCCTATTATTTGCATGCATGGCTAGAATAAGATGGTATAGAAGTGGGCACAATTGATGCATAAAATATAACTGACAAGTGTACTCTATACAGTAGTAACAGTAGACCTATAGATCTCAATCAAATCATAAGAGAACAATTTGAAATAGATAGATAATTTTAATCAAGAGATGTTTTTTCAATATGGTTCAAACAAGTACCAAAATGCAAACAAACTATGAGTAACAATATTTAGATTCATTGAACTAAAATTTAGGGTTGTGATTTAACTATCATGCTTTTACTATTGTTTACAAAAAAATTCAATTCTTGTTATTCGTGGATTACCAATACCTTACTAAAATTGTTGTGTATTTGTTCATTCATATGCAACTACTTTATCAAATAATGATTGGTTCAATCGTTATTGAACCTGTGGTTAAACTAGTCTTAATAAAATATTTTTTGTTATTAATGTTTTTATTAAGATTATAAAAGAAAAATACTTTTTAAGAGGTAATTATAAAATAAAAAAATATTTTTATCAAATACACCTTCATAATATTCTAAGTTAACCCCTATTTTTATTTTTTTAATTAAAAAGGGTGGACTTAGGAAAATTAGAGGTATATTTAGTAAAATTCAAAAATTTTCAAAATAAAAATAAACAAGTTGAACCACTTATTTTCATTGACTTTATTGATTCATAATAATTTTTCAGTTTTAAAATCGATTATTTACTTAACCAGTCCCATCTTTTTTTTAAAAGAAAAATTATTTAGACATTGAGTAATGCACAAAGCACTTTAAAAAGTATCATATGATTTTTTTTTTAATTATAATCTTATTATAGTAATAATATATCATATTTTTCAATTAACATCTTCGTGTTTTAATTTTAAATTAAAAATTTTCTTACACTTTTTCGTGACTTCACCTCTGATATCCGATAGATTAGATTTTAATGTATAAACTAGTTTAGTGTATGGATTGTTGGATCACACATATTTAGTTATAATATAATATAATATTTTAACAATGAAATAGTTTAATAATTTATTAAATATGAGTAAAATGTTGCGTAAAACTATAAAATAGAATAATCATTAAATAATTTAAAATAAACAAAATATAAAATAAATAGAACCCAAAATAAATGGTAAAACTGAAAATTTATAACATTAGATTATTGAATTATATTAAAGAAATTAGTTTTTTTATTTAAAATAAATAGTAAGAGTTTGATACTTAAATATGAAAAACAATATCTTTTAATTTGCTCACATACTAATATCAAATAACAAAACATTTGAACAAAAATTTATAAGAACTTAATCAGTTAATATGAAATAGAGACTAAAAATATAACAAGATATAAATCTAAAAAAGTAAAAATATAATATTTAATAGATTTTTAAGATTTTTTGAAGTTGAAATTTAAACCTGAAAATTTATAAGATTAGATTATTTAAGTCCTGAGAAATATAAAAAAATTTATAATATATTAAAAAGATTGGTTTATTTTATACATACCTAATGTAGATTTTTTAATACTATTTTTTCTTTTTTTTCATCTTCTTTTAAAAAGTCTTAAAATACAATTATAGTTTTTTATGTTTTATTTATAATTTTTTATGTTTTAAAATAAAACTATTTAGTTTTTTTAATTTTGAAAATCAGTGAATTTTTTAAATAAAAATAATTTGATTTGCATCATAACAATGTGACTATGACTAAAAGTATGTGAGAGATGGTCTTAAAGATAAAGTAAGTCAGCACATTATCCAATTTTGTTTTTGGTTCTTAATTTTTATTTTTTTTTGTATTTAGTTTCTAACAAAATTTATCTAAAAAAATTATTTGGGATAAAATAAAAACTATATTAGAAACTAAAAAAAATTCATTAATATATACCAAAATCATTTATAATAAAAAATAAAATTTATATTTTATTTTCTATATTTTTTATTTTGTTATCTCCTTTTAAAAAATTTTAAAATTTGAAGATTATTTTATCTAATATGTAATTTTTTACTTGTTGCTATTTGTTTTTTCTGTAAGAATTTCAAGCATACATGATTTAAATTTTTAATTTTCTAAGCGCCTTTTTAATATATAACTCAATCAATTTCTGAAATGTTGATTTTACAACAAAGAAAAACTGCTGATAGAATAAATTATAAATGTGAAGCAAACTTTTATTGATAAAATTATAATGACAAGTTGTTTAACATAAGTCGGTACTTGATAATCATATATGAGTATGTGTTAGTACATACTAATTTTAGTCACAGTAGATATATATTTATTTGAATAATAAACTTCAATTAATTGAAAAGAGGTAAAATGGCAACACTAATGTAAACTTAAACATGTGTTTTTACTAATGTTTAATATTCTCTTGTAAATGATACTATGTTTATATCATATTATCTTGTTAATGATAATATTTTCTTAAAAATAAAAGAAAAATAATAAATTAAGAATGAAGAAAATATTACAAAGACAAAAAAAATGTCAAGAATAGAGAAAGGGCACATAAATAATTTTATACACCTAGAGAAAAAATATAATATATAAAATAACATAAAAATATAAATGGAAAATAAAATAAAATATAAATAAAAACAATTAATAAAACAATTACAATAAAATAAAAAATAATGAAGAAAATAAGAAAAATAAAAATTAAAAAGACACAATAGAGATGAAATTTTTAGGAAATTAGTACAATATTAAAATTAAGTTAAAATTATTTTTCATATGCTAAATACATTAATAATTATTTTTAGCATGTTATAAATAAAATATAAAAATATTTCAAAATAATATAGAAAGATAAAAATAAAAATAACGAATAAATTAAGAAATAAGAAAATAAAATTAAAAATAAAAAACATAAAATAAATTTTAAAATTGTGTCAAAAAATATTAAGATATATTACATAAGCCTATTTTTACAAATTTCAAATTAAAATAAAATAAATGACATGTTAAATATAAAATTCTAAGAATAGTAAAGTAACATAAAAATAAATAAAGAAAATAAGAAAGTTGAAAACTAAAATAAATTAAAATATAAAAATAATAAATAAAGAATAAAAAAATTGAAAAAAACAAAGGAACAAAAAGTTAAAAATAAAAAAGGAAAAGATAAAATAAAATTTAAAATAATGTTGGAAACTATTAAAATATATTTAATAAAATAATTTTTCACATATATAATATATATGTATATATATAGATTTAAAATTATTTATAAATGTTAAAATATATTTAATAAATTAAAATTTTAAATAAAATATAAAAAGAAAATAAGAAGAAATTAAAGGAAAAAAATAATACATTAAATATAAGAATATTAAAATAACATAAAAATAAAAAATAAATTAAAAATTAAAGCAACAAAAACATAAAAAGATAAAAATAAAAAAATAAAAAAAAATTAAAAAAGAAAAAAGAAATTAAAAAAAGTAAAACAAGACCACAAAACATTAAAAAATAACACTTGTTGAAAATAGAGGGACGAAAATTTAATTTCCTTAGCCTAATCTTTCTTTTATATATATATATATATATATATATACACTAAACCATCAAACTATTCGAGAGACCTGTTGGATTTTACTACCAATATATTTATCACTCTTTTCTCTCACTTGATTAAGTGTATTTAAGTCTAAATAATAATCTTATAAAAAAAGATGGAACACCTTTTATCTTTAGTCTTATAAATAAAACAAAAGGAATAATAAATTTATATTGATAAGTCTTTAAAATTTGATTATCTCCTTGAGTAATATTTTTAGTCTCTTTCGTTAAAAAATAATTTAATTTGTTATATTATTGAGTATTTTGTAATAAAAAAATGTTTAATAAATTTTTTTACACTTATTATATTTAATATTTTTGTCTTGGACTAGAGATCATAATGTGCTTTTCAATCCTTTAGACCAAAGACTTTATTCGCTCATGGTATGTGGTTACTCTTAGTTAAAAAAAATAGACAAAAGGAATCAAACATGACAAAAAGTATAAAAAAATCCTTAAATTAATTGAAACAAATTTAATTTAAGATGCTTTTATGAATAGAATCCTATTAAATAATCACAGAAAAATTTATTAATCATAATGATATCAAATTTAATTACATCTTATAAATAATACTTTTTGTTTTAATGAATAATTAAACTAAATTTAATTTATGATATTATATAATAAATAATTTAAGACTATTTTCATTAAAAAAATCAATTTGATAAATTATATTTCATATATTTATTATATTTTTTTCTTGGGGAGGTGATGATGTCCCATTGTCTCAACTGATTGGGATTATAGATTAATTTCACTTATAATGCATAAATGTTATGGATAGCACAGGAAACTTTTGTACATATAAAAATAGAGGACATACTTTTTACTAACAAAGTATTAATCAAATATAACTTTTCTTATAAATGATATTATGATTTATAAATATTAAAATCTAATTAATAAATTAATTTTAACCTTATATCAAAATGTAAGAATATTGAAATATAGGAAATATAAAAAGAATAAAATAATAAAAAATCAAATAAAATAAAACACAATAAAATAAAATTAAAAGATAAAAATAAAAATAAAGAAGAATAAAAATTGAAAAAAAGGAAGGGAAAAAAATTAAAAATAAAAAAAGCAAAAAATAAAATAAAATTTAAAGTTATGTCGTACAATATTAAAATATATTTAATAAACAGTTTTTCACATATATAATATATATAAAATTTTAAATAAAACATAAAAAGAAAATAAGAAGAAATTAAAGGAAAAATAAATAACATATTGAATATAAGAATATTAAAATAACAGAAAAATAAAAAATAAATTAAAAATGAAAGGAACAAAAACATAAAAAGATAAAAATAAAAAAGTAGCAAGAAAGAAAAATTGAAAAGTAAAAATAAATTAAAAAAGTAAAAAGACCACAAAACATTACAAAAGAACACTTGTTGAAAATAGAAGAAGGACAAAAAGATAATTTTTCTAGCCTAATCATTTCTTATATATAACTACTACACCATCATATCACTTTCAGAACCTAATCAATTTTAATAATAATGTTTTTGTCACTACTATTTTTCGCTTGATTAAGTGTCTTTAAGTTTAAAACTAATAATCTTATAAAAAATATGGAACACATTTTATTTTGAGTCTTATAAATAGAATAAAAGGGAATAATAAATTATATTTATATATTTATTATATTTTTTTCTTGGGTCAGAGGTGATCATGTCTCAATCCATTGAGGTTATAGACTAATTCAATTTATAATGCATAAGTGTTACGATTAGCATAGAAAAAATTTGCACATATAGATAATGGAGAACATATTTTTTACTAATAGTATTTGACAAAATAATAATCCATTATAACTTTTCTCATAAATGGTATTATGGTTTATAAATATTAAAATATATTTAATAAATTAATTTTAACATAATAAATATTAAAATATAAGTATATTGAAATATAGAAAATATTAAAAGAATAAAATAACAAACAAAGATGATAAAAAATAAATAACATAAAATATAAAATAAATAGACAAAATAAGAAAATTAAATAATATAAAACATAAAGTACAAAAGAAAAATCAATTGAGAAAAATTGAAAACAAAAAACTAAAAAGAAAAGAAGATAAAATTAAAACAGAAAATAGAAAAATAATATACTAAATAAATACATTAAATAAATAAAATAAAATAAGAAAAAATATAAATCTTAAAAAGAGAAAAAAAAGAAGAAATTTTTGAAATGAAAAAAAGAAAAGGAAAAGAACGACATTAAAAATTGAAAAACCCAAAAAACATTAAAAGGGACACATGTTAATTTATGGAAAAGGTTAAATTAGTAATTTACCTAGCTTATTATCAAATATAAATTTTCTTATAAATGGTATTATGGTTTATTAAAATATATTTAATAAATTAATTCTAACATAATAAATATCAAAATATAAGAATATTAAAATATAAAAAATATAAAAAGAATAAAATAACAAAGAAAGATTATAAAAAATATAATAAAATAAAATAAAAATAAATATACCTAGCTTATTATCAAATATAAATATTCTTATAAATGGTATTATGGTTTATAAATATTAAAATATATTTAATAAATTAATTCTAACATAATAAATATCAAAATATAATAATATTAAAATATAAAAAATATAAAAAGAATAAAATAACAAAGAAAGATTATAAAAAATATAATAAAATAAAATAAAAATAAATATATAAAATAAGAAAATTAAAAATTATAAAACATAAAGTAAAAAAGAAAAAGAAATTAAGAAAAATTTAAAAAAAAAGAAGATAAAATTAAAATAGAAAATATCAAAAAATAATAAAATAAATAAATAAAATAAAAATAAAAAATAGAAATATTAAAGGATAAAAAAATAAGAAATAAAGTTTTGAAATGAAAAAAATAAAAGGAAAATAAAAAGATTAAAAATTGAAAAGACAAAAAAAACATTAAGAAGAACACATTAATTTATGAAAAAGGTTAAATTAGTAATTTAACCTAGTCTCTTCCTTTCATATATATATATATATATATATATATATATATATATATATATATATATATTAATTAGATATATTAGATATTGAAATTAAAGTTGTTGATGCTCATAAAATTAGATAGGTTGTTGATACTCGTAATTGTTTTTAACTTTTTTGTATAGAGATTTAAATTTTATTTAAAAAATAAATTATGAAGTTAGATTTAAGATATTAAAAATATGAAATCATAAAAAAAATAGATAATAAATAATTATACAAAAAAATCAGTTAAAGTTATCATTGACATTAATAGATAAAATGAAATAAATAATAAAATAAAAAATCTATTAAATATATTGGTGTATCCAAACACTAATAAAACAAAACTTGTTTGAAAAAAAAAAAAAAAACTTAGAGTAATCTCTAAAGTAATATATTAACTAATATTTTATGGTTCTACATGTCACATCAAATTTTAAGAATGTTACTTATTTTTTAGTCCCATCTAAGTATATTACTGAGAAGTTCAATAGAATTCTAGACGATCTCCCACATGTTTCAAATTGTATATTTATCTATTTTTGCTTTATAGAGATAATTTATTTATATTTTTAATTTGTAGTTCTAAATATACCCAAAAAGTATATTATTGAAACGTGATTTGTTTGTACAAAAATTAATACACTAAACAAATTGGGTTCACGATAAATAAAAATTAAAAAATCCATACTATAACGTTAAAATTAAGAAAAATACATAAAAATAAATTAAAAATAAAAACATATAACAAAAAAAAATTCTTAATTTCTTCTTCAGTAACATGTTTACATATGTTTCACTAAATCTATTTAAAGTTGTAGATTAAATTGTTTTTGACGGATGCATATTCTTCTTTACAAATATCTTTGAAAGTTAGTATGATGATCAGGGGTGTATGGATTGGTTGACATTTCATTGTCTAGATATAAGAATTATCAAAATTATGATTATACACATATAATTCATCTTCAACAATTATGTTATACAATATGATGCATGAATCATATATCTTTTATGATATTCAATTTTCCAGCATGTGTCAAACCACGTATAATTGCAAATCAAGTTTGAGTACTTCAAAAGTTCACTTAGTGTCCTTTCTAGTTGATTCTTGTAGTTGGGCGAATAGTTGTCTTTTATAGTTTTATCTCTTAGTGGTATTGGGATCATCTTTACAAATGAAACCCACTTAAGGCATGTCTTATCTATTAGGCATTATCTCATATTAAAATGAGTTCCATTCACCATATATTGTAGCATTGCAACTTCTCCTTACAAACTATCATTAAACAAATAGGATTGATTTATGATGTTGATGTTATTATTTTCACTAGCAACACCAAAATGTACATGAATCTTATGATGCAATTGCCTCAAACATAATTATGGGTTCCATTAACATTTAAAGTATATTAACCTTTACGAGCAACAATTTTTCCATTCCTAATTTGTACAATATTTGGAAAGTCACATGCCTTCTCCATTTGTAGATAGGTATGGAATGTTGTTATTGTTAGGTTTTTTCGAGTACTCGAACCCAGATATCTAATTCACTCTTATTAGAAATCTCTCTAAAAAGTATAGTACAATAGTTTCACCAATTTAAGCATAGTTATTTACACAATCAACTGGCGATCCATACATAAATAATGATAATATATTTATGTAATGGTGAAAGACACATTCTCCTAGTTGTATCAAACCTTGTTTAAATGATATAAAAAGTATTGAACAATATAAATACCAAATCATATCGTGCATACATCATACATAATTTTAATTATCTGTTACTATGTATTATGTATTTCCTGTTGTTTTTAACTTATTATGAAAATATATTCAAATAATTTTCCATTTAATTTTTAAATTAATTTTTTATTCATATAAATTAAATTTTAGAATAAATAATTAAGTAAAAATAAACATTTTTTTTAAAAAAAAAAGTGAGTTTTTTAACTATTTATAGTTTCTACCCTTGTAACAAATTTTTACATTGGTACCTTAGTCTAACATGGCATGACAGAACAACAAAAAATAATTTAAAATTATCCAAAATACTCACTTAATATGTAACGACCCAAAATCTCTATATAATATTTATCAAATATTATACTAAAAATTTATTTAATTTTTTCAACAAGAATGAGGAAAATAAAATTTATGAACATCTAGCCCAACGAGATGTCTAAAACTTATAGATTTCAGTGAAGAAGTTTCGTCCAGTAAAACCCTTCACTGAGTGCAAAAATCATAAAATACATAGTAGCCAGAACTTATGTTGAGTGAGAGTTCTCGTTCAGCGAGGCTTTACAAAATCCTAAACACCTTGTTGCATAAGACTCAAACAATTCTAATATACTAATCAATCATTGTATTCGTTACCTACTAAGATACTATCATCCAAACTTCATTTCAAATGTCCAATACAAGTTCTAAATACATAAATAACAGTCTCTATAGTGGTTCTCACTGCATAAATATACATATACATAAGTTATAAGAATACAAAAGAAAGCAAAGTCAATTTCCACAAGAAACCATAGCTTTACCTCTTTTGGATATCTTGAAACCATGTAACTTTACAGTTATCTACTTCCAGGTTAGACACGATCATCATAGTCTTACATAAACACAAATAAGCAAGAGTAAGCTTACTAAAACAAGAAATCAATTTAATTATAAATACAATACAATTAAACATCAACATTCATTTAGTATATCCCTCTGGTACTTTCTCATTCTCATTCTCAGCGACCTTAATATCATATCACAATGACCTTATGTATATATATACACACCTCGTAATAGACCATAATCAACAATCCATTATATTATGAAAACTAAATATATCATTGACTTCATTCAATGCACTTTCTTTCATTCCACACATATAACTAAAAATTCAATAGCAACAATTTTCACTCTACATTCAAAATAATCATTCACATAAGCATAAAAAAATCATTACAATATTCATTCCACATCATTCATAAAAAGAATAAAGTATCAACCCATATAACAAATAATAAAGTTTCAAACACAAAACACCAAGTTTTATTCTCCAATGCTTCTTACATAGCCCTGTAAAATTTTCCACTGCGTTGTGAGCAAAACCCTTATGTAGATTTCCTTAATGCGAAGGGTTCACACCTTTATGCAGATTTCCTTAATTGAGGAGAAATGGAAAAATATCTAGCTTTCCATAGAGGAATCCATAACATGCAGAGAGAAAAGGGAAAAGGGGCAAAGAAGAGAGAAAAGGGAGTTAAGAAAGGAAAACGAAATTAAGGAAAACTTCTACATTTGATGCCTAATGGGTTAGAGGTGCCTTTAGTGATTTGTGATTTGCTAACTGCACCCGATTTTTAAAATGAATCCACTGACTGTAACTCAGATGATTAATCGCAACACACCTTATCTTACTAAATTCACTTACCCTTTTCCCACCATTTAAAACATACTTAAATCCAAACATCTCTATAAATAAATATTCATATTTTAAATAACATATAACATAATTATAAATTCCAAGATGGAACACCCCAAGATTAATTAATTATACTTAATTAAATTTAATTTCTTTTTCAATTATTTTCACACACTTATAAAATAATAATTAAAACAAAACCTTGCCTAAGATACCATCATTAGAGACAAGCCATTAAGAACCATTTTAAAATAAGAATGTTGGTATAATAATTTGTCTATAAATGCACATAAACTAATACAATATTTTCACTGTCTTTAAAACAATTAAATCAATTTTAACACATCTACCATTTTCCGTCTATAATTCTTTATGTAGATATAGAGAATATAATGAGTTATTTATAAAACCAAATAAGTAATTCGGTTACTTTAATAAAATTAATACTAACAAAATCAATATAAAAAATATTTTTTTTGACAAGTTAATAAATCTTAATTTGGAATTAATACAATAATATTATATTCCCCTTTAAAACAATAAATAATTATCTTAATCATTTACAAAATTATCTCTTTCAATAACTTAGAAATTACATAATACGGTGCTCACAATGGCAAAATCATATCTAGTACTAGATAGAATTGAAGAATTTTATATATCTTACTAAGATTTGAACTTATCTGAATTTTTAATTATATTATAATAGATTCACATTTTAAATAAGTAATAGATTTTTTCATGAAGAACGTTTTTGCACATAAAAAACCTGTAAACAATTCTTATGGTTTAAAACTACCTAAATAAGATACTTTTATCTTGTACAATGGTGGGATTCCTTCATTGACATTACGCTTATTTTATATAAGATAAGTCACTTTTATCTTGTGCAATGGTCCAAAATAAATATCATATTTGTAGTCATGAAATATATAAAGTCTTACATAATTTTTCATTAAAATAATTTAATTATAAAAATGAAAACTGTGTGTTTATTATAAAAACATTGTTCAATAAATCTTTTTTGATGTATAACATATCATAATAAAATACAAGTCATTTGTGTCTTATAAAATTATCTAAAATAAATATTATATTTGTAGTAAGAAATATATAAAGTCTCAGAAAGATAATTGACCATCCTTAATAAAAAAATACCTAAGTAAAAGTAATTACTATATTATATCATTCTTATTCCATCTACAATCACTTAGAGTTTCTTTTCTCCTCTTGTTGTCTCTGTTGCTATCTCATATTGTTTTTTTGCCTTTAACCCCAACCTCCATCACCTCTCGAACTCCTTTTGTGTTTTTTACTTTGACCATTGTGCTACTGTCACCATCTCTCATACTTGGTCTCTGCCTCCCCACTTTGACCTTCGCCATATCTTTGTTTTTGTCACTACTTTTCATGTTTATTTCATGTCTTCCACTCGAACCTTCGTCACTTCTCTGTTGTTACTATTACCACCTTTCATGCTCCTTTCACACCTCCCACCCCAACCTTCACCACTTCTTCACCTTCACACCCTTTCTTTGTTGGAAAATAAAAAATTTGATCATCTTTTCAAATTTTTATATTTTTATAGGAAATAAAAATTTTGAAAATTTAACTAAAAACTATTATAGAAATATAGGAAAACTAAGAGTGTAGCTGTACAATCCCTAAGTTTTCCATGTTTGGCATCCATTTAGAAAAAAATTATTCTTGGGAAAGTATGTTTCCTAAGAATGTTGCAAGTTTCATTCTTGAGGGAAATGAAAATCTTAGATGACATTTGTTTTAGGTATTTCTTTTAGCAAAAAATTGTTTTATTATAATTTAGAAAATATTTTATCTAGAATTATTTTCAAAAAACAGCTAAAAACAAAAAATAAAAATAAAACTGTTTTCGTGTTTTCAAAAATTAAAACTATTTAAAAACTTAATAATAGCATTATAATTATAACAAAAAATTTATATAAATGTATTTTAAATTATATAAATATTTTATAATATTTTTACTAAAATTTATTAAATTTATCAATATTACTTTTTGAAAATAAAAAATATTAAGTAAAAACAAACGTATCTTCTTAAATGTTGAAAACCTAAAAATGAAAATTGTTTAAAAAAATAAAAATAGAAAATTTTCTTTATTTTCATTTGCCACAAGAAAACATCATGGATGATTAACGAGATTTATGGTTCCCTAGCATGAAAAAACTTATCCATTATGAAATGTCTCCTTAGGAAATTAATTTGATAATATCTTTACCCATTTCCAACACTTTCCACTTTATTTTATTTTTTCAAACCAATTTGAAATTTTATCTTTTCCCATAGTTGGTACTTTTTATTAGGAATTTTACAATTTTATACAACATTGACTTTTTGTTTTTCATATTTACCCCTAATAAAACGTTGAATATTTGTGGTTTTTAAAAGAATTTGAGAAATTATTTAGGACATTTTCAAAATTAGTTTTTTAATTGAGTTTTTTAAGTCAACAAAAGTTACTTGTTATGGACCATGCAATGTCGCATCACCTTTAAGAAACTCACACATAATTTTGCTACTCCAACGATACAAAACTTTAAGAAACACATATTTTTAAAA
This sequence comes from Psophocarpus tetragonolobus, assembly GCA_037954015.1. NCBI lineage: Eukaryota > Viridiplantae > Streptophyta > Magnoliopsida > Fabales > Fabaceae > Psophocarpus > Psophocarpus tetragonolobus. The sequence goes on from CM075692.1 coordinate 43,496,741, forward strand.
TTTTTTATCTCCACATATTAATGGTTGAAAAATTATTAATTTGTTGATTTGTGTACAATGGATAATGGTAAAAAATAATTTTTTATTATTAAGAAATAGTTTCTTGTATGAGAAACCTTAAAATAAGGATAAAAGACTTTTGTGGCACATAGATTCACTTTAATGATAATTTCTTGTAATAAATCAATTCTTCTCAACCACTAAATAAGTTACTCTAAGAATGTGTTCGGTTTGCACTTCGATAATTAATATATTGTTCCCCACTAATTATCTTTCATCACATGATATAACCTCTCTCTTTCATTCCTCTCTCATTCATTAATGTAATTATAGTAATTTACAATATAAATATATAATTATAAAAAATTATAATTTAAATATATAATTTAAAATGTATATATATATTTAATTATAGAAATTATAATTGTTGGTCCCACGGAAATCTAGAAGGGGGTTGAATAGATTCATCAAATTATTTTTCAAAATGTTACTATTCAATAGTATCAGAGTATTTTTAAAAACAACCCATTTTTTAAATTTTCAAACTCTACCTTCTTTTACAAAAACGGGTTTTCAAGATTCAAACCTTAGCACCAATCAATTCAATTCCTTTGATAATGTTTTCAAATAAAGTAGCTGAGAAACTTACAATAATTATATTTTAAAGTAATTCAGAATAAAAAAGAAAGAGTAGAAATAATAAAAATCAAACTCACAAAATATGGGTCAAAAACCCAAATTTAAAATCAAGTAATTATATGTCAAGAATTAGATCTGTAGCAAGAAATCTAAATGAATCAAACACAGATGCAAAAACCCAAATGTTAGTGCTCTAAGAATTCAATAAATACTTAAATAAAAGAGTCTAAGGAAGAGAGAATTTGCACAGTGATTTATACTGGTTCGGTCCAACTAACCTGCATCTAGTTTACAAACTTAGCCTTCTGCTAATCTGTTTTACACTAAAATCTCAGTACATGCACACCACACATATAGATTATAATCTAGAAAGATTTAAATCACAAAAGAAGAGGCTTCCTCTTGCACCCCACAAGAGTTTGCTACACTGTGACACCCCGTCACTCACAACGCCTCACTTGCAACACCCGACTGCAAGATTTTCCCACAATCTCAAGAATACCTCAAGAGATTGATAACCTAGTGCAAAATACAGATAGAATACAAAACAATATCACCTAATGTGAAGAATACCCAAACAAAAAGATTAGAACTCAATAGAGTTTCTTCCTTGAATCTTGAATTGGAAGCACTTTCAAACCATAAAAAATGGGTATGAATCCTGGATAGAATTCTTAGAAATTGTGTATGAGAAGCAAACACTTGATTAGATTGATCAAAAGTTGTTAAATCTGTTTTCAAAATGCATTTATATCAGTTTTTATGCAGGATAATCGATACCCACTTAATTACCTAATATCCTGCACAAAACTGGACCAAAGTATTTGTTCTCAAGAGTAATCAATTACTTATTTCAGGTAATCGATTACCATAGAAAGCATCAATTTCAATTCTAAAAAATTCTCGCAGGGTAATCGATTACCATTTTTAGGTAATCGATTATCTTACCTAAAAATCCATTTTTGAAGTTTTTCCAACACAGCCCAGCCTATGTAGTCTATTGAAAATCATCCCAAACACATTCTCAAGCCTATCTAAAACACACAATACAAGTACCAAACCTATAAACGTGTTTGATACCATAAAATTGATTTAAGAGCAAAAATAAAGAGAGAAAAGCAAAACCAAAACTTCACTAATCTTCAATGTAGTTCCTTTAGTTCGAAAAATCTCCCCATTTTTGGTTTTGATGAGCGAACCACTCTTCAAGTCACTCTTAAGCTGAGCTTCATTCTTCTAATACCTTTGCTTTAGAATCAAAACTTGAGAAATGTAGCAATGTCTTCACCAAGTCTTCTCCCTATGAGTTCACCATATCTTCTACAAGTCTTCTCCCCATTTTGGCACTTCAAACAAAAAGGTGAAATAGATGAGAGACATATAACAAAAAATGATATGTTAGGGAAAAAAATAGCTGGGAGGGCTAAATGTTGCAAGGAAGAGACTCCAACTAGTGCAGTACATATTCTGCACTTAACATATTCTGCAGAATTATGTTGCATAATGAACCAATAAACTAGAGAAAAACTATAGAAATTGAACTTTTTTGGTCCTGCAAAGATAGGATAGATAACTACTTTTGTTCCTTATCAAACAGGGTTCAAGTTAGCTTAAATAAAAATCTGCAGATAGTGAATTAGTAAAGAAATCAGCCAATTACACAGATTCAGAACCAAGAATTAAGCTTCCATTGATAGAAAATGATATTATATTCAGCACAATCAATTCAAGAACAAAGCTTAATCATATTACATTCAATGATTCTGAATACTGACAACAACAAGTGAACATGCAAATTATGCAATCTCATTCCATTTTATCAAAATGCAATGTTTCTAATGCATGAATAATCATAAAATGTAATAAGTTTTCATCCAATTCATGCAATGACTTATAAGTCCATTAAGTCCATACAATTTATGTATTCTAGGATCAATCAAACATAGTCAAAGTCACAGTTCATGAGCACTTACTATATCAAGCAATCTTCTGAGCTTATAAAACCTTTCCCTTGGCAGTGGTTTTATGAACATGTCAGTTAGCTGGAACTCCGTTTCTATGAATTGGACTTCACAATCTCTTTTTTCTACATGATCTCTTGAGAAGTTATGACGAATCTCTATATGCTTTGTCTTTGAGTGAAGTATAGGATTCTTCGTCAGATTTATTGCACTTATGTTGTCACACTTGAGAGGTATTTTGTTGATTGTGATGCTAAAGTCTTCAAGTTGTTGCCTCAACCATAAGGATTGAGCATAACAACTTCCAACAACTATGTATTCTACTTCAGTAGTTGATAAGGCCACATATGCTTGATTTTTGCTTGTCTAAGATACTAAACTATTCCCAAATAAGTGACAAGTTCCACTTGTGTTTTTCTGTCCAACTTGCAACCTGCAAAGTCTGAGTCAGGAAAAACCAATTAAGAAAGGATTTGTACATTTGGGGTACCACAATCCCACATCGAGTGTTCCTTTCAGGTACTTCATGATCTTTTTTACTGCTATCATATGTGATTCTTTGGTGCAACCTGATACCTAACACACATACAATTAGTGAACATAATGTCAAGTCTACTAGCAGTTAAATATAGCAGTGAACCTATCATTCCTCTGTATTTGGACACTTCTACTAGATGTACTTTCAAGTTAGCATCTAGGTAGCAGTTGGTTCCCATTGGAATATTGGAGACTTATACTCTTCCATGTCAAATTTCTTGAGTAGCTCTTTTCAATATTTGGTTTTGTGAAGTAAGATTTTTTTCTTCACTTGCTTGACTTGCAATCCTAAGAAGAAATTTAGTTCCCTCATCAAGGACATATCAAACTCCCCCTCCGTTTTGGAAACAAAGCCCTCACAGAAAGATGTGTTAGTAAAACCAAATATAATATCATCTATATGTACCTAAACCAATAGTATATCCTCAGAAGATCTCATAATGAATAAGGTTTTGTCTACCTTTCCTCTTTCAAAGTTCTGAGACAAGAGAAATTTACTCAACTTTTCATACCATTGCCTCTGAGCTTGCTTAATGCTTAAGACCATAAAGGGCTTTCTTAAGCTTATACACATGGTGAGGAAACCTGTGATCTACAAAACCAGGAGGTTGTGAAACAAACACTTCTTCATCATGGAAACCATTTAAAAAGGCACTTTTCACATCCATTTGGTATGGCTTAAAGTCAAACACACATGCAAAAGCAAGAAGGAGCCTAAAGACTTCTAATCTAGCTACTGGAGCATATGTTTCACCAAAGTCTATACCTTCCTATTGATTATAGCCCTTGACTACTAATCTAGCCTGATTTCTGGTTATGGTTCCTATTTTATCTAGTTTGTTTCTAAATACACATTTAGTTCCTATGACATTCATGCAACTCTTATGTGCACTAGTTTCCAAACATCATTTCTTTTAAATTGATTCAGTTCATCATGCAGGGCTAACAACCAAAATTCATCATTTAAAGCATCATCAACACAAGGTGGTTCAATTTGAGAAACAAAAGTCATATGTTCACAAAAAATATTTAGGGAATGTCTAGTAGTAACTCCCTTCTCAATATCACCAAGTATGTTATCAAGAGAGAGATATCTGGGTGTCCTCCATTCTTTGGGTAGAGGTTGAGTTTCAACTTCATTTGAGACTTTCTTTTCCTCCAAGTTGATGGTGTCTTTTGACTTTTCAGGAGGAATATCAATTGTACCTGCATCATCATCATCTGCCAAGGAAATTTCCAATGCTTCCAATACCAAGGATTTGACCTTTATTGTTGTCTCCATAAGTGACAAAACCACTTGTTTTTGGTTGAAGGGAAATGAACTTGCTTCTATCTCTCATCATGTGCCTTGAGCATCCATTGTCCAGGTATCACAGAAACTTTTTTGCTTTAAGACACACCTGCAAAATAAGTTAATTGCCTATTTTGGTACCCAAATGGAGTTGGGTCCATTTGGGTTAGTAACAATTTTGGATCCTTTGGGAATCCATACATATTTCCCACTTGGAACTCCAATCATTTTGATAAGGCAATTATAGGTAGTATGTCTTTTGTGAAAACAATAATGACAAGAGACATAAAGTCTATAAGATTTCTTAGAATTGAAAGTCTTTTTAACGGCCTTTTTCTTTGTGGTATTATGATATTCGAGACCAGCTTTTGAAGAAATGCCATGTTGCTTTCCCAAAAGAGCATCAAGGTTAGCACTCCCCATATTGAACTTAGAAAATGCTTTTGTAAGATAATCCACTTTACCTTCAAGCACTTTACAGTTAGCACAAGTGGAGGATGAAGCATGATTGCAATTAGAAATGGTTTTTAATTTCAAATTTTCATCTTTTAAAACTTCCATTTTTTTTGCAAGTTATTTATGCTAGTTTCATATGCCTTGATCTGTTTTTTTAAGCTAATATTGAGGCGACTTAATCTTTTAGCCTCACCATGCAATGCAACAAAAGCTTCTTGGAGTTGGTCATAACCACAGTCACAAGAAGAGTCACAGTCAGAATCACTTGCCTCTTTTTCTGCTTTGGCTTTAGTCATCAAGCAGAGATTAACTTCTTGGTCACTTTCACTCTCACTTGGGGATGTAGTGGAGACATTGTCTTCCCAAGCAATGTAAGCCTTCTTCTTCTTATTCTTTCTGAATTTTGATCTAGACTTTTCACTGTTCTATTTTCTGGAAAGACAACCAGTTTTCATGTGACCTGTCTTACCACATTCAAAGCAAGTGAACTTTGGAGAAGTTGTATTCCCTTCTTTGATTGCTTTCTACCACTTGAGAACTTTTCTTTATTGTTCTTCTTCTTCATGAATCTTTTGAATTTCCTTACCATGAGACTCATGTCCCCAGATTCTGAAGATTCACTCTTAGTGCCTTCATCATCATTTGATTGGTCATAAACTTTGAGTGCTAAGCCTTTACCTTTCTTTTCCTTCTGTTCTTCTTCTGCCATTCTGGCCATATCCATCTCATACTCTCTGAGCTTTCCAAAGAGTTCAACATTTGTCATGGTCGCTAAGTTCTTTGATTAAGTGATTGCTGTCATGGTGGGTTGCCATTTTTGGTTGAGAGATTTGAGTATCTTTACATTCAGCTCTTCTCCCTCAAACAACTTTCCAAGTCCCTTCAAATGATTTATTATGTGTGTGAATCTTTTATGTTCATCCATGATTGTTTCACCTTGATTCATCTGGAACATTTCATACTCTTGGATTAAGGTGTTCTTTTTGGCCCGTCTTACTTCAGGTGTACCTTCATGGGTAACTTGGATTAGATCATTCTCAGCACATTTTAATTCATCAGCAGTCCACAACTCATATGGTTTTTCAACTATTTGATTTTCAACCATATATGTATGAATTTTATAATCGGTTACTACAGCTTGCCAGATGCCTCTATTTACAGACTCTATAAAAATTCTCATTCTAAATTTCTAAAAAGCATAATTTTCACCAATAAATAACGGTGGTCTGTTAATGGAGGCACTCTCACTAAAAGGTAGTTGATTCCCTAACATTTTAAAAAATGGATCGATATAATCTTGAATATTTCTCAAGATCCCGCTCTTGATGCCAATTGTTGGTCCCAGGGAGGTTGAATAGATTCACCAAATTATTTTTCAAAATTTTGCTATTCAATAGTATCAAAGTATTTTAAAAAACAATCCCTTTTTGAAAATTTCAAAATTTACTTTCTTTTACAAAAACGAGTTTTGAAGATTCAACTCTTTAGATAGAGCACCGATCAATTCAATTCCTTCAATAATGATTTCAAATAAAATAGCTAAAAATTTTGAAAAGAATTATATTTAAAGTAATTCAGGATCAAAAGGAAATATTAGAAATAATAAAAATCAAACTCACAAAATATGGGTCAAAAACTCAAATTTAAAATCAAGTAATTAAATGTCAAGAATTAGATATGCAACAAGAAATCTAAATGAATCAAATACAGTTGCAAAAACTCAAATGTTGGTGCTCAAAGAATTCAATAAAGACTGAAATAAAAGAGTATAAGGAAGAGAAAATTTGCACAGTGATTTATACTAGTTCGGTTCAGCTGACTTACATCCAGTTTACAAACTTAGCCTTCTGCTAATTTACTTTCCACTAAAATCTGAGTACATGCACACCACACGTACATATTATAATCCCAGAAAGATTTAAATCACAAAAGAAGAGGCTTCATCTTGCACCCCACAAGAGTTTGCTACACCGTGACACCCCGTCACTCACAACGCCTCACGTGCAACACCCGACTGCAAGATTTTCCCACAATCTTAAGAACACCCTAAGAGATTGATAACTTAGTGCAAAAACATAGATAGGATACAAAATAATATCACCTAATGTGAAGAATACCCAAACGAAAAGATTAGAACTCACTAGAGTCTCTTCCTTGAATCTTGAATTGGAAGCACTTTCAAACCATAAAAAATGGGTATAAATCTTTGAGAGAATTCTTAGAATTAGTGTGTGAGAAGCAAACACTTGATTGGATTGATCAAAAGTTGTTAAATCTATTTTCAAAATGTTTTTATATAAGTTTTTATGCAGGGTAATCGATTACCCACTTGATTACCTAATATCCTTCACAAAACTGGACAAAAGTGCTTGTTCTCGGGGGTAATCAATTACTGATTTTAAGTAACCGATTATCACAAAGAACATCAATTTCAATTCTCATAGGATAATCGATTATCATTTTTAGGTAATCGATTACCTTACCTAAAAATCCATTTTTGAAGCTTTTTTTAGCACAACCCAACCTATGTAATCTATAAAAAACCATCCAAAACACATTTTCAAGCCTATCTAAATCACACAATACAAGTACCACACCTATAAACATGTTTGGTACCATAAAATTGATTTAAGAGCAAAAACAAAAAGAGAAATGCAAAACCAAAATTTCACTAATCTTCAATGCAGTTCCTCTCGTTCCAACAATAATTTAAATATTAAGTATAGTAATTTATTATTTAAATATATAATTACATAAATTTATGATTTAAATATATAATTATAATAATTTAAATATATAATAAATTTATATCATTAAAATATATTATGATTAGTTTAAATATCTCATATTTGATCTAATGATGTTTTATTTGTCTTGTTACAACTTTCAGTTAGTTGATAAGTTAGTTTTACCAAACACTTACAATTAGTTTTTCAACTTTCAGTTAATTTTTTAACTAATTTTATCAAACACATCCTAAAATATATTCTATACTCCCTTGTCCCTCATTACTAGATCCTTTAAAAAACATACACACAACTCATTCATATTTTCTTCTTTCTATTTAGTTAATGTGAAGAAAAATACTTTGAAAAAGATTCAATTTGAATAAGAGAGAAGAAAAACAAATAATTAAGGGTAACTTTGAAAAATAATTAATCATTTAGAAATTAGAAAAGAATTTCATAAGAGAGAGACAAAGAATTGTTTGGAAACAATCTCATAAATAGGTCAAGAGGAAGTGTTTTTCCAACTTTCAAATATTATATTATTTATCAATTTTCAACTGTCTTAAGTGAAGATAAAATGATATATTAGTATTTTTTTTAAAAAAATAATAAAATTAACTAATCTAACTACTTTGTTTGATTTTTATAATTTATTTTTACATACCTTGCAAAAAATCCAAAATATATCTTTTAAGACATCCAAAAACAAACTCGACCAAATCCAATGTGAATTGGCTATGTATACACAAAAAATAATTTATTTAACTTCATAATTTTTTTTGTGAATTTATTTTACTTCATATTATTAGTATTTGATTCAGTTGAAACTAAATATTTGATTTGGTTATATATATAATTAATATAATACATGACAATGTCATTAATTTTTTTTAGTCAATGACAAATAGCAAAACACTTACCATGACTAAAAATGAAAAATTGCTAAATTATAGAAATAAAAATTATATTAATTTTCCCCGAAATTTTAATTAAATAAATTTTATTTTTCTAAAATTATCAATACTATCAAAATATAAAATATATTCATGAAAATAATGTTTTCAAACATAATATTTTCAAAATATAATCCTAAAAATGTAATATTATTTTTATTTTTATACTTAAAAATAAACTCTCTTATCGAGGGGCCCCAAAAAGTAATATTCAACTAATTCAAGTGCCTTCACATTCTATATTCCTTTTTTTTTTTGTTGCACATCCTATATATATTTTTTTCCTTAGAAAAGTTCATTTGTTTGGTCTCCAAATAAATTATAGGCAAACATGTTCCTAGAACCCCACTTTCTACCAAAAACCAAACAAAGCCCCACCATTCCCATCTTTTCTACTCCCACTTTCCATTGTGCCGCCAGTCCGCCACCACATTTTTTCTCGGCTAGAAAGCACTCATTATTTCCTATCTGTCAGAAAAAAGAAGCAAAGAAAAGAAAACCATTTCTTAATCCATTTCTGACGTTGACTTCTTACCTCCCTCGCTGACCCTAGCTTAAGCCAATGTCAATGCAGTTCTCGCTTTGATCACTGCCATCATCGCTTCCAAGCCACGACAATTAAACTCACCATTTCCAAAAGCACTTATTTCTTACCCTTTCTAACAAAACTCACCGTTTTAACTCTCTCTTGTGTATTCCTTCTTCACTCTCCCACACTCTCAACTCTGAACTCTCTCACGACACTATCCCTATTTATTCTCGTTTCGGATCTGTCTCCGATTCTTCTCCTCCTCGCAATGCACCTCTGATTTTCTCTCTCTTTCGAAAATTCCGCGAAATCGTTTCTTCGATTTTTCTTCTTCTTCTTCTTCTTCTTCTTCTTCTTCTGATTCTTCTGCTAACTGTAACTGAACTGATTGAAGTAATTCTCCTCATTTCCTGTCTTCTTTTTTTTTTTTTTTTTTCAAATTACGATGAAGTAACGTTTTAGGTTGAGTTAACGTTTTTTTTTTTTTTTTGCACTGATTGTAGCTTAGAAGGTTTGGTGATGGCGTCGAAGCGAAGTGCGAAGACGAAGGGATTTGGATTGAGCAGTTCCAAAGGTGCGAATTCGCCGTCGTCTTCAACGACGTCGTCTTCTAAGCAGTTTCTAGAAACTTCCGTCGATGGTCTGAGCTCGCCTGCGTCTTCTTCCGCTCGGAGCAAGGCGACGCCGTATTCGTGTTCCGAAAGCGTGCCTCTGGACGCGAAGGAAAACGTGACGGTGACGGTGCGGTTTCGTCCTCTGAAGTAAGTTCTGTGTTGCGTTTTTGAATCGTGCGTCGTCGTTTTGAGTTTAGTGGCTTTGATTGAGGTTTGTGATTTGTGTGTGGGATTGTAGTCCCAGGGAAATTCGTCAGGGAGAGGAGATAGCGTGGTATGCTGACGGCGATACTGTGGTGCGAAACGAGTATAACCCGTCCCTAGCGTATGCTTATGGTAAATATGTGCAAATTTCATATTTATGAATACAGCTTTTGTTTTTTACTCTCTATTTTTTTTATTTGAGTAATTTGGTTTTTACTACTGTTTGATTAGTATAGACTGTAAAATAATTTGTTAAGGATTTGAGTATAGTGCTTTTGAGGTTTAATGTACACTTGTTCAGTGTTAGGTCCAGAATTTTTCTTAGATGTATTTTTTGAGAATAGAAGGTCGTGAAGGTGATAGATGAAGAGTCTGCTTGAATACAAAGCTAGAAGAGCTTTTTAGAGCTTCTTATATTTCTCGTAGAGAACCGACATAAAAGGTGAAATTGTTGTCATCATGTTGATTTAATTGATGAAACCAAAGCCAGAGATAATATTTTTTTGGATAAGAGGAATACACTTTTGTTAGAGAAAGGAAGGGATATTAAGAGAGGACTGGGGATAGGAATTGTTGAAAAGCAAGGAATTGGAGAGCCGGAAACCAAACAAAAAATAAGCAACTAAATATTACAGAATAGCTCTCCTATTCTTTCAGAAATTTACGAAGGTGACTCCTGTGAAGAATCCATGTACTGAACACCGAAGAAAGGTTAAGCAATTAGCAAACAATCTTGTCTCAACTCCTGGCATAGAAAGATATGTTACATTAACATTCTGAGCATTGCTTATTAAGTCAAGTACTGAAGTACAGTGAGCAGATGACTTTGCCAAATATTCTTTCCCTCTTTACTACTGCTCAAACCTCTGGAATTGATGATTAGGTAATGTTTTGAGGACACATCACATGCCCTATCATCAGCATATACTCCAAAGCAAGGCTCCAAATTTAGCATGCTCTTGGACAGTGTAGGATGATGTAGTAAATATGAAACATTTTTTTTTCTAGAATTAGAATAACAAATCATACACATACAAAGTGATAGGGCTTTGTTACACCCATGAATCTGCAGTTTACCATTAGCATTTATCTTGTAAAGTAATGATCAAATAAAGAACTGAACCTCAGAAGGAGTTTTGGATTTCCATAGGATTTCTCAAGAAACTTCTTTTTTTTTCTCTTCTAGGTTTTGAGAATGGGTGAGATATTGGTTGAAGGATTTAGAAGTAAACTCAAATAGAACTCCAATTCAGAAACATCATGCTGTATCCTAGATATATTCATTTCCAAGAAATGGAGACCTGACTACGGTGAATTGCTATGATATGGTGATGGTGCAACCAAGCAATACTGAAGAGGCAAGGAAAAGCATCAGAAAGAAATATACTCTTCCTCTGGGTCCTTCCAAAATCTATTGCAGTTTCACACTTTCACTGCTACCTATTGTTTTCACCATCTTTTGAGCTAATTTTTGAAAATAGAAAACAAAATGAAAATTAAATATAATTTTTTAAAAGTACATTACGGGATGCACCCCCTCCCTTTTTTTAAATTACACAGAACCCCCTTAATTTTATGTATTTATTATCGTTGTACCCCTGTATGTAACTAATGGTTAAAAAAGCAGAGAGAGCATATTTAATTACACTAAATCTCAGCGGGTGCATCCGTAATTAGCTCCTTTTTAAATTATCAGTGAAAATAAAAAATAGTTTTTTTTTAATTAAACAGTAAAACCAAACATGCTTTAACTTTCCAAGACCAAAAAAGCCCCCATTTTTTTTGGACCTACTATGGATTTTCCAGCTGGCCAAATGATTTTTCCTTTATCTCCTGCAGCCAAACAAAGAAACTCTTTCCTAATCTTAATCATCCTCTGTTATCACTACTGGGATTATCAAAAGACGATAGAAGTGTGGAGGGGAGCTGCACAAACAAGCCTGAATCAGCTTAATCTGAATTCCTAATGAAAAACAAAGCGGTCTATTCAATTTTCCACTCTTTTGCAGGGTCTTAAAATAATGTCCCTTGAGTATTTTCTCCCTTAGAGGCATCCTTCAATAAGTAAAGGAGTCCAATTAAGGACATTGCAGTGGGACCCAACCAAAGTAGCATAGAAATGAGAAACTGATTCTCTACTTTAATTATAACTGATCCGTCTTTGGTTCGGTTAATTTCAACCTAAGAAAATGATATAATTTGAAGAAGAGTAATGATATAATAAACCTATCACGATCCTCTTTGAGAGAAGATTCTAAATTCATGATATTGTACATTTATTACAAATAAAATTGTTTATCATTTGAATTTCATTCTTAAGAAATGATCTCTTTCTCCTCATCTGCTCATTTAATTTATCAATGTTGTGCAATTAATTTTTTCCTGTTACTTGTAGACCGTGTCTTTGGTCCCACAACTACAACTCGGCAGGTCTATGATGTTGCTGCTCAACATATTATTAGCGGTGCTATGGAGGGCTTCAATGGTAATTGACAGATTGAACTTACTGTTTACTATTTGGTTGGGTTGGTTAAAGTATAAAATCTAGTCTAGCTATAATCAAATACTTAATATAATACGCATACAATTATTTCTTTTATATGGCAACCTATTTATTTATTGCTCTTCTTGAAGTTGGTCATTTCAAATAAAAGTCATCATGTTTTGTGACGTATTTCTCCAAGGAACTAGCTTTTTTTTATTGCATACTGATGTATTGAGTAACTTACAATAAACCATTCTTGGGCTTTTGTTGCAGGTACAATTTTTGCATATGGTGTAACAAGCAGTGGGAAGACTCATACAATGCATGTAAGATCACAATAATTTTTAGAGACCATAGGTTTCTTGCACTGAAGGCAATCTTACTTGAGCCGGGTAGGGCCACTATCCCACTTGAGTAGCATTGCATTTAGTAGAGAATACCTATGGTCTCTACTTAAAAAAAAAAGAAAAGAAATTTGTGATAAATTTACCTATTTGTTTATTTTTATAAGGTCTTTTGACTGCAAGGTGCTTATGATCATTAAACCATGCCTAAATCACTAAAAAAGAAATTATCAATGATTTTGTTACATGCCATTCTTGAGGTCATTGCTCTTAGTTGGGATTCATGGATTTTAGGAGATTAACAGAGTTCCATACTTTCCAAATAGATTAGCAACTTCTTTTAGTTTAAACTGCAGCAACAACTTTTAGCCTTATCACCAGATAACATAGCATCTTGGAAAGTGTTCATATTCGAGGGTCATTATGATTTAAAACTTTGGCTGTTCGTACAAGATTTTGTAATTTCTGAAGACTCCAAGTTCCAACATCTGCCTTTTTCTTGCTTGCCTTTATTCTACCTCAAAATTAATCTGGCCACAAGGAAATAAAAGACTACTACCTTTATCCCCTAAATGTAAGACACATTTATCTAATTCACACTTTTTAAGAAAGTTGGTTAATTTAGTTGAACACATTAAATTTACAATGTGTTTGAATGGAGAATTTTAAGAGGATAATTTATTTAATTTTGGAATTCCAAATGCTTTGTGATGAAATATCTTGTTTGGATGAAGAATTTTAAAAGAATTTGAAATTCTAGACATTTTGAAAACGTTTTGATTAGTTAAAATTGTAGAATTTTAAATTCCTTAAAAAATGTAAGAATTTGAAATTCTTCAAACATACTTTTCTTTTACGAAAATTGGCTGAAATTATTTTTTACTTGACATTGACTAAAATTTTTTCGATTAACATTGATTAGAATTATTTTTCGGTTGACGTCAGCAAAGTTTTTTTATTGATTTTTTTAAATATTTTTTAAGGATATGTTGTTAAGATTTTTTGTTAACATTGGTTGAAATCATTTCTTAGCATGTAGAACTTCGTAACATTATTTATGACACTTTTTTTCTTACTCTACCGTACTGTGATAGATGTGTTGATGACAAAATTTAAATCTACACTCCTATGGTCAAGTTAAAATATCTATTTTATTGGTTAAAACAATTTAGTTGATATTTTTAATTATTCAATATTGTTTAATGAAATAAATTTTTATTTTTAGTAGGAATTGAAATATTCTATCCAAAGAAGAAAATTAAAATTCAATAAATTTGAATTACTTTATCCAAACAAAACATTGAATTGAAAAAATTTCAAATTCAATGTATTTCAAATTTCTTGCATTTATAAAATTTTCTATTCAAACACAATGTTAAGGTTAACTTCCAAAATTACCCTTAAATTTATTGGAATACATCATATTTCTTTGTCCACTTAATTTCTTTCTACCTAATTAATTAATGTATTTTAATCATATCATCCAATCTCATAAGAGAGAGAAGACATTTATTTGTAAAGTAACTAAGGGCATTTTGGTCAAAAAATAATTGATGCACAAGACAACTTTAAAAAAAGTTATAAAAAAGGAATTGTGTATTCTAATTAGGGATGTAGGTAATATTAATTAAAAATAATTTCATGTATGTTGTAATTATTGTGATGATGCAACATTGGCAAGTATACCAAGCAGTGTTGTTAAATAACCGCCATGGCATGACAGAATATTTGCCAACCGGTATGCAAAATTTGTAAAGGAATGTCCATCATGACGGCATCATATGGCGCAATGACGTGTTTTTATGGCAGAATTTTGACCTTATGCTATGTTTCGCCATCTACCATCGATAACATTGATACTAAGTCATTTTAAGTCCCATAATGAATATCATTTCTGCCCATGAGGATTGTAAATTCAAGTATCTATTTCAGAAATTACATTGCTATTTGAAGAACAAAACCTAAGTACTGCAGAAATATCAAATAAATTAAAATTTCTTATAAAAATTATAAACTAAAATCAAATTCAGACAATAAGAATATTTGTGCAAGTGTGCGACTAGAAGAGGTGCAACAAAAGTGCAAAACTAGTGGAAATTCACTATTCAAGTGTAGCTAGGGACTGACTCCTCCTAACCCATCCTCTATCAACTGATTCTCCAGTAATTCAGGCTTTCGGGCTCAATCTGATGATCAAATTTGCAATTCTAATTAAGTTCATATTCCCTGATGGCCTAACCCTATTCCTTAAGCATATGCCCTAGTTCCTTAACTGAATTCTATTGAAACATTCATTAGGTTTAGAAATTCACAAGATCGCATAAAAGTTAAGTCCTATCCCTAGGTAATTAAGATTTATGTTGCTCTACTTCAAATCTAAGCCGTTCTATTTTCCAATTGAGAGAACAGCTCTGAATTCACCCAAATTGGTTAATTCACCGGTACATTAAGCAACGAAGTAGGAGGTCAATTTGATCAATAAAACCTTTATTGAGATTAAAAAATTAAGTTTCTGTAGAATTTAGATTGGGAGTCCTCCTTCCCTAACCTAAAAAGCAAGATCATCATAGTGAAAAGAGGTAAATTAAATGGAGACAAATAAGGAATTGAGTCCGTAATGATTTGGATACTCAAATTACTTCCACAAGATTGAGCTCTTAAGATTTAAGAAATTTGGGTACTCCTTGTAATTTCTGCATAAAAATATGTAAGGATTTCAAAATTTAGTTACTGATGTCATTGACATCTATTTATAGGTTATTGGCAAGAATGTGACTTTTCTGGTGTAGCCATGCGCACGAGGCAGAGGATGACCTTTCTCGCTTAGTTCTGGTGTGTACACACTAACTTCTAGCATCAACATGTGTGCTAGTATGACTATTCAGAATCTGAAGTTCCTTTACATTGGCTGGATTCTGGACATGCTTGAAATCTAGTGTATTCATGCATGCTAGTCATGCTGATTTTCTTGTTTGTACATGACGTTCCAATACCACAATCTCCAATTTCCTTGCTTCCTCTCCCTTAAATTCATCCTACAGGAATGAAAATTCTAAGGTTAGATACTAATAGGCTAAAAGATAATATAATTCTATACCAACCTAAACAGAAAAAGGAGGTTACACAATGGGATTAATAATTCATACATAGTCCAACAAAATACAAGGGGCTTAGAACCTTAGATGGAATTAAGCTATTGGGTTAAGAAACATGAAGGATGTTAATGTGATATCTATAACATGTTCCTTCATGCAAGAGTTCTTTCGGCTTGAAGTGTAGACAATGCACATACCCATCTTATCTCATGCTGAAGAATAGGACCAACAAGTATCATACACTAAAACACAATCTATAGGTTCTGATGCGTCAAAAGCTTAAGTTGTTAAGTGAACACACATATGAGGCTTAACAAGCTAAATGCATAATTAAAGATGCTACGTGCTATCTATGTAAATATAAATAGGAAAGAATGTTTGTTAATAGTTAGTTAGTCTGTTAGCTACTGTTAGTTAGGATTTTATAGTCGTCGTGTAGCTGCCTATAATAAAGTATGATTATTGTATTCCTTCTTTGTCTCTTAATTATCTGTTGTAGTAAATTTTTGAATTTTGGATGACAATTGAATTATTATTTTTGAAGAATAAATAATCTAGTTGGTCTTATCAGAGATATTGTTATATGGGGATAGCATTAAGTGAAACTATGCATTTGGGATACTGAATTTAACATTATATGCTTATAAAGCTCATATTTGCAGGGTGACCAAAGATCTCCGGGAATTATACCTCTAGCTGTGAAGGATGCTTTTAGCATTATCCAAGAAGTATGTTGAATACCAGTTTTGTGTTCGTTCTGTTTATTGTATTTCTTACCATATAAATTATACATCGGATGTTCCTTTACATCAGACTCCTAACAGAGAGTTTCTTCTTCGAGTTTCGTACTTGGAGATCTACAACGAGGTAGGCTGCTCCCTGCACTCTAGAGTGTGCATCAAATGAAATTTTTAAATGTAGCTTTGGTTTTGATACTGCTTCCCCTAATGCTTTGTTTTAATTTCAGGTGGTTAATGACTTGTTAAATCCAGCTGGACAGAACTTAAGAATCAGAGAGGACGCTCAGGTGCTGATCATATTATTTCTTACCAAATTTTAATGTATTCTGTCTTTATTCTTGATAACTAAATTGAGAGTAATGATTGTATTAGGTTATTGTGACTTTCTTTGACACGTCTTTAGTTCCCTCTTATTAAGATATTATTGGATATTTTCATGTATTCTAATAAATCCGTTATTTAAATTCCTCTAAAACGATTCTGTTGTCTCTTTTTCTAAATTTTTCCCTCTAAATTCAACATTTTGATCAATATGTAGGGAACCTTTGTTGAGGGAATAAAGGAAGAAGTTGTACTCTCCCCTGCTCATGCCTTGTCCCTTATAGCAGCCGGAGAAGGTAAATATGCCAGGTGTTTTTTTCTCTTCTGAATTGTTCTATTTTGTTAGCTTGCATACTATGTAATGTGTTGTATCTTGTTTTCTGCTTGTGCCTTTAGTAAATAGTTATTGGAGTTTATATGATTTTTAAATTGAGTATCACTGTTAAGATCATGGAAGAGAACATATGCCACTTATCTCCTCAATGCTTTGTGTTGGGACTTACATTGGTTGTAAAAAAACTTTAATATGTGGCAAGTGTGGGAAACATTGAATTAAAGTTAGAGGCTGAGTGGAGATTTATGGGAAGAGGGAGAAAATGACGTGTATGCAATCAATTGGGTAGTTTTGGGTGGCTCTTGCAAATAGATGGATACGTTTTTCTTCTATAATTTCTTACTTCCTAGCTCTTTATCTACTGCATTTCCCCTTTAACCATAATACTGTTCTCTGGAATTTCCTTATTAATTCCATAGTAAATTCACTTCCTATCACTTTGTTTGGAGGTTTTCTTTTGGGAAATTTATTATGCATTTAAATTTCTAAGCATATTGATGGATAATTTTTAATATAATATTCCCAAAAGGTAGATGCATAAATCACATGTCATGCTCATTGTGTGGGTCGTTAGTAAAATCCTAAATAAACCTGTTTAGCCTGTCCTGTTGATGATGGGGAATTGATTTCTCTCCAGCACTACTTGGTGTCCCACTGATGAGTTATGTTATTCAATGTACTGCTTTCACTATGTTTGTCAAAATTTTAATTTAATTTGATAACAGAGCACAGACATGTTGGGTCCACAAACTTCAACCTACTCAGTAGCAGAAGTCATACAATATTTTCCCTGGTGAGTTTACAAGGTCTTAAGGAAACAGTAATATTCTTTATTTAATCAGCATCACAGTTCTTCTTTTATGTCCTCACTATATTGATGCTTATACTTATTTTGTTTGTGTTCACATTGACACTTTCGTGCAGTTATATGTAATAAGCATATAACAAAGTAATTCATTCCTGGACACATAATTAAATTGAGTTACCTTGAAGAAACTCTTGTCCATAGCTTCTTTAGAATGACCTTTATTTTTATTCCATCATACGATTTAGAAGGACATTTTTTGTGTCAGGAGTTTTTTGTTTATGATGTGTTGGAAAGCCACCATAATTGCAGTCAACTGTAGTCTGCCTTAGTTTTCTGGCCTCTTTGGGGGCTGCCTTAATTGCATGTTCTAGGCTGGTGGATTAGTCCCTCATAGACTAGAGATATGACTTAAATAAATCTTATACAGCTTGGGCAGTCCTCATCTTATAAGTTGGTTTTGTAGGATTGAATTACATTCAAACTCATTATAAAATTATTATATAGTTGTGTTTTTTTCCCTAACTTTTGGCTATCTTGTGCAGACCATAGAGAGTAGTCCATGTGGTGAAAATAGTGTAAGAGAAGCAGTAACACTGTCTCAACTGGTAATTATTAAATTGTATTTTGATTTTTTTTCCATTTCTTTTTCTTTGTGTGATCTATTCAAAGATTTAACATTGCTAATTATTATTTTATTAATGTTTTGCATTGTGCTATTGTTACTTACATTTTTTCTTAAAAAAATATTTTACTTATATATGCAGAACCTCATCGATCTGGCAGGTTCTGAGAGCTCAAGGGCTGAAACAACTGGCATGAGAAGGAGAGAAGGATCTTACATCAATAAAAGTCTTTTAACTCTTGGAACTGTGAGATCTTAAACTTATTTAGCTCATCCTATCTAATTTTTTGTTTTATTTGTGATATCTGTGTCTTTTCACCTACTTTTGCATGATGTTAGTTTGTTAGAACCTTCTTTTGAAAAGAGGAATCCTAGCAGCAGATTTCAAGAAATGACAAGAATAACAGAAAAATGCAGAATGGAAGAACTGTCTTTGATTATTGTAAAGAATTTCAAAAGTACAAAAGTACCCAGGGGAGCACTCTCCTTTCACACTGGAATTTGTCCAGTTTATCTACTAACAAAAATCAATGATGCCCTCTCCTCAAGGAGAGGTTCTATTTAAAGAAGGTTGGTGTAACCAACTTGATACAACTAATTAACTTCCATAGAAAACCTAACTAACAAGCCCAAGGATAAAATGAGCTTAATTCCTATTTTGCCCCCTCCTCCTATAATACACTTTAAATGTGTTCTATTTGTATTATCCACTGTTTCGTGCTGTCTAACATAGTTGGTGTTGGATATTCCACATCGACTAGTGATATGACCAAAATACATTCTAAAATGGTATTAGAGTGTATCCTAGCTATTCTTGTTGTTCTCGGTGAGGGGTGTGTTGCGAATCCCACATCAACTAGTAATATGGCCAAATACATTCTAAGAGTTGGATTATTTCTTTTGTTGTCTAGTTAGTTTATTCATTTATAATTGTCAATCAGACTGGCTGGACTAGCCTGCCCTGGACTGGACCAAAATAGGCTAGAGATGACTAGAATAGTTTGAGTTAAATCAGCCAACCTGTTTTATGAATGGTTTTTTATTACATCTCTAACATGCCCCTTAACATGAGCCCTATTATGCTTGAAATATTGATAATGCATAGGCTCACCTACCTTGTGCTGAAATGCAAGTTTTCATCAAAAGAATGGGGAAGCAAATACTGAAGTCTAGGTCACTTGGTGGTCATTTAGGCTCAACCAACTATCTCAAAAGTTTAGGCTATTAGTATAACTTAACTAACATCTTTGTCATACCTAAATAATATTACCTAACTAGCATCTATATGATATGTAGGGCTTAGCTAGCATATAACTGACATCTATTTGATACCTATGGCATGGCTCATGACATTCACATATTTATCCACATAGTACATCTATTTACACCTTCATCCTCATAATACACTACCTTAACACATTTTTCCACACACACACACATATAACATTACCTTCACGCATTTTTCCACACACATATAATGACAACTATACATTTATGATGTAAACTCTGCAGACAACATTGTTCTCGCTAGCTATTTTAGTTATAGATTTATGTAATATTGATGTCCATAAGCTACCTTAGTTATAGACTTATTATGCAACATTGAAGTACATTGTCAGCTACCTCAATTACAAACTAAGGTCTATCGTCAACTACCTTAATTACAAACCAAGGTACATCGTTAGCTACCTTAGTTATGGATTTACACAACTTGAGATCCAATGCCAGTTACCTCAATCATGGACTCATGCATTGATGAATGAACATTTCATCAATATGTAAATATATTTCATTTATGCTTACTCATTCATTCCCAACCACAACAACACAAGATAAACATTATTCATCAAGATAAAATCTTACTTGGACATCACCATATAAAAGAATTTTACATCCAACAATTAACTTGTCTCCATCTAACATCATTTCATCCATCCAAAGTCTTAAACCATGGATTAATCATCAACAAAGAATTTGCAAAGTGCAAACATAATTTCATTTATAATAATTCATCACCAAATCAACATACTGATATCAACCGACCAAATCGATTCTCTCTCTCTCAGATTCTAATAATAATAGATAGATTGTATCCCTATAATTTGACCTGTTTAATTGCATTCCTTAGTCAGTTATAACAACCCACAAATAATGGGATTTGAGATTTAACTCTTCTTTTTTTTTTTTACTTTGGGTTCTTGTGTATATCTTCTGTTGATGTGTTATTCAAATGAATGAAGTCCCTTTTTTCTAAATTCTGAGTCTGACATGTTCATACATCTTCCTTTCTTTTAGCAATTATCTCATTATCATACTCTATATTCTTCCTTTTTCTATTTTCTTCTAGGGGCTTTGATATTCTTTCTTTGATAAGTTTCCTCAGTATATATATGTTTGTCATCCAATAGTTACCTGAATGTGTGCAGTTCTTCTTTATAGCTTTGTGAAGTGTGGTTATTCTTTTCGCAGGTTATTTCAAAATTGACAGAAGGCAGAGCTAGTCACATACCTTATAGGGATTCCAAGTTAACTAGACTACTTCAGTCTTCACTCAGTGGTCATGGACGTATATCTGTAAGGCTTGTGTATATAGTTTAAGAAATGTGATTACATCCATTTATCTATCAAAATAAATTTGATTATACCGATCTGTGGCACAAAAGTTGAAAATTGAAATATAACTTGGCAATTCTGATAGTTTGCTGTTGATTCAAATACAGCTTATTTGCACAGTAACACCTTCATCAAGTAATGCTGAAGAGACACATAATACACTGAAGTTTGCCCACCGGGCAAAGCACCTTGAGATACAAGCAGCCCAGAACACTGTATGTAGAAGCTTTGTTTTTTTGTTAGAATTTTATTTCTAATTTTCTATACAACCTGTACACATCATAGTACAAATACAACTGCTGCTTGTAATCAGGGTATTATTAACATGCTCCCCTTGTACAATGCAAAGTACAACAAATATACTGCATTCAATCAGCCTAATAAGTAAACCCTCACACATACAATACACTTCACTTGTAATCCTGTTGTGTTACCCCTCCTCTTGGTGGTGGTCAATCTTTGATTTAAGATGAAGTTATTCTTGAGAATAGGAAAATAATTTTGTTAAGTTTCTATCAAGTAGCATATTGAACATTTACCTATAGGGCACCCCTAATAGCGGATAATTGAAAATTACCTGTATTACCTACTGTTCCCCCTATTAATTAATTTACATGTTAAATCAAACTTACAGATAATTGATGAAAGGTCACTCATCAAGAAATACCAGCATGAGATTCAGTGCTTAAAGGACGAATTGGAACAAATGAAGCGGGGTATTGTCTCAGTTCAGCCAAAAGGAACTGGTGAAGTTGACTTTGTGCTCCTTAAACAAAAGGTACAAAATGTTATATTATATAAGACTTTTGTTTTTTGTTTTTGTCTTGTCAGCTTTTAGCTAAAAAAAATGGTTTTCAAAATATGAATTGTCTATAAATATATTTCTAGATATTGAGCCTGAAGGAAATATAGCTAATTATTTTTCAATTTTTTTCCCTATAAACAATATTGTGGGTGGAGTTTGAAATGATTGTATTTATCGGAAATTGCTTTGAACTATATTTCCTGCACATTGAGTTCATTGCTATTCTATGAAATACATTCTGAATTTAAATGGTTATCTAATTTTTTGTGTGATATATAAAGCTAGAAGATGGCCAAGTTAAGTTACAGTCAAGATTGGAAGAAGAAGAAGAAGCTAAAGCTGCTTTATTAGGAAGAATTCAGCGGTTGACTAAGTTAATTTTGGTCTCCACTAAAGCATCAAACTCAACTAGATTGTCTAACCGTCTTGGTCCTCGTAGAAGACATTCCTTTGGGGAAGAAGAGGTATTTCTCTTTTCACATTAGCTTTATCATTTTTTTCTTCTCTAATGTCAGGAATATAAATTTAAAGTTCTGTTTTGCTTTGCATATTAAGGTCTCTAGACGACAGTAGTCTTACTTCTTTCCTTCTATATACATTTTTCTAATAATGAATGATGTCTACAGTTGGCATACCTTCCATACAAAAGGCGGGATCTGATCTCAGATGATGAAAACACTGATCTGCATGTTAATTTAGAGGGAAATTCTGAAACAGTTGATGATTCTTTTAAGGAGGAGAAAAAGACAAAGAAACATGGGTTACTAAATTGGTTGAAGATACGCGTAAGTTGTCTGTTGATTCCTATGTTAATTAAATTTACTATGTTAATATGCGATATAAATTATAAAGACTAAAATAGAATATATGAAGTTATGCCAATATATTGAATCTCTTCTAAAAAAATCTGGTGAATTTTAATACTCCCTCTCAAGCTTTTTTCTATATAGATTCTTAACATTGATCGTAAATAAATAGAGAATATTTTGTAAAAGATAATGTGTCTATAAACTACTACTACTACTAAATCAGAATATTATATTCTGATCTTCAACAGTTATGTTCTGAAGTGTTTTGAACTCCTGATATTTTTTAATTGGTATGGTGGGTTTTTTCTTATATTTTATTTTGGAGTATTATTCTCATGTTAAATTTCTGTTTCCTTAAGTTTCTGTGTTTCACTTTTATCTTCATTTTACTCAGAAACGAGATACTGGGTTAAGTGCCCTTTCAGGCGCCAGTGATAAATCATGTGGAGTAAAATCTGTTAGCACACCTTCTACTCCTCAAGCAGAAATTGGTAATCATGCGAACTCCAGACATTCCAGTTCTGTACCCGCACAAAGCTCTCCATCATTCGCAAGAGAGGATAAAGACATTCATGAGGATAGTTTATTGGGACAAGCAACACCTCTGGTACGTTATTGACTGCTTTTATTGTTTCTTATTTCAGCTTTTGAGAAAATTGCCATTTTCTATGGCATATTTGATTTGGATTAGTTTGGGAAAATAATTGTCAAGAGCTTTTCATTATAATCTGCTTTGGAAACAAAATAAATTAACGCCAACACAATTAGCATTTAAAAAATCTCATATTAGCTCTGTTGCCAAAAGCCAATTAAGCAATTTATGTAAAAAGCCACTTTCATACTTCTAAAAATTACCAAAACAAATCTCAATTCTGATAGTAATACATATACGGGATAGGATCCGATGATACTAGGTATGTCTTAGACTTACATCAAATATCAAATCTCATTTGTTGATATTATTTAATCTTACTACTAAAATTATTCCCATTAATAAATAAAATTATAAAAAAGTTTGTCACATCAGTACCTCTTCCCTGTCCCGAGAACCCTTTCCCTCATTATGCAAATCTTTTTTTTCAATTCTTGCCTACTTCAGCACTGCACCACCATGATGGTATGGTTTCCATCGTTACTGCTGCATTTGATGCCATCATCCTTGATTGTTCTTCTTTCTTGCTCTTAATCCATTGTTTACTCACTGCCTAAATGAAGTTGGCCAGAAAAACCAAGCAGAGTGATGAAAGTAAACCAAATCAATTAATCTAATGATTCTAAACAGGCCAGCAAATGAATTAAAAGATAATAGTAACACAGTCACTTGGGATGGATTTCATAAGCTGATTCCCGATTGAACATGTTTGAGGTCTTAATTTGTTGGAGGACTAGGTTGGGAGACTCCAGCTTAAGAAATGCACACATATATCTTGGAAAGAAAGATAAGAGGTTTTATATCCTTCATTTGGAATGAATCTAGACTGTATATAATAGATAAAACAATATATCTGTACCAATTATAAAGCAAATAATAGAATCGTAGCACTTTTAAATTCTTTTTATAGGAATCTATCAATAACTCACTTTGTCTAGGAGTCTATCAATAACACACTTTGTATAGGGTCATCTCTGGGGCATGATGGACAGGCTAACCGGAATTCAGAGTAGCTTGGACAGGTAGTTTAGTGGTGAAGGGGCTTGGAAGGAGGGGGGGGAGGGGGCATGGACATTGGTGGTGGTGAGGATTGAGTTTCATGGACACCTGGAAAACATAGTGCCTTGTGGCAGTCGATGCAGTGTGGGTAGTTCATTGAGGGGATGAAAATTAGACATTGCAGGTGGTATTGGGGCCATGGGGGCAGAAGATGACGGTGCCAACAATGGAGACTTGAAGGACGGTGGGTGGGTGTGGGGAGGTCGTTATATTGATTAAATTGAACGTTTGATATTTGGTGTAAGTCTTAAAGACACCTGTTACAAGAGATCCCATCCATGTATATATATAAGCAGCAATGCATTTATTTTAAATATCCAATTTTTGAAATATTTTTGTGCATAAAATCTCCTTGAAGTATTTTAAATATTTGAAGTATTTTTTTTTTATTGCTAAGTGATATGAATGTTGTCAAACATTGTTTATTTTGTTTGTGGCCAAATTCTAGTATCGTAATAATTTTTTATCTTATCTGAGCATGTGTTGCATCTAGCTTAAAGAGTAGTGATCTTGTGTACATCCAGTTGTACAAATTTCTCTTTGAAGTACTTTATTTGTAGGAACCTAACTCCAGTTATTTTGATCTTAATATCTGAAATATGGATATGGACATTAAGTTCTTTCTAGAGATGTGATGAAATGTTTGTGTATGCTATGGACATCTACATTTTTATCTATCTATATTCCAATTTTTTTCTTAATTTTTTAGATAAGCATTAAATCAATTGATGAGATTGATCTTTTGAGGGAGCAACAAAAGATTCTGTCAGAAGAAGTGGCTCTTCATTCAAGTGCTTTGAAGAGATTGTCTCAGGAATCTGCAAGAAATCCTCAGAAGGATCAGATTCAGGTAGGTTACTATCTACTATTTCAAAATAACTGTTTGTCTGTGATTAGTATGATAACTTGGACTATTATGGCAGTACATCTGAGAGTTTGCATTGTTTGTACCTTTGTGGTTAATTCATACCTAGGGGGAGATGGAAAGGTTGAAAGATGAAATTAAGACTAAGAAGGAACAAATAGATTTGCTGGAAAAGCAAATTGCTAACTCTTTCATTGCCTCAGATAAGTTGGAAGAATCAGGAGTATCACTAGTATGTCAATGTGACTTCATTATTGCTTTGTTTAACTTGTTACTTCTCCAATTTAATGCTGATTGTTTTGTGCTGCAGAATCTCACCGAGCTGATGACACAATTAAATGAAAAATCCTTTGAACTGGAGGTGACCATTATATTCATTTGCTATATCCTCCTTACCGTATTGCTTTGAAAAAAAGTCTGTAAATGTGATTCAAGTATTCAACACTCGATGTCTACATATGGAGTTTATGATAGCTTAAATCCATTTTTGATTTGTAAAGAGAGTTAATATAGTACTTTGCAATCAGAACAAAATGTAGATAGTAATTGAGTTATTTGTTCTATTTGGATTTTTTTAAAAGCTATGCTGTGATCATACAAGAAGATGATGCTCTTATTATATCATCATAGACAGTGTAACTTCCACATTGATATACGGCCTTGCTGTGGGTTGTTTTCTGATTAGTCTTGTGCACACTGTTTGATAATTCAGGTGAAAACAGCAGATAACCATATAATTCAAGAACAGCTTAATCAGAAGGTGCAAATGCTTAAATAATTTTGCATGAAATTCCTACTATTCTTCTTTTTGTCATCTTTATTAGTTAAGCAAGTAATTTGGCTTTCTCAGATCCATGAATGTGAAAGCCTTCAAGAAACAATTGGCTCTCTGAAACAGCAGCTTGCAGATGCATTAGAGTTTAGAAACTTAAGGCCTCAACATGGTGAACCTCACCTTGACAAGGAAAGTGCAATGACAACCAATACCAATGAAAAGATTCTATTGCAAGAGCAGGTATATTTTTATTTTCCTTGTGTGATCTACACCGAGTGTCTATTATAGTTTGCACCGGCTAATCCCATGTGATTTCTCTTAATTTTTCATTCCTCTCTAGGACTGTTGATTTAGCACACTACTTTTATAGTCCCTTATTCGGTGAACATTTCACAAATCACAACTAGCGTAATTTTTTTTTAAATGGAATTATTAACCATTTTAATCAGGACCTAATCTTGGTTGAGTTTTCTAGATTTTGCTATGCAAGATCTTCGTTTGCTAGTTACTACATGTCATTTGTTGTTTTTCTTTCTTTCCATTTCTGCTAATGAAATTCATCCCACAGTTCTAGTCTTCTTTGGACCGCTCACCAAATTAATTCCTTGTGTATGAGTCATCTGATGCCGAATGAATTTTTAAATCCAAAAGCGAGCTAAAATCTCCAGTCTTGCTTCAAGTTTTTACTTCAAATATCCTTACACAAGGAGAAGAAAACACAATTAGACAAACTAGAAATGTCTATTAACTGAAAATTGCTCATACTTGCCTTTTAGTGCGGCAGTGCTATACAATATTGTCATAAATGACATTTACATTTAGCATTTTCCATATATTCAAACTATTATTCCCATGATGTCTACAATTAGGCAAACCAGATAGAAGGGCTGAAGCAAAAGTTGGCAGAACGAACAGAAGCAAAAGAACAGCTAGAACTACGGAATCAGAAACTGGCAGAAGAGAGTTCATATGCTAAAGGGTTAGCTTCGGCTGCTGCAGTTGAGCTAAAGGCATTGTCAGAAGAAGTTGCGAAACTAATGAACCAGAATGAGAGATTATCGGGTGAGCTGTCTGCATTGAAGAGTTCTCCTGCCCAACGTAGAAGTAGTGGAACAGGAACGGTCCGAAATGGACGAAGAGAAAGTCATGTTAGACGAAATGATCAGGGTGGGTCAAACTCTGATATCAAGAGAGAACTTGCCTTGAGTAGAGAAAGGGAACTTTCATACGAAGCTGCTATTTTAGATAGGGATCACAAAGAAGCCGAGCTTCAAAGGAGGATTGAGGAATCAAAGCAAAGAGAAGCATACCTGGAAAATGAACTTGCCAACATGTGGGTTCTTGTAGCTAAGCTGAAAAAGTCACAGGCAGCTGAAAACTGATGTTTTACGTTTGATATGATATTACAACAATTTGATTTCAGTGGGAAGGATTTGAGCGAGAGAAAGAGGTGTGCAATGATTGTTAAGAGGAAAGTGGCCTTTTGGTATTCATCCACAGAAAGGGTTTCAGTAATACAGTTTGTGTATACAAATGATGGTTGCTTCCCTCTTCCCAAATACCATTGTTAATACAAATCATATAAGTTAAGAACGAAAATGCCAAAACGAAACAAACCATAGCTGAAGTTATAAAAACACAACCACACGAATTCAATGACCAGCAGTCCAAACATCACATTTCAGCACATGCATGAGTTTATTAATGACTCTGAACTTCAGTAATTTTGGTGACTTTAATTAATTTTAAATTTTTATAATAATTAAATTAATTCTTTTATAGTAAGAAGAAAGTTTGGACCATTAGATTTAATCTAATGATCTAAAATAAGAGCAAATTATCAACTGCAAACCAATTCATCATGAGGCTCAAGTATCAATGCAATTCCGTCTATAATCATTATCTTAGATGATTACCATTGAGCGAACAAAAAAATTTAGGTAGTGAGCGTATTCAAATTTTTAAAATAAAAATTATAAAAATAAAAATTTTATGTAAGTATATATGGAAATTAAGAAAGTTTAGAACAAAAAAATTGAGTTTTGAGAAGATTTTTTTTAAAAAAAATTATATTGTTACATAATTAGAATTTGTACATGTAATTTAATTTTCTAACAAAAAAAGTTATTAAGAGTATATTTGATTTGTTATTTTAAGTAGGCATTCAGTTTTAATTAGATAAGAAAATATTATGACCGTTTTTAAGAACTATTAGTTTTTTCAAAAAATTTATTCAAGTAATTTTTTAAATAAATATCTTATTTTCAATTATTAGATGATTTTTTCTTTTATAATTTTACCTGTTATTAATTAATGTAGATTTAAATATAATTCATGTTCTAATTTTTTAGATTTTAGACATTGTATTCCATAGTATAAAAGTTTAACATTATGTTTCTAAATTTAAAAAATGTATCATGTAAAAATGTGTCATGTCTGATATGAAAGTTTATAATTTAAAGGTGTTGATTACTAAGTGGATGAAATTAATTGACATGTCCTTTAATTACATCCTAACTGTGACGTTTAGCTAATATGCATTTTATGTAAACCTTAATCTTTATCGGAAAAAAGATCGTGGCAATTGGTAATTTAGCTAGAATGTCAGTTTTCGGGGTTATTACGCAACCAGCGAGAAATAGTTCCTTATCGGAAGGCTCATCTTGGCGTCGCCCCTAAACTCAAACGTCGGAAACCATGTCGTTCCCCCGGGAGGCATGACAAAGAACGACTCAATTAAGAGAATGGAGCAACTGAGGAGAAAATATTTGTTGATGATTTTCCTGGGAAAATTGAGACTTTTTGGGAGGAGAAAGCCGGCGATGGAGCCCAACCCGTACTGGATGGTGTAAGCAGGGCAAGTTTGGGAAACAGTTATTAACGAGGTTGTTGTTTTGCAGCAGTGCGTCTGAACGTTGGTGTAGAAGACCCACTTCCATTTGGGGTTGGTGCAAGTGAGGAACTTTGAGGAGGAAGAGTTTTGGGGGTGTTGGGGAAGGAGTTGCAGTTAGTGCAGAGGCAGTGGAAGGAGCATGGGAGCCAGACGAAGGTGCTTCCGGTGTTGAGAACGAAGGGGAAGGTTTGTTGCTGTTTTTGAGGTGGTGGGCTCTGGTGATGGAACTGGAAACGACGAGTTTGAGGGTGTGTTGTGCAGAGCGGTGGTGGGAGAATAAGGGACAGAAATGGATGGTGATGGTGATGGTGATGGTGTTGGGTGTTGACGATGATGAAGTGAAGGTGATCATGAAGAGGAAAGTGAACAGAGAGAAGAAAGGGCGAGGAAGACGCATGTTTCTACCCAAGACCTACTCTAAACCTCACAATTAATATGTAATTAATTCACGTCTAAGTTAATTTCATGCATGTGGCACTACGCACTCTTAAACTTAACCATCAAAATTATAAACTTATGAGTGACACACAAATTAAAATATTTTTTTAAAATTTGAAGATATAATATCATAATTTTATATTATGCCATGTAATGTCTAAAATCCAAAAAAACTTAAGAATCATTGTATTTAAGTCAATAATGTATTCTCTCTTTAATTTATAGTTTAAGTATATAATTATATAAAATTATAATTTAAATACGTAATTACATAAATTTATAATTTAAATATATAATTATAATTTAATAATATAATTATAGTAATTTGTAATTTAAATACGTAATATTATTAAAATATATTATAATTATTTTAAATACTTCATTATTGATCTAATTGATTAATGATGTTTTTATGTGTCATTTTACAACTTTCATCTAGTTGATCACCTAATTTTACTAAATACTTACAACTAATTTTGTAGCTTTTAACTAGTTTTTTAACTTTCAGTTAACTTTTTAACTTTCAATTGCTAGTTTTGTCAAACACACCTTAAGTAGAGACAAATCTACTCAAATTAATGTGCCCCCACTAAATATTTGGTTTGCTTTAAAATAATGTATAAATATATTATTTTGTTTTTACTTTTTGATAAAAAATATTATCTCCACTATTAATAAATTTTAATATTATAAAAGAAGACAAGTTATCACATTCTTATACATATTATTTTGCTTAGTTCATGAATATGTTAACTTTTTAAATCGTAATCTTTTAGCATAATATTTATTATTTCTCACGTGTATCTCTGTCCTTATTTATTTATTTTTTAACTATTTTTCTCTAAATACCTTTTATTTTAATTTTATTTTTCATACTTCACACATCTATTTTATTTCAACCAATATACATGTCATTCCCCTCTATAAAAAAATATTACAAAACAATTATGATATCTATTTATATTTTAAAATATTATATGTTATGATTACAAACTCGTTATAATGATTATCATTAAGGGTATGACTCAACTGGTAAGAGATTATTTTGGTTTAACCAAAGGTTTTAAATTAATGGCTGACATATGTAATTAAAAAAAAAAATGCTGCTTAAACAAGCTTTTGATTCCTAATAAATTTGTGAATTTTTTTGGTCCCTAAATTTTTTAGGTAGCACTTTAAAAATTCATAAAAATAGTTTAGATGGCCTTTTAGAAACAAAAATAAAATTAAAATTTTATTAGAGACTAAACATAAATAAAAATTTATTATGTTTCAAAAATAAAATTCATTAATTTATTAAATACCCCAACATGTTTAAGACAAAATTTTTTGTAATTATTGTCCCTACTACATT
This sequence comes from Psophocarpus tetragonolobus, assembly GCA_037954015.1. Classification (NCBI taxonomy): domain Eukaryota; kingdom Viridiplantae; phylum Streptophyta; class Magnoliopsida; order Fabales; family Fabaceae; genus Psophocarpus; species Psophocarpus tetragonolobus. Next base: position 43,527,666 of record CM075692.1, read on the forward strand.
AAAATTTTGGATCTGTCACTGACCCTAGGTGATTAATAAAGATATAAGAGGAAACATCCAAAGAAAATAAAAAAGAAAAGCCAAAAAAAGAAAAGCCAACAAATGTTTTTGTTGGAGATGAAAAAGTAAAATTAAAGTAACAGTGAGTTCATAGTTAAAAACAATAATTTAATTAGTAAAAACTTGTCTAATAAATTTAAAATATTAAATTATTTACATAAAAATAAAATATTAACTTCTCTTTTAATTATTTTTAAATAAAAATTGCAACTACTAAAATAAATAAAATATTAACTTATCTCTTTAATTAATATTAAATAAAATTTGTAACTAAAAATAAAAGAAGATATTAACTTATCTTTTTAATTTAACTAAATATCTTTTAACTATTAAAAAAATATTTTTAATTATTGGGTAAAAGGTTAAGTGAATTCAAACGTATATCATGTGAATATTCATATTAATTATTGTAACAATTTTGGTAGCAAAATAAATATTTTTTATTTATAACTACTTGCAAAAAAAATTGTTCTAAAATAAAAATTATAACGGTTAAAAAAAGTTATTTTTTAAACCTTATAACTATCAAAATTTACTTTTGCTCATTTTTTAAAATAATAAATGTATACCACTACTATGAGAAAAAATTGAAACTATACAATTTGTTTAGAAATTATCTATAGTATACAGAGAGTGGGAGCAAGAATTAAAATTTGTTACAAAAGATTAAGTATTACAATAACAACATATTATTATAAAATAAGTTCATAATGTTAATGGGGCAACGGCTCCACAATGTTATAAGTGTATTTGTGCCTATTACAACAATCCCCGTATACTAGTAGAAAAACGTCTTCATGAGTTGGATTTCGCTAAACTTGTTACCTAATTGAATTAAAAATAATCAAGTTGAGTTGGTTGAGAATTTTTTTTTAATTTAACTCAATCTCATCACAAACAAATTGAGTTTATTAGGTAAATTTTTTTAATTTAAAATTTCAGAATAATTTTTATAACAATTTTTTAAAATCATAAATCAAACACTAATACAAAGTTATGATCTTCCTTGATAAGAAAAACCAAAGTTTTATCAACATGTTATCAACATTCAATCCATAGTTAAACAATAATGTAATGTTATCAACACTCAATCCAGAGTCAAACACAAATACTTATATAGAATAATTTAATATTAGTTGAAAGTATTTTAACTTGATGTTGGGCAATCATAAATCTATTGTTGGATAATTGATATATTTGTGAGGGAGAAGTCGGAGTGAATGTGATGAGACTCTGGTCATCGTGGTCACCAAGGCTAAAAGGTTGGAGAGACTCGTGAGTTTGAATGATGAGACTAAAAGTCACAAAAGTGAGTTTGTTGTGAGATTAAAAGGTCCATGAATTTTAAGAGTTCCTATTTTATATTGGGTAACCCATATTTTATAATTACCTAACATATTATTCAGCTGATACATTAATGTGTCTTGATTGTATTAGGTTGGGTTTGATTCAAATGTTCTTAAGACCCAATCCAAACCATTTAGGTTGGATTGAGTTTATGAGTTATCCAGATCTACGAAGACTCCTAACCAATATGGTAATCATATCATAAAATAGTATGTGTTTGAGAATTTTAAACTTTTCTCTTCAAAGCTTAAGTCTTTGTTAATTTCAACCACCTTGCTTCTGATCCATAAATGAAAATTGAAGAAGGAAGTAGGAAGCTATATACTCATCTAGGTGCTTTCCTCTTAGTTAGAAAGTAAGAAGGCAAATGAATAAAATGGAAGGAGCAAGGAGTGTATAGCACGAAACTTGGTGGGCTAAATGTGTGAAATGTGTTAGTTCTTGGATTACTCCCAATTTAGCATCTAGAAGGATTTTTATCTGTGCATCCCATGCATTTTCCTACAATTTCATATTTCCAAAATACTTTTTTTTATTGAGCAAATATTAATGGTTAATGTGTTATCCTTAAAAGGATTTAACGAGCTTTATAACTTAGTCAATAAGCTTTACTTAATTGAATCTTTCTTCACGAAAACTTAGTAAAGAATTATCCTTAAAAGGATTTAACAAGCATCTCCAAATGCATCAAGAATGGATAATACTTTAAATATAAGTCAAGTTTTTTTCTTTTATATATCAAATGTTAGTAACTAATGTATTAGTTTTTGTTAATGAAAGGATTCAAACTCACAATCTCTCCCTCTTCATTTTTCTACTTCACTAAACCTTATAACTCTCATAAATAAGCCAAGTTAAAATCTCATCAAGAAATAATCAAGAGGAATCAAGCCAAAACTCAAACTTCTCAGCATAAAACTAAAGAAATTCAAGAAATTAAATTTGAAAGAAAACATAAAGAATAATTCAACCTTACTCTGCCCTTACCTAGGAGAGATTTGTTGGAAGTAGATACGGAAATGATGCAGGAAAGATGGTCAGTAACAGTTGGTAGTCTTTAGATGCATAATTTTTTATCTTGAAATTCTAGTTATAAACCTTTTTTTTTGTCCTTTCTATAAAACATTATCTAAACTACTTTGAGGAGCAGAAATAATGTATTTTGAATTCGAAATCATAAAAAAGAGAAAAAAGTTTAATTAGACTAAAATTGAACTTCAAAAATTTTAAAAGATGAAAAATTATTTCAGTCATTTTAAAACCTCCAAATTCTGGTAATTTTAATACCATAACACTGGTAATAGAGAATTTTTACTTTTGCACTCAATTTCACTTTTTGCACTCCTATTATTAAAAAATTCATCTGTCCTTGTCATTTTGTAAAATTTAAGTTATTTCTTTTTGTGTTTATCACTTTATAAAGTATAGTTTTTTTTCCTCTATCCCTTTATAAAATTTTGATTTTTTTTCTTATTTTCCTTGAAACTATTATCCAACATCTTGAACTTTTGTTTCAAACATTTTTCTACTGGTATGCAGAAATAAATTTTTCATCGCTGACAAAAAAATGTTTTAACTAAAGTCCTTTATTAATTATATTTTTGTTATAATTTATGTAAAATAATTTTTAAAAGGCCCTACTATAAAATATATAATAATTAAGGGAATTTGATGACCCCACTAACTTACCATATATCAATTGGATAGTTTGATAAGGACAGTGCTCTATAATTTTTTAATAATATTATTTTTTACAAGTTTTAATATAAATTGACTTTACTCAAAACCCTGCGACATATTTATAAAATTATTAATTTTTAAATTAAATATAATTTTTTCATAATATTATAATATTTATTGTGAGTATAATATTTAGCGTTAATAAATTAAGTTAATATAATATTGAAAATTGTCTATTAAAAATGTAGATAACATAAATAGTTTGTAAAATAATATTAAAATAATTAATTTAAAATATTTTTTAATGAAAATATTAATAATATATTTAAATTTTATAATGGAATTTATTTATACAATTTAATATTATATTTAGTTTAAAAATATTTTTTTATAGTAATAAAATATATTATCTTTAATGAATATGATTATTAAGTAATACTGTTATTCACAAAAAAATAGTTAAGTAATACTATTGAAATAAAATTAGCATTTATTATTAATTTCCTTAATAAATATAGTATTATTTTATATACATCACAAGTATATTCCACGAAAAATATATAATGGTCGAGTCTTATGTCCACTATGGATAACAAACATTTCTTGAGTATTTCACAAAACTACATACTCAAACTAGAGACCATCGTTTAGGTAAAAACAATCATGCATTATTTGATCATGCGCTAGATGGTAATAAATATATAGTACTAAATAATACTTTAAATATAATTTTAGTACTGTAAAATTGGACGTTTTGATTTATAGACCAAAACTTTTATTTTTTTTTTTATTTTACTATCTAATAGTTTTTAAAGTTTTAAATTAGTACTTGCTATTAAGTGTTTTCTATTAACTAATGAAATAGCTAATGAAAGTGTTATCATAAAGATCATGTCATTTAGAAGTGTTGAGTTAACATTCATGTTATTTCATGATCAATGTCATTTTCAAAAATATTTTTTTCCATATGATAAATTACAAATTTAAATATAAAGGTTTGAACTAAAACTAAAATATTTTATTTTATAGGTACCAAAAAATTATTTAAGCATAAAAAAGTTAATTATTATTATCATTGCCTCTCACATTATTTTAAGATTTAAATACATTTTGTTTTTATTTTTCATATATATTGGGAAAACAAAACATATTTAAGTGTTTTTTAATATAGATTCGGTTTATAGTCTGTTAAAAAAATAAATGGATCCCATTTAGTTCACTAATTATTTAAAACTCAATGATTTAGACAGAGCCATTTAAATATCTAATAAAAATTCTCTAATGAGTTTATTGTCACATTTTATTCACCCGCAAGAGTTAAAAGATTTTTAAAATAAAGTATCAATTATGTGCAAATTAAATTATATGACAATGAAGGTGTAATACTATAATAATGATAATTAAATTTTTCCAGGTTTAAATAAATTTTTGGTACTTATAAAATAAAATTATTTTGGTTTTGAGACCTAATCTTTATTTATATTTTGATTTTAGTATTAAAAAAATTTTATTTTTAAAAAATTACCTATCATGAAAATTACATAGATATTGACTTAATAATTTTAAATGATATGAACTTGATAATATGACACTTTTATTAACTACAAAATTATTAAAAGGAGACACCTAACGATAAATAACAATTTGAAACATAAAAAAAATATTACATACTAAAATAAAAAAAATTAAATTTTAGGTATTAAAATCAAAATATGCAATTTTACAGGTAATAGAAAAATATTTAAGCCTTAATTAATTATCTAGTATTAAAATTTTCATAAAAATTTATTAAACATATAATATTAAGTAATTACTTAAATTATATATATGTTTTAGATCACCACGATTTTGGTGTGAAGTATCTATGATTAATCTTTGCAATTTTGTTACTAACTGTGATGAGATATTTTCTCATTTTCACATTTTTTATCCGGAAGATTCAAATCTAAAATTTTATTTAAGAGTAAGAAGCCCAATTCCATGACTTGTTGATATTTTAATTATTAAATATGATAATATAATAGTTTATTAATGCCATTTAGAATTCTAGAAGTGTTTATGAATCTGGATGACTTTATTCATTTAAATCAATCCATTGAAATTTATGAATTAATTTAAATGTAATTGGGTCAAATTCAATTAAATCTAACCTAATTGGATCGGTTCATAAATTTGAACTCTATAATTTCATTCATATGTGAACGGATCCATTTAATTTAATATTATATATATATAAATATAAAATAAGGTGTAAATAAAAAATTAACAATACATAATCCAATGATTCTAGGCACAATCTACATCTCTCAGTCCTGTGTGTGATGGTGTCACTAAGTACTCAAAAAATCCAAATAGAAATGCATTAAATATTGTAGTTATGAAAATTAGTAGTTATTAAATTTTACTATTTTTAAAATTTTAGAATTATATTTATCTTTTATAAACTACTTTTATATGTATGTAATTTTACTTTTATATATTATTTTAAAGAAAGAATGTATGTAATTTTACTTTTACATGTTATTTTAAAGAAAGAATGTATGTAATTTTACTTTTACATGTTATTTTAAAGAAAGAATGTATGTTAATACTTTATTTGCAAATTTTTATGCTTACTATTTTATTTTCTTTGTTTTATAAAAAACAAAATAGATATTTTTTTTTGTGATCCAAGGATATAATCTGATCCGATTTGTTCTTAATTGAGTTGGATCATATTGATTAAATTACCAATTTTTTTTTACAAATTTGATGTGATCCAATCAAATTAAAATTGATGGGATCAAATTTCATTTTACTCCAAATTTAATCCAATACAATCCGTGAACACCCTTATTAGTTTCTGGTATTAGATAAATAGCTAGTATTAAATATTCCTTAAAATTTATTATTTATAGTATTATATTCAATAAATATAATAATTAATACCATTTAGATAAATATAATAATTAATAAATATAATGAATGCTATTTAATATTAATAAATTATTTGATGTAGCAATATTAAAGGTTTCACTAATATTTATGTAACAAATATCATTCATTGTGAATTATACATGAAGTTTTAGTGTATATATAAGGATTTGAAGGATTATAAGATTGGTAAGAGATTTGACATCTCACATTTTATGTTGTCCATCCTAAAAGCTTTGCCCGGAACAAAAAATCCTCACTAGTGTCATGCTACTAGTTTTGAATCCATTTCCATATTGCTCAATTGTAGTATTTCACTTATTTGATTAATACAATTGGGCAATATGGAATTGACTTTAAGACTACTATCATATATGAGATTGGTGCTATGAGCAAAAGTGATGAATCTATTTGTTTTCCTCCTATCTTGAAACAATGGGGATGTCATCTAGAAAGAAGCTAATGGGATTAACTATGCACTTATACTATACGTGGAATGTGTTTTTATTAATTAATTGTTTCATTCAATTTACTGAGTGCATGTGCAAAATCGTCTTGTGGTACTAGATGATTGTGGAAGATTGTTGAGGTTAATCATGGTGATGTTTAGATACCACCTTATACTAACTACGTAACTAAACCAGTGTTAATAATCCTATAAGGTTAATCATGTCCACATTGTACTAACGTGGTGTTAGTTTTCAGTAAATTAGTGTTAACAAATCTGTGTGGTTGATCATGGACTCATAACTTTTTAATCGGTAAATGCTAGTTATTAGTTTAATTTATTACTTATTTGTAATTAGTTGAATATTAGAATTCATAATTTCTTTCTCTTCTTTTTTTCATGTGGCTTTTTGTTACCAAATTTTACATTACTAACCAAACTTGTGTTCGAATTGGATAAAGATGTATAGTGGAATATTTTTATTTAATTTTTTCTGAGTTGTGTTAATGTTTCGTAGTTTCTTCTCTGGAGAGGATCCTTTGAATTTTGAATTGACAACTGAAATTTTCGATCTGGTCATCTAAGCCTGAACTACATTAACTATATTAGGACACAGAAAGATAACATTTTTCCGTTGTGAAAGAAAAAAAAAAGAAAAAAGATCGACTAGACGAGTTTTCACGTGTATGAACATTTCTTAGTTCTATTGAATTCATAATCATGTAATTCAGGTTAGTGGTTCTATATATCATTCCATCAGCATAGCCCATCTCAGATATGGGTGCAGTTCTATCCAAAACATAGGCACATAATGAACAAATCATTCTTAATTATATGTACCAGTTGCTTTTAACTTGTTTTTTAAATAAGGGAATTTTATATAATTTTCCTTATATTTAACAACGGGAACAAGCAGATGAAAAAAAAAAAATTCTTTTGTTTTTTCTTAAGTGAAGTTTATAGTGGCTTCTTTATATGAAGATTGTTTTAATTTTTATTATTTTTCTATGTATCATATTCCTGTGTGTTATTTTGCACTGTGAAAGAGACACAAAGTCAAAATTGATGATCTGGGAACCTAACATCGACACTGAGCTGGGACTTCTACTCCTTCATGGAACTCATTATGAACTAATTTTATCCAATTCCTAGGGTTTAATATAACTAAACCAACCCATGTAATGCAATTGGTTTTCTTTTAATTCATCATTATTACCTTTTTTCTCTTGAATCAGATCTACTTAATTGTATAAACTTATTAATTTAATTTTTTTTTTTAAAAAAACTCTTTTGAATTAACAACTGTTAGCAATATCTAATAAGTTATATATTTAGGAATAAAATATAATTTGTTAGGCATTGAGTGTAAATTTGAGATCAATGTAATTTCCAAATTTTATAACTGAAAGAATTGAAAGTAAAATTGTAAAAATTAGGTTTATTTTCTAAGAATAAATATCATGATATAAATTATTCTCATAATAATAAATTATAATTATTAAATTAATTTGTCTATTCAATAGTATTGGGTCTATGTGAAATCAAACATTGTAACATTATTATCTTTTGTTTAAATTACTTTTCTTCTCTTAAATTACTTTTAATGTTCTGCATAATATTTCTCAAACTCGTAGTCTAAGAAATTTACTAACTAAAATCAACTTATTTATTGCATAGTTTTATGTAGAGATGAGTTAAGTACTTCCAATGATAATTAAATTGTTTTTTTGTGGCAATTCGATCTACCAAAGACAAGGATGAGGATCATTAAAGAGAAAACTTGAAAATGCTACTTTCACAGTAAAGGTTTGTTCAGTATTTATAATTTCTTTGGAATATTTTTTTACAATATGTAAAATGAATTATTAATTTCTCGTTTTTTGCATATGAAATTCCAGTTCCGTTCTGATGGAATAATCTTCATTAAGTTCTAACCCAATTTTAATTGAAAAGATTCTATCGTCTCTTCTTACTTTTGGTGGGTATTGATTTTTTATTTGTTTTTCCATGGTATTTTTTTAATCAGATGACAATGTTTTATATACAATATCAAACATTGTACACCTTGGAGAAAGAAAATATACCAACATAATAAAAGACATATAACATGAGAAGAGCTTTAAAGAAAAAAAAGAAATTGCTGAATGGAATTTTGTCATCTCCAAAAAAAAAAATGCTCATTTTATAGATTAACTGTCATCTGTTGTTTCTTCGGCAATTCATTTTGGTTCAAGATTGTACAGCATAATGTTCCATGTACTCCTAACCCAGGTGTAATGTTATTGTTTTATTCCATTTTTCTAAAGAGCATTTGAATTAATTTAGTTGTGGTTTCAATTCATATTCTTACACGAATGGCTGATAGGTTCGACAAAGATACATAGTGTTATTCTATGTCTGAAGTTATTGAATTTTTTTTCTTTTTCAATTCAGTCATCAAAATCTGTTTCCCAATCAGTTCATGTTAGTGCATCTAATTCCATATTCCATCTATATATCTAATTAAATTTGGATAACTATAATTAAGATCAAGAGGAAGCTTCCATTCATATATATATATATATATTATGCATTTAATTTACTAAATTTCATTATGAAATATAATTTACAGTTATTCTATTGATCATACATAATCAAGCATCACTTGTTTGACATCTAATGATGATATGTCAAGATTGTGATATAGGCAAATTGCACATACTAATTTGAACCAACTTAACAAACTCATATCTAAAGATTTAGTAAAGGGTCTACCCAAAATCAAGTTTATAAAATAATGTCTCTCTAATGCATGTCAAAAGGAAAAACAATTTAGATCATATTTTGAATCTAAAATATTGTCTTTACATCTATTGAACTTTTGCACATAAATTTATTTGAACCATCTACAACTATGGGTTTGGCCGAAAGCTATTATGCATTAGTAATAGTGATTGATTACTCTATGTATACATGGACTTTAATTATTTTTATTCCTAATAAATAATGCTTTCAAAAGTTTTAGAAAACTTGTCGACTGTGTGTTTCGATAGAGAATTTTACAATGTAAGTAATTTGAAATACATTAATTTTTATACGCTTTCAATTTAAATGACTTCATTTTTCAAAATTTTATTTGGATAGAGTAATTCAAATTTATTGGATTTTAATCTTCTTATTTGGGTAGACTATTTCAATTACGATTGTAAATAAAATTTATTTTAATATACTAAAATGATATTTAATAATTCAAAAATTTTGATAAATGATATTTTTTTTGTCAGTTTTTTTCTCGACGTTCATCAAAGTTTCCTCGGTTAAAGTCAATTAAAATTTTTTTAGCTAATGTTACTAAAAGTTTAAGGAAATTATTTTATTTAATAGAATTTAAGGTTAATTTTCAACAATATTAGCTATAATTATTTTTTGACCAATGTTGACCAAGAGATTCCCAAAATTATATATTACACTAGTGCGAAATAACTCACAATGTTGTGTCTAACATACTAAAGCTTTGTATACCTCACATGTAACTGATGCATGCACGCCTAGCATGGGCTTGAATTAGGACCAATAAGAAAGGAGCATGACTTGGATGAAGCTTCAATGAGCTTATTTTATGAAATGTTCCATTCAATTGTATTAATTTGACCATTTTTAGGCTTGTATAAGCACCCTTAAGTCATTAGGATTATATGGTGTAACTAGTTTAATTTTCGGCCTTGTATTTTGGCCTATAGGTTCTATTTTCTTTAGGAGGTGTAATTAGTCTCCTTGTGGAGTGTGTTAATTAGTTTGAGCTGGTCCAAGAGGATTTGGACATGTGGTTATTAATTCCACACCCCTAATCCCTTTTCACACCCTTCTAACCAACACATGAAGCATGTATGAGACACGTGAGCCCTCTTGTCCCCTTGTTTCACTCCATATGTGCTTTCTTTCTCCTACATGGCTGATTCTTATTGCTTCTTATTTGAATTTGAATTTTGGAAGTGCCATGTCATTTCCCTCCAAAATTCAAATTCAAACTAGAGGGAACATAGATCCATTTTTTTAGGGCCATGTTTGGATCTTTAGTTGGATTAAATTAGTGTTAATTGAGCACATGCTAAACTAACACTAAATTAAGCTAACTAATCCTTAATTAAGCATGTTGGACGTTCAACTTGAGGTTCCTAAACCCATGGTTCATGCTTTGCTCTATAAATAAAGCATTCCCTCCTTCATGTAGATTTTAACACTCATTTTGAATGAAAATTATACATCTCTAAATTGAGAGCTCTTTAGTTCTTGAGAGTGTTCATGTTCTCTTCTTAGTGAGAGTTCTTCATGCTATTATAAAGGGTTCCTTTCCTTGTGGCTAGCTTCATCCTTTGGCTTATTTCCTCCAACAAGAGTGGCGCCTACTTCTCCTTCATTTTCTAGTCTTCCACCTCCATTTCTTCAACATTGAAACCTTTATGAGCAAGGATCTTGGGAGCATTCTCTTCATTAAGAATTCTACAAACTTGCCTTGGGCAGGGATGCATCAAGTGGTATTAGAGCTTAGGCTCTAATAGAGGTTCTTGTTCTATCCTATGTTGCTTAAATTTTCGGTTCATTTTGTGCATTGTCATCTTCTCTTCTACTCCAATTCTATTTTAATTTCAGTCCATCCGTGTTGTTTGTTAATTTTCCTTTACTTGTCTTGATGTGTATTGGCTTGAAGTTATGTTTTCAATTTTTGCTTCTAAAATTTCAAAAAAAATTCTAGGCACAAGTTTTGTGCTACATCTTCTAAAAATTTTGATTCAATTTTTGTGTTCTTTCATTGAATCATAATTCTATTTTAAATCTGATTTTTTACGCTGCATATTCTTGCTATCTCTTGTGTTGTTCATTCTTGGATCAATACTAAGAAACACCAGATAGTGATTCCATAATTTTTTGGATGGAACCACACATGTATGGTTAGTGTTTTAGATTGAAACTAGCTTTTCATGTGGTGTTTTTTGTGCAGTTTTAATTCTCTGTTTCCAGTTTTGTTTTAAGCGTTTTGTGCAGTCCAATTTGTGCTTGTTTTAGTCCTTGATTGCCTATGCTTGGAGCCTAAGAGGAGTTGTGGAATAAATCCACACGGCTATGGAAAAAACCACAGCGCTGTGGTCATCTCCTTGGCTAGCTTTGCATCAAGACTAGGTACAGTTTTTGTGCTCTGTTTTAGTTCTGTTTTAGGTGCTTTATTTTTCAGTTTTTAATCTTGTTGTTATGTCATTAGAATGTCATGTTTAGTCCTTAATTTGTCACATTAAATTCTTTAGGTTTTACTAAATTTTTTGTGTTGTTTTGAATCTTAAAAAAAAAAGAGTGAAGTTACTTATTGGAAATGAGCTTCTAAGAGAGTTTGATGTTTCTTGTTTAACTCTCTTAAGGAGTCTCCTATGCTTTTAGTTCAAGCATATTCTCTTTAAAAAAAATTCTCAAAAAAAATTATAGCTCAATTTCTTCTTTAACTTTTAGTGATGTGGATTGTTTTGTAGTAACTTTTGGTGTGCTTGTTTGAAGTGAGATTTGTGTGGTATAAGGAGCTGCTTTTGGATGTGAGTTATTGAGTAAAACTTGTGTCAAAAGACAATTTGAAAAGAAAGAACAAAAATAAAAAAGTGTTAAAACAAAGAAGTAAAAAAAAATACATAGAAAAAAAAATTGGTGTACCTAATAGAAAATTATTTTAATTGAAAAAGAGGACTGAATATTGTTGTAATTGCTTGGAAACATTACCTAAAATATTCAGCCATTCATATTTGTATTGGTGCAATTTTTGAGAATTATTTTTGTCATTTTGCATTTTTAGTCTTTATCCTTATCTAGAACTTTTCTAGGATTTCCTTTGTGTGCTTAGCCTTCTTTCTACCTTTATTTTTAGTTTGTATTCTTTGCATTCTTTGAGTCATGTCTTCATCAATATTTCCATTTGGATAGTTTACCATTCAAATTATACTTTTCTTGCTTTACTTTTGCTTGTCCTTCTTTTTGGTTCTTGCCTTGGTTTGGTGCCATGTTTGTGTAGGTAAGCTTTGAGTAAGGAAGCCTTCTACAAGGGTAGCCTCTTAAGGAAGAGTTGAAATAGCTAAATGGACTTGAACAAAAGAAAGAGTATGGACAAAGAGTGAAACACCTTAGGAGAGATTGCTTGGGAGACACTTGAAGAATTGTTTTTAGTTTTATTCCTTAATTGATAATTCTTAATTGTATTTTCTTTTCCTTGGTTTGTAAAAGGCCATTATTCTTAAGTATTTAGCTTAGTCTCTCGCTAATTAAGGTGTGAAGGAAGAAGTGGTACACCACCTTCCACACCTTTAGGAGCACGGTAGATCCTTTTTCTTTTTTAGATTTTTGCCTTAGTTCACCTTAGCTTTTTTCATGCGTTTTTTAGAGGAGTGTATGGAGTTCCAAAGGCTCTTGCGCTTGTAGGAATTCGTGTAGGTTAGTGGTATATGCTCTTGCGTTTTCTAGGTGGTGTTTGAGTTCCAAAGGCTCATACATCTTTTAGTTGAGAAACAAAAAAAATGTGAGATGAGTGAGTTCTATTCTTGGTATAAACCTCCTCCTAGTGTTTACCATGACCTAAGTTCTCCCTTATTTTGCACTGCTTTTTCCTACCCCTATGAGAGAATATAAAAATAAAGAAAAGAGTGTAGAGAAAGAGAAATAAAAATAAAAGAGAGATATAGGAAAGAAAGAATAGAAAGAAAAGAAAGAGAGAAAAAAAGAAAGAGAGAAAAAAAGAAAGAAGAGAAAGAGAGGAAAAAGAGAGGAGAGAAAATTATGAAAAAGAGAGAGAATAAAAATGGGAAAGAGAAAAGAGGGAAAGAGATAGGATATGGGAAGAAAAAGAGAAAAAATGGAGAAAGGAAAGAGAAGAAAGTTAGGAGCGTTTAGAAAAGAGTTTGATAAAATTGGAAAGAGAAATAAAAAGAGAAAAAGAGGAAAAAAAAAGAGAAAGAAAACTCAAGAGGGAAAGAGAGAAGAAAAGGAGAGAAGAAGAGAAAGGAGATAGAGAACACACACACACCCTTGAAAATTCTAAAAATATAAAATTAGAAAAAGAGATTGGTGAGAAGAGTGAGCCTAGCCAAGATCTAGTTTTGAACTCTAGCTTAGGTCAATCTTCTAACCAATCCATTAAAACATAAGTGGAATTTGAGATTGTGCAAAAATCTTTTGAGCACATTGACTCACAATCTCAAATTCACCTTGAATATGATTCTTCATCAAACACTTTAACAAGTGTTGGACTTATATCTTTACCTTTTGAGAAACAAAATTGTGAAGTCCAATGCTTGGAAAAGGTCTTGATGGAGAAAAGTGAATGTGAAGTCCTACTTGACACTTCACCAAGTTTTGAACTTGAGCCTACATCCTTAAGGTTCAAATCAAATCCTCAAGCTTAAAACTTGGCCAAAAGTGAGAGAGAAGAAGGTCTTCAAGAAGATTACTCCTTAAGTCCTAAGGGGGATCTTATTAAAGAAACTTCTCTCTTAGGACAAGTGCAAATGGAGATTGTGTCTCAATCTTTTGAACACATCTTTCCACAACCTTTAGTTGCACATAAAGAAGAAAATTCACTAAGTGTTGAACTTGAACATTTATTCATAAAGCTCAAACAAGAACCTCAAGTTCAACACTTGAAAGAAAAGGAAGTTGTTCTTCAAGGAGATTTATCCTTGCCATTCAAGGAAAATCTAATTGAAAACAACCTTCCCATGTTGCAAGTAGGAAATGAGGTTGTGCCCATAACTTTTTAGCACAATGAAACACAACCTCAAGGCCCACTTGTGGATATGGCCAAATTTGGTCAAGAGATTGGCCTACGAATATTTTTTATCCATAGCCAATCTCAAGGCCCACTCAAAGAGACCTTGAAAGAAAGGTCCACCCCTAAGCCTATCATCATCTTGTGGGGTGAACAACAAGATAAAGCCTACTTGGCTTTCTTGGATGAGTGCTCCAAGGAACCTAAGCTTGTCTCATTTCCTCCTTGGATGAGATTAGCCTTTAGTGAACTTGGAGTCACTTGGGGAACTATTGTGTGGGGGCATAGGCACAATAAACATTTTTTAAACCTTAGTGCATACCCCCACCACCCCAAGTCTATGAGGTCTCCATATAGACCTCCTACCCTTAACATTTATGTACATAATCATATACTCATTCCTATGCGGGTGCTTTTGCAGGATTGGAAAAAGAGGAAAAAAGACCACAGGATTTGAGGTCAAATCCTCCTCAAAGGAGAGGATATGATGCATGCACGCCTAGCATGGGCTTGAACTAGGACTAATAAGAAATGAGCATGACTTGGATGAAGCTTCAAGGAGCTTATTTTAGGAAATGTTCCATTTAATTGTATTAATTTGACCATTTTTAGGCTTGTATAAGCACCCTTAAGTCATTAGGATTATAGGGGTGTAGCTAGTTTAATTTTCGGCCTTGTATTTTGGCCTATAGGTTCTATTTTCTTTAGGAGGTGTAATTAGTCTCCTTGTGGAGTGTGTTAATTAGTTAGGGCTGGTCCAAGAGGATTTGGACGTGTGGTTATTAATTTCCACACCCCTAATTCCTCTTCACACCCTTCTAACCAACACATGAAGCATGTATGAGACACGTGGGCCCCCTTGTCCCCTTGTTTCACTCCATATGTGCTTTCTTTCTCCTACATGGCTGATTCTTGTTGTTTCTTATTTGAATTTGAATTTTGGAAGTGCCATGTCATTTCCCTCCAAAATTCAAATTCAAACTAGAGGGAACATAGATAATTTTTTTAGGGCCTTTGGATCTTTAGTTGGATTAAATTAGTGTTAATTCAACACATGCTAAATTAACACTAAATTAAGCTAACTAACCCTTAATTAAGCATGTTGGACGTTCAACTTGAGGTTCCTAAACCCATGGTTCATGCTTTGCTCTATAAATAAAGCATTCCCTCCTTCATGTAGATTTTAACACTCATTTTGAATGAAAATTATACTTCTCTAAATTGAGAGCTCTTTTGTCCTTGAGAGTGTTCATGTTCTCTCTTTAGTGAGAGTTCTTCATGTTATCATCATGGGTTCCTTCCCTTGTGGCTAGCTTAATCCTTTGGCTTATCTCCTTCAACAAGAGTGGCGCCTACTTCTCCTCCATTTTCTAGTCTTCCACCTCTATTTCTTCAACCTTGGAACCTCTATGAGCAAGGATCTTGGGAGCATTCTATTTATTAAGGATTCTTCAAACTTGCCTTGGGGAGGGATGCATCAAGATGAGATTGACCATAGTATTGTAGACCCAAATCAGGTCATCAATACACTTTCCACAATATTATGGAATATGTCATAGCCCTGTGGCTAACACTCTAGAGTTTTGCATGCTACAATGATTGGTTTCAACGTATCTCCCACAACGTTGTGGATTATTCTACAGTGACATGGATGACTCATGAAAGCTCTGTGTACCTAACACAATTCCTACAACAAGGTGAGATCAATCATAGAAGTGTGTGGTCATCAATGCACCTTTCACAATAAGCTTGAATTTTGTTTCCAATACTCTAGAGCTCTACATGTCATACTAGGGTTTTAAAACATCTCCAATAGGTGTGTGGAATAGGCAATAGTATTGTGGCTAATGCATTGGAGCTTAGTATACCTCATATGCAACTTCTAAAGCATGATGGATTCAACCACAACAGTTTGGATCTAAATATGGTTATCAATATACCTATCATAATATCGTGGAGTAAGACAAGTGTTGTAGTTAATTCTATGGAGTTTTGCAGACTGATAAATAACCCTGAACAATGTCAATTGAAAAATAATCTTGGTGGATATCAACCAAAAAAAGTTAGTCAATGTCAAACAAAAAATAACCTCGACCAATTTCAATAAAAGAAAAGTAAGTTTGAAGAATTTCAAATTCTTACTTTTTTTAAGAAATTTGAAATTTTATAATTTTAACTAATCAAAATGCTTTAAATTAAAAAATGACTAGAATTTTAAATTCTTTAATTTTAAAATTCTTCATCCAAAAAATGTATTTCATCACAAAACATTTCAAATTCTCAAATGGAATGAATTTTCCTCTTGAAATTTCTCATCCAAACACACTCCAAGAGAAAAGAAAATGAAAAAAGATTTGAAAATCAAGGCTATTAGAAGTGATCATGGTGGTGAATTTCAAAATGATGATTTTGAAATCTTTTGTAAAGAAAATAAGATTGATCACAATTTTTTTGTTCCTAGAACTCCACAACAAAATGAGGTAGTGAAAAGGAAAAATAGATCATTGGAAGAACTAGCAAGAACTATGTTAAATGAAAATTATTTACCTAAATATTTTTGGACTAATCTTATAAGTATTGTTTGCTATGTTCTGAAGAGAATTTTAATTTGTCCCACTTTGAAGTTAACCTACTATAGACTCTTCAATGGTAGAAGCCAAATGCTTCACATTTTAAAGTTTTTGGTTACAAATGTTTTGTTTTAAACAATGGAAAAGAATTGTGAAAGTTTGATGCTAAAGGTGATAAAGCTTTATTTTTAGGATACTCATCATGTAGTAAAGCATATAAGATATTTAATAGAAGAACTCTTACAATTGAAGAGTATACATGTTGTATGTGATGAGTCTAACCTATAAGAGAAGGGAAATTTGTTGTATGATGATGATGAAATAGGTACAAGTTATGACATATTCCTCAAGTTGATGAATCTATATATGTTGTAAACTTACATCACATTTTCACACAAAATGGGTTATGAATCTCTCCTATTGTATTGAGTGACTGTGACAATTTTGTTTCCTTTAATAAAATATTTTGGATTATAAAGAAAAACCTTTATTAGACTGAAATGAAACTCTTATGATTAGTTTAACGAGTTTGGTTCTTAATATCTGTCTAATTTACCTATTCTTACAGATATAAAATAGAGCAATTATCCTAATTTCTTATCATTTAGGCTATGTTTTCCTCATATTTAACTTAAAATTAGATTTAGCTAAGAATTTTGTCTTAGGTTTACATTTACGCATATTTTATACCTTTATTTTCCTGTTTGTCTTTGTTGTGAGAAATGTTTTGAGAAAGACTGAAGAAATATCAGATGTTTTGGGATTATTGGTATTGTAGCAGAGCCTTGATGCCTAGTGGCCAGGTTTGGAGTGTCTAATGCCACTTGACTGAGAGTACTTCATGTTGCAATCTTGCCACCCAACATTCATTTTATGGGCACCTAGATTAATTAGGGCCAAGTCATTCTCGGTGCCTAGGAGGTGGTGTTGCGTCCTACTGGCTATTTAAAAGCATTTTTTATTCTAGAAAGGGATTACACATCTTGTTGACTTAGGGCACATTCCAGACCCGTTCTTTGTCCATTCTCCTCCTTCATCCACCTCCATGGTTGGATAGGTTTGTTATTGGTTAGGGTTTAATGTAGCTAAACCTAAAATCTTTTATATATTTTTTTCTCTTAATCAAAGTCTATTATTCATTATTGATGTTCTTCTTTATCCTACGCGTATTTCTTTATCTTTCGTGGATTTTACTCTCGTTGAATAAGTTCGAGAGAAGATTTTAACTTGTAAAATGAGAAGAGTTTTGGGTTTACTGCTCAAGTGAGAGTAAAACTCACTAACCATCTTAAATTCTTTTTCTTAATGCAAGTTATTTATTTTAGATTATGCGAGAAATCGATAGTCTAAATTTCAAACAACTTAGTCCTTTGCTTGCAAGGAATTGAAGTTAAGGTTACTTTTATGGGAGATGGAAACATCAGTAGTAGATAATGATTTTGAGTTCATTCATGCATTTGAGGGATGTTTTAGTGAAATCAAGACCCAACCAAATCTCATATGTGTAACCGTTTACTTTATTTTTTTATACTTTTATCTACTTTACGTTGTAGTTATTAGTATAAATTTTCATCCTTTTTGTTTGTACAAGTAAAAATAGTAAAATTTTTGGGGTATCATTCAAGTCTCTATTAAATCGACCTAATATTTATCAAATATTACATACATGTGACGTCATTGCCAAGAGTAACGTAGAAAACCTAACTCGACAAGTTTTTGAGCTCAACAATTCTTTATTAATTGATGATGATCCTCTATAGTTTTCTAACAATATTATTTTTCACAAATTTTAATATAAAGTGACTTTACTAAAAAAAATCCTACGTATTCATAAAATTATTAGTTCTAAAATTTTTAATTTAAAATTAATTATCATTTTAATATTATAATATTTAATGTGAGTATAATATTTAGCGTTAATGAAATTTAAGTAAATGTAATATTGAAAGTTGTCTATTAAAAATGTAGATAACATAAATAATTTGTCTAATACATATTAAAATAATTAATTTAAAATAAATTATTAATGAAAATATTAATAAATTATTTAGTATTTTTGTAATAAAAATTATATGTATTATTAAATATTATCTTTTACTTTAAAAATATATTTTTTGTAGTAATTAAATATATTGTCTTTAATTAATATGATAATTAAATAATAAAATTAAAATAAAAGTAATATTTATTGTTGAATTGTTTAATAAATAATATATTGTATTATTTTTTTACATAGATCATAGGTGTATTCTATTAAAGAAAATAAGAGATCATTATGGAAAACAAATTCTTTCTTAGAGTGTTTATCACAACTACATACTTAATACTTTAACTGGATACGACTAGTTAAGCAAGAACTACATGTTAGTTGATCCACGCATTGGGTAGTAATAAATATTAGTATTAAATAATTGTCTAAATATTTTTTTAGTACTTGTGAAATTAGACATTTTGATTTTTAGTACCTGAATTGTCATTAAGTGTCTTTCATTAATTGATAACATTAGTGGAAGTACTATCTTATCAAGTCTACATGAACATAATTTTCATGATACGTACGGTTTTAACAAATAATGTTTTTTTCGAGTTCCAAATTCAAAATATAAAAAATGCTAGGTACCAAAACTACAATAATTTTATGTTATAGGTACCAAAATATTATTTAAATCTAAAAAAGTTAATTATTATGATTATTACATCATATATTATTTTAATGGGAAATTTTGCCTTCAGTCCTTATAATTATTTTTTTTTATTCTTGACTAAGTTTTTTGTTTTTTTTTAGATTCTTAAAGCTATCTAAAAAACTTTTAAGACACAAAACAAAATAAAAATGATTGGAAACCTACGTATAGCAAAACTTTTGTAAGTTTCAAAAAAATTGTTAATAGATTAAGAATGTGAAGCTTATTTATGGGTTTTTAATATAATTTCAATTTATTTTGTTAAAATAAAGTGATGTCATTTAATCCATTAATTATTTAAAAATTAATGATTTAGATAGAGTTATTTAACTACCCACAAAACATATATAATTCACTATCCTACAATGCTTATCTAATGACTTTATTGCTAATACTCTATTCACGGGTAATAGTTGAAAATTTTTCAAAATAAGGTGATAAGTTGAGATGTGTATTATATGAAAATAAATGTGATACAATAGTAATGGTAATTAACTTTTTTTTTAGGCTTAAATAATTATTTGGTATTCATAAAATTATGTTGGTTTTGACAACTAATTTTATTTTGCTATTTGAAAATTTTTTATTTTGAGGA
Organism: Psophocarpus tetragonolobus; assembly: GCA_037954015.1. NCBI lineage: Eukaryota > Viridiplantae > Streptophyta > Magnoliopsida > Fabales > Fabaceae > Psophocarpus > Psophocarpus tetragonolobus. Next base: position 43,547,737 of record CM075692.1, read on the forward strand.
ATATACATATCATGAAAATGACCTGGATTGCTAACTTAGCAACTTTAAGTAACATGCAAATGATGATGTAATACTTTTCTTAGTCACACCATTCTTTTTTAAAATGAGACACTTAATGATAGATATAAATTTAAAACATTAAAAATAGTAGGTATTAAATTTTAAAAAATTGAAAATTTAGGTACTAAAATCAAAATCTAAAGTTTTACAAATTGTAAAATAATATTTAAGCCTTAAATAATTTTCCTGTATGAAAATGTGACTAAAAATTTAATAAACATCCAAAGCATTTGTAGTGAGATATTTTTTGTTCACATTTTTTTATCTACAACATTCAAATCTAAAACCTTACATAATAGTACTGAGCCTAATTCCAATCGAACCTATGACTTGTTGATGTTTTAAATATTAAATATAATATAATTAATCAATATCATTTGATTAAAATTAGTTTTTGGTACTTAATAAATAGCTAGGGTTAAGTATTCCTAAAATTTATTATTTATAGCATCATATTCAATAAATTTAATAATTAATACAATTAAATAAAGAAAATAATAAATATTAAATAATAATTAATCAAGATTTTAACTTGTTTATACTCTGACAGTGTAAAAGAATATTATACTTACATTTAATCACATCTTTTTGTTTACATGACTTTAAAATATTAATGTGTAAAGTAACAAATTTATCATAAATTAAAGGTTATGATTGAATGTCATTAAAAAGTTTTCCCGTGATATTGCATATTAATTACACTCATTAATCAATAATATTTGATTAAAATTAGTTTTTGGTATTTAATAAATAGCTAGTGTTAAGTATTTCTTAAAATTTATTGTTTATAGCATCATATTCAATAAAGTTAATAATTAATACCAATTAAATGAAGAAAATAATTAATAAATATAATTAATGCTATTTAATATTAATAAAGTATTTAATGTAGCAATATTAAAGGCTTCATTAATATTTTTGTAATAAATATCATTCATTATGTGAATTATACATGAAGTTCTAGTGTATATATAGGATTGAAGGCTTATAACATTGGTGAGAGATTTGACATCTAACGTTGTCCATCCTAAAGCTTTTTCCGGAACAAAAACATCTTCACCTAGTGTCATGGTACTAGTTTTGAATCCATTTCAATATTGCTCAATTGTAGCGTTTCACTTATTTGATGAACATAATTGAGCAATATGAAAATTGACTTTAAGACTACTATCATATATGAGATTGGCGTTGATGAGCAAGAGTGATGAATCTATTTTTTTTTTCTCTATCATAATGTTTAGACAGAAATAATGTGAAATTGATCTAAAAAGAAGTTAATAAGATTAACTCTCTCTACTTATATTATTTTGGCTGTTACACCACTACTAGGCTAAAGTATAGGTATGAGTAATAAATTAAACATGTCACGTTTTTGTTTGTTCCACTATTGGCCCACAAAAAATGGGATAAGATAGATTGATATGTTATATTTAGGGTATGCCAAATAACTTGATGTGTCCTGACATTAAGCAGGTTAGTAGGTCGATCAATCTACAAAAATTGGAATTTATTTTGTTTTTTGTTTTTTTTAAAAAAATATAAAATTTAATTTAAACAAAAGATATTTTTATTTCTCCAAAAAAGTCATGATTTTACAAAAAATAAATTAGAAACTACAAAAACTAAATCTTGTATTATTGGTCTTATTTTCTTGGCAAGGTTACAATTGTACAAAAATAAATGACAAAGTTATGAAAAAGTTTATTTTATTTTTTTGACAAAGTCATTTTTATAAAGTCTACTTATAATTTATTTTATGTTTTAATTATTATTATTCTATTATTTATATAAATAATATAATTTTTTAGATAAACTGATTGGCGGACCTCGCCTTACTTGCCTTTGGCCTGATAAATTGACAGTTTAGGCAGAATAGACCAAAACAAATTAATGGAGTTAAAATATTGATCTGTGCATCTTTCTAAAATGAGGCGGGTGGCAGACTAGGTTGCCTGACACGCCATGATATTTAATTGATTATTGTCAAGTAAACTATGTTTTTAGTACATGAAAATTTTCAATTTATAGTTTGGTATATAAATTTTTTGTTGAAAATTAAGATATACAACTATCTTTTCAATCCAACATTTTAATTCTTTAGTTTATTTTAATTGTTAAGTAATGACATATCATCTTATTTATTATTATTTTATTTTCTTTTTTTTGCAATTTTTATCATATTTTATGATAACTTCTAGCTACCATTAATTTAAAAAAAAAAAAAACTTTATTTTCTTCTCCACACTCATCGTCCCCTACCTACCCTCATTCCCATTTGTCCCCTTACCCCCACCCCAGGTGCCATCCATCCACAGAAACCTCCCTCCCCAATCCCGCCAAGTACCTCTCTCACCCTCTTACTCATTTACCCCTTCCTCCTCTCCCCTACCTTGCTTAGTAGCCCATTCTCAAAGATGATTACCACATATTTTCTCATTATGCATCATTCATGCAAAATATTTTTCAATATTATTCATTGTAGATTAAAATTTATATAATAAGGATTTTAATTTTAATTACTTAAAAATTTATATTTTAATGGAAATACTAAAATGTTAGACAGAAAAAATGTTTGTATCTGTACCTTGATCGGTCAACAAAAAAATTATATATCAAAATTATAAATTTAAAAAATTTCATCTACTAAAAATATAATTTATTCTTAATTATTTTATTCAATTTGATAGAGTGTGCAAAATTTGAAGGAGTAGTAGATGATCATAGAAGGTGGTTGGTAGGTTAATCATAGTGATGTGCTTCTAGATACTTTAGGCCTTACTAAACAACTAGTGTTAACAAACCTATGAGGTTAATCATGGATATACACCATCTTGTACTAACCAGTGTTAGTGTGTTACTAAACTAGTGTTAACAGATCTGTGGGGTTGATAATAGACATATGGATATATATCACCTTGCACTAACTATTTTTTAATAGGTATATACTAGTTATTAGTTTATTATTTATTTATAATTAGTTGAACGATTAGAATTTGAGATATGGTTTTGGATATAACTTGCGTTATATTTTACATTACTAACCAAAGCTCTGTAGAATTGGATGAAGATGTTTAGTGGCATATCAACCAAGTCTGACGTGAAATTCCCGGTATATATCTTTTATATTGCTGTCTTTTTTATTATTTTATCTAATTACAAGTAACCTTTACTAGTTACACACATATTAAAACTTTGTAGGAGATAGAAAATTCTATTTCCGAATATTTAACAATTCTTAAATTTTGAACTTAAGACCTCTGTTTAAGGGATTATTTCAGCTCTTGTGTCTGATTTTTTTTTTAAGGTATTACTGTCTGATTATTATTATTATTATATGGCTGAGTATTTCATATATTTAATTTTATTCATTTATTATTATTGACAGTTACAACAGAAGTCATCTGTGCGAATATTTTCTGAGTTGTCTTAGTGTTTCGTAGTTTCTTCTCTCGAGGACCCTTTGAATTTTGAATTGACAACGGAGATTTTCAATGTGGTCATCTAATCCTTACGTTACTGATATCAGGACACACAAAGATAACATTTTTCCGTAGTAAAAAAAAAAAAAAAGGAAGAAAAAACTAGACCATTTTTTTATGAACTTTTCTTACTTCTATCGAATTCATAATCATGTAATTCATGGTGTTGGTTCTATCATTCCATCAGCACACATTAGTGCAATTCTATCCAAACATGATCATAAAATGAACAAATCATTCTTAATTTCAATTAGGATATGTACCATTTTCGATTAATTAAACTTGTTTTGAGTTAAGGAAAGTTAATTTATATAATTTTTTCTACTATTTACCAACGAGAAGAAGCACAACAGAAGAATAAGCCGATTTGAACACAGACACTAGATGATTGTTTGATTAAAATGGAAAGATCAAGAACGATGAGACAAATGAAAATCTACAACTCAACAACTGAGAGTCATAGACTAGACCAGGACACATTATCACCATTTACCACCTTCATTGGCTTGGACAGAATACTCAAACCCTAACGAAAGTAAACAAACCACCAGAAACATAAATCAAAGACACAGATGGGTACATAAGATAACCCAAAATCAAAGATAAAGCCCAAGAACAGAAAAAAGAAAAAGAAAAGGCATAACTCAGTTCCAAGCCACATCAAACAGAAACCCTAGCAACAAAACGCCTTAGATCTTCAAATTCAAGTCCAGTTTAGGTTTCTTAATTGCTTCTTTCTCCACTCCAGGAGGGCAAAGTGCAAGTGTAGTGGCTTCAATTTCGGCTTCAGACAAAGGTGAGCCAAGTGTCAGAGGCCCTGGCTCCACCACCTGTCCAGCAGCAACCAGTCCATAAACACTCATAAAGTCTAATTGGAGACCAGGGTCTTCATTTGAAAAGTGTTGTATGGGCTGGTTTATGCTGGACAGGAGATCTAAAGTTATTTGAGATGGCTTGAATGGCCAATAATTCACTAATTCTGATGATGATGGTGGTGATGACAATAATGATATCTTTATCGGTGTCCATACTGGTGAAGCTGATGGAATCGGCAGCATGACTGAGACCACCCCATAGTTTTGCTGCAAATAACCATCCACCCGAGAAGGATCAGATGGGACAATCATCTTGTCAGAATCAAATTCTTCAATGTTCATGTTCTCAGACATTTGGGTAACCTTGGTATGTTCTTTCATGCATGCAAAATATTTAGAGAGCAGTGGGGTATGATGACACTATTTGGAGTGAGTAACACTCATAGCACAGTTGCTTGGGCAGTGAGTGTTCCTCTGATCTCATTCGAAGCCTAGAAAAAGGCAGGGCAACTAGGGCAGAAGAAAACAACGTACAGCAGTGAAACTCATGTTATTCTTGTGCTTGTCTTGTCTGGCGGATTATTATTATCAGTCTCTAATTGGCCGTTTCTATACAGCAAATTGCTTAATGTTATGTGACCAACACGTTAACACTACTGCATTCTACAAATACTAATTTTTATTTTTATAATTTTTTAATTAATATTTATTTTTTTTTTAGAAAAAGTCCATCGTTGATTCTTGCTTTCGAGCATTTCACACTAAATAGCAAGTTCTTCAATCTGTAACTACTTACTGAAAAGCCAATTGTGTTTTGGACATAAATTTCACATACCAATAAAAAATGTTAATAAAAATAGATTTACTAGTTGATTTTATTATTATTATTTTATTAAAATAACATTAATGTACTAAATTTAATTACTTTAGCTTAATATTTTTGAAAATTGATAATGTTATTGAGAGTTGAAAATATGTGAGAAAGAATATTTAGGAATGATTTCTCAGATTCTCCTAATTCAAAAAATTACCCATAGTTTATTTATGATATTTTTAACCACTTCATTTTCATTTTAGCTATTTTTATACTCTTATATTAAATAAAATGTGATTTTTTTTGTTGCATTCAAACAAACTTAAGTATTATCAAATAACTTTTAAACAAACTTATCCAAACAAATCTAATTCCAATCATGCTCTTCTTAAATATATTTTTACTCGCAAATTAGCACTTTTTTACTTTTTTGTCCTTGCAAAAATTTTATTTTACTTTTAGTTCTTACAAATTATGAACTTTTTTATTTAAATAACTTTAGATATAACTTAAAATAGTAAAAAAAATCGATTTAATGCACTTTAAGAATGAAATATAAAACAAACATAATTGTACAGGACTAAAAGTAATTTTTTTGCAATGATAAACGTTAGATTGCAATGACTAAAAATATACTACTACTAAAAATGTTATAGATAGCAAATTAAATTTTTTTGTCCTAATTGTTATAAGTAACTATTACTAATTTGTAAAGTTATCCGGAGTTATATTTTTTTATACTCTTACTTTATTGTTAATTTTATATCTTATGCTTTATTTATTTATCGAATTAGTATGCGCTAAAATTAAATACAACAGTAAAGGATATTGTTAAATAAAATTTAAATTTATGAACATTAATTAAAGCAATTAAAGTTAATTAGTTTACTTATGTAAGTTTTTGTTCTTAATGATTTGTAATATATATTGCTTAAAGTTGGGGTGGTGGTGGCAGTGAGTGGCGATGACAATATTAACGATGATGGTGGCAGCAATTAGGGGTGGTGGTGACAATGATACCGACGATGGTGCCAGTGGTGGTGACGATGATGAGATGGTGGTATCGCAACTACTGTCACTCCTACTATCATCACAACCATCTTCGTCTCATTGCTGATGTCGGTGACGGTGGTGGCAGTTCTGGCGATAATGAAGTGTGGGTGGTGACAAGTGGCAATCTTGTAGAAGATTCTGTAAGGGTAATGAAAGAGAGTGATATGTTAAATGTTTGTGAAAAAGTATCTGAACCTGAAAAAATTATGTGAACTTATTTAATATTATAGTTATTATTATATTTTCTTATTTCTCACTAAAACCTTTTTTTCTCACTTGAGTTATTATATATATATATATATATATATATATATATATATCCAAAATTATCTGTCATCAAACATATTAGAAAATAGCATAAATGTTTTTTAATGAAAATATTAACCATATAATTAGGATCTAATTTTTTTTATATGCAGTGCATGCAATATATAATAATTTTATGTCGTTGTCATCCTTTTGTAATTGTAATGACCACGATTTCAATGATATGAACCCTTTTTTATCAAACATCAAACTCTAAGATCGGAATTCTAAAAGGTGAAAAAAATAAAATAAAAAGAAAGTAAATGGAACAGATATCACAATAAAAGATAGATTGATAAAAAGTCCAAACTACAAGTAAAATTCGAATTACAACAATTTGACTTCAGTGGAAAGTATTTGACCGAGAGAAGAGATCAAGGTAAGTGTGCCTTTTGGTATTCATCCACAGAAAGGGTTTCCCATAATCCAGTTTGTGCATACAAATGATGGTTGCTTCCATCTTTGCTATCCTTATTTCATTTCCCCCCCAAATACCATTTTTAACACAAATCATATAAGAACCAAAATTCTGAAGCCTAAGAAACCATTCATGTACATAATGAAACATGAAGAAAAAGCTGAGTATGCTCAAGTTTTGTGAGAGCTTATTTTAATACTTAATATTACATTTAATTTTAACTGTCAGGGAAAAAAATATTTTTGCACGTTTATATATATATATAGACACACACAAAGGAGTCAACTTAAATGGATATGCAGTTGAAGTTTGAGGAATAAAAGAATTTTGAAGGAAAGGGTTTGAAATTATTTTAAAAGTACAAGTAGCTAAAGTTTGTAGAATAAAATATTTAAAAGTAATTATTAATTTTAGAGTTTTTTTATTTTAAAAAAATTAGAATTTTTTAAACTCACAAAAATAGAAATTAAAAATTAACATTTAATCTATAAAAAAAACTAAAATACAAATTAAATATGTATTGGCGGCAAGAAGTAAATCGCAATTGATAATGGAAGTGATGTAACGTCAGTTTTTAACCTTATCTTTAGATTGTTCAGAACCAAAATTAAGGTTATTTTTAATGATTAAAATCAACAGATGTCTTTGAGGATAAAAATATATTTAGCCTATAATTAATAATAATATTTAAAATTAATATACTATTTAATTCAATAATATTTTGATAAATTTTAATTTAATATTAATATCAGTGAGTATTTTTACCTGATAATATAGTTTAGTTAGTAATGTTGGTAACTCTGGTGCAAATGTGGAGAAATTATCTTCCTGAAATGTATTGGGCATTATCCTAAAAGACTTATCTAAATAATTTTGCAAGTCTTCCATGATACAATAAAAACACCTTAGGCAACTTGAGACTATAAAACTACAAGATAAACATGAGAACAAGAAGGAAAGCCAGAGAGAAAAGAGCTTAGAGATATTTCTAACTGTGAAACTAGGGACCCTATATTTGTATCTCATAATAAATATATCCACTACAAATATAAATTATAATAAAAGGATTAAATATAATTAATTGCATGATTACGAATTAATTGTATTTAATATGTAATAAAAAACTAAATTTAATATGTAATAAAAGTTATTGACGATTATAAACATTTTAATTTGCTTTTAAAATCACATGTTACAAATTAATTTTACTATTGTAATACTCAAATTTTTCAACAATCCCCCACATATTACAAAGATGAATAAAACTTTTGAAAAGAAGAAATTTTTGGCTAGGTTCTCAAATGAGATATATTACATCAAACTTGGTGTAGCTATGCTATATGAACCAGACCTAGACTAATAGTATTTATCATAGTGTTGTTGGTGTAGCGAGACTATATGAACAAAAAACATGTGACGTATGATAGTGCTCTACTAGTCACAATATACCCTCACAATCTTTTGTTGTTTTTTATGTATTGTGCATTTAGGTTATGCGTCTTGCCCAGTATTTATGAGTGTTCTAGAGATTTGCCAAGATCTCATGCAAGCAACCTCACTTGACACTCATATAGGTGATTTCATCAAGTGTATGATGCAAATCATACACCACTCATAAGGGATATGAAATTCATTAAAAGTTTTATAAAATGCTAAGCTTTCTCATAAAGCTTAACTATAAATTTTAACCTTTCATTAATGCAACATTTAACACTTTCTCACATCATAGGAATGGACTAAAAGAAATTGATGGATATCAATTTTAGTGTTAGAAAAACTGACAAATGATTTGTTCTTACCCATATAAACTTTTTTCATGAAATCTCCAATCACAAAGATTGGGTTATCATCATTGTTTGTTTTCAAGTGGTTAAGTCTCATTCCTTTGAATGTTTCTAAACCATTTTTCTTCCTAGGGGTTTCGTTAGAGGAGTTGTTAAGTTTCCTTTTGACTTCACAAAATCTATGAAAATTATTCTATCTTTTAGCAGTTGCTTTATCACATTATCTCTCAGTTGTATATTTCTATTCTTACCATTGTAAGTTTTATTTTTTGCTATAGCTATTTTTTATTACAAATCACAGTGCATAGACATTGATGGTGTAGGTTTCATTCCTAAAGGAATGTTAGCCAAGAAGTTTTTCAACCACCCAACCTCAATGCCAACCATTTCTAGAATAACAAACTCAGATTCCATTATTAATCTAGCTATAATTGTTTGTTTGGCTAATCTCCATGTAATTGCATCATCATCAAGTGTAAATACATAGTCACTAGTGGATTTTATCTCATATGAATCAGAGATCTAGTTAACATCAATGTACCCTTATAGTATAGAGGGAAATCCATTGTATTCAATATGATAGTCCATGATACCTCTCAAATATCTCATGAGTCTAGCAAATACTTCCCAATGATCCTTATTAGGATTATGAGTGTATCTACCTCAATCTACCTACTACATAGGCTATATTTGGTCTTAAGAAATTCATCAAGTGCAATAAGCTCTCAATAATCTAGGTATATTGAGTTTGAGAAACTGGTTCTCTTCTATTTTTCATTAGTTGAGAGTTAGTATCATAAGGGGTACTCATAGATTTATAATCAACTAAGATATTTCATATTTTCTACTTTGTTTATCATGCAAGTTGATTAGGTCTAGTTGATTAATTTATTGACATATGAGGAATTAACATGTCCTAATCTAGCATGCCACATAACATACAAATCAATCATATAAGTAAAAGAAATAAATGTCTTATTCTCTTTAAACACTTCAGAGATATTAAGTATATAAAGACCCTTATCACAATAACTCTTTCTAACAAACACATGTTTTTGGTCATGACAATCTAGTCATACTCAAAAGTCACTTTTACCTCAACCTTTCCCAATAGTGTCATAGAGACTAAGTTTGCTTTGATGGTAGACACATGAAGAACATCACTTAAAACCAATGTTTTTTCAGATATGAGTTATAAAAAAAAACTTCTCCTTTCTCCAAAACTGGAGTAGATCTAGAATCACCATGAAAAACTTGTTCTTTTCCACCCCTCACACGATTGTAGGAGGAAAATGCATTTATATTATTAGCCTATATGTGCCTGGTAATCCCAAAGTCTACCACTCATTTACTCTCATTGGTCAGAATATTTACGAGATAAATGACCGCAATAAAATTATCATTTCGTTCAACCAAGTTAACCTTAAGCTTAAGAGGATTTCCATTTCTCATAAGTAAGCATAAAATATTTTGGCTCTTCACAAAAATATTTTTTTTATTAAAGGCGTGGTTTAGAGCTGCATATGCAGTATGAAAATTATTATTGTAATCAGTTTCATAAGTTTACCTTTTTTAAGTAATCGTAATTTGACCTTGCTTTTGCCAGTGTAAATTTTTGTAAACATCCGACAATGATCCAACATAGATGTGTTCCTTCCAACACCGAAAATTTACTTAACAAAAACCTCAATTTTGGAAACATCTGACAAAGGTGCGTTGGACCTCAGGTCAGAATTGATGGTCTGGTGGGCAGCAACAGAGTCAAATTAGTCAACAATAAGTCTTTTAGATTGTCGATAACTACAGTACAAATGTGTAGAAATTATTTTTCTGAGGCGTGTTGGGCATTGTCCTAAAAGACTTATTTAGGTAATCCCACAAATCTCTCAGAATACAATAGGAACATCTCAGACAAGCTAAGACTACAAAACTAACAAAATAAACCTTTGAATACATTAAAACATCTCAGAATACATTAAAACATCTCAGAATTAATTTTATTTAATACGTAATAAAAACTAAATTTGATACATAATAAACTCACCAACAACTGTAAACAAATATTTTAATGTGCTTTTAAAATCACATGTTACAAATTAATTTGCCGTAATACTCAAATTTTCCATCAAGTAATATATGTTGAGTTTGTGGGATCGAGAGGTTTTAAGTTTCATTTCTTTCCCGCATAATACATTTGTGAAAAGAGATGAGAAACCCTAAATGAGAATTCTAAACTGATTGATAATCTTTGTTGTTAATTAAAATATATTAATTGTTTCATTAATATCTATATAAGAAATATTATTCGTTGATTATTGTAATGATTATTATCCATTCTCTGAGGGCTGCTAAAAGTAATGGATTGTGTACAATTAACACTCTCTTCTCTAATTAATCTAATCGATCCTTAGAGATTATAAAGAAAAATAGTTTATGTAAGGGATAGACTAAGTCAATGAGAATTTTAAAAAAGAGTGTAATCATGCACTTTTTGTAAAACTGATTGTTGATGATTTTAGTTAAAATAAAAAGTAGATCGTTCACAGAATTATTTGTATCACAATCCGAATTCTAAAAAATTAGCCAATCATGTATTTTGGAAAGTCAATAAACATAAAATAAGACATTGAAAGCAATAAAGAATATAATTCTTTACAGAAATCCACTATATGAGCTCTTGTTATCTCCTCCTAACTCTCGGAACTCAATAGCTCACTATCTCTCAGAAGATGTAAAAGAAAAGTGCAAAATTATCAAGAAGATAAATAAGAATGAAACATTCTATTATAGACTAGGGCCAACACTATAGTATGTGCATATAGTGCTTAGCTAATTAAGCACAATTGTGATTTGATGGGCCATGTTGGGTTGCATGTGCATGCTTGTTCTTGTAAGCAAACCCTATTTTTGGTGCACAACTAAGCACAACTATATTTTGTCTCATAAGTGAAGTATAATTTTTTAAGCACAACCATGCTTGTCTAAGCTGTTGGAAATAATAGTGGATTGGTATTAATCAATATATTTTATCATTATCTGGCAATTTAAGATATGGTGATAATCGTATCTTATAATATCTTTATGATTATTTGAATGGGATTATAGTAAGATTGACTCTGTGATGGGTTGAGTCAATCATAAAAAGCCCATTTAAGGGGTCTCTGCCTACCCTGGGGGATTATAAATTTGCCATCCCATTAAGCAAATTACAACAACAATACACATTCTCTAAAATAATCCCCTAGAAAGTAGGTAGTAAAATCCTCAAAGAGTTCTTATTGAACTCATATCTCTAGAATAATCATTCCTAGGGTTTTTTTTTTATTCTTGAAAATCAAGAATTTTAATTCAATATATTTGAGGTACACAAATTCTCTTTTCTCTATCTTTTTATATTTAATTCTCTATACATACTATAATCTTGTATCTATTGATTTAAGGTTTCCTTTTATTTCAATCAATTGGTATCAGAGCCAAATTAGATACATATTATGGTTGTTTTCTATTAGAGAATTATGATTGTTTTCTATTAGAAAATTAAATTTGAATTGAAGATTTTTTTGTGTTATTAGTGAAATTTTATAATATAGTTCACTATTATCTTTTGCACAAAAAAAAAAAAGGGTTTACGCTACTTGTTATTGTTAAGATAACATGTTAAAGTTTCATTCCCTTACCCTTACATGGGTAACTTATATATTGAAACTTCTTTTTAAGTGCTACCTCTTTAAAACCTAGTTTTCTTTTAAATAATTTTGAGGTAAATTGTTTTCAAAATTACTTAATGGTTTTCCTTGTTTTATGTTTGACCAATATGAGTCATTTGTGTGGGTAACGTAATATATCTGTATTAACTTTACTTTGGAAAGTGTTAATGGGGTTGTATGGACTCATTTTTATACCCATATTTTTGTAATTTGGTCAAGGGAGAACTTTGTCGTTTTGATACGATCATGTATGATGATTCGTGTGTTAAATTCATTCTCAGAAGCATTGAATGTTGTTGCTAATTTTTATATTCTTATTTTCTCAAAAATACCATATTTATTTAATATTTTTATATTATTGGTATTTTTTAGTATAAAAAAAAATTTGATTAATTCAAGATTAAATTAATTGTTTTTTACTACTATAATCTTGAATTTTGGACCTATTTTCATTGTGATAATTCTTTACAGTATTTGTATTCTCCAATTATACTGTACTCTCTTTAATATTGAATTATCATTTATAAATTGATTTTAGGTTATTTTATTAATTATGCACAATCTTAATTGTCCTTCTCTTATGAGTATAATTTTCTTTATTAATTTGCATTATTATTACTTGCCTATCATGGGTATAATAATGTGAATTTTGTATGTTGGTCATATAATATATATGATTAAAATTATGCAAATTTATTGGACAATATGCATAATTTCTTTTTTTATTTACATAATTATAATTTCACTATTTTAGATGCATTTATGTGAATTTTGTGATATAATTATTTTTTTATTGCATTGATGATAACTATACTCTATCGGTGTATTGTTATTAATGTAATTTGGTGTTATACAATGTATTTTTCTTGGCTTATGTTAATGATTTTCTTATATCCTATCGGTATTAGGATTTTATTGATATAAGTTATAGTGCATTGTAATTTCCTGAGGGATTCTCTTTTAACTGAACTTTTAGAATTACATAATATTTCCCTATTTTTGTAATGTTCAGTTTATTTCCCTCATTTGATCATGTTTAGTTATATTTATATGGAACCAAAATTTACACTCTCATTTTCTTTTTGTTCCATAATGACTTATAACCTTTAATTGGATATTTTTTCCTTCAAAACAAAAAAAATGTTGCATTTTTGTGGTGCAAATTTTCTATATATATATATATTTTGATAAAGAAATAGTTAAATTTTATTTAGCCCTCTGGGTATTTTTTTGTTATGTCAACTTATTTTTTCTTTATCAAGTGGAAGAATTTTGTATATTAAAATTTTAATTAATATCCTATAAAATAAATTGTTGTGATATAAGATCTTTACTTTAAATGTCCAATTAATCATACATGTGCAAAAACAAATGTTCTTGATAAAATTATTTTTTTCTTATCACATTATTTGTGATCACATTGTTGGGATCTATATCAAGGATTTTATATTGGTCTCTTGTAAAATATTTTCTTGTATAACAAACTCTCTATTGATTTGCAATATTAATATGCAATTCTTGTAAGGACAATATAGGAATCCCAAATTTTAATAGATTAATTTCTCCATACCACATTTTATAATATTGTTAATGGTATTCTTGTAAAAGCTAGATGCTTTATTTTGGGATATATAAATAAACTTATGTCCATTATAAATTGTGATGAGAGTTAGAGACTATTTATTATTATATCCTTAATATATGCAAGAATAGGTCTCATTCTTCCGCTGCGTGTAATCATGTTTTATTCTCAAGTGTATGTAAATATTGTTTATTGTAGCACTTGATTTTTGTTTATGATTACTTGAGAACTTGCTTATGATCTCATATTCTACGTAAAATTATCAAGTGATTCATTTTCTCACTCATGTAATTATTTTTTCAAGATCCTCATAGGGGTCAATATTTTTGTAAAGATTGATTAATATGTGGTTAATTATGAAACCATTTGTGAGAATTTTTATTCTTATGGATGAATTTGTAGGTTTCATATTCTTGTTATTTTAACCACTTCTCTCATTAATCATTTGTTATTCTACTACTTTCTAATTCCTTAAGTAGAATAATAGTGAATTTTAATTCACTTTTATTATTATCTTATAAAGTCATCATCCCACTATCACTACTAGTGTACCCTAATGATAATCCTAATATTTTTTTTGTATATTAAGGATTAGTGGGAGTATATATAATATTCTATTATCTCTCGAAACTTATCTATTTGTATTGTCATATATTCTTGTGCACATTTAATTATGATATGACATACTTTATAGGACTTGACTATTTATTTTTGTCCTATTTTAATTGAGATACATAATTCATTGTATCTTAATAGACATCTTTAATGGATGTTAAGAGCATTTTTTTGGGGATTGCACGTTAATTCTTTTGGTATGCAATTAAGTATTGTGCATTTCTTTACCCAAAATTTCACATTTTGTTTGGTCAAAATTCTATAAGTATATTGTAGATGTAATACTCCTATTGGGTATGATTTTATACTTTGTAAAAAAGTGCTTATTATGATAGTACTTCTATTGAGTACAATTTTGCACTATTGAAGTACTTATGAATTTTTTTTTGTTTGGACCAATTATGTAAGTGTTTGCTCAATTGACATTTTGTGGCCACAATAATCTGAGTATCATTTTATATAAACTAGGTGTCTATGTGGTTTTAGTAGGGAATTTATGGATTTCCTACTTATCTTTGGATTCTTACATAGTCACTCTTTTTTGAAACTCAGATAAGTTAAATGTCAAATATTATAGAGCATTTATGTAGCCTATATGTAATTACATATGTTATTGGGCTATGATGAATAATTAGATGCATGTAAATTATGCTTTCTCACCTATATAATTTTTCAGACTCAAGTAAAAAAAAATTATATTAATTAAACATTTTTTTATTCACTGATCAAATACTTAACTTTGGAGTTTTATAACTCATATGGTTTGGTTAAGTTTTGATGTCTTAGATCAGTGGGAGTCTGAAAACTTTCTTATGAGATATGTGTGAAGTAATATCATTTTAGTAACATATCTCTTAGCATTTTTGGATGCTTGAGACCATGTAGTATCATTTTATTGAACTACATTATTGTACATACTTTATGAGAAATATTTATGATATATATCCCTATCGGATATTATTTTGTAGCTCAAATTTCTCATTATTGTCATTCTAGCTTAATGATTTATCTTTGTATTATTGATTAATACCATCCAAGTGGGAGAATGTTGGAAATAATAGTGGATTGGTATTAATCAATTATATTTTACCATTATCTCGCAATTTAAGATATGGTGATAATCGTATCTTATAATATCTTTATGATTATTTGAATGGGATTATAGTAAGATTGACTCTGTAATGGGTTGAGTCAATCATAAAAAGCTCATTTGAGGGGTCTCTGCCTACCCTGGGGGATTATAAATTTGCCATCCCATTAAGCAAATTACAACAACAATACACATTCTCTAAAATAATCCCCTAGAAAGTAGGTAGTAAAATCCTCAAAGAGTTCTTATTGAACTCATATCTCTAGAATAATCATTCATAGGGTTTTTTTTTTATTCTTGAAAATCAAGAACTTCAATTCAATATATTTGAGGTACACAAATTCTCTTTTCTCTATCTTTTTATATTTAATTCTCTATACATACTATAATCTTGTATCTATTGATTTAAGGTTTCCTTTTATTTCCATCATAAGCACCATTATGCTTCACTTTAGCTTGGTTAAAATGCAAGTTTTTGTTTGCTTTTTCCTATTCATCTCCTCCAAGAACTTGCTGCATAAAATGAACAAAAATTAGCTAGTTTGAAAGAACACAACAATTAGGATACAAAACCTTGTATAAAATGTTAACATAAATTGGCTTTATCAGATGGATAATATAACCTTTAGAGTTAAATTCGTTTAGAGATCCATTAGTTGGATAAATCTTAAGAGATGGAGAAAAATGAGTAAGTTGGTAGTGATGAAGGTATTTCTGGGCCTTAAATTTTAAAAGATTTTTTTTTTTAAGGAGAATAGACCTATAACATCTCAAATTTTAAATATTAAAATAACGCACAAGGACATAAAATGATATATTATTAATATTGTTGTAGTTGTTATTTTATTTATTTATTCATTTATTTAATTATTATTATTATTATTGTTAATCTTATTATTAGGATTATTATTGTTGTTAGAATTCCAGTGTTATAAATTAGTAAAAACAAGATATAAGACTTACACAGGTCTACAAATAGAAATGGGTCAAGACCCATTTGTCACCCTAGAGTTTGTATTCATGCTTCCTAAGTGAGCATTTTCCCTATCTTTTCCCAACATTTTACTTTTATGGTTCATATTGTTTTCTCTTTTTCCCCTCTTGATTATATTGCTAAGGTCAAGGTACATAAAAAAAAGGATTTATAATGGATGTTTGGTTGTGGATAATGGGGTTGATATATACTAGACCCCGAATTAGTTGTTTATATTTATGCTTGATCTCTTTATGTTTAATTTGATTAAATGGATTGTAAATTCTTTGAAGCACTTGAATTTTGTTATAGATTGGCAAATTGATTGTTGTTTCCTTTAGATTGAGCATTTTGATTCATTAATTTCATACTTTATTGTGTTTGCATGGTTTGTATAGGTTGAAACACGTTGGCCGGGTTTTGATTGTACAAACTTAGACTGAGTTTTTTCATACTAAACATTTAGATTCATAATTTCATATTTTAAAATATTTATTAATATACTAAATATAATTATAATTAAATTTAAACTATATGATTAATTATATTTTTATTAAAAAGATTGTGTTTAAAAATTTACGTATTAAATTATATTATAATTTATTTTTTTATTTAAATATTATATTGATACAACATTTATACAAAATGATAAATTAAAAAAATGTAAATACAGTAAATATGAATTATTAACTTATAATTATTAATTTAATTTTTAATTTAATTTGATTGTTGTGGATATTATGTTAACATGTACTTGACTTTTCTGTCATTTATAATATTTTTAAAGGTATTTATAGTAAAAGAATAGAATTTATTTTAAATTTGTTGAAAAAAGTGATTTTTATTGAAGAGAAAAAACATATTTTAGACATTAAATATGTATGAAATAGTCATAATAGTTTTTGAAATTAAAAATATTCAATAGATTCTTACAATTAAAATTCATTAGTCATATTAGTTCCTATAGCTGTTACATTGAATATAATGATATTAATTTAAAAATTTAAAAATTAAAATTACAATGAGTTATATAATTGAAGGATTAAACAACAATAATTACAATTTGAGATCATTATTTGACATTTTTTTATTATTTGAGGGACTACTACGGTAGTATCACAAAAATTTAGAGACAAAATGGCATTTTACTTTTATTAATATTTTTAATCTATATGAAAATATTAATTTTACCTATATTTTATTTTAAATTTTTTGAGTTAGTTAGCTTCATTATTGGATAAATTTAATGTTTCATAGTATAATGAGTTTTGTCTAAATAAATGAACCAAAAATTATATTATTAATTTTTTATTTAATAACATATTTTTTATATGCTATAATGAAAAGTAATCTATATGCAAATAGTTTTGGTGATAACAAATAAGATTAAATTTGATTATCTAACATTTATTTTGAAAAATATTTTAGATGATAATCAGGCATAAACTTGACAGAGACGCAACAAAATGCAAAAAAAGAACTTCATCAATGATAAGATGTAGTTGATTTTGTTTATAAGAAGCATATGTAGCTCAAGAAAGTATAAGATGCAACTTATCAAGAGTGAAGATGTAGATGTTGGCTAAGAGACTTAGACGTATGCTGTTAAGACACAAACTAAGAACTAGTCAAACAAAGTCTTAGACTAGTCAGACATAGACTCAGTCAAATTAGACGTTGACATCAGTTACATCATATACAAACTCAGACACGTCAAAAATGCAAACGCATCTTGAAGTAAGACAGAATTCCACTTTTGAAGATAAGTCTAAGATGCATTCTATAAAGATGAAGACACAATTAATCAAAATACAAAGACAAAGAACTTGAAGACACAATTCATGAAAATTAGATGCAAAACATGTAGATGAAGTCAAAGAACTCCAAGAGAAGCATATATCAGATGAAGACATAGAAGAAGAAGGCAAAGTGCTGAAAGTTGTGAAGATGAAGTTAGGAAGAAAGAGTAACCAAAAATAGAGACGCTCATTAGAAAGTCTATGTAAGAAACATCTACATAAATGCTCAAGCATTAGAAGCATCCAAGCCTATAGTAGAAGCTTCTACATAAATGCACATTTAGTAATTAATCATTTGGAGTGATGGAAAGACACATGTTGTGTGAATAGAAAGATGTGTATCCACTTTGGAAAAAATGTTTAGGTCATTTACTGTGACAACAAAGTTGCTTATTAGATCAATTTGCATACAAAAGTTGATAAATGATATAGGATATGTGATTTAAAGTAACAAGTTGGCAAAAAGTCTCAAAAGTGCATTTAATGTTGTTTAGAAGCACCAATTGCACTAAACGCGCACAACTAGCTCTTAAGTTATAACAATCGCATTTTTTAAGAGCCCCTATATAAAGCAGCTTAAGTTTGAAAAGAAGATGAATAGAAATACAAATATCATCAAACATTCAAAATCTCTCTCAACTACAAAAGTTTAAGTTTAAACACTCAACTTGAGTGATTAGATGTTGCTATATATATCCAACCTTCCTGTGAGTTAAATTGATTATCATTCACTTACTGAAGTTATCCATTCTGAGCAAATTTTTATATCCTCTTGTTGAGAGTTTAACCTTTGTACTGTTTCATCTTATACTTTGGATTGTAAGTCAATAGTGACTTATTGTTTCAAAAAATACTCGGGCAAGCCAAGAGTGACTTTGTGTATTTAGTTTTGTTCTCAAGTGGATTTCAAGCATAAAATAAGGAGTGATTTAGAATACTTGTTGTGAGCTAGAAGTGACACTAAGAATACTAATATTATTTCAGTTTGAAAGAGTAAAATTAGAACCTTTCAAGATGTGCTTGGAATAGACGAAACGTAACTTAGTTGAGAGTGAATCAATATAAAACTAAGTTTCTTGCTAACTTCTACTGCAACATTTGTCTATACTAAAACTGGTTTTATTTTAAATAGTTTTATAAGAAGGTTCTTTTATAAAAGTAACCGTGCTTGAAAAGCAAAACAAGTTCTTTTATAAAATTTGTTTTTAATGTGCATCTGTTTAACAAAACATGTGTTTATGTATCTAGATGTAAGTTTGTATAGCATAAGATGTGTCTGTATAATAAAATAAAATAGATTTTATCTATGTTTATATTTTTTTTAAGACTTTTTTATCATACTTTTAAATTGTTGGTTTTGCTAATTAGAAGTGTTCTTTCTTAAGAAGGTTTTCATAAAGCTTCTTAAAAAGGTTATTATAAAACTTCTTAAAAAGGTGTTTTTAAAAGATTTCCATAAAGTTTTGTATAGCTCTTTAACTCTCTTTTAGAGTTAACATTTAGTTTCAGTTGGTATCAAAGCTTACCGCTCAAGGTAAGTTCTTTGTAGAACTAGAGGAGATCCTATAAGAAGCTATGGACAAAGTTATCAAACTTAAGAATCTAACCAAATTTGTGAGAGTTCTATAAACTCAACTTGTAGATTTATAAGATTTTACTTTTAATAAAAAAAAATCTATAAATGACATAAATTAAACATTTCAACAATATAATTAATCAAAATAATAAATCACAAATTTCACAATACTTAAAAAACAAGTCTAGCAAGACATCACGATTAGATAATAAATTACAAGGTCATAATAAAAGTAGAACATTCTCATCGATATTTGGGATTGATAGAAAAAAATTAAACATTCTCATCGATGTTTGATATTCTCATAATAAAAGTTTAAAAAATTACAAACTTTATTAAATGAGTTTAGATCTCTAGGTAGCACTCACGATTTATATGACAATATTGATAATATCTTATAGAGTGTGCCCAGTTGTTGGAGAGCGCAAGTATCAGCTCTAAGAACTTCATTTAAACTTGATTAACTTGCTGGTATCTTAAAGGTAAGCAAGTTTGAGTTGTTGCAAGACGAAGTCCTAAAAGAAAGCAACACTTATGCACTGACTGAAATAAACCATATATACACAACATATCACAAGCTGTAAAGGTTGAAGAATCATTAAAAGATCCTTCAGCAGAAGTGTTTGATGAAGGTATGGAAGTTGATCCGTCAAACATCTCAATAAAGTTGTATAAGAGTGACCTAAGACCTAAGCGCATCACCCTAGTAAATCTTTTGAGCATAAAATAGAGAGAAAAAGTAAGAGAGAGAATTTTTTTAATAAATATGAAGAGATGAAAAAAAAATTAAAAAGTAAGAGAGAAAAGTTAAAAAAAATAAAAGTGTAATAGGGATTTTTGGCTAGTAGAATGATAAATTTTTAAGAAAATGTTGACATGTCACTAACAAAAACTTATATATTTATATATATAAATGTCAGTATCAATAAAATTATTTTCTTCTATTATAAAATTTATTTTAAAATAACTAAATTAAACAATAAAATAGATATAATTATTTTTATTTTTATTTATTATGATGAACTAGAATAATAATATTTTATGATTGTTTTTAAATTTTACTATATATTTGTAAAATAAATGGTTTTAAAATCTATAATTTATAACATTAAAAGGTTTAATATTATTGTGATATTTAATATTAATGAAATTTAAGTTAAGATACTTTTAAAATTTTCGTATATAAAATATAAATAATTTTTACAATATATTTTAAATAATTTAATTCAAACTAATAAATTTGAATTTATATGTTAAAAAAATTGAATTCTTTTATAATATAATCTATATATGTACCTTTCAATATCATGATTTATTTTAATATATATATATATATATATATATATATGAATTAAAATTAATATGTTTAATATTCTATGATACAATTTTTGTATTGATATTCATAACTTATATTTAATTATTAAATTAAGAAATATATTATATTTTAAAAATGTAATAAAATTAATATTTAATATTAATTGATTTATTGATTGAAATTTTAATTTATTAAACTTATGAAATATATATTTAATAAATATAATAATTAATATTATTTGAATAAAATTAATATCTTGTATTGAAATGCAAAACTCTTAATGACTAACATTTTTTCCTATCCCTCTCATATAAATTTTGTTTTTTCACTAGATATGCCCCCACAGAGACACAGATATAGATATACACACACAAGGTAGAAAGAGAAAGAAAATGAAAAACTAGTCCAAACCAAATTATAAAAATAAGTGTGGTGCGGTTTGGTTCAATTTAGATTAATTATAAAATACGAACCAAACCAAACTAATTTTTTGCAGTTTTGTTTGGTTTGATTTTCTATTATTAAGTATTAAAAAATACATAAAATAATTTACTTTCAAAATTGTATAAAAGTTTAGTCACTCTCAATAAAATTATATAAAAGTAACAACCATTAAATTTAAAGTATAAACAATTAATTCTTTTAAACATTACATGTTGGGAACAAGGTACTAAAGGAGAGAAGAGAGAAATAAACATGCTTTGATACCAGTTGTTAGGATCCAATCGAGAGGGTTAAACACCGAGGAGATGTATAACCAAGGGACACGAGCCCAACAAGTGGTATCGGAGTCCATTTTTTAGTATGCTCTGTGGTTGCAGCAGTGTCTGATCTTACACATCAGAAAAGATTTTGTTAGAGTAAATTTTCTTAGTATGCTCTGTGGCTGCAGCTGTGTTTGATTTTCCATATCAAAAAAAGATTTTTTCTCTTGTTCTTGGGGATCCCAGTCTAGAGAACTAGTGGGGGCTTTTATTCAAAAGTAGTAGGAGCAATGGCAATGGACGAAGGCAAGATGAAGATTGAAAAGTTCGATGGTGCGGACTTTGGCTTTTGGAAAATGCAGATAAAAGATTATCTGTATCAGAAGAATATGTAACAACCACTCACAGGAAAAAAGCCAGAGGGTATGAAGGAGGAAGATTAGAGTCTCTTTGATAGACAAGCCCTTGGAGCCATTAGACTGACGTTATCCCTTAATGTTGCTTTCAACATTGCAAAAGAAAGGACGACAGCAGGTCTCATGAAGGCTCTTTCCAACATGTACGAGAAACTATCAGCCTCAAACAAAGTTCACTTGATGAGGCAATTGTTCAATCTACAGATGTCTGAAGGTGCTTCGGTGGCACATCATCTCAATAAACTAAACATTGTTACAACCCAGTTGAGTTCAGTTGAGATTGAGTTCGATGAGGAAGTATGGGCTTTAATACTTTTGTCTTCCCTACCAGAAAGTTGGAATGCTACGGTCACGACTGTGACTAGCTCATCGGGAAGCAATAAGTTAAGATTTGATAATGTTCAAAATTTGGTTCTCAGTGAAGAGATCCAGCAGAGAGAGTCGGGTGAACCATCAACCTCTTCAGTATTGCATACAGAGTCAAGAGGAAGAAGTTCAACCAAAGAAAGTGGACGCGGCAAATCAAAGGAGAGACGATCCAAGTCCAAAAATCATCGTAGTTCCCAAAACTCGAAGACGATCGAGTGTTGGAATTGTGGGTAAATCGGGCACTACAAAAACCAATGCAGGAGTGCACAGAAGAGTCAAGAAGCAAAGGGCGAAGCAAACGTTGCCTCCACCTCAGGAAAAGATGAGGTGTTGATATGCTCTCTTGAAGATAAAGAGGAGTCTTGGGTATTAGACTCTGGAGCATCTTTTCACGCTACCTCACAAACGGAACTATTCGAGAATTATATTCCTGGAAACCTTGGTAAGGTTTACCTTGGTAATGAGCAGTCATGTGAGATTATAGGTACAGGTGCAATAAAGATTAAGTTAAACGGGTCTATATGGGAATTTAAAAATGTCAGACATATTCCTGACCTGACTAAGAACTTAATCTCAGTGGGTCAGTTAGCCAGTGAAGAATACACGACAATCTTCCATGGTGATGATTGGTAGATTTCAAAGGGTGCAATGAAAATTGTTGGAGGCAAAAAGAGTGGTACTCTTTCCAAGACAGCAGGAGCATGTCATTTGATTGCAGTTGCAACAAATGAAAGTCCCAATCTATGGCACCAAAGACTTCGGCATATGAGTGAGAAATGGATGAAGGTCATGCACTCAAAAGGAAAATTACCAGGTCTTCAGTCAGTAGAAATTGACATATGTAAAGACTGTATACTTGGAAAGCAGAAGAGAGTCAGCTTTCAGACGAGTAGAAAAACCCCAAAGAAAGAGAGGCTTGAGCTTATCCACTCTGATATTTGGGGACCAACGACTATCCCTTCCATTGGTAGGAAGCAATACTTCGTAACTTTTATTGATGATCACTCCAGAAAGGTATGGGTTTACTTTCTAAAACACAAGTCTGAAGTATTTGAAACTTTCAAGATTTGGAAAACTATGGTAGAAAATGAGACAGGATTGAAGATTCAAAAGCTCAGATCCAACAATGGTGGTGAATATGTAGACACCAGATTCAAGAAGTTTTGCTATAATCACGGAATCAGAATGGAGAGAACCGTGCCAGGTACGCCTCATCAACACAATGGTGTAGCAGAGCATATGAATCAAACGTTGACTGAAAGAGCCAGAAGCAGTCAATACAGCAGCTTACTTGATCAACCGAGGTCCATCAGTACCATTGGAGCATAAAATACCAGAAGAGGTATAGAGCGGAAAAGAAGTAAAACTCTCATATCTTAGACTTTTTGGGTGTACAGCTTATGTGCACATTAACGATCAAGGAAGGAACAAACTTGATCCCAAATTAAAAAGGTGCACTTTCATCAGTTATGGTGAAGATGAGTTTGACTATCATCTGTGGATGATGAAAACAAAAAGATGATCCGTAGTAGAGACGTGATCTTCAATGAAGGAGTCATGTACAAGGATAAGCATAATACAAATGCCAGCAACTCAAAACCGAGTGGGCCAACTTATGTAGAGGTGGATGATGCTGTAGAAAGTCCACCAGTTGAGAGTTCTCAATCAGAGGAAGTAATTGAATCAGGCAGAGAGCAACAATTTACTTCAACTCCTGAATTGAGAAGGTCTTCTCGAGTTCCTGTGCCTAACAGGAGATACATGAACTACATGTTGTTAACAGATGGAGGAGAGCCTGAAGACTATTCAGAAGCATGCCAAACCACATATGCAAGCAAGTGGAAGTTTTCCATGAAAGATGAAATGAAGTCTTTAATCTCAAATCAAACATGGGAACTAGCAAAGTTACCTATGGGAAAGAAGGCACTTCACAACAAATGGGTGTATCGCGTGAAGGAGGAACACAATGGCTTCAAAAGATATAAAGTTCGACTAGTTGTTAAAGGATTCCAACAGAAGGAAAGAGTGGATTACACTGAGATATTTGCTCCAGTTGTGAAGCTTAATACTATCAGATTCGTGTTAAGTATTGTTGCCTTGCCAGTGAAGAACTCTACCTAGAGCAATTGGATGTGAAGACTGCGTTTCTTCATGGAGATTTGGATGAAGAAATCTATATGCATCAACCTGAAGGTTTCTTAGAGAAAGGAAAAGAAAACATGGTGTGCAGATTAAAGAAGAGCTTGTATGGTCTGAAACAAGCTCCAAGACAATGGTATAAGAAGTTTGAGAGCTTCATGCACAAGGAAGGTTTTAAGAAGTGCAATGCTGACCATTGTTGTTTCTTCAAAAGGTACAACTCCAGTTATATCATTTTGCTACTTTATGTTGATGATATGTTAGTAGCAGGTTCAGATATGAGTGAGATCAGAAACTTGAAGCAGCAGTTGTCAAAAGAATTTGACATGAAAGTTTTAGGACCAACAAAGAAGATCCTAGGAATGCAAATCATGCGAGATAAGCAAAAGGGAACCTTGCAGTTATCTCAGACAGAGTACATCAACCGTGTTTTGCAAAGATTCAACATGGGCAATGCCAAACCAGTTAGCACACCTTTGACTACTCATTTTCATCTATCAAAAAACCAATCTCCTAAGATGGAGGAAGAAAAAGAATTAATGGCTAAAATTCCATATGCTTCAGCCATTGGAAGTCTGATGTACGCGATGATATGCACAAGACCAGACATTGGTTATGCAGTGGGAGTTGTAAAGGAAGCTATGAAATAGATTTTGAGATATCTACGAGGCACTAAGGAGAAGTGTTTGTGCTTTAGTAAAGGTGAATTAAAAGTACAAGGCTACGTAGATGCAGACTTTGTTGGAGAAATTGATCATCGAAGAAGTACCACTGACTACATATTTACTGTTGGAACTACAGCTGTTAGTTGGATATCACAGATACAAAAGATCGTTGCTCTATCCACTACAGAGTCTAAGTATGTAGCAATAACAAAAGCTAGCAAAGAATTGATATTGCTTCAAGGATTGTTAACAGAGTTGGGATTCATCCAGGAAAAGAGTGTTTTGCACAGTTATAGTCAGAGTGCAATACATCTGGCAAAGAATTCAACATTTCACTCCAGAACAAAACACATTGATCTCCGTTATCACTTCATCAGATCTCTACTTGAGAATGAAGTACTAACATTGAAGAAGATACTAGGAAGAAAGAACCCAACGGATATGTTGACAAAGGTTGTCACAATAGAGAAGTTGAGGCTTTGCAGTGTCTCAACTGGCCTTCAAGAATGATTGATGATGAAGGCAACTACAATAAGTGATAATCAAACTCCAAGTGGGAGAATTGTTAGTTTTGTAGTTTGATTATGTTTTGTAGTTTGTTTTTTAGTCCCACATTGCTTAGTATTGTGAGATGGTATTCTTCGCTTTGCTATATAAGCAAGCTTATGTAAGGTTTACAAATGCACCAAAACAAATATTTCTTAGTGTTGTTTATTTATCTCTTCTCTCCTTTAGTGCCTTGTTCCCAACATTACACTCTAGTAGTTGTCATCAAATTGTATCCAATGAAACTAAATAAAATATTTTTGTTACATATTTATTTATCAACTAATTTATATAATTAAAAATCTTAATTAAAGATTAAGTCAAAATTTTATAAACTTAGAAAATAGTGAGTAATTATATATATCTTTTTAAAGATTTGCTAAAATAATTAAGGATTAGTGATTTAGCATGATTTCAACATTTCAAACTGCAAACTGAACCAAAACATGCCGTTTATAAAAATCAAATCATCCTAAACTAAAAGAATTCTTTGCGATTTTTTATTTAAACGATATAGTTTTCGATTTTCAATAATTCATTTTGAAACAAACCTAAATACTATATATCTCATATATGGCCAAACCAACAACACAAAAGGCTGGTAAAAGACCTTAACATTTTTTCCATGTGAGAACTAAACAAAATTAAATAAGCTAGGTATATATATAGATAATTAGATTTTGATTTAAAATCTTGTTTGGTCAACGTTATTTAAAAATGATTTTAAAAATGTGAAAATAAAAAAAATTTATTTATATTTACAAAAATGAATTAATAAAAAAGCAAAAAAAAAAACCTGATCACAGTAAGAAAAAAATAATTAATATATTTATTCTTTATTTTGTTTTCAAAACAACCTATTCTTTATCCCCAACTATATTCCAGTGACAATGGGAGTCGCTAAAACTAATGAATCTCTAGTGTGCAAGTGTTCTTGGATTACAAGATGAAATGGGGTAAAATTGTGAGATTGATCAATTCATATCTTCATTAAGCTTTAAACTAGCATTATTATTAATTAATACAAGCATATTATCTCTTATATTTTCTCTCTTATGCATTCTAGTTCACCCTAAGTTTCTTGCCGACTTTTTTGGCACCTAGCTTCAAAGGGTTACGTCACTCTTTTAGCATCATCATCTTCCCAAAGATGCGCAAAAGTGATGAACTGCTTTTTAACTCTCCACTTATACTATTTGGCAGTTAAAGCATTACTTAGGATGAAGTATACATGGAAGGTTTTTAGTGTCATTGATTCCTTCAATTAATTTGGCTGAGTATTTTTTATTGTGAATTGAAGAACCTTCTTGCGGTGCCAGTGGTATTGGAACATGGTTATGATGAGGTCGATAGCGGTTTTATGGATACCACGCTGTAAATAATTAACCAATGTTAGTGTGTGGTTAAAGTAACTAAATTAGTGTTACCAAATTAACCTGTGAGGGTGATCACATGGACATTGTGGATACCATGTACATTTTGCTAACCAATGTTAGTAACCAAATTATCTAAGTTAGAATTGGATGAAGTCGTTTACATGCATATCAACAATGCATATGTTCCTAAAAGAAGAGTTTAGGAAGTACTTTATTTTTCCAAGGAAATTGTAATAAAAAAGTTAAATATATGTTTCGGGATTATGAAAAATTTTCAAAATATTTAATATGTTCTTAAAAAAATTATATGCTTTTAAATTCTCTAAATTTTAAAATAACTTTTGGCTATCTAAGTTAATTTTCAACTCTTTATATGATGCACTTTCTATAAATCCTTGGATAATAAATTATGATATATTACTGAGACAAATATAAAAGAAATTGGAAGACGTATAAATTTTTTAGGAACCAAAACATATTTTTCCAGAAAAATTAATGATGTCAAATAAGGAGGATTAAATTTGTTCGAATGTGAGTGTTTCTGTGTCTTCATTGTTCAGAGGATTCCGAGCAATTTTGTTCAAAATTAATAAAAAAAATATAAATTCACATCATAAATCATTTAAAATTTAAGTTTGACAAATAGTATTTTTAGTTTTATAATTACAGAAAAAGTCATTGAGTTCTATTTTTTAAATATTAAACATAAAAATATAAAGTGTAAACGAATGGAGAACAAAAATAATTCTAATGTATTTACCAATTAAAAAATAAAAACTCCAAACAATAACCATGTTATATATTCTATATTACCTGTAAAACTATAATTATAAATTCACTTATTTATTATTTATTAATTTACTAAAAAAACACTGGCATCCATTAATTAACATGAAATGTACCATTGGATTTACCAAAATCCTCCACTTTTCTACCTTTTATATTGCTTTCTAATTATCATTATATGACCAATATGCAAGTCTTTGGTGTATTTAATTTTATTCATTTAATATAGCTGAATATTAAAACATAAAACAATTATGTGGATATTAGTTGTCTGAATACTTCATATTCATAGTTTATTCTTTGGAGGACCATTTCAATTAACTTCTGTGATTTTCTGGTCGTCTTAGGCTGAAACCTCTTTTTTTAAGTATGTTACTGTTCCTAGGACACAGAAAAATACTTTTTTTTCTGTTTTAAAAGAAACAAAATACTAGACCATTTTTTATGTGTATGCGCGTTTCTCAGTTCTATCCAAATTAATCATAATCATAGAATTAATAAACAATAAATATGTTAATTATTTTTTAGTTCTCACTTCTGGACAAAAATAGACTGAGTTAATTGGTCATGTAATTCATGGTTTCATTCTCCCATTCGTCAAGAGTACACAGTTTCAGATCTGGGTGCAGTTCTATACAAACCATGGTTTTTTGTGATAAGGTTGTTTTTACGTACGCAAAGGAATTGATATAATTTTTTCTTAACATTTACTAGCAAGAAGAAGCACAACAGAAGAACAAGAGCAAACCGATTTTTACAACACAGACACTAGACATATATATTAATTGATTAAAAAGGACAACGAGCACGATACAATTATTAATGATAAAACTCTACGACCCAACGACTGAGAGTCATAGACCAAACCAGACACAACTGCCACCACGTTGAATTGGCTTGGACCAAATTCTATAAGGAAAGTAAGGATCCATCAGAAACATAAATCACAGATAAGATAACTGATAAACAAAGACATACGAAAAAAAAAACAGAAAAGAAAAGAAAAGACACAATTCAGTTCCAAGCCAAATAATCAAATGAAAACCCTAGACTCAGAAAAGCCCTAGATCCTCAAATTCAGGTCCAGCTTTGGCTTCTTCTTTGTTTCCTTCTTCTCCTTCTCCGATCCAGGTAGGCCAAGTCGAAGGGTGGTGGCTTCAATTTCAGCTTGAGACATAGGAGGGTCAACTGCTAGCGGCCCAGGTGATGAGGCTTGCCCCTCCTGTTCGGCAGCTAGTCCATTAAACCCCATCAGGTGAAATTGGGGATCAGGATTCCCATTTGGGATGGGTGTCATGGACTGGTTCATGACAGGCAGAAGGGGGTTTGGGGCCATTCGAGAGGACTTCCGCTCAAATGACCACATTTGTGATTTTGGTAGTATTGTTGGTGGTGGCGGTGAATTTCTTATAGGTGCCCACAATTTTGATGATGGTAGTGGCGGTGGTGGTGGTATCACCGCCCTCGAGGTAGCCTCTTGGTCGGGTTCTCTGGCCAGGACCACCTCATGGTTGAACTTGAAATTAGAATCCACCTTATTAATGCTAGGTGTGGCAATCCCCTTGAAGTGATTGCGAGAATTAAACCTTTTATAGTTTTCCACAGGCGTTCGAGTAGCTCGCCTGTGTTCCATAGCACAAGCAAAGTTTTTAGACAGTAATTGGGTGCGACGACAATTAGGACAGTTTTTTATTGGGTTATTGTCAATTTGAGTCATCTTTTTTAGCTTTTGGATAGCCTCTTGCGGCCCACTAATAGTCAAGATTTCCTCAAAGTAGTGAACATCCCTCTCATGAGAAGTGAAGAAAATAGCAGGGCAACGAGGACATGTGAAAACAATGCTAGGAAAATTTATGTTTTTCCTATTATTGTTATCATCCTTGTTGTTGTTGTTGCGCCTGCCATTAGAGGTGGGTTGAGACTTCTTCATGTTGAGGAAGGAAAAAGGAATACTCTTATATGGAAACACTGAGCTTTTGGGTATATGAGCTTTTAGGTATGGCTATGTGAGAATGGAAGTGAACCAGTGGGGGGTATTTATACTTGATTTTGGCCTTAAATGGAAAGTGGGATGTTATACTATCACCCCATTAACTTATTTTCTTCTTTTTTTTCTATTACATCAAAATTATGATGTAATGCTTTTTCATGTTGTTGTCATCAATTACACTGGGATAAATATATTCTTTGCTTAAGTCAAATTAAGAAGTTTAAGTTTGTTTATATAAATTTGTAAGTAGCTTGAATTTATTTTTTATACACTTGATCTATTGATCAGAGTTGTATATAGTATGAAAACATCATAAATAAACTTGAAAGTATTGTTATTCTAATTAACTTAATTAGCATATGCTTTTGATATATCTAGAAAAGTAACTACATTAAAAATTGGTAAGGAAGATTTTTGTCATTGATTGTCTTATCTAATTCAAACTAGATTAGTGAAATATTTAATGAAGGCTTACTACTATCCTAAAAGAAATCTACATTATATATATATATGCATAACCTTTTTGTCCTAAAAAATATAATTTTTTTAGTATTTATACAAATATTTATTTTTTTACTTTTATAGTTCTTCTTTATACATAGTTAATTAGATGTAATTCACCTAATATATCAATTACATATGATGTCATTAGGAAATATGATGATGAAATAATTTATTCTAATTTATTTTTATTAAAATGTATTTTTAATCTCATAAACTTATCTAATCAAAAGTTATTTTGAATTGAAACATTAAAAATATAGTATGTTCTACAGACTTAAAACTGATTATTTTAATCATATTCCATAATGTAGTAAGTTTCGTAGTTACCTGTTTAATTAATTAACATTGTGTTTGATAGTAAACACAAAAACAAAAATTGTTGGTTGATAACATAAACTTATAAAACTAAAAAAAAAAAACATTAGCGAATCAAGCTAAAATTTCACTTTTCCGCAACAATGTTATTAACTAAGTTTAATAATTTATCACATTGTAAAAAATCTGTCTGTTGGTATCGTTTAGTGTAAATTTATTTTCCAGCAACCCAAATTATTAATGAAGAGAGATACTTATAAATTCCTAATATAAAAGGTTTTTCATTATCATTTAATCACAACTCTTTATATAAGATAAGGTAATTGACTTTATTAATTAATATTTTAAAAGTCATATAAATAAATAAAATATTATAATTGAACATTAATGTAAAACTTATGTATACTAACAATGTATAAGTATTAAACTCGTTATGAATGCATAAATGTATGAATAGAGATAATCTCTTTCCATATTAGGATTTTATATATTTTTCTACAAAATATTTATATATGTTGAATATTTAACCAAAGAAAAACATGGTGAGAGAAAGCTAAGTATTTGTTTGGCAACAATTTTATAAAATTATTTTCAGTATTTTAATATTTAAAAACTAAAAAACCGTTTGGGTAGTGTTTTCTAGAAAATAGTTATGGTATTTTAGTTTTTAAAAACTAAAACACAAGAACAATTGAAGGTAGTTTTGTTTTTCAGTTTTCTATTTTTGTTTTAAAAACTCAAAATACAATCAGAACATGTTATTTTTACTTTTTATTAATAAAATTTTAATATATAAAACAAGCTTTTTATTTTTACATCTTTAAAACAGTTTTCAAATAACACTTATCAAACAAGTTTTTTTTTTCTTCCCGAAAACAATTTTTGAAAATCATTCTTGAAAACTCTTTAAAAAAAACCCCCAAACCAATCAAGTTCTAAGTGTTTGTTTGACAACAATTTTATAAAACTATTTTCAATATTTTAGTATTTAAAAACTAAAAAATTTGTTTGGTTATTGTTTTCTTAAAACAATTTTTGGAAACAGTTCTAGTTTTTTAGTTTTTAAAAACTAAAAAACAAGAATAACTATAAATAGTTTTGTCTTTCAGTTTTATATTTTTGTTTTTAAAACTCAAAATACAATGAGAATATGTAGTTTTTTTTTTCATTAATGAAATTTCAGTAAATGTGAATATGTTTTTTCATTTTTCACATCTTCAACATAGTTTTTAAATAACACTTGACAAACAAGTTTTTTTTTTCTTTTCTTCCAGAAAAAAATTTTTGAAAACTACTTTTGAAAACTCTTCTAAAAAATTAAAAAACAAAATCAAATCAATCAAACTCTAATTATTTTAATTAATAGGGATATCTCGCTCAATCCAAACAAATTTTTTCTAAATATTTCTAATTTAAAATACATATAATTTTATCTTCATCCAAATGTATCAATTAATGAAGAGTTTAATTTCTATGCATTGACAATGTAAAATTTTTAAAGTATTAATGAATAAATTTGTAAATGTTTGGATGCAAAGAATTCATTTCAATACAAGGTTGGTTTTATAACTAATTAAATATCAAGAAAATAAATAATTATGATTAAAAGTATGTCTCTTTTACTTACTTTAATCCCATATATATATATATATATATAAAATTTTAGTTTTGTTTAAAAACTATATCAGTTTTAGAAATGAGTTTAATTGGTATACACTGTCAGTGTAAAAGATTTTTATACTAACATTTAATCATGACTTTTCATTTATGTGACTTTTAAAGTAGTAATGATTAAAGTCAACAAATTTACCATGAATGAAGGGTTATGATTGAATATCAGTGTAAAAATTTTTACACTGACAGTGTATACCAATTAAAATCTTTATAAATTCAATATTCTAGTTATATTTTTAAAATATATTTTAATTTTCAGCATATAAAAACGAAAAGATTAACTAGAGAATAGTTGTAATTTTTTTAAAATTAACTATAAATTAACTAGGCTTAGTTTTATTAATTAATTAGCTACTTAGTTTATGTTAGCATCAATATTTTAGTATTTTCATAGCTAAATTGTTGCTGATTCATTTTATTAGAACTATTAGCTCTACAAATTAATTAATATTTTTTTATGGTTAATATAGAAAAGTGTATTAATAATAAAATTAATTATATAAAATTATTATTTTTATTCATATATTTATTTATTTTTCTTGATTTATATAAAAAATATGAAATAAACTTATTTTAAGGCTAAAGAAGAATATTTATTTTGAGACAAAGAATTAATATCCTATAAGAACCTCTCACAAATAAGGTCAAACAAACATCACAAAAAAGGCCATAAAAAGACCTCAACATTTTATTCATACGAGAACAAAATAAAATCAAGACTTAAATATGTTTCGAATTTTGAATTAGGTTCGAATTAAATTAGGTTCGAATTTTAAACCATCCATAATAAATGTACGTGTGTTATCTTGTTTTTGGTGTTGAATAACTTGGTTTGAATTTGATGTTTTTGGTGCTTAATTAGAATGACTTGGATTAATTTCCATATTGTTTTGTACAATGGTATTTATAATGTGGATTACATGATATCTATAATGTTCTTTAATTTAGTACATATCCAGAGTTAGATACTTATCCTAGATTACATAAAATACTTTTTATATATGTAAATAATAGTTTTATTACACTTGCATGATCTTAATGAGAGTAAACATTTACACATTCATTGATTATTTGCATCCAAATATTTACACATTCATTGATTGATACCTTTCATCGTGAAAATTAATCTAGTGAAATTATATTACATGTGTGTTAGATATTATATACTTCAAGTGTGTGAAATATATATTCTTCTATATATGTGCTACTGTACGTTAATAGGTGAATTATATTTTGTTTTACAAAAGAATAGTTTTAGTTTTTCAATTTCCACTTATGCAACAAATCTAATTATATTATTTTATATTAAATGGATAGACATATATTTAGAGCATCAGGCGAGATATGCTTGCAGATTTACTTAAAAATTTAATGAATTGCTTGAAGCAATTCTCTTATCAGAACAATCTTACATAACAATTTAAATTGTTTGAAAAATAGATAAATTGTTTCATCAAACAGTTGTTGCTTATGATTAAAAAAAATAATTTTTTATCAAATCCATACACATTAAAAGCAATATGCAATTGAAAAAAAAATTAAAAATTAAAATTTTATTAAAATTACTTATAATTTCTTTCGTTGGACTAAAATTGAATATGAATTGTTTAGCAATAACGTCGTAAAAATCATTAATTCTTCTTTTAATGTAATAAGCAACTAACATAGTTGCTTCAACTGAAGATGCTCTAAATATAATTTGTTTTGTCCTTTATATATATATATTATTAATATAATTGCATATTAGTTAAAGCCATATTAAACATTAAAAAAATTATCTCATTATTATTTATATTTGGTGATACTATTAATGTAATGTTGTTTATTTTATGTCTGAAATTTTGGAACATGAATTTTATGTTTGAATTTTTTTTTTATCTTCTTTAGCTTAAACCACTTCCTTTCAATGCTTTCTTAGTTTCTTTTCTTGCCTATATTCCTTTTAAAACAAAGCTTCACTACCACCGTGATACTTATTTAATATAGCTACGCTTGAGCCACCAAAGGATCATAGCATGAATTAACAAATTCTGTTGTCGCAAGCAACTAGAGGTTGACCCTATCAATCTAGTGCCTCTTCCACATTTTTGCTTTAATAAGGTGTTTATATTATGCTATTTTTTTATACACATATGTGAATAAAGAGATGGCTGTGTCTAATTTTCTGCCAGCAGTCTCACAGATGCATCAAAATTGGCTTTTATATTCCATCCATTCTAGGTGGAATATACATAAATATCCACTCACTTTGTAATCACTTAAAGTATTTAATTATTACTATTTTGTACTAATTAATATTACTAAAAAGAAAGTCATTCACTGATTCCTACATGAAAAATTTTTTTATAAGTAAAATATATATTAATTATTAATTTATTAGTTTTTATTAATAAAGATATTGAAACCCTCAACTTATTTCTCTCTTATTTTTTCATTTTAATATCAAATCAATTCAACTTATTTCTCTCTTATTTTTTCATTTTAATATCAAATCAATTATATAACTCCTCGTGTATGAGACTCTTTACCTTAAAAAGTTATAAAGTTATCTAGTAGTTAAAAGAAAAGAGAAATCACAATTCGATAACGAGTGCCATGATAAGTTTAACAATAATGATTCGTTAGAATAAATTTTAATACAATATTAAAAACGATGAAATAAGATTTAACTCGATCTCACAAAATCAACTTGTAAAGTAATATTTGCACCTTATTTATATGCTATTGTTTAGTCATATATCATTAGTCGATATAAAATCTCCAACAATGATACTATCCACTATACGAAGATGTAATTCTGTCCTTACTTAATATGTTTTAATTTTTATTATTTTCTATGTATTATAGAAAATAAATTAAAAACTTATTCGTTAACATTTATTTTTGCAAAGATGTATGTTTTTGTTATTATATTGCCTCTTATAAAAATAAATAACAGTTATTTTAAAATACAAAATATCATTTATTTCTTATAAAAATAATTAGAAATAGTATTATTTAAGAGAAAAAATAATTATAAATAGTACAAAATAATTTTATATTGTTATCTAATCTTGGTTTATTTATGTATATTGAATTTGTTGAGCTTTATAATAATTATTATAAAAATTACATATAAAAATGCCGTACATTATTAATCATGAGCTTGAAACTCATTATTTAAAAAAATTATGGTTTTCATTATAGTTTTTAATTACTTGAATGAAAGAATAATTTTTATAATTATTACAAAATATATGGGAAGGATTTTTAGTAAAATTTAATTTATTTAACGTAGCACAGTTAATTTAATTTGTATTTTTTTTATTGGGAGGTGTTATATATTTTTTATACCTATGAAGTTTTCACCAATTTTATCGATGACTCATAAAAAGCTAATTAACTACTTTTCAATATTAAAAAAAATTAGTATTACAATGAATTTTTTTTAATGGTC
Organism: Psophocarpus tetragonolobus; assembly: GCA_037954015.1. Taxonomy (NCBI): domain Eukaryota; kingdom Viridiplantae; phylum Streptophyta; class Magnoliopsida; order Fabales; family Fabaceae; genus Psophocarpus; species Psophocarpus tetragonolobus. The sequence continues at coordinate 43,584,043 of CM075692.1, forward strand.
AAAAAGCCCAAGCTAATAATGTATGTTTACCTTGGACTTAATCTCATGTGATATAATCAAGCCCTTACAGTGAGATAGTCCACTATTAAAAAAGTTTTGTCCATATATAATTCTTTAATGTATTCGTATAATTAAGAAAGTTACGAGTTACATTACATTTTATTCGCTATAGTTAAAAATTGAAATTATAGTGAACTTAGCTAAACTTACTGTAATCCATTGTAATAAAGTTTTTTTTTTCTTAATCAAGCTTAAGTTTAAATGTGGTGTGAGAGCTATCTCATTATTTACTGTAATTACTTATCACACCCCCCGTCGTCTTTATTTCAGTTTTTATGACACCATAATTTATATATTTTTTCTACTTTTATGAAATTATTAATTATTACTGAAAATCATTGTTTCAAAAATATATATAGAAAATGGTAAAAAAATATTTTTTAACATTATATATTTTTTCAAAATAGTTATATAATTATATTTTTAAGTAATTATGGTTATTTTTAATTTTTATTTATTCAAATTAAATAATATTTCCATAATATATTATTAAATGAATGAATATATTTTATTTTTATTATTAATTATATTTTTACAAACATTTTTTTATTGTTATAATAGTAGTGTGTTTTTTTTTTTGTAGAAATAATATTAGAATGTTATTATTTCAATTTTTTGTTATCGCATAATTATCTTCTTTTTAAATTTTAAATATTATGTGTTATATTAATTTCAAAATCTTGTTTCATCAAATTTTAAATATTATATGTTACATATAATAAAATATAATAATGAGTAGATTATGCAATGCTAGAAAAACGCATGCGAGCTAAAATCATGAAATGAGGAAATTTTCTTTTCTCATCATTTGCTTTTATATTCATAATCTATTTTTTTATTAAGATTTTAATTTTAATTAGTATATGTATGTAATGAGATGCAATTATAATTTTTTATTTATATAATTTTTAAAACATTAAGCAATAAAGCCAATAAAATATACTATTTAAAAGTTTTTATTAATAACCACTCATCCGGAATTTAGTGACAGTTAATATGTGTTATTAATTGAGTTATACTCAAATATATTCATATTCAAAACTATTCTTATTTTTTTATTATTAGTTTTCATTTTATTTAGTGATAATGTATCATAAAATAATTTTTTATTTATTTTACTTTATTACTGTTGATATTAATATTTAATTATAACAATAGTAAAAAGAATTTAAATTTACAATTTTTTTTCTCACCAATCATTAAACTAACTTTTTTTTTAGATAAATGTTAGTTGCTAGCATCTTAGTTTTATCAGTGAAAACATTCAAATTCAGAATCTTTTTTCATTCTTTTTTGCGTATAAACTTTTATAACTATACAAAGCTTATATCTCTATTAAACCTACCTTTTAATACACATAAATTTATTTTAAGAAATTTTAATTTTCTTCTGCTAAATGAGTAAGTTTGATGGAGTAAAACACTCTAATTAAATTTAAATTTGTATAATAATTGTTTTGCTTTTGATTGTTTCACTTTTCACTGTTCTTACACTCCAAAGTAGCAGTAAAAATATCCTCAGTAAGACCAAGGTGTTGTTTCATTACAAACCATAAGAAAGGGAAAAAGATGCATGCCACGTCAAGCTTTGCAGGACCACATGCACCGACCCAAATTCTTTATAAGAAGAATATTTAAATTGAACAGAAATAAAAATATTGGTCTCTTAATTATGTGGTTCGTCATCACACCCTACTTTTGTAAACTCATTCAACCTATTCCCCTAAAAATAAGTTACCTTTGCATTCAACACTACCTCTACTTTTTCAAGCGGCTACTTTTTCATTTTTCTTTTTATACTTTATTAAATGATGGTAAAGTATTGCATTTACTATATATATATATATGGAACAAATATATTGAGAAAGAATAAAAAAACAAATTTATGTGTAAATACAAATTAATGGGTGAGATCATTAATTCTTTTCTCATTCAGCATTTATTATTTTTCATTTTTTTTAATGGCTGAGTTTTTTTATATTATTATCTCTCCTCTCTTAATAAGATTTGATTGTCTCATGATATTATATATATATATATATATATATATATATATATATTAAATACAATACTTTATTATCATACAAAAAGTTGTCACTTTATTGTAAAAAAAGAGAAAATGTTTTTAATATAATAATAATTTTTATTATTTAAATATATTTATTATTTTAATGTTTTTTATTATTTTAATAATATTGTTATTATTATATTATAGTCAAAATAAAAATTTTATTAATATAAGTAATAAATAATCTAATATTTTTTATTATTTTACTATTTTAATGTTAAATGTTATTTTTAAATATTAAAATAATGTATCTATTTATTTTTCTATTTGTTAATGAGTTTAATTGGTATTTTTATACTAATATTCAATCATAATTTTTTATTTATGTGACTTTTAAAGTAGTAATAGTAAAGTTAACAAATTTACCATGAATGAAGGGTTCTAATTAAATGTCAGTGTAAAAATCTTTACACTAACCGTGTATGCCAATTAAACTCTTTATTAATTATATTAAAGAGAAAAATACTTATGTGACGCAAAAAGTTTTATAACAACGTTTAGTCACAATCATTCACTTATATAAATTTATTGACTTTACTAGTTAATACTTTAAAAGTCTTGTAAATAAATAATTATTTTTTTAAGCTAAAATATTTTATAAATAATAAATAAAAAATACAAGAAATACTTTCCTCAAAACATGTAAAAAAGAATTACGATTGAACATAAATATAAAATTCATTTACATTATTACTGTATAATAATATATTAAAACACATTTTTATGCCATTTGTCAACTTCTTATATATCAAAATTTTCCTCCAAGATGTTTTCTCTCTTTATATCTTTTCGCTATCTTTCTTTTTAATATATCCTACTTTTATCTTTGTTTTCATTTTCATTTAATACTTATAATAATAAAAATTTAGTATAATTTCATTAGCCAAAAGAGTGTTGTTAATATAATAATAATAATAATAATAATAATAATAATAATATATTATTTTAATATAATAACAAAATTTTTATTATTTTACTATTAGTCAAAAGAAAAATTTTATTGATATAAGAAGTCTATTTTTATATATATAAATATTAATTGTTAATAGAGAGATTTAAATTTATAATTTTTATTTTCACATTATTTTTTTTTCATACATAAACATTGTTACTAAATCAATCTTATAATTTCTAATATAAATATTTATTGCTTATATTAAAAGAAACTTTTTTTACTAGTTACCTCTCATACATTTTTTTTGCAGCCAAGCTTCTCTTTCTTTCATATTTTTTCTTTTTCCTTTTTAATTTTAATATGTCATATTTTTTCTCTTTCATACTAAATTTATTACAACTAAGTTTTTTTTTTCTTTACATGTCAACCTCTCATCAATTTTTTTACTCCAAATCCTCTTTTTTTTTTCTTTTTTCTCTTTTTTTTTTAATTTTAATGTTTCATCTTTCTTTCCTTTCCACTTAATACTTATTATAATACTAATAATAATATTTTTTATTATTTTACTAATAAAATTATTTTTATTAGTTAAAAAAATATTTTTTTCTCTACATATCAACCTTTATCTAAATATTTTCCCTCCTAATCTTCTCTTTTTTCTATCTTTTCTTTTACTTTTTAATTTTAACTTTCATCTTTTTTCCGTTTACTTTTTTTAGTATTTTACTATAATAATAATTTTTTTATTATTTTTCTATTAGTAAAAAAAAAGGTTAAATTACTACCGATGTTCCCCTATTTAAAGTCAGCTTACTTTATGTTCTCCAAATTTTTTTTTGCTCACCTTTTATCCTAGAACGTTGTTGAACCTAAGACATCTTCAACTCAAAACAAAAGATTTACTACTAGACTAACGCCAATTTAACATAAAATTATGCATTTTTATGCAACATATAAGCATAGTTTCAAACATAAATGTAAAAAGTCTAATAATAATAATAACAATAATAATAATAGTAATAATAATAATTATAATAATAATAGTAATAATAAAAATAATAATAATAGTAATAATAAAAATTATAATAATAATAGTAATAACAAATCTATTTTTAATATTTTACTATTTTATTATTGTTTTATTATTATTCCACAATAATAATAATAATTTTTTATTGTTTTAATATTATTAAAAGAAAATATCATTGACATAAGTAATATATTACTTATATTATAAGAAACCTTATTTTTCCACATGCCAACCTCATCAAAATTTTCCCTCGTCTTACTTTCTATATTTTCTCTCTCTTTTTATTTAATTTTCATCTGTTATCTTTTTTCTCTTTCCATTTAATATTTATTATAATACAAAAAATCATTATTATTTTATTAGCCAAAAGAAAAAAATAATAATAGCAGTACTAATATTTTTATTATTTTACTATTTATTATTATAATAATTTTTTATTTCTTTTTTTTGGTATTTTATTATAATATTAATATTTAATTAAAAAATAAGTAAATCATCTCCTATAGCAATGGTACTATGTGCGGATAGTAATAATAGGCACCCTATCATATACTTCTCTGTTTAATTGGGTATATGTATAGGTATATTCGATTCTTTAAATTAGGTAAATGTATTGTTCCTGAATAGAATTCTTCGGATACTTTCGGGTAGAATTCTTCAAATATTCTCGGGTAGAACTCTTCGGGTATCTCCTTCGTCACCCCTTGGACTTGAGTTTTCCACACGGTGACCCAACATGTGGGTACCTGCAAAAGACACTCTGATGCTCAAGTTAGAGGAGTATTCGGTTTAAGTGCCAAACAGGGAATATATATTTAACTCTCTGTTTTACCTTAGGTACTGTTCACCTATTTATAGGGATGGACTGGGCCTCTTTCTATCGAGCCTTGTTTAGGTACCCAGAAATTAAGTAATGTGACCTTAATCAAGTTAACGACTAGTAATTGAGTTTTGTGCTGACTAATCCTGACTTGATCCTTAGTCGTAATCTTCGGTACTTGGGCTGAGGTCTTCCACCGTGATCGAGGTCCGGGTTTAGTATCGAGACCGAAGTCTTCGATCTTGACCAAGGTCTATCCTGTTCACTTGCCCCCAGATGCGGCTATAGCACAGTAAGGACCAAAGTTGAAAAGAAAAAGGAATGTGGAAGGTTTCGGTTAAAAAGGGAGTCTTGTATTGGCTGATGTGAAGAGGCGGGAAGCCAAGGGGTGCAAGATCTGAGTCGTTGATGACATCGCGGGGGTTATGATCTGAAAGGTCATGAAATTAGGGTCGTTGATATGGAGAGGTCTGGATAGTCACGATCCATCGTCTCGCCTAGGTTTTTGGTACTATATATAGAGGGCGTTCCTCGTCCAGTCTTCACCAGATTTTCTATCCTTTGATCCGAGATCTTCGAATCCTGACTTGTTAATTCATCTTGCCCAAGAAATCCGAAAAGGTACGCTGTTCCGAAAAAATGTCTTCGTCTTCCTTTACTAGTTCTATTCCCTCTTCTTCTTCCTCTTCTTGGGGTGACGCCTCGGACTCAACTGAAGTCACCCCTTCCTAGGAGGGTAGCAATATTTGTTCTGCTACCCATCCCCTTGCCGTTCCTGCCGCTGCCAATGAAGCCGAGGCTAGGGTTGCTCTTCCTGAAGGGTCACCGAAGGAGGAGGCCCCTACTCGCAAGGCCATGGGAAATCCCAAAAGGGAGTTTCCACCTACAACAGACCCTGAGTAGGACTAGGTCGACGGCAAGGTTGCTGCTTACTACTCCCGTTATAATAAGAAGGAAGTTTTAGTAGCCTTCTTAAGGACCGTGGAGTTATGCCCTTTTGAAAATGCTTTAGATTTCCCTTTCTTCATTCGTCGCTGCCGAAATGGCAGTTTTGACACGCCTGACTTTGTTTATCGCTATAAGAATGCCAAGGATAAGTTCGATTTCTTCTATGTCCATGATTGCATGTTTCGAGACCTCGGCGTCCAAATTTCCTTTGATGACTTCACTATGGGAGTTCTCCATATTCTTAATACCGCTCCCACACAATTGCATCTGAATGCCTGGGCCTAACTCCAAGCATTCAAGGCCTTGTGTTTATTTACGCATGTTAAGGCCAGTCCCGGTTTGTTCTTGTGCCACTTCACTACTCGTCCACATGAGAAGTGTAAGTGGGTGTCTTTATATCAAAACCCTAAAAATCCTCTTCTCCAACTATATACCACCTCTTACAAAAATTTCAAAACCGGTTTTTTTAAACTCTTGGTTGACCCCGAGACTGGTCCGAAGCATTTTTGTGACCGAGACAGGGGGTGGTTGTTTCCTTTCTATTGGCAGCGAGCGCCGAGGAGGTATGATTCCTATCCTGCAGATTTGCTCACAGTCGAGGAAGTTACAGTAACGGCCTTTCTGGATTCACTTCCTCGGTGCCTCCCTATCGGAAAATTGACAAAGTTGTTCCAGTCTCCTACACCCCTTGAGGACTTAGAGAGTGAGTAGTCGAAGCTAATGTCTTGTCTGTTTATTTGTTGTGTATATTTCGATTTAATGGATGTGCTATTTTGTGCAGGTATAATTATGGACGGCGGTGGAAACGTGATGGATTTCAGAAAGAGTCGAAGCATTTTGGTTGATCTCTCTTCGGACGAAGAAGAGAAGGTCCCTCAAGAGATCTTTGAGCTCGACCCAGAGCTGAAATACCCTCCTACCAACATTCTTCCTCCTGCCCCCGAAGGATCAAGGGGAAAGTCTAAGCCGAAGGGCAAGGACACTGAAAAGGAGAAGGAGAAGGGGAAGAGAAAAAATAGGGACTGGAAGAAGTCCTCCTCCAACAAATCCAAGAAGGCAAGGACCGAAGATCCCTCCCCTAGCTTCGTCGTCCTTGGCGCCAGGTCTCCTCCTCCTTTTTCCACAAAGACTTTGATCCCCTTGCCGTCATGTGCTAGGTTGGGGAGAGCTTGTCTGAGACGAGCCAAGATTACATGACCACTACAGACCCCATTTTTCACTAGGTTCATTACTGCGAGCTCTCGGCCTGAATGCAAGCTTTAGGTTGCCATCTCTTTGCCACCGAGACCACGAAGCTTCGGCAACAGCTGAAGCGTTCAGAGAAATCATTAGAAGCAGCCACTAGGATTGTAGACTCTCTGAACGCCAAGGTCGTTAGACTGAAAGAGAAAAACAAGTCTATGGTCTCAGTTGAGGAGCATGAAGCTGCCTTGAAGGAAAAGGACGCGAGGGTCGAGGAGGCATTGGACATGTATAAGGAAGTTGACACCGCTCATGAAGAAAATGAGAAGGTCTGTAAGTCGCTGAACCGTGATCTTAAGGAGGCCAAAACTGGATTTTCTAAGTATAAAAAATAGGCGATGAAGGACATCTGTGCGGAGCACAAGGCCAGGTTTTGCCATATCGTTCGTCAGGCCTACCAGTTTGGCTCCTTTCCTCGGGATTTCAAGTTTGACTCAGACTGTGACTTCTTTGAAGGGAGTTCAAGCACTTTGATGAGGTGTCAGACAGTTTGTCCCCAGACACGTATGCCCCCTGCATGACGGTTGCGCCCAATCGTACTGAACGGGTTAATTTAGAAGACGAGGGCGCCGAGGATGCCGAGGAAGTGGATGGAGGGAACACTGAGTCCTAGGTTGGGGGGTTCGTATGGGGTCCTTGTGCATTTTTTGTATAGGCCGAGATATGGGCCTTTTGTCTTTTTGTGGTGCAGGCTTACCGATTCTGTTTTTTCTTTTAATAAAAGCTTTTTGTATTACCCTTACAAGCCCTTTTGTAATAGACTTTTTAAGTTGATGAATTTTTTCCCTTTTCCTTGCTATCTTATTGTATACTTCAACATTTCAGAGTTTTCTAGTTAATCTTGTTGCATGTTTGGAGAATTACCATAGTCTGTGTATAGTTAGCAGAACATTTTAGTCTTTGTTTTTCTTGACCGCTCCTCGTGTCGAATTGGTACAACGTTTTAGGCTGCAAGTTCAACCTAGACCGAACTCTATGTCAAGTTAGTAGGGCATTTTAAATTGTAAGCATTGCCTGGACTGAACTCTGTGTCGAGTTGGTAGGGCACTTTAAATTGTAAGCGCTGCCTGGATCGAACTCTGTGTCGAGTTGGTAGGGCACTTTAAATCGTAAGCGCTGCCTGGACCGAACTCTTTGTCGAGTTGGTAGGACACTTTAAATCATGAGTGTTGGACCAAACTTTGTGTCGAGTTGGTAGGGCACTTTAAAATTGTACCAGGTTATTCTTAGGCAAAAAAAAAAAGATAATGAGAGTAGTGGGACGAATGATTATGTTATTGATTGAAGTCAAGCCTCGTTAAAAGCATCCCTAGCCAAAACCCTCCTTAGGGATAAAAAACCAGGTGAGGAAAAGAGTGCTTGCAGTATATTATGCTAGCCATAGTAATTCTTCAAGTGAGTGGAGTTCCAAGTCCTCAGAATGAGCTTCCCAGATAATTCTTTTAGCTTATAAGTGTCATTGTCGAGGCTTTGGTGGATCCAAAATGGTCCGTCCCAATTGGGAGCGAATTTTCTTTCTCTTCGGTCTCTCCGGGCATCCCTCATCACCCTCCACACTAAGTCGCCTTGCACAAACTCTCATACCCTTACCTTGCTGTTGAATCTTCGGGTCATCCTTTGCTTACATGCTTCCATAGCTATGGTTGTTTTGTCCCTTCCTCGTCGATGCAATCCAATGCGGCTAATAAGGCTTCTTGGTTGCCTTATTCATCAAAGTGTGCCCTTTGAAATTATTGTTCTCCTATCTCGACGGGGATCATGGCATTTGTTCCATACACCAGCCTGGAGGAAGTTTTCTTTGTAGAGGATTGGGGATTACATTGATATGCCCATAGGATTTCGGGTATCATTTTGGCCCATTCTCTCTTTGCCCCCGTCATCCTTTTTTTCACCTCTCCCAAGATTACCTTGTTGGTGGCCTCGGCCTGTCCATTTGACTGTGGATGCAACACCGAGGTCACCTTGTGTTTGATGTGTAGGCCTTCTAGAAAGGAGTTCAGTTTTTTATCCGTGAACTGTAGCCCGTTGTCGAAGACAATGGCCTGGGGGATCCCGAATCTGGTGATTATGTTCTTCCATAAAAACTTTTGAACATTCTGAGCCGAGATTGTGGCCAAAGGCTCGGCCTCGATCCACTTTGTGAAGTAGTCAATGGCCACCAGTGAGAATTTCACCTGCCCTTTCGCCATAAGGAAAGGTCCAAGAATGTCCATGCCCCACATGTAGAATGGCCATGGGGCCGTTATTGGTATGAGGTCGTCTGCTGGTTGATGGATAAGGTTGTCATGCCTCTGACACATTACACATTTTTTGACAAAAGCCAAACAATCTTGCTGGAGAGTAGGCCAATAGTATCCGGCCCTTAGTACCTTGGCAGCTAAAGTTCTTTCCCCGATGTGCATTCCGCAGATGCCAAGATGTATCTCTCTAAGAACATAGTTAACCTCGTCAGTAGCGATACACTTCAGCAAAGGAGTTGAGAATCCCCTTTTGTACAGGTCGTCAACTATCGTGGTAAATCGGGCTGCTTTCATCCTGATGGCCCTGGCTTCGGCTGGGTCTGTAGGTATCTTCCCTTGTGTTATGTAGCTTGTAATTTCTTGCCGCCAGTCATTAGCAACTGAGACAACGTGCACTCCAATGCTCGGTGATGCAAGCTCTTGCTGAATGATTGTTTTCAACTACTGATCCGCCCTTTCATTTTGTTCTCGCGGTATATGAGCCAATTCGGCTTTATAAAATTTGGACAGCATTCGCTTGTAGGCATGGTAGTATTGCAGCAATCTGGGCTCATTGACCTGGAAAGCATCATTGACCTACTCGACCACTATCTTGGAATCTGTTAAACACCTTACTATCTTCGCTCCCAACTCTTCGGCTAGTTTCAGACTAGCTAACAAGGCTTCGTATTCTGTTTGATTGTTAGAGGCCTTGAAGCCGAAGCGTAGTGATTGTTCGACAATAAGCCCCTTCGGTCCTTCTACGATTACCCCTGCCCCACTTCCACTGCTTCCCGTCAACTCATCTACACCTGTGGTCCAAAAGGTCGGCGGGTTATCTTCTAGCTCGGCCAAGGGATGAAGTTCGTTCACAAAATCAGCTAAGAATTGGGACTTTATGGGGCCTCTGGGTTCGTACAGATGTCAAATCAGACAGTTCTATGGATCATGTTACCATCCTTCCTACCAGTTCTGGCTTTCTCAAGACCTTTGCGATGGGGCAGTCAGTTAGGACAATGATTTGGTGGCTTTGAAAGTATGGTCTTAAGCGCCTTGCTGTGCTTAACAAGGCCAAGGACGTCTTTTCCACAACCTGGCATCTGACTTTGGCATCTCGTAGTATGCGGCTGGTAAAATACACGGGGCATTGACCCCCTTCAGCTACCTAAACTATAATGGCGCTTATAACCGAGGACGAGACAGCGAGATACACTATCAATGTTGCCGAAGTTGGCTTGACCAATACCGAAGGGGAAGCTAAGGTTCTTTTCAGGGTAGAAAATGTCTCCTCACATTCTTCAGTCCATTCGAATGGTTGCACCTTCCGAAGTAACATTATAATGGGCTTAGTCCTCTTGGCCATGCAAGGCAAGAAATGACATAAGGCCGTCAACCTGCCCATTAGACGTTGTACTTCTTTCTAGTTGGTCGGATTCCTCATCTCGAGCACAACTGAGCATTTGTCCAGATTGGCCTCTATCCCTCATCTCGTGATCATGAATCCGAGAAATTTACCTCCTTGCACCCTGAAGACACACTTTTCGGGATTCAACCTCATTGAGTGCCTCCTTAGGGTTTGGAAGACTTCTTCCAAGTCTTGCACATGCCCTACGACCTTTTTGGACTTAACTACCATATCATCAACATACACTTCTATGTTCCTTCCTATCTGCCAGTGAAAAACTTTGTCCATAAGTCTCTGATAAGTGGCCCCAGTGTTTTTTAGGCCAAAAGGCATGACCCTTTAATAGTACGTAGCCTCCTTTGTGATGAACGTCGTCTTCTCCTCGTCTATAGGGTGCATTCAGATTTGATTATACCCAGAAAAAGCATCCAGGAAGCTAAGGGTGGCATGTCCCGAAGCTCCATCTACTAATTTGTCAATGTTAGGCAAAGGGTATGCATCCTTGGGACATGATTTGTTCAGATCCGTGTAGTCATTGCACATCCTCCACTTCCCATTATGCTTCTTCACCATGACCACATTTTCCAGCCATGTGGTGTACTTAACCTCCCTTATGAATTCGGCTGCCTTGAGCTTGTTAACCTCTTCCTTCACAGTTTTCGATCTCTCGGCCCCCATCTTCCGTCTCCTTTGGGCCACTGGCTTGGCTAGAGGGCACACTGCCAATTTATGGGATAAGAAGTGGGGGTCGATTCCGGGCATATCGGCAGGCGTTCAAGCGAATAGGTCAGCATTCTCCCATATTACTGCCGGATCTCCTTTCGGTCTTTTTCGAGGAGGGAAAAGCGAGATAGGTGACCTGAGTGTTTGATTTTCCAATTTGGATGGGTTGCATTTCCCTTATAGGTTCAGCCTTCTCTGTCTCATCGAGCCTGAGGTCTAAGTCTATACTCGTAGTATGGTGATGTGCCAGCATGTTGACGGCGCACTTTCGTTGTTTTTCTTCCCAGGGTTGAATCTTGAGGCTGGCTAAGTAACACTCTCTGACTGTCCTTTGGTCAGCATGGACTGTGATAATCATTCCTCCTTCAGAAGGGAATTTCATGGCTAGGTGAGGCGTGGACACCACGGCTCCCAGCTTGTTAAGGGAGGGTCTACCGAGGAGTACATTGTAGGAAGTGTTTGCTGTGACGACAATGTACCTGATTTTTATGGTGCGACTCTACCCATTTTCGGCCCGAAACGGGTATATAGATCAACACATTCTTTGGTCGCCACCCTTTCTCCAACGAAACCAATAAGTGGTTCATCAAAGGGCATTAACTGTTCAGATGATAGGCCGAGCTCTTGGAATGTCCTCCAATAAAGCACATCGCCTGAGCTCCCTTGGTCTATCCAGGTTTTCTTGACGATACAGTTGGATATTTCGACACTAATGACCATAGGGTCATCTTGTGCAGGGTCTACGGACAGAAAATCTTCATTAGCAAAATTGATTGGCGGCATTCTGGGTCTGAGTTGAGAGGCTACGAAATTAACAGATCGCAAGGTTCGCATGTTCCTTTTCCTCGAGGATGAGGTGGCCCCTCACCCGGCGAACCCTCTAGCAATGGTATTGATCACTTTCTTCAGGGGTCCTGGTTGGTATGCAACACTTCTTTCTCGAGATCTACTCTGGTCTCTGCTTCTACATTCATACCCCCTGTAGCGATGGTATTCGTGTGGATCCTCTCGACGTTCCTGGTCTTGTCTCCTTGGGTAGGTTCTGGCGGTAAGGACATCGGGGCGGTGGCTTGGCTGGTAAACACAATTTTTCAAGTGGCCCTGCTGGATGAGGTCTTCAATTTTGTCTCTTAACGCCGAACACTCTTCAGTGGAATGTCCTTTGTTCTGGTGGTACCGACAATGTTTAGAAGCGTCGGCACCTGGAGGAGTGTTGGTCTTTCTAGGCATGACTAAAAGGTCCACCAACAACGCTTATTCCAGCACTTTCGATCTCGAGATGTTGAGGGGGGTGTATTGATGGTGTCTTGGTCCCTTGGCCGGCCTCTCACCGAATTGTTCTTTTCTTTTGCCTTTGTCTCCTCAATCCCCCTCCTTGGGTCGTGCACTGAGAGCGAGCTCATGTTCCCTTTTTTGGAACACCTGCAGTTCTTCAATCTTAATGAAGGATACAACTCGACTCCTCATTTCCTCCATACTCCTCGGAGGAATGTGAATCATGCTTTTGGCGAAGTCTCCTGGTTGCAGGTTAGTTAGTTTTTAATGCTTAAGGCGGCCTTTCCGAAACGGTCTATGAACAACCTGAGTGGCTTCCCCCTCTCCTATCTCACAGTTTTTAGGGCTTGAGAAGTGAACCGATGGGGCTGAGATGTGGCAAACTGATTTCCAAATTTGGCGGCTAGAGTTTGAAAGCTCTCGACCGAGCTCAGGGGAAGCTGAATAAACCAATTCAGAGCTGGTCCTTGGAGGGACATCAGAAATATCTTGCACAAGGCGGTTTGATCCTTTATGTACATTCCCACCTGATTCATGAAAGCCGCCAAGTGGCTGTCGGGGTCAGAGGTCCCATCATATTTTTCAAAGGAAACATGCTTCTAGCTTTTAGGCAGAGGAGTTTCCATTATCTCAGGTGTGAACGGGTGGTGAAGCCTAACTATGGAAGGTGTTTGCTTGGCTTGTCGGGGTACGTGGCTCGAAGACCCCGGCAAGGCACCATCCATCGGCCTGCGCCCATGGTAAGGTTGGGACTCGGCGGGGGTCGCTGACAAGTTGTGAAGGTGCCGACTTCTCGTGGGCATTGCCGATTCTCCCCCATGTGATTCATCTCTTAACTAGTCCGAATTGTCATCTATCGTCTGATATCTCCCTTTGAGCTCAGCTGTTTGTCGACGCAGCTCTACTACTTCTTCTCTCAACTGCCTGATGAATTTTGCCAAACTAGACTCGTTCACAATCTCGAGATTACCAGTTGTGGTTCTGGTTCCTGCTCCCTCATTAGCTTGATTCTTGGGCCCTGATCCATTGCTTCTTGTCCTCACCATGGTCAATTAGTAACTATTGATGGGATCTAACATTTTATTTCGTGCCATTGAATAGAACTCTTCGGATACTCTCGGGTAGAACTCTTCGGATATTCTCGGGTAGAACTCTTTAGGTATCTCGTTCGTCACCCATTGGACTTGATTTTTTCCACACAATGATCGAACAGGTGGATACCTACAAAAGACACTCTGACGCTCAAGTTAGAGGAGTATTCGGTTTAAGTGTCAGACAGGAAATATATATTTAACTCTCTGTTTTACCCTGGGTACTGTTCACCTATTTATAAGGAAGGATTGGGCCTCTTTCTATTGGGCCTTGTTTAGGTACCCAAAAATTAGGTAATGTGACCTTAATCAAGTTAACGACTAGTAATTAAGTTTTGTCCTGACTAATCCCGACTTGATCATTGGCCATAGTCTTCGGTACCTGGGCTGAGGTCTTCGACCGTGACCGAGGTTCAGGTTTAGTGTCGAGACCGAAGTCTTCGATCTTGACCGAGGTCTATCCTGTTCATGTATAAGCATGAAAGTATCCATTCTATACTCATATTTGTCTTATTATAATTTTAATAAGTATATCATAAATTTAATTCAATTTTTTAATTCTTACACTTTATTTATAGAGTTTAATTGTATACGATGTTAGTGTAAAAGATTTATACACTGACATTCAATTATGACTTTTCATTTATGTGACTTTTAAAGTAGTAATGAGTAAAGTAAAAAAATTTACCTTGAATGAAGGGTTGGGATTGAATGTCAGTGTAAAAATCTTTACACATATACCAATAAACTATTATTTATAATTTGTATTTTATTATATTTTTATACAATTTTTAAATTAAAATATAATTAATAATTTAATATATAATTATTTAAAGATAAAGAAATAAATTAAAAATATAAAAAATATAATTATTTACTTGCGGATATATCCAAACTCGAAAATGCTCAATAATTAATATGAGAATGGGGTATTAAAATTTTTTTACCTCTTCTTTTATACTTGAACCTACATTTGTTCCACATTTTCTAGGAACAAAAATAGGGATGTCAAAGTTGAACCGCCCTACCCATTTCCATCCCTAGTATTATTTTTCCAATAAAGTTTGCTTCATACACAAAGTTACATAATCAGGATTCAAACTCCTGAACATTTGTTGTTAAAAGGCCCAAACATGCTACCCGAGGCCCATACTAGATGACTATTATTGATTGTAGTCCCTAGTATTGCTATGTTATGTTACTCTTTCTGCCATGTTGGTTTTGTTTCTTTAAGCTCATTAGAGTTTTATTGTGTGTTTCCTTTAAATAGTCTCCCATTGAGAAGGGGGACTCAAGAAATGAATGAACTTTCCTAGTTTCTATATTCTAATTAAACCCTAATCTATTAGCTTAGTTTACATTCTAGCAAAACCCAATTTCTACATTCTAATTAAACCCTAATTTATCATTTGGTGCTTTCATTACTAATTGGTTCCCTGGTCAAGACCACTTCATGGTTGAGTTGGAAATTAGGACCCACCTTATTAGGGTTAGGTGTGGCAATCCACTTGAAGTGATTGCGAGAATTAAACCTTTTAAAGTTTTCCACAGGCGTTTAAGTAGCTCGTCTATGTTCCATAGTACAAGCAAGTTTTTTAGATAATAATTAGGTGTGACAACAATTAGGACAGATTTTTATTGGGGTTATTGTTATTTTGAGTCACCTTTTTTAGCTTTTCGACAGCCTCCTGTGGCCCATAGATAGTTAACATTTCCTCAAAGTAGTGAGCATCCCTCTCATGAGAAATGAAGAAAATGGCAGGGCAACGAGTGTATGCGAAAACAATGTTAGGAAAATTTATGTTTCTCTCATTATTGTTATCGTCATTGTTGTTGTTGTTATTGTTATTGTTGTTACGCCTATCATTAAAGGTGGGTTGGGACTTCTTCATGATGAAGAAGGAAAAAAAGGATAATCTAGAAACAATAAGTCTTTGGGTATGGCTAGAAGGAAATGAAAGTGAAACAGTCCGAGACATTTATGCTTGATTTTTGCCTCAGATGGAAAGTGGGATGCTATACTTTCACTCCATTAGCTTATTTTCTTTTTTTTTTGTTACATCAAATAATGCTGGAAAGTGGGATGCTATACTTTCACTCCATTAGCTTATTTTCTTTTTTTTTTGTTACATCAAATAATGCTTTTCATGTTATTGCCATACTGGGGTAAATATATTTTTGTTTAATTCAAATTAAGAAGTTTAAGTTTGTTTATATAAATTTGTAAGTAGCTAGATAATAGAAGAAGGTATTTAATTTTTATACATGATCTATTGATCAAAGTTGTATATAGTGTAAAAACATCATAAATAAACCTTGTGAAAGTATTTTTATCCTAATTAACATATGTTTTTTATATATCCACAAAAGTAATTACATTAAAAGTTGGTAAGGAAGATTTTTATCATTGGTTAAATATGGCTTAGCACTATCCTAAAAAGAAATCTAAATTATATATACAAACTTAACCTTTTTATCCTAAAACTTATAATTTTTTTTTGTTATCCATGTAAATATTTCTTTTTTACTTTTATAGTTCTTCTTTATACATAGTTAATTATATGTAATTCACCTAATATCTCAATTACATATGATGTCATTAGGAAATATGATGATGAAATGATTTATTCTAATTTATTTTCATTAAAATGTATTTTTAATCTCATAAACTTATCTGATCATAAGTTATTTTGAATTGAAACATTAAAAATATAGTATGTCCTACAGAATTAAAAAATATTATTTAATCATATTCCATAATTTAGTAAGTTTCTGAGTTACCTGTTTAATTAACATTGTGATTGTAGTAATCAAGCTAAAAAAAAGCAAAAATTGTTGGTTGATAACATAAACTGCTGAAACTAAAAAAAAAAACATTAGAGGAATAAAGCTAAAATTTCACTTTTCCGCAATGAACGGTTAATAATAACCGATGTTAATTAAGTAATTTTAATATTTTAATAATTTATCAAACTGTACAAAATCTGTTGGTATAGTTTAGTGTAAATTTTTTTTAGCAACCCAACCGGATGAAGAGAGATTAACTTACAGGTAAATAATCAAAGTTTTATATTAATATGTTATCACAATTTTTTATATATATATATATATGATAAATTTGTTAATTTTATTAATTATATTTTAAAAATTATATAAATAAATTATTATGATTTAACGTTAATATAAAATTTTTTTATGCTAACATATATAAGTATTGAACTCATTAATGAATGTGTAAATGTATGAATAGGAATCCGTTTCCATATTAGGATTTTATATACTTTTTTACAAAATATTTATATATATTGAATATTTAACCAAAGAAAAACAGTGTGAGAGAAAACTAATTATTTTAATTAATAGGGATACCTCGCTCAGTCCAAACAAATTTTATATAAATATTTCTAATTTAAAATACATATAATTTTATGAGTTTAATTGGTATACATTATTAGTGTAAAGATTTTTACATTGACATTCAATCACAACCTTTCATTTATGGTAAATTTATTGACTTTAATTATTACTATTTTAAAAATTACATAAATAAAAAGTCATATTGAATGTCAGTGTAAAGATATTTTACACTGATATCAATTAAACTCTAATTTTATCTTCATATAAAGGTATTAATTAATGAAGATTTTATTTCTATACACTAACACTGTAAAAATTTTTAACGTATTAATGGATAAGATCAATAAACTCATAGTTAAATGTTTGTATAAAACGTTTTATACTCAAAATATATACATCTTTATCTCGATAATGAATATGTAAATGTTTGGAGACAAAGAATTCATTTCAATATAAAAGCATGTTTTATAACTAATTAGATATTAAGAAAATAAATAATTATGATTTAAAGTCTAATTCCTATTTCATATATATCATGTTAGTTTTGTTCAAAACTATATATTATATTATATTTTTTAAGCATATATTATCTCTATTCTAAAATAAGTCTTGAAAAATTTTCAACCTATAAAAACGAAAAAAATATATTAAGCATATATTATCTCTATTCTAAAATAAGTCTTGAAAAATTTTCTCAAAAATAAATGTAATATTTAGTTTTTTAATATATATTAATTTTTATTAATAACTCTAATAACATGATTCACTATAAAAAAATGTGACAAAACTCGTTATTAAAAACTTAATTATTAATACAATTCTAATAGAACTAATGGATTATTTATAATAAAAATTAATAATTTTATAATATAGATTATTTAAATTTATTATAATATTATAAACTTTACTAAATTTGTAAAAAAACTATTATAATAATAAATTTTTATATAATAATAAGTTTTACAACAAAATTTATTATTATTAATGTAATTTTTTGTCACAATTAATTATTATTTTTACTTACTAACATTTTATTGAAAATTTTTTAATTGACATAATAATACATACACCATCATTTTTAAATGTTAAAATGAATATCACTTAAAATTAATCACATTAATTTAAAATAAAATATAACATTAAAATATAAATAATCCATACTATATTCAACAAAAAACTATTACAAATAATACCAACAATGTTCAAAATATAAAATTTTATACATTAAATTTCTAGAAACTAGTAGAATTTGATAATTCTTTGATTAAACAAAGATATTCTTAAAATGACACTAGAAAATCGTGTCTTCATGAATTTCAATCCTACAAATAAATAAATAAATATTAATAAAAAAATAAATTCAAGTAAAAAAAATATTACATTATTAACCAAAGTTAACACTTATATGTTTCTAACCTTTTATATTTTATTTCATACACAATTGATCGTGTTTCTAATTAAATACTTGGGAAAAAATAGCATTAAATGTCATCAATATCTAGTAAACTTTTAAAAACCATCATAAAATATTATATCCTAACATGTGAAGAAAAAAAAATTGACATAAAAAGTTATATGTAATGCAACTACTAAATTAAAACTCACAAATTCCCTTCTTCTATATATATTTTCAGAGAAAGAGAATTAATATATAATTTATTCGAAATTGCAACAAGTATGAGAATGATGCATAATTTTTTTTTGTATGGGTTGCCACTGACCTACCTCATAGTTGGGTAGATAAATGTCACTAATGATTGCAACTATAGATTTTAAAGGTCTAATAACCTTTGTAGCATTATTTTAGCTTATTCATTTACTCTAACATGATTTTTAATTGATACTTTAAATCATTGAAACCTAACATATAATTAATCATCATTAATATAAGTTTAGACTAATAGAATCCATATTAATTGATCTGACCTTCTAATTAGCTTTTGTCGTCAGCATAGATAATTCAAAAAAATTACCTTCTTCTAAGTTTGAAAGACCGGGATGACTAAAATGGAGGTATTGACATCCTAGAAATATAAAAGCATTTGTAATATTCTTTATAATCATAATCTTTATGCTTTAATAACACTATTTTCCAACTTTCTAAAAATTAATTAATTATAATCCCTTGGATTAATTAGGGTAAATTTCTCCACATTATTGCGAAAAACTTCGGTGTTAATTGAAAAATACAATTTCATTCGTTAAAATAATGGAAGAAAAATGAAAAAGTTGCAAAATATATAAGTTAAGACATGTAAAGGTAGCACAACAACACATCATTTATGAATTGAATTTCTAAGGCAGTAATTGATGCATTATCAAAAGGGTCCAGCTGAATTTTATTCCATCATTCAAACTCTAGGGTGAATTTAGGATGGAGGTATGCAGACCAAATTGCTAATTCTCTAGCAAGAACATTTAGGTTTTATGTTAGGAGCCATGTCTTTGAACGTATAGCCAATTGTATTTACTCTATTAATTATTACTAATGAAATGAAATAATATTTTAATTCTTTCAAAAATATTGCACTGAACTACAACAATACAACATGGAACCTAACTCATCTAAACTTTTATGTAATAAAAAAATATATTATATTTTTATGTCAGGATGAACATAAAAGACAATAAAGAATTCATACTATTTTAAAAGAAGGAAAAGTATATTCTCTTAGTTATAAGTTTTCTTTCTCAACATTATAAAGATGATTAGATCTTTTTCATGACCTAGATTAAATTCTTTAGTAACTACAACCCAAATTTTCATTTAAAAGAACTAAGATTTTTTTTTTTCTTAATCTTTGAAAGTATTAGAAATTTAAAAAGTCGATATACAACAATACATGTTTGTAAACAATACGTAACAAATAAAATTTAATAAAGAAAATATATATTCATTCTATAAATACCACGAAGTACCAAGAGTATTGAGAGTTATACTTAAAAAATCCAGAGTCAAGTGGACCATGCATGGGATTTAAATTCTAAATATTTCCATAAGTGTTTCAAGCAGAGGTACTCCAACAATAGTTTATTGGCTATTCAAACTAAGTAGGGTTGGGTGGAGTCAGTGGATGGTCTGAAAGTTGAGGTGGTGAGCCATTTCCAAGAGTTTTTAAGGAGAATGGATCTAATAGGCCATCTCTTGGCTAGGTCAATTTTAGCCGATTATCTGTGGAGGAAAGTATGTCTTTAGAAGCTCCTTTTGTTAAAGAAGAGATCAAGACAATTGTGTGGGCTTGTGAAGGTGGAAAAAGCCCGGGGCCGGATGGCTTCAATATGAATTTCTATAGATTCTGTTGGGATATAATTGGAGATGATTTGATTAAGGTGGTTCAAGAATTTCATTCATTTGGGAAGCTGCCTAGAGGAATTTCATCTTCTTTCCTTACTTTGGTCCCAAAGGTGGTTAGCACTGGTCATTATAGGTCGATTTCTCTCATTTTGAGTGTTCATAAAATCATCTCTAAAGTTTTTGCAGAGAGAATTAAAAGAGTGTTGGGTGGAATAATTCAAGGATGCCAAACAGCCTTCCTTTCTGGTAAATCAATTTTGGATGGAGTGTTGGTTGTTAATGAAGTGATCGATTGGGCTCACAGGTTGTTGCTTCTTGTTTAAGGTTGATTTTGAAAAAGCCTTCAACTCAGTTAATTGGCAGTTTTTAGATTATATGCTTGTCAGGTTGGGTTTTGTGGCAAGGTGGAGGTTTTGGGTTGCCAATTTGGTTCGTAATAGCTACATCTCGATTCTTGTCAATGGAAGTTCGACATGTGAATTTAATCTGGAAAGGGGGATTAAGCAGGGAGACCCTTTATCTCCTTTCCTATTTCTTGTGGTTGTTGAAGGTCTTGCTAGACTGTATAGATTGGTTACTCTAAAAGGTGTTTATAGTGAGATTAAGGTGGGTAGGGAGGCTAAATTTTCTCTACTTCAATATGCTTATGACACTATCATGATGGGAGAGGCAGATTTTGAGTCAGTCTGGATGATGAAGGCCATCCTTAGAAGGTTTGAAATGGTATATGGTTTGAAGGTGAATTTCTTTAAAAGCCACTTCTATGGTCTTAACATGAACCCGAGTTTGCGCATGTTGCAGGTTGTATTCTTAACTGCTCGATTAGTTCTCCTCCTTTTAAGTTCTTAGGGATCCTGGTAGGGATCAACCCTAGGAAGGAGACATTGTGGTATCCTCTGGTTTATCTTTTTAAGCGAAGGCTAGTAGTTTTGAAGGGGAAGAATATGTCTTTTGGCAGTCATCTGGTTATGTTGAACTCAGTCTTATCAAGTCTTCTGCTTTATTATTTCTCCTTCTATAGGGCTCCAATAAAGGTTATAACCACTCTCAAGGACTTGCAGCGAAGATTTTTGTGGAGTGGGAATGCTGATGAAAGAAAAATCTCTTGGGTTAGCTGGGACAAGGTGTGTCTTCCAAAGAAAGAAGGGGGTTGGGGGTCAAATGCCTGAAGACTTTTAGTCTTAGTCTGCTAGCAAAATGGAGATGAAGGTTCTTATTAGAATCGGACTCTTTGTGGGCTCCCATACTTCAAAGTAAATATGGAGATTATTAGAATCTTTCTCGCCTAGGTTTAATAAAGTCAACATGCTCTATTTGGTGGAGGGATATATGGGCTATTGATGGGTCTTCAGTCCACGTTCTGAGTTGGTTCCTTTTAAATACTAGGAGGAAAATTGGGGATGGCAGAGAAACTCTGTTTTGGTACCATAGCTAGGAAAGGGGAGAGATCTTGAAAGACCTTTTTCCCAGATTGATTGATTTAGCAACCAATAAGCTTGCTTCAGTTTATGATGTGTTTCGGAGCATTGAGGGGCCTCTTCGGTGGAATTGGGCGTGGAGGAGGAGTTGGTGTTGTCTTTAGAAAGAAGGTTGGAAAATGTATAGTTTCATCCTTCTCATCGGGATAGGTGGTTTTGGCATCCGGATAGCTCCAGAATCTTCTCAGTAGCAAGGGCTTATAGATTATTACAGGAAGGGTGGGCAAGAGTTAATAGTCAACCTTTGGACCCGTTTCTGTTCAAGAGGCTTTGGAAGGATAAGTTGTCTTCCAAAGTAGTGGCCTTCTCCTAAAATTTTCTCCTGAATGGGCTGCTGACTATTGATAATTTATTGAAACATAGCATCGTAATCCTTCTAGATTCGTATTGTTGTTATTTGTGTAAGGAGCATCAAGTTGAAGATAACAAGCATCTCTTTTTGGGTTGCCTAGTGGCTCAAAATTTGTGGATCAAAGTTATGAGGTGGATTGGTATTCAGTCCCCGTTACCTGATGATCTTCTCCTTCTTTTTCATCTTGCTAGTTCATGGGTGATGGGTAAGTGCAGAAGTAAGTGTAGGTTTTTATTTACGAATGTCGTCTGTTGGTGCATTTGGATATCTAGGAACTTTATGTCTTCAATAATAGGACAGTGGAGTCTTTAAATATATTTGATTTCATTCAACTTCTCTCTTGAAAATGGTTGTCCTATAGGTTTGGCTTTAAGAGGGATTGTGTTTTCTCTTATTGGTGCAGCAATCCGCATCTGTGTTTGTTATATTTGTAGTTCTTCCGAGTGGTTTGGTTATGGTTCTTTTGTTTGGTAGTTTCCCTAATTTATTTCCTCAAAGTTGTTATTTTGGGTCTTAGAAACTTTTTATTTCGCTCATCTTTTCTATTTTATATAAATTTATTTTGCCTTAAAAATAACCGAGTTAGAAGAAGATAAATCAAGCCATAAATTATAATAATAGAAACCTAGTAAAATTAAGTTAATCAACTATGTATTGACTATTTATATTTTTTTTTCCAATTAAAATTTAATATTAGTATCAATTAACTAGAAAATAACTATAATTTTTTAAAAATTAGCCATAAATTAACTATGTTTATTTGTTCCCTTTTATTAGCTACTCATTTTAAGTTACTAGCAATGTTATAG
Organism: Psophocarpus tetragonolobus; assembly: GCA_037954015.1. NCBI lineage: Eukaryota > Viridiplantae > Streptophyta > Magnoliopsida > Fabales > Fabaceae > Psophocarpus > Psophocarpus tetragonolobus. The sequence continues at coordinate 43,607,109 of CM075692.1, forward strand.
TATTTTTATAGTTAAATCGTAGTTAACCCTTTTCACAAGAGATTAACTACTAATTTTTTATAATTAATTTGAAATTTTCTAGTACCGAAAGAAAAAAAAGGAACATGGAACCAAAAAAGAATGAAAGAAAACAAGAAATTAAAAAAAAAATGAAGAATATCCTAATGATAAGGGAGACTAATCAAAACAAATCTTTATAAAAAAAAAATCGTGAATGTGTTTTGAAATACTTATTCCGAAATGGAGGGGACCTAATAAAATATGCATGTAAAGTTAGGTTAATATGTATTCCATGTAGGAATGGAAAAAATATGATTACATAAAATTAGTTAAAATACTCCTATAAATAGTTTAAATGAGTATATACGAGTACAGGCTTTTTTAAATCCATTTATTAATAGGTAGGGATACAGATAATATGGTATATTTGTCTGGAGGCATTTTCTTTTAACACCTTCCCATTTGCTATTTTTACCTCCCGCCTCCTCCCCAAAGTTTATATTTTTTGTAAATTTCTTAATACCCTTATCCTTATTTGATTTAAGTTTTTTGAATTTATTTTTTTATTTTCTTGTCTTTTTGTGATTTTTCTTGTTACTCTTGTGTGCTAAACACAAATTCTCACATTCTGCCCTATTGTAAATCTCTAATCATTCTTATAAGTCTTTAGGGTATTATTTATTGATTTAAGCGCTATTTGAAAAGGAAAATACAACTTTATTCAGGTATGACTTTCTTGATTTAAAGTTTAGGGTTTAGGGTTTTGGGATTTATTATTGAGGGTTTGTTTGCATTTTTATTTGTACTACGTCGAGTGTTACAGTATTCCGGATCAGTTGATCCAGAACTAACAATATTTACCGCAAACCACCTAGTCCAGAATACACATTTGATCCACTTACGAATTAGTTGATCTGAAATATACATAATACATTCTGGATCATGTTGTCCATAACATACTTGCTGAATCTCGTTTGCCTTCCGGATGATGTGGTCCAGAATATACTAGTTGAATCTCATTTGAATGTACTTCGTTACGCAAGTAGGGTAAGAAAAGGGGAGGGTATTTTTGGGTTTTGAAAAAAATTGTAAAGCCTAGGGGTGCAAATAGAAGATAGGGAAGTATTAAAAGCAATTGCCTTACCTGGATTGTTGTTAAATTAAAATATCATCATTATTTAGTGGGGCCTATTGTTTCAAGTTTTAATATTATATTCCTAGAAATCTCATTCCTAGGAATAATAAAAATAAAAATGCTATGTTTGGGTAAATTTAAAATTGTGTTGATTATTTTTTAGATTCTTTGGGATGTTTTTAAAATTTAAAATAATTTAAGTAAAAAAAATAGAAATTACATATGTATTATAAGTAACTTCCAGTATTCTCATGGTAATATAACTTTCCCACCTCTTTACCATAGGAATAAAAAGTAGAAAAATGTAAAGTTAACACATTTCCAAGAATAAAAGATGTCAAAAAATGAAATTTCAAAACTTTTAATAAACATGAGAATATTACATTTTCATGTCTACATTCCCAAAAATGATATTTTAGTCCATGAAATAAACGCATCCTATGTGTGTACATATATTTACACACACATCATTTGTTGTCTTCTTGTTTTTCTTCTTAATTACATGAAAACATATATTGTGGTAACTACTTTTTTAATATAGACAAATGTCAATAGTTAATGTGTTAGTTTTGTTACTTACAGGAAAAAGAAAGTGTTAACTTTATTAGTGGATGAATTCAAACCTACGCCATCTCCCTCTTTCCTTATTCTAATATGTGAATTTTACCATTAGACCAAAAACTCTCTTATGGTGACTTTATTTAATTTAATTATAATAATATTTTTGTAAAATAAAATCACAATAATATATACTTTTGTTTTGTGAAATGAATTAACTTAAAATATTAACTTTTAAGTTTTACTATTATCAACATTAATTTTTTTATTAAAATGTATAATTCATAGAAAATTTTTATAAAAATATATAAATCACATATATAAGTAAAATTTTATTTGTATTAAATATTTTTATAAATATTATATTAATATATTTTACATCAAAGTTATTTTTTAAAAAGTTACATTTTAAATACCAGTAGATATACTTGTATAAAAAAATTCAAGATTGTTTAAACGGATACCTATCAGGTAATGGATATGAAGTTTATCAATGGGGCAGGTAGCATAAAGACTTTGCTTATACATGTCTCTGTCTATTATTATTCCTAATTACATAATCATTTCTCTAAATTATAATTAAAGTTCCAAAGATAAAAAAATATATTAATAATTTAGGACAAGTAGTATTAAGCAGGATCATATACACAATACAAGAGAATTCTATCCATGATCAAATATACAATACAAGAGAGCTCTACCCATAATCATGGTTATTGTACCATAAAAACCCAAAAGTAACTATCACCATCCCTGTAAGTAAAATAAATATCCACGACTTACTAATAAAGCTCAAATAAAATAGAAGTTGTTTCAGTCATTCATATAATGAGAGACGTGCTCTATTAACCTTTGCTACCAACTATGACCATAGTCTGTGACTAACAAACAGTAATAATATCAAATTAAGTAGGATTACTATACACAATAAAATTTTAACTTAAAATATTTAATGCAATTCTAGCATACAAATTTGATATCACTAGACAAATTAAAACAACTTTAAATGTCAGCACAATGTTATATTTTTTAAAAAAAATAATTATTTATATGATAAAAAAATGGAAGGATTTAACTATTTTTGTAGGAAAAAATCATAAAGAATCAATGATGAATTATACAATGATTTTTGAATTATCAGAATTATTGTGTTATTTGCTTTGAATTTTAAATTATGTATGATTATTTGGAGAAAATCATGAAGTAAAATAAATTATTTTCAATTTATTGATGTAATTTAAATCTTAAAAGTTAACAAAGTGACAAAATGGGTCAAATTTGACAAATGGGTCAGGATGTACAAACTACCTTTACCATGACTCATGAACCCACCTTGACCTCTTTTTAGCGGGCCACCGGTAAAAACAACCTAAATTGTCCTATTCATTTTTTCATTCCTAGGCTTAGAACTATGAGAGAATTTATTAATAAAAAACATGAGACTAAGCTAAAAATCTGCACAAAAAAATTAACAAAGTACCACAAGACTTATTCATATAAGTCTTGTTTGAATACCAAAAACAAAATTTAAAATAAAAACCTTTGAAAATCCTCTTAAATTCTAATCCAATAACTTCTTAGTTTTGATATCTGTGGTCACCATTCCAAAAAATTGAAGCTATTGTTTTCGGTGGGAAATTTGTATATTATATCTATAGTCATACCAATAAACAGGTGCTATAATACAAGAATTTTATGACTTCAATATTCATACTGCAGGGTCATGTGAGACATGCACATCACGGGATGTGACATGATGTAAAACTCCATGCAATTATCATATATAATTTGGCATCAATTTAGAAAAAACCATCAATAAGAGTCTAGCAAATATAATACTTTCAATCACATTGATGTCCACTCAAAATCCCCATTTTACAGCTTCCATTATGAAGCTGCTTTGGTTCTCTAAAACTTTAAAGCAAAACGGTGTTTCGGGGGAGGGGGGGATTATGATCTCACATGCAGGGAGGGGGGAACCCTTCAAGATACCAGCACTCGCAATCTTGCTCTACATCAAAGGAAAAACAGACAAATTGGGTAACAATCAACTAATAAAACTATAGGCTAAAATAGAAATTGCTGAAGCAAGCTTATTGTTTACTGAATTACAGAGAACTCGAACCTCCATTACCACATGAAGATAGAGACTGAATTCCAAAACAACCACCTTATACTTCTCATTTCATTTTAGAAAATTGAAAACCTACTTCCCGCAAACAAGTTGTACTCTTCAATGATAGTCTCTTTTTTATTGCAACCATGACCATTGTCAACTTGATCTACTGAACTCTTTGAGTCAAACTCTTCAACACTGTCGCCATTTGAATTTGGAATGTCTACAGGGCCACCAAAATGAAACAGGGAAAAACCACTCTCTTGTAACTTAGCAGAATTAGCATGTCCAACTTCCCCCTTCAATGATACTTTTTGTGAATTAGCTCTGGTTAGAGAAACCTTTTCCACAGTAGATCTATTAAGATGCTCTTGTGGCACGGATGTTGGCTTAGACATTAGGGTCAGTTCCTCTGTGTTTAACCCTTTAGCTCTGGCAACTGGCGGATAAACTGGAACTGCAACAGGGTTAAATACGGGTGTTGGTTGCTGTAAGCCACCATACTGCAAGCAGAATCGCGGATCCTCACTTAAGCTGTATCCAAAAGGGCCAGCATACAAATAGGGGTTTGGGTTTGGGTGCGGGAAAGACATCAACCCATTTGTGGGAACAGCTGGCCATGAAACTGGATTTTGATGGTAATAACCCATTGCTGAAGGAGTTTGAAACACTGGAAATTGTATATTTTGGTTTGGAACTGGAGGAAGCATGCTTTGAGGTTGAGAACACAAATTAATGGAGGAAAAACCATTATCAAAATTATGGGCAATTTTCACCAGAGGATTCCCCAATGCATCACCTCTTGTTACATTCAAGGATGGACCAAATGGAGACCTGTTAGTCAAACCCTCATCATTTGCCTTACGAATTTTCTCCATCCCAGCTTCAGCAGAGCCAGACAAGCCATTGTCAATGCAGGTTGAACTATCTCTTACTTCAGATTGTTGGCTAGCATCTTCTGAATCCGATGTTGAGGATTCTGTATTTTCGCGGTTTGAAGAGGTTGTATTATTATCACCCTCACTGAGGCATGATGAGCAGTTATCAGAACTAGAAGAGCTACCTTGATTGGGATCAGAAGAATTATTCAAGGGGCTGCCCGTCTGACACATTCCAGGTTCATCAGACACAATTTCTGTGGAGCGGCACGATTCTCCAGCTTCTGCATCAAGATCATTCTGACAGCCTTCACCCATTCCACTTCTTCTCAAATTACTATCCTCATCATCAATTTCACCTGAACCGCCAACTTCAACAGATGACCTAACCATATTGAACTGAAATCCTTGACCTGTGGACCCCAATGTAACATCAGAATCTGAATTACTACGAGCATACTTCTTGTGTGACTCCATAGGCTCCCAAACTTTCTTTGATTGAGGTAAATCCCTACTGAAATAGTTCCCTGAGATGACTCTGCTTTTGGTTCTTCCATTACTCTCATGCATGAAGTCTACATGATTATACTTGCTACCGCGATAAAATTGCTTAGATGTATCTACTGTGGATTCAGACTTACTAGCAGGTTTTGTCTCCCAACTAACTCTATTCATTCTATTATTCAGACTACAACTGCATGAATGGAAATCATATTTGTCATTCATCCAGCTGTTGGAACTATAAAACCTCTCACCACACTTATGACCAGTATTTCGACCATTGGATTTTGCAACATTTATTCTAGATTGCCTGCCGAATCCATTGATTCCCCTGGAAGACATTCCAAAATTATCTTCATAGTGTATTGGCTCTGATCTTCCAACCAGCGCACCATTTTCTGAAACAACTGCATTATGGCGTCTGTCAGACCACTTTGTAGCCGCATCATGTCGAAATTCTTTCCTAAATCTGAGTCTTTGACAATACGACTTAGATTGCTCAATTGTAGAAGTATTATTCCTGTCTAGTGCATTTGCATTCTCCCTGTCAGAAGCATCGTAAGAGTGGTGTAGAGCATTTGCAACGTCTCCATCACAATCATTGTAAGAGCAGTCTTGTGTTCTCAAAGTACTACACTCTGTAGGGAAGTCTTCATCTTGGATTTTAGGATTTTCACCCTCTTTTACAATGACTGAAGTTCTGCCTTGAATAGAATTATTTTTATCTACATCAGCAGCAGCAGGAGACAATGTTCCCTTTGAGGCTTCAGGAGATCCTGGAACATCGATTGATTCAGAACACTTTCTTTCTGTATCTTTGTCCTTTCCTTTCAGTCTTTCCTTTCTCCTAAGTTTTTTCTCCCTTTCTTTTGTCCTTTTCCTCTCCTTCCGTTCTTCTTCTTCCCGTTTTTCCTTTTCTTCTTCTTCAAGAAGTTTCATCTGTAAAAATATCATATGTTTAAGGATTTTGGAAGTTATCTCAAAATAAAAGTGAGAACTTAGTTTGTTCATTTCCAGAAGCCTGTTCTTAATAAAAGCATAATAATTAAGACCTGTTTTTCTAATCTAATGATTTCCTTGCATGCTACGTGAACTCGTTCTTCCAGCAGTTTCAATGCAAGGCAAACAAATATGCTGTGTGCATTTTGGCGTGCTGTTCCTTCTCTGAAAGCCTTTTCAACCTGGAAAGATAAGACATGGTTAATTCTTAAACCAGACAGACAGAGGCACACACACATCCACAACCAAGAAAATAAACCAAACCATAGAATATACTAGCTTCCCTTCAGGCAGACTCCTAAATTTCATATAGACATCACAAATTTTGAACCCAAGATCCCACAAATTATGATTAACCCTACTATATATCCTTTCATTGTCATTAATCAATCTGAATAGTTATCTCAAATCAAATGCCAAATTCATTTTGCAGACAAATTTAGAATTGGATGTAACCAAATTATCTCCAAAAGAAATTTATGTAGGTTGTACTAAAGTTGCTTCATCTTCATCCCAATCTAAATGTTAGCATTAGTGAAATAATATTAATTCCAAGCACACATCTTAACAACAAAAAATCAATGGAACTACCATATTCTCTACAACCATATTTGACATCTACACTTGTTTCATGAATCATAGAGGAAAAACTCAGGATGATAAACTTAAGAAAACTCAAATTTGTCATATTATATATGTTTATTAAGCCAAAATGCTTGACCATAAAAATAAAAAGAAAAGCATAGTATGTGGAATGTACTAAACATTCTCCACATTATGGAGGCAAAAAGATAAGAGTTCAATAGTAAGGTAAACACACTTGATACCGTCCTAAAGTCAAATTGATCATTATTACCTTACCAATATAACATTTGATTCATTTGTTATATTAATTCCCCTGGCAAGAGAAATCAAGACAGAATATTAAGCAATAAAAATAAAGCAACGCATACCTGTTCTTTAAATATAACAGTAGCAGCATCTAGAAGAAATTCCCGAGCAAGCTCAGGGCTCTTTGCATGCTTTTGAGGACGGGAGCATTCTCCATCAAGCTCATTTCCATCTTCGTCCATCAAATCATCATCCTAGAATCATATATTACATTATTAACAGATGAAACTTAGAAAAAATTACTCAAATAATTTTAAAATGAGTTTCCCTAGAGAAACTTGAGTTACCTCTTCTTCTTCAGCCTCTTCAGCATGCTCAAAGAATCTTCTGATATTTTCCCCTTTTGTAATCATAACATAACCATCTCCTACAACTAGCCTGCAATGTACACACCGCTGACCCTTTAATGCGTGAGCTTTAACAGAAAGTTCAGTACAGCGTCCATCTAGCTTCCAAGCTCGGAGGGTGATGAAGCATGCACTCAAACCACCAAGATCTAGGCCATTGACTTGTACACATCCATTCATTCCAACATTTTCAAATTCCAAAATGTCAGATTTTCCTTCTGTTGTCCCCACTGCCCACTCAAAGTGATGATACAATCCAACAGTATCTGCAAATGTCTGGCGCCAATCAGCTTGAATTGAGTCATCAGATACCTGACAAGAGCAAATGTGTTAAGTTTATTTCTTGTAAGTAGCTTGAAATACTACCATTTCATAAGAATGTTGGTATAAACCCTCATTGAAATCCCACTAATAACAAAATTTGCAGCAATATGGAAGTCACACCTCATACTGAAAGGCTGTATCAGCAACACAAAACCAGCTGGTACAACGAGGTTCTTTTCGCATACGCTTCAATTCTTTTAATTCCTTAAATTCTCGAATGACATTTCTTCTGCAATCTCTGCAAAATCTCTTGCTATCGAACCTGAAAAATAGACAAACTATTTAGGAAAATCTAAAACAGAATTTGCTACACACACAGAAACCTGAAATGCAGGTATCAAATCTAATTTCAAATGGGTAAAATAAACTCATTCCCAAAATTAAGAAGTGAACATTGCTAATATGTATTTTAATTTGCATGAGAACAAAGTGTTAAAAAAGAATTCACTCAAGAATCTAAAGAATTCATTTCTCTAAACCTATTAGCACAAAGACCCCCATGACAAGAGGAGGTGACAAGTTATCTAAGTATTAATATTCCAGTGGTATACTGTAGATGGAGGTCGAAGAATGGTTTAATAGACACATAAAATGCAAATCCGACTCATTCTTGTGTAGAAAGTCAACTTAGTTATAAGGAATAACACAAAGACATGAAATCTAAATTGATTGATCATAGAAACTCTAATATTATGTTGAAAATTTAGATAAATAAGAATTTGGAAAGAATGAGAACAATAGAAAGAGAAAGAGAGACAATGCAAAAGATGACACACTAAAATTTATCCCCGGCCCATACATTAATATATACTAAATACTAGAGGAATATTACGAGAAATTTTTGTCATTCAAGCTCCAATCAATTCTATGAAGTCAATCCCCAATTAATCTACCTTGATTTTTAAGACCAAGGTTTCCTTACTTAATTCACTAGAGTTTACTTAACAGTTTTCTATACTAGTAACAGTCTTCAACAAAGTCACATTTCTTATCCACTTGACCTTACCTTTCATTATATCACAAATGAAGGCTTTCCTCTTAACAATTTAAATCACTTTGCATTGTTAGACCTTGATGTCAAACTCATAATTCTAGCTTGCACTATAACCATTTGGGGTTAATGGTTTCATTTCACTATTATCTTAACTACCCTAATCAAGATTTAGGACAAAACCTTCAAAAGCAGATAGGCTCTGGCAAGGAATGAAATATTGATCCAGCCACTAGCTGCCCCTTTGATTGGTGAGCTCGAGGACCAAATGAAGGCAGACAGAATATTTGCATATTCAGAAGAGAAACACTGAAAGCCTTGCATCAGTGACCAATGTATAAGAAGCAGCTCTACTCATACAGTCAGTGACTCGATCTATCCTTGACAATATTCTAAGGGTGCATCTTAATACTTAGAAGTCCATGTATCACAAAAATATGTTCCTTTCACATGCCAGATTATGTAACCGACACAAACTTTTCCATTAATGGAAGACCATTTACTCTTCTTTCACTGCATTTGATCTATGCTGCTAATCCAGTTTGAATTCCACGTATAGGATAGAGCTCCACCATTCAATCTTTTAACATCAAGCCAACAGCTCAATTGTCCTATAATCTGATAGATAGTTAATCCATTACAGATCACTTGCATATGAATAGTAGGAATATCAAAAAGCAAATTTTTTTTTCTCTCTTTTCTTCCCCAAATTTTCAGGGGAACAAAATATTTGATCCTGATGAAGATTCCATATTCAGGATACATAAGCCCTTCTGATGCATGTCTCAAATTCTTATCCTTTGCTATCAATGGATTATCTCATTAATCCACTGATAACAAGCTATCACTTTTCTAAGTCTAACACAGTCTGAGGAGTGTACAAATAGATAAACACCTGTACATGAGTCTCTCAATAAAATCTTCTTCCTTCATCCTTAGAAGAGATAGTCTTGTCTCCTCTCCCAGTGCTGACCAAAAATCCACCAGTGTATCACATGAAAGCCTGGCAGTGTGCAGGGCACAGGTTTCCCTTGTCCCATGCCCTCTGCCATAACTCACAATTCCTTGGCTTATCCAACCACGGCCTCCTCCACCACAGGCATCAGGATAAAGCAGCTCTCTCTCCCGCTCCCTTGCACGTGCCCCATCAAATACCTGATACAATGGTAAAATTAAGCTATCAAATATGGAAAGAACTGCATGAGAACCGCATAAAAATGAATTGCACTTACAATTTGCAGTCCTTTCAGAGACTTTGAATACAAGTAGCAGTCCATAAGTGTCAATGAACCCTCACGCGTTGTGGTCAAACCTCCCCAAGGATGGACAGTTGGATCTTGAATTTCATCCTGGACCACATTAGAGATAGATGATCCACCATTATTTTGATTTTTCAAACTTCCAGGTCGGCTGCAAGGAAGAACACCAGCTCCCTCTTGCTGCAAAGATTTCCCATATGTAACAATCTGCAAAAAGCCTTCAAGAAGTAACCCATTGCACCTGGAGCAGTACATATTTTTCCGTGCATGCTCAAAAAGGGTTTGCTTGTCTATCCTCAAGAGCTCCTGCCGAGCTTGGGGTGACAGCTCACACCAAAACTGCATTACAACAAAGCAAGAAATACAATAAGAAACGCATTCACTTCAATACAAATTGCAATTTATCTCAAAAGTAAAAATAAAATAAAGAAAATAAAATTTATAACATTCATCACACATCCTCCAACCAAAAGTCTTTTTCTATATCTCAGGGCTATGTTGGATAAATTTCTCCATAACCACTTGTGGCGTTGTTAAATAACTGTTATGGCGGCACAATAGTCCTATGGCATGGCAGAATTTTTGCCAAATGCTATACACAATTTGTGAAGGAATATCCGCCATAAGGCACAATGGCGCATTTTTACCGTAGAATTTTGGTCTTTCGCTATGTTCCGCCATCCACTAATGATAACACTAACAACTTGTAAGAGAAAAAAGAAATAATACGATGAAATGAATAGAGTTCCTCTCATAAACTAAAATTAACTTATGCATTTAACTTTTATTAAAGTTCTCTCATTTAACTCCTCCAAAAACTAAATTGCATAAGTTAACTTTAGTTGACAAGAGAAACACAAAGAGAGTACCGCTCAGTTGGTTGGGTAGGATGCGTGAGTATTGTAAACCCTCGGGCACCGGATTCGATTCCAAATAAAAAAAATTTTTAGGAGAAACTCAATTTATTATACCTTATTTTATTTTCCAACAAGTACTTACGAAAAGGTTTATCCAAACAAGAATATCAGTTCAAGTGGATGCTCATTCTTCAATCCCCCGTTATTCCCACAATTTTACTAGTTGCCTACACTCATTTTTAAGCCATATCCACATATAAAAAAAGCATCAGGAATCTCAACCTCGAGCAAGGCAATGCTTGTTTAAAAAAGGCAATCCCCAAATATCTCACTCAACTCAAAATATCAATAGATTCACATGCAACATCAATTTTATTCTATACTCCTCCTGCGTGCACAGTGACGTGAATAAAGAACCAAACCGAATTTCCATTCGTCAAACACACAACAAGCGAATCAAAAAAACAAAACAATTGCATCCAACAGTGACAACACACCCGAACCCCCAATAAAAATCTCACTCACCCAATTGTTTCAACCGCGAGATCCAATAAAAGGTCAAACAATTCACTATCGACAACGCCACAACTTCCAACCAATACAAAAACAGTGATCCAGCACCATCTCAATCAAAAGGAACCAATAAAAACCGAACATCGAAAATTAAAAAAAAATAAAAATAAAAATAAAAAATTAGATCGAGCACCTTGTGGAGCTGATTGTATCCGACATCGTCACGATTCCTGGACCAGAATCCATTGGCACTGAATTGGTGATTCCCGTTCGGTAACGCAGGCATTTTCCGATTTCAAACTCTGCGAGATTCATCCACAAACAACACCGCTCCCATTCGCGTCCGCGAGGATCCAATCTCCAATCCGATAAACGATTGAATTGAAAACTATCCAAATCCGAATCTGCGGTAAGTCGCGGATCGAGAGAGGGAGAATTGGGAGAGATTTAGAGAGAGAAAACAGGTTATGGTGATTATGATTATTATGATGATGATGATGATGATGAGACGAGAGCTTGTGTTTGTGTTTGTGATTGTGTCATGTGATGTGTATGTGATGTGTGCTATATACAGAGAGAACACACTTGAGGAGGATGAGAATGAATGAGAAATTGAGAAACGGTAATGAAAGTGGTGTGGTAGCTATAGCTCTCTCTCTCTCTCTCCTTCTCACCGTTAAAACTTAACCAAGACTCTTTTTCTTTCCATTCTTCGCTTCTCATACGTTAAAAATTAAAATTTTAACTTTTAATTCATTTTAATTTGTTTTTATCTTCATCCAGGAAGTGTCACCTAGTTAGGTCCACTGTGGCTAAATAAATGTTTATTAATTATATATAATAAACGCGTCACATGCACTTTCATTTATTATTTTGATTTGTTTTAAGGAAAAACAATTTTTAATATAAAAAATTTTACATTTATATTTAATCATAAAATTTTATATATAATATGGTTATTACCTTTATTAAGTTAATACGTTAAATTTCATCTAATGTGAAATTCTTTTAAAGTATAAGTATTCAACTTTTTACTTTTTAGTGATTTTCATCTTTTTCCTCTTTTACACCCTGCCAAGTTTATATATTTTCACTCTAGAGTTGTTAGTCACATTATTGTTTAACAATTTTTTGTTAATAAAATATTTTATTTTCAAAAAATAAAATTTGAAATTATTAAAATATAAAAAACATTTTGATAAACATTAAAATCAAAATGTAATTAATATTAGAACCAAAAAGTTAATTAAATTTAGTAGTACACTCTCTAATAAATATTTCTTCAACCTATTCTTCAAGTTGAAATTTATTGGAAACTATAATATTAATAAAAATCATTTAATAACAAATAAAACTTACATAATTTCGAAAAATATATTCAAAAGAAAAATATGTAGAATTTGATTAGAAAATGCTTATATTGATTTATCATCTGTAAATATTTTGACCTACAAGTTATATATATATTTAGATGAGAGAGAAAAAGAAGTAAATTTTATAATAATCTAAAAGATGTTAGAGATAATTAATATTATTTCAATTGGTTCATGCAAACAGTGATAAATTGTGAAAAAGTAGTTTTCAAAAATAAATTTAACTACACATTCTTCTTTATTGTGTATAGATTAAAACAATTCAAAACTAAATTTATAAATAATAAATTTGAATTTAATAGACGTTTTCTTTAACGTAAAAGTATTAATATTGTTAACTTCACCAAAATCAATTTGATATGACTTTTAAAAAAAAACACTTATTTTACGTAATAAGTGGTGACAGAATGACAACATAAAAGTTTATGATAATTTTTTTAAGAAAAAATATTCACATTGTTTAACTAACTATTTTCCATACAAGTTTATATTGAGAAAAAAAAATCATGCAAATTCATGTAAATTATTAATATCATTATAATTATGAATTCTTTGTTTTAGAGCATTTTTAGTGATAATTTAGGGTAAAAATTATGAAAATTATTTTTTATAAATTACTTAGGTAAGATGACACTATGCTCTAACTTGGAAGAATTGTTCTTCTATTTTTCTAAAAAACTTGTTCTTTATTTAACATGTGAATCCATCAAAATAAGAAGATTAAAAATAAGTTAAGAATTGAAATGAATTTTATTATTGAAGTAAAGATTTTTAATTGACACTAGGACACCACAAAAAATGCACTAAGAACTCAATGATGAATATCTCAGGATGTGACATAATTATAAATTCTTCATTGGTAATGAATGATCACATTTAAAACAATCATATTAATTAAATAATCATATAAAAAAAGAATCATATTAATTATTAATAAAAAAAATCATATTTTTATCATAGAAAAAAAAGCATATTAATTAATTAAATTAATATTAATTAAAGTGGAAATGAATATAAATAAATTAATTTGTGATATTAATAATAATTTTTTTTTACATATATGATTATTAAGGCAATAAAGGATAAAATCAATAAACTTATTATAAATGAAAAATTGTGATTAAATAAATATGTAAAACTTTGTTTAGATGGATTTTTTTTCTAAATTTAAATTCAAATATTAATTTTGTGAAATGAAAAGGTTGTGCAATTCAATGTTTATTTCACAACAATTTTGCTAGTTATTTAAAAAAAAAAAAGAAAAAAGAAAAGAAGAAGAAAGAAGAGAGTATGACTTGTATTTGTTGAATATGTCATTTTTATGTTTTATAGTTAACTTCGTTACAGTGTTTTCTTTTTTGTTGCAATATCAATATGTACCATGTCCCATTAATATAAATTTAAAGCTGAATATGTACCGAACCACTAACAGTTAAAATTATTTTCTAGTGTTTATTAATATATAAGAAATCATTTTTTATATTACTTTTTACATAATTATTATTGAAGTTAAAAAATTTATTAGTTTAAATAATAGGTTATGATTAGATAATAGTGAAAAAATATTTACACTGTTTTAACCTATTTTCTCTATTAAAATACATCTTTATCCATCTTAATGATTTGAATTAATTTAAAAATTATATGTTATTTTAAAAACCAGTAAAATAAAACAAGTTAAGATAGCTTTGACCTCATTACTTTCGGCAGAGAGGAGGAGGATGTCTAAAAAGTTACTTTCTCTTTATTTTGGCAAGGATCATATCTTAATAATTGAAATTTTTTTACACAATTATTTAATTACAAAAAATTTTATGAGTGATAAATTTATTAATTTTATCAATAAATATTTTTAAAATAATATAAATTATAAATAGTGTGTAAAATTGTTTTTCATTTTAATGTATGAACTTTAATCTAAAACAAATAAATAAAAGATAGGTACATTTTTGTTGTCAAAAAATTATAAAAAGTAGGTACATGAACATTTGTGTAGAAATGTCACATTCTGAGTGTAAACGGTTTTTATTGGATTTTAATTCTCAATGTGGCCCACGAAATTTGTACCCTTTCAATAGAATTTCTACACATTAACACCCCTTTAATGGTACTTAATGCGTCACTTTATTTTCAAAATTTAATTGTTCAAATTAGTACTAATGTAATACGGCTATTATTTTTATTTTATTTCATTAATAATCCGAAACTAGTTTCATTAAATCAGCAAAAAAAATCTTCACTTGTATGATAAAAAAATTAAATCTAATCAATACACTTAAATAACTCAATCTCGTGGTTCAAATTTATTGCTACATGTATTTTATTTTACTTACTATGTAGTATGTAGTCATGTACTGAGGCTGAACTGAGAAATATTGTAGACATTACCATCATGTTGCTATAATGTAATGTATCATAAAATAGACCAGATTTAACATACAAAACAAGGGTCCATCCATTCTCTTCACTGAATGTGACTTATTATGTAGAATCAATTATCTCTAAATAGATGAAAAACATGTGTTAGAAATTCCTTGAAAAGTCAAAAATTACATTTATAATATTGCTAATATTTTTAAAGTTATATCTAAAAAATTACCAAATTATTGTTTAACATAGTGTTTGGAATAGCAATGAATTCAAAGAAAATATATTTCAATTCAATGGTGAATGGAAAGCAATAAGTTGTTGTTTGGAAAAATTATGCTTTAACGACTTTTTGAGGTAGCCACCATGTTTTGATAGTATCTAAATGCATTATGTTTTTTTAACGTACTGTGTATTTTTATACATCTTACTTTAAAAGTAAAGTATGAAATTGTCTAAAGAATGCGTATATTAATTACTATATCTTTTAATTTAAGGAGTATCTCAATTTTATCAACAAAGGAACATATTTTGTTAACTAATTTTGTTGCTCAATCCAAAGAATTGTAGATGAAGGGGTATGTATTGGTCATCCACTTGATAACATTGACATTGTCATATGTGTGTGTGTTCTCACTGGCTTTGGTAATTTCTATAGATAATTCATAGCATAGATATACTCAACCTCAAGATTCTTCTATCATGTTTTGATAAGTTATCCAATAAGCTTGTGAGTTTAGAAAATTTTCTGGAGTGTGAAGATTGTCTCACAATTATGGATACAACAAAGTATATGAATTGAAACTCAAACAATAATGGAAAAAAACTTCATTTTCTCTTCATTGTACCTACTACATTTAGAAGCCCAAACAACTCAATATTGTCATTTAATATCCTCTTATTGATGATTTTATACCTTTTATGTCTCAAAAGTTATGATAATCACTTAATAGAAAAAAGTCGTGTTTAATGAGTTCTCCTAACAAAAAAAATAGCACTTGAAACCTTATTCCACATCATTCTCACTACAACATGATAAGAGATAAATAGATCTTCATTCTAAAAAAATGGGTGGCTCGATTGCAAAATACAAAGTGTGGTTAGTCACTAAGGACTCTTGTGTATTATAGTTGGCTCTTG